>CM055972.1:4575000-5885000 GCA_029531755.1 Holothuria leucospilota
GCCTCCCGAGTTGGATCAATTGGTCTCCCGGGCTTCGACCTATACTTTCCACGGGCAGAAGGTTCCCTTGCGAGGTGATGATTGAAGCAGGGGCGGATGCACAGCGGGCGGAACACCTTATGGAGGGATTTCAGTCACGTGACATTAACCAACTAGCCGCAATTTTGAAGGACAAGATCGCGCCTCTTTGTTTTGAAGGGCAAGATCGCTCGTCTCTTTGGTTTTGACGGGCACGCGTCCATTGTGTCACAGTACTATCTATGGTTATGCCGTGCGCGTGAGCTGTAAATTCGCTTACCGTGTGTGTGTTTTGCCCGCAGTGCCTGGGAATGGCCATTGCGCGTGACGTCACATGAAATCCCTCTATAGATAGTTCTCAGTGACGTCACAACTGGGGGTTGGCAACCGCCATGTCATAGGGCAAGCTTGTACGTACATGCCGGGGTTGCCCTATGAGATGGCTGACATACTACACGTGAAAAGCTCCTATGACGTCATGTGAGAACTATCTATAGTTACGCTTATTATGCTGAAACCACAGAGCTGGATATAGGAACTATATATATCCCGTTCCATATGTATCCCGTTCCATGGCTGAACCCAATAGCAATTTTTGGTAAGTAGTGTGTGGTCAATGTGAATGTTTGATAATTTTCTTGAACGTAGACTTTAGTAAATATCCCGCCTAGAAAGATTCATGTCTTTACGGATGCAAGAAATACACTTTTTGTTGCAAATAAAGAGAGGAACAAACACACTCAGTTAAAAATGTATGCATGCTGTAGAATTACAGAACAAAACATAAAGAAATAAAAAAGAGGATGCGGAAAAAAGTGTTGTGAATTTTTGAGACAAATTGACTGAACTTTTGCTGAATTTTTTATGTTTTTTTTTTTACTTTTTGTACTTTAATTCTACCGATTTTTTTAAAGTGTATTGCTATTGTACCTCTGCAAACCCACTGGGCAAATGGTACCTCATGATACCATTTTATATGTTGTTAAATAGCAGGGCTGATCCGAGTCAACTCAACCCGAGTCCGAACCTTTGTGACCCCAAATCTGAGCAAATTCATAGTACTGCTCGGGGTCTATACTTGACTGTGCACATACGACCTCGGTGTGTACACTTGTATAACATTTTAAGTAGATCATTGGTATAGGTCAATTTCATGGTACAACCTTAGAATAAGTTCAGTTGAACGATTCACCATTCATGCATGACACTGTGCTCCAATGACAAACGATCCTTCAGAACTCGTCAGAAACATTAATTTTGGCGAACTTAGCAGAAACTGACTCCAAGTCGAAGATCCGTAGCAGGTCATTCTAGTGCAAATCCTATTCCGGGGCGTCTGATTCCGTGCCACTCGCGAGCAAGGTTAAACGGACACGAATTTCAGAACTGATTTCTAGTCCAGACTTGGACCTTAGATCCATGAAAAATAGACTTCAGCCTTCAGGCTCTCAAAAGTTTCCATCCATTCCCCTTCCCCACCAATGAAGAATGTTGACGGACAACATCAAGTGACTTTGTCAAAGACACTTCTCGGCCTTTTGGCCATGATCATGTTTAGTATCTTTTCTTTTCAGCCAGTTGAGAATAGATGCTCACATGACAGACCCATGATGTAGAGGTTTGAAGGTCAAGAGGTTGATCAAGTTCAGTCTAAGTTGTCCCCGGGAACGTAGCTCCTTTTGGGAGCAGAACTCCTTCGGGAGTGACGTTTGGTTTTTGTCCCGGCTCTTCTCCAAAGAGTCGAGGAGACTTTGGAAAAGGACTTTGTCAAAGATTTTCAGCCAGCCTCTCGGCCTTTTGGCTAAGATCATGTGTAGTCATGGGCGTCCGGAGGGGGGCAAGTGCCCCCCCCCCCGCAAAATCAAAAACTTGAAAAAAAAAAGAAAAAAAAACGAAGAAAATATAACATCAACATTTCTTAACAGCTCACTCAGTGTGAATTTCTACTCTCAAATCAGGAATTGAATAAAAAATATCAACACTCAGGCCACAGCAGTCCCCCCCCCCCCCGAGCATATTGGTGGTATTTTTTAAAGTTTATATTTACGATATTGCTAGTGTTTTCCCTTTTTATTTGCGGTAAAAAGGCCTTGGAAGTGCCATTTCCAGCTCTCTTGGAAGCATTTTGGGCCAAAATTTTCTTGCTCTCCGTGCCAACTCATGGTGGCGCGGAGCGCTGAGGGTCTGTCTCCCCCCCCCCCCTCTTCTTGACAAATTCCTGACTACGTCTTTGTCAACACTGTGTGAAAGTAGCATCTAAACTCTTTTCTGGGAGTAAAATATTTCCCTTGAAAAAAGTTTGGCCCCCCCTAAACCCCCCCCCCCCGAATTTTTTTCTGCCGACACCCAAGTGTGTAATATCTGTTCTTTTCAACCGCTAGTCAAGGAACGGACCCACACTTGAGAGACACATGATGCAGAGGTCTGAAGATCTAGAGGTTGACCATGTTAAGTCTTGTTGTCCTCTCGGAGACGTAGGGAACCCCTTCCGAAGTAATGTTTGGTTTGCCAGAAAGTCGAAGGGACTTGGGAAAAATTATGACCGACCAAATCAAGAATGACCTAATCCCATCGTAGGCTACATGTCGCTGATGCCAGTGTAAATTTGTATTTTCCGAAATTGCTCCGAAATGATCGAAAATTATACTTTTAGATCCTATCTGACTGTCTTGACAATACAGCGTCACATAACATGTATAAGACTGTTTTGATTACCTCTTAGTTACACTGGCGAAATTCAAGGGTCCGATCTCAATTTTCTACGGATCCCCCTTTATGCGTTCCCCTTGGTCTCACCAGGAAGTTGATACTACATCCCTGGTCCCACTGACCCCAGAAGTTTTATGGTTCTATGGGGTTTTCCGGACCCCAGGTCCTCAAACACTGCTCGAATGAGTTAGTTTTTGGACAAGGGCACTATCCACAACGAACCGTCTTATCGATGAACTGAGCTCATTATGCAAGGGTTGAGGTCAGTCAAATTTGTGTTTTCATTCCCTAGCTGGTCGCAAATGGTTATTTCTGACCTTTTCTACAATTGACTGTCTTAACAAAAGAGCCTTATTTATAGACCTAACTTTAACTACTTACTACTACAATCTTTCATGAAATTACCAATGAAAGCTTTGGGCTTTTACGGACCCCCAGTTTTCCATGGATCTCATGCAGACCCCTTTCCCCCACTATTAGTTTTTATTGACCCCAGATCCTGAAACACTGTTTAAATCAGTTTTTGACAACGATGCTCTATGAACACGTATAAAAGAAACATACATGACTTGTCGAAAATGTAATGGGTAAGAAACAGAGGAAGGAACCGGGTGAGAGGAGACCGTGAGGAAATTACAGACCTACCATTTCTCACAATATTTCGGCGATAAACATGCAGTCTCGCCATTACCTTTACAATACAGGGTAGCTCACAGACGGGCTCATAGAAGTAGGCTACTGATCAGGGCCTCTTTTTCCTCGAAGTCCTGCCATGGATCTAGACAATAGACGTAATTGAAAGCATACACCAATTGTGATAATTTTCATAAATTGTTTTGTTTAAACGTTGGTTTCATACCTTTCGGAATCAATTTCTTGATTTCCATGAAAACAAAAGCGAAGTGCAAACAGTACAAAAAGGTGTGGAAATTGACTTTGCGGTTACATTTTTACTTGACATTGCTCTCTTAGGGAAAGCAAATTCGTCGCTATGAAGTATGAATAACAAATTGTTTTATTCGACAATACATTTATCAAACGTAACACTTTGATATAAACAGGTGTTTACTGTAGGTTATTCTGTTGACAGGTATAAGGTAATTATAACCCATATTAACGACTGTCGTTGCAAGCTGTTTCAAATGAATTTTTACAGTTGATACGTTAATTGTAGCAACGCATGTACAAAGGATATAATGAACGTATGCTGCTTCTAGAGAACATACTTCATACAGTGTAATTTGATATGTATAGCGTACCAAATCTTACGAGTAATACCGGTAGAATACGAGATAGTACAGACACCCATAGAAATTAAACCGTAAGGGAAACTCAGTGTATGGGCTGTGTGTTAAACTATTAATATCACCACAATAGTGAGGGCGCTTCCATTGTGTTACAAAACGCCAGGTAAGTGCGTCTCCATACGTCCAGTGTACATTGGACTATAAGTTTAAAGGGAAAATACAGTCAACCCAATTTGGATTAGTGTACCCCGGTATCATATTTCATGAATGGCTCTTGAGGATCAAATACGGCAATATTTTTCTCCCTGAAGCGTGAAATTCATCCAGAGCAAATGTTTAGTTAACCTTAAAGTATGCAATATTTATATTCTGAAATATCATAAAATAAGAGGATATAATTGTGATATTGAATGTTGTTTTAGTATAAATTTGGGGCAACTACTTGTGCCGTTTAATGTTATTTCATCAGTTTTTTTTTCAATAATTAAGAGCATATTCAAAACAGACATAAGTCATACAGCCTTAAGGGCTATAACTTATATATTCCTGACCTTGAAAACTTGTAGATCTCCCCCAATAACGTGGCCCGCAATAGCAACTTCGTATTACTTGTACTCACGGAAGGTGCTTTCTTGCTATACAAAAAGCCCTAGCAATGGCTTCAGTCCAGGTCGAAGGACGCCATTCTTCTTCACTTCAGTTCCTATCATCTCAGCATGTACTACAGTCGATGATATATAAAGGCATATGTGTTTGTGCTGTATAGGAAATTATTGTCTTCACTAAACTCTCTAAGTTAATTTACACACTAAAACACTCTAGTCAATTTCAGAACGAACCGAAATCTTGTCAAATATTTGACGAAAGACTTGGTCGCAAACTGCCTATATTTGGTTATTAATTAGCTAATTTTGTTACGTTTTAGCTCAATCTGTAGTCAAATATTGACAAATATTTCGCATCGTGTCAAGATTGATCAGGCTCCTTTTAATTTTAAACAGGGCCTGGGGCGGTTGTGCAGGATTATACGGGTAACTTCAATACAAAATAGCACGAATCTTGTGGCTGATAACATTATGACGTCGTGCAACTGTGGTTCTGGAGTAAATCGAAATTTAAAATTATTGCACATGTTTGTTAGACGCCGAGGGCATCAACAGCTTCATTCTCGGAGGGATAATCATTATCGAACTATACCAAGCCTTGCAAAAAGCAAAACCATAGAAGCAAGGGATCTGGGGATCACTTACGGTCCCAAGAAATATTTGAAGGTCAGATGACTTGTGATGTAATCTGAGGCATTTTTGTCACGATTGTAATAGATGAAATGGCGGCTTCCACCTTTTTCGATTTTAATTTCTTAAATGAGCTATACTACAACCTATATGAAATTAAGCTATGTCACTTATTTTCGTCAGGGCTCGTGAAGAAAGTGAGAGGCAATGCACTCAACTTTTAAAAATGGAGATGAGACATGTCCCCCGTCCCCACATGTTGACTCCTATTCTGGATGCAATGTGTTGGTGATGAAAGATCTAGACTTAGTTTACTGCATGGACATCGGTAGGTCCATGTCAAGATCGAGAGATTTGTTCCAATTAGTTAAAAGATTTTAGAGTAAAAGTTTCGACTTATTTTGCAAAGTGTACATATATATATATATATATATATATTATATATATATTATATATATATAAATATATGTATATATATATATATATATTATATATATATATATATATATATATATATATATATATATATTATATAGGTTAACAAATAGAACACAAAGCATAGTTGACACAGCAGGAATACATAAAAAACAAATTTTCGGTCCTACCTAGGACCTTCATCGACAACTACTAGACGGACAAACAGATAAAAATACAGACGCTGTCGAAAAGTGTAGAAGCAGTATTTCTATTATATATATATATATATATAATTATATATATATATATATATATATATATATATATATATATATATATATATATATATATATATAGGCCTGTCATATGAAAAGAAGGGCTGGAAGAACGAGGCATAGAAGTGAAGTGCTACTTCCGAAGAAGGGGACCTGCTTCCATGAAGGAAGGTAGGAGTGGAGCGCGTGTGATGAGATAAAGCCAACTCGAGTTCTCTACTGAGCCTCGGTCTTCCGTAAAAAGAATTTTCAAGTAACAATTAACTTTCTGCCGTCCCTGTCTGAGTTATCAAATAGTAGTAGATGAGATGTTAAATTAGGCACGGTCACTAGAGTGCAGGAGTCGAACTTGCCTGGCATTCTGTCACTGATGGATCAGGAAGGACAAAACGGATCGCTTCAGCCGATTCAGTGGGCTGGTAAGGTTCACTCAAACAGACCCTGGTTAAATTTTACTAAGGTGTTGGTCACAGATGATCCAGCCATTTCCTTGTTAAGTTGACCAGAAAATTTGGGTCAAATCAACATTTTCCTAGTTCAATCAATTACGTTACCGGTACTCATTTCAAATCCTGTTCAACTAGTAACATTGCCCTGGTAATTGCTATAACCAGGGAGTTGCCAGAGATCTCTGGCAACTCCCTGCTATAACCAGACATCTTCCTCAACAATAGTCAGGAATGATATGCCAACTGTGTGACCACAAGGTAAAAACACACAAGTGTAGACTATACTTTTAATATATCAAACGGTGATCGAACAGCTCCCCGGAGCAATTCCCATCCGCATAATTCCCCCAAGGGGTATAAAGTTGATATCCCCCTGCACAGTTCGCCCCCGGATAAGTGACACCTTTGCGCAGACCCTACATCATAAAATTCTGAATTGCCCTTGGGTGGACATGATCCGAGCTGAAATTGCCTGGGTGGGAATTGATCGGGTGGTAATTGTCCAAGGTGAATTGTTCCTGGGAAATTGTCTGAGAACCATTTTATACCACAAAAGGAGATGGATAAAAGCTTATCCAAGATATTCCCTGCACAATTATACTTTGAAAATAAGAACCCTATACTAGGGGCGTATTTTACCCAAAAGTAAGCTCCTCCGGTTATACCGTGCAGGCCCTTTATTTTGACAGAGGGAAATTAATTTGTCGTTGGACTTCATTCCCATGCAATTTTGCACAGATTTCTGTAAATAACATTTTCCGATGAAAGTGACGTGACGGTCAAAGTTCTACCAATCCTTTTCCGTTTTACCTTGGTTGTATTTACAGGCCTATGCATAGGAGTTTCGCAAAATTCAACAGGATTTTTATTTATGTTGACAATTGATCAAAAAACGAATATAGCAGCTGGTCCATTTCTAGGAAACTCGCAACGTCCTACTTTTCAACAACACCAGTGCCGGTAGCGATGACACAACCAGATTGAATGTGGAAGTACTACTAACTTGCATAATTGGATAGCGTACACACAGAAAGTGTAGGTCAGAGGCACCGTGCCCATTGAGGCCCGGGGGTCCCGGCCACCCAAATTTTGTCAAGGGTGTCAAATGAGTGTGTCTGAAAGTACGTTTGAAAACCCTCCACACATCGCACCTAAGGCACTTTGCCTTAGGTTACGCTACTTCTCACCTTCTCCCTCCAAACATATTCCCGTCTCTTATACCTTCACTCAGTCACTTCTCACGACCCCCCCCCCCCTTTATATTTTTACACGGGTGTAGGTGTGTGGCAATGGTGGCGTAGCTAAAGGTTATGCCATTCCAGGTGATCCTGTTTATATTTTCCATTAAAGTAGACAAAATTTGAGTGTTCCAAAAAGTGCCTCCCTGGGTAGACTGTCCCACGCCCCTCCTTTCCGTGACAGCAATACTACTGCCTGCATTGTATGCCGGTTATAAACTGTACATTCATACTCGGAAAATATTAACTATACTTACAAGTCGATTGAATTTCTGCTCTGAAATAAATGCTTTTTAGTAAACGTTGAGGGAAGGAGCTGCAGGGCTATGTGATGCTTTCTTTTTGAGGGGGGTTGTGTTTTTTCTCTTTTGATTACAGTAAGCTGAAATAGCTGTCAGCCACTGGATCGGCCAGTGAAAAGTAGGTGTTATTAACTTTTCATCAGTTTTATAAACGAGCAAAACCCTCCTCCCTCCCGAAGCTTGTCGTTAACTTCCCAAAATCTACTGACAAGGAATCTAGCAAGATATTGTATCCATCAGTATGTCCATCCCGTCCCGTTTCCCGAAATGATTTGTGTAGGCCCAATTCAACCGTGCCTCGTGGGCATGTAATGCCCCGGATGCCAGAGTACCGTACCAGTTTTGATGTCGACTATGGCTAATTTCAAGCTGCGGTAATGCTGATTCCTGAACATGAAATAGCAAATTCGAAAACACAATGGTCAGTTACCCTCGTTGGATTGTATGGTACCCCAGCAGATGTACTATCTCTTTTAAAACTGGACACAGCAAAGTTTCATCAACATATTAATGTATTGAAATGCATTAATGGCGTATAAGAGGTCAATCTAACAACATGACGTCATGAAGACATCGCAGAATGTTTCAGCTAAATATAATGCCGTATATGATCTCCTTGATACAATATCTACCTAACAAATAAATTATTGGAAACGTTTATTTCCGTAACACTCCGAAAAAGTAGGTTTCTCGGCCTTTTGGCTAAGATCATGTGTAGTATCTGTTTTTTCAGAGAGTCTAGAGCGGGGTCACGCATGGTAGACACCATGATGTTAGGGGCCTGAAGGACCAAAGGTCAAGAGGTTGTTTATGTTAAGTCATGTTGTCCTCTCGTGGACGTAACTCCTTTGGGGAGCAGAAATCCTCCTAAACAGTTGGGCTAATTTTCTTCCAACTTTGAGAAAAGGTCCCTAGGAGGAACCCTTGTGCCACGCGTACTTGCGGAAGTAAAAGTCAAAGGTCAAAGGTTAAAACCAAATTTTTTGAAAATCACCCCTTACTGTATTTCCAAAATGTAACGACCTATTAACACAAAACGCCACTGACACATATGATAAAGATGTCCAGTACGACCAGAATATGTGGTTGCCATGACAAAAGAGGTCAAAGGTCACGTGATGGAAGGGAAAATGTATATTTTTGAGGGGAAAATTTGTCAAAACTCCTCCTCGTGGGCAGGACCGAATCTCTTCAAACTTGATGAGAAAGTAGGCCACCGGGCAGGAAATAGGATGATGAATGTTTTTCATACTTGGTGTATAATTTGTTACTTTAAGAGAGAGAACCCTATAGGTTTGTTGGAGGTTAAAGGTCATCTGAGGTCATTAGAGGAGGAACAACGAGAACCTCGTAAACTAAATAGACAGTGGGCGGTGCCTTCAAAATGTGCCCCCCGTTTCTTGACCAACGAAAATTTCGGGCCGAAGTTTTCTACCAATCCAAAGACAAAGTTACAGAGAACAACACATTTATTTTTTCACAAGCATAACTGTTACAGTAATAATTCAAATTTTAATTCCTAATAATTTATCACGTATGAAGGATGCTGTGACTATAGCATGATTAGAAATACCATATGATTAATGAGTTCTTTGATGGCGTAGTACTAGTGCTCGATTTCTCACACAGCCGGCCCGGGTTCGAATCCCTTCTAAGGTACGTTCTTTTTTCATTTTTGTATCCAACTTTGGTGGGGTCCAAAGGTCATATGAGGTAAGCAGAGGTCATATTGTGAAAACATCGTAAAAATGATATTAGGTAAGAAATAAAATTTGAGGGATGAACCTCAGTATAACACGGCACCCCCATTCGGCAAGGGATAACTAAGCCTTTGGATTTTCTGGTTTTATCTTTTTTGTACGATTCCCCGTCAAACTCCCCGTCAAACGTTAGCAGTTACTCGCAAATTAGGGAGCTTGGGAGAGGGGGCGGAGTTGTCGGACTCTACATCAGAGTATAGCGACTTCTGGATAGGAGTCCAGTAATGACCCCACTTTTCTTGGAATCGTGACCCCCGGGGAAGTTTCAGTATACGTCAAAATGCATGCACAAAAGTTATGTTTTGGAGTTAATATTTGTGGTCTGTTGCAGGTTTCAATGGAGTATTTTAACACAATTGGCTTTGGGTCTTATTCTTTACTCCATCTCAAGTTATCTCTTCGGTTGACTACTAACATGTATAATCTCCGACATTGGCAGTTCCGTAGCTCAGCCGCTGAGATGCTTGTAGTGTAGGCCTGTTGGTTTGTTAGAAATAGACACTTTATAGCTGTTGTGGAATATGTTCCTGTGTCAGTTATAACGTCACTGTAATAGTGAGTCCGTTCATAGTCGATACTAATGGGACTGCGGTTACCCGAATCTCACAAAAAAATCCAAAGAGAAGTGAATAGCCTTGTCATGTACGCTAGAACTTTCCAATAGTTTTGCGATTAATGATTACTATCTTGGTCAGGGGCGGAATTTGAGATCTGAAAGTGGGGGTAAAGGGCATGCAAGCCCGGTTAAAATACCAAACAGTGCCGAAGGCTCCGATGGAGCACAAAGGGCTCCCTTAAAGGCGTGGGGTCCAGGAGCCCGTCAAAGGACCCTGGTAGGGTCCAGGGCTACGCCTCGGTGGATTCCAGGGAGCAACACCCTCGGAAGTCCTGAGGTACGTAAAATAGTAAAGCCATTAGAAGGAAGCATTTTGGCTATCTTAAAACTCATCTTATGTGCCCTAACAGATCTCAAAAATCACATTTTGACCATTTTAATAACAACCTTACTCAGAATAACAGGTCATTTTTATGATGAAGAGGGAAATCCTCGGAAGAGGGAATTTCTCGCGAGGGATTACAGTGATAATGGAAGGGTTAGTACGAAGCTATGAAGCACGCATGCTGTTCTACAGGAAGTAACCACGAAACAATATTTAAAACGGGTGCGCGGAAGAAAACAGCGTTATTTAAGTCATTTGATTAAAGCTTGTTCTTTTTCTTCATTTTTTCAAATGCATTATTTTCCATTACCTAAAAGGTTCTCCCACTTTCCCCAGCCATCTATTCTTTCTTTATATGTTTCATTTTTGTAGATGGTCTGGGACAAGGGACCCAACAAGTTTTTATTCAGATAGTCCAGCTTAAACTATATTTATGTATAAGGACGATCAATGTTTGAGATATAATACTTTCCAGAATCAATGACATGCTTTGTGGGTAATCCTTACAGGGACAAACTCCTCCATTATCATTGAAATCATTGAAATCATTGAATTCCCCTTGGCCTTACGCAGCGGAGGGGAAGTCTCCCCCAGAAATTTTCAAAGCAAAATGTTTATCACCATCAATCTGTGTAAATTTACCGACTTTTTTGAAGATTGTTTAGATGCAAGTTGTAAGTCTCTTTCCGGAACAGTAATATGGGACAGGCGCTTAGCAAACGGGTGTGAGAGTCTCTTCTTGAGGATACTTTTCTTAGCTTTTTTATTACTAACATCACTAAAAAGTCTAAAAAATGCGATTTTTTCAGCGCGCTTCGCTTGCACCTACTCTGAGTTCTAGATCTCACATTTATAAAATTATTGTTCCAAAATGACAGTCCACACGGGTTTGCCCCCCCCCCCCCGTTCCATTTTCAGAAATCGAATCCCGCCCCTGGTCACTGTGGCCATTTGCATTTGTTACTGAAGGAGAGTTTATTTATTCCGAGAGGTGCTCAGTGCTACTGATAGGTCCTTGACTAGTTCGTTCAATTAAAATGTATGTTACGCCATGGCTGCGCCATCTGTAGATCATGAGGCGACGACACCTAACTTAAGGCCCGCGTGGCAAAGTGAAAGCGAGATTGTGCCACGGCCAGCAGATACACATTAACATTGCTTGCTTGAGTAGTTTTAGTGTGTTGGGCGCAAGCTACGTGTGGTACCTTGGTTTTGCAGCATACTCCTGGCAAATTGCATGTAAAGTCATGTGAAAGCAATGTATCTGTTGTGGCATACCATAGAAAAAGATTGCAGTCAGTGACAGGTACACGTCTTCAGAAGAGTCAGAAAGGAACCAATTGTCTCCAGGTCACACCAAAGAAGAAATACCAGTTTTAAATTTGCTACGATTATGTAATAGTGTGACTTGTGTTGACTTGCGGACACCTGCACCTGACTCGAGTTGACTCGACCAAAATGTCTGACTTGACTTGACTTGACTTGAAAATGTGCTTGACTTGAGTTGACTTGAAAATGTGATCAATGACTTGACTTGACTTGCGACTCGACCACCGTTGACTTGACTTGACTTGACTTGTGACTCGACCTAAGGGTGACTCGTTACAACACTGGTTTTTAGCCTGCAGCCCTCTCCTCCACGCTTTCTACGCCTGTGTGCTAAAGGTGAAATCAACCAAAAGATATCATGTTTTTCTGGGAGTGGAATTTTTCACAAATATGAAATACATCAAATTCACATAAATCGTATTTTTGGTCAAAACTGGGCAAAAAATGACATATTTTGTTGTTTTTCATTGGTTTTCTTCACAATGACCTCAAGACGGTTCAAATCAACTTAAATTCAATTATGCTAGCTGGTATTTCATTAGGCTGTACAAATACATTAAATTTACAAACGTTCTTTTTTGGCAAAACTATTATCAATTTAGTGCTTTTTAAGGAAAACTAATGGATGTTCCTCAAAGGTCAAAATGTTCACTTTTTCACAATGGCTAAGCATAAAAATGTACAAGGCTTTTGAGTCAATATTGAACTGTTTTTGTTCTTATGAGAGAAGATTTCTAACACACAAAATAATGTTTACCATAGTAAAACTATTTTGAGATATCAGGCATTATTTGCAATAGATTGTCGGTTTTTTTTTCATTGTTTTTTGTAACTTTATCGACCAAAGAGGGTTCGGTTAAATTTGACTTAAATTTATATTTTCTTGATAGTAAATTATTTGGAAATATGAAATGCACAAAAATCATGAAAATCATATTTTCAGTGGCGGATCCAGGCGGGGTCCCTAGAGACCCTATGGTGGGAGAGATTGGCCAACCATTGTTCTCAGATACGCATTCTGATTGGACGAAATATATGGGCACCATTTTGGAGCCAAAGTACGAGCTTGCAAGATCATGTGTAGCCTATGTACATTCGAGAAGTTGTGCAGGCTGTTCTGTACGTACGTATGGCCGGACGTACGCATCCTATGTAAGATAGACATGTTTTAATTTGTTTCCAAAATTGCGGCCAGGTTGTGCTGCATTTGGATGCATGAACAGACCAGAAGAGGGCACAAGTTGTATAGATTCCCATACTGTAAAAAAGAAGGCTTCGGTGGGCTATAAAAGTTAGAAGGTTCAATTGGAATCCATTACATAGCGATCGCTTATGCGACGTAACTTTACAGTGTACAACTTAGTAATATATGTAGGTCTAACGTTAGAGTAGGCTTAGCCTTAGAGTTAGATTACGACGTTCTGTACTAGGCTAGTACAAGGCCTAGCATATACCGTATACGCCGGTTCCATCTCAATATTCCGACTGCTTGATATTCCAACACATAAAGCCAAATACAACTCTTAACCCTTTGGCCTAACCAATCCTAACCCTATTGGAGAGTTGTCGGAACATTGCCATAGAGACGTTAGAATACCAGAGCTGCAGTCCCCAGTCAGGAGTAGTGGCGTATTTAGGGGGGGCATTGAGCCATTCCCCCACCCAGTGCCGATTTTTTTTTTTTACTTCCGAAAGATAAAAAAAGTTTTTAACACAAATTTTACTGCAAATGGTAGCATATGTGGCACCAGATTGCATGTAAGAACACCTAATTTTTCAAAAATTTTCAAAGGGGAGGGGGCACCCCATTGGGCCATGGTTCCCCCTCACAGTCACTGGTGCCGATGTTTTTGTCTTAAGTTTCTAAAAAAACGTCATTTTTTTAACACAAATTTTACTTCAAATGTAGCCTATGTGGCACAAGATTGCATGTAAGGACACCCAATTTTTCAAAAATTTTCATAGGGGAGGGGGACACAATAACAGATCAAACATTGCTCCTGGATCTAATTAACATGAGAAAACTGAAACATTTGCGTACCTTTAACTTTGATGTAGGTTTTTACATGGAATACACCCTGGTCAGTCACAATTTTATAAAACCTAGGCTTAGGCCCATGGGCGTCAATCTTTGGGGGACAGGCGGACACGTGCCCTCCCCCTACCCCCACACACACACATTTTGGAAAAACACCCATTGACTTAAGATTTTTACACAGTAAATTTTTGACAGGAGTGGCCAAGTCCCCCCACACTCGAGTAAAGATTGACGCCCATGCCTAGGCCTTTCCATAAAATAAAAAAGTCTCACTAGGAAGTGCTCCCCTATATCTACCCCTTCCCCCAGACATCTACTGAATCTTTCACTAAATAATAAAAAATCTTAAATGATTACAGTAGTTCAACTTGCTTGAACTTTCCAAACAAAGCACCAATGATTTTGCATGTATACCCATCCTGCATTAACGTACTAGTAGTTTTCTTAGAAAGAAGGGGTGGACCCAGCCCAGAATAGACCCACCCCTCCCCCCTCTTACAAGAACAAAATAAAACACACTAAAATGAGATTTTTTAAAATAAAATCACTTTTAAACTGTCGAAATATCATACACCATCTGCATTTTCGTCACTTTCTATTAGCAAAAGTTGCTCAAAATGGAGGATGTTATCCCCTCCCTCTAGACCCCTCCCAGGACGGCTTTTCTTGCACTGGGTGACAAACTAAAGGATCCGGCAGACAGTGCCAGCCAGAGTCAACCAATATGAATGATTGTCACAAGAGAACAGAACACTGTAATTCACTTTGTTTTACATTTTGTACGGAAAACTGTACGCACACAGTGTATATGATATCTGGTCATAGTTAACATTTGGCTCCAAAATGGCGCCCATGAAATAAGTTGGCCAATCTCTCCCACTATAGGGTCTCTAGGGGTCCCAACAGGAGCGCGCCCCCTATTGGCCGACATGCGTGAAAAAATTGGGGCGAAACAAGAAAATGCTTCAAAATGTGTCAACTGTAGCACCATTTTGCATCTCAGTCATCTTCCAAAAGCAAAAATTTTCAAAACGGACACCCCTTAGACCCCTCCGCAGGATAGCTAACGATCAATCAAATATTGTCCCCCTCTATTGAAAATTTCTGTATTTTTGCCCCAAAATGTCCCCAAATTGATTTTCAAATGTGCCACCCCCTAACATTAATCCTTACTACTTGTAGACTGGATCTAGCATGGCTGACTGCTTGTACTAAAAATGCCCACAAAACATTTTAAATCGTTTTTCTACCAATGGTTGACCTTCTTTATCTCCTTTCTTTTTTTTTCTTTTTTATTCCCTTCTTTCGCTATTGGTTTTGTCTGAGTTATCAAGATAGCCTATCGCAACAAACAGCAAGTGCGTCACATCTACAAAAATTCTTACGTCATCAGGCAACCTGCTACTCTTAACCAATCAGAGCACTAGCTGAACGAAGTGAAAGTCGACCTTTTGGCTGACCCTGGTATAGTATGCGATACGAAGTTTAAAACGTATACTCCAAGTTCCAACTGGCAAGTTAGATTTCCCCCTTGTGTACAATTCAAGTAAGGTAAATTACACATCTCGCATAATATGGTGGCTGGGAATGGTCAAGCGGCCAGACAGCTGTTTACACATAGGCCTACCTGTACATACGGCTCGGCTGGACATTCACCATTACTATAGTAGCCTAGCCTACACTTAACTACCCGGCCTATCAGCAGGCCATAGCCTACATGCAGTACGCACAGTGAACAGGAGTCCAGTACATGAGCCAGTTACAGAGAGGGTAGGATATTTATGGAAGTTTTCAAAACATTTCTGGCAAGATAAGAAGATGGTTATATATCTAGCCTAGGCTAAGTTAGATTCTACTTAGGCTTAGGCCTAAGTGTTAATTATAGGCTAGGCCTAGGCCTAGTCCCCAGTCTGGAAAGTTCTTATTTCCTACACCAAATTTTTACGCCAGTCACCTGTTTTCTCAACTTTTACGCCACGCCAAATTGTTGTACTGTGTTTTAAGTACAGTGTGTATGTAAAAGACAAGAAAATCACGCCATGAAATTGGCGTATAAGGTCTTTACTGCACGCCGAAGATCTTCGGCGTAACATACATGTTTTCCAGTCGGGCCTAGTCCCTTTCGGCTAACGTTAGGTCTTGAGCTTAGTTTAACTTAAAACGTCGGTAACCAAACATTAGGGCAAGCCTAACGTTCGACTTAGGCCCAGGCCTAGGCCTAAGGCCTAATGTCAGAATGTCAAGTCCCCACATCTAGGCCTAACACTAACATTTAGGCCTAGGCCTAATGTTGGGCAGAGTTAAAAGTGACACGATCAAAATGAATTTCTCACGCTCAGTAAATAATCTTTGGGTAGGCCCTAAGCCTGCAGCTTTGAAACGGAATGAACGTTTTCCAGTCTAATGTTAGGCTTGGCCTAACGTTAGGCCTAGCCTAGGCCCACTGAGATTGGAAAGTGCCTGCGCGTTGGATTTATCCCCCGCGCAACAATATGAAGTTCGAAGTTGCCATCTGTGCAAATTTAACAACTGACAACTGCAACTGTGCAAACTTGTTGGCAACAAACACACAAGTTACCTGGGAAAGGCGATTTCCTGCAATGTAGGAGGTGGTTTTGGCCAAAATTTTCTCAGTACGCTCCGCACCAACCGATGGTGGTGCTCTGCTTAGATAGTGTTGGCCACGCAATTCTCGTGGCAGTTATTAAAATCCCCTGCGCACCATCACAAGCTTTCAAATCTGGGCCTAGGCTAAATAGGTTTAGGCCTATAGCCTAGGCCTAGCCTAGCCTACTGAATGTCATGAAAATGCCCATAAGCCTACAATCCCAGGTAGTCCCCCACAACCTGGGAAAGTCTTAGTAGTGATGGTCAGTAACTTTCACATTCTGTGGTTTTAGCCCAGCGAGTTGTATCTTCACAACCGTGCTCAATCCAGTCATATGATCCGGCAGGTATAGTAGCCACTGGAACTAGGCCTAACCTACCTATTAAGCACCACAAGTCATTATTTGCTTGAGAGCACATTGTGCTGATAGAGCTGGAGTTCTGGTACCTTGTTATGATGCAAGCCTGATTAACTGTGGTCAGATTAAGAATTTGGACTAAAAGGACTTTCATGTCATGCAGAATATGACCATATCATTGTTTAGCTAGGTGTACCAATAGCACAAAACCTATAAAACTGTGTTTACCGATATCGTAATTAAATTTGCGAGATTATTTTAATGCTGTATGAAAGACTTTGTCTTTGTACAGAACTTGGATGATACTCGATGTACAATTTGGTAAGTTCTGAAAAATACAATCAATAAATGTGTTTCACGTTATTGGTACACATACTGTAGGCCTAACTTATGCACTTATCAATTGAATGACGCACCCCACTACCCCCGGGCATGGTCAGTCAAGTGTGGGTCATTGACCAGTGACAGTGTGATTCACATGTCCATCATTGTACCAATATTGTTCTCCACTAGAGTGACAAAGGGGTGAGTCGTTTTACCTCAGATGTCAGTCACTTTACTGACTAAGGGTTGAGTCATTGTGGGTCATTAGTTATCAATTGTTCAAAGATGACAACCGTCAGCATTGCTCCTCATGTACTTGTTTACTTTTGTAAGTTAGTCTGGTGACACACATGTCGGTCAAAATTGCAAACTCTTTATCAATTTGGTGACTGAGGGGTGCGTCATTTTACACAAATTGTCTGTCACAAAAGTGACTGAGGGTTACATCAATGTATATGTTTTGTCAATGAAGTTGTGGACAATGACTGCCTATGTCTGGGGGTAGTGGGGTGCGTCATTCAATTGATAAGTGCATTATAGAACAGCAGGTGTGACACGGTAATGAATAATGGTGCTTCAGTAGGTAGTGACTTCATAGCATTCACTTTAACACTTTCACTGACCAGTAGGCCTACCTCTGTACTGTGCGCTTGTTATGGACTGTCCATAGGCTACATGCAGTCAGGACCAAAAGCTCAATCGAACGTCACACTCCGTGAAGTGATCTCAATCAATGCAGCTATGGTATAACGCTGGATCAAGCGTGGTTGCTACTCTTCACTCCACAACAGGAAGTAAGAAGAGTAAACACAAAGTCTGCAGTCATGAAATGATATATCAAGTTTATAGTATAAAGTTTCTTACAGTTGAAAAAAAATGCACCGTTGCATTCATTAGCTACCGCCAAGCTAATGAATGCAATGGTGCATTGTAAAAACAAGTTAAACACTTTTTGTAACAGATTTTAAACACTTAAAGGCGGGTGCACTTTGGCCCTGATTTGGCGCTATATAAGTCCAAAGTATTATTATTATTATTAAAGGCGTTTATGCTGAATAAAAAACAGTAAAATACATAAGCACAATAAATGCTTCCAATGGTAAAATGAACGCATTGACGCCACTTAAACGTGTAGTGAGTGACACGTTTATTAACTAAAATGTTTAAATTTAAACACTTATTTAAACATCACATGATTAATCTTAAGCACTGACAGTGTTTAAAAGTAATCATGTGATGTTTAAACAAAAACATTTTAGTTAATAAACCCGTCACTCACTACACGTTTAAGTGGCGTCATACTTTAATTTTACCGTTTGAAGCGTTAATTGTGCTTATGTATTTTATTGTTTTATCTTCAGTATAAATGCCCTTGAGTGTTCAAAATCTGTTACAAAAAGTGTTCAACTTGTTTTTACAGTGTGAACTTTTTCTTTTTTTTCAATTTTAATAGTTACACCCTGGTTGGACTTTTTACTCGAAGCCCACCACCAAAATTGGCCTAGCTGCAACCCTGTTCACCAGTATCAGTCTTGGAGTGGACACTCGGGTGCTTGGATGCGAGTCAAAGTTGACAGTGCAAGATAGACAGTGTCACATAGCATCCATTCATCTGGATGCTAGGAGGTGTTCAGGAGTGGCCCTGTACTATTCTTTAGTTGTTAACTAATAAGTCTGTGCTACCCAGTACTATGGCATTTGCAAAATACCCCAACTTTTTGACCAAAGCGAACCGTTAGGCCTTATAGTCCCTCCCCCAAGCCTATACAACAAAATGCAGACTTGAAAACACACGGTGTGTACTTTTGTATCAAAATCATGTTTTCTTAAAATGGGCAATAAATCACATGACTTACTTCCACATACCTTTACACATGTATACAAACTTAATTTACTTGGTCAGAAGAGATAGCCTAGATAAACCTAAATGTAGGTTGTTGAGATCTTGAAAAAAAAACTGCCCCAGTTTGTTCCTTTAATATCAATATTTTCTTAGCATTAATAAAGTCTACAGGGAGACTGATTATATATACAAGTCTGTTGTTTCACTAAAGGAGTTCACTGAATGAAGATGACAAGCAAAAATCAGATAGAAACAGATGGTAGCATCTGGACAATTCTCATGCATTATGTACAAACTCTTGCAGACCTACTGTCAATAGTTTTATAGTTCAACTTCTGTGCAGAAGCTGTACTTTACTACACATAATTGGTAATGAGATCTGTTTTGATACTGTCTTTGATAAGGAAGTATATAAAGAGAAGTCTAGTTCATGTGGTACTGCATTTTAACTTTTTTTAATTTGGTATCAGGTAAGTGCTGGATAGTATTTGAAGAAAGTGTTAAATTACTGTTGTTCCATATTTAAGTTAACATCAGACATGAATGTACTGTAATGTAATATATGACAAACAAGTGACAGATTGCTATCACTATCATGCGGCCAGTGTTCTGTCAAATGCTGTTTTATACATTGCTTAAGTGCACGGTTTCTCAACCTTTTGTAAAGCGAGGCCCACTTTTGATTGTTGTTATTCCCTGAGGACCATCTTTCTTAATTAACTACTGTAAAAATTGAAGTCATATACATAGAGACAAGTTTCAACACTGTGCATTGTATACTACTAAAATTCCATCTGTGTCCAATGAGATGAACTTCATTAAATAAAAATAAAGGTACAGCAAAAACAAATGCTATTAATTAATCCAGGTTTTTTCCTCTACATTTTCTGGTGGACTTTGTGGCAGATCAAATGGTAACTCTGCAGCCAAGCCCACTAGAGGAATTTTGCCCATGAAATGCTCAAGTAGTGTTATGTTTAGCTTTTCCATAATTTTTTGAAAAATGAATGTACAACATACTATGCCATTGTTTTTTTTTGTTTTTGTTTTACATAGGTCTAATATCCTTTGTAGCAAAGTGGATGTGCAGCATTTAGTCAGTAGTAAAAAAGTACTGATAGAGTGTCCAGTCATACTGGCCCATTTAACACCACCAATAGTGTCCCTATGCATAGTAGCGATAAGCCAGCTGGTAATAGGACAAGTTTCCTTTCAGTTTGTCACTGAATATTCAGGCCCATTGAAATGGGGGAGGGGAGATAGAGGACAGTTTTCCCCCAAATTATTTTCACTTTAGGGTTTTCTTCCACAAATTGACGTGTTCTAGAATAATGTAACATTTCTGTTGAAAACTACAAAATCCAGGAGCTATTAAAATGTTCATCCTACCAAATCTAAACCTGGTAGCCCTGATGTTTCTAACAAAATATGGGTTGAAACTTATTTTCAACCAAATCTCATTTTTTTTTTTTATTTAAGGAGACAAGTTTGCAGTTACAAAAACATGAATAGATTGTGAATAAGGGAAATACATACCCATTGTACTTTGGCTTACAGTACAAGCTCCTCTCGTGAGGGGGTACCACCTGTCGCCAAATATAAGTTGAAACATGACCGTAAGCTTTCAGATCCCTTCTTTTGCTCACAAGCATCATTCATACTTCATCAGAAGATATAAATAAATTGCACATGATGACTGGAGTGAGGAATCAGGTCATGAAAAACAAGTTTGTATAGGGTCCAACCCAATACGACAGATGTGCTGGACATCATTTTTATTGGTTTTGATGATAAGCCCAAACCTCTGCATTCATGATGGGAGGTGTGTGTGTAAGTATGCATGGGTACATGTGCTTTATATTAAGAGGAAGAACCTAATAATTTTTGGTGGAGGTGAAAGGTCATCTGGGGTCACCACAAGTCAAATTCTGAAAACCTTGTTAACAATATCTCAAGGTAGGAAGCATGGATATATACATTTCACATGTACGATGTAGACATGTTATATTAAGCAGAAGAACTGTATTGTTTGTTTGGAGGTCAAAGGTCATCTGGGGTCATCAGGGGTAAAATTCTGGAAACCTTGCTAACACAACTTTCAAGGTATGTAGGAAGAATGGATACATTTCATTCTATACATGTGGATGCATATTGAGTTGAAGATCCCTATCACCTTTGGTGGAGGTCAGAGGTCATCTGTGGTTACTGGGAGTCAAACTGAAAACCTTTTTAACACATTATCTGAAGTTAGGAAATAAACTTTTCCTGTTTCACATGGTGATGTGTTAAATCCAGTAGAAAAACCCTATTGGTTTTGGTGGAGGTCAAAGGTCATGTGAGGTCACCAGAGGTCAAAATTAAGATTTCTAAAGAATTGTCAAAGTCAGATGTGAAAATAAAACTGTATTTTTATAACACATTAAGACCCCATTAAACATTGACTGAAAGGAATTGGATATCTTGGCATTATTGGGGATTATGCAGGTAGCACCATAATCATCGAAACCACAATGCTTTTTGCATCTGTATTACTTTTATAACATTGAATCTTGTCAGATTTTAAATGAAAAGGTCCCCATGGATGCAGTTTGTCCCAAAGTTATAATTCAAGATGCAAGTAAATTTTAAACAACAGTTGAATGTATTTTAATTTATGACATCAGAAAGATAAGGTTAGGCTTGGGCCAGTTTTCACTTTTGAAAACTTAAATGAATTTTAGTTTTGATAAATAAAAAAAATGCCCCCTGACCTTAAAAATTGAAATGACCAGACTCTGTTTCCTTTGTTACATGGCCTGATCTTGCATTGACAATTAACTAATATCTTGTACTCTCACCAGGCTGAAAAATATTTGCCTGGGCTCTTCATTGGATACTGTCTCCCATCTCCTGGTTGTGGGCATGACTCTTTTAATGATAGCATAGCATCACATAAAAAGAATAAAGGATGGGGGATGCATGCTTAGCCAAATTGGGATGACTACATTTGCTTTTGATCCACAACTATGTAGAATAGCTATGTTACAATTCTTCCTTCCATCACACCAAAATTGGAAAACTTTGCATTTGTCTGGTATACTGGTCTCAACAGTTGCCAATCTATTCAGGTGGAACGATTATCAATTGGGTAATTAAATTATAATAAGCTCTTTAATTGCTCACATAATGAGTTTGGAATTTGAACATTATACTCTTTTGGTTTGTTTACAGACTGTGTGGAACTGAAACAGAATTCCAGCTGGCGTGAAAAAGACCATCTGTGTGAACTTTCGACGACTGTCATCATAGTCAACTTTATCCCAGGCTTTCTGCTACTAAGCCATTTTCCATCACTAACTAAACAGATATTGCAGACATCTTTTGGAATGCTGGATTTTGGGTGCATGTTCTTGTCTTTCTTGGATCTATCCTGTAAGTATATTTTGTTATGGACTAAACTTGCTGGTATTGCAAACTGTTTGAAATGCTTTCCAGTCTGACTTTGTTTCTGCTGTAGTCCTGGCTTTTGTATGTTTTTGTATTTTACTATGTATATTTTTAAGGTAAATTGTATGGCCTTCATTTGATATAAAAATAGCACCTCCTTTAACAATGATCCTTTGTGTGTTTTAAAGTCTACAAATGTATTCTCCCCCTCCCACCCATCCACCCACCCACCCTCCCAAAAAAGTATCAGTTGATAGCACCATTTCATGTAGTTTATGAAGTCTGCACACCAGGGTTGTAGCTACGGTGGGCTGCGCTGGGCGGCCGCACCCAGCACTCGATATTCCCGCCCGGCACTCCAGGCAAACACATGTCTCCCCGCCCACCACAAATCTGCCTACCTAGACCTAAAAGTAGCCCCAAATTTACTCCCTTAAGTAAAATGAGGGAAAAATGAAAAATTTAATGGCTGAAAATGGGTTAGATGCCATGGGGTTAGGTAGGGTGAAGCACTTTTGCCAGATCAGACAATTACCTGGCACTCAAATTTGGCTAGCTACAAACCCTGCTGCACACCCCTGGGCAAAACTACCAGTTAGAAAACGCTGTTCATCCTGTTGAATATTTGATACACTCAGTGAACACTTAATGACCCATGTAATATGTACAGCTAATAGAGTCAAACTTTTTCCAGAATATTGCATTAAGCTCTCTGTATCCTGCAGTTGCACACTAAAATACAACTGGAACTGCTCCTTGCAACCTGCATCTTTAATGTATCAATTAACTAGGATGCAAATAAGAAACAACTAGAAAAAAAGTAATTTTTGTTTTATCATTTACAATGTGACTCTTTGTGTGGCAATAAACATATCCTTAGGTGATGGGGTTTATAGTATACCCCAACAGAGCAAAGAGAGACCGTGAGATTGGAAATATGGGTTAATATGAAGTTACTGAGTATACAGCATGTTACAACTGTAATCTATTATAATTTAAGAGTCTATAATTAAGGTAATTCCACATGTATGCAGAAACGTTGTTCGATGATTATGTCCAGTATTGTGTGGTCTCCTCAGACACATTTACCATAACACCAGTGTTATGCTAAAGTGGATAAGAATACTAATTTCAAGAAACAAGGTTTGGAATTGGGAAGTATGTGGTATGTTTCATCCCAAATAGCATATGTGGGTATGAGGTGGGGGAGGGGGTGTGTGCAGGGAGGGCATGGGCAAAATTCTTCCACTAAGGCCTAGAGGTAGGCTTAAAGGTAGGAGAGGTAGGCTTAAAGGTAGGTTTTGCATCAAAATGTAATCTCTAGAGGGTTTTCCTATCTTCACTGGTCTTCAAAATCCTAATTAGAGATTACATGTTGAATTAAAAGACACTCTGAATGAAGTTTTGGAGTGACTCTTGCAGGGTTTCCCCTGGCATTCTTTTTGTGAGGCGGCCACCTCACAAATTTTGGCCACCACCTAACAGAAATTTGCTATACTTGCCACCTGTACTGTACTAGCTATGGAAGTATTGATAGTTCCCCCTCACTGCTGGTGCCAAAGCTGTCATCATATCACCCCCTTGGACTCATACCGCCTCACACCCTCTAAAACCCAGGGGACACCCTGCTCTTGTATAATTTATCTTATTGTCGGTGGACTAGATTTTACAAAATAATACTAAATTGAAGCTTCAAAATTACTTGACATGTAGCAGTACTAATTGACTGCGTGGTGCTGTTTCTTTAAATATATCAGTGTCATGTAAGGTTATAGGCCTGTTCACTTATCAAATGACATTTAAATGATTGTCCATAGCACTTTGTTTTGAGAGGTTTTTAATTCTGTTTATCCAGCTCTCCGAAAATGAAGGGTGTGAAACCCCAGACAAGTAGGAAACCAGGCAAACCTTACAGAAAAGATTCAGGAGTTACTAGAATTCCTCGGTTAAGAGATCTGTCCACCACAGTAAAAGCTGGAAGCTCACATGATGAAACTTTTTTGATCCAGACAAAGCTCCCAAGCATTATTGAGAAGGATGAAGAAACAAAAACAGTGGAATATGGAGAAGAGAAAGGCACTCATGATAAAGATTGTGATGCAGATTGGTTGTCAAACTCTACTAGTGGGCAGGGTTTATGTTTAATTGATGTTACCAGTGAGAATGATGATGATAAAAAGGATGAGATACCTGATACATGTGAGGACAAACAAAAGCTGGACCCTCTCCAGTTGAAGAAAAAGCATACATCTTCAGGCAAAGTCCAGGAAAATGACCTGAATCGTCTCATTACAGAGGAAGATTTATTGGATACCATCTTCTTCTCATGTGATGAACATAATACTGGAAGAGTGCCACCATCTGTGCTCCTTGAGTATGTTACCATGATAATGTTGTCCTCCCATCTGGATGATGTAAGTTTTAAGACTGCACACTTTTCCACGTCTTTGTTCCTTCAAGGGATAAAATAGTCGAGTTTGCATTGCAATTTGCGACCCAAGAAACCCCAATAGTGAATCAGCTTTTATTTAGTTTTGCATTTGTTGCAAGGCGAAATTTTTTCACTCTCCATGTACACATATATATGTTTTAACTACCAGTTTTAGAATCTGTTAATCAAGATGGGGTAATATCTGATCAGTCCAAACATTTATTAGCAATTATTGCTAATAAATTCTCTCAAATTAGTTTGTCCCATGCCATTTTAAACTTACATGGGGGGAGGGGCACATGGGAGGACCATGTATGCCCATCTCTCTCTGATCAGCTACCCTTGCCACTGGCCCTGTCATTCCAGAATGGAAGGTTGTAGTACTGTACTGACCTTGCTGACTCAAATTATCATTTCAATAGGAGATTGCATGCAAGTTTACAAACTACAGTACCAGAATTTTTTATACTTTTTATTGTATCTCTGTAATTTCACAACAAAAGGTGGCACAAGTTAAAGACAATAGGCAGTCACCTAAAGCAGAGTTGGTATGCCCCGTCACTCTAGTTGATGAAAGGCCTATTTTGATCATGTGACAATGTTTTTGTTAGTGAATTGTGAAAATCAGGGAGAATTTCTCCTTGCTTTACCTATTGTTTGTAATAGTTATTTTCAAAACATCTTCAGAGGTGCTTGTAATGCAAGAAGAGGAGATTTGCAAGAATTTGCTGATTTTTTCAAAGCAAATTTTTGGGTGACTGCCTACTGCCTTTAAGTCTGTCAAGATATTATCGCCATTCTATTTTTGAGAAAAGATATTAAACACACAAAACTTTGCATGTTGTCATGCAGTGTGGTTTATTTAAATCAGTAACCATATGTATATGGTTTGTGGTTTAAAGCTTGTTATGTACTATTGCGGAAGCCAGAGTTTCTGGTGTTACTTTGTTGAAATCAGATGACAAAACATGGCTTTAAAAAAAGTTATTAAGCTCAACTGAGTCTCTCTACAGCACATATATTGTACCTTTGTTTGCTCAATGGAAGAATCAACTAACGAATTAAAGCTATCTTTATGACTGGTGTGTCCCTTGCAAGTGCACACTTAGAAATTTATTTTCTATGTTTTCCTATTAACTTTTTGCATTCTTGACAATTATTTTCAGACACCTGACATGGAAGACCTTGAGCACATGCTTGATCCAACAGGCATGGATGTAGCAGTTGATCTGCCTACGTATCGGCAAGCCATGGCTAAATGGATCAAAGACATCCAGACAAACCCATCACTGTAAGCCACTCTTTAAATTCATGTATATCAAGAGGGAAATTCACTCCTAGACCAATGACTACAGTGATCACTCTTTATCCTGTATTTATTGTCTTTTAGCATGTTTTCATATGGTTGCATATACAATTTTGTAATTTTAGTTTCTTATCTTTGGTACAGTTTTAGTCTACATTTTCTTGTGTTTATTGTTTCTTACTGATCTGAGCATTGTAATGCTTTTGTAATCTTGGCTCCTCTACGTTCTCTTCCTTTTACTTTCTGTGCTTTTATTGAGTTAACCTCTACTTTGTTTATATCTTATGCTTGTCTGCACTTTACTTTTTGTTTGTGTACAGCATTGTAGAGCTTTAATCTTTTAATTGGATTATAATGCTCTTTGTTATAAAGCTTTGATTATTATTTGTAAACAAAGGGAAATTGACTGAAATCCTGCTATGTTGGGGGTGAGAATTGATTGAAATGGGTGAAAACGTCCATCAAGGAAGGGTTACTGTCACTCTTCTACAGGGAGTGATCATAGTAATAACACTTTCTTAATAACATTTCACTTTCCTTTTAGAGAACATGTAGAAATCACATTTGTATTTAATCAAGCTAAAGAAAGCCAAATTGTGACCCACATACCAAGCTTTGTGGCTTATTAGATGAATATTGGAAAACCTGTGAATGGGACCTGCTAAATCTCATAGTGTAAGGTATATAATACCTGATAAATTAAATTCTCTGATTTGTTCATAGTGCCTTTGGTATTCAAACATTATGTGGCCCAAAAGATACAGTCCAAATGCTATAACTGGTACCTGCTGAACCTTATAGTGAACCTGATAAAATAAAATTGCCTGATCCTTCACAATAATATGCAAAAAGGGTGTTGCCCATGAGATGCTTTTGAAAGCCCCTAAATGGTAACTGCTGTACCTGATTGGTATTGCACACCATAGGAATTGAGTCTTTCAGTGCTGGATGTTTTTGATAAAAGGTAGGGACCAATCACTAATTTTGATTGAAATATTCAATATGTTGAGAATGTATCTTTTTCCATTGAAATTTGTCAATCCAAAGTTGAAATGGTCCCTGATCTCAACCTTTCTAATTGATTTTCAATCTAAGATTTAGAAGAGTATTTACAGGAAGTACTGGGATCATGATTAGACAAATGTAGGCAGTCTCTCAGGTTTTATTCCCATAAATATAATGCAATAAATTCAAATTATCCCTGAGGAGTTATGTATAACATGTAGTGTCATAGCATACTGATTGGCAAATTTCAGTACAGGTTTCAACATTAATTGAATGCCTACAATATATTAAATCCTCATATTCAATTTTATCATGTTTACACAGTTTGTGAACTATCTCAAGAATGTGTATCAAATTGAAATTGCATGATAAACAGTGTTGTTTCTTAATGTAATTTATAGCTAAAAAGAAGTAAAATGAGTGTAGAGTTCTTTTTGACACCTTGAAGGTGGCATTATATGAAATAAAGGAGTAGCACATACCAGTGATGGCTCTTTTGCAAATAAAGAAATCTAAAAATTGCAACTAAAAATTTCATGACGAGATGGTTAAAAGGTGATGTTGTAATCTTGTAAACCATTTTAAAGATCACTTCAGACATCGCTCTGGGTTCAATTACATGCATGCAAAGCCTGTCACATGAGCAATTCAGCCCCTGGGGCAGTACACATTACTTGCATTTAATAGAATTTTCTTTCTTTTTCTCAGAAAATTGATAAATTTGTCTGCAGAGGAAGAGTCAGTTACAGAATCTCCCTTACCTGCAACATCTACACCCCTGCTGCCTCAAGATTCCACGGGCAAAAAGCACCCATGGTCCAGTCGAAAGGCCTTCACCCAAACCTTTCATGATGATGGTAAAGACTTTAAATGGTTTAGCGGTAAGAAAGAGTTGTGCTTTCAATGGTTTCACAAATGCAGCGTATTATCTGGGTACAAAAGTTGATCTTCAAAGTTTCTTGCAAAATGACCAAACAAATTCCTTTGAAAAAGCAAAGATTTACAGTACAGATCTATCTCCAAAGATAAGGACCTAAAATGTGCTAAATATTTTGGCCAGCATAGTTTTGAGGTCCAGGAGTTAAATAGCAAATTTGAAGGCTTCTTTGTAAGGCCCATGATGTTTTCCTTTTAAGATTTTTCAGGCAAATTTCCTGCAAACTGGTTCCAATGTTGTAAGTATTTTCAATCTTACTACCAGTAAATCCTAGAACAAAAAAAAGAGTGTAAGGCTTAGTGGAGATATGCACCCCTTCTGAATAAGTGAGGGGTGTGCTTCCTCGCATTGAACCCTACCCCATGATCCATGTGGAATAGTTTCATGATCCATGTGGTATAGTTTTCTCAAATTTGGCTTGATTTCCTTCCCTCTCATAGGATTGCCATCACCACTTGAAATGCCATACTTCACCTATGGAGACAACATCTCAGAGAGCTCAGAAGTCAGCAGGAAAGAAATGTAAGCCATCTTAAACAAATTATAGTTTCTTTTTTGATGTAAATTTAGCAAGGTATTGTCAAACCATTTACTGATTCGAAGCAAGTTCTGTGATTCATTGTATTACCTTTTTGATTGGGGTGGGGAAACAACCTTTTTCCCAAATCTCTGGGTATTTTAAGAGAATTTTGCCCAAATATATCCTCCCCAAATTGTAGGTAGTTGAAATGTCTGGCTATACAGTGCCCCGTCTTCCCTCCCCATATGCCTTTTACAAAATTTGGGGAAAGTCACTTGAATAATTTGATTTAAATAGATATCATATTATATGCTTTTCTGTAGTGCTATGCTATTTTAGCTGTTGCTAATTGAAGTACATGTGTACACAGTACATTGAAAGTAGGAACAAAAGCAGACAGCTTTGGGCCACTGTAGTGGCCTGTAGACTGTCTTTGTATCCTTTTGAACAATGAAAGATGTTTGCTTTATCTTGGAACCACAGCAAAACGCTGTGACTATTTGAATTCATGTAGTTAAATTTATTTTAAATTAACACATAAGTTTATGTACTTGACTTTACCACAACACTAAACAAAAAACAAATTACAAATGTAGGTTTTCAGTATCCTTCATTTGCATATTCATTTGGCTGGCATACACATGCTTTAAACATTTTCCCCATCCCCAACTTCTATGTCACCACTCTCCTGCCTGTGTCTATTGCTTCAGACTTTGTGGAAACTTAATGAACCTTTAATTCTTTAAAAAAAAGGCCTTTATTTTTTAATTGATTTCTGATATGAGGTGGTATGCCCCTTAAAAGGTTGTTATGTGGGCTAAATCTTGTTGCTTTTCCAAATTAATTAAACAAATTATACAACTTACAAATTAAATTAAAGGCAATAGGAAGTCACCCCAATCAGAGGTAGTATGCCCCGTAACTCTAGTTCATGATTGACCCATTTTCATCATGTGACAATGTTTTGTTAGTGAATTGTGAATTTCAAGGAGAATTCCTCCTTGCTTTACCTATTGTTTGTAATAGTTATGTTCAAAACGTCTTCAGAGGTGCTTGTAATGCAATATGAGGAGATTTGCAAGAATTTGCTGATTTTTCAATGCAAATTTTTGGTTGACTGCCTACTGCCTTTAACCAGCATTATTGCTTTCCTCATGTATAGGGAAGCTGACCTTGTAAGTCAGATTGAAAATCTCAAGTTTCAAGTGAAGAAGCTCTCAGACCAGAATGCTAAACTACAGACCCAGATGGAAAGTACGGAAGAAAATAATACCCACCTCCTCACAGAACTGGATACCATCCATTCAAAATTAAAAAGGTAATGACCATCAGAGCTAGGGATCACATATCTTGAGATGATCCCTTCCATACAAAATTTTAAAGGTACCCTAATGCTCGTCAGAGTGAGGGATCATAGATGACTCAGGGTACCATCCATACATACTGCAATTAAAACGGTGAAGTTCATCGGATTATTGATGAAAGGACTGGATAGTATCCATGCAAAATTGAAAGGTAATGGTCACCAGAGTGAGGGGTCATAGATGAGGATTCTGTCCATGTAACATTAATATGTTTGTCAGAGCCAGGGATCACAGACTGACATGATTTATTCCATACAATATTAAGTAGGTAATGTTCATCTGAGTGAGAGTTCAAAGATAAAGATACCATCCACATAAATTAAAATGATAAAATAATAGTAATGGTCGTCAGAGTTACGAATGGCAGAAGTGGACGACACCATCCATGCAAAATTAATGTGGTATCAATGTTCTTCAGATAAGTCACAACTGGATAACATGTGTACCATCGTTTCTCAACCAGTGGACCACGGAGCACCATCTGGTGGTTTGATAAGTAGGCTGGACAAAATGTGAAAGAATCAATGTCCTAGTTTTTATTATTTTTTAATTTATTTCATCCGACACAGATGGAATTATTTTAGTAGTAGGCTATGCATTGCTTAGTGGTGAAACTTGTCTGACATGGTTAATTTGTAAGGTAAGTGGACCTTCATATTTCAGTTAATGGTGAATGGTGGTCCTTGGGTAATTTCAACAGGGATTGAAATAACTGGAGGCACCGGGGGCCAGTGCCTTCATGCCCCTTCACTTTGCCCTGATGCCCCTCAGAAATTGTCGGCACTAAAGGCCATAATATCCTTGAGCCCTCTTGTATCATTCCTCTATTGTGTTGTGTAGTTTCCAAGTTTTGGTCTTCATTCCACTCTTGCTTGGCCTTGGTCCCTTGACAAATTTCTGCCAACCAAAGGTCATTTGGCTTTGCCCTTTTCAACTCCTATTTCAACCCTGCACCACAAGCTGCTGGCAGCGCAAGTATTTCTTTTGATAGGAGGAGGTGGTATAGATTCCATTCTCAAGTATGATTACACACCACCAGGGCTTGAAATAACCAGAGGCACTGGAGGCCATTGCCTTCATGCCCCTTCTGTTTGCCCTGATGCCCCTCAGAAATTGTCAGTACCAAAGGCCATAATGTCCATGATGCCCTCTTGTACTCCTATATTGTATTGTGTAGTTCCAAGTTTTGACCTTCAAATTATGATTCCCCTCTTGATTGGCCTTAATGCCGTGATAAATTGGCCGTGCCCTTTCCAATTCTTATTCAAACCCTTTTCCAACAATCAAAAGTGGGCCTAGAGCAACAAAAGGTTGAGAAATTCAGATGTGTATACAAAGGTAAGAAGAGAATTAGTGTCATTTATAGCTATGGATCATTGAACTTGGTACCATCCATACAAAATTGCAAAGGTATGCCCATTAGGGTCTAGGGTTTGATCCCTTATCCTGTGGCTGTAATAAGGTGTACAGGTTTTTCATCTTAGAAACCATCTTTAGCTTTTTCATGAGAAATGACCTTCTAAAGACAGACAATTTCCACTTTTTTGTTTCTATCAATGTTTCAAACATTTCACAAAAACTAGAAAATTCAGGGGTTTTATTTGATAAAGCTTTGAGAAATTTGGATGTTTATTGAAGAAAATTTGAAAAATGTGGGTTTTATTGAGGAAAATTGGAAAAAATTGGGTTTATATTGAAGTGTTTGCCCTTCCTAATAGCAGAACCAAGCAGATCATTGGGGAGGCTGACTGTGGATGAAAGTTACACATTTTATCGTACGGATTATGGCTCCTGATGAAATTGGAATATTTCCATGATGGGGGGGGGGGGGGCTCACTGCTGCCGCCTCCCTGCTGGTGCCACCCATGCCCCTATGACTATGGGAGGCTTAATTAAATTGTGAGTCACTTGAAGCTGTAACTCAGTCTCTCACATACAGGCTTCTACTGCATTTACTGTAGCTGAATTGAAGGCCTGAATGATTGTACTTATTTTTTTCACCTGAGCCTCAGTACCTGAAATATGTATCTGAATTTTGCACCAAATGTGTATACTTTGAAGAATCATCTATAGGGAGGTTTGACTCCTGGCCGGGTCATACCAAAGATTTTAAAAATGGAACCTACTGCCATTGTGCTTGGTGCTCAGCATAAGCAATGGAGTAGGGAAAACAAGCCAGTGAGCCACAACTGGAAAAAAGACCGTGGCCGGCCCGACTTAAACCAATTGTTTAGAAACTGAGCCCAGGCTTCGACAAATCCCGGACGCTAGGTCATGTACTAAAGCAGCGTGGTGTGTGACGCAGTGTCCTCCAGAACAACTAGCACGTTTATTGAATTTGAACTTTGTGCAAGCTCCCTTTACTTGGGTACTCCAGACACTGTTACCATGCTGGACTGGTGTACACATGGCAAACTTGTTCAGGGCATCAGTGTTTAAGCTAAAACCTAGTTCAAACAGAGAGCTAGAAATTTTTCAACTCCCTGGTTTGAACTGTAATAGTGCAAAGGTAATGAAATAAACCTGTCAGTGGTGCTTGGGGTTGAACTGCATATTAAGCAATAGTACAGAGTGCCTTGGATGCTCCTGGACGTTTTGAAATGCTAAAAATGTCCTTTTTAGGGAGGAACTTGAGTTGTGGAATTGAAAAAAGTGGTGAAAAAATAAAGATTATTCCATGAAGATGCTAATGCCAATAGAATTGACCATCACACAACAAGAATCAAGGTAACTGATTTAACTTGGAGCATATGGAGTCTGGGAAGGCGAAAGGAGGGGTACCATTACATTATGCAGCGAGCCCTGTCATTTAGTATGTACACAAAAAAAATAAAGACAAAAATTAAAAGTTCAATCATGATGGAACCACATACCTTGCTCTTGCCTACAGTAGAGCAGGGGATAACTTAATTTCAAAACCTGATTTACAAAACTGCCTATCTGCATCAGTTAGCATGTGCAAATGTCTGACAGATTTGCAGGGAATTTGTGCTATAGAGGGATTTCATGTGACGTCACGCGCAATGGATTCCCAGGCACTGAAGGGCAAATCACACACGCAGTGAGCGAATTGACAGCTCACGCGCACGACATAACCATAGATACTACTGTGACACAATGGACGCGTGCCGGTCAAAACCAAAGAGACGCGCGATCTTGCCCTTCAAAATTGCGTCTAGTTGGTTAAAGTCACGTGATTGAAATCCCTCTATACAAGGCTTGCTTTGTGAATACAAATTGTGGAGACATTGATTTCAAAACTACAGTGTAATACACCATAATTTGTCCTCCTTTCTGCAATGCTACATAGTCATTCTTGAAGTACAAAACTCATGACTTCTTGTCTGTTGTGAAGTTGTAAAACCATAGCAACTAAGATGTATTCCATTTTATGCTTGAATAATCTATTCCAATTATTTTTATGTAGTGCAGTTGAATGCAGGAAGGTACATTCTATTTCATGCTTAAAAGCTTTAATTTGAGAAATGACAAAAGATTTCTGTTATGATTCATATCAGTTGAAAAGTTGATCAAAGGAAGCCAAAAAATGCACATCCATGCCATTCTTTGGAAATTCAGATATTAATCAGGGACGTTTTGGTTTGTTGCATTTTTTTTTGCTATAGCCTGTTCGATAAAACTTTGATAAGATGTAGAGTAGACATCAGACAATCAGAAAAGTATGTGCCAAAATTGCTGTTTTTGGCGAAAAGGGCCATATTTGATAGATCACTACAACAAAACGGATCAACATTTTGGGGAAAACTTTCAGTATATTGTGGGAGACTGTTTATTTTACCACTTATCCTCCTAAAAAAGTTTTAGACCCCAAATGTTGGTGCAACAGAGCCTATCTTGAGCCAAATCAGCCAAAATGATCAAAATGGCAGCCATTTTGAATTGGCTGGCTACCCCCCTTGCACATGGAAAAAAAAATGGAGCACATACTTTTCTGATTGTCTGATGTCTACTCTACATCTTATCAAAGTTTTATCAAAGTTTTATCAAATATAGCAGAAAAAAATGCAAACCCCCAAAAAGCTACGAAATGACCTGGACTATATGGTATTAATTGACTTCTGGTAGGCCATTCAGAACCTACCTTTGTTAAGGAATATCTCAAAACTAGGCCATCCAACATTTTTTCTTTACCGTTTTGCTGGTATCTTATTCATCTTTCAAAACTCTTTCTAATGTAATGAAAGTTTTTTTGTATGCCATCTTTCTTTTAAACGAACATCTCTGCTTAGGATATGTATGCAATACAATGCATCACCGCTTGTCAAAGCCTGATATGGCTACATCATATTTGTGTAGGTATTTAGACACTGAGTTATATCACAAGAAAACAGTAAAATGATGGACCCTCTTAGTAAAATTGGCTCATATGCTCATTTGTTTGAAGGCTTTTGACTTAAAGGGTGAATGCTGTTGTCCCCAGTCTCATCATACAGTTTGGATTTTTTGCTGGATGTTTCTTCCATGAAAGATATGTTTGATCACAACTACTTATTAAGATATTCATCAATTGCATTATTCACTGGTTTGTCTTTAAAAATGGTGAAAGTTGTGAAGTTGGCAATTGGTATGCAACAGGGTTTCCTTTGCAGTCTCCATGAGTAACAACTTCACGAGAGAACAAGTCGAAATTTTAGTTCTAAACACCAGAAATGGGCAGTTTTCACATCTGAGCAAGTTACATAATGGAGTATCTCTTTAGACTATGTGTTGAGTCAATCTTAACTGTGAGGGTCGAGAATGAATGTTAGATAGTCAGGAGGCATGAATGTGGTCCCGAAACTTTATCATACCCCACTCAGCCTTTAAAATGCTGAGGCACTTTGTTCAGTTTTTAGAGGGATCATTGTGACATGTATGCCTGTAAGATGGGTCCTGCTTGATGTTATGTAAAATTCACTAATACCTCTCACTTAGTGTTGACTTTCTGCCATTAATGTCCAGCTGACTGATTTCAGTAGTGTACTATTGTAAACACTTGTAGCAGAATCAGGTAAATTATTACATATTTCTTTTGATGTGAGACAAGAGTATGTGATGACCTGAGAAGGAGGAGAATGGGTAAGGGTTTCACTCCCCCATGGGGACACTTAAAAATCCAAATTTTGATCAGCAAAATTTCCCAGCTGCATTAGCTAGTTTATGTAATTACCATTTTGTGTGGTAAATCATTCTTTAGCATTTGTGCAAATACAAATGTCATTTTGTGCATTAAAATTGCAGGAACATTAATTGTCAAACTATGATGCTGTACCTTAAAATTGTCACATGTTCCCACTACTGACCGTTGGGTACATTTTTCAACCAAGATTTCCATCCATTGTGTCTTTACATTGCTACTAACATTATTTGTCAGAGGATAATTAGTGGATGGGTGTACTTGCCCAAGTGCACCACACATTCTTTCTCATAATTAAGATTACCTTGAGAAGGATTTAGAGAAATGAATAAATACATTTTCTTCTTCTAGTTCAGAACTGGTCATCCAGAGGAGTATGTCTGTCCGGGAGGAGAATGAGGAACTTCACACTGCAGTGAATGCACTGGAAGACTGCAAGAGTGACATACAAAGGCAATATGAAGCAGTTGTAAGTGTGGGGTTGGAGGTTGCCCACTGTGCTTTCTTTAAAGGGGTGGGTTTGACCACTAAGCTTGCTGCATGGTATCCCCAAAGATGGCCAAGGATGTCAGTTGTTAAGGTTTACAATTGTTTGCTTAAATGATGAGTAGGTTATAACAAGTTCACTGATATACCAAGAAGGGCATGGGGGAGAGTCAGCAGTTCATCCTTTATGACAATGAATGTAGACAGCATGGGGGGAGGCAGGAGGGGCAGTCTCCCCCTTCTTGAAATTTTCAAAATAAATTTTTCATTACATTGATCTTTGAAAGTTTTGGTATTTAAAAAGGCAGAAAGATTGTTTAGATGCAACTTGTAAGGCATGGTAAGTGCCATTTCCTGCAAAATGTGAAGAATTTATTGCAATTTTTTCTTGGTACACTAAAAAACAACTGATGGAGGCTCTCTGCTTAGCCTGTTGCCCCTTCCCTTCCCCATCCTCATCCTTCCTCCTCACCCCATCCTTCCACCCTGAAAAATTTGTGTTCTGACATGTTTGTACCGGCCACCATTTAAGCAGAGAGCCATCACTAGATATCTATCCACCTACACTGTTTTAGAGAATATACCTTACTACATTTTTGAGCAATATTAAGATTTTCACTGAGAGCACAAGAGGAGGGGGAGGGGAGGGGGAAGGGGCTCGAGCACATTGAACCCCCCTCTTGAGAGAGTACTGGAAAGGAATATTGTCAAGGGAAGAATATCTCCTGGCATTTATGCTTCCTCTTCTGTATTCTCTTCTTATATATCTTTCTCACCAAGTTTCACATTTATAATCAGTCCTTTTCTAAATCATTTGTACTTCATTTAGATGCCTAGATTTGATTTCTTTTCTTTTTGTAAAGGTTAATGAGAGGGACATCTTACAGGTGAAACTGAAGAATCTGATGGATGAGGTGGGTGAATTTCTGTGGCATGCACAAAATTTTTCATCGAGGCAATTGCATTGCCAGAAAAAAGTGGGGGGGGGAGGGGGGCTCCACAATTTCAGGGGGGGCCTAAAATATGGAGTCATCACATACATATATTTTTTCACTCATGGATTTTGCAGTGGTGGAGGTAGGGGTGGGGTGAAGGGAAGAGAGTTGTAGCAGGGGATGGCCCCAATGCTCCCTTAGCTGCACTGAGGGTTCCTGGGGGTGGAGCTCCACCATTCATTGCGGGCTTCAAACACAGAATTACCATATATGTTTTTTCACTCTTGAATTCCCCAGTAGGGGACCTTCAGGAGGTAAGAGAATCCTCCTCCCTTAGCTATACCACAGGTGAATTGCAGCTGTAATATTAAATATGAAAGACAGTAGATATTGGAGAAAGTCCTTTAAGCAACTAGTAACACTACCATTTGTCTGCTTGATCATAATGAATAGTTGTAGTAATTTTCATGGTAGGGATTGAAAATAATTCTGGTAATTTTTTTTTTCTCTTTTGTGAATATTGAATCTAAACATTCAGAAACAGCTCTGTAAATTTCTGCTTCTAACCAGTTTCCCATTCTATTTATGCAGAGGACAAGAAAGAAATCATGTTGATTTTCCTGTCATAATTAAAAATATCACATTAGTTCTTTTATCATGTTATAAACTGAATTCAGAACTGCCCAACTCTCAGGGACCAAAAGTCCTTCTTTCTTGGGAGGGAGATTTTCTTTACTTGTTTTTTTATACATGATAATTGTACAAGAATAGATATTGTTTTACTTTGTTGGCAGGTTGAGCAGGCTTACGCTGAGATCGATGAAAGGAAAGAGTCCATGCAGACAATGCAGGATCTACTCAAGAAACTTCAGGTAGGCTCAAAGTGTTGCTGAAAGCATTAGAGGAGGTTTGTGTTAAAAACATGAGGGATTAAGGGCCCTTGAAGCAAAATCTACTGTGCGAAAATGTGATAGTCAGAGAAAACATCTCCAAAAAGTGGAGGGAAGAGGGATGGGATATATTGCTGTACCTCCTTGAGAGATTTCCCCCTATCATGGTTGATAGCTAGGCACTGTATCTCAGGTTGATGTGCTAAGAATGTAAAGGCTTATGTTTTGCTTGTTTCAAATAGGTTTTGCTGTAGGTGGGTTGGTGGTAGGTTCATTTCAAGGGGGATACAGTTTGGCAGCATATTTGAAAAGCAAAAAGGAGAAATTCCTATCCATCATTATCAATGGGAAAATTTCTACCATTGTGGTTGAAGTTGGTTACCAGGGTTCTGGCTAGGTCACGTGTAGTACACTCTAATTTAGTATCCAAATAGTGTAGAAAATGGATTTTTCTGACAGTAGGATACAGGGCCCCAAGGCCCTCGTTGGAGTACGTTAGTCTTCTGGAATTGTATATTTGTGGGGAAACTTTTACGTTTATCATTAAATCCCATGAAAATGTCAGTTTGGTATGTCCATATCATCTTTTTCTATTGCATTCTGTGCTGGTTATCACACTACAAATTTCATAAGTACTGTTTGCGCAGGGGGAGTTCTGTTAATTGCATAGTGTTTTTGTTATCGTATTTTGTGCAAAACAGGTAAATAGCCTGACATATACCACAGATCATATCTCGATAAAACTTTTCAAATACGTATGTTAATTCCTCACCTACAATGCAATATTTTAATGGTATTGAATACCTGCAGAAACCCCGATTGAGAGTGAGGGTAGGTGGGGGAAGGGATAAATGGATGTGACAAGTAGGGCCTTTTGCAAATACAGTAAGTGTAGTAAGAGTTTTAATCGAATTCAGATAGGTATTTTGGGGTTATATTCACTTCAGATGTGGTGGCCATACACAGGTAAGATTTTTCATACGGAATGTACAAGCTATGGTGAGACAACCATACTCAGTCAATTTGAACCAGAATTTGTACATGGGTTGTCCTCATAATCACATAATAATAATAATAATAATAATAATAATAATGATAATGATAATGATAATGATAATGATAATGATAATGATAATGATAATGATAATGATAATGATAATGATAATGATAATGATAATGATAATGATAATGATAATGATAATGATAATGATAATGATAATGATAATGATAATGATAATGATAATGATAATGATAATGATAATGATAATGATAATGATAATGATAATGATAATGATAATGATAATGATAATGATAATGATAATGATAATGATAATGATAATGATAAGAAGAAGAAGAAGAAGAATAAGAATAAGAATAAGAATAATAAGAATAAGAATAATAAGAATAAGAATAAGAATAATAAGAATAAGAATAAGAATAATAAGAATAAGAATAAGAATAAGAATAAGAATAATGTTCAAACTTCCAAGTATTCTTTTTTGCAGGTTGACTACCAGGAAGCTGAGGAGAAACTAGCAATGCAAACAGTAGAGCTGGCTGAGGTACGGATAGAGCTGGCTATGAATTTTAAATATTGTAGATTCAAATTTAAACCAAACTGGGTCCATGGTGAGGCATCTAAATGGAATCTGATCAAAAATTTGATCAGATTTAGTTCAGAATAGCAACAAATTGGTTTAATTTTGAATTATATGACTAGATTATGGTTAGGTGTCCTGGGTTCTGAGTGAATTCACATTTGAACTGGCCATTTTGAGAGTGTGGCAGCATGTAAAGCAATTGAGAGGGCAGAGGCAGTCGCCTCATCTTAAAATGGTGATGCAGGTCCTATTCAAGACATGAAATTTCCTTGTACCCATCACCACTTTTACAAAAAATATATTTCAACATGATGTTGTCAGTATGGACATGAATCACTTAATTATTTCACACGTATGATTTGAGGTGACTGGGATAAAGTGAGGGAGATTTTCTGGAAAAATGGTAGAATATTTCATAAGGTTAAAATGAATTTCAGCTTGTATAAGCCTGTGTAGGGTACCTACATATGAGACTGACTTTATTACCACAACATAAATATGCAGTAATACAACAATTTACAAGAAGTTGGAGGAGCACTGAACGAGCAGAGCTTTTACCAGCAGTCCCCCAATTAACAAAGATAAACTAATAATAACAGACAAAAAAAAGAGGAAACAAACAAATATACAAACATCAGCAACAAAGAACAATGAAAGTTTAGAAGATTGGTTGGGAGCCCATAGATAATGTGATCCTTGAGCAAATGACATTTCGATTTAGATTTAAAAGAAACTACAGTTTTGGCATATTTTAATATTTTATAGTACTATATATATCTAAACAATGCCATATACTTGCACCGGTGTTTAAGAAAAGGCAACAAGAAACTTCTGTTGTAGTGAAACTTGAAGGAAGGTGACCTGAAAAGTGTGTTTTGATGTTGTGAATATCACAGTCATACTTGAATAACCATCAAAATTGGGAGGCAAAATGTTTATTCATGTACCTAATACCTATACATCAAAACAGCCACTTAGAACTTAACGCTTGTCGAAAGTAGCTTGTATTTAAATTTGAAAAATGTGTTCTATGAGTGATTGGAGTTTGTAATCAATCAAACAGCTGTTTTTTGCAGTATGTGCAGATGGTTAAGATAAAATGGACAGGCATTTCCCCAAATAATATCACCATCCTGACAAATTGGAGTGAATAAGTAAATCATACAATGTTTTAAGAGTATGTATACAAACCCTTTTAAAACAGTAACTCAGACTCAATCTTTACATAAAAACAGAAGAATGCCTTTTATACAGGGTGATTGTATTTTCTGACTATTCATGGTTCCAGCGACTTTGGAAAGCTGGGAAAGATAGAAAACTATCAAAATGCAAACTTTCCACCCTTGTAATGTCATGAATTTTTTTTTTAACTTCAAGGAGTCCTGAAATTTTACCCCAAAATGGAATGAAAGTAATAATGTCCCAATTAAAACAAATGTTTCATCCATCTAAGCCACTTCCAAAATTATTAAAATCTTGTTGAAGAGAAACTATACTTCATGGAGAAAATAATGTTGCTTTTACCTAGGACAGCTAGCACCACTACAGCAAATCCATGAAGTTGCCATAAAGTGATGTAATTGCTGTTTGTGTTCTTTCTGAACAGAAATCGATGCAGTTTGATGAATTGCAGGGCCAAGTCAGAGATTTACTGTCATCTAAAGAGGTAAGACTAATTTTTACAAACTGTATTCTGGGGGATTCTTTGCCAACAGCTCAAGGAATCAGTGCCTTCTGAACACAATATCTCAAGAAGGTAAATGCCGATGAATCTCTTATTTGGCCTGGTTGTGTCTAATTCTGAGCAAAAGGAGACTTTCGTTGAGCACAAAGGTCATTTGTGTTCACAAGAGACAAACATCAAAAACTTTGAACATAATGTCTCAAGAAGGGAAGTGATAAATCTCATACTTGGCATTTGGGCATATATTAATCAGGGTTGCCAGACTTTCAGCAATAGCCGGAATTCCGGCTTTCGTCCGACTTTCAGTATGGCTCCGGCCCCACACATTGCTTTCGTCCCCAGTTGGAAGTAAAGCCGAAGCCAATGTGCCAGCCCGGGTGGGACTTTTCCTGAGGTAAAAAGTAATAAAAGCGACTGGTCAAATAAGGCTAGATTAGCAGTTACCAAGCTAAGTGTGTGCCGTAATGGCACTGCATGTACTGTTCTTACGCACAAGTTTAGTGTTTTGCTCATTCTACATGCATACTTAGGGCAATGTACGTTAGTGCAAACATACAGCAGCCTAACAGGGCGGCGGTGTGTGTTATGACTGTGTGCCAGCGCTAGCGCGATGACAAATTTTCGTTAGCGACTTTAAAGTTGTTACTATAGGCCTAGGCCTACTACATGTACACTACACGAGACTAGTAGTGCGATCGTAATCATTCGAAATGGATATGGAAATAAACTAATTGACGTAGGAGTCAAGAATACAGTAGATTTAGGACTTATTAGAAGTGGCTGGAAAATGAAGATTACCAGGGAGTTTATCTCTCTGAATATGTACGGAAAATAGATGTCACAGGAATAGCATAGGCCTAGCGTTAGGCCTTACGTTAATCCTAACGATTAACGGTAATAGAAACAGAGGGAAAATAGCAAGTATTAGGTAGGAGCTAAATTTGACTCTTCCTACTCCATTATGTGTTCATACAGATTTGTATTTATTTGTGTGTGTTGGTCCTTTCATTCTTTTGAAACTTCCTCCATATCTTTAGGCCTAGGGCATAGGCTAGGCTTACAGCCTTTAGGCCTATGTTACTAACCCATCAGTTGAGTTCAAGGATAGAACTCCTCATTTGTTCACCTTAAAAAAACTCAAAAATGTTGCAGGGATTTCCTTAAAAATTTGAACAATAGTTGCACTAAATTGCATGTGAGGACCGTCAAATATTAAAAAAAATTTCCCCTTAGACCCCTCCCCCAGGCCGGCGGTCGATAAATTTTTCAGGCCCTGAAGGCAAACCCTGCTGGCAACCCCGATTAATTAAGTAGAAGGACTTCCATTTTTTACAGTGGAGGGCAACGGTCATCTGAGGTCAGTGTAGGTGAAAGTCCGAAATGATGTAAAAGACAGAAGGTTGCAGTATCTGCTTTCATAAGTAGAGATCTTAGTATCTTTTCATATTAAGTACCACCAAAGTTGAAACAAAAAGGAACAAAAAAAAAAAAACTTTTGTCACATGGTTTTGGCTTTACTGATGGTAGGGCCAAACATACATGCATATATATATAACACACAGAGAACATTTTAATTACTGCAACCTTATATACTACTTGTGAAGAAAAGTTTGGGGTTAATTCTTGAGAAATTACTTTTGTTTTAAAAAGTTAATTTATTATTGTCAGGAATCAAATATTTATGGTGGTTTTTTCTTTTGCCTGATGTACCTTTCGATCCTTTAATGATTGATCATGTTGAGATGGACTCATCCTTTATTATTCTTGTATTAACTGGTATTTGAGCCTGAGTTACCTAGTTTGTTATAAATGTATCAAAAAATATCAGATCATGTGAATGGACAGTCAAAACATTTAGTATAATCTGTTGCCTGCATCTGCTTGAAGCCCAGTGAAAAAAATATCCCTTCTGGACAAGAAATCTCTAAGCTTTCTTCCTTTTCTCCAAAACACGATGGAAAAAATTTTCCCACTTATTAGCAAGCCCCCCCCCCCCCTTCTTTTAAGACATTTGCCTTGTCATCTTGTCAGGTCAAACTTAGTTGCCTTCCAGAAACAGTCTGACAAACTTCATAATTAATCCAATTTGACATTTTCCTGCTATTTCACGTATTTTAAGTTCCTAAAATTTCCTTTATTTTGAAAGAGGCTAAAACAGGAGATTGAACTTTAATGTATAGCACAATACTTCATCTTATACCAGACTGGGACAACAAATGCCAGCCAATCATTGTACATTGTTGAATTCACCTTCTGTTAAGTGTAAACGTTCCCCACCTTTTGTGTGATAACAATGTGACTAATTTTGCCTCATTCTTACAACACAATTTTACACCATACTGATACATCAGACTCCAGTAGATGTATCAGTTGACCTTGGAACACTCAGTTGATATCTCAGCTCTGTGTTTGTAACGTTAGCAAGCATACACTCAGCTATCATCCACATGTGTGGCTCTCAGTGTGGTTGAGGCAGGAAAATCCCAACCAAAACAGGTGCAAGCTGTGTCACTGCGTATACTCCTCTTACTGTGTAAATATTGTCATTTACAGTCATTTTGATGAGTGGTATCTGTTGATATTTCATTCCAATTTGTGAAACGTAGTCTGTACGCTTATAATTATATATGCTTCCTGGTTTATCTGACTGTTTTAATAAGTTTTACCTGTGTCATGATGCACTGCTGTGGGGTGATTCGCCCTCTTTTGGTAGGAAGCGTTTGTGTATGGAGATGCAGAATGCTATGTACTTGTGTTTCATCAGTAATAGTTTAGTTTGGAACTTTTTCATACTGTCAATTAGCCATGAAATTCAGGAAGTTTGAAGTGAAATTTGATTTGTTTCTTTTGTTTTAATGGTGGAAAGGAGATCATCCTATCAAACACCTGCATTTCGAAAGAAGTGAATTGTATGCATGAGTTAAAATTTTGTGGTGGAACAGTTCATTCTCTAAAAGTCATAAATTGTGACTGAAGTGAACCTCATTTGTGAGTTGTGTTTTACTGGTGGAATCTAATTCATTCTGTTGGAAGTTATTAATTTGAGAGTGAATGTGTCGAAAGTTGTGCATTAATGTTAGGCTTTTAGCTATTTTAAGGTGTCAATTTTAAAAGTCAGTGGAATCTTTTTTGCAAAGTTGTGTTTTGATGGTTGAAAGTTTAGAAGAATTCTTTAGGATACACTGTGAAAGACAGCTATTGAGAACTTTCTGGTGATAGAAAAATTTTTTTTATAATGGTTATGTGGTATATTCTTCACAATGAAGTCGTAGAAGTGGTAAGATGGTTGTTGGTTCTCTAGTACACTAATAGTAGGGACTTTGCTTCAGTTAACAGTCCTATGTGCAGTCCATTGGTCCTGTAGCCTTGTGGTCCTACACAGTCTGTCAGATTTTTCTAGTGAGCAAAAGTACCAATGGGACGTTTACTATCATTATGATGTTCTCTGCCCATAAGGAATACCACACGAGTCTCCAGTTTTTGGTCTAGAATGGGGGGAGATTAATTATCTCCCGAGTTTGTAACGGCTAGGAGGTCACAGAGACAAATCTTGCAAATGTTGAAAAGAGTCAATCACGAATAAATTCATTCCTACCACATACAATATTTTGACATGAAAAAAGAAAACTGGATGTGTCTCAAAATATGAGTATATGCATCAATCACATGCGCAGCCGATCATATTATAATCCTACACGAACAGTCATTTTGATTATAAAGAGTGTGGTGTGTAGCCTGGTGAGCATGTAACACATCGGTGTTCACAATTCTGGTGTGTGGTAGTGGCTTAGCTGACATGGCTGAAGACAGTTATGTCCTACTTTTTGGGAATTTGGAAATGGTCAGCCTACTCAAGGGTGAATCCTACTACTGGCAGTACTTTTGGTAGTTAGTATAGTAGCCTATCAAGTGACAAATTAGTACTTCTCCTGTCTTGTATAGTGCCAATAGACTTTGGGACTAATGGGTTGTTATTATCCACTGTTTGCTGATGGACCAATTGGCTATTAGGCCATTGGGCTCTTTAACTGTAGGACCAATAGGCTTAAGCACAAATTGGTTGTCATTTTTACCATTTTCTCTGGGACCAGTGGGCTGTAGGACAATGGGCAGTTCCTGAATACTTCCCCAGTATAGTAAGCAACAGAACTGTGTGCAAGATGGCTGTTAATGGTTTGGTTGTCAATCAGTGTAAAATCTCACCCAGTAATAGTTATAAAACTATGTCACTGATTTGCCATCTGTATTTTGTGTATTGTGCAAACCTAACAAACTATTAAAGCAAATAACAGGAACAATTTCAAGCAAATATCAATGCAAGTCACATTAAATTAATAATGTGAATTGTGTTATGACAGTGTACCTCTGCCTATATTTAGTTTAAAGGGTGTAATGCAGTCATAATTTAGCTCATAAAATGAAATAGTAATTGAGCTTGTGCAAGCACACTTTCCATGGACCTTCCAGGTATGACAGATTAAGGCAGACTTTTAAAAATTGAATATATAATTTTAATTACTAAGTCAATAGAGTCTATAAAAATAAGTGGAAAGGCTTACAGGATAAGAATCCATACAGAGAGTACATGCTGTTACTGCAGTCCATAAAAACTGCAGCTAAAGATCAATTGGAAGTGTTATTTAGATTTTGTTTAGATTCCACCAATAGCTTTAAAACCTTTTCTTTCAGATTTTATGTTCAGTGATATAACAGAACTGTTTTCGTAATGCTGAAAGTGTGGCATTTAATTTGGCTCCTAACAGACGGATACAAGGAAAGAGCAAGGGCATCCCCACCTCTACAAAGCCCCCTCCCCCCGTCCCCGCTGTGTAAGTTGCATACCTGAGTATGCTGAATAGTGTGGTGCAGTGTAGGTCTTTTTAATCATGATTGAGACAACTTTTTTGTTATCTTGAATGGTGAAATTCATGTAAGAAAGACAACTTTTTAGATTAACTTTTGACATTCAGTGTTTGTTTTGAAAAATCATGAAAGATACTTGTCACGAAAACAAGAAATTTGATGGGTTCAGTCGTGTTTCCAAGTAAGGTTACGGGACAAGTACAATTAAGTGCCCCAGCTGTAAGTTAAATAGTTATATTTTTCCTTTAATTCCTGTTTATCCATTTAATCCTTTTTGGGGAGGGAAAGGGGAGGGGGTGTCAAATTTGTGACCACAAGACTAATTACAAACTAATGAATCCATCAACACAGATGCACCCATGCTGGGTGGCCCTTCCAAAAGAATAAAATACCAAAAGTTTTCAGCAGCACTATATTTAGAAAATGTAAACCCTTCCCAGTACTATATTGCCATATGGTACAGGCATATCCCAGAGAAAAAGTTAAATTAGAGAATACACCCCTTCTCCTTAGACCGCCCCTCAAGGGTGAAAATTAATGTGCACAGCACTTACAAAATCTGGAGCACAAGTGTGTGAAAAGATTTACTAACTAGCCAAAGACAAGTTTAATATACACTTTGTACACCACAAAACTAAATGAAAATGTATGAACTATTAAAAAAACTGTGATCAATACTAGGCATGAGAAAATATTCATTTAGGTTTATACACATGACTGATATGAAATGTGTGTCAATGACAGTTTTAGAATAGTACTTACAGCAGATAAGTGATTTAACTCAGTTCAATGAGGCATGAAGCAATATTGGGCACTACAGTACCACTTTTAATGTGATATGAAAATTTCTGTGATACAGTGTATATACCATGCTTGACTGGACAATATTGGAGAATTGACCGTTGCAACGAGAAATGCTTAATTAATTCATAGCTTAGTAGCAGTGAAAAGCGTATAATGTGGTTTGTGGCTTGTATGTATATCTTTATGTAGAAAAGCTTTAGTCAGCAGATAAAGATGCCATTATCTATTACAGACAGTATTGTCTTATGTAACTGGCTTTTATCACAGTATTTTGCCCTTTATTAGTGTAGTCAGTGGTATGAAAAAGGCTGGGATTGAGCGGGTTATGCCAACCTAGTTTTAAGAGTGGTGTGACCCTTGACCCGGAGTCAAGTAGCGACTTCTCCTTCCTAGGAATCCCATGAACTTGGTAATTTTCAGAACTGTTAAAATATGCAGAAAACTCATATTTTGGAGTCTGCATTTGTTTAACTTTCACAGGTTTTGATAAGCAATAGTGATACAACTGGCTCTTTTGGTCTTGTACTTGTCCTTTATTAGGTCACAAGTTTTCTCATCAGTTTACCGCTATTATTCCCTGACATTGACAGCTCAACATCCAAGCTGCTGAGAAGCCGAATTTAGTGTAGGCTTACTGGTGTATTAATACTCATTGGTAGGCTAAGTAGTCAACAGTATACACCAGGTGTGTTGCACACTCCTGCATCAGTTATGTCATTACAGGACATGCTACTCCATAGTAGCAACTAATAGGGCTGTGGTTACTAGCCTTCAAATAGTGGAGAAGCCTTAGGTGGGTTTAGAACAAGTAGAAATAGCCTATACTTCATCTGGGTTCCCAGCGGTGAAGTGAGTATAAGTATTAGCCAGTCTTTGGCTATGCAGTGATATTTGGTATAACAGGAAATTGTGATGAGAGTTATGAGAAGCCATCCCCCAAATTTGCCTTTTACCCTTCCCTGCTCCTCCAGTTTTTGCCTAGTTTAGCAATACCCCCTTCTCCCTTTCTAATTTTCTGCTCCTAGCTCATTTGCAAACCCAAATTGAAAATCGTGATGCTTCTAGCCTTGAGTCTTAAATGACCTTTAAGTATACATTTGCCAAACTGATACATTAATGAGGAAAATTCATTTTTTTCCAAAGTACAGCTGCTAGTATATAACATATGTATGAGAATGGTTTAATTATGCAAACAGGCTAATTTTTAGTGACATAATTGAATTCATACCAAGTCAGGGTTTTTACTACACCAGTTTTAGTGTTGGGTTTCAAATTAAGTGTCCAAGCAGTGAAAACAAATGCAAAAATATGACATTGGCTTACTTTCATTTCCATTCATTGGCTTGTGACATTACTGTGGTATGTGGACAAAATGCAACATACCATAAAATACCACAAAATAATAGATTTTGCTTTGTTCCAAATTTGTTCAAAACCACCTAATTTCATCAAATTTTCTATCTGATTTTAGTAGTGAATTTTGCTCTGAGCAGAAGAGCTTTGCAAAACTACCTGTCATGGGTGGGCTGGGCTGGTGCTACCATCATACAGCTGTAATGCTGATGTCACTGTTTGTACTGTAGGATGAACTGTAGGATGACTTGTGGGGTTCCAGCTTATCTACAACCACTGCTACTCTCCTACGGATCCTAAATACACTTTACAGAATAAATACATGGAAAGCTCCTCCATCCTTCTGCATTAATCTAAACTTGAGTCAGTCAATTGAACAGGAGAAAAATGTTAAACATGAAATATGTTGACCTTTCAAATTCTTTTCCAGGAAAAAGTAGGTCTTAATTTATTTCACTCCTACTTACCTCATCTATTACACATGTGAACAATCCCATCTACTGCGGAATTAGACTTGGTAAAATTAATTGGCACAGAGGTGGTGCGATCCTTATTTCAGGGTCATGACCTATGAGCTCGTCCTCATTTCAGTTGTGCATTGTTCACACGTATAATAGATGAGCTACTGTAATCAGGGTTTATCCCAAACCACAGCTAAGTTCTGGGGATTTCATTTTGAGCTGTAAGTGCTGATTGCAAGTGCTCGTACTTGGTAGTTCAAAGGGTGTTACAACAAAAAGTTTGTTCTAACTTTTGTTGCTTACTAGAGGGTCCTATCATATTTAGAGAGATTTTGTGCCCTACCAGCTAGTACTAGTATAACAGTTGTAATTGATTAATGGTAAGTAGTCACAGTTATGCTTTTAAAGTCTAATAAATCGTGCTCTAAACCTCAAACTTATGCACTTACTCATCTACAAGCACTTCACATAATCTGCTGTTTAAATATAGCCTGACTTGTCATAAATATAGGTCCTATTACTAAAGTAATTTGGGACAAAATTGTATCAAATTGGCAAAGTGATGGTTTTCTCACAATATCGCACTTTTATACAAATGTTACTTATCAATTGATCCTATGTCAAAACTTGGAAAGATTTGTTAAGGCTGTGTTTTGGCATTATTTAGAATGACGAGTAATGTTGTATCTGTAACCAGCTAATCACTGTAGTTGCTAAAAGAGCTGATCAATTACTCGACTAAAAAAGAAGGGGTCAAATATTAGCACTACAATAACTACGGTACCTGCTAACAATTCTGAAACAAAAGAAAGAGTCATCACTGTTTATTTGATTTTTATTCAAAATTCTCCTCTCAATGCAAAGTCTAGATAAAATATTCTGCTATTTGGTCATGTATTTACTTGACCATTTTCAATTTGTTTTTCTGTTACTGTAAATGGAAGTTGGGGGAATTAAAGTAAGCAAGCCTGCTTTTGTTTGAAATATTGTGCTATTCATTGTATCAATTAGAATTGAAGAATAGTAACTATTATATTAATTGCTGTGCATTACCTAAAAATAGTGATTTCATTGTCTCTTCTGTACTCTGAATGGAGAAATTGTCTCCACTTTTTTGGCTATGATAACAAAAGGCAATTTGGAAAGATTGCAAAAGACCATTGATGTCGAAGGTATGTTTTGAGAAGATTTCTAGCTAGAAGAATTCAGCACACAGGCAGACAAATGAGAATTCGCTTCCTCTCCGTATCTTCACAGTGGTAAATTTAAGTGAGTGTAGTAAAGTTGTTTAAAGAAACAGTGCTTTGTACAACTCAAATTTTAATTTTTTCTGAAGGTAGAGGCTCCACAATTCTTGTGTATTTTGTGGCTTTCTGGTAATGCACTTGGTACAAGTTCCCTGCTGTTTCAAATGATGCAAGTGAACAATTATTGAGGTTTGTTCTCATCAAAGAAATGATTTATTCTGTCACTTTCTGATGGAAAATTGCCCTCATAGAAGGGCATGGGGTTGTTGGTGGGTTTGTAGGGATAAGTTGTTTCTTATTAAATGGTGTGTTTGAAAAAAAAATTGGAGTATGCTTAAGTGGGTGGACTAGCAGAATGGAAACAGAAAGAGTAATTTGATATTTATAATGGACCAGGCAGCCATCATTTATTTTTACTGTGCAGCAGAATTGCATCAGTTTTGGTATTGTAGTTGATAAGTGTAACTACTACCTTGATACATGATATTGTAAAAAGAGTTTAGATTCATGTGTGCAATCATTTCATACAAGTCATAAATGATTCAATCAAAATGGATGAAAAGTATAAGATAGTATAGAAATTTATCAAGTTTTCTGAGAATTGTAACTTTTTGAGTGGAATTGACATGATGGACAACTAAACTGAGAGTCACGAAGTCCCTGCCAAGAAAGTTTTGTATGAATTCACATTTTGAATTGTGGTGCATTCAGTACACCCTGAAAACACATGAGAAGCAAGAAAAATTGCTCAAGTTTTTGGGTGACCCATATTGAATCAATTAGATGCAAATTTGCATCAAATGATGCACATTGGAGGCATTATTTGACTAAAAACTTACAGTTGCCTAGCAGCCCTTTTAGGATTAAAGTGACCCGAGTGATTTCAGAATAGAGTTGTATAAAATTATGAAAGATTTATGGAAGGAAAGAATAACTCATGCATCAAGCATCAGAGAATGGGCATAAATTTTCAGAAAACTTGGCATAAGTTAGATGTAAATCATAGGTGGCATAAACACTGTCTGTGACAAATTTCTTTTCATAGGACAGGGAATAATTAGTACGCAAAGTTTGCGTAACAGTTTTGAGAAATTTTTTCCTTCTGTTAGTGTAAAATCACTGAAAACCCTATAGTTATGCACACAAAAAGTGCTACACATTTTTGCATTTGTATAGCAATTTGGACAGCTTGTCAGGGATGTAGCTAGCAAAATTTGAGTGCTGGGTAATTGTCTGATCTGGGGAAAGCACCTCACCCACCCCATGGCATCTACCCCATTTTTCAGTCCTTAATTTTTCATTTTTCCCTCATTTTACTTTAGGAAGTAGATTTATGGCTAGTTTTAGGTCTCAGTAGGCAGATTTGTGGTGGGCAGGGGGACGTGTGTTTGCCTGGAGTGCCTGGCGGGAATATCAAGTGCTGGGTGTCACCGCCCAGCGCAGCCCACCGTAGCCCACTGTAGCTACATCCCTGCAGCTTGTGTAGCAAATTGTGATGTGATACTGGATAAATTATTCCCTACAGGAGACAGAGAGTTGTGCTTCTTTGCATGTGCAGCATCAGAGACTTTGAAATGTTTGTTTTCGATGTCGTACATTACTGTAAGGTTAAGTCTAAACTATTCAGTCTCACCATTAAACTCCAGCAATAGATTTTATAAATTATCTGCATGACTTACATTTTGTCCCCACCCCCCCCCCCCCCTTCCACATCAACCACATTCAAGATTTATGAGCAATTTAGTTAGTGCCCTCTAAAGGACAATTAGACAGTGCTGCTTTTAGCTGGCCTTTATACAGCATTTAAATCTTCACACCATTAGTCATTCTAATTATTTCGATTTTTGGTATAATGTTTCTATTATTATTGTTTAATGTTTCACCTGTGCTTATTCCTGCCTAGAGCTAAGTTTTACAAGGCTTTCCAATTTAAATGCAGCAAAAACTACCATCCTTTAGTAAAAGCCTTTCACTTCACAAAGGTTATCATCAAATCTATACTTTTGAATAGAGTATGTGAGCTTTCAAGTATGTCGTGTTTAAATGATTGATATGATGAGAGCTTTCGTGCATGAATTATTGAGTGGAACGAAACATTCAGTGTCAAACATGGAATAAATTAGATTTTCTCTCCGGCATGGACATACATATAATTTTCTTGGCACTGTTATTTTTAACGATGCAATCCAAGGTCGACATTACTTAATAGCCGCCAGCATCTTTCATTTCTTGAATTTTAAGTACTGTTTCCCATGTCTACTTGATACGATAATGAAACCTTGCTGTACCACTTCCCCCGTAAGTGTTTCGTGTTGTTTTCCATTAGGTATGATTAAAGTCATATTTAGAGAGATTTTGTGCCCTACAGCAAACAAATTAATTGAGACAGATAAGTGCAGGTGATGTACATGAAAGGTCTCAGCCTTCTGAAGGTTGCGACAGATTGCCGCTTTGAGACAGAACTATATCAAAGTGTGATCCTACAGAAATACAAGGCTAGATATAAGCAAAAATCTTAAAGAGATCCGTCTTTCCATTATAAGAAAAGTAATAATTGAAATTCTTCATCCTTTCTGAATGCTATAGGCCTAAGTCCTTAAAGTAGTAGGCGAAGGCAAAATTGTACGTGGGACATTAAAATATCTTGGAGGGTGGTGGTTGAGGTTAGGCTTAATGTGATACATATCTAGGGACTTAGGAGATGCTTCATATTAATCCAGTTAGATGCTGTTAGTAGGTTGAAGTATTATGCTTTTAATAGCTTTAAGTAGTATTTTAAAGTGAATTTTTATTTGGGGTTGGGGAGTGGTGGTACTTGATACCTCACTTTAAGAACTCATATTATCTGCCCTGATCTAATGAAATCAAGCCTTTTTGCAATCTTTGTCGTGCAAGGAATGGTTGGATGTCTGTATACCGTGCTCAGCATATGAAGTGTGGGAAATACACATAATTTGTGACAATAAAAATTTTTTGAGCCAACAAAGACTGTTCATGTTCCAGACACAGAACCCACCGTTAATCTTTATGCTTCTGTTTGATATAAAAAGAGATAATTTGAGTATGTCTTGAAAGAAAATAAGTTCCTGGCATGTGTTGTAGATTCGACAGTGTCATTGTTTATCCCCAGATTTTTCAAAATGTGTGCATGTGCAGTAACAATTGGGAAAATTAAAGGCTTATTCCTTTAAATTCATCACTAAAATCAGATTTTTTAGTCTTATGGATCATAGAAGTCTCTGTAGCAAAGATCTATGGGAGCAATTGGCAAGAGCTTTCATTTAGACTGTTGTTTGCAGACCATGGATGATAACTTGTTTTGCTCCATTTTAAGTGTATGAGACAGAAATATTTAAAGCAGAGGCAGGGGCATTGTGCAAAATAAATTTTTGGGGGCCTGTGGGAAGTGGTGACTGGGTGAAGATGTAAAAGGTGTCATGCAAAATATTTTTGGATGGGGAAAGACTGGAAGGTGAAAAGCAGAGTAACGTAAGGCAAAGTGCTATCAAACACTGTAATTTTCTCATATTAACTTGGCATGTGAAGGGTTTCAAACACATTTTCAGAAAAAATCATATGACACCCTTGACAATCTTTTCTTGGGGGGGGGGGGGGAGGGGAGGGAGACCTGGCCCTGCCCCCACAGGCCTCAATGGACACACCACCTCTGAGTAGGGGATTAACAGGTAGGCCATCAGATACCATCTTATCAGTAAAAGTATGATGCAGTAGCCCCTTCACTTGTTTTGAAAGTTTATTTCTGCCAGGCAAATGATTTGAAAATGCAGACACTGTGAAATTGCATGAAATTTCCGTAGACACACTTATGGAAGTAGGAGGCTTGAAACATTTGGAATATATTCATCTAATACACAAGGACTGTGCAAAGAAGGCCAACAGTTATAAAGAAAGAGGGAGAATTTGCAGCTTGTTTTTTGTGTTGTAGCTTGACTATAGCAGTTAATGTTAAAAAATCAGCTGAACCTACCGAACCTCTTTTTCCCTTACATAGATGAAATTGGAAATTGGATTTTACTTTACTATACAGTACCACAGATACAAATGCTTGTGGTAAGGTGACTGTATTTTGGGGGTATAAATCAGGGACACTACTAGACCATTCACTGTGTAAGGGAAATATACATTGTTAGGGTGCAATTGTCTTCATGCAGTTAATGTGTGTGATCACAGCAGTGAATAGAAAATCAGTGATGCTCTAGGCTTTTGATCTCTGTGATTGCAGTTACCTGTTATTTGTTAGCCTATGTACGTTGTATTTGGGCGGTACGATATGCATCTCAATGATGTTGACGTATATCAACATCGTAATACTAGGCATATAATACTTAGATAGCCAGCCCCATTCAGCTCCTGTTCAAAAAGTACACTGTAGGCTTCACAATCAACAAAATATTGTTTTAGAACATTATAATTAATATCTAGAAAAATGTCAAATTTCAACAACATTTGTTCAAATAGGGGACATTTTCGGGGACACTTGTTCATTGGGGACGGAACACTGGATTTGGGGATTGCCCCTGAAAATTGGGGACATCTGGTCACCTTAGCATGTAGGGACTGTTTTCTTGTCTTACACAATTTACTGTCATACTGTCCAACCTTTCAGTCTAAGTTTAAGAGATAAGCTTCAAAGAGAACTTTTTCCTCCAAAGGCAATTCTCTTTGACCCATGAGTGATATCTAGAGAACCATAATTTTAAACTCGAAAATTGTGTGTGATTAAACAAAATATATGTGATGTGCATGAAGTCCTCTGTTTTTGTACAGTTTCCTACCCAGCATGCATTTTAAATCAAAGTTACCCAACTTGCTTATTGTCTTTTTGTGATGTTTCAGAAGACAGATTTAAATCAGTTGTAGAATAAAGAGATATCTTTCATGATGCAAATTATCCAGTAACAATAGCCTGTCTAATATTCAAAACACTTACAAAATGGAATATCAAGCGTAAATGTAGGGCATATGCTAATTTTAATGGTGTTGATTGTATGCATATGCCATTAAAAATTCAAATAAGCTTGGGAACATGTACATACCTCCCCCCTCCCTCCCCCCAAAGACAAACACTGAAAAAATCTGGGTCAGGAGGCAAGTAACTCATACTTTTCAGTTAATTTTTAACTCAAATTAAGTCAATTTGATTTAACATGGGGTTACTATTTTACTGGAAATTGGAGTAAGTTCCGTTGTGACACTGTTTGGGGTCAAATTGACTGTGGCGATTCTAGAGTGTGTTAGTAAAAGAGTATAGTAAGGTATTGATATATTAAGACAAAATGGTTATATTGATGAATCTATGTATTATAGTGGCGTCAGATTTCAGAGACAATATTTTGATACATTTAAAGGGGCTAATTGAGTTGATATCCATTATTTTGTGACGAGTCTGAAGGAAACCATTGCCTGAAAATGCTTCTGATTAGCCTCATTTCTCATGTGTCACATCCTTTAGTTACTGAAAATGTGAGAAATTGTAGTTTTTATGGGCTTAAAAGCTTGTATTTCAGAATGGTTATCCAAGTCCTTGATAGACCAGCCTCTCTTGAATATATACAACATGTATACAACTGAAACCTTGATCACAATAGCTGATGAACAGCAGTTGCAAACCTGTCAGTCAAGTTGGTATAAGCCTCATTCATTGTTGTCTTTGAACAGGGGATGCATATAACTACTGCCTAATGGTAAAAAAGTGTCCGGTGACGAATTTGTAATAAATGATTTTAATCATTAATTACCCTATCATTGCCACTGTAGGTGTGTGTCACATGTGCAGGATCTCTTAGTTTGATCATTTATGATCAAGATGTGAGTAAAACTCCACAGGTGTGACAAAAAATCATGAATTTCATGAAACAACTCAATGAGCCCCTTTAATTATGCCATCATTTGCATTCTGGCTTTTAAAAATACCACAAGAAAACTGGGCACTGTTATTTCATGCCAAGTTAATGTTTACTGAATGTTATGATAACATTTGGAAAGTTCTGAATTGTAATATGTCTCAGGTTACATGTGGCTGTATATGACATGGTTTGGGTTTCGTTTTACAAACTTTTTACAGGTACAGTACTGTATGTGAATATTGGTTGAACCATGCAGGCACAGTTTGAGTGCTTAACATGTTATAATGTTACAGACAATTGTATGTCACGGACACCTGGTGTCAAAGTGATTTTTAAGTGGAATATATGCTTTCAGAGACGTAAAAGCTGAAAAGTCACTTCTAATTGATGGTTGCCTAGTGGAGAACTTGTGAGATAATCTGTGTTATCAAACACAAACAGTCAGCTTACATCTGACATTTTTCAAAGTGAACATGGCCTATTTCCTCATACCTTTGTAAACTTAACAGTTTTGAGAATTTGTGGAGTTTTCTTAATACATGATGGATACATGATGAACAAGGGTTTAGAAGATTTCTAAAAAATTGTCAATCTGTAGGAAAGAGATTTGTGCTGAGAAAATTAATTTGTGAAAGTGAAAAGGATATGTAAATGTGACATATCTTAAAGACTACAAGCTGCTTTCAGAGATAGACGCCTGTTGAAAATTTGGGTAAAACTTGGCCTTCGCATCATATAGTTGGAATGTGTTAAGTGCGATAGAAGCAGGTGGACTGTTAATGGAAGGCTAACATTTTGGGCAAGTTTGGAATACTTGCTCAGAAAAATTTGAATAGGGGTGTTTTGTCTCAGCTATGGAGAGAAGTACGCTTTATGCTTTTTACGATGGTGGACAGTTTTGGACATTACCAACTTTAGAAGAATTTCTAGAGGAGGATGAGCAAGAGCTTGCTGAGAAAATGGTAAGTTGATTGCAAATTGGGCATAATCAGAGGATGGAAGGGGATGGTGGGTGGGGAGGTGGTGAGAATCAATATTAAGAGACTGGTAGGGAAAACATGGAGTGTCTAGCAGCATGCAGTGATCCCACCTGTTTTGGTGTATTTGTTCTGGTTTTTTTTTGTGTGTCTGGTTTCAGTATTTATGGTGGTACCATCAAATGATCTACTCAAATGACAAAAGAAGAAAAGTATCTAATTTATCCAGGGGGTAATTTTGTAATGTAGGTTATGGGCATACATGATCATAGAAAAGCAACTTTCCCTCATAATGGATCAGAGCATTGGCGTAGGAAGGAGGGGGGGCAATAAAAAATGTGGTGGGGTAAAAGTATGCATGCATCTATACCCTCCTCAATTCAAGGACAAAACCCCTTATTTGTCCTGTCTGTGAAAAATGTCAAAGATTTGTTGTAATTTCTCTTAAATGTGCCCAATATGTTACCAAATTGCATCCCTTACAGAAAAACGTGTGTCAGGTGGTTCCAAATCCTCAGGTTTTCTCACGTGTCTGCCATGGGTTTTCACAGGTTTTTGCAGGGAAACCTGTGTTATTGACACAGGTTTGCCAGTTGCCACACTTTGCCACAGGTTAGCCACAGGTTTGCCATAGGTTTGACACACAAAACACGTGGCAATTAAAAATAATATTGACAAAGAATTCTGAGTCAAAACCTGTGGCTTAAAATTGAAAGCAAGAAAAGGTGTGTGAACCTGTGTCCAGAGGGTTCCAAAAACACAGCTTTGCCACCCAGGAACACGCGTGATTTCTTTTGTTTTTCACGTATGTCAACCTGTGTCAGTTACCACGTGTGTAACTGACACAGGTTGACACACTATTTTTTGTAAGGGATCTCAGGACCCTCAAATATTCAAAAATATTCCAAAGAGGAGGACACAGCAGTTTAAAACAATGTTCAGCCCCCCTGTGGAGTGCAGCTTCCTATGCCTATGGATCAGAAGTATCCATCAGAAGTTTTCTACCATGTGTTTTTATTTGAGTTGTCTACCTATGCTGTGGTGTCTTCACAATTGTGCTGTGCAGTTGTCCACCTGTGATAAATATGTACTTACTACCAAACTTTTCATTTAACCTAGCATACAACTTCACATCATGCAAACTGTATTTATACTAGCTCTCTCTCTAATAGTACAGTCTCTGTGTACAGGAAACCTCATCCATGTACAGTATGTTGGGTGCAGACACGACACTTTGTGGTGTTCATAAAACGGATGACCACAGTCATCTGTTAAACATAAAGAACAATGAAGAAATTAAAATCTCAAGTGAAAGAAAGCAGTAAATACAAACTGGAGTCAATATCAGAAAGTCTTATGCAGAAAAGATGAACTTGTACAAGGGCCATGTAAGGTTAGGCCTAATTTATCCCAAATGTAAGTAATGAGTGACACGTACATATTTTTCTACTGATGTTTGTAAATTGATGTGCATGCACCTGGCCAGAATGTATGAAGACTGCGATGGGAATTACCAGGACAGTATGCTTCAAGTCAATGTTCTGAAGGCTGAGGCCACACTCTCTAAGGCCATGGCTAACCATTTTAATGATTTACAATGCAGTAGATCTAATCCTCAGGCCTGGAAAAAGTTCATTACGTGTACAACCTCGTTAGCTTTGTTGACAATCATTTCTGAATAAAGCAGCTTTATTCGGGTGTCACATGACCAGACTTGGTATGTCTGCATACAGTATCTGGGTACAAAGAGCCCTAACGGAAATGCACACGTAATGTTGGGAAGCCAGGAAGCTCCTTCCCAGGAAATATTTACACCGTGTGGGAAATCTGTGCATCAGTTAAAAAAAAAATGATCGTAGAAAGAATAAAAAACCTGTAAAAATGGCACGTTTACTTGCACCTTGTAAACTTTTACAATGAATCAAGAAATAAAAGTAATCTTTCACAACCTTGTGAGAGTGTATTTCCTTTCCATCTTTTTCACAATAAAGTTGACATTGAAATGAACTTGTCTTCATCTGTTTCTGTGCATTGCTTTTGTTAAATTACACTATACACCAGTGACAAGCCCCATGGTGCATGCTTCTTGTGACATAACAGTGCGGTACTTTTTCTAGTATCTGTGTGTTTCATTGAAACTGAATGAATATTCTTTAAGTACATAAAGGGAAAACGTATTAGCGAAAAGTAATAAGGTCACCTAAATAATAATGGTGAACAACTATTTTGGGTTGTGAGGTGAAAATCCTAATGGTCTCAGTCGGAAAGTGGTGAAGTTTCTCATTGCTTCCTGTCTGATTTTTCCCCATTGCCCAAATCGTCAAAATCTTGAAATTAATTATAAAATTTGGAGTTCATTAAGATAAAATGATGAGTATGATATTACAATGATCATACGAACAGTCCCATTCGGGGGAAAATTATTTTCCCCAAAATGGAGAATTTCCCGGACTGACAATATCATTCACAAAATAATTTTTAAACATTGAAAACATAAAAATGATTTTTAGAAAAGAAAAAAAAAACATAAAAAAACAAGCAATAGAACTCTGCCTGCAATGTTTGTGAAATTATTACTACATTAAAGCCATCTGCAAACCTGGCCCCATCATGGTGACCTCCAGTAGGCTTGAGGTAGATTACCTAGTCCAGGCTGAGTACCAATGCAGAAAAAAGTAGCCCCCATCATTGAGAATAAGTACCGGTATACTCTGTATCCTAATTACGAAGTAAATATTGCTTCTGCAGGTTGCTGGTGTGATCTCCATTCTTTTATCAACCTTCACAAATCTGGATGTCAGCAAGTACAGGTGGGAAGGGGGAGAACATGTCCCTCCCCCCCCCCACCTTTTTACCAGATCCTTAAACAACATAGAAGTAGGCAAATGTTAGATTCCATGGCTTACCATCTGTCACTGCAAACAATATAGATGATTCAATGAAATCAAACTCAAAAATGGTAGAAATAGCCATTTTATGGATCAAAATTGAGGAAAAATGCCAGACCACAGATCACCTGGAATTCAAATTTTTTCACATGCCTTGGATTCATTGTTACTACAGCAATGCACTTTGCACTGCAATAAGTCTCAGTGGAGGTCATTTTGAGAAGCTGGTGATGCATCATGCTTTTGTTCACAAAAATAAAAACTGCATTATTTGTAGATTTCATTAAATAAGCATTAAGCAAATAACTCATCATCATAAAAGGGTTCCTGTGCAACCTAAACAAGTGTTTCAAATTATATCAAATCATTTTCAAGGCCTTAATTAAATAAAGTGCTTGATGTTTTATTTTATTTCATTTGAATTTCAAATTTGTAAAATGTGGAATAATTTTTTCTTCCCATATTCAGTTCAGCAGCTCTATGAGCTAAGATCAGAGTGCTGCTCAGGACTTTATAAAAACCTCTAAAAGTGAAACATAGGGCTGCTAAAAAACTCAGTTGGGTCCTTGAAAAGAGCTCTATTCCCCCTTTCAAAAAGTGTATGAACCCTGTCATTCTCAAATTCAAACACTATTTCATGATTTTAAATTCCTAAATTTACAAATTTCTCAACATCTCTCTACTAATAGTTTTTCTAATTTGCAGTATATGCCATACTTATTCATTGTATGGCAGCAGACAGGAATAACCTTGGTCAATCAATATTAATTCACTACTGAACACCCAAATAAAAACAGTGGGTGCAAATTCCTGCTAGTATTGATTTTCAACGGCTTGCAATTGTGCACATCAGTCACATATGTGGTATATCTCTACACAGTATATATACATTGTGTGCATTTTATGGGCTTTAGTCTCTCTTGGACCAGAGACACGTTATTCAAAGTGGGGGTCATAACTCATTTTAACGTCACAGACATGTTTTAGAGGTCCACCAAAATATAAGAAAAAAATTATTCAGTTTCAACTTGCAAGACCTAGAACAGGCTAGTGGGAGGTAGTTTTGGTAAAAATTTTCTTAGTGCATGGTAGCACTCTGCATAGATAGTGTCGTACATTTTTCCCCTTCCCCCTCGGACTCATTGAGAGGGTCACCAAGATGACCATGGTGGGCGGAAATGGGGTCACTAAGCCGACTTAGATGTATAGTACCAATGGTGTACAGCATATGGAGCATTTCAAGCTGTCAAACTTGGAGGAAAATTTCACTACCATGTTTGATTTAAGTTCTTTTCTGCTCCAAAATTTGGCTAAAACCTTTCTTTAAACCATGAGCTAAGATGACCCCTTGGAAAGCCTTCCATGATGCAATTTTTATGTAATTGGCACCAATATACCTTATGAATTAGGCCCTATGTAGTCTGACCAGGAGACCATAAGCTGGCCACCAGTGGAGAAGCCTGAAAAGTACCGTGGAAACCTCTCAATGCTTGCTTATTCCTACCAACCATCATAACTTGCAATATACTAGGGTGTAGCACTCTCAAGAGGCAGGTTATTCAGTCCTAATTGACTACCAAAAATTAAACTTTGTTTTAGGGACTTGTATAATAAGGCAATGAAAAGCACCCCTGATGATTTACTAATACCTAATGGGATAGGTATACTAATAACATGGTTCCTGAGACAACTCTTTTAAATGGCCTGTTCTCCAGATGTGTGTACCAAGGACAGCTGGAAGGGACAGAGAAGCAGGCATACCCTGTTGGAGTCCCTTGCTTCCCACTGGCCTTCTCCAACATCCCTCCCCCTCTCCCCAAAAATATAAATAAAATATGCAGCTGATATATTAGTCATTTTCTCTCATTGCTCCTCCACCTGACCCCAGTATTATAAACCCTTGTGTCATAATTTCTGATATACTTTAATTGAAGATCTTCATAAATGTGTTGCTTTACATGGAATATTATTGTGCACAGAATTTAAAGCAGCATTCTAGGTATGATGAAACTTGTACAGGTTTTTCATAAGCAAGTAACGGTCCATGAAATTAAAGTTTTCAAGCTTTCAAATATATGATTACAAAGTAATGATTTATCTTTCGTTAAATTTTATGAAAAGGTCTACAATTTTATGTAGTAGGATGTATTAGACCACCTGTAAAAGATCTTTTTAATTTAAAATAGGAATGTTTTTTTAATGCTATTTTAGGAAATCAGCTATTGAGTTTAGAGCTTTTAAAGGGAAGATACAGTCACCCCACTTTCAAAAAGTGTACCAGTATCCAGTTTCATGAATGGCTCTTTTCAATTGTGACAAAATCCTTGTTACTGAATTATTGATTTCATGCAGAGTAACTGCTTATTTTACCTTAATAAATATGCAATGTTTGGAAACATTAAAGATACTTGAAAGTGAAATAAGAGGAAATTTAAAAGATTTAGCTAAAGTTTCATATTAAATTTGGGGCTGGTACTTATTCGCTTTAAAGAGATACAGAGTGGCTTGATATAAAAAGGCCTATAAAATGCTGTGATTTAAACTAGTAAACCAAGACCAAGATTCAACACTGACACAGTGTTCATTCTTCTTCGTTGTGATGGGATATTCATGCTTATTTCTAAGTAAAACTTGTCATTTGCTTGAGTAGAGATGTCACAACAAAGCAATATCCTTCTTATTACTAGAAATGTCACTGTGTCAGGCATTTGTTAGAGTATAGATTTGACCAAAGGCAAATTTCTTGCTTCTTACTAGAAAAATTTGGCATTTGTTTGAGTCGATATTGAAAGGAATGATGTCACCAGAAGCAAAAAGAAGCAACAGTTGAAAGTCCAATAAGACTGTAAACTTTGATAATTTGCAAAATCAAACATTTTAAGCCTATAGATGCAGAATTATTGTATGTCATTTCAATTTTTGTTCAAAGCCTCAGGTAGTTTTAATGACATGTATATAGGTTTTACAAGAATGGATCAAACAAAGCAAGATTTATTTTGATACACAGTAGGAGCATTAAAAGCTTTTTGGCAAAACATATATGGCCGAATTGTTGCAGCATGTGAGATGTTATCACCTTTGCTATTGTTGGAAGAGAACTTGAAGCAAGCAGGAGTGACATCATTGTCATGGCAGGCGCACTCAGGTGTCCTCTGTTTATCATTTTGACAAAAGAAAAGTAACATCCACATATATCCCTTCCAGTAGCCCACATGGAACAATGAAATTGGCCAAAGTTATGGTCATTAAAATTTTGAAAATACATTCGTGCAGCCCTAATACATGGTGTACGGTATGAGATATAATCCATTTTTTCCTAGGGTGGTCTTAGCTATAATTGCCTGAGTAAGGGCAAACAGAGAAAATTGTTTTTTAATATTCTGCCTGAGAAATTGGGTTTTGTTGCAAACCTAGGGATCTGCATTCCCCCAGCTCCCAAGGTGACTCATATACTTAAATGCCCTCCTATACATTTTGAAGGTTGTGAAAACAATATTAACTACTGACTGATTGCTAATGAACAATTCCTTTGTTCTTCTGACATTGCACTTTTCTTCAAAAAAGTCATATATGTATTAAGGTGTAGCAAATTTTCAAAGTTGCAGCCCCATTTTAACCAAGGTCAAATGGTAAATTGATAAAAAGAAATGCAACTTTTTTTTATGAATTTATAGACATATAGTGCAATATTGGTACCTGCTTTCTAGGTCACCTTTGGAAAGAAAGTGTGAGGTTATGTTGAACTGCTATTAAGTTCTTGAAATGTCAGCCACATGAGAATTGGTTGTAATTGTTGAACGAAGAAGAGGAAGTTCCACTTTGACTTATCAAAGATAAATTTTGACTTTAACCCTTCTGCCAAGCACTATCATTTTCAGCTTACAAGAATATTTCCCTCCAGCAATAGGAAAAAGTAGAAAGATATTTGCTGACATTATTAGCATTAGTCAGACTTGCAGTGTGAGCAAATATGAGCACAGGTCCATATGGTCATGACTATATAAACAGAAGTTTTTCCAATAGTTGTACAATTTTGAATTCTAAGCCTAATGACTGTAAATTAAGGCTTTGTTGATCAGACCGATCTGTTGATTCTAGGCTAAGAAGTGCAATGCTTTGCCCATATTTATGGATCCAGATTTTTCTTTGCAAGATCAAACTTTGCAATGTAATTGTTTAAATCGACTCAAGAGATATAAAGAGAAACTACATCGTAAGCAATAAAAGATTTGTTGGTTACAAGATGCTTCAAACATCATCATGTTAAGAAAATTTTTTGCTATCAATATTTATAGAAAATATTTCAAGCTGGTAAAATTAAGTTAGGTTATATGCACAGTATAGTGTTCTTTTAATTGTACTTAGAAAAATTGTGAGATATTGAAATAGTCTATAGTAAGAACGTTTCATGTGATATCTAAAAGTAAACTTTGAAGGCAAGTTGATCTGTATAATTTGTTTATTGTTTACTATACATTTGTTCCAAAGATAAGTTTTTGAAATTATACCATTGTCTTCAGCTCAATGCATACTGAATCAGGAAAGTTATTTGTGTTTGTTTGTGTTTTCTATTTCCTGTTTTCTATTGTTTATTTTGTGTTGGACAAAAGCAAAATTGTTTTATAAAACAAACTTGCTTCTTTTGCAAAGCATATCTCATGAAACAATGAATGAGCCCTTATGTATTTCGGCCAGTCAGATACCATATTGTGATTTTTGTCTACCAAGTCGAACTAATTTAGTTGCAAAACCATCAGGGCAATCAGAAATTTGTCATTGTTATACAGATAACTGCCAAACTGGAGAGAAATAGTATTTTACATGTGCGTACATTGAGCTTTACACCCTCCCTTGGGTTTAGGTGTGGTTAGTTCTGTCATTCACTGATGTGACATTCATAACCTAATTGGTCGTGGTATTGTGAAGCAGATAGCCATGCATCACAGCCAGTAACTGTTAACTATTTTAAAACTGAACAACATTTAATTATATGGTTTGCAAAATTTTTCTGTTGTATTGACTATTGAGCAGTATTTACATTACATTGGCCCTGCATCACTAAAACCCTAACTGCAAATCTTCCATAGTAGGTACTGTGCATCACAAGGACACTATGACAGACTGCTCAATGTCCTTCTGTCCTTGAGACAGTGTGACTTGCACATTCAGGACCTGTATGATGCAAATTGTATGATTCATTTTAACTTAAAGTCAAAGAAGAAAAATAGATATAATTTGAAACTAGAGAGACTTTCCACGTCTTGAGAAAGTGAAACTCAACATGTTGCACACTTTCACAAGAGAGTGCACAGGGCTAAAAGCAGAATTTTTAAGGTAGTAAAAGACCTTATATCTAATGAACTGGGATCTGTTGTTGAAATTTTCCAGGTGCTACAAACAGAAAAAGATCATTTAGAAGAAAAAGTGGATGAACTGAAGGAGGAGCTTGCCGTAGCTTGTCAAGTTTTACCCGACAATGTGGCCTACTTACAGACAGGTGACAATACAGAGGAGGACCTTATATCTCCAGCTATGATCCATCCCCCAGTGACAAGTAGCACCCCTTACAAACAACCATTAAACCCAGCTGCCAGTGTCAGCATCTATTCAGAGCTAAAGGCTGTGGTGAGTTTGCTTCCTCAGTGGAGTCAATGTCCTATGTTAACTATAATTTTGCCCTTAAAACTGAATGTCATGCAACTCTTGAGGCTGATTTCACTAATTTTTATCGCGATGATCACTAATGCTGATATCCATTGCTTAACCATTAAGTAACAGTGACAGCTTTATAATGTGTTTGTTTCTTTGTGTACATAAGAACTGTCATCGCTAAGCAAAGCAAAATTTAATTGGTCACTAAAAGTTAAATGGAATCTATGGCAAAGTACCTAAATTGCATTGAATTCATGGTTAAGCAATGGATATCATGGGTATCAATGAGCTCTTTCATAATCTTCATTCTGTAAGGACTTATGGGATGTGTACATCACCCCTCCTTACTGTACCTCCTACACATTCTGTAGTACTTAAAAGAAGGGTCTAGGCTCAAATCAAGTTTTGATATGTTAGAGAAGAGGAGTACTTAAATGCTAAGCATTCTCCTGAAATTTGCTTTGAAATCCGGTGTGTGGTTCTCAAGATATTAGCAGTTGAAGTCACATTTTTAGCAGAAAGTGAACTTGAAGCAAACACATATGATGTCATAGCCTCACGTTGATGAGCAGTCTTCTGTTATACAACCAATTTTCTCCTCCACAGTGCCCCATGTTATAGGAATGTGATTGCATAAGAGACATGGGAACAAACTTCACATTCCCCATGGGGAGGTCCCATTGTATGACAGACATGGGAACAAACTTCACATTCCCCATGGGGAGGTCCCATTGTATGACAGACATGGGAACAAACTTCACATTCCCCATGGGGAGGTCCCATTGTATGACAGACATGGGAACAAACTTCACATTCCCCATGGGGAGGTCCCATTGCATGACAGACATGGGAACAAACTTCACATTCCCCATGGGGAGGTCCCATTGTATGACAGACATGGGAACAAACTTCACATTCCCCATGGGGAGGTCCCATTGCATGAGAGACATGGGAACAAACTTCACATTCCCCATGGGGAGGTCCCATTGCATGACAGACATGGGAACAAACTTCACATTCCCCATGGGGAGGTCATTTTCCTATTGACTTCAATGTCAGCACAACAGACTAGGGCTGTGACCCTGTAGCAATTAATCGCTAAAGGATCGCATTTGGAATAAACGTTTAGTACAAAGCCACTAGTGATTAATTGCAAAACACACTTTAGGTCCATTTTTATCCATATGAATACTCGTTTAGAAAAAATTACTAATGGTATGCATAGCACTGTAAGACACCAAAGTAAAGCCTTTACAGAAACCGTGCTTCACGGATATTACTTCCCCTGGCATCACCGATTCATTTTGAATACTTACTGTGTAAATCAGCACACACTGAGTTGTTCTGTTGGGATAAGGTAATTGCAATTAATCACTAAATGATCGCAAATTTTTGCGATTAAACGTTTAATTATTTTGCTACACGTTCACACCCCTACAACAGACTGAAAAAACAAAGGAAAGAAAGCCTTTCTCATCAGTGTGAGGAAGTGATGTAACCCTTTTGCCTCAAGCTCACTTTGGGTCACAAATGTAGTTGACATCATTTACTGATACCTCGAGTACTGCATATCCAATTTAAAATGGAAGTTTCACCAAATTGTGTAGATTCAGTTTCCCTTTCACATATGAAAATTTATTTTTTTGCTTAAACCCTTCTTTTAATTGGTCCACCATTAAAGACCCAGCAAAGTCTATAGTGTAGTGGAAGAGAGCCCTCCCCTAAAACACCCAATATTAAAACAAATTACTCACAGCGTGCAGAGTATGGACAATGACAGTAATTTGTGACAGGTTATATGGCATTTCTTTTGACAGCAAAGATCATTTGCAATTAAAGAAACAAAAGTTACAGCTAAGGACCCTCTGTATACGTTGATCTAAAAGTGGATGATCTAAGTATCTATGTATTAAACTCCATTCTTTGGCATGGTGTGTTGTAGGTATGGCAACTGCCATTGTTTAACCCTAGAATTTCAGGTTGTGTGTACACCAGGGTTCTGTATGGCTTGGGAAGGTCATGCTTTTTTAAAATATGATAAGTCATGTATATAATTAGTAGAAGGATATGTAATGTCATTTAAATTCATATGTAGTCTGTGTCCTCAAGAAAATGTGAATATTCAATTTTCTAAATTTGCTATTTGATCATCAAAAGGTCATAGAAATTTTGTGAATTTCTTTTCCCTTAAAGAAGCCTACAGAAATGCTGACAGGCTGTGCAGTCGAGATTGCAAAAAAGGTTGTTGGGACCATACTTATACTAATGCAGAGAATTCTTAAGTGCTCAAAAAATTGTATATTTTTAAGGTTCTTGGTTTTTTGGTTCCTTGCGTTAGCAAAAGGAACCTATGTAGTCAGCTTGGCGTGTGTGTGTGTGCGTGTGTGTGTGTGTGTGTGTGACACTTGCTTCGGTACGCTGTAACTCAACAAGGGAAAGTTGGACTAAACTGAAACTTGGTATATGGATCTGTCATAGTAAGAAGGTGTGCCCTATTGTTTTTGGTGGAGGTCAAAGGTCATGTGGGGTCACCAGGGGTCAAAGACCGAAAACCTTGTTTGCACGATATCTCAAGGTAGGAAGCTTGGATAAATTTCATACTTGGTATGTAGATGCATTATGGAGAGAAGATGAATGCTGTAGCTTTTGGTGGAGGTCAAAGGTCATCTGGGGTCACCAGCAGTCAAACACTGAAAACTTGTTGTTAAAACAATATCTCAAGGTAGGAAGCTTGGATAGATTTCATACTTGGTATGTGGATGACTTATGGTGAGAAGATGAATCCTGTCATTTTTGGTGGAGGTCAAAGGTCATTTGGGGTCACTGAGAGTCAAATACTGAAAACCTTGTTAACGCAATATCTCAAGGAAAAAATCTTGGATAGATTTCATACTTGGTATATAGATCCACCATGGTGAGAAGCTGTGCCATACAGTTTTGGGTGGAGGTCAAAGGTCATCTGGGGTCACCAAGGGTCAAAAACTGATAACCTTGTTGTTAGCACAATATCTCAAGGTAGGAAGCTTGGATAAATTTCATACTTAGTGGATGCCTTATGGTGGGGAAAAATTTTTGGTGGAGACCAAAGGTCATCTGGGGTCACTGGAGGTCAAACTCTGCAAACCTTTTCAACTCTATATCTCAGTGTAGGAGGCTTGAATAGATTTTTGCTTTGAGGTGTTGCATTAAATCTAGCAGAAAACCCATATGAGATTTGTTGGATGTCAGAGTTGAAATCACCAGATGCCAAAAAGCAAATTCCCAAGAATTCCTAATGTCAAGAAATATAAGCACAAAACTGTATCATTCCAGCACATTAAAGGCAGTCACTCGTCACCCCAAACTACAATTTCACCCTATGTACATCAAAAATCTCAACAGGTACAGCTCTTTGATTGACATCAAATTCAAAAAATGCAGAGCATCTCATATTACACAGCATGCACTGAGAGTGCTCTGATTACACATTAAGGACTTGTATGCTCACTAGCAGGGCGCTGCCATTGACAATGACAGCTCCCTGCTCACTAGTATGCCCTGAAGCAATAAACTAGGATGGTGTCTGGATAAAGATGAGTTTTAGTTAGATGTGGGAGGGGCTCCGCTAGAAGTAAGTAGGTTGGGAGAATTGGAACTGACTGGGGTGATGAAAATCTGCCTTTAAGATCACATTCACCCAATGACTGAAAGATGTGGGACATCTTTCAGAGATGCCAAGTATCTCAATTTTAATTAAAAATTTTAGTATTATGATTTTAATCCATAATCCTGCCATTATGAAAACATGCATCAAGTACTACTTTTTAATATTGCAGAAGATTCTCTGCCCACAAAGCAGAGGACTGTTGTGAAAGTTCACTAGACAGACAACATTTGTCCTTAGATTAGGACATGTGAGCTTGCAGGAATTGGAAATTAGAATTGATTAATTAAATGCTACTATGGGTTGTTAGTTTTATAAAGAGAACCAAGTTACTGATCATTTGGATCAGATACCATTGAGTGTGCATGAATTGTGATTGCTTAATTGAATAAAACAAATTGTAACTGTATACTGTCTGGGTTGATATCCCCTGAAGTGCCTGTAGGCTGTATTTCTTCAGAATAATTTATTTATGCTTGAATGTGTTAACACAGGATGTGCATTGCCTACAGAGCAGATTTTGTGAATCAACAGAAATACTGGTTCATTCAGTAGTTGGCTCAGTTTCATTACATTCAGCAAGGAACCACAGTGCCCATTGGGCTCTTGTTTTTTTATCAGATGATCATTGAAAATCCTAGGGTTGTTTGCACAAAAGCTGCAACAAAATTCTTTCATTTGTGTAGCAATTTGACCAGCCGTTTTAGCAAAATGTGGTGTGATACAAGATAAAATATTTACTGCAATATAAGGGCTGTGGCTTAATATGCAGTAAATACTTCTTTTTCAAAAACACCACAAAGGTTAAAGGATAAAAGCAGTCACCCCAATTTAAATAAGGATACCCCCATATGGTCATTTGTGTCACTGAATTGTTCCATTCATGGAAGGAAACACCAATAACTTCCTAATGTGCAATGTACTGTAAAAGCTTGATATATCATGATAAATATTTGGAAGGTAAGAGATTAAAAACTGAAAATGTTTCAAAAGTTCAAGTGACTGTTTAATGCACTTTCAAACTTTGTCACCTCATAATTTTGTATACTATTATGTGCAGTAGTTCTGCTAAACTTCCTTTTTTTTGATACCAAGTTCTTTTTTCTAGTCTAAAAAGTGGTATAGTTTAGGGCTGCGGTCGGCAAACTGGGGGTCGCGACCCTTTTGAGGGTCGCAAAAATATTTCAGAGGGTCGCAAAAACATTCAAGAGAGAAAAAAATATTGCCAAATTTCTCATTAAAAATGAGCAATGGGAGTGATTCTAATCTAAGAGCCGAATAACCTGTTAGTTGTTCCGTTCCCCAGCAACCGCGTGTGCCATCACAGTAGACTTAATTTGAGGCGTTCCTTGAAAACTATATTTATATTCTGTGAGCATACTTTGCCAGAATTCTAGTCGGCTATCAAGAGCAAATATTCATTTGTTGCATTTTTGTAGCCGTTTTGCACTACATGGATGTGTGAGAGCGGTTTCGGCATTGTAGCAGAAACCACCGTACGCTTTTAACTAACGGAGAATCTTGAGTCTATTCTGAGAGTCGCAATTTCTCCACTCCAACCAAGAATCGAGAACAGTGTAAGAGAAAAGCAAGCTCACATAGGCAGTGTAAGACTAAAGCGAGTTCACACAGGTGGCAGGAGGGGGACGGGGGGACATCTCCCCGATAAATTTTTCAGTGGGGGGATGTTCTCAATAAGAAAACAGTCCTCCGTAGCAACCAAATATTGCCCGTAGACGAATGGACTGCAACATTTTACCTTTTCGGCGTTCCTCATACACCTTAACATCAGCAGAATCCGAAAAGCGAGACTTTTACCGGCGAAATTTTGTGTACATTTTTGTTACAACAAATCGCATTTGATGGGATTCAGTTATGAAAAAAATTTCCAAAGGGGAGGGGATGGCCCCCTCCCCATATCACTGTAAAACCAGTTTAGCCAATCTCAAACAAAGACCCTGCATCCACCGAAGTGGATTAAAAATAAAATGAAAAAATTCAGTGAAAACAGTATTTGTTTTTTTGTTTTAACGAAAATAATCTTACATTTGAATAGTTACGCACTTTGAGTTGATCCTTCTTTCACAATTTATCCTTTTTCATATAGCTTTAGTTGCAGTGCTTCAATATGAAGGGCGTAAGTCGAAATGAAAGGTGTTGCTGTATTAATTTTACGGACTCATGATGCAAGTCAAATCAAACTGCTCTTCAGGCGCGTAGCCGGGGGGGGGGGGGGGTTGAACATATCTTTGGGTATGTTTTTACTGTTTTTTTTTCTTTTTTACGATATTGATAGTATTTCCCCTATTTATATGCAGTGAATAGGCCCGGTGAGTACCATCTGGAAGGCATTTTCGACCAAAATTTTCTGTACGCTTCGCGCCAATATGGTGGCCATGCTACGCTTAGTCTATTCACAGGTTTCGCTCCCTCTTTGACAAATTTCTGGCTACGTGCCAGCTGCTCTCACCGACCCATCAAGGGGGGCCACCAAGATTCCGGAGTAGAAAATTGGGACCACCAAGCCAATAAGTTTGCCGACCACTGGTTTAGGGGACATTACACTGATGTCCACCCTTCCCACATAAGCTTACCTATAGACCCTTTTCCAAATAGCAGTTGCAATGGATTGTGGGATAGAGTTCTGGTAGGCAATGTTGTTGTCAATGGCATTTTGCTGTGGCAAAAAATGATGTTCACCAAAATTCTGTCCCACAATCCTTTGTAATTCCTATTGGGAAAAGAGTCTGTTGTGGAGACACTCTCATCATATGCTGGAAGGGAGCTATCTATTGTAATCCCTTCAGTCCAGATTTTAATTCCAGTTCTAGCCTACTTGCTACATAGGATTTTTAGAGTTTTATATTATTATACCAATTATGAATTATGATTTAGATTGACTTGGAAAGGCATACACATGATACAAACTGTTTGAGTAAAACATAAATAAAATGGGACATTTCAACCACCTCTTCCCTGCTCTGGTGTGGGTTCAAGTGAGTTTTCAGTTGGCCCAAGACCACCTGCTTCCCTACTTGTTGCAGGGAAGATTATTGACAATGTCAGTTTTACTGTCCTGATAATGGTTGTTAGGCCCATATCTGGAAATTGCAATTATATAAATGGGTTCCTTTTGTCTAAATTTTCTTGAAGTTATTTGTCTGTGACTATGAGTCCTAAAGTTCTATACATACACCTTCGTTGCTATATAAGGCTTTGCTCTCACAAATGAGACCTTTCCCTCCCATCCCCATTTTCTCTAAACCCTGTACGAGCCCCGAACCAAGCTGTGTGAGTCCTTACAAAGTCATCAAAAGCCATCAATTACAAAATATTTGACAGAAAAAAATTTCAAAATATTTGGCTGAAAATTGCAGTATGAAGTCTCCAGACACCTAACATGCAGTGTTCTTCATTTTCACAGTCAACTGGTAATACCTTAACTCCAGTTTACGGAATACTTCCAGTGGATTCTGACAACATGAAGGAAGAGACAGGTGCTACTACTTCAGATGAAGCAGTTGAGATGGTCTTGAGATTGCGTAGTAAGAAGCAGGCAATTCTGAAAGAGGTGGAAGAAATTATGAAGGAATCTTCAGAAAAGGGAGAGTCTTCTCCTATGAATGGATTGTCTAAGGTAGAGAAAGAGTGTGGGGAATATTTCTCCTGGTTTTGTGGAGAACCTTTGACACCCCACCCCCCCAAGCATTCACAGATATTCACTTTTTATGAAAATTTTAAGACAAAGAATCACCCCAGATTCACCTTGACAATACTGAAGAAAAGTTAAGGCAAAGATTCACTCAGTTTTCACTTTTCATGAAATTTTGTTAGTCGAAGATTCACCAGTTTGGCCATATCATTTGCAGTACTGCACATGTTGTGATTGTCTGCTGATTATTTTCGAATATTAATTTGACATTGATTCACTCTTTAGCTGCAATTGTCCATCGTAGATTCACTGCATCCTTATTTTTATTTGTCAAAGATTCACATTTCAGGGCATTTTGTATGTCAAAGATTTGACATTGTATCTGGTGCTGAATGAAGACTTTGCTTGAGGTGGGGGGTTGAAGGTTTCATTTGACGGGTGCATTAGTACTAGCGCTACTACTTAACGTTTTGCTCCCAGTTCCCTTGCACCTTTTGTATGCTTGACATAATCATTCCCTCTGCTATTGTACCACAAACCTTGGCTGTCCTGTTCCCTCCATGCCACTCCTTCCCTGACAAAAAAAAAGAAAGATATATCTAACAATTAAGTAGGAAAAACTTTAACTTTCCAAAAACCTACCAACAGGATGAAAATTAATGAAACCATTTTCTTGAATATTATACATTATACTGATGAGTTACAGATGGTGTATGCTGTTAGCACTAAAAAAGACAAGAAAAGAAAGGGGTAGATGTGACAAAAAGACAAAGATGTATCAAAACAAAAACTAGAAGATATTGAAATGCACATTTCATACTTTGTGTCTTGCCTGTTTAGAGTACGTGGCATTTATATGTAGGCAAATGCACAGTAAACCAACACAGAATTATGATAAATGCAGTTTGATATGTTTTATTATGTTCAGCGCTAATCCTTAGATGTACAGAGAAAGCCTAAAAAGTTTCAACTTGCTACCTCAATTTTGAAAAAATATTTCTATGTAGGTCCTATGGAAAATATAACGGCAAACATTGACATACATCAAGAAAAATGATGGGTGTAACACATTGACATACAAAATAGAAATGGCTGTTTTTCAGAAAGTTTATCATGTACATACTTTTTGCCATTTTCCAAGGACGATATGTGGCAATACTTAAGAACAAACCCATTGGGGGCACTTTTTGATTAATATTAAGCTCAGGAGACCATAAATTGTAAATGTATGTCAGTGTTACACCCGTTATGAAATTGTGTTCGCCTGCTATAAAAAATGCTGAAATAAGAAAAGTTTACCATATATGGTCCTTGCTTTTATACCTTGAGGTTAATATGTATGTAGTGGATAATAAATAAGGTAACATCAATGTTCACAGGGTAAATTATAATTGTTTGACATACATATGCATCACATAAATGTATGTCAGATAATTTCAAATGTGCTTCATAGGTTCTTTTTACATCATATTTTGATGTTACCTTGTTTATTATCAACCATCAAGACATAGCAACCTATTAAGTTATTGGCAAGGTCCATATATATGGCAAACCTTTTGAGTTTCGTCATTTTTTTTTTTATAACGGGCGAACACAATTTCATAACCGGTGTAACATTGACATACATTTATAAGTTACAGTCTCCTGAGTTTCTTATTGATCAAAAGGTGCTTCTGCTTGGTTTGTTATGAAGTACTGCTACATATCATCATAGGAAAATACCAAATACTATCCACATGATAAACTTTCTGAAAAATAGCCATTTGTATGTTGTATGTCAATGTGCTACACCCAATATTCTTTCTTGCTGTATGTCAATGTTCGTTGTGTGTCAATGTGTTACACCCGTTATTCTTTCTTGCTGCATGTCAATGTTCACCCGTTACATTTTCCATAGAATCTCTGCAGACTTTTATACCTTGCAAGCCTTGCAGGTGCAACTAAAATATTTGTAACTCAGCCTCACCATTTAAGCTGACTTAATACTTTTAACAAAAGAGATTAAACAGTTTTTATAATTTTTTCTTCGATAAGGTGAGTGAAATTCTTTCCACCATTTCATTTATTAACCCCAAATTATAAAATATGGAGCATTGCTTTGTAAAATTATTATATTCTTCTTGTACACCTTTCAAACATCCTTCCTCTCATTTCTCTATCCCCTTCCTCTAGTTCATTTTCACCTTCCTTTCTTTTATTTAAAGGGGAAAAGCAGTCACCCCAAATTTAGTTTTGAAAAATGAGCAAACTTTTGGAAATCTCTTATTTCCTTTACAAGTACCTACAAACAAAAGGTAAAGTAAGAAGTTGTTCTCCATGACTTGAACAATTGAGGAACAGAACTATTTTCACATGATTAAAAGAGCCATTCATAAATTAGGATACTAGGGTATAGTAATTCTAATTTGAGTGACTGTACTTTCTCTTTCAAGCCAGAAAACTATCTGCAGAAAAGAAGCAAACGTGTCAAATTAAATCACTACCTACCTTTGTCATGGAAGTCTCTGTGATAACATTAGTGACTCCACATTTGTTCCCTATGCAATTACACAGTATTCTTCTCTTCTTCTTGTAGGAAGTTGTGACTTGTATCAGCAAAGAAATGGACCACATACTGGACCAGATGAAAGTTGTGGCCAAAGCAAAGCAAAACTCAGATGAGAGGTAGGTTGTCAGCATATACAGCTGTGTTGGTGTAAATATTGGATTCATCCACAGGCTCAGCTGACCCTGGCCCTTTGGAGAGACCTAGCCCAAGGAATGAAATTTTCAAACACTTGATTTAGTCTTTCCATCATTGGCAGTAGAAGCATCATGGAAAAGATTGATGAATGTACATGGCTTCTCCAAAACTTTCATTATGCTCTAATGGGTATGCATCCAAAAAATTTATGTAGTATATGTTGAAAAGTACATTGCATCAGTTACAGGCTTCTAGACATGGGTATGGCAGGGGTGGCACCAGGATTTGCGCAACAGGGAAACCAAGCTCCACGATGGGGAAGCCATCAACCCCATGCCCCGACAAAGGTGATGAGTTGCCATAAGGATGGCAAACGTAAAATTTCGGCGGGCGAATTGCGCCCAGAAAAATTTGACCTTTTTTGCAAAAATTTGAAGTTTTGGGGGTTTTATTGGGTTTTTTTCAAGGAAAAGTGGAAAATCTGGGGTCTTTATTGAAGAATCTGCCCTTCTTGTGAGCAAAATCAAGCAGGTCGTCGGGGGGACTGAAGGTCGTTGGGATTACATATTATATCAAGTACAGATTAAGCTCCCCGATGAAATTGGAAGATTTCCCTGACAGGGGGAAGCCTCCCCTGATGGGGGCTATGCCCTCCACTGGCACCATCCCTGGCATATGGATGGGAATGGTTAAGAGAATTGGGGAGGTATTCAAACATTTTTATGCAACTATCTAGGCTTAGACGACTCTGAACATTTTTGGAGTTGAGTACCTGCAGCCCCTTCCAGTCAAAGCTCTGAATGGAGCCCCGACTTCTACAGTGACATTTTAACCAACAGAGGAATGTCTTCCAAAACAGCTATAAACTGTGGATAACTACTCTCGTAACACCAACGATTGAAATTAGGGACCAGTCGGTAATCTCGTTCAAGTATTCAGTCTAATAGATTGAGAGCAAATCTTATTTATTTTGAAATTTTCAGTCCAAATTTAAATTCTTCCCTAATCCCACTCTTTTAGATTGATTTTCAATGTAAGGATTTAAGAGAGTATCCTGCCAGTAGACCTACACTGCATCTCTACAGCTTAGGTGCTGAGCTGCCAATGTCAGAGATTTGTCGTGGTCACCGGAGAAGAAAACTTGCGACTGAGTAAAGAAAAAGACTCAATACCATTTCTGTTACAATACTTATGAAAAACTTGTGACAGGAGAAAGACTAGTTCGAAAATATGATTGAAGTACACATTTTTGAGCAGAAAATATTCCCTGCGAGACACTGTTCTAAGGAAAGTGAAGTCAGTCACTGCTCTACTCCTTAACCAAGAGCCGTGGCTCTCAGCTAGTCTGATAAACTGCCCAAGCCTTCAGTCCTCCCAAAAGAAAATGACTGTAGGTCTATGGTGTATGTAAGCAAGTGCCCCACCTCATTAATGCCTTTCCCTTCTCTAAATCTTTACTTCTGGTATTAATAATAGAAATAATAAAACTTAGCATTACACAGCATTTTATCTTAATTAAGCCCTTCACAATCTTTTCCTTTCTAAACATTCTCTAGCCCCTGGGGATACACAGCTTGGCAGCTGGTACAGGCTCATGGTTAAAACTTGCACAATGTATTTTTAGTTATTATCGTTATTCCTCTTTCACTGTGCACCAAGCAAGAAAGCAGCTAGGTTCCATTTCTGCACTCTTTGATATAGCACAACCAGGCCTGATTTTTGAGAAAATCTTCTGGTTGTTCATTGGACAATGACAACCTTCAAGCCAAATTTTTGTTGTCTGAAATATTCTCTGGTTGTCCTAATGAAAATAAACAATAGATGATCAAATGTATTTCATGTGGCTGCCATACAGTAGTAAAAAAACATTTATTTTAAATTCTGTATGCTTTCCAGTGACCTTTAAGTTTCTTTTTATGTTTCAACTTTCAGTGGTGAATGACAGTCCATAGCATTGTCTCATTACCACTTCTTAAGGGGATTTGTGTGACGTACTTTGGCTGATGTAGTGAACTATTCAGTTACACATAAAATTTACTTGTCCATCAGACAAGCTCAAAAAGAGACAGTGGTTGTCCGATGCAATTTTTACTAATCTCATACGATAGGATGAGTGTTAAATTTCAGCCTTGACAATCAGGGATTTTATTGTCAGCCTCGTGGATGAAAAATAAGGGCACTTCTACCATGTCATCTAATTTCATGCATTTCAATATTCTTGTAGCAGTGCCTAAATTTTGGCCAGAAGACACCCCTTTTTTCCCTCCCCATTTTTCCCAGTCAGGATGGCCATGCATTCCTTGTCCTTGCAGAGTCAGTAGCTGCATTGCAACTAAAGGCCAGAATTTAAGGGACACTATGACAATAACTTGATACATTCTGTTTCAAAATCTTTATCTTTCATTTTTTTCAGAGCAAAGAAGCTGTCAAAGTTGTTGAAAGAGATTGCAAGTAAGTAAAAATTTCTTCCCAGAAAAGAAGACTCACTTTCTGAGATGTTACTGGAAAACAGCTTTGTAGATAAAGGAGGTTTGGGGCAGGGGGCACAATCCCCAACAAGTCTCTCCCCCCAGAGTCTCCACTCAGTGAAGATACATATAGTGATTCCACATTTGAAACCCCTTCTCCAGTGAAATGGTGGAGCTCCAAGGAGCCCCTAAACAGAACTTACTGGTTACATCACTACAGTGGAAAAGTACACTCTTCCAGCTGTTTAGCCAAGTAAACCAGCAGTACTGGCCCTGTTGTGACTTTCAGGCCATAGAGTGAATTGATATAAATGGTGGCAGTATTTAATTTCTGGTGGTATCTCTGGGTAGAAGTGCATTAGTTGATAGTAAGAGAAACTTTCAATCAGTCAGTTTGAATGGGCATCATGATAAGTGGGGTTTTCGTAACAGTAGGAGCATACTTCATTCCTTGTTTCTTGGGGAAGAAGGGTGCAAGGAAGTTGGGATATGAGGAGTGGGAGTGGGGTTAAGGGGGGAGAGGGGCTTTGATATGTTTTAGAAGTTATGAAGTGTTTGCTTAAAAAAATCATGATGAGATAAATCAGTGATTATTTTGCTTTCAATTGCTTGTCTGGAAGAACATGGAATGAAGTTGGTAGGAATCAGTACATAGAGCATATAGATCGAAAGGTGTTACCCAGTTTGCAAGTGTAAGGTTAATACAAGGGGGGGGGCTACAAGGCAATAAACATTGTAATTCTTCAACAAATGTTTACTGCATCCAAGAAGTAAACAAGATTTTTTTTTTGCAATATTTCCGATTTTACAGGTGAAAAGGAAAGTTTACTACACCAGTATGAAGATGCTGTGAGTAAATTACAACAGCTAAACTATGACCAGCATCAACTGGAGTTAGTCAGAGCAGAAAATGAGATCTTAGAACACTCCATAGAGCAGGAGAAGTCCCGCCTCTCATTAGTAGAGCAAAGGGTAGGTGATGAACAATTTTGAACATTTTGTCTGAAAGGCAACACTGCATTCACAGAATATTTCTGAGACTAAGTTTAATAGAATAAGGAAACATATCCTCTGGAAAGTACTGAAAACCAATGCTCCCTTTGTTTCAAAATATTTGAAGAGCATAAGAAGTACCTTTAACCTTGCTTCTAACCACTAGCTTCTCAAATACCTTATACCCCCTGCAAGTATGTAATTTTTGTGATGCATTACAGCAAAAATATTACAAATCATAAATTCACAAGTAAAACCCCCCAAAAGTTGGTGTAAACCTGACAATTAATTACCTGAAATATGGTAACATGACTCATGACTAAAGGAGATCATCATGGTTGAGTAAGTCATGATATGTCGATTTAAATTAGGGTGACTGTAAATATGGTCTTAAATAAACTAAAAGATGTTCATTTCACATTTTGCTTGAAATTGCAAAAGTCTTGCAGAATATTGTTCATTTCAGTCATAGGTGGGTGAACAAGAGGAGGGAGGGGGGGGGGTGGCTGCAGCATCCTCATTTAGGCAGAGTATTAATTTGTTCTTTGAAGCAAAATATATGGAAGTTTTTTGATCAAACTTGTGACATCTTTGCATTAAAGTTTTAGGCAAATGACCTTAGCCCCAGTTGAAAGTAATTCCATAAATTCTATGTATATATTAGAGGGATGCAAGCCTTCTTTTCCTGTGTCACCAGTAGACCTTATGCATTTGACGTCACAGAACAAAAAGTGCACCCCCTGCCCCATTTTAGGTAAACGTGTATCATTACAATGTACACCAACAAATGCAGACAGCTGATTTGTGTACCAGTCGGACACACTCGTAAGTTACTATTGGCACATGCAAAGTCTACGTCATGCCTGCAGTGTGCTTCATTTTTTGGCAAAAAGATGTTGCATGACGTCAATGCATAAGGTCTCTAGAACATTTTCTTTAAGTATACTGATGGGAATTAAGGTACTTTCTAGCCTACAACAGTGCCCAGTCCACAACCTAAACAGGACAATCATTGATTTGTTTTGATATTCAGCTTTTGGAATGTCAAGAGCAACTTCGAATGGCTCAGGAGAGAGAGAAAAAGTGGAAACTCATTGTCATGGAGGCATTAACATCTCAATCTGACAAAGAAAGGAAGACGAAAGAATACCCTGATCAGGTGAGTTACTTTAACTGTTTAGCCCCTCTATTTTGATAAAACCTTCAGGTATGAAATATGAAGTGAAGGAGCTGGTAAAATCCTTAGTAAGATGTTTGTTTTCCTGGGAAATTTGCTTCCCCTTTTCCCCCTCTCTCCCTCTCCTTCCCCCTCCCCTGTGACACTGCCAGTATGATGATTTCTGGGGAGAATGAAACATTTTTACCCATTTCATGAGAAGTAATTGGTAATAAGATGAAAGTTTTCAGTATTCCTAAAAGTTGGTATGTAAGCAAATGATTATAGACTTATGCTCTTTGCTAGATATTTGATCATCATTGTAGATACCTGCAATTAGAAGTTGGTAGGAGTTAATTATTGCCGTTTCATTATGTTATGCAAATTATGCATTCAGCCAAGGTGAATAGCACTATGTGAACAGCATATTTACCACTTGACAGCACACATCCACAGACCCGAGTTATATGTGAGACAAGTCGGGTTGAGACTTTCTGGAAGTCCTGTTATTGCTCAAATCTCTTACAGATGAGCTGGCTGAATGTAATACTATCCTTCTTCTGTCTATTCAAAGATCATGTTATGTGTGCCTAGCCTGTGTTTGCCTGTTACATACTGTAGCACTCTTTGAGTTTTACCTAGTAAGTTATATTCATGGCTTCGCTGACCCGTGGTCAAGTGGCTCGTCCTCACTTGCTCTCTTCATAGCAGGTGTTGAATATGTAGGCCTGTTTCCATGTACATACTCTAACACCTGCGAACAATGGCAGAGATCATCCAATTTACCATTTTCATGAGCCTAATTTGAAGATTTCTCAGCTGTTGATTGGTTTCAGTATATTAATATTTATATTGCAAGATGGAGCTGAAACTGACATTTTTGTACAACACAGTAACTCCAATGGGACTTTTGCACTGACTGACTTTGAGCTAGAGAAATTACACACTAAAACCCCATTGACTAAGTGGTCACATGAAATGCATGGTAATCAGACTTGCTTTAATCAGTTTGTCATTGCATATTCATGATTTGTGTTTGTTGTGATCATATATATTTGAATACTTAGATAATAGCATACAGGTTTTTTTCGCAAATCGACAGAAAATTCTTGCAAAAGTTTGCAGACATTGGCATTACAAGTGCAGCCGATATAGGTGCAGGAGTAATTCACGTCTGTCATGGGGCAACCACGTTTGCTGAATTGAATACTTCTGTTTTATTGACCATGAACAGCTTTAACACTTAGCCTGGCTAATTCTTTCATGTAATAATATCGGTTTACATCATGCTTTAGCGTTATTCTCATCCCCCTCTCCCCTTCATTCCACTGGAATTTAATAAAGTAAAAAAAATATAAATAAGCCCAACATTGATAAGGGGTTGGGGTTGGTTACTTTAGTACACGATTTTGTTCTCACTCTGAATAACGAAAACACAAGCATACATTACGAGTAAAGTTTGGTTACACTTTTTCAGTGAATTTGTAGCCAGTCAGGCAGATAATATGTTTATTTGCCCACTCTGCCATATGCTGATAGGCCCACTTGAGTGTAAATATTTTGATTACAACTCCCTCACACAACAATGAATACTGTCTTTGATTACAATTAAGTTATGCATTCACCATGGCATGGTGTTAATCTAGCCAGTTAAAGGCAAGAAGAGGAATTCGGTCTTTTTTCCTTATTGTTTTGAAAGAGGACTCAAAAGATACAAAATGGTTAAATCTGCTCATTATCAGTATTGTAAACTTGCAAAAATTGTCGAAGTATTTGTTTTGAATGCTTGGGAGGAACACATTTTCATTTATTGGAGTGCCACAGTGCCCACAGAAGAATTTGATTGTGAAAGGTTCCATCACAAGCTTGTTAATTACCGATACGAGAATCGGTAACTTAAGTCATGTGTGAACGAAATGGCTTCCGTAGAGCAAGCCGTCAGCCAACTCAACTTTGTAGACAGGAGGTAACGTTGCAAAAGTTTGGTCATGTGACACCGCGGCAGACTTCAGTAAATCGGGTAAAATCTGTGAAACACTGTAACCGTTCCGAACACGTAATGTATCCAAAGTTTATTAAAATCCAGTATAAAAATACACTTTGAAACTTTGAAAAACTTTGTTGTGAAGAAGGGGGAGAGTGCTTCTGAAATGAGATAAATATTAAGTTTTGTTTCATTACTTTCTGTGTGGATTGTATGTGTCAGTTTCGTTCTGTAGGGTGGTGTCTTAAGGTTCATAGTCAAAAGAGTGTTAGTGCCAGCTCTGCATATGGTTGAGCAGTGAAAAAGCACCATGTGACCTGATGTAAGTGATCCCTTACTTGAGCAGACATGACACCTCTATATTGTTCAAACAATTACACAAAGAAGTCTAAAATTATGGTGTCCATTTTGTGCTTGTCTAGCAGACAAGCAGGAACTTAAATAATAGTTAAGGGTCACCTGATGTGGACAAAGAATTATTACAGTTTATATTGCCACCCCAGTGACTCCTTTTTTGATCCTTATGGGTGTGTAAAGTAAAAGTGTAACAGTAGAAGTTGCTACATGCAGGGCAAACTTTAGGTTAACCCTTGCAGAAATTTACAAAGAATCTTTCTGTTGCTATTAAAACCTGGGGGTGCAACCCTGCTGAGGGTAGGGAGGATACACATCCCAAGATGCTCTTATTGACTAAAGCATTTTTCCACTGTAAACTTTGCGTCTCAGTATTTATCTTAATCAATATCAAAGGTACTTAATTTTAAACTGAGGAAACAAGGAGATTTGTAAAACTTTGCAAAATATTTGAAAACTTTTATTATTTAGCTGATATTTCCAAAGATGACTTGGGTGACTTCTTACTCCCGTCAAAGAGCTGTTGCCTTACCCCAAACATATATGTTTAGGAATTCACAACTGGTGACTGCACTTTGATTGACATAAATTCAGGAATAGCTTCATTCTGTGTGTTCAATGATTACTTGTGCACCTCAGTGAAATGTGATGTGTACAGTAGCCAGTTGCAATTGAAGAGTCAGCTTATAGTATAGCATTAAACATTCCAATCACACATACTTTAGCTAGGGGTAGGCAAGTGCACCATTTTAAGGACCAAAAATGCTCTGCATGCAGTATTAGATAAAATGCAAAATAACACCATGCATAGTAATTGCAAAAGGGCAATCACGTATAATATCAGGGCATGAATCTGTACTTTACTTGAGTAAATGAGTGAATGTTCATGTGGTTTGGATGTATATATAAGCCCATTCAGATTTTAGTTCTAGAATAGTTTCACCTGCAGTTTTATTTTAGTTCTTCAATTACAAACTTTGTATCAGAACTAAGTAGTTTTGTAACATAAAATGTGACTGAGTAAAAGTCTGCTAATAATACAACGTAACATTTTCTGCATAGACCTTTTTCCAAATAGCAATTGCAACGAACTGTGGGATAGAGGTCTACATCGCCCTTCCTTACCTCCTATTTACATATGTAACCCTCACTTACCCGCAGTTATTCCCGGCAAATGAAAAGATAGCTTACTGTAAGAGAGCCCTCCTGAAGAGGGCCCACTCATTCTTTCACTTGCCGTATCAAAAGTTAGACGCAGTTTTCCTGTCGCTAGATATTTTTCCGCTTGTGATCTTGCATCACTACTTGTTCGTAAGAAGATAGCCAGAAGTGTTTTTCGTCGCCGTTTTTGTCTGCAGTAAAATGCTGTTGACAGAAACGACGCACACCAGTACTCTATCCCATAGTCCTTTGTAACTGCTATCTGGAAAAGGGTCTATTGTGGGGGACATAAATGATGTAGCAGTCTCTGATTAGTCAGTTCCCTCAAGAATCCGTGTTACAAAAAGGTAAGATTTTCCGAAGCATTTTGGAGTGCAAATGAATGTTTTCACGTACGATTATTCTATCGTGATGATTTGGTGGAAAGAAGACAGCTAGCCTCATGACAGCTCTCTACACAGTTCAGCTTAAGTCATGGTTGGACTGCAGTAGTTCTGTTCTGATAAGTGTGACAACAATCCCTAGTATACAAGTCACCCAGTGATATTGATTCAAACGTGTGGTACAAGTTTATGTGAGTATACAGGCATGGTAATGTTTGCAAATTAATTTCTTGAAGGCATTCCCTGATGTCAATTGCTGAAAGTTTGTACATAACATGAAATTCCTTTTAGTCCAAATTCTTGTAGAAGCTGACCATATTTAATCAGGCTTGCATCATAACAAGGTAACAGAACTCCAGCTCTATCAGGACAATGTGCACTCAAGCGAGTAATGACTTGTGGTGCTTAATAAGTAGTTCCAGTGGCTACTAGGGCTTGGCCGGATCATACTGTATGTCCGGATTGAGCACGGTTGTGAAGATACAACTCTCTGGACTAAAACCACAGAATGTGAAAGTTACTGACCATCACTAATAAGACTTCCCCGGGCTGTGGGGGTCTACTCGGGATTGAAGGCTTATGGGCATTTTCATGCCATGTATGAGTTGAGTGTGAAATATTTACATTTTGGTAGCTTTGAAAAGAATGCATTTATAAACTTTAAAAAGAGGCAAATTTTACTGCAAGAAATGCAATTGAGCATTTGTCCAATACCTGAGTATAGGTTGTGGACTCAGCACAGTGTGGCCTTGAACAATTAGTAACAGGCTTGGTAACTTTGTGCCTAATTTGTTAAAAGTGTTCCCTGAGTTGATTTGCTGAAATTTTATGTATTGAGTGGGAACAATTGACATTTTGGTAAATTTAGAGGAAAAAAAATGCAATAATGAACTTCAAAAAACACAAGTTGTACTGCACAAAAAGCAGTTGAGCATTTGTTCAATCCCTAAGTATAGGCTTGTGGACTCAGCACAGTAGTGCATGGCCTTGCACAAGTTAAACTCAGTACAGACAAGCTTTGACAGGGAGCTTTGTCTGGGCTGATCAGTTCACATCTTTCTTTTTATTTTTTTTTTTTAAAGTTGGAAGAGGGGCTTGAAGATAACTTGATTGAGAAACTTTTAAATGTCTAGTCTGAGTTAAATTAATTGGCTATTAATACTGAATAGATATGTGTCTTGTGCATCAGTTCAGTTCTTTGGAATTTAGCCCATCTGGTCATTGAAACTTTCCCCCTACCATCAAGTGTTATACTACAGACAGACAGATGAAGTGAGTAATTATCCTTTACTTTATCACCAGAGCATTCTTTGTAATCTGTTTGATGAAGGGCTTTTAATGGACTTTACAACCCTGTTTTGTCCAGTATCTTGTGCCCAGGCCTTTATTCAATGAAAATCTTATTAGGCCTTATCTGTTTGAATTGTCAAATAAGTTTGCTCTACCTCTTGACAAAAAGGAAGAGAATTAAGTGGATTTATCAATGGGGAAGAGTTCAGGATTGCCAAGGCACAGCTGGTAAAGAGAGTATGATCAGACAGCTTGCAGATGTATACAGTAAGTTTCCTTGAAGTTTAAAATGTGACACAACTGCAGTGGATATTGTGTAATATCAGGAATGTAAAATCATTTGGATGCATACATGGAGCTATAGCAATTTGGTACCCTCCACGTGAGCTAGCTGCCAATGGTGCAATGTGTTCATTTGATGTTGAGGGAGTTTTTCTTTCTTTTTGAAATTTGGATAAACTCAAGGTGAGTATGGACTTTTTAAGTACAAACATCTTTCTCAAGGTACATATGTGTCCATACACGGGTTTATACTGCCTGATCTTTTTTCTAGTAAATTTGAGTGTTATTAGTTACTGAAGATTAATCTGAACAGAAGGAATCCTTGTGATTGCTGTTCAGGGTTGCAGGCCCCTAGTCAGAATAACCAATCAGGGGGGGGGGGGGCACCTCGAAGTTGGAGTTTTGCCAGCTTGGGAGAGGGGTTTAAGTGGAGGGGACGTCCCCCTCCCCTGAAAATTTTTGCCTTTTTCAAGGACTCTAGATGCAGAATGGTGCAAGATTTTCCATTTTTTCTTCATATATTTGTATTCAAAAAATGGTCTTGTAATAAATTTTTCCTCTTTCAGTGCAAGACCTTTTATTGAAAAATTTTGGGGGGAACATGCCCCGTGCCCTTCCCCCCATGGCTACATGCCTACAGGGTTGTAGATAGACCAATTTTTTGGTGGGCTCCATGTAAAGAGTCCAGACCAGAGTACTGTATACCTTGTGAAACATGTAATTGTTGACAAGAGCATATCGTGTACATCGGCCGTACCAGTTTACAGCAAACGGCAGACCCGAGTAATATATGGAGATTCGAGGGTCAGAAATTTTCCAACTCCAGTCCGTGCTCGAGGGAGCAATTTTACGCTTGGGCTGGCCCGGTGTAAATAATCCCTGCTCAGTTACAGCAGGGCAGGTTACGGCAGGAAATTGTTACGTAGCAACTCCCTGGTTACAGGTAGCGATTACAACTAGCCAGACAATGCAGTGCATACCACTATACGCGCACATGTTGACACTGTGTGCATAAACCTGCATTATATTATCTTGCACAGACAGTATCATGGTGCTTCGTAGAATTACACACAGGCTTCCACTTTGAATGAAATTTCTTCCTTTTGAAAAAATTACACGAATTCTACTGAATCAAATTTAAAAAAAAAGTATTATGGAAATAGTATGTTGAAACGGAGTTGTTTTTGTCTTTTCCGTACCAAGCTTTTGTTAAATTGCACTTTTCACCAGAAACGAGCCCAGCGATGCGTGTTTCTAACACCAAGCCGCCCCTATAGGCCTACTAGATAACGAAACAACATAGGCCCATCTTTAGAAATGAACGTCAAAAGACAGCTCATAAATATTTGCACCCAGTGCGTGTGGATGGGTAACGTTCCAAAACTAAGGCCCAGAAGTAGCGCGAAAGACCTAGAAACTTTACAAATATCATTGCCCTATAAACACATACCCAAATGAATATACGGCACGTGGCTCGACTTTCGATGCTGCTAGATTTCATATTTGTCAAGTTATCACTAAAGTTAACATGACATGATTTCATGATCTAAGGAAGTTAATTTTGGTAATACAGTTATGTCTACATAAGGTATGCACTTATTTCAACCACAATAATATTCTTTTGTGTCGAATCAATAGCCAAAACTTCGTATATTTGGTGGAGAAACTCTTTTCTGAAGCAAAATTCACTCCATCAAATTTTAAATCGTACACATTCTTTCAAGGTGTATTGTGGGCTGTGTGCACGAAAACAATCTTCTTTCCCTGTTACTCCTATCCTGGTACTACCTTATATACTAAAATGATTCCTATCTTCATATTGCTCGTAATTTTTTACTACTATAAAAACTACTTGCAAAAGTTTTACGTCCAAAGTTTCCTAAATATATTGCAAAAAAAAGCAAAATATTTTCCCAGTACTTTACGTGGCCCCCATTTGCGAAAAGTGGAACGTGCCAAAGTGCCAGTATGCACAATATAGAGGTAGAGTCAAGACCCAGGCAACGAACGAAATGAACGTTCGTACGTGCACGGTGTCTGCCGTATCTTACCGTACATTTTTAACGGTAATGTGCGGGTGAAATCTCGGCCAGGAGATGGATTAGAAAGATTTTTACTGTCATTTTTATGAAGGTACGGTAGGTAGTGGATTTTTCATAAGAGTAACAAGAAAGCAGTTCAAGAGAAATTTGAACACATGGTTGAGGTACATTACAGTACAGAAGCTGCAGTGACAAACAGGCGCGGTTCTAGATCGAGACTTGGGGGGGGGGGGGGGCTTGAAACGGAAGAATCATAAAATTTTCTTTCAAATATGTAAATCGGCCACGCGCACGCTGAAACCAATGATAAAAACAGTACCATAACCAGGGATGGCGCAATGTTATTTTGATAGGGGACATGGGTTGAGTGATCGCCGTCGTAGGGGCGGGGTTTACGGGGAGGGGTGTCCTCTTCCTCTGAGAAATTTTTGCTTATTTAATGTTGCTAAGATGCAAAATGGTGCATTCTTTGGGTAATTTTTTGACTATATCACTGGAAAATATTCATAACTTTGTGAATTCTAATTTTTGGTTGGGGAAAGAGGGCCTTCTTAGGGGAGAGGTTTAAGGGGAAGGGTGTTCCCCTCCCTTTGGGAAATTTGTGCTAAGTTAAGGTTGCTAAGATGCAAAATGGTGGGGTGTTTGGGTTATTTTTTGACTGATATATATGGCTGGAAAATGTTCATAACTTCGTGAATTCTAATTTTTGGTTGGGTAAAAGAGGGCTGTTCTAAGGGATAAGTCTAAGAGGAGGGGTCCCCTCCCCTTTTGAGAAATTTTGGTTACTTGAAGGTTGCTTAGATGCAAAAATGGTGTTGTCTTTGGGATATTTTTGGACCTGATCATATGGGTTCAAAACATTCTTAATATTTTTGGTAGGTGAAAGAGGAGATTTTCTTGTCATAGGGTATGTATCAACAAACCTCCTGAAGTCCCCTTTTGAACACATTACTGCCTTCTAGTCGGGGAAAGTTTTACGCAAAAATACGTGCTTGGAATCCACAGAAATATTCTCGAACTATTAAGAAAATTTGCCTTTCTTCATTTGTGCATTATAAAATCGTATCTAAAGGCTGATAGAAACCGGAAGCTCTGGATTAACTGTATGGATCAGATATAGGCCTACTCCGCCCTCCTCTTTTCTTCTCCTTTACGTCTTCTTGAAACCATCATGTTTACTTTGAACTGTTATAATGAAGGTATTACAGGGTGTGTAAGGTTTAATGGCTGTTAGTCCTAGACCGGCGCTAAAGAACCTTCCTGGGCGGCACCACCCAGCACCCCCACTGTAGCTACTGTACAACTCTATTTTTTTGTCACACACTTGATGTATTCACTGAGCTCAAAAAGCTGTTTTTCACACCCTGCCAGTCCTAGTGTGTTAATAGCTGGGATGTATCACATCAACCAATCCTGTAGCCTAAAGCCATATTACAAATGCAAGGATCTCTGAAATGCATTATTTGGACTAAGATGCTTGTCTTAAAAAGTTATGCCTCTTTCTTTGTTTTTCAACATTTGGGCTAGCTATTTTTTTTTTTTGTATGAAGGAATATTTAGTAAACCACTGCTATCTTGCTCAAAGGACTGTAATTGATATGAAGCAGATTGATGGAAAATGCAACTGAAAATTGCAACAATTCCCATCAAAATCTATCAAAAATTGACCATTTTACAGGATGATTTCCACTTTACACCCATTCCATGATTATTTTTAAATTTGTGACATGGAAAAAGGGATTAAAGTATGTTGTATTATCATTTTGTTGGAAACTTTCATTTCAGGGACCAAATGCCCTAGGGGTTGGGGGTCGGGGTGTAGGGTAAAGTTTGTCTTCAATTCAAAAATGCCAGTATTAGTCATCAAATTGCAGTAAACCAGCAGGCAAGAAAGAGATCATTTTGTGTAGTCTAAATGCTCTGTGCAAGTCTCTACATTATTATTTTTGCTAAGGTAGTGAGTTATTGTGAGTTATAGTAAGTTATTGTGAGTTAATTAAGAAATCATCAGACTTTGTAGAGGCACCTGTATCTTGAGTTTGGTAAAAGTATTGAAATAGTTTCAATGTGTTAAAGGGTGTATGGCATCCCCAAACAATTTAGGAGTTGGCCTAAGTTTTCAATACAGTTCTTGATTGCACACTTGATTGACAAACATTCAAACAAGAGCATCACTCTGATTGGTCTGTCATTGAAGACTTGTGCAAATAACTCAGTAGTGTACCCAGACAGCTCACACACAGCATTTGCAAATATGGCCTTGAGCAATTTATACCCAAGAAAGGGTACTGCTGCTTTGTCTGTGAGGTGCCATATAAAACAGGTGTTCTTTTTCAAATTGGAGGGACTAGAAATAAACTTGGGAGAATTTTTACTGTTTGGGATGAGATTTGCAATGTTGCCCTTTAATTAGGGGATTTTATTCTATAACCATTAAGGCTGACTAAAAACAATGCTTTTTGATTGCATGGCACCATATGTTTAAAGGGGCAGTCGCATCACCCAGACGTATTTCAGAAGCCTTAGGTGTATAACCTATGCACCTACTGTACTTTTGATTGACATAAATTCAAATAATAGCTTCACTCTGATTGGTCGATGGTGACTTCTTGACTTGTGCAGATCAGTGAAATGTTATATTGACCAGCCCATTGCAAGGACAGCAGCTGGATCAGATATAAGTCACACAAATTAGGCCATGGTGTACTCTGCAGAATAAGGCACAGAACATTGTCTTTAGAGGTGCACAACAGAAGACAAATGCTTTTTTGTTGTTTTAAAGGGAGGAAGTGGTTACTCCAAGTTTATTTTCAAAAATCTGCTAAATCTTGCAAATCTCTTATTTAGCTCACAAGTATCTTTCATTTTGTGTCTGAATGAAACATTGAACGTGGAAAATAAACCAAGGAGTTATTCTGTATGAGGAATTTAACAAATGAGTAACAAAAATGTTGTCACATGATTGATAGAAGCCATTCCTGAATTAGGTTGAAGGGTATACTAATTCAAATTGGGGAGACTGCATTTTCCCTTTAAAGTGGATCAATAAAGGGCTAGCAGTTAACTTAGAAATTGGGAGAATTTAACTGTCTAGGACCAAATAGTCGGCCCCCAGATGGTCTGTCGGTTTTCAAGTGGAAGTGGGCCAGCTCAAAAATAGTTTATATTTTTCACGATAGAAAAAGCATGTGCAGTGCCACATGACTTTCTGTAAAGAATTGGTGCACGGTCTGTGTGGGGCACAGACCAGCTGTAACTATCAGCTAAGCTTTGGTGGGGTCAGGGGACTTAAAAAGGTTTGCAAGGTCACTGCTGAGCATTGGTATTGATCCTTCGTTAGGCTCTACATCGAAAGAGATCTATAGCTGTCATATGATATACAATTTTTGTGTGAGAATTGACCTTAGCATGCACAGGGCTACAAGTCCCTATCCCATCTCCCTCAAACATGATCCCCCTCCCCCAAAACGTACCCGCTAAGAATACTCCAGACAAGGCCCTAAAACATTGACTGTATTCATGAGTTGTATGGAATCCCCCAAACCTCCATCTGGACACACACAGATGCCACCCCACACACTTGCCACTCGCCACTCCCCACTCGCCCCCTTCGATCCACAAACTTGTACATAGAATTTAACCTTTCAGGCTGCAGCCTCTATTAAGACATTGAACCTAATGTGTGAATTGAATCTAAATACCTTAGATTGCATTTATTAGTTGAGGTATTCACCTTTTAAATAGTTGTTCATAATACCTAATTCATAGAAATCTTTTCAATAGTACTCCCTCCTTTATTAATTAAACCACAGCTACAAACTTTAAACCAAACTTTCATTTCACACTGACTGACACACATGCAACTCATCTTTGAGTGGATTCAATGAGCCATAACAGTTTATACACTCTGTGGGAGATATGTAAGGGTCACTGCACAAGGTGGATTGTACTCAGAAAATATCTTTGGAAGTCAACTTATCTGTGTGAATGTTGGGTTCCAGTGAGGCTGCCATAGGAACAAACGACCCTATTCTCTCCTTACAACTGGAGTGAAATTGGTATTTATGCCATAGCATTGTACAGTAGGCTGGATTTTACCAAAGTAGAAGCTTCAGAGAATATCTTCTTGAGACTTGACTGACATCAGAGTTGGACTCCAGGAAGTGTTTGTTTTCATGTTGGAAAACCTCTAGAGATATCTGAAGTGGCTCAGAACCTCTCAAAGGGATCTTTTAGCAGGTAGGGTATCAGTACTGTGAGGCTAATTGGAAGACTTGCAGTGTGTGACCACTATGATGTGGTACAGTACAAGCATGGTATGACTGACACAGTAATGAACACTACATAACATGTGTAGTAATAATGTCTGTTCAGGATGGAATAGTATTACTTTGTGTGGGTGGTTAACTACTGTACTAACATTTATGCAGGGACAGTATCAGTTCGTTGACTGGGTGCTTTGTTTCCCTGCATTTTTGTTATGTGTATGGGGTACAAGTGCAGCTCTGGAGGGATTCTTACTGGATATTTCCTGGTCACAAGTGCATGCAGTAGGTTTTATAAACTTTTGAAGCATGTGTGGGTGTAACAGGTACAGTTAGGGTACCGTACTGTATGTTCTATGTTAGCCTTGAGTTACAGTGCTTTGTGGCTCTATGCTGCTGTGTACAGGAACTGGTGGTGTAGGTTTGGTTTTGCAGTGCTAGTTAAAACTAAGGTGCTTTGAATTAATTGCTACTGTACACATTCTTTTAGAAATGCATAGTATGTGATAGCATCTGTATGTATCCTATAAGGTGGGTACAGATGTAAGGTATTCAATGCTTTAATATATAGCTATTTAATCAACATTCAAAGTTACAGGCAATGGTACAGTATATGTAGACTACAGTATACTGGATACATGTAGAAGTATATATCTCTGTATGCCATAGGCATAGGAAGCTGTTCCTGAATTGGGAGCTGGGGTCTGAACATTGTTTCAGACTGCAGTCCTAGGGGAGGTGGTTCCCTCCCCTTTGGAAAATTTTTGAATATTTGAGGGTCCTTATAGATGCAATTAGGTGCAACATTTTAGGCAAAGTGTAAGGGAAAATACTGTAAATTTTTTACATTTTTTTCAGAGGGGAAAAATAAGGGGCTTTTGACCTTGAATTGGGGGGGGGGGAGTAGGCCCACCCCTGCTCCCTATGCCTGTGCTGTATACTCAGAGACATACCATAGTGGAGGATTTAGTTACACTGCGGTACATTTTGAAAATAACTTTGGAGAACTTGTGCAATTTTTTTCAGGTAAGATTTGTTCATTATCCTTTTTAAAAATGTATAATTGTCAGCCATAAATTTAGTATAGTTATGAATTATGGTTGGCTATTAAACTGTGGTAAGTATTTTAGAAGGCACTTAGATTTGTGTTTGTTCCCTTTATATTTTGCCTTTGATCAATCCTTCCCTTCTCTCCCCCCCCCTCCTCCTTAGCCCTCCTACCCCCCCCCCCCTTCCTCAGTATCCAATCGAAAGTGTTCCAAATAAATTAATGATAGATATGTATGGTACCCATTGCTTTACATTAATGCAGTAAATGAATATGTGCATTAATTTTCCCCATCTGTCTGGCTGTTCATTAATTTTTATAACAGTGCAATTGATGTCCCATACCAGACATCGGAATCAAGTAATTCATTAATTTATGGTACCTGTTTTTTTTTTCAGAATGGGAATTTTTGTCAGTTGCTATAATAAATAGACTGAATGACTGTGGAGTTTGATCTCGGTTTTCGTATTTTTCTGACTTCTCATGGAATGTTTGTTCAGAGGATTTTACTTGTGATGTACTGTATTTTATTCTGTCAGCATTTGTTTTGGCAGCTGCTACTGTAATTGGCAGCTACAATATACTGCATGTGCAGATTTACAGGTATGTGTACGAGTATTGGTTTGTATCTTAGGCTACAGGAAATAGACAGATGTGTCTGCTATCATATCTGTTTGAGGAAGAATAGTTAACTTCTGGCCCAGGGTTCATCTCACAGTGATTGTGGATTACAACTACTGGTAGAACCAGTTGCAAAAAAAGATCAGGACTACAGTATGTGGGTATTTCGTACCCCTTGTCAGCTAGAGTATAGAGTAAAGTACTGAGTTGTGTATATACATGTAGGTGCAGGGGGCAGGATGGGGAGGAACACTGTTCCCCCTCCCAAAATTTTGAAAAACTCCAAAATTTCAGGCAGAATGTGTAGGAATATTCAGGAAAAATTCTTCTGAAAAGGTTCAGAGATTTGGTCCCCAAAATCTTGTCCCCCCACCCCAAAACCCAAAATGATCCTGTACACTTATGTGTACATGGAAGTAAAAACTTGAAGATATTCTCCTCTCCTCCCCCTATATTTTGGAAGAGTAGGAGAGAAGAACTTCTAGTTGTGTTGTGTAAGTACACCATAAATTGTGACAGGTTTACTCTACATTGGTATGGATTCCATGGCTGAAGAATCTATGGCACTTCTGATTTCAGTTGGGTCCAAACATCCCATGAAAATGAGGAGTCCAAATAACCACCTCTCTTCAACTGCCAAATCAAAAAAGTGACCCTGTAAAGAGCTAGATTTGGCTGTGAAATATCATGTTTCCAACAATGGACTCTTGTAGGATGTGTTTCAATCTGGTTCAATCAACAAAAGAAAATATTTAATGCTGTATAGCGGGAAATTTCCACAAGGCTAATTTTTGGTGAATCTGTATCTTGTTCACATATTTGCGGAGTGAAGAATTCGCTGTTGCAGAATAAGTTTTCTGCTCTGTGTCAATGAAACTCAATTAAGTGCATAACAAAAATTTGGTCAACATTTAATTCTTGAGCAAGTCTAAAATGTGGCTTTTTTGTGAACATCTGAGTCACCAGATTAGGACACTATAGGCACATAGTTCCAGTCAAGCTGGGCTACAGTTGGTCTGTCAAACTTTAATAGGCTGTCCAACTACAGTAGGACAGAAAATCCCCATACGTATATGCTATGGACAAGACCTCTGTCACCAATTTGGGACACTGTTATGCATGGTCCCAGACTAGATGGGACACTCTGGGTCTGGCCAATTCAGACTGTGCAACCAGGGCTCTATTTCATAAAAGTTAGGAATATTCCTATCTTGGACTAAAGAATTCATCCCTATCTTCATGCTGAAGTTGTTCCTAGGTTTAGGAAGGATCTTTGGTAGGTTTAGAAATGTTCTTAGTTAATTTATTTGGCAGAAAATCATGGATAAAAACAATGTCACTTTTGATTTATCCCTAAATATTTGAAGGAAGGAATGATTTCGGACGAATCGTTCCTAAGCAGTTTAGGAATTTTAATTTTAGGAATATTTCTAACTTTTATGAAATGGAGCCCAGAACTGGGAGTGCCCCATACCGTACATCAAATATGACCAATTTGTGCGTCTAACTTGAGCGGACACATGGTTCCAGAAAAAGGGGGACACACTGGTCCAACTCTTAGAGTCCAACTATGATAGGTGCAGGAAGGTCCCATATGTGAACAACATCTGTAACACCAAATTGGGACACTGTGACACATGTTCCCAAGCAAGCCAGGACATTTTGGGTCTGTGCAATCTTGATGGTCCAGCAAGGACAGGAAATGTCCCATATATGTGAGCAATATCTCTGTCACCCAGTTGGGACACTGTCGCACATATTAATTCCATCATACAAACTGGATCTGCATAGTAGCTTCATGCTGGGGTACACTGGGTCTCAGTGTTCTCCACTAGCTGTTTTGTCCGGGGGCTCCGCCCGTACAAAATCTGCCACACTACTTTAGCGCCCGGACAAAACTTTGCCGCCCGCACAGAAAATTGACCCGCCCGGTCAAGAAGTTGGCTGTACACTCAATCACAAACACCACAACTTAGTCATTTGACTGCCTATATTTGATTTCAAATACTCATGACAAGCAATGTATAATAAAACATCGGAGATGCAAACCCAGCTCACTTTTACCTGAGCTCTTATATCATTCAGTATGCACTTACTGCATTTCTTTCATATGTTTCCACAGTAGGAATCTGTTACCATCAAACTCATCCACTAAACGAAACCATTCAATTGAACTGTTCCCTAGGTTTCCCGATTTTCACCCGAAATTTCAGTTAAATTTAAGTGAACTACTTCATTCTTGAAAACGTCCAAGTGGAAACTGGAGCTTCAAATCTGCAAGTAAAGTCAAAGATATTTAGAAAAGGCAATCTGCAAAAAGGAAATGACCACAAAATGCCCAGAACGTTTGAACACATAGGGAAGGCTAAGAACAAGGAGGTAGATGGCACCATTTGCGATCTAAGCCCTCCTAAATTGTCAAAATTTTCCCAAAGGGGGTCCCCCTCCCCTTAGACCCCCAGGATGGCGATCACAAGAGCCCCCGGACAGAAAACAGACCAGTGGAGAACCCTGGGGTCTGTCATTGTCCATCCAGAACTGGGACTGACCTGCATATCAGATGTGGAATGGTTGTGGTCTGATTGACCAACCAGGGCCTTTCTAAGTAGGACTGGGACCGTCTAGCCATTGTAGCAGCTCTCCATAGACCCTTTTCCAAATAGCAATTACAAAGGATTGTGGGATTGGATTTTGGTGTGCGTCGTTTTTGGCCACAGTAGAATGCCATTGAGAAAAATGCCCCACTTCAAAAGTGTATCCCAGAATACTTTGTGACTGCTATATGGAAAAGGGTCTGTGGCTGGCTTTCTCACCTTGGGCTGCCATCTTCAGTCTTTATTTTTGAGGTCTTAATTCCTTTGACTAATACATAATGCTCAGATAAAACTGCCTGTATTTCATTGCATCTTGTGTATAGTGCAGTATATACATACTGTAACCAAGCACTTACCGCCAAGTTAGTATTTCCATGCTGTAACACAGAAATATGTTCAAGTACAGTATTACAGCAATAACCCAAGACCTCTATATTGTAGTCTAATTTGTATTGAATTGCTTTATGTTACCTGAACTGTAAATTGGTCTTGAAAATTGTAGCACAGAGCACGGTTGCCATATTGGCATTTTAAACGCCAACATACAGTAGGCAAATTTGGCCTTTCTTTACCTTTGTTGGCCGATAAAAATTGAAAGTGCACACTAAATGGCATTTTGGCGTTTTTTGGGGTCTAATGGAAATTAAAATAAAACACCTTCTTTTTCACGAAATTTCAAGAAAAACCCTTCTTTTTCCCCCGATTTTAACAGTCACCCGAGTGGGACATAACGGGTTTTAATTTACACTCCACTTGTAACAGTAATAGATTGAGTATATAATGATGTATATCATATTAATACTGTGTGTTGACATAAAAAATCATGACTGAGACTCTCTATACTGTACATAAAGGTCAAAAGCAGTCGCCCCAAACTTATTTTGAAACAATAGCTAAATGTCACAAATTTCTTCTTATTTCTCTACCAAGTATCTTTCATAATATTTTAGGACATAAATATTGCATGTTCTAGGTAAACCAAGTAGTTACTCCTTGTAAATTTTACAATTGAGTGAGAAAAATACTGCCACATGATTCTCAAGATCCATTCAGGGAAATAGGATAGTCTTCTATACAATTCTTTTTTGGGGTGACTGCATTCTCCCTTTAAGGTACAGTACTTCTGGGATTTTGTTTTTTTTTCCAAATAAGTACCTGTACATGAGTGTGAGGGTGAAGTATTGCTCAAATACTGTACCCCTCTAAAGGCTGAACATGATCTTTGTGGTATGATGCGTGCTGAAAATCAAGGTAATTTGTTTACATGGGTGTGAGGATGTTATACTTTTTTGTGCACAGTACCACTTTAAAAGATGACCTTGAGCATCCAATAACTGTATTATTCAGAATTACAGCCTTCTTGATATTTATGATAGTGTGGAATTTTCACACTGGACACAAACTTAAATTCTTGTTGATTTAGTCACAGAAGTGAAATTCTTGTAGGTAGACAACTCAGTACATGGCCAAGTGTGGTGGAAAAATAGGAGTTTTCAAGTACATGGACAGGATGGTAGCTTAAAGACCAGGATATAGATTTGGTACACCATGGGGAGGGGGACCAGGGGAGGGGAGAGGGAAGGAAGGGCAAGGGAAAGGGACTGGAATAAAACTTGTCACCACTTAAAAAACTCAACATAAGGAGCTCCCAGTTTATTGAAAAGATGCACTCCACTCTCCACTCTCCCCTCCCCTCCCCTCCCCTCCCAATGGAAAGGTACTTCACATGGCTATGATGATTCAGACAAATCGGAGACAGGACCTGGGGAAATTTACATGTTTGCTGGTGGGTAAGTCTGTGTCAGAGGTGAGGGAAAGGGAGAAAGATAAATTGGCAGGTATAGGCTTGTACTGAAGTTTATTTAACAACTGCAAGGAATGTGTTGTTGGTGAGTACACAGTACTCTATTGCCTATACTGTATGGTAAGAAAAATGTAGACTGCTCAGAAGGGAGAAAGAGAATGTGATGATTTTAAGATTTGATCAACCTTTTATTCAATGAAAACATTACTTTCAGCCCGACAGTAAGATAGTTCATATATTTATAGCAGCTTGCTGCGAGCAGCTCGTGACAACTGTTGGTGTATCCCTGAGTTCCCCCTACCCCCCCCCCTTCCACCAATATTTCAACACTAAGTTTAAAAATATTCACAGATTGGTTTAATGCCCACAGTTCTGTAGATATTCCAGGGAATATAATGTGCTTGTTTACTCTCTGGGGTTTGAATTTGGTATCAAATAAAAACCCATGCCACTGAAGAAATGGTACTTCATATTGTTTGTTTTATGTTTTTCTTTCAGAACTTTCCAATCTCCTCAGGAAGACTGAATCATAAATCCAGCAGTGTCACAAAATCCCAATTATCTCTCCTTGGTAAGTCTTGGAATGGTAATAACTAGTGTTTGCACCGGGTACCCGACCGACTATGTCAGGACCAGGTTCTGAAATTGCTACCCGGATCTAAAGTTTCACTAACATAGATTGCACGTGTGACAGAACACCTAACATGTTACTGTACTTTTTCCTGGCAAAATTTATCACGCACACGCCTAAGAACACTTGTCATGCCCATACGTAAGATACGTTGGTGTTATATTATATCAACGTGCAATGCAAACTTTCTTACAATGACTTTACAACAAACTTGTAGCCTAACAGAAGTTATATTTTCGGGTACCCGGGTACCTGACCGACCATTGACTTTGGGTACCCGGTTCCGAATTTTGGACCTGGTGCAAACACTAGTAATAACTGTGCTGTATACTTTATAGTACAGTGCATGTATAAAAGCATAACTTCATTATTTTTTCAGATCAAATTGTTGATTTTCAGGTATGTAGTTTACAAGTAGGTAGGGCACAGCTAAAATTCTCAGAACCTTTAACTTTGTAAGGGGCGCAGTCAATCAAAATTTCCTTCTTAGCTGTGTCAAAATTTTGTGATCTTTTGTACAGGTCTCTTAAATACTGTAAGAGGGAATCAAAAGCTTGTTCCTGTTTAGACATTTTCCTGCTAATATTACTTAATATACATGCTGAAGTCTGCCACTTAAAAGAAGGGTCTAAGCTCAAATCAAGTTTTGATATGTTAGAGGGATACTTATTCTAAGCATTCTGGTGAAATTTGCATTGAAATCTGATGTGTGGTTCTCAAGATATTAGCAGTTAAAGTTGTCACATTTTCAACACAAAGTGAACTTGAAGCAAGCACATATGATGTCACGTCGCCACTTTAATGAGCAGTCTTTTGTTGTTCTTTAAACTTTACGACCAATTTTCTCCTCCACAATCACATGTTATCAGAATGTGATTGAATGGAAGGCATAAGAATTTTACAAACTTCACATTCCACATGGGGAGGTCCTATCCCTATAAACTTCATGGTCAGCACAACATACTGAAAAAACAAAGAAAATGAAGCATTTTTCATCAATGTGAGGAACTGATTAGCCCTGCTCACCTCAAGCCTTCTTTGGGCCACGAATGTAGTAACTTTGTTTGCTGATATCTCAAGTACTACATGTCCGATTTGAATGGAAGTTTCACCAAATTGCGTAGATTTAGTTCCTCTTTCACATATGAAAATTAATTATTTGCTTAAACCCTTCCTTTAAAAGATTGCTAAGGAAGTCAGGACGACATGCATGTAACAATGTTCAAATGTTAGGTCAATCACTGTTACTCTCTTTCCTGTTTTGTGAAACCCATGTGTGTCATCATACACTAAATAAATTCAGTTACTGTACATTACTGTGCTGTATGTACAGTATAGTACATAGCATTATGTTGTAATTATCACATACTTTATGTTACCTTTAGAACCACTGTAATCCTGCACAAAGAAAAAGGATAAAAAAAAAGCAGTCACTTTTCTGCATAGAATTCAGCATAAATTATATTATCAAACTCAGAATGCACATCAGTTTGTGGTAGAAAACTGATTATTCTCCAAACCTATGGTAAATGAGAAACCTGAATTTACCAAGGACATGTGCCTAGACATCTTATCATCTGTAATAGCATGGCTTGATTCATCTTAAAGTTTCAAAAACCTTTGAAGGTATGATAGGAAAGCTTTGTGGTTAAGTTGTTAGATTCATACAGTATATACCTTCAGTGTCCAATGCTTATTTTTGAAAAGCCATGAAAAATACATTGCAAGGGAAACAAGAGGATATTTGTTATGATTGGGGAATGTTTCAAAATAAGTTTAGGGAGACTGCTTATCCCCTGTAACAGCAGCTACAGTGCATATACAGTACTGTATGTAGAGCTAACTTGCAACTTACTTGGGGAACATGTAGCCTATGCGTCGTTTCATCAAATCCTGAAATCCAGAATGTGGTAATGCTTGAAATGTTTAGGTGACATTTCATAGCACTGTATCTTGCATGCATTGAAAAATACAAAAACTGTCAGATGTGATGTGTATGTTCATTAAGTTAGGAGCACATTCTATTGTTGCTGTAAACATTAATGTAACTGAAAACATGTTGACACAACAAACATAGTTTTGAAAGACAAAAGGTTATCTGCATTACATAATGTAATAATTACAGTATTCCCTCATGGCTGAAAAATTGACCTTGCTACACTAATTTTACCTTATACTGTATATTGTCACCTTTTTCTTCAAATCAAACCTTTAACATTGCCTTATTTATTGTCAGAGTTTCCCGTAAAATTAGTTTCTGTTATAAATGACAACTATCTTGTTTAAAGGTATTTATCTCTGTAGAATTACTTCAGAGTAGACAATGAAATCTTTTTCGATTACACAAAATTTTCCTACTCTCATAGGAAGTGATTACTTGAGGCATTATTGTAAAGTAAGCCATCATTGATTGGTGAAATGGGAAATAGATTTCATATTAGTTTTGTTTTTGGAACACAAAGACTGCATCTTTAGGAAGTGTGACTAAACTTTGTGTAGTGGATGTCTTTCAGACAAGATAGTATTTAAAGTACTGTATATACTGTACAGTATTTAAACCATGTATGTACAGTACCATTTGAATTTAGGACATGTTTGTGTAACTATAACTTATATACGAATGTTTCCTGGTGTCTTGAATTAGCAGTGTACAGTACCCTGAGTATAGGCCAATGTGCAGTACTGCACATTATTAGCCCATACTCTCTAATACTGCTGTAAGATGGGAGAGTCAAAACTTTTAAAGTGAAATGCTGCATTTAAATTTTCATACCTTTAAATCCATGAGGATGTTTGTGTAATGACAGAAAATTCTACCAAAGGTATCTGGACATCCTCATTTTCAAGACACAATGTCATCACAGAAGAAATTCTCTGCTTTGTAGATTATCAATAATTTTTACCCAAATGTTCTAATTTTGTAATAATGTGCAATAACCTATATCTTGCAATAAACAGTATTAAGCTACTACCAGAGTTTATCAATAAGGATGAATGATTTAATAGTGATTGAAGCCATATTTTTGTCCATGCCAGTTTGATGTGTTTTTGTAAACACAATATTTCATTCTTTCTTTTATAGTTCACATTGTAGTGAAGAAAAATTCATTAGCATACATTTTTAATGAACATAGAGCTGAATATATGCACTATTATTGATGTGCAATATTTTGTATCAGAATGGATAAGTATGAATTAGAATATTGATTATAGGTGTTGGACTGGTCATCAGTATCCAGTATTGGCCAATATTACTGCTTTCATCCCATATTGGTGTCAGTTAAAAACTTAAAGGCAATAGGCAGTCGCCCCAAAATTTTCTTTGAAAAATCAACAAAACTCTCGCAAATCACTTCTTATTGCATTACAAGCACCTCTGAAGACATTTTGAACATAACTATTACAAACAATAGGTAAAGCAAGACAAAATTCTCCTTGAATTCAACAATTCACTAACAAAAATATTGTCACATGATCAAAATAGGCCATTCATGCATGAACTAGAGTGACAGGATACACTCACTCTGTTTGGGGTGACTGCCTACTGCCTTTAAATGCCAATACTACCTAACTGAAATCTGTCTTCTATACTTCATAAAAGTGCAACTCCAGTTATTTTTCTTCAAGAAAATGACAGAACCACCACCCATTGTGATGATGCCCAGTATCCTATCTTTAGTGTACAGTACTGTAGGTTTGGGTTGGGTACACGACTCTTCTTCAGATTCACAACTCCTGGTCAGGAGTCAAGTTGTGACTCCACTTCCCTTTGAGTCATGTCTTCTGGGGTATTTCCACTTAAACATTATGTGAAAAACATGTGTTGAAATCATATTCTGGAGTTGACATAAAGTGTCCTTTGTGCTGGTGCCTAATATCCTACATATTTAATGTACAGTACTGTAAGTTTGGGTCATTTACTCAACTCTTCTTCAGAGTCACAACTCCTGGCCAGGATCAGTCAAGTAGCGACTCCGCTTTCCTTGTAGTCATGACTCCTGAGAATTTCCCACTTAAACATGTAAAAAAGGTGCAAAATCATATTGTGGAGTTGGTATAAAGTGTTCTTGTATAAACAGACTTTTTTGGTCATTTCTGTTATTGGATCATAGGTTTTCCTCTCCAGTTGACCACCATGTCCAGTGTCTCTGACAATTTAAGTTTGACACTTCAGCCACAGAGAAGCCTGTAGTCAGAGACTAGTGGTGTATTAATACTCATGAATTGGTAGGCTAGTAATCGAGTTATCAACAGATTATAGCTGCTGAAGTTTTACTTTTCTGCATCAGTGACATTATTAAAGAATTTGTGGCTTCATTCAGAGTCCTGACTAATTGGGTTGTGGGTACCCAACTCAAAGTTGGGTAGATATTGTTGTCAAAGCCTTGTGTACGGTATGCCTGTATCATGGTATTGGATTTTTATCAGTCGTTAATGAAAATTTAAATATTGATTTAAGTAATATCCTCATTTTGTAATATAGGTACTGTACCAGTTATATGGGTCCGACTATATTATCCATGGAAATAAATGAAAATGCCTGGTCAAGGGTAGCTGAAAGTTTTCTAAGATTGGGGGAGGGGAAAAAGAGACCTTCTAGATGTAGATTTTGGCACTTTCCAAGGTTAACTTTTTGGCAGTTCATAGGCACATAGTAATAATTTTTGAAATTAGGTCCCTCTCACCCACACCCCCTCATCCCTCTGGGTCCAGCTGCCCTCCTCGTATAGAGCTATACTGTAGGTAGGTACTTCTTCAGTACTGTAAGTAGTTCACTAATACTGTGAAGTACTTCTGGCATGCTGAATCACTGTGTAATCATTATGTACACTAGTGGTAGATCTTCAGTGCAGAAATGGTACAAGTAGCCTACAGTATGTCAGCATAAGACTAGTACACGAACGTTATAGTAAAATGTTGACATTGCAAGCTCAAATGACTGGTAACGTTTTGGGGCATGAGAATTTATGGAATCCAAATATCAAGGCAGGTCATTTCCAATCTGTACATCTGTCGGTATTCTACAATATGTTAAGATAAATTTGATAGTACTATTTTTACATTTTGCTAACCATGCAAGTGGAAGCAAAGTCAGAGGCACTGCAGCTACCTGGGGGGGGGGGGGGGGGGGGAGAGGGGAGTAAGATATCTTTCCATCTTGAAATCTTTAAGAAATGTAATTAACAATTTGTGGACATCAGAATAAAGCTCAGATGATATTGAGATTCCATTTGAAATAAATCAGATTGATGGACAGGGCTGAAATGTAATTAATTTTAGAAGGAAGAACTTGCTTTAGATGAGCACTATAAACTGACTGTGCTAAATTAGCCCACTAACCTAAAATGTGTCAAAAAGCCTGGGCCTCTATTGCATATTGTCACATTAGCTGACAGCTGACAAACTAAGCAGATAAAGTAATCTAATTGTGGGACAAAAATAGGTCTCTCGTCATAAGGGTAAACGTAAATTATATGAAACATTAAATAGAAAATGGCATTTCTGCAGGGTTTCAGCAGTCTGAAAACCATGGCATTTTTCCCATACAATTTGTAGGTCTTGGAAGATCATTCAAAATTTTTAAAAAAGCTAAGATCATTGGGAAAGTCATGGAAGTTTAAAAAGTTTGTGAACTTACAGTCATAAAATAAATCAAAAGTATATGATTATTCCTTTTTCCATCATGTTCAGAAATAACCTGATTTTTTTAACAGGTCAAACAAGTATTTGTAAATACTGTTGAATATTCAGCAGTTTCTGAAATTTGAGCAATTAAGTTAGAGTAAGGTGAGGTTTTACAGCTTAGTTTTTAACCAATTGGTTTAAGTCAGGCTGGCCATGTCCCTTTTTCCCGCTGTGGCTCACTGGCTTGTTTCCCTACTCCATTGCTTATGCTGAGCACCAAGCACAATGGCAGTAGATTCATTTTTAAAGTCTTCGGTATGACCCAGCCAGGAGGCGAACCCCAGACCTTCCTGCTGCAAGTTGGATGCTCTAACCACTTGACCATGCAGTCAAATAAATTACGGAAATCACTGAGAAAAGGCTCCAATATAGGTGCCATTTTTTTTTTTCTTTTGAGTTGCATACCTGTGGAACCCCTTTGCAGGAGATACTGTTTACCAAAATGTAATTGGCTGTCCAGCCCCCCCCCCCCCTGCCCCTTTTCCCCATGCTAGCATGTTCCTTCATACTTAAGTCTCTGTCAGCCATGCCTCATTGGCATGGTTTTTGTGTTGCCACTTCCAGATACAGGTATGTGCAGGACCTTCTCTTTTGATATTGAAAATGAAGGCTGGGCAATGAACCTTTCGTAGCCTGGGAATACTGTCAGATACCGGGTTATTTATGGCAAGGTAGGAAGCCTGTGATTGTTTTTGAAGGCATATCACAAAGGCAATTTCTGGTATATGAACTAATAACTTCACAAATGTTGACCTTTACCCAGTAGGTTTGTCAGGCTGTATTTCAGTGATGTGGACTGTGGGCTTGCAGTATATTTCCAGGGTGGAAAACTTTGGGCAGGGGATCCTGATCTTGGGTATCTGTATACAGACAGTTACAGTATTATGTAGCTATCATACTGTACAGTACTGAATGTCATAAAACTGAATTCAGTTTGCACTAGAGGTCACATATTCATTTCATAACAGTGCACATAATTCCTGAAGTTTTAATACTACCTAGCCTGTGGGAGATTTGACAAAACTTTATTTCACTATATAGCCAGAAGGACATTGGCACAGGGCCCAAAAGGCATATAGGAGGGTACAGAATATGGTTCTGGCTACTAGTCCATGGGACATTTCCTTGTAAAGCTGAGCCTTGCCCATGTATTGTTTGAACTTTACCGATAGCCTCATATATATATGTTGAGCCTGCAGCTGTTTCATGATATGCTATTTTACTTGAGAAGTATTTATATTGGCCTGTGGTGATGGATTCATTATACATAATCTACCACCCAGATATTATTGTGGACCCTATAGGTTCTCAAGTGGAGGCCCTGCAGGCCATTTCCAGCGTGGCAGACATGCACTGAAATGTCTCCTGAAAGATTTTTTTAGGTACAGTAGCCCAAAGTTTAGATGAGAAACATAATATTCAGTAAATTTCTAGCTGCTACTATTGTTATAAAGTGAAAGTGGCTCTAGACCTAAAACAGGTGGACCCTTTCTATAGACCCACTCCACCTACGTCACATTTCTATTGGGAATGAAGGATTATAGCACCCATGCTGGGGGAATGTAAGCAAGGCATAGATTCATATGTGTACACAAAGTGGCCAATCAGTCAAGGTCAGGCAGTGATATCTCTGATGCATGTACAACATAGGGTATAGTGCACACCACTGCCCATGCAAAGTTGTAGCATGTAAAATTTATGTATGTGCCTATGTACAAGCTCTCCACATGCATTCTCCAACATTGCTGCCATGTAAACAAAGTCTGATTTCATGAGAAACGGGTCTACACTGATCATGAAGTTGCCGTTACTCCACAAGAAACTTCCTGGTACAGTATATACTGTACCATATAGCTCCATGATTATGCTAGTACTGTAATAATACTTATTGGCTGCAGGCTCCTCAATGTACAGTGTTGAACTTGTGTTGTGGTATCATCTGAAAGGGTTCAGATATATTCCATGGGTTGGTGTTTGTCAAATTTGTTTCAAAGAATTTGTGTAATGGAAGAAATTCTGGACTGTTTGAAGTATTCTTTAGTTAAATGTGCATCACCATGTAAGGATAGCAATTTAAAAGTAACCACCGCAAGATGAGCCCAGAAATCACCTGTTTCTTGGGAAAATAAATTTCCTGATGAATCCCTGCCCCCTTTTCCCTGCCCTCTGTCCTTATCCCCGACAGGCAGTCCTCGTTACGTAGAATTGCCCTAAGATGGCATCATTGGTTTTAATGAAGTCTGAAACCAGTGCTGGCTGATAATATCACTGTGATATAATTAAATCACTGATTTGAATCATTATTTAAATTACTTGACCTTCAAAAAAAAATCAACATTTTAAACTGTTTTTGCCAATTAGCAATTAGTACTTGAAAAATTTACATAAGTGTTTAACTTCATCATAGACCTGTCATTTAGTTACGACTCACATGATATGGTTCTACAAGTTTGCTGAGAGCTTTACAGCAAGTGAAGTAACAACACATGTTAAAGGAGAATTGTTTTCAGCTTTCACAGTATGCTTAATGAATAGCCTTGCTACCCAGAGATTTTTTAAAGAATTGTACAAGCTTGTGAATAAGCTAACATTGCATTAAAGGTCCAATTAACACAGAAAAGGATAAAACCAGCAAAAATAAGCATATTTACTGAAAAATTAAGGTGCATGTGTTGTTCCACAATGTGAAGTAAAAAATTAAAAAAAATTGAAATAAACAATCTAATTGTAATAAAGAAAAAAACCAAAACCATTAACCCGCTAACCCTGTCTGAACCCCCCTACCATTATTCATTACCTCCCCACTTCCCACCTGACCAGATCTTGGCCTCGCACCTAGTGCCCTTGACATAACTTGGTGGATTTATATGGACTTAATGTTTGTAGGCAATGTAACACTGTCATGCCTTCAATATGGTATACAGTGATGGCAGAAAAGCAGTCATCAAGACCGATTGAAGAGTATTTAATATGCTTGCCATACAGTACTTGGTTTTGCTAAATTGATTTGTTTCTTAGTGACGGCAGATTGTAGCTGGTAGACCTAGAGACATTATCCAAAGTATTTAATTACATTGTACATTACAAATTGCTAGATCCTTCAGTGAAGTTACTACAGCTACAAAGGTGAGTTCTCAAGACTTTTAACATAGAGCTACCATCATTGTGTCTCAGGCTTGTGCTAGGCATAGTCGCATACATTGTCAAGGCTATAGTACAAAACATTGGTGGCCAGAGTGGCAGTTTGAGTTACAAAGTATATCTGCTATACAGAGGCCCCAAACTTGTGGCCAAAATATTAATTTGCTCAGATGACATCACAGATTTACCATCATGTGTTCAATGCAGATCTCAAGTGAAGCAAAATTTCTTTGAATCTTAAAGGTCTGTGGACATGTGGATATCATACCTACCAGGCTACCTGATTGATGTAAAAAGCATTAATAACATAAAAAATAGCCACAACTCCCATCATAGTCCATCAGATAAAATTGACCATTATGCAAGGCAGTTACTGTTTTTCTACTAGCACATCATAAATAAACTGACCTTCATATCATTGTTGGTACTAGGTCTCAGAATTTCCCTTCCCAAAATATTCGAGGGGAAGACAATAAGTTGCAACACAAAGCGTTTGTAACATTTTCCCAGCTTTATTTTCCCAGCAGGTGCAGAATATTCCTGTACGCAATTTTAAAACTTGCAGGATTGTTGAGAAAAGTGTAGGAATCATGCGAGCCTGCTGCGTAATCAGAACATTCCTACATATATGCAAATTTGAGTTGTAGAAAGAGAGACTCAATGGGATATGTGGAATGTCTGCTATCTTTTGTATGTTTAACATCCATTTCAAGGACTGTGGTAATTAATTGTTATGGGGTTCATTTCGGATGTAGCTGTCGACTACTCGGCAAATCCTCACTGCATACCCATTGGGCCCACTAGAAACTAGCTGGTAATTAGTGAACAGACAGTGTAATTTGAAGGGGCTTATTGAGTTGGTTCACAAAATTCACGATCGTTTTCACACCTTTTGAGGTTTACTCGCATCTAGATGGTAAATGGTTAAACTAAGAGATTCTGCACGTCTGACCTACAACTGAATTGGCAGTGATAGGTTAATTAATGATTGCAATCATTTATTACAAATTTGTGACCAGACACTTTTCACCATTATGTATTAAGCATATGCAACCCCTGTCCACAAAAAGTAAAATTTCTCACATTTTCGGTAACTGGAGGAAGAGATACATGAGTGATGAGACTAATTAGAAGCATTATCATGCAGTGAATTTTCTTCAAACTCGTCACAAAATGACCAATATCAACTCAATGAACCCCTTTAAGGACCGATTAACAAAAGAAATACAGACTCTGTGCAAGGTCCACATCATACTTTTTGCAATGACGAATCTCAGAAATGGTCAAACTTTTGGAAACAGTAAAAGATATCAAGTAAGAGAGTAAGATTTCAAGTAGTTCCAGTTAGCAACTTCTTGGGGGATCTTTTATAATTTATCACCTTTGAGTATACATATAAAACAGCTCAGTTGGTTTATTTCAATAGACCCTTTTCCAAATAGGAATTACAAAGGATTGTGGGGTATAGTTTTGGTGTGCGTCGTTTTTGTCCACAGTAAAATGCCATTGACAAAAAGGACCCATACCAAAGCGTATCCCATAATCCTTTGTAATTGCTATTTGGAAAAGGGTCTATGTCCACATACCTTTAAAACTCAGCATGCTATTGTAACTCAGTTCTCAGAACTGACAGTAATAAAGAAAATGCCTTGAATTTTTTTTAAAAACATCAGATTCCTTCATCGGAATATGTTTTTAATGTTAATCTTCTTATCTTCTGTAGACTGCCTATGCAAAGGCAGGGCTGGAAAAAATAAAATTTCCATGAAGCTAGTCTAAGTTTACATCTTTTACATGCTCATATGTGAAAAGGAAAGCAAACTTCTCTCAATTACTTTAACCCCCCCCCCTTCCATGTATTTAAACATTCAAAAGTTTAAACTGGGTTAGCTACAAGAGCTACAATCTCCCCCTTGGCTGTACAGTATGTACTTCACAGTATGTGCATGTATAGGGATGTCAAAGACCAAAGCATTGATAAGTTAGTTATTGCATTTATGGCTGTCCTGCGCCAGCCTGGAGGCTGCATTGCTAAATTATCAATGATATTTTGCATGTTTTGAAAACCCTAACTCGTACCTGTAGATTTGGAAAACAACATTCTAACAGACAAACAGGAAGTTGAATATTATTTCTGTTTCTCCAGTGTATGATATTCCACTCGTTTGGTTGAAGCTTAGTTTATTACCATCTGTAGACATGTACGTAGACCGAAAGTTGCAGTTGGGGATAGCAATTTGCATGAAGGTACCGCACATATGTCTGCTTGAACTGTTTTAATGATTGTGAAGACCCAAGTAGTGTAATCAGAATATTAGAGAAAAAATATGCAGTGTGTTAGACAAAAATGTTTTCATTTTGTTAAAGAGCTATTGAGGTGTAGTTAGAAAGCCTGAAAAATCACTACCCAAGATCAACCCTTCTCTTGTCAAGAAATCAGCTTGAATGAGATGCCATTGAAGCCGGGCAGTAAATGGCTGTTGACAAGTAGTGTTTTGACATGGAGGCATATTGGGTGGAGTGTCCAAGCGAAAATTTCCGTGTTGAGAATATATTATCCCGTTTTTGAATGTCACCAAGTTAGAATTGTCCAGATGTTGTCCAGTCACCTTCCAATATGTTTATTTAACAAGATTGAACTTACACTGAGAAGCAGATCCAGAGGGGGCTTTCCCGGCTGTAGCAGGTCCCTTTTTCGACACCAGCTTTTTTAGACAGTCCTAAAGCTGCTTGACAATATGCAGTGTTCTTTTAATTGCCAGATGTCAGAAATTCCAATCAAGTGCATAAATTTCATGTTATTCCGTAGCCCACCCCACTCCCTCTTTCAAGGCTTCGTACAATTGATGCTCATAGCTGCAGAATTTGCCCTTATTGAGTTAGTCCCCTCCCTTTCGTGCTTGAAATCCTGAATCCGCCAAAGTCGAAGTTTACACCATTGGTGGTCTAGTTATTTCCTAATAATGGTGACATAGTAAAGTTGTTGTACAGTATGTACTTTTGCAGTTGCAAGATGCAGCAAGCAGTACCTTGTGCCAGTTTAATTATTTCTATACACTTAAGCTAATTTAAATAGCAATTATACTAAAAGAGTGAGTTAATAATTCATTCACAACTGTGGCAGGAGACAAATTGAAACTCCAAAATGTGAATTAAATTCCCCAGAAGACATGATTTCAAGGAAATTGGAGTTACTAAGGCTGTTGGCCTAGAGTCAAGACTTTTAAGTCAAGTAACATGCCAAAGTATATTAAATCCATGACCTGTTCCTTATCTCCCCTAATTCCCCAGTTCACATGGGGGCAGGCAAGTATAATAAATGTCTACATACATGTGCACTTTACATGTATGTGCATGTATGCATATAAACATATGTGCCCTGTCCCTTCCGTCCATCCCTCCTCTTCTTCTACCCCCCCCCCCTCCCCCACCCAGTGGTGGGACAATTTGTGAAACTCAGTGAGCAATGTACAATTAATGCAACTCTCAACCTATTTAAATTTTTTGTTTTTTCTAAGATACATTTATAAAAATACAAAAGATTACCAGATGACAAATGAGGAGCAAACACTGTAAATTTAGTGCTATTTTCTGTGTAACTAGCCTCTTATTCTCAAACTTGCATTAATTATCATAGCGCCATGTAATTGTACTGCCAACCTGTAATCTACCCAAACAGGAATCTTGTCATTGAGTGTGGACCTACTGTAGCTGTATGCCTTTTATAAACATACTGTAGTTGTTTCCTTGTACTGTAGGATATCCTGTTTGTTAGAACATTTATTCTTTCATGCCATTAAATAAACACGGGGCATTTAAAGTTTATTTCATAACAGTGTTTGCAACCCTAGTTGTGGTGTTTGGTTTCATTTTCAGACCTCATCATAGAAAATTAACTTTTGACTTGTTCTTGACAGAGTGCTTGCAATGTGATATTATAAGGTCTGTTTTGTATTGTATTGCAACAAAGGGATGAATTAGTTCAATAATAATTATTATAAATGATTTTATCATAGGGTAAGTTAAGCAGACCTCAGAGTGCTTTCAAACTAACAGGGATAAGTCTAGAACAATACCTGTAAAAGGGTACACGAGTAACAGAATGATGAAGTGATTATAAGAGAAGAAAAGACCAAAGTCAGTGAAAACTGTAAACAAGCAATGCCTTTAGGACATGTTAAAATTGTTTCAAGGGCAGGTACAGATGCATACATCAGTTGCATGAATTAGGGGAGGGGACCATGGCCCTCAATGTCTGGTTTTTAGTCAGTGATGGATTTGAGAAAAACTGGGGGACAGTCTGTGGAAATTGGCACTAAACCTTTACATGATACCCTCGGAAATACCTGGAATCCTGCCACTCACATACCTTGTTAAAAAAAAAAAATTGACAATGATAGGAAAGGGTATTAAGCAAGATCAAAGTAGATTTTAGTAAAATTGTGGAAATTGGCACTTCCTTTACATGATACCCTTGGAAATATACTGAAATCCTGCACACCTCTCACTCACATTGTTAAAAAATAATAGAAAAAACATAGACAAATAGATGAGCTAAGATACACATCTAATTGTTTTTTCTAGTGTCCTGTTTACACTACATCATGTATTGTTTCTTTGTAAATTATGCATGTATGTATAGAAAAATAAATGAAATGAAAGAGTGAAAGGAAAAATTGAGACGGGATGGTAAAATTGCAAGATACTGTAGTAAACTTAATGGATAAAAACAGAATAATTCAAAAGGCAACTTCTGCGTAAGTTTAATAAGGCGTCTTCAATGCAGTTTTTATATCGTATACTGTAGGTACAGTAGTTAGGGAGTAAGGGAGACGCAGGTATTTTGGTGAATGGCTGGCAACCATAGGGCTGATGAAAACGAGTAGAGCTGGGCTATCAGTGCAGTCAAAAACAGTGAGTGTGCACCTTGTTTACAGTAGCCCCTTCGTGGTAGCAAATAATTGACCATATATACTCCAGGAGCCGGATTCACAAAGACTACTTACACACAAAAACTTGCGTAAGTCAGACTTAAGAAGCGTATCTTGTTTCATCGGTATTCACAAAGAGAAAAGTTTGTAAATATTTTGTGTAACTTTACACAAGCTTCAGAGTTGTCATAAGTACAAAGTAGCCATAGTAACATACAAAAGCATGCGTTGTGCATAGTTTTGTAGAGTGTTGAACCACGTGTGTAGCCACAGAAAACCACGCGCGTCGTTCCAACAATAACAGTGAATGTAATTGGATCAAAAATTGTAACAAAGCAAGATTTAACCGCAATCACGATTGGCTCATGAGCATGTATAGCAGTTATGCAGCGTATGTTCACGAACTGCGTAAGTTGTTTTCGTGAATACCACTTAAGAAAGTTCTTTAGCAGTGCTTAAGTGTTTTGACTTACGCAAGAACTTACGCAAATATTAGTGAATCCTGCCCCTGGCCCTGCCAATAGAAGACAGCCATTTAAGGGACATTGAAGTATAGCCACCCTAAATTTATTTTGAAAAATTAGGCAACTCTGGCAGATCTCCTCCTGTTTGCCTTAAAAGTGTAGTACCTCAAAAGTGCAGTACCTCTGAAAATGTGTTTGAACATAAATAATACGTACTAAAAGGTAAAGCAAGGATCCATGAATTCAATTAGTCTATTTCACTCTTCCTTACCTCCTATTTAGATATGTAACCATTACTGCCTGCTACATCACCCCCCCCCCATACCTCCTGTCTACAATTTTAACCCTCACTTACCCATTATAAGGTCCTGGCAAGTCTTGATCACACTGCAGAGTCCAGCCTCCGATAGAGGGCGGCCTCCCCATTCCTCTTCTCACTTGCCAAGTCAGAAGACTTTAAATAACAATTGGTATGTACTGTAGATACTGTAGGAGGAAAGTGTTGGGGCTCGTAGATTCACAAACCAGGGAGTTTAGGGAATTAGTGACAAACATATAGTCACATATAGTCACATGATAAAGAAAGAGTCATTTTTGAATTAGGATGCTAGGGTATACTAATTCTATTGGGGTGAGTGTATTTTCCCTAAAAGCTACATTGCATCCTTTACATGAATACAAAAGTTTGTATGAGCTGCCAACTCACACAGGTTGCAGTTGAAACTCACATCACATGTTCTGTTTGCTTTATTATTTCTCGCAAAAGTATGGTACTGTTTCTTAGGTGATTTTACAACCCAAATATTCCTTCACCATAGGCCTTCAACCTCCTCCCCCCCCCCCCACCACCCCTCCCACCTTTGGAGTTGGCACATAAAACCAAGTCCTGGGGCTTATTAGTGGAAAAACTCAGCAACTTTACTCCTTATACAGATTTTTCTGAGGCAAAAATAGGTCAGGTTTATACTCTTGGTTTATGTGTCATGATAGCTTTCAACTAATGTTCTGTAGGTGGACCTTTGTCGCCTTGTAAATAAGTGGGTGGGTTTAATGTAGAGTTAAAAAAATTGTCAGTACCACATATAATAACACCATAAACATGTAACAGTGCTGACTTGCCTTGTTTGATGTCACCTTGGTTGTACTTTTGTGGTTGTGTGTATGTAATGCATCACACAATGCTATCAGACAATGCTGGGCTTTCTGTACTGGTTGACTTGTAAACAACAGAGCCATATTCAGAGTGCTTATTGTGCAAATTCATAAATTTAGTCACAGCAATACTATTATGGTATTGCTTCTTACAGAATTCAAGGTACCATAACCAGAGAGGTGCCATTCCCTGCACTATAAAATATGTGAAATACTGTATAAAAAGATTATGGGTGTGTTGCTTAGATATGCTGCAGTTAAAGTGTACCTAAAGTCTGAAAATTCAAAAATATATATTACAGAGCATGAAAACTGAATTCCAATGGTCCAATTCCCATCTTCACAGGACTTTCTTAAGCTGAGATATAAAATGTTGAAGTTTATTCACTCGATTTAAAAAGGTAGATTGCGCAATAATTTGTGATGTCATTGTTGTACTACTCAAATTACAATCTTTGTATTTCTTTGTTTTTCTGAAAGCCACCGCACCTTGTGCCAAAATGTAATCGCGTTCTTACTGCTTTGGGGTGACTTGACTATATAAGCCCTCTCTGTACAGCATGTCATGCAAGAAAACAGGAAGCGGTCAAGGTCATATAAACATTTTTAATTTTAGAAGAAAACAAAGCATTTAATGTGAGTTGTACAACAAGAATGTCAAAAATTATTGCGCAATGAACTGTTTGGATTTAAGTGAATAAATTTTAACATTTAATATCTCAGCAATGGAATAAGCTATGACAATGGGAGTTGGACCAATAAGATTAATTTTGTAACCTCTAAAATATATATTTTTGAATTTTTAGACTTTAGGTCCACTTTAAGAGAAGGGATTATATAGGACCAGTGGGAAAAAACATTAAAGGACCATTAAGTCTCATAAAATTGTACTTAGTACTACCTTACGTACAAGGTTCTGAGGTGTGGTATGTTAAAATTTTAGGTTTGGTTTCAATGGAAACGTATCAACTGCACAGGACTACATGTTTAATAAAACCTTGGCTTACAGTGTCATTTATGATCATATTTTCTTGATAGTTTACATGTGAAAAATTTGTGACTGAGGTATCATGTCATGGATCTCTCCTCCACTTTAGGGCAAGGCTTTGATACCTCATGCCATCCTAACCCTGCCTCTCGGACCTGCATGTAGCCAGCAGCTTGAGTTTGGGGTGGGGCTGGAGGCATTAACATGTGCCATGGCCCTGTTTATAGATCTGGCATAGTGACCCCTCCTTGCGTGTGCTGTAAACCAAGCTGCTCAAAATATTGATTTGGGGAAGCATATTTATGGCCAGAATGTTCTTTTGTGGCAATGGACCCTCTTCAACTTGGTGTTCTAAGGATGGGGAGAATTACATCTGTATTTCCTGTAGTGTACATAGGTGAACTCATTCTGGAGTAATCTGTACCACCTGTAGGCCTTACAGTTTTCCTAGTTTAAGGAATCAGACAGTTTGGTTCACATCGCAATTTAGGATGCAAGAAATCATGATTGTGAATTATTATGATTTAGCTTTTCAAAAGTTGTGATTTTCTCATGCTCTGCCTACAGGTGTACATTAACTATTTTAAATGACATCATTACTTTCTTCTAAATGGAGATGAAGTTGACTGCTAATCCATTGGAACAAGGTTTTAGCTATTTTTAATCAATTCCCATGAACAATTTTGTCCCTTGTAATTTAAAGTGTATGTAACAGAACTTCAACTGAGTTTGGGGGCTGCTCTCTGTTCTGATGTCTCTATATTCTGACAAATCTACATGAAGGTCAGTGGTAGGGTAAGTGTTTTGTTAGGGTTAGGTTAGGGTGAGAGTATTGTGTTACCTGTGTCAGAAAATAGGGGTGTAGCCATGAGTTTATGTGAGGGTATAGTACATGAATACCAAAATTTGTGACAGACAACCAAACAGGCTGGTTGTCTGACAGACATCCAACTTTACAGGGGCTGTGGCATCCCCCTTCCCCCCTCTTCCCCCACACAAAACTCTTCCCCCCCCCCCCCACACACACACACAAAATATTTTGGACTTAGCAGATGGAAATGTTGTGCCTATGTCACCTTGAGAAAAAATTGAAAGTGCAAAGTTATGTCTTGTTAGGCCTGACATTGTTTTCATGTGCAGTGCTGCAGCTCAAAATTTTGTTTAACCCATACATTGGTAAAGTCAGCCCCATGTTTTCAAATATCAGGGCCGAAAATCATTGTCTGGCCCACTGTCGGGCCCGAATTACCTCCACGTGAGCCTTACATTTTCTTAGGGGAAACAGTCTTTGCACTACCCACTGGCTCATTTGCCCACATTATCCACCAGATGTACATCAGGCTATTTGTCTCAATGGACAATTTCTTTGGATGCACTGATATGACATTACACCCCCCATGAAGTACCTGTTTGACTTTATAAGCAGCACCATTTTATGTACGTTTTATTTTTTGAAAGAGAACACACTTCGTGTTGCTTACTGTACATTGAGCCAGCTAATGGGAACTGTTCATCTTTAGTAGAGATACTACACTGGCAGTAGTTATATGAACAGTATTACATATATATGAGATAATTTTATTTAATTACTTACAGCATTAAATTAGATCAAATCCGGGCTGGACTGTGCTGGTTTCTAAGTCATCAATGACAGCTATGTCTTGCTATGTTATCCAAACATAATGCAGATAACATTGTATGATGACCAAATCAAATACATAACATGTGGAACACATGCATTTAGAGAGTTCTGTGACATTCTTTGAGTGCTTTAAATTCTGTCATGGTCATGTAAAAATAATCTTTTCAACATTCAGCCAATTACCACAAATTTTAACAAGAGTATACTGCACTAATGATCTCCCTTTGGAATATGAGCAGGTAACACATGGATGTGTAGTGTTATTTAGCAGGGCTTTACAGTGTGACCAAATCATCTGTAAATGCAACCAAAACTTTTGCAAACTCACCAAACTTTAGCAGATGCAGAAAGGTGATTATAATTAAAGGGGGGAAATCAGTCGCCCCAAGTTTATTTTCAAAAATCTGCTAAATATTTCTCTCACACAAGTAGCTTTCATTATAAAAACATTGAATTGTGAAGGTAAACCAAGGAGTATAATTGTGCATGAATTTAACAAGTACTGTAAGTAACAAAAATATTGTCACATGATTGATAGGAACCATTCCTAAATTAGGATGATGGGGTACACTAATTCAAAGTTGGGGGGAGGGGGACTGCATTTTCCTTTTAAGGTTACTTATTTGTCATATTCATGCAGAATAACTCCTTGGTTTACTTTCAATATTCAATCTTTTTACATAGAAACATAATGAAAGATACTAGTGAAAAAATCAGAGGAGAATGAGATCTGTGAGATTTAGTAGGTTTTAGAAAATAAACTTCGGGCGACTGCTTTCTCCATTCAAGTACACGTTTTGTGACTGCCCATGATCAGCTACTTGTAAATGACAGCCCTCTGTTTCAGCATGGAAAAACAGCCCCACAGTAAAAATTTCTGAATATCTTGAAGTGTATATAATTGATGAAGTTTATGACATACACAGGATTTTCTGACTGCCATTGATTATCATCCTGGGGAAGGGGTCTGAGGGGAGGGAATGGGGAGGGGAGGGAATAGTGCTCCAATGGGTTCATGAAATTTAATGTCTACATCGCCCTTCCTTACCTCCTATTTACATATGTAACCTATTTACCTCCTATTTACATATGTAGGAGGTGTTTGTGTGAGACAGGGTTGCCTGGTACTGCCCATCATAAGCATATATCACTGTTGCATCTGCAGTATTCAGTATGAATTTATTTCCTTGCTTTATTACATGCAACTTAAAATTTGCAGTTTGCTTCTCCTATATGTGACTTTGTTTTCTTACTCTTGAGTGTCAGTGCTTTTATAGTATATTTAGATCAAAAGCTACAGTCGCCTCATGACTTTATCATGTATTGTACTGTATATATCCACAGTCAGCTGGTGACCTTACATTGTACAATATTCATAGACTCAGGGCATTGTTGCTAAGGTCATATTTTGGGAGGAGTACTGCTAGGGCAGCTAAATTAATTCTGCAAAAAATTTGTACAAATTCTTGTTCGTCATTAAACAAAAAAGTATAGATTGAACAGTGTGTTTACCGACTATACAGAATTTGCAACTATAGGAGACCTAGATACACCAGCCTTAAAATGGTTTTCAGTGTGGACTTGTAGTCTTGAGTACAGTTCATAATTACGTGCAATGTATTTACAGCTTAATCCACAATATTAGGCATGAGTGAGGACAAACTTCCCATTTAGAAGTGTGGTTCTTTTAATAAACAAATTTAAGAGCTTGCACTTATGACTAGTGGAATCCATACTTGACCTTTTATCTACTAGGGTCCAACCTTTGGCAGCCAACATGTTTTAAAAATCATGAACATTGCAATCATAATTTTTCTGGCAAAAACCATGCAAGAAAAACAGTAAAAATACTTTCAAATTATACAGTACTTCATGATTGCCTTGACATTATGGAACTGACAGCTGATCGTGATATTGCTGTGGCACATTTATGACCTTTCAAAAAATGTGATTGAAACCTGAAACTTCTTTCTCTCGCTGGTCCATTTTCAGATGCCCTGTCACTAGAAATATTTCCAGCCAAATTAAGTTCAGTTCTTTCTGGAACAAAAGGATTTGGTGCAACTTTGGCACAGAAGGAGGTACATCCAACTTATTCCACCAGTTGTAAGGTTGAGGCACCAGGGTCATCTCCTGTTACCAATAAATGTGAACCCAACCTTAGCAGGGCTAAAAGCTGGGACTTGACTTTCACAACTGCCACAGATCAGTCCAGTCAATCCTTGGCTGAGGCTCTTGGTGAGGACTTGAAAGCTGCAGACAGTTGTTACGATACAGCATCCTCACGGCTTGTGTACTGTAACCTCAAAGTAGAAGAAACAGTTACTCCAAACTTGAGAGAGGACAGTTTTGCATCTTTCAAATCTCAAGACAATTCGGTGGACAGCAATAACAATTTTGAGTTAAGGTATCTGAAGCAAGAGGGCGGTGATGGAACTCATTTAAGAAGAAATAAGAAGAGTCTAGAACTGCGAGATGAACTTTCAGACAAAAAGACCTCAAAGGATAATAGTCTGTCTGTAAAAGTCTTTCGTGAAGTAGCAATACAAACGATTCCTATAAACAGTGGTGCTAGAGTGAAAAAACCAAATAAACCTAAGAAAGACACCTTGCCAAAACTTAACTTGCCCTCAGAGAGTTCCCTCATATTGGAGGAAAAAGTAAAGGAGACAGATTCTCTACCTCCTAACTCACCACCTCAATCACCTCACTCGCCCCTCCTCACAATCCCCAAGCTATCTATACCGGACTCCCCTCACTCTCATGATTCGGACTCATTGTCTAGCTCCTTTTCTTTCAAGACTGCAAACTCATCCCCTCCGCAATCACCAGGTGCTACATCCAACAATAGTTCTCGAGAGGCGGACGTGTCCTCGGAGGGGTTGAGCTCCTATACATCGAGTTCTTCTCCTCCTGATTTGTTTTTCTCTTGCACAGAAGGGGATCTGTCTCGGAAGTTGTCAGAGAAGATGGAAAAACAAGTGGACGAGAACTTCAACAAAGGCTTATCACAGTCTGACAGGTATGAAATTATTGGCCGAGGGAGGTCTCGTCTGTTAGCATACTATAGACCTTATGCACGTGATGTCACAGAGCAGAAAGTGCTCCCTCGTTAGGAGGAAAAGTGCGTATCATTGCAAGTTACACCAACAAATGCAGACAGCTGATTTGTCAACCAATTGTATATGCACATAAGTCTACACACTCATTGGAAATCTACGCCATTCGTGCACGTGTGCTTCATTGTTTTCCTCCTGACAGATGTCACGTGACGTCAATGCATAAGGTCTATTAGAGAGACTTGTGTCAAAGTGTGAATATATAGAGGCTTATACACTGTAGGGCTGTGCTAGTTAAATGATTTGGGGCATTATTTTTCCCTCTTTGAATATGGGGGGGGGGGGGTTGAAATCTCCCTCCCATGCATCTGATCAAAATATGCGAAATGTTTAACTTATTTAATCAGGATTGCCTTTCTTCAAGAAATGAGGTATAATTTCTTCTCATGTTGCCTCTATGGATACAATAAGTTTCAAACCTTACTGATGCACTTTTCAGGCCAAAATAAATTGGTATCTTGTACAAAAGTTGTTGGGAGACTTGCATGCATGCATGCAGGCCTTTTGAAATCAAGCCAGAGAAACTATTATTCTAACAAAGAAACTAAATGCTGTACTTAAGTATGCACATATTTTCTCAGGTTACTTCCTTCAAGAGGCTTCTCAAATAAACTGTATACAGTACGTTTCTAGTTCACTTCCGGGAAGACACTACTACACGTATAGTACATTCTCTGATGGTAAAAAAAGCAGGGTAAGGGATGAAGTGTATACTGTACTGCAGACATACTGTACTCGCTGTAGATATAATGCCTTTATATATACTGTAGCAAGGCTTATTTAAAGTCAAGAGGTTGTAGGGGAGAATATATAGTGCATTGTCGGCAGAATGTAAACTTTCATAAGAGGCTTAAAGTGCTGTTGAAAGTTTTTGGTACATATGACTGGGCATGGTGCTGGCATGTGATAACTTAAAGGGAAAGTGCAGTCCCCCCAGTTTAAATTATAGTTTACCCCATCGTCCTTATTCAGGAATGGCTCATATCAATCATGTGACAATATTTTTGTTACTTATTTGCTAAATCCTTGCAGAATGACTCCTTGGTTTACTTTCAATATTCAGTATCTTCATATAAAAATATAATGAAAGATACTTGTGAGCAAAATAAGAGATTTGTAAGATTTAGCAGATTTTTGAGAATAAACTTGGTCCAACTGCTTTCTCCCTTTAAAGAATTTTCAAGGTTGAAGCTAAATTTTCACATCAATTGGCAAAGAGATGTTCAATTGGCATTTTTTGCAAGAGTAATACAAAGAAAGTGGCTTGTTTACCCAGTGTACTGTGAACGGTATTGTAACTTGGGGTCCAGCAGTTTTGTGACAAATGGATGGTGGTAGTAATATATGACACCACTCTCGCAATGCTGTACTGGAAATGTGCATGTTTTTTTCGTTGGAAAATTATGTTAGACTAGTTGTAAGTGTAATTGGGTAGAGTAGCATTATCTAGGAAGCTTCTGCATGGTCGCTCTAAAGCACCTCCTGCTTTCGCATGACCCCAGATATATTTAGGAACCCTGGGTTTCTTGGCCAGTGTCTTTGAAATTTGTGGCTGCACTAGGATTGACATGCATGAATTGAGACTATTTCGGGCTTCAAATATATAAGATACTTTGAGTGGTCAGTGATTTGTGCATATCACACATAGTAATATACTGTTGTGCTCAGCACGATATGACTCTGGGCAAGTAAAGTAAGTACTGTATAAAGACTTTTGTCTTGTGGATGAGAAACAAACCTTATTTCCCAAAACTTGGTTTAGGATTAGAGGTAAAATTTAAGTTGGGAAAATTCAAACTATTTGGGCTATGAGGAAATCAGTTACATTGGTTTAATGCAGTTTCATTACAATCATGTGAGTAAGAATTGAAAATACAAGTATTATAGGCTGTTATAGTTCAGGCCTTGAAGGGCAATGTTTTACGATGCTATTAAAGCGACCATGAATGTGGGAGAAGCCTATGGCTTATAAATTACAACTTCACATTGGATGGCTAATCAACACAACATTTAAGATCAAATTTGGTTTCTTTTGAAAGGCCAGTTCAGATGGAAAAACCATAGATTGCTCTTGGATGAAAAACCCACCTTACTTTGACCCACTGCAGATGGGCTTGCCTGGGTCATTATGTTCTGTCCTTGGGAAAGGTAAATGCTGTCAGAGCTGCAGCGGCACTGGAGGGATTGTCTCCGGGACGCTTTATTGCAGGGTAATACTGTATTGCACGCCTAGACATTGGTGCAATAAAAATCCAAATATTATTAGTCTGTTTCGCTCCTCCTTATCTAGTATTTAGATATGTACACCATTATTGCCTGCAATAACCTGTCTGGCAAAAATAATATCACCTTTAGCCCCCTGGAAATATTCTGAAAATGTCTCTAGGGTCACATAAAATGATGTGAAAGAAACATATGTTTGTCATGTTATTAATGTTTTCCAATCTTATTGTTTACTTACTGCTCTTCTATATAATGTTCATCAAATCAGGATGTGGGACTTAAAAGATTTTATTGTTGCATGCACTTTGCCTCTTTCTACATCAGGAGTTTTCAGGTGTTTTGGGGGTCAAGGGCCACAGTTTTACTGGAATTAAATTGTAGTAGCCAGAATCGGGTTTATGGGTTTTCTCATTTAAATTTTGGGCTCCTTGAGTCTTTTGCAGGTCATTTAAATACACTTTGTGGGCTGTAATGGCCTGCTAGCCAATCTTTCATAATGTAGGATCTACCTCTAATTAATAGATCAATGTTGCAGGGTGATTTTCTAGGCCAGGAGGAGGATAACCACCATATCAACATATTAGCGTTGGTCTTTTCCTCCATGAATTTTCCCTTAAAAAAGTAGGGTTTGTCTTAGACAGCACCAGTATGCACCCGAGCCACCTTACTGATACAAATAATTTTGCAAAGCAGCAGGAAGAGGGATGCTTCCTCTCTATCCATAGGTCAGCCTACCCTCCTCCTGTATAAGAAAAAAAAATGTGAGCAACATTTTCTTGGAGATTGTATGAGGAAGGAATGAGAGGAGGAGAAGGATGTAAATTGTTTTATTACTGCATAAGTACATAGTGAGACTCCCCCTCCCCCTGCGGAAGATAAGACCAAAGATATCATACATTTTTCACCATAGGAAAAGTTTTACTAGCTGTATACAGTAGTTTGCTGTATGGTTTATTATTGCAATAAGTAAGATCCTTTGTCAATTCAGGAGAGTAAGCAAACCAGGGCGTTTGAACCTCTTGTTTTGTTGTGTATGGGGTGTTGTCAGTGAGCTATTGGAAGGTGTTATCCTCTGCTATTTATTGTGTCTTGGTCTGATCTTATGAGATAATAAATACTTGTAAACCGTAACATTTAATAGCCATAGGACTAGTGCATTTAGGCTATACATGTTTGATACTTCTCATGATCCTGACCTCCCAAGTATGTCCACTATATAAGTGCTTGATGTGCAAACTTTCCCAGCATCAAGACAATACACAAAGATGGAGGTACCATTGGTCTATGTTCACTATTGATCCTGGAATATTTACACTAGTTATTTGCACATGATGTTATGTTGGTAGGGTCAAGTCCTTTTCTCTTGCCAAGATGACCATTTTAGGGTCATATGTAGATCTGAACTGCATAACATTATGCAGTTGTAAAAGTAAGTGTGACACTCTTAGTGCATGTGCTTGCTGATCTGTGAATAATTTATAGTGATGTATGTTTGTGAGAGTGAGAGAGTCAAAATGTGTGTATAATTTTTGCCAAGATGACCATTTTAAGGTCAGATCTGCATAATATTAAACAGTTGCAGATGACATGTGGTCTAATAATCCAGAGTGCAAGATAAGATCCAGGTCTTTTGGAAAAGTTAGTGTGACACTCTTAGTGCTTGTGCTTGCTAATCTGTGAGTAATTTATAGTGCTGTGTGTTTGTGAGAGAGAGATAAAATGTGTGTAATGTTTAACCTTGGCTTTGCGTGGTGTGCTGAAATGAGTGGACAAAATGAAAAAAATGAAAGATGCAGTACACCTAATGATTAGGTGTACTGTATCTTTCTTAATTAGAAGGCATGTTGTCCCTGCATTATCAACTGTGCTTGAATTTGGACCATTTTTTTTGCCCCTTTAGACACAGTACAAGGAACAATATTACCCCATATGCCCCCCCCCCCCCCCCCCGGTCTGTATATTGACGTACAGTGTACACAGAAGGTTCATTGGCCAGTGTCCCATAATGACACATAAATCTGAATCAGTATTACAATAATTTTTTATAAAGGTCATAGTTGGGTGACAATTTGACTTCCCAAACACCAAACCAAATTTGGAGGAGTTACTACAATAAGAATGTGATTGAACATGTCCTTTTTATTTCTATACACAGTGGTTCATCTCCACCATTCAAGTCTGCCTCCAAGCCCAAAAGGTCCAGCTTTGACAGAGAACGGAGCTACTCAGCCACAACAGTTGGTTAGTAATTTCTAGGAATGTCATATTAACCCTTACAAAAGAAAAAAATGTGTGACACCTTGTGCCTGTAAGCCCTCAAAAGGACATCTGAATAACGAAAGTTTTTCTTGGGTGAAAACATGTGGCAAACCTGCATATTTAGAACCCTCTGGACACAGGTTTGACGCAGGCTGACACACATTTTTGATTCCTTGCTGAAGGCAGGCAAGGAATCTATGCGATGGTGATGTCGTGTGTGTGTGTGTGCGCGCGTATGTGACGGCTTAGCTTGTTTACACGATATCTCAAGAAGGGAAAGTTGGACAGTTCTCAAACTTGGTACATAGATGGCCCATATTGAGAGGAAGAACCCTATTGTTTTTGGTGGAGGTCAAAGGTCATCTGGGGTCACTGGGGGTCAAAATCTGAAAACCTTGTTTACACAATATCTCAAGTTATAAAGCTTGGATAGATTTCATGCTTGGTATGTAGATACGTTGTGGTGAGAGGAAGAACCCTATCATTTTTGGTGGAGGTCAAAGGTCATCTGGGGTCACCGGGGGTCAAAATCTGAAAACCTTGTTTACACGATATCTCAAGTTAGAAAGCTTGGATAGATTTCATGCTTGGTATGTAGATGCGTTGTGGTGAGAGGAAGAACCCTATTGTTTTTGGTGGAGGTCAAAGGTCATCTGGGGTCACTGGGGGTCAAAATCTGAAAACCTTGTTTACACAATATCTCAAGGTGGAAAGCTTGGATAGATTTCATGCTTGGTATGTAGATACATTGTGGTGAGAGGAAGAACCCTATCATTTTTGGTGGAGGTCAAAGGTCATCTGGGGTCACTGGGGGTCAAAATCTGAAAACCTTGTTTACACGATATCTCAAGTTAGAAAGCTTGGATAGATTTCATGCTTGGTATGTAGATGCGTTGTGGTGAGAGGAAGAATCCTATTGTTTTTGGTGGATGTTAAAGGTCATCTGGGGTCACCGGGGGTCAAAATCTGAAAACCTTGTTTACACGATATCTCAAGTTAGAAAGCTTGGATAGATGTCATGCTTGGTATGTAGATGCATTGTGGTGAGAAGAAGAACCCTATGATTTTTGGTGGAGGTCAAAGGTCATCTGGGGTCACCGGGGGTCAAAATCTGAAAACCTTGTTTACACGATATCTCAAGTTAGAAAGCTTGGATAGATTTCATGCGTGGTATGTAGATGCGTTGTGGTGAGAGGAAGAACCCTATTGTTTTTGGTGGAGGTCAAAGGTCATCTGGGGTCACCGGGGGTCAAAATCTGAAAACCTTGTTTACACGATATCTCAAGTTAGAAAGCTTGGATAGATTTCATGCTTGGTATGTAGATACGTTGTGGTGAGAGGAAGAACCCTATCATTTTTGGTGGAGGTCAAAGGTCATCTGGGGTCACCAGGGGTCAAAATCTGAAAACCTTGTTTACACGATATCTCAGGTTAGAAAGCTTGGATAGATTTCATGCTTGGTATGTAGATGTGTTATGGTAAGAGGAAGAACCCTATTGTTTTTGGTGGAGGTCAAAGGTCATCTGGGGTCACCGGGGGTCAAAGTCTGAAAACCTTGTTTACATGATATTTCAAGGTAGGAAGCTTGGATAGATTTCATACCAAGTATATGGATGTGGTATGGTGAGAGGAAGATTTCTGTTATTTTTGGTGGAGGTCAAAGGTCGTCTGGGATCACCAGGGGTCAAACTCTGAAAACCTTTTTTATACCATATCACAAGGTAGGAAGCTTGGATTGATTTCATATTAAGTATGTGGATGCGTTATGGTGCGAGGAAGAAGCGTATAGTTTTTGGTGGAGGTCAAAGGTCATTTGGGGTCACCAGGGGTCAAAGTCTGAAAACCTTGTTTACACAGTATCTCAAGGTAGGAAGCTTGGATAGATTTCATACTAAGTATGTGGATGTGTTATGGTGCGAGGAAAAACCCTGTTGTTTTTTTGTGGAGGTCACAAGCCATTTGAGGTCACCAGAGGTCAAAAACTGAAACTTTGTAAACATGTCATTACAAGGGAGGAAGCACAGATAAATCCCTTCTCATACGTTTTTTTTTTTTTTTTTTCATTTTTTTGTGGTTATTCAAGTTTTGGTTTAAAGGTCATGTGACATGAGCTGATGTGAGCAGGGGTCAAATTGTGACCACATCATAAAAAATGATGTAGAAGAGAAGTATAAATTTGATGGATGAACCTCAGTGTAACAAAGCACCCCCTTTCGGCAAGGAATCACTAAGCCTTTTGGCTTTCTGGTCTTGCCTTCAATTTCATGTCACAGGCTTTGTGTCAGAATTCTTTGTTAACATTGGGATTAATTGCTACATGTTTTGCATGTAAAAACTTCAAAAACCTCTGACAAAACATGGAAGTACTACCTCGGACAAACTATGGCAATTGGCCACCCTGTGTCAATGGTCTGGGAAAACATGATTTTCATGTAATATACCTGTGATTACACATAGCAGACATTTTTTAAAGCCCGTGAATTTGGATTAAATTGAAACATACTTTGTAAGGGAATTGTGATTTACCATACAAACTGGCTAGCGCTGAGATATCAGTAGATTTTTGTGGATGTATTGGGGATGAAGGACTTTGTGGACAGGATGATAGGACAACCATAAATTTGTGGATTATCACTGGTGTCTAAATAGTCATGATCCTTTAAATTAATGCTTTTGATATGTTTTGGTAAAAATGTGATATAACAGTTGAGTTGCAAGGAGGAAAAGATGAACTTTATCATATGATGTCATATTAAGACAGCTGGTTGAGATCACTGCTCAGCTGAGATTATGAAGTCGCAGTGCTTAATTGCCTAAGGAAAATTAAGCCAGTTTGGCCTAGTACCAGTGGCATACTAATGGGAGAGGGGCAGTTGGCCCAGGTGCCAGCTAACAGGGGTTCCTTACAAAATTGCCATGGTCCATGGTCCAAAATGGAATTGAAAGACTCAGTTGCAAACTTTGCCAAAGATAATGCCAAGTTGCATTTAAGCCACTCTACATTAACAAAACTTTCTTAGAATTGGGGCCTCCAAGGACTGAACCACAAACACACTGTTGGCCTTGAGTATCTGCCAGAAAATAAAAAACATAAAAATCAGATAAAAAATTTCAATAATGTAAATAATTTTTAAGTTTTGCCAAAGATGGCATCATTGAATGACTAGAGCCACATAACAGGAACAGAAATTTCTTAAAAGGCTCTCTTAATAGAGCCTTCCCCAGCAGGGCATTCCCTGCAAAGGATAACGAGGAAGGATGTACCATGGCTGGTAGTCTAGAAAGGCCATTGCAAAGTACTGTACCAAGGATGCTGTCAAATAGCCATGCACCATAAGGTTGGGAAATGGAAGCTAGGCTGGTATGATGTATGGCTGCGATTCTTACTGAACACGAAATGTCTTCCACACTTGACCTTTACGAGGATTTGAGTGTGTCATACATCATGTTATTTTACAGTGACATACTGTACGAGCTGGTAATGATCCAAGCACTTGAACTAAACATCAAGCATGCATGCTTCCATATAGCTCACTTCACTTTGGAAGTTTGTCTAAACATTTCTGTGCTTGTTACCTAGCACTGTGGAACATTCTTTTCCATCCATTAACTGGCCAGAGAAAGACAGGTAGTAAAATGATGTGTCATAGATTGGGACCTTGCAATGTGTAAACTAAAGTAAGACTTAGTTGTTACAGTGAATGTAGATCAAAATGTGATGATCAGATTGTGTGGTATTTCTAGTATATGTACAAAAGAGGTTTTTGCTGTCAGTCAAGTGAGTGTTCGCTGCAACTCTGGTCTTTAGTCTATTTCGCTCCTCACACCTCCTATTTATGTATGTAATTCCCAAACTTACTTGCAAGTACCATCTGGCATAAATCATTAGCACTAGGATAGCCCCCTCCCACTGCTAGAGGGCGATATGGTAAGACCTCTCTTCTTCTCTTCATCTTGCCCTGCTTCGAGCAAGACGTGTTTTCGCTTCTAGAAGTGGGAGAGTGCCATCCTGGTGCTACTTGATTTATGCCAGATGGTTCTTGCAGGCAAGTTGGGTAATTACATGTAAATAGGAGGTGATGAGAAGCTCATAGACTCCGAAAACAGATAAGTTTTGTAGATTATGATAGTATAATGTAGCAAGTTAACTCATCTGGTGGTATACCTCCAGTTAAAACCTTTTTATTTGCTGTCATGGCTTACTAAAACCCCTAGCTAATTGATCACCCTAGACAACAGAGGAAAAATCGAGTGTTTTGTTATCCATACAATTTGTGACTCAGTATTCCAGAAAGTGCATTGCACAAAACAGCAGATAAATTATTAACTAAAATGCAGTGCAAATCTATGGTCTTTGGTCAGTGGGAATTAAAATGGAATAAGTAAGTTGCCCCAACTTGATTTCCTCTTATTTCCCTTACAATTAAGTAGTAGTGTTGGGCCAATTATCAATATTCACCATAGACCCTTTTCCAAATAACCCTTACAAAGAATTGTGGGATACAGTTTTTGGTGTGCATCGTTTTTGTCAATGGCATTTTATTATGGCCAAAAACGGCTCACACCAAAATTCTGTCCCACAATTGTGTGTAATTGTTATTTGGAAAAGGGTCTATTGGTATCAGCCGACATTCCCCATTTTCATCCAGTATCGGCATCGGTAAAATTTACCTGAAATGCCAATATCATCCACCCGATATATATTGTCCTATAGGCCTATGTCATCAGAATAGGACACTGTTTGAGTACTTTTTAATGCAAGGTCCAGTATTTTACCTCATCAAGATGTAACAACACTTAGTTGTTTTGCCTGGTTGCCTATGGTTAGAATGCAGAATGTTTATTTCTCAAATATCAGTATTGGATGGGCATCGGCCATTATTGAGAACTAAAATGTTGGTATCGGTAATATTGGCTACTTGCAATATCGGTACAACACTGTTAAGAGGTTTCAGCATTTAATGATTACATATTAAAAGAAAACCAAGGAGTAACTCTGCCCAAATTAAGCAATCAAAGAACAAACGTGGTTAAATGGTAGAAAGGCCATTGAGCAGTGGCATAGCCAGAAAAATTTTGTATGGGGGCTGCAGGGACTCCACCATTTCATGGGGGGCTTCAAATTTGGAATCATATGTATATATTTTTTCACCCTTGGATTTTCCAGTGGGGAGGGGGCTTCTGGGGGATGAGAGATTTGTCGGGGCATGCACCCAATGCCCCCTCCCCCTTAGCTGTACCACTGCATTCATGACTCAGGATACCAGGGCATGCTAATTTATATTGGTGTGACTGCATCTGCCCCTTAACGTTTCCACCCATTGTATTGATTTTCAGAGTGCTGATGTAGCATTTGTAGCTTGCATCATCACTGTAAACCTAACCTTAGTTAAACTCTTAGTTCAGACCTTGAAGGAAAGTGTAAGTAAGGTGCATAATAAACCCACAAGAGATGGCAGGATAGATCTTCATGTCATTTGGCTTCTAACTCAAGATTTTAACTTAAATTTGAAATTTTCCCAATTAAGCAGGCTGGTTTAGGTGGGAAAACTACACATTAGATTAGAAGAGATATAGAAGGAAAAAATTAAAGTACAAACTACTTGAACCCAGATGGGGTTGTACACAACATCTCCCACTATCTTAAAACCTCTCCACAATGTATCTAAATTCATTTGTGGGACTTTGTAATTTCATAAGAGTCAAAATTATAAATCAGAATATGTTGCAGTCAGTCTTCTCATGTGGTTCATTGCAGGGGAAGGGGAAGGGTTGGGTCCTCTGCCATAGTGAAAGGGTTAATATCAATTCTTTCATCCTTTTTAGATGAGGATGGAGCCTTGATTGATCTCATCAATGCTGATCTGGCAGATGAACCCTTGACTGAAGCTGATAAGGAGATAAATGCAAAACTCTTGAAGGAGTCACAGCTGGCCTCAGAGAGATTCTGGAACAGAAAAGGAAGAAGGCATGGCACAACGGCTTCACCAACCAAAGCAACAGGTTTGAAGTGTCAGATTTAAAAAATGAGATTCATTCCTTGAGGTTTTTTGCAAAGATTTGGTTGGAAGTACTTCTCTCAAAATTCCTAGCAGAACAAGTTTCTGCTAAATCTTTGTCATAGGTTGTTGTGAACTTACAAAGTTCTTCTTTTGAGTGAGCAGGTTGAATATTTAGTCTATTTGTTACCATACTAAATATTTACAAAGCATCATCTGCGGGGTTGTAGCTGGGATGCATAAGGGTGGGCAATGTCAGTGGCAGTAACCAGCACTTGATACAGACACCAGGCACTTGAGCCTGTTTGCCTGGCATTAGCAGCATCATACTGCAAGGGGGTGGGGGCAGGAGAAAATCTGGTTCACACCAGATACCAGCCTTCAAAGGGTGTCATGCTCTGGTCAAAAGCAAAATCCACTAAATAGTGAGAATTTCTAAGCATGTCATCAGTGAGGAAACCTTTTGCCTTGTGTCGCCATAACAACAGCCCTTGCAGAGGGTGGCAAGGAAAGGATCAACCTCAGGCACCAGGTATCCTAGGCATGCTGGTAGATCACCCTTCTTCCACCCGTCACTAATTTTCATCAAACGTATTCAAAACGGTCCTCGAACCTACTCTGAATTAATTTTGATTCGGTTCATTCCCTCCCAAAAATGACAAAATGCAGTTACATTGGGTTCACACATTTGAATTTGATTAAATGAATGATACTATCAGTCATGGTGTCATCATAAGGGGATTCTCCCACCTGGGATCCCTCCCCCCAGGACTGGAGGTTGTGGTCTCTGGAATCTGTACAAGTAACCAGCACTGATTTTGCCCTATCGACAACACTGATCATCTACATTGAGAGGGTCAGTGCATTCTATCCCTACAGCCTTCCTTTCCAATCAGGGCTCTTAGTCATGAAAAACCCTGTAATTTCTAAAACTCCCGTGAAAAAGTCATGAAGTTTTGTTACGGTATTTCCAAAGGGGTCATAGAATAATATTTCAAGAAATAAGTCATGGACTCAGATACTCATGTTTGCAAAGCATACTATTTAGCTATGCCTGTTTGAACATGGACCCAGATTATTGCTGTAAAATGTACAGTGATGTTGTGATAAAATATGTTGTACAAGGGGAAGTGGAGGCCATCTTGGTGGTAAAACATATGGGAACATGCCGACCATTCAAACTGAGACGAACCGCAGCGACTTCTTAACTGTGCAGAAAATTTCGAACGTCTTCAGTTAAATCCAAATATCTTAAGTTATACAAATTGCAGAGAGCTGGGGTGTTCAGATATGCCAAGAAAAATTTGTTTTCCTTTCAGTAAGCTAATTTTTTTATGCAAAAGCAAGCGGGAACAATGTGCACTTTTTACTGGAAAAAAATGAAACTCGCAAAATTTCAATGGCGTAACCGCGAGAATATCAAAAATTTGGCCAGTAGCGTTCACTTACTCAGCAACAGCTCTCGATGCAGTGCAGCTATCGTCTCGGGGTAAAATGGATACTTTAGAACAGCTTCTCCCCTTTCCAGTAATGTATATTTCATTCTCGTTGGTTCGTCGGAACAATGTGCAGATTTTGATTGAAAAAAAACTACTTCTCAGAGTGTCTTAAACCACCAAACCACCCTGTCTGTTTCTTATGGTTTTCTTTGTTTAAAAAATGACGTCATCGCGTCCTTGCTCTCAGAGGTCTTTCAGCTGTACATGTCGAGCCCGCCAGTAACTGATACCTGTTGAATTCTTGGCTATTTTATCATTCCTTGTTTGTAATTTCAAGTCTTTTTTGGCATTGGGCAAGAGCTTACAAAGTAAGCTTCCATTATTTTTTTGACTCGTTTTAGTGTGAATTCGCCGAAGACAGGCAGGTTTGATTCTAGAACCATTGTTGCCGAAGCCCAGGAATGGCGTTGTAGTGGAACAGTCCATTTACACAAAAGTGAGCTGGAACTGCATACTTGGCGTAGTGCAGGACTTACTGCATGAAGTGGTTAGACCTAGGCCTATCCATGTATTTTTTCTTGAAGTAAAATTTGTCTCAATCATATCTTAGAACTTGCATAGGGTCAAGGATATTGGCAAGAGTTAGAGTAGGCCCAAATCGATTTGTCTAAAAAGCAATGCATTCTTATGTAATGAAAATCCCCCCTGCTGAATAATCGACTAGCTTACATTCCTCCCACAGAAGCTGCGTTCAAGCGTGGAAGAGAGATAAACCGCAAACTAGGCAATGCTGCACAGCAAAATGGTCAGTTTCCAAATGGTCGTTTTAAGCCGCTATGTTCCGATATGATGGCTGATTTTTGTCAGTGTGGTGACTGTTCAGTGTACATACTGTAAATAGATATTTCCTTAATTGTTAAAAAGCAATGTAAGAGTTATTCATTGCAACACCTGGTTTTGTGACGGAAAAGTCACGCACTTTCATGAAGACGGTTGTATGAACCCTGTGTAAGTCAAAGGAAGTAGTGTGATTTGATATTTTTTAGGAAACTTCCCACTCCCCAACCCCTTTCCACAATTCCGATTTATGTTAGATGTCACATGTGTATTTCCCCTGTAATATTTTAATGCAAACCTACATACACTTCCTACATGTCAAAATTTAAGAGCATGTATGTATATTTAAGAGCACATACATTAAGAGCAAGCGATATATTATTTATCTTTTTCCATTTGATCTGTAGAAAAGACTGCAGATGATAGTCCATCAGGAAGCAGAGATGCTCACAAAGAAATGTCAATCACATCTCCGAATAAAACTAACCAGGAAGGAAGGATATCAGAGGTAGGCACAGATTTTGTTTCAGGTTGTCAAAATATTCTTAGTATTGTATAGATCTGGATTAATGTGTTTTGAGAAAAGTAAAAATCCGTTGTAGTATTTTCTTTCAAGACAATGAGTTGTCTTGAGAGTGATCACATTGTATGTGGTTTCTTGAAATGCGTGTCTATACGGTCGATGTCGATCACTTTTGCAAAATTGCAGAATTGTTAATAGGCAGTGGTTGTGCTAGTGCTTGAAAAGTCATCAGTTATGAGTTGGAACAATCAAATGACAAGTTGAAATATCTTATGAATAAAAGTGAGAAAACTATACGTGGAAGTTTTTGTAAGGAGAAAATACATCCCACAGTATTCTTTGTATGCAACAAGTCTTCCCTCAAGACTTCTCCTAGGGGGCTGGTTTTACCTTGGGGAGGAACTAAGTAACTTAACTCCTAGGGTATAATGAGCTAGACCAGGAGCGCCCAACCAGTCGAACGCGGTCTACTGGTAGACCTCGGACTGATCCCAAGTCGACCACGAGGGGTGTAGGAAAAGATAAAAAAATTAAAGTTTTTTATGTGTTACTGTATGACAGTGTATGTTTTGTGATCTCGGGAGGTTGGCTACTTGAAAAGCAGATCTTGGGTCAAAAAAAGGTTGGGCACCCCTGAGCTAGACCATGCATATTCACTGCTCTCAAGCTCAGGGCCTCACACTCCAGTGAAGACTACGTCCATTTGGCTGGTGCTAGGACTTGTTAGGGAATGGAGTTAACACACTCCTAGTTCCAAAACGCTGTGGCACATGAGGTCAAAGATAAGTTATACCTATACTGAGTTTAAAAATGAAGTCTCTTGCTGAGGTTACTTTTCATATGTCAGCAAGTAAGTATCAACAGTCACAGCAAGTATGGTAAGGAGAATGTAGGGGATATGGCAGAAAGGCTGTCGATAGCCAAAATTTAAGGGGGGGGGACAAATTAATGTTGGAGTTTTGGCAGCCTGGGGGAGGGCTTTAAAGGGACTGGGTGTCCCCCTCCCTTTTGAAAACTTTTGCCTATTTTAAGGACTCTAGATGCAAAATGGTGGGAGATTTTCCATTTTTTCTTCTTATATTTGTATTCCAAAAATGCTGGTCTTGTAATAAATTTTTCTTCCTTCAGTGCAAGACCTTTTATTGAAAAATTTTGGGAGGCACCCGAAAACAGTCACACAATAATGCTTTAAAGTAACCCAGTTGAATACTATTAACATGCTAGATGTCCTGTCCTATAATGGCTATCTATATTATTTAGTTGATTTAGCATTGATAGAATGTTTCTTTGTTGTACATTGCATGCATTTCAGAGAAGATATATCCTGTATTTATTTTCCTTTATTGTTTTGAAAAATCCAGTATATGCATTCTTTTATTTGTTCTGCTTATTCCTTGATAACCCTGGGTATATTCATATCATATCGTTGTCTTTGTACCATGGGTACCAGTGGAACATACTGCCATAGGCTGTCATGTGACAACATTACTGGGAGTTGTGACCGGATTAATTTATTAGTCCTAAATACCAACATAATTATTATTGAAAGGTCTTGTCATGTTTTGACAACTGACAAAATGAAATTCAGATAAGAACTTTTCATGACTACGTTTTGGAGAAATGTTATTGTAACTATGTCTGGTATCATGTATCATACTTACTCTCTTCCCTGAGATTACCATATTAATCTAGATTAACATCATGCCCAAAATGATGTTGGTATGTTAATTCCCATTCATACTTTTATCAGTCTCGGTATTAATTTTGATATGGAAGGAATGCTGTCTGGAGTCAAGTGGAATTGCAAAAGGTATATTATATACATGGTACACTCTTGAATGCCACTTTGAATTTTCCAGAGATCATGTTAAAATTCTGAGTCACTCAAAACCTTGCCGGGGGTGAGGGAAGGCAAGGTGATTATAAGTAACAGTTAGACTTTGTGGAGGAGTAGAAATAAATTTTATCTTTCAAATCCACAAAATTTACTCCTCTAGCTCTCAAAGTCAAAGTTGACTACAGCAAAATCAGTGTACTGCCACCACAACTGTAGGTCCATAGAAAGGTGAAGTGGTATCGCTTTGCCCACTTCTTAAAGGCACATGAACTATTGAGAGGCCCATAAAAGAATTTTGACATGGATGAGTAGAACTGGGAAAGATGAGTAGAACTGAGAAGGGAGGGTGTTGGTTTGATTGGTGAGTAGAGTGTGCACCTTGAATTTGGAAGGTCTCTGGATCAAAATCCTGGTAGAATCACCTGGAAGTTTTCTATGGATTAAATTACTTGTTTGGCAAAGCTGTTTGACGTGAGCTGTTCAAAAATTGGTAAATTGTAAATGGCTTTCTGTTGCTATCCTTCAGAGTGCTTGGCACAGCCATTAGGCAGTGGTGCAGAGCAAGGATATGGTACACCATCCCTTATGCCATTGGAAAAGTGGCTCAAGACTGGTTACATATTTGTCCATCAGATGGGTATGTTACTTGCTTGCCATGTTATCTTCCTAAAAGAGGGTTTGAAAAGAGGAAAAGGCAGACATTCTCTGTGGTGTTCAACTGCGGTGTACTTGATGAAGTACCTTTGATTAGCCCAGCTGGTGTCGTAATTCCAGAATTGCTTCTAACCTTTGACTATTATCTGTTTTTTGCTTCTTCCATCTAGAACTCTCCAAAATCAACTCAGGAAGAACAACATAAAAAGTCTTCTGAAGATACGGAAGATGATCCAGCTGAGGACATTAAAGCAGAAATATTAAAGTCGGTGGGGCCTATACAGAAAGAAACAAACTTGTCAAAATCACCTCAAGAACTGGAGAAAATGCGACAGGTTGGTTTATTTGTGGAAGTTAACATAGATGGGAGGTGCAATGAGCTGATGAAAAACTCAAAACTTATAGACCCTTTCTCATATACAGTTGCAATTACAAAGGATTGTGGGACAGAGTTTTGGTGTGTGTCGCTTTTGTCAATGTCATTTTACTGTGGAAAAAAACAACGTGTACTAAAAGTATCCCATAATCCTTTGCAATTGCTATTTGGAAAAGGGTCTATGGAGGTATTAATTTGAAGGTTTCCAGAGTCTGGAAGAGTCATGGAAGTTTATTTGCACTGTCCAAGCAGGAATGGAAAAGGTAGAGAATTTTGAAAAATGGCAGACATTGTGAAAAAGTGGTGAAACTTGTGAACTGAGTAAATTGGTCGAACTGCATGTGCAACGCATATTTTAATCCTGAATTTTTACACCCAAGAAATTGTGTATTATCATGAAATTCCCATAATTTGACATTGGAAAGGCCATGGAATTTAATTATCCTTGAATTGCTGGAACTTTGGAATTTTTATTTCAAGAAAAGATAGATGGGAATAAATTTTTCAAGGAAGAAATCTAAGAGGGATTTTATAAAGACTTGAGACTTGGAAATTTTTCCTCTGACTGGACAAAGTTTGTGTGTTGATGCTGAATGTAAATGTTTTGCTTATTTTTTTTTAAAACTCGGTAGCTATCATTCATTTGTTTCATTTTATTTCTTTGATCACAACAAAATATAAGCAAGGCAGGGTTCTATAGCTATGGTGGGTAGCGCTGGGCGGGGCCGCCCAGCACTCCTTATTTGCACCCGGTTGTCATGGTCAAATGTCCTTATCCTGCCCAGCACAGATTTTCCGCAAAGTAAACTGAAATGTTGCTGAAATGCGCTACTTTGATCGTTTTCCGAGCACACATGTTATAATTTTACCGCATCAAAAATGGAAACGTTGAATAAAAGAAACAAACTTAATGAGTTAACAAAGCAGTTTCTAGCTATTTCTGTACTGCCTCTTCAGATGATCATTACATTCGAAAAACATAAACTAAAAACATAGAAATACCAAAAACATAAAAATAGTTACACATCACCTAAAAAACTGAATGAAATTACACATATAACTTAGCTCAAAAAATTGCAAAAGGTAGCACCATTTTGAATCCAAGGCCCCTTAAAGATACAAAATTTTCTCAAAGGTGAGGGAGACACCCCTTCCCCCAGGACGGCATTTCATAAACCAACTGCCACCCGGCACTTAGTATGCTCTAGCTAGAACCCTGAAGCAAGGTCATGTAATGTAATCTGTGATATCAGGGAGGTGTTTGGAAGGAGATCCAGTGTTCTACAGACTCCTTGAAGCTGTGTTAGATTCCTACAGTAATCTTGCCTTTCTTCTCAAAATTCAGTGAGAAGATACACCCCTTACGTTGAACTCGTTAACTTTTCGTTGCCAGCCGTCATGCAAAAATGTGAAATTTTAACCTTTCATCATTATTCATCATGCTAAATGTCATTTCATTTTTAGTCAGCTAAAAATTTCTTTACAACTTACTTTTTGAATATGTTTCTTAATGATGGAAAAATTTGCTAAAAACTGAGAGAAATGTATAGGCCTGTATAATGTTTCTAGCAGATGATGTATTAAAATAGTGGGGGCACAAATAAAGTACATTATTTAAATGTGTGTTGTCAGTGGTTTTACTGAAAATCCTGATTAAAGTTCGGTCATTCGCAGAAACAAACCTCACTTTCAAAGCATGTGTAAACAATGACCTTTGTCTTCGGATTAAATGGAAAAGAAAGGAGGAGATCATCATTAAAAAGGTATAGTCAGCAGAGACTTAAAAATAGAAACAAAGAGACCTGTCAATGAAATGGCAGTGCCTGAAAAGAATAAAATCATTTTCAAGTACATATTATCTGACAGATTTGGTCCTTGTATCTCCTACCTTTAATACACCTCCCTGGTGATACTGATGGCTGGCTCACTACTAAAACAGGGCACTGGTCACATGTTCTCAGCATAGAAGGGATATTTAAGGTACAAATTCCTTTTGGCATTTAATAATCAATATTTTACAATACATTTCTTCATTCAGAAAAACATTGTCTCTTAACAGGAAAACAAAACTTTACATCGAAAAGCTACGTTCATCAATAAAATGCCAGAGCTGGCGGAGGCATCGGAAACAGAGAGTGCTCGAGAAGCAGAGGAGAGTGCCCCTGAGGCTGACAAGCAAAGCCCTCCCCCACCTGTTAGAAAACGAAGTAGCATCCTGTCGGACGCACTACTCAGAAATCTTGGTCTCTTGAAAGGGAATGATGTTGAGTAAGAATCCTGGAATTTCTTTAAATTTGATATCACATACAGAATCATAAAGACAGGGAATTGTATTCACACTTCCCAGGCCTGGAAAAGTCACCTAGTTTTATTATCAGTGTGCAGGCTGGAAAGCCATGGAATTCCACTTTGACTTTGCAGGCTCAGAAAAGTCATGAAATTATGTGAAAATGGCAGAAGTCATAGAAATCATGGAGACTGTGTAACTTCTTCCCTTTTGGAGTATGCTATAGAACATGTTTAATTGTTTTCACGTTTGCTTTGATAACTAGGTCATAGATTTTTCTTTATACGTCATTGAAGAGGTCGTGGCAAAATTGAATTTTGTTGCTCTAGAGGTGAAGGGACCCTTATGAGGTCATGACAGTGTACATATGTAACCAAATTTTGAAAATTCAATTTCAAGGACGACATGTGCAAAGTATCCCACAAACCTGTGAAATTATTCTGAAAATGTGCCTGAACCTACTGAGTGGTGTTTCTAATTAACCATTTGGGGATGATATTTTGATGCAATGGCTTACCAATCTGTATTGCCCTTCCTTACCTCCTATTTACATATGAAACCTTTACTTGCCTGCAGTAAGATCCTGCTAAATTGATTGCACAGTGGAAGAGAGCCCTCTATCCAGGTCTTAATTTGCCTCATTACTAGATACATTACCATTCCGATTCCTGATTCCAGGGAGTTTGGGGAAATTTGATGCATTTGCATTCAGCAGAGGAGCGAATAATGAGTTTCATTTCTCCTGAAATTGATACTTAGGTATACCGACATTCACCAAAAGTAGAAAATGACTTACTTTAAGGGGTGCCAAATGTAGCTAGTATGGTACTAGAAAGAACCCTTAAACCCCACATAAAAACATTACTGCAGATTGTATGTGAGGAAAAAGTGTGGGAAATGAAAACCATACAATTCTGTGACAAACTGTGATGTGAATTTTGGAATAATTAAAACAGTTGTAGGTTTGTTTCTTGTAGCTACTCATCATTAGCTGTGCTGAAGTTTATTATCCACCAGTAACTTTGTGTGATTACAGGCAATGGCTCACACTTGGGTTTGTGTGGCTCCTTGCTTACCCCCTGTTTACATGTGTATTTCTTTAATTGCCTACAATTAATGTTTGGCAAATAAGAGAAAGGAGGTAAGTATTGAAACTCATAGACTGCCAAACTGGGTAAGTTTTGTGGAAATGTTACTCAGAAATTGAGTGATTTTATAAGTCTTGTTGCGAAACATATTATTAACTGTTTTCAATTATCATATTGATCAAGACACAATTTACTTGTAATGAAGTAACAATTGTATCTTGATGATAAAATCTTGAACGATAGAATTAGACCTCATTCTCACAGAACCAATATAAAGATGAGGCTATATGACAATGAAAAGACAGAATACAGTATTGTGATGTTTAAGGAATTATTTCTCAGAGCATAAATGAAGTATCAGTAGTTCTTTTGTTAAATTTTACAACAGAGAGTAGAGACCGGAGACAGTACCACAAACAGCTTTGATTCTTTTTGTAAGATTTAATCATATTAAAGAGAAATATTGCATTTAAAATGCTCCATCATGACATACAAAGAAAATACCTTTAATCATTATTAAGCCATTCAGTTTCACCAATAAAATCCAGCATTAGCTTTATCTGCTCAAAATATTATGCTCTACAAGAGTAACAGATGTTGCATCATTTGAATTTTTGAAAGTTTGGGTGAACAAATTATTTTTGTGCAACAAGTAACCAAATTTTTTCCTGTGAGTGCCCTATTCCTTGAAAAGAAAGCTACCATACTGCCTTATTTTGAAATGTCCATCATTCTGTATCTATTAAAATTGGTTTAAAAAATATGAATATTTTCTGTAAAACAAACCCAATATCTCCCTTTAAAGATTTGACTTCAACTCACAGTGGTCTTCAAAATCATGAATTCTATTTATCCTCTTTGAGGTTATTGTAGTATTCTTGTACATGTTTATCATCCTGTTTATCTTTTATCAGTATACAAGCTGTTTGTGTTTATATGTATGACCTTGGTCTTGTCCACCTCTTTGCAGCCCTTTGAAAATGTCAGAAAAAGAGATAGAATTGAAATTTACAGACCTCTCAATGGCAATGAAATCAAGTAAAGATACACTTGAGAAGAGAGCTGAACTGCAGAAAAGGGAGCGAGACTTAGCAGAAGAAAATATCAGCAAGGAGCTGGATGTCCTGCTGTCAGCTGTTCAGGTAAGGGACAGGGGAAAAGAAACCCACACAAGTGTGGGGAAACCCCCTTCCATCTATCTCCCTCCCCCCCTCCAAATGTGGGCAGGGGCTGACATGACAGGGGTCGAAATTCCCGCTGTTCCGCTGTTCCGAGAACAGTGCTTTTAGTGCCGGAACAGTAACTTTCCAAAAGCAACTGTTCCGTGGAACAGTATTTTTCAAGTTCCAGAAAAAACACATTGCAACTACACGCATGTATCCTTATCTGTGATGAAGTAATCATGCTGTGAATATCAAAATCCCCTGTAAATTTGCACATCTAGCGATCATTCACCATCATCAGTTTTCGATTCATTCAAATCTTACAATGAACGAGACCAAGAATCAAATTCATAGACATTAATCGCACGTATGATATGGGGCGAAATATACACAAACAACGGTACTATAGGCCATGTGTGTACATGGTATGGCATGTGTACAGGTTCGTAATTGCCAATACTATAAGGTTAATACGCACCCGCTTTGTTTAGAAGTTGACGTACGTCGCAAGAACATTGGGCATGGTATGGAAAATTACATTTTTCGATATTTGTTTTTACCGCTTAATTATTACCCGTTGTTACATCGTAGTTTGTAGTAATTTTCAGCAGGTGCTTTTATGTAAAGCATTCATGTTAATTTGTGTGAAATTAAAGTGTGCCTTGCCGATCCGCCCTTGTGCCTTGCACTTTATGATTTATGAAATAACGATGCCTGAAACGTAACAAAAGTTTGTCAAAATAATTCGATTGCCTTGTATATACGTACACTCCTAGTAGCTCACTTGATTTGCACCTAGCGCATGCACTGAACAAATATTTACGTATGGATATATGCGGTTCGTGCATTCATTACGTACTGCTATATGAAATACTCAAAACAAACACGTGTAAGCCTGCACACTCCGTTTACGTGTAGGTAAAGCACGGTAGGATGGTGTGGAATGTCCAAGTACATGTACTGAATATATTGGCGAGCGTCCAGGTATTTCTGTTTTAACGTTCGTTCTGTGAGCGGCTTAGACTACGATCACGGTATAAACTGTGAATTCGTTAAGCCGTATTGTGAACTAACAATCAGATTTGAGCTACTGCTGCAAACGGGATAAAGGCATTTTGAGTAGGTGAAAATCGATTCAATCATGGGATTACATTGCTGTGAATGAAAAGTCACTGAACGTTTATTTCGAAGCATTAATTTGATCATTGGATTTGCAAATAAACAATGTTTGTAAATGACAGCTATCAAAGCAAAACACGGGGAGAAAAAGTGCTAACCTTTCTTCCTTTTAAAGAAATCCGTTTAAACACTTGGTTAAATTTAGTGGCGGTTAAACGGCCAACCGGTCATTTAACCGTTTAAAAGTTAAAACGTGACAGCTTCTAGCAATTAGGCACCGAAACTTGTACAAGGACTGAAAGCAAGTCAATCTGACTGCTGATATCTCGTGTCCAAAGAAAATGGGCCTTAACGTGTGTGTTTATTCTTCCTTAAAATATGACATCGTCCCTTTGACTCACTGTGTGAAATGATTGCTGAATCAACCACGCTGTGAAGGACAAGAGTGGAATTACGATTTCACCGACTTAAATTTGCGGCCCAGTACGTGCGCTCATATGAAGGAGAACCAACTCATTGCATACAAGAACCTGCTCTTTTCCAGTATATGAAAATTTGGAACAGTGAAATCTGATCCGGAACAGTAGTTTTGGAAAAGGTACTGTTCCGTGGAACAGTGGAGAAAAAATTAAATTTCGACCCCTGCATGATACTCTTCAGAAAGGTAAATTGACACCAAATTAGCATGGCAACACCATCAGTTTGTGGGAAGCATGCAAAAAAAAATTTGGGGCTAAAAATACCTGACCTCGTAGATTGGGTCGTGATATTTCCTTGGCTCGATTGAAAAGTTACAGATAAAGATAGATAAATGAAAGATGTGGTGGAGACATGCAGCAGATACTGGGGAGGGTTGAAACTAAGTCTACCTTTGGGTCCCTTCCCTTTTTTTTCTTCTCCCTTTTTTTTTTTTGCTCTCACAGGTTCTACTGCCACGTCTCTAGCAATAGGGAAGGAAAGCAGGGTGAAGGGCATAACAACCCCACCCCCCACATAATTCCCAAGTAGTGGCTTTCAAATAGCCATCATTGGCTAAAATTTGCTTGCCCCCACAGATATGATGCCAAAATATTGAAATGTTTTTAGAGGCATGTTAACTTTGATCACAATGGTGGTTACATTTCCAGATATATGCTTGTGTGAGTCAAATGACTGATACTGTTTTATGTTTCAAGTATACCAATGGAGGGTTATGTAAGGGAAGTGATTTGTGTGTATCAAGTTGGCACTGGGGCAGCCCCCTTCCCTCCCCCTCCCCCATTTATATCCTCTAATTCCCAACAAATATTTAAGCGAAGACTAATAGGTAACTTTTAAAGCTTTTGTGAAGTAATAGCGAAAGAGAAGATCGATGACTCTTGATAACAAGTTTATTAAGTGCTGATCTTTTGCGTAGCGTCAAGCATACCTCTTTACGTGAGATTACTGATGGCACTGTTTAACATAAGTAAATAGAGTATAGCTCACAACAAGTTGGTGATATTAAAGTTATACTGTGTGTGCAGTTTAAGATAACAGAAATCATAGGCTATGAAGGTGCATACTGTTAAAAAAGATTTGTACAGTTTATGAATCTTTTACATAAATTGGTTTTCTTAAAGTTGTGTTGACATACTACCAGAAAGAGCTGTTTTTACTTCCCAGAAATACAGCAAAATCCCCCTAGGGAAGATCAGTTGGAATTATATCAATATCTTTTACTCATCTCAAGATATACCCCTTCAGAATTTGACAGTTTCTGAAGTTACCCATTTTCCATGAAGAAATAATGATGTGGAGTGTTACACAGTGTTACCATTCCTTTTTTATTCCATTATAAGTTATACCTTAATTACTCATCAGACAGTTAACAGTTTGGTGAGTGACATTAATATTTTTCAAGGAGACAATTTTGATATCTAAAAGATATCTGTCAGGGCATATCAATGCTACAAGTGTCCTTGAAATGAAGGTCAAAAAACAAAGGATAGCATTAGCTATAGTTGGGGAAACTTTCTTTGGATATCAGAAATTTGCATATTTAGCTCATGTTTATTGATGATGTAAGTGTAAAATAGAAATTACCCCCTAAAATGGTCAATATGTGATGAATTTTAAGGGCAATTGTAGCTGTTTGCTTGGTTTATAATGCTTCTTACATAAAATATCCAATTCTGTCATTTTTAAGTGACCAGACCTTTAAATGTTGTACTCTCATAGTAGCACATCCAGCTCTGAGATAAATTTTGTACTTTTTCTCCCCAACAATTCTTTGTCATCACATTCTGAACTATTATTTTCTCAGACATTAGAATGCTATGAAGCAGATAGCTCCCTCTATAGACAAGCTAGTCAGCTTCAGCAGCAGGTTGGGATGTTACAGACCATGATGCTAAATCTCTCTCGTGTGGCAGAAGGACTTGGACAAGTTCAGCAGGTAATTAATTTAACGCTTTCCTCAATGTTGTGTCTAAACATTCTTTCTAGGAATTAGACGCTTGATGAGTGGATGTTAAGTTGATCTTATGGTATCTTGTGGTATCATGTTGTGCTTAGCGGAGACTGTCTTCATGTAATTATCCAGGAAACTAATTTCCATCTAGACAAAACAAAATCTAATCAGTGTGAATAGTGTAACATAAATCTTAATGTTTGATTTATTTTATATGTGGTAAATGTCAAAGCTATTTAGTGAAGAAAAGTGAGGCATGTCTATGAATGAAAAGACACTTGTTTTTGCTAGATGCATTTTTTTTTGCCTTGTTTGAAATGCATTCAGGTGGCATTGCTTAAGGAAAAGTTAAATGGTCGAAGTGTTAAAAGTTAGAAGTTAAATTTTTGTTATGAGACTACATCATGATGGGTATGATGTTTTTTATTTCATGGTAGGAAAAAAGAATCAGCACTGCCTGTGAGGTGATGGTAAAATATGTGGACAATCTCAGGTTATCCCTGGAGAGGAAGCAAGCTGAACTGGAAGAAGCCAGGTTAGAATTGGAGACAGGGTTTCAAGTGGAGAGAGGGGCTTAACCTCTCAACACCCCACACTGCCTAGCTTGCAGAGAGATGTCTTTTGTTCTCCAAGCTAGGAAAAGACTAATGTCTGCAAGATTTTAAGCCTTCAATAGTTCATTTCCTTCAGAAATCTGATGAAGAATTCATTTACAAAGCCAAGAGGCAATTTTCTGGATTAAGGCTGTAAATGCTTTTATTTTAGATCTTGTATATGGTTCCTAACCAAAAGCAGAAATATGTGTAAAAAAGTGGGATGGGTGTCAAAGAGCCCTTAAAGCAAAGTTTGGTATGTAAAAATGTTAAACTCAGTGCCTGGGTGGGAAAATCTCTAGAAAGTGGGGTATATACCCCCTCCATTCCCTGGAATTTTGTTTATGGTTCCCAAATCTATGTATGAATCCCAAGTGTTGTACTATTTCATGAGGCATTAGTGCTGTAATTATTTGTACCCCTACCCCCACCTTTTTGCCAGCCATCAATTTATTGCAATTACTCCACTTTGTGTCTTTGAAATAGTAACTGAGAGAAAAATTTGGCACATGAAAATTCATTGATTTTTGTTCTTTAAAAATGTGTATGTACCATGTAGATATTTGTAAGTAGTTAACGATTGCTTCTGATTCCATTTATAAAACTAAAACCTTGGTACTTAGGTTTCCTAAGAAATATTTCAAGCAATTTTCAATAGAATATCAAACATTTTCTGCAAACCAACTTTACCAGCCACACAAAATGTGGCATCAAAATGCATGTAAGGAAGCATATATATATTCAAGTTTTTGTCCAAAGTGGAGGGGGCCATGCCCTCCCTTAGACTTCTCTTCATAGGACTGCAGTCTAAAAAGTCCAGCTACCCAGCTAAAACAGCTTTTGAATTAAATATATGAAGTGCATTGCCATTCCTCCGCTGTACAGTGATATAAAAAATTCGAAGTAAGGAAGTGAGTGTCTGATGCATTTTGTTTCATATCCAGATTGCATGAAGAGACAGAAAATGGGAAAAAAAATCATTTTGAAATTTTCCAAACATTATTCAGGGAAAATCTGGGATTAATCAGGAAATTTTGTCTGAAATGGCATTCAGTTGTTGTAGGAACAGTGGTGTAGCTGGGAGGGGGGGCTGAAGATTTGAGCCCTGACAAGTCTCTCCCAACAGAAGCCCCCCACTGGAAAATCCAAAAGTGAAAATATATATTTCAGCTCTTTGCTGACTCCATATTTTAACCCCCCCTCATGAAATGGTGGGGTGCCCCCTCCCCCAAAACTTTCACACATTTTTTGTGGCTGCGCCATTGTCTAACAAAGGCTTCATACATTGTGCGGTTCTGCTTGGTTGCAAGAAAAATTTAATTTATTTCTTTACTCCACAGGAAAGTCATCCAGGACAACAGGTTGTTTTTACGTCCAGGTGCTGGGACTGCAGATGGTGAGGCTCTTCCTTGAAAAAATGTCTGGTGTATTTGTAGATATTTATCTTGTGTCTTAAATTTATGCTGTATCCCCCTGTAATCTTGTTTTTATATCTTTTTACACAATGCTTTATGGAAGAATAAAAAAGCACAGGATATAAGGTTTTAATAACCTTAACCCTGAGACCTGAATTCCTTCTGTCCCCATCACAACAAGAAGAGAACAGTGATTGATGATTAGATAGTAGAAAGAAAACATGGAGTGGCTACCCAGGAGTTGTTTTCACTAAATGTTAGGAGATTATGAAGGTGTATAGAAGAAGTTGAGAAGAGACCAAATTACGAAAATGACACCACTGCTTAGAAGAGAATGCTGGATGGCAATTTTAAATACTAATTGTAGGTACAAGTTTGGAAATGTCTTACTTGATCAAAGGGAGAATGCAGTCACCAGAATAAAGAATTGTAGAGTACACTATCCTATTTCCTGAATGGCTCTTGAGAATCAATGTCACTTAGTTGTAAAATTTACAAGGAGTAACTGCTTGGTTTACCTTGAATATGCAATATTTATGTCCTAAAATATTACGAAAGATACTCGGGAGAGAAATAAGAAGAAATTTGTGACATTTACTTATTGTTTCAAAATAAGTTTGGGGCGACTGCTTCTGATCTTTAAATAATTATAATCATGCTGAATACTTAGAAGCAGTAAAGTAGACCCAGAGTTTTGAAAAAGAACCTAGTAACTACTGTATTTAGAGCAGACCAAAGAGACAGCGAGAATTTGATATGATTAGTCAGGTCATTCCATACACACAGGTTAACTAGGACGAAACCACAATTTCCCTAAGATGTGTTTGGTGATTTTCATAAACTTTGAGCTAACTTTCCAGTTTTTCATCCATGCTTGTGCACATTTTTTTTTTTTTTTTTTGTTATTTTTTGATAATGGGAGGAAGAAGAAGAAGAGGTGAGAGGATGTATAGTTTCATCTGATTCTGCAAATGAAATGGTTTTCCTGACAGTTGAATTAAAATAGCTGTGTGAGAGGTTACAAACTGAGCATTGTTTTTGCATTGTTTAAGACTGCAAAGCTGCTTGCATGGTCTTTTTCCAAATTGTAGATCCTTTGGCAAGTAGCGAAAGTGTAAGCGTGCCATGCAGGAGTTGCTACTAAACAACTTTTTTTCTGTTCCTCTAGGCTATTTTCAGTGAAGTGTCTGGTATAACAAGTGAGGGGTACTATTTTACCTGTAATAAGGGGTATAATTGTAATGGTCTATGCTTGCTGTCCTGCATGTGTTACCCTGACTACATGTACTGTATTATTATCCCCAAGCAAATGCAGCTTAACTCGGGTATCATTTGATCACATGAGGATGTGGAATAGAAGCACATTAGGTCAATTCATTCCCCATGGGCTCTGAGAGACATTGGTTACAACTGTTAAGTGTGTTTACATTTGAGGATAAGTGCCAGTTTGTTGCCAACAAATTGCTTGGCTTGTTTGTCTGCTTGCACAAAGCATCAGTGGAGTGTAACATACATGGGAAAATTAGAAAAAAGTCATGGCCTGAGTGTTGTCATATAGCCGTCACAAGTGTCTGGTGTACAAATTTTTAATTCTTATATTTCTTTTCATAGGAGTTCCTTCAATATGGTTTGGAAACAAAAGCCCCCTAAAAAGTTTCAGGAACTATTTGGAGTCCATATAGACTACTTTTATTGTTTTAGTTGGCAGTTATTTAGGACTGGAGAGAGGCGAATTCATACGAACATTTTGTACTCTTTTTGCCCCACCCCCACATGTTTCTTTGAAAATGTTGATTGCTTGGGGCCAAAATTATTTCCTGTCTCTCCTGTGTATTTTGTACTGCAATATCCCTGACAATACATTAAGTCACCGTATTAGCATCATTGTGTTTAGGTCATTTGCATGCAACACAGGAGGTTGCCTTTCAGGAAGCAAAGCTTGACAAAAAAAAATGGAAAAAAAGAAACACAGCAAAAAGCCTCTAAAAATGCATGAAAAGAAAGAATTAAAATTCAAAAGGGAGATAGCATACTATCCTTTCCTGCTTTTGAAAAATACCGTACTTAAATTGTACCTCAGTCTCTTCACTCTTTCTGCTTTGGTCAAAATGAATAAATACCTCAAGCCTCTGCGACTTCTGGCAACGTTCTCTATGGATGGCATGTAAATATTAAGATCTTGTAAGTGGTTTTGTGAGGGTACAGTATTGATTGGCTGAGAGTTACAGGTGTTGAAACGATGATTACCATATATGTGGAATGGTTCTGTATTGATTGTATGAAGATTTAAAGCACTTTGTACTTTTTTCACTCTCAAAATATCCAGGAGTTCCCTTAAAATGGACACATTTTACTTTCAAACATGTTAAATTATGCTTGATCCCTCTCAGTGGTCTTTCTTTTTTTGAATACGTCAGTCTGATTCAGAGTGTGACATCAAGTTTGTTGACAGTTTTCTTAAAGCAGTAAATCCAATTAGATAAAAAAGGTTACTGTAGAACAGTCTTGGGTGACTCCAATATTTTTGGAGTCTGCCCTATTAGTTGCAACTCTTACAATGATGTCAAAACTGACGCAGGGACACATTCATCAGCTCCTGTATGCTGTCAATTACTGTAGGGTCCACCTGCCAGTGATGGAGTAACTTAATACACCAGGAGATTTGCACTACAGCCTCAAGGGCTGAGTTACCAAACTGCAAATGTCAGAGAGACGTATTAGCCAACTTAAAATTGAATAAAGAAAAAGGCCTAAGAAGTGGAATTGTGCTAAACTATTTCATAAAAACATGAGAGGAAAGTGCCCTTAGCCCAATTGAAAAAAGTTGAATCACCCAAGCCTGAAAAAAAAAGGAAATCTTGAGAGCCACAGTGGTTGTATTGTGTACATCTTCATTGAGGAATGCTTTCACATTGCTTCTGTTGTGCTGGATACTGGACATTTCCTGAGTGGCTTCATTGGTGAATGCACACACACAGTACATTACTCTATTGAACTTGGCTTGTTCCAAGATACCTACCATGTGCCTGCTATGGCAGGGAGAAAATTTCAAAAGTAGCTCAGGGCTTTTTCCCCAGCATGAACCTGCAAAATAACACAAATGCAAACTCCAAAATATGATTTTGTGCATATGTTTGACAGGATTGAAAATTCCCAAGAAGTAGTGATTGTACAGAAATTGGCGTGGCTGCTCGTAGCCAGGATTCACGACTCGGAACTAGAGTTGGTAACCTGCTCAAGCCTGCTGTAGAAGTCTCCTGGGACTGAGTCATTATATTTTGGTGGGGTATATGTATGTGCATATGCATGACTCTATAAACCTGGCCTACACCTTAGAAAAAGAGTTATTTTGTGATGCTACTAAGCAAGACCATTTTATCAAAGCTTAGTCCTCTTGATATAAAAGGCCTAATCAAACAGGAAACTCCACACTGCCCTTAGGTGAAAAATGCAAGTTACTTTGCCAGTAATTGAACTCAGAAGCTCCTGATTGGTGCTGCCATCCTTAACATTTAGATGCCCAATTTGCTCATCCTAGGACAGTTAAAAATTCCCCAAGTTTTCTTCTAGCCTTTCCTGCCATTACGTACAGAGCACAAAAAGACATTTGTTTTGCAGGTAAGTGTAGGAAGAGTGGGGGGGGGGGGGGCACTGGGGGGTCTAAAGCTAAAGCCCCTCTAGTCCAAAAATTGGTGGGGCAAAAGTATGCTTCTACCCCACCATTCATTAACAAAAACCCCTCATTCCCAATGTAAAAAAATTCAAATATCTGCAGCAGTTTCCCTTCAACTTTGCACCATATGTTAATTGTATTTTAGGACCCTCAGATGTTCAATAATTTCTATAAAGGGGACACCCCTCCCCTTGGACTCCTCCCCCAAGACAGCAGTCCAAAACATCAACCCAACCCCCAACCCCACCAGCTGAGAGCAGCTTCCTTTGCCTATAGCTGAGCATAAATGTTATGCAAATTTATTCTATCAGTATACAGCTAGGCAGTTTTGTTTATCCAAGTTTGAATTTTAATTTGTCCCCTGGTTATATCATTAACATTTTATCTCTTTCATTTGTTTTTATCTCCATGTACAATTTCCTGTGGTATCTGCTTTGCATGGGGTGAGTATTGCAGTTTTTAGAAAAAGAACTAAAAAGAGGAACTCACTGTGTTAAACTTTTAGAAAAGTTAATGATCTCTCCACAATTACTTGTATAGTGCTTAATTAAATGCAAAATATTGTTATTATTAAAAACTGCTTGCTTGTACCAACCATTACTAGCTCCATGGAGTCATTGGAAAAGATGAGTACAAGAAGCCTTGAAAGTTTAGAAATAAGCTGCCCAAAGTGTTGCAGCCTTAAGTAATAATGGATTTTAAATTCTGAAATGGAGAACAGAATAATAATCAGTTACTTAATGCTTGTTTTTGACAGGTTCAAGATTTAAAGCAGCATAACCGAAGGGCATCGTCAGTGAATCCTTATATGAAGGTAAGGTGTCTGAGTGTTGTTAATATGTAAGGACCCTCATCTTATTATTTAATATGCTCTCAGTAAAGTCAGGAAACCTTGGAAGGTTGAGATTCTGCGAACAGGGTTTCCCCTGGCATTGTTTTTGTGAGATGGCCACCTCACAGTTTTTGGCCATCATCTCACAGAAACTTGCTATAGTTGACACCTGTACTGTACTGGCTGTAGAAATATTGATAGTAGCCTACACTGTTGGTGCTAAAGCTGGTACCATATTACCCCTATGGACTAATACCACCTCACACTCTCTAAAACACAGGGGAAACCCTGGCAAAGAAGCTGTAACTTCCCTGAAGCAAAGAGCAATGCTTAGATATGAAGTGATCTGATTGTAGAGGTGAATTTTTTATCAAATGCCATTTGTGGTTATGCATTTATTCAGTATATAGATAAATAATACTGAGGTGCATCTTTAAATCTTGTGGTACATATAGTTTGTCTAGTTTCTGTTGGCAGAAAATTGATCTTTACAACACAATTGCTTCTTACAGGATCAATGGTATTTGACCAAAAGTGTAATATTGACATGTTAGTACAGCAGGAGTAAGTATCTTGTAGATATTTGTGACCTCAAGTGTCTCTGGATGGTCAAAGCTTGCATTTCCTTCAGTTTTTTTTTTTTTCCTATTGTCTAAGGTTTTTACCCAGTCTTTGGTTTCTTTCAACGTTATACTTATATCCCACTTTTAAGGAACCTCTTTTAAGTTTTGTGGTGTGCAAAGAACCAAGACTAATTAACTATGGGGTGTAAATAAATGATATTGTCTCATGGTTTGTCTTTGCAATGCCAGATATCATAATTATAATAATTATTAGCTGGGCAACATCTGCTTAGGAGACATTTAATTTTCTAAATTTTGTTCTTTGTCTTGTATGTATTTGTAAAGTGTACTGGAGATAAATTTTGAATTTTGGTTTGCGGAAGTGTTGGTGGTACAATTTGTGTGTGACGATAACAAACTGGAGTGATGAGATACTGGGACGGTGACTGCTGTGTGATCCAACACTGGTATGTTCCAACACCTCTGTGTTCTGATAGGTCTACACAGGGTCAATGATAGGATAAGGGTTAGGTTAGGGTTAGGTTAGGATGAGGGAGTTAGTGTTATGTGTGTGAGAACAGAGTTGCTAGTAAATAGGGCTGTAACTGCTGGTACTACAAAAGCTCGTTGTCAATGGATTAAGAATCATTTGAATTTTTTATTTTTTTGCGGTTGTCTTAGAGAGTTTCATGTTGAGTGTGCCTGAGCTTCAAAGTATTCGTATTCAACGTCACAAGTTAGTGTTGTAGGAGGACATAAGGCTAGGAGTAACTTGATGGCACTTCTGTAAAATGATGTAGTGTCACAGAAAAATGTGATTCATCATGGTTTTAAGAGAGATGTGAGGGAAAACAGAAAATATTTGTATCCTAAAGATGATAAAGGAGAATTATGATTAAGTTATGTTGCTACATACTGGGACTGGATCGAGTCAAAACCATAGCCAGACAAGTTACAGAAGTGGAGTGTGATAGCTTCCAAGGATAAAATAATACTCTGGGGGGATATATGTTCAGATGTATAAAGGCAACAGTAATGTTTGTTCTGATATGAGGGAGGGGGCAAGATTTTTCCAGGGGTGCTAGCCCCATGTCTGCTCCCCTTCCTTTACTGAGGGCCTGTTGGGATTTACAAGTCTAAAATAAACATCCATTTTTGATATTTTGTGTTTATGTTTTAATTAAAAAAGTTTAATTTTGAAATATAAAAGAAAGTACACAGTTAACAATTTTGTTATCAGAAAACATTTTAACCATAATTTAAGACACATTCTGAACTAAGGTTGGTCTAGTGGCTATAAATTCCAACTATTATGTGATTAAGTGGGTTAGAGTCTGTATTCCAATTGCTCCCTGGCAATCATTGAAGTTAATTTCTTTGACAAGAAAACTTGAGACCTCTGCTAATTGGCTGATTGTTTGCTTAACTTCCTCCAGAAAGAAAGACTCAGTGACCAAAAGCCATAGCTCTGATTGTAACAGTATTGTAACAGTATTGTAAATCAATTCAATTGTAACAGTATTGTAAATGGCATTACGCAAGCTGAAACTTGAGCACCAGGCAAACATATCAATTGGTATGCATGTACGAAAGGAAGCAAGGTTTGTTACCCATGATTTGGTAACACGTCTTAGGGTTAGAGTTAGAGTTAGATGAGGTTTTACAGCTCAGTGTCTAACCAATTAATCAAATCTTAGGAGAGGATGTAATGAGTTCCTATTGAACTTGTACATAACATGAAAGTAATTTGGAAGACAGGTTGGTTAGTTGCTGCTGACAGTGTATTGAGAATTCAGCATTTCCAAGCAATAGGGAAAATGGAGAAAGTCTTGCAAAATTTTGGAATTTTTGTTTTGTCTTGATAGTGGTTGAACTTTCATTGTTTGGTGCAGAAAACTTGCCATTTTAAGGTCTGGGAAACCAAAAATCTTTCACTTAATGAACTTATAGTTCATGTTGCTACATGTGCGCACAGTGCATAAGAGTAAGTACAATGTTTGCTTCTCAATGTACTTCGTTGTTCTTGGGTCCTTACAACAGCCATCTTGGTCTCAAAAAGATCTTGAACTATCACTAACTCAAGAGTGTGGAAACCCTGCTGCATGGCAATCAGTGTTGTTTGGAAGGTAAACATTTGGCATCTCACTGATATAGAGGGAGAATGTGCAGCTAGCTAGGCAGGCTACTGTATCTCAAAAGTTGGGAAACCCTGCTGTATGGCAGTCAATGTTGTTTACGAAGGTAAACATTAGGTAACTCATGACTTAGGGAGATATTGTGCAGCCAGCTAAGCAGGCTGTTTGGAAACACTTTTCTCCACTTTCTCCTGTTTTGTTCCCCTCAACAAAATACCTGCCTCTTCCATTGCCTCTCTGTGAAACTTTTTAAAATATGTAACCCTCTTCAAATGCTTCTCATATTTCACAGGCAACCAGTTCTGAAATAATGAAATACACAAAAGGTTGAAGTGTTACAGAAAGTAATGACTTACTGGAGAATTTTAATGGATCTTTTTTCAAAGTTGAGCGTTAATTGGTGTTCCATGGTATATTTTGGCTAAGGGGTGTTTGCAGTTATCTGCTTTATGTAATGCCATCTACCGTATATTATTAAAAAATTTTGTTTAATTTGAAAACAACAGATAACAAAATTTTGACATTTGCATGCAAATGTTGAGATCCATTTAAATTGCATTTATTCCATTTTGTATCTTAACAACTCCAAGGGGGACATGTTTCTCAAGATTGGCAATATTTGTTAATTTCTTTAAAATAGCATTGGCAGGGCAGAATTACTGCTGTTTTTGAAAGGGCCGATAGGGTAGTAGGTGTTTTAGTCGGCATATTGAATCCATCAGCTCCTTGCTGTGAATGGTAATTACAGCCATTGAAACAAAATAGCCCCCGGGGTTATTCATTTGGAAAGGTATAACTGAAATTGAACTCTAGCTTTAGAAGATAATCTCCGTTCACTGGTTCTATATCAAAAGTTGCTTGTGTGTGGAATGGAAAGACCAAAATGTCGGTCAGGGGGATTAACACCAGGAAAAACAGTTCTTGATGACGTCTGGCTGTAAGAAGATACAAATTGTTTCTTTTCTGAGCTTAATGCAAGTTGTAAATAAAAACCTTGTTCATAACACCATTCCTCTCAGTAAGTAGAATCCTTGTTATGTTTGCAAAAGGTGCAAAGGAATCAACAACGTAAGTTTAGCTGTTTACCAGAAGTATCTACTCAGATGCAATAAAACTGGTGCTGGGGAAACATTGAGAAGAAAGAGCTCTGTTAACTTCAGGAAAAGATTTGATTTAATGAAAGATTTGGAACTTAAAGGGAGGAAACTGTTGTCCAAACCTAATTTTGAAACATCAGCTAAATTGTACAAATTTTGTCTTATTTTACTTATGAGTAACTTGCATGATATTTTCAAATGTGAGTATTCATTATGAGAGGGTTGCTAAGGTATTATCCTGCATCAATTTTATCAATTCAGTAACAAAAATATTGTAACATGATTGAAAAGACCCATTTCATGAATTAGGATATTTGGGGATACTATTTCAAGTTGAGATGATTGCACTTACCCTTTAAAGGTCATTATGTAATCATATTGAGAATATTTTGAAAAATATAGATTGACTGTACTAATTATTAGCTACTGAAATACTGCCCTCAATGCAAATACTGTTGTAAATGCAAATATCACCCTGACTTTTTTGTATGATTCTTCATACATTGGGGAGAATCAAGTGAGTTATCTGGAGTCTTCCTTTTTTTTTTTTAAGGATTTATGGAATGATAGACAAGTGTCAATATTAAGGGGGGGGGGAGGCTCATGGCCAAATTTGTCTAAATATTGAGTTTGAGCCAAAGTTTTCAACTTCTGTGAGAAGTGTGCAATGTGTAGATGTATGTAATATTCAAAGGGAGAAATAGTCATGATCTGCTTAATTGTTCAACTTTGTTAAACAGCATCATAAATTATTATTGCTTGTTTCATTTTGCCTGAATGAAACCATTGCTTTTGCCAAAATCCAAGTTCACCCCACCCCATTTTGCCTTTGGCCCACATCATATGCCTTTAGACAAACAAAACTTTTTGAAGGTTATCAGAAAATCCTAACCATGGTAAGTGAGATTGTTTGTTCTTATTCAATGTGGGACTACTGTAGTATAATCCTTCAAACTGCTTCAAAGAATGTTATTTCCAGATCGGACGTAATTATGTCACTCCTGTAGACTTAACTGGGCTAAGTTTGAGACTTGATGGATTGAAACAGGAGGAAACTAGGCTTTGTTTAATTGTGTGATGGATATCATGAGACTAAACAATCCAGATAAGTACTTCATAGCTGATTGCTAGGGAGAGTTTTCGGAAGCTAAGATTACCGGTATCAAACAAGATGTTTTTGCTCGTATGTATGATTACCTTAACTACTCGATATGTTGGTTAAGTGAAAAAGTCCTTTTAAATAAGCACAGAGAAAGTGCAAAACTTTGGAAAATATGCAAACACATCTGTTATTCTAGAAAATGAAGCTTCTGGCTGCTTTGCTGTGTATAAAACACAGAGGTGACAGCATTTACTGAGTGGGGAGTATACTTTCCATGGTAAAGACAGACCTAGATTCTCTCAGTTATATTCTGTCAGTAGCTATACTGCTTTTCAAATTTCTCTCAAGCTGCCATTGTTTTTTTCTTTACACTAAGTACACTATTAGTAACACTGCTGGACTTGCTCATCACCTTTTCTGAGCTTTTCTAGGGAAGAAATTCCTGTGGACACCTGGTGAAACACCAGCAGGTTTAAACTGGAATAAACAAGTGTTATTATCATTTTCCCGTTGGGGTCAGAAAGTTAACGAGAATCTAAAAGTTATGACTACCAAAATTACACCGCAGGTTCCTTTTCATACCTGTTGAACCCTAGTAATATGTTTCCAGTTTCCTGTTCTACACATTCAGATCAGTTCAAACGTGTTCAATAGGTTTCAAAAGGATTTTTTCCCCTGTGGGTTCTGTAGTGCACGGTGTTGTGGCTGGTAATTAACCTATATTGAGATGGGTTTAATACACATACAGTTAGCAAAGAAGTAGCCAGCACTTGCATAAGGTGTCAGCTCATGCTGTGTGTATGGTGAGCATTTCATTTTCTTGTAGAAAAGTTTACTCTTACAGTTAATAATTAATTTATTATTATTTTTAGTGTTCAATGTTTTCATTGGTATTTCAACTGTAGAGTAACTTAAACAAATCTTAACCTCTGGTCATCCCAGCCTGCATTAAAAGTGTTTTTAGGGGTCAAAGGTGGCCAGTTATTTTGAGTATCTTGTTAGGATAGTTTAAATTCCAAACTATATTATTTTTTTGATTTATGGAGTTAAATCATTGAAAAGTTTAGGTCTAAACAGGTTGAACATTTGTCATTCAATGTTTTTTACCTTTCTAGGCAGAAGTTGAGACATTCTTAGGAACATTTGTCATATACTAAAGACATTGGCGTGACCCAGTTGACATCAGTATTGCAGGTTATATGTGGTTCAGGATTCCTTACAAGCTGTTTCTCTAGAATAGTTTGTACCAATAAATTGATGTAGCTGGTAACTAACATTTCAGTTTTCAATATTGGCTGACACCAATTGGATGCAGATATTAAATAGAAAAGAGTGTACTGTTCACTATAACCATGATCTATTGTACACAAACAGGAAGTGTCATTTAGAAAATAACATTTCACCTTGTATGAATTCAAGTGCTAGTGATATCAGTTAATTTGGTAGTATTCATATTTCTGGTTAAATTTATGAATATCAATTAAGGATGAATATTACAAATATTGGTGGGTTCTGATAATTGGTACAGTACTAAAGTATTTAAGGAAGAGAAGCTAGGTAAACCAGGAGGAATCAAGATCATAGATTTACATCAGCATGTCTTCCCATTTCTTTGTGCAGTCAGTCAGTTAGATGGGATTTAACGACACACCAACACGAATGTTTTATATAGTGTCAACTAGATAAGTACGGTTCAAGTTCGGTTTCAAATATTGTTCAAATACAGTGCGAGTCCTCCCCTTTAGTCGCCTCTTACGACAGGCGGGGAATACCGCGGGCATATTCTACAACCCCCAGCCCACAGGGGGCCAGGAGTGTGTGCATGTGTCTATGCATGTATGTGCATATGTGGTATGTATGTGTGTAATGGTATTAGCTTCAGGCCAAGGATTTGATCTCCATTTGTTGACAACAAATTTATAGGAATGACCAAGACCTTAGATGTTTATCAAACAGACAATCTGTTGTTAGTATTTTTTTATGTGATCTAGTGTACTGTCACCGAAAGTTATTTAATGTGCAGCTTATTATGTAAGAGGACAAAGCCATGAAAAGTGAAGTGTGAAGATAAACCACTACTTAGAAAATAACCATGATTTCACTCTAGTCTCAAAAACAATATCTCCCAACTTGCATGTTGCCAAGAAGTTTGTTCCTAGACTGAGGGGCCAGCCACAGCAAAAGAAAGATCATCAAAAGCTGTGCAATTTGACCTCGGTTTTATTCATATGTGATTGGTTTAAGACCTCTTCTGTCAATGTTTAGATGGCAAATCTTGAACAGGTATTCTGGTGCTTTGCAATTTGACCTAGGTTTTATTTATATGTAATTGGTTTAAGACCTTCTGTCAATGATTAGATGGAAAAGCTGGGGCTTTTTCAAACAAGTGCTTCTAGTTCAATAGGAGGACTTCGGAGAAATAGAAACAAGGGAGAAAACAGTGGTTTTCTTGGTATGTGCAATTGTGCAAGACATATTTGTCTGCATGTCTTTGTTTAGAAGGTATGTTAGTTCTTAAATGATCTGGTAAGTGGAGTAGAAGGCTCTCCAGCAATGTTTGTCACTTTGAAATTCGATGAGATGTAGAGTTTTAACTTTTCTGACTACGATTTGCATGAATTAATTCACTTCCCAAATTTTTGCTGACACATACTAAGCCATGTTTGCATTTGTTTTCCGTTGTCTTACAAGAACATTGGTACTTAGTTACAAAACATTTACTTACATGTTTTCCGTAATTAAACCATTGCATTACATGTTTTCTGTAATTTATGTAGAACGTTTTCCATTGCATTATCTTAGAATTATGCACCAGAGGTTAGCTTAAATACTAGAAAAGCTAGATTTAGATCTGGACTAGACAAAAGTTATAAATATGAGAACTCACCAGATTTAATCTTAAGATTTAAACAGTGAAAGTGGAAAATGGCAAATATGGAACTCGATTGGCCTATAAGACCATTCAGTATGTCCCTTAGCTTCTTGCAATTTCTGTGTCGTAGCAATGAAAGGGCCCAAAATTCCCCAAATTTTAGTTGTTTTTCCATGGAAATCATCACAAGTAAAGTGGTGAGAATGAGAAGACCCCTTCATTTGTAGTAGGCATCTTTAATTTTTGTGACAAAAAGTGAAAGAAATGCTGTCAGCCTAAAGACAAACTTGAAATTGTTACTTGTCAACAATCCAGTGCTATGATGTAAAAGCTTTTTACATAATGCTTAGTGTATTCAATGTTGCCATTCATATTGAATAAATAGCTTTTTTGAAAGAAGTTAAAACGACAAAGCAGCATATATATTAAACCGAATGTATTTAAATTACATCTACACAAAGTTTATTCCTTCAGCTTAGATTTTAAAACCCTTCGTATGAACATATGGTCACTTACCATTAGTATTAAATCTACTGAAGGTATTTCTATCTGCTGTCAGATAATCCAAACAGGTTTTCTCTTTTTGTCTTCCTTTTCGTCATACTTCCTCTTTCCATTTTCTCATTTCTGCTGCCCTTCTCTGAATCAAATCTTTTTTCCCCTCGACTGTTTCCATCAGTCTAACCACACCACTCGTCTCGGAGCCACACTCAGTACAGCTGCCTGGAAGAAACTTGTCCAGGATGAGGTATTGCTCTAATTTGTAGTTTGGGGATGCATGCAGTATTGCCTCTGGTGTAACCTGCATCCTGCAACCATTTGGAGTAGTTTGTAGAAATCGTGTATGTTCATCACTGTATGCATAAGGGATCATAGTATACCTAATTAGATATTTATTGCAGCAAAAATGAAACAATCTACTTTTCATAAGGGTGCCTTACCTTAATACCTTACCTTATTGAAGGGAACAGAGGAGGGGAGTCTGTGACACCCCTCTTCTTTGATCCCGCAGTGTCCTATTGTGCAAAAACTGGGTGATCATGTCAAATCTTTTTCCATCAGTACATAAATTTTCCTCCTGATGTAAATAGTTATGGGCTTTTGCTTGCCCCATTTCCTCCATTTTACAACAGGTGAGAAAAGTTTTAAGTGAACAGTGACATCCTGAGGTATTCCTACTAATCACTTATTACAGCTCTCTCCACTGTACCCAAACCTAATTGAAGCAAAACTCAGGTATATCCTGAGGCAGAAATTTTGTGAAGCTAGGTTGGACCAAAATTTGGGAAAAGCCTTTAAATTTTTGCATGGTAATTTCACATTGTCTGGCATCCAGTCCAACATATAAAACTCCAACATTTGGAAGTTTTTAAATTTAGAAGGTCATTAAGATGGGAAAAATTTCTAACTACTTATAGGTGAAAACCAACTTAACTGTGACCCAGCAGGACATTGAACCCCCAGATTGATAAACTCCTCAAAGCTTCAAATATGACTGCCTTTATCCATCCACTAGGCCTTAGGTGAAAAACTTCTCTCCTGGCTATTGCTTGGAGTCAAAAGTTGAGTTATGAAATGTTACAGCCATGTCAGCTCATGAAGACCAAAAAAAAAAAATGAAACCTCCCTCTCCCTCCCTCCCCCCCCCCCCCAAAAAAAAAATGCAAAAAGAAAACAAAACATTAAAGGAACAGGAAAGTGTTAGTACCAAAAAGGAAGAAATAGTGGGTATAAGAGTGCCAGTAATTAGAGTGTGGGGAAGTGCATAAAGTTAAGGCTATTATCAAATTAGGTACTTAACATGTTTATGGTTACTGGGAAACAGATAGGAAAAGCGAAAGAGAAGATAACAAATAAGGTAAAATAAGTCTATTCAGCCACACTCTGTTATTCCTTACATGAGCAGAACATGGCCTTGTCATTAGGGTTGGGGTTTGTCTTCCAAAAGAAAAATTATGGTTCCATATTTTCTTAAGAAGTTAAAAGTGTTTTCAAGTATCATTGCCATTTTAAGGATGTACAAAGAAGACAGAGATAAAAAACCAAAAGATCAAATAAAAAGAAGAAAAGTAGGAAAAGATACCACTCTGCATAGATTTATGTTGAGGCATTTTTTTTTACAATTAAAAGTATGCATAGATTTATGTTGAGGCATTTTTTTTACAATTAAAAGCATGCTGTTAAATTAATTTTCAGTTGTCATCAATTTCATATCAATTTTCAAATTTCTGGCATTTTCCTCAGTGGCCTGGCTAAAATTTGGCCAACCCACACAAGTCCTGAGTTTCTAACCTTGTACAGGAAAAAGCTATCTTTTGTTATTGTTGTAGACCAAAATTGCCACTCTGGAACAAGTGGCACCCTGGACAGCCCATTTGCCCTGCCTCCTTGCTGTGCTAATAATTTTTTCTTGTACTTCAAACTTATAAGTAAAGTATCAGGTATTGTTAAAATGTGTCCCTCTATCTTTATAAACTGCAACAAGGATCTAAAAAGGATGTTACAGTCAGCATGGAATAAGATGTGGTATTGGTGAGCCATAAAGCACTCTTAACCCATCATTACTTTTACCTCATACCCCATCCACCATACCCATCACCTTCCCATGTGGGGAATATTAATCAGAATTGTAATGAAGAAAGTGAGTTTAACATATCTCACCTTAGAGTTCTTGTTTTATGTTTGAATTGCAAATTTTGCATAGATGCATGATAACCTCCTTTTTTATGTTTGAGAGAATGTTTAGCTCAAAAAAATCAAAAAAAAAAAGTTTTCTGTAGATGACAAAAATTGTATAAATCCTTATGTTGCTGCTCAGAATTTGAAGCATGTCAGGAGATTAAGAATGCAATTGGGAAAGTTATAGTCTGTCTAGTTACAATTCAGAATGGTACTACCTATAAAATTCTCAACTTTTTTTGATCTCCGTTATTCCACCAATTTCCAATCCTAAATGAAATTATTTCCAATTTGCAGTCTCATGGATTCTTAATGTGGTTTCATCTAGACACATATCAATTCCTTGATTGCTTGTAAACTTACGTTGAATTTTACTTAAGTATATCAGAAAGGCTTTCATTTAGCTTTACAATTATTTAGAAATGTTCTGACCCTGCTTGTGATAGGCTTTTCCTTCTAAATGGGGGGGGGGGCTTTCCTTCCCAAGCCTTGCAACCCTTAGGTCATCCCATAGGATAGAACTGGTATGGGAGTGGTATGTATCATTCCAGCTCACAACTCGTCATCCTTCTGGTTTACTGCCCTGGGAATATAAGTGCATGGATGGTTATGTTTATGCTATGAATGAGAATGAGAATGATTTTTTTTTTTTTTATTCACGAAGGGTATAATGCTGGTAGCACTAACATGTTAGTTTAAAAACACTTCACGTGATCATTCTTTTCATATATTACACTACTTACCATTTTAAGATTAATTACTGGGGATTGTAACACAGCTGTGTTAAAGGATAACTTTGAAGTGACTGAGCAAGGTTGGATCAACTGTAATATGCTATGTAGAGGGAATATAGCAGTGGGCTAACCTTAAACATGAGATAAAAAATTTCAGATCTGCTCTTATTTCCCTTTCAAATATCCTAACTGATGTTTTAGATGGACGTACTCCTTACATAAGCCACACTAATGGGTTTTTCAGCACATTTCAGCATGCTGGTATCACACATATATAGTCATATGATCAGGAAAAACCTGCACCAGTAAGTGTACAAGGGTATACTAATACAAATTGGGGTGGCAGCATGTGTTCTTTAAGTTTGTGAAAGGTGTTTCATAATCTGGATAACAAGTGGGATGGGATCAACTAATTTTATTTTATGTTTCTGATCTGATGTGATGCTGCCTAAACATAGCTTCTAAGCCACACCATCTTTACAACCATCTGCTTATCATGGGGTTATCATTGCATGGTGCTGCATACATATAGGGTACCAGGGGCACCTATTATTGTCACTCAATGCCTGGGTGTCTGGTATTGTCCATCAAACAATGACTAACACACCCTATTAATTGTCCAGACAATATCCACTTGGACTATTCTCTTAAGGGCAATTTCTACTGGAACAATGTGCACCTGGAAAATTACTACCTCAGACGATATCCTTCTGGACAGTTCCCACCCTTGACAATCACCCCTCAGACAGCTGTCCCTACAAGAAAATTTAGAACTTTCCAGGGTGGAAATTGCTTGTCGAAAATTGTCCTGTGGCTGTGCTTTTCTGTGAACCCTCTGTAGTGCTGATGTTAAGCTCATATATTTAAATCACGTACTTAGAGACAGGTAATCATAGCAAGTACATTTTTGGTTAGGGGATATCAAAATTCTTATGTGGTAACTTCTCCTTGATTGAAATCAAAGTTTGAAAATATGAAAGATGCAGAGTGGCTTTATACATTTCACACAATGCAGAGATTGTACTCTGAATACACATTATGACCTTGTATGCTCTCCAAGACATGATATTAAGCAATAAACTAGGTGTCTGTTTACATAAGGAGCATTAGACAGTTATATTTTTTTGGGGGGGGGGAGGGGAGGGGAGGGGGCTAGAAGTTACTTAGCTGGGAGAACAGGAACCATCTGGGATGAGGAAATTTGCCCTTTGAGGGAAATGTGTTTAAATTGCGTCATAATGACGCAGACAAAAAATAGCTTATCTCATTATTACACCATTCAGTCTCACCAATTAACTCTACAAATAGCTTTTCTTCCAAAAATATTACACATTATAAGAGTTGTAAATGATGCGTCATATGAAAATTTGAAAGTTTTGGCAAACAAATTATTCATGAAATACAAAGCAATGAATTTCTAAATGTGAGAACCTATTTCTTGGAAGTAAAGCCATAAAGCTACGGAAGTTAGAATTTTCTACAATTCTATATCTGTTAATCATGGTTTTAAAGGTGTGTATTTTCCACACCATGAATGCGGTATTTCCTGGAAAGTATTTGCTCATCACATTTAACTGAAAGGTGTATTCAATTGACATGCCAAGGTTTATTTCCCAGAACTTCGTGAAGGTAAAAAGCTGTGTACTTCTCTTCTCATTCAAAGAAATAACATTATCATTTAATTCCTCTTGGGTTACACAAGTGGAAGATAATTACATGATTTATCAATCTGTATTATGCGGTGGGGCTCAGAAGGTTTGGTCACTTTATGGGGAGGAAATCTTGACATTAAGGAGGTGGCGTGTTTGTGATTTTAGCAGAAATAGGGTTTAATCTTCAATTTAGTTTTGATATATTGAAGAAATATGTAAGAAATCTTGTGAAATTTGCATTTATTCTTGTGTGTGGAGCTGAAGATTTCAGCAGATGAAATGATCACATTTTTAACCCACCTTGAACTTGAAGTAATTGCACATAATACATATTATTAGCTTCACATTAGTGTATGGAGTTTATGTGACTCTTTAAAACTTAAAAACAAATTTTCCCCTCATATAATCTCTTTGTCTTGTCATGTGGAGGCATGAAGTGTATGGGGAACTTTATAGTTCCTTCAGGGATACTGCTAACGTTGTCTATTTCAAGGTCGAAACGATGGGTTAAAAAAGAACAAAGAAGCAAAGCTTTAATCATCATTGTGAGGAGATGACATACCAGTTGCTTACTTTAACTTTATTGTAAGAAACAAAAGTATAACATCGTCTGTATTTATCTGAAAAGACAGTACATGAGAAATGAAAGGAAATTTTCAGAATAAGTTTCCATTTTACTATCAAACCTAGATTTAACTTAAATTCTTTTTTTAGAAGAGTGTATCAAGTGGTGTGTTGACTGTGTACATGCACCTTGAGTAGATACATCATGGACGTAAATCCCCTTGTCCTCCCCTCCCCCTACAGCAGTAAGGGGGGAAGTAGATGTACAGCAAGGCAAACTACAAACCAGTGATGATATCTGGACACCCAGAGAGTGCCTAGCACTTCAGCATCAGCATGGCCCTGGTCTAGGGGTCTGTTTAAGGGAGAGAGCACATGATGGTCATTTACACTGGATGAACAAAAGTGTGTGTGTGCATTGTAATGGCACATTGCATGCATGTATATTCATTGAATGGACTCTTTGAAGTGAAGAGAAAAGGGGGGAGGGAAGGGAAGGGAAGGAGCATTTTCACTATGTGCCTCACAGACAGATGTGGGCACTATATTCCCCCAGGGTCTATCACCCATGTGGATGATCTCATGTCCCTCTATTCTATAGACCTTCCTCAGCCTGGGCAGGATGCAGTCTGTGTTTTGCATCATCAGTGACTTCTAACAGTACAGTCAGAATTCAGATGTCAGTATCTTGTTGTAGAGAATCAGTACTGTGCCATCTGTGTGCGACATCTGTGATATACATGTGTAGCATGTGTAAGTTCCTTTACTTCAGTGCAGTAACAGTGGTTGGATAAAGACAAGGGGGGATCCATATTGAATAGTAAGTCTTGGAACTTGCTGTGGCATGGAAGAAACCTTTACAGGGACTGAAGAGCTGCTGTATTAGAGGAAGCTTATTTCATTTATGGAGCAATTCAGTATGTAATACCTTACACTGGAAAATATCTGTATAATCTTCAAAGAGTCATTTTTAACTTCAGCACAATTTACCATTGTACGTTTAATGTATAGATTCAGAGTGTAGTATCTTTTTTCTATCAGTGGAAATGGGGTAAGGCTAGGGATTAGAGTTTGGAAAGGATACCAATATTTGTGGGGATATTAAAGTTATAGGTGGATTAATATTTGTAGCATGCATTATCGTACATGACTGGACAACTCCCCCCCCCTCCCGCTTGCCAATGAACACACCTTAATGTTAGGGAAAGTTTAAACCTTAATGTTAGGGGAAAGATTGGGATATTTGTTGAGGACAAGGGAGGGGGGGGATTGCCAGGGAATCAGTGTCATAGTTTTCATTAGTCAGTGATTAATATTTTGATCCAAACAGGTGTTACTTGCTCTCAAGTGAAAATGTTATTCAATGAAACCTGAAGGACTTGGAAAACAACAGGAATTTTGTTTTTTCATCATTGTAGGGAAATGGAGCACATAATGCCAAGTGCTTGCTTTGTTTGTTATGAGGAGTATTTTGCAGTGTTTTTCATCATCAATTTAATGTTAGAGAAATGCATTATGTTTGTTCTTGTAGAACATTATTTGCAAGATAAGTTTCGGTTATCAGATCAAAAGAGAAAATGTTTCCTTTGCCTGGCTTTCTTTTAAGTTCAGTAGTTTCTTCTTTTCAGTGTTGTGTGTGTGATTTTTGCAACCACTGCAGATCCAATACTCAAAAGATTTATCAATAATGTTGCCCTTGATAATGTAGACAATTTTTAATAATTTATTTTAATAAGACTTTACTTTTCATGTGTTGTCTGAAAAATTTTTAAGCCTCTATTGTACAGTTATGCCTGTAATTCCTTTAAAACTTAAAAAGAATAAATTATAAGTTTGTTACGTGTTCCTTATATATTTTTTCTGTTTTGCAATATGTGAAACAATGAAAATGAAATGAAGCAGTAACCTTATCGTTCCATTGACAGGCTAGACGCAGGGCGAGTGTCGCAGTATTCAATAATCCTACACAACAGGTATCATATTACACATTGGTAAATCTTGTAGTACAGCTGCAGAAACCTGTCATTTTCTTTCTAAGCTTCATTCACAACACAAAAGTAGTGTTCCTTCAATAAATTTCAACTCAAATCCTGAACTGTGACTTGACCATAGCTTTCACAAAAATTTTAGTGACATAGGAAGTGTGACTTAAGTGTAACTAGGATTTCTGTAGAGGACTTTTGACTTGGTATCATCGTGGTATCAACTGTCAGGATGGGGGGTGGTGGCCAAGTAATTTGTTCGATGAACTTTATAGAAAAATTTTGAGAAGATGTCAGAAGTTCTTATGCTCTGATTATCAAGCATCAGAATCCAAAGTAATCAAACCAACCACATTGTAACTATAAAAGGAATAGTGTCAGTGCTGTTTCGGGGAAAAAGTTTAATTAACTGAGGTGGGTGGAAATGTGAAAATAGAAGTGTATGTAACATGTGTGACTGAGATCTATATACTTGAGCCAAACTGCTTTGTGACTCAGACTTGAAGTAGGTGACTCTAAACATGTCTACATGACTCAAACTGCACTGAGAGGAATCATGAGATAGCCTTGTTATACTTGGTATGTGATATTAAAGGAAAGGTATTTGATATATACTTGAGACTTAGACCTAGGGAGAAATGCCTTGTGACTCAGACTTGAACCTGGTGACTCTAAACATGTCTACATGACTCTATTTGATATATATTTGGGATTTAGACCTAGGGAGAAATGCCTTGTGACTCAGACTTGAACCTGGTGACTCCTAGCATGACTGTATGTCTCAGATGATGCAACTAAGATTTGAACCTATAGCCATGTGTTTAGTTGTAACTTCTATGTTTGATACATTTTGCTCCCCCTTGTGCATGGATAATCAAGCATGTTTTGACAAGGTTTTGCATGCTTGTGTTCAAGGGCTCAGTGCAATATTCCCTTCAAATTCTTTTATTTCTGTTGTTTTCAAAATGAAGAACAAATTTTAATGTCAAAGATATTGCAATGAGTATGGCCACTTTTTCTCAACATCGAAGGTAATGTGTGACTCACATATAGAACTAAAATGAAATATCTTTATTTGGAGTGGAGCTAAATTATACCAAACTTGACTGTGTGACCCCAGCTGTATGACTCAGTTCATTATGGAACTAAAGGTATTGGAAGGGGAGTTGTGGCACAGGTCTGGCTTAAAACAATTGCCTTGTGACTCATACTGGAGTCAAGTGGCTCTGCATGAGCTTGACTGCATGGGCCTGCAGTGAAGAGATTGCATTGTTGTCAAAATTAATGTATTTCAAGGAGACTTATTACCCCACATGAGCCTTGCGTCACCTTGAGTCACCTTTAGGCAGGTGACTTTCAACTTGACTACATGACTCATTCTACATGACAAGATGATTTGACTGAGACTGCACCAAAGGTTGACAACCTCTCCTCCAAAAAGTCTGTGTAGCTGAGTAGTAGTTCCCTTCTGCATGAATAATGGTATGCTTTGACATAGAATTGCATGCTTGTAGTAATTAATGGGATGTTAAGTGGTCGATTATTCAGTACATTTTCTTCATTATCAAGATTTCCATGAAGCAACATCTCATTGTCATGTTCTTATCTGTCATCATCCATAATTTACACTATTATAACATAATTATGTTTCTATGATGCCTCAGTTGTTAATTATATACCTGTTAAAATACCATCTGTCACCATCTATTCCAGGTGTAGAATCCATGTTCAGTTGTTTGCTTATAATGCTGTAGCTGTCTTGGTTGTTTAGTGGCACAGAAAGGCCTGATGCCAAGTCCTTAATTAAACTTGGGACTAACGAAGTATGCAACTTACTTGAGTCAAATAATGATCACCAACAAATTTTATGTTATATTGCAAAATAAAAACAAATTGGCAATAAAATGTTTTACCTGAAGTAGATAAAAATGTCACTTCCAATTAAAGTCACCTCTCATGTTATTCTTGTTAAAAGATGAATCAGCAAGGGTGCAATAATTAATGTTACCAAATTGTTATGTTTGTTCCAAAGAAATTGTCATATGAAGCGTTTTATATGTTACTCTCGCTGGGCAAGCACTGAACACATTTGATGCATAATGCATGAAATGTTGTAAATATTAAAAAAAAAAATAGAGAATATAATCAAATAAGGTTTAATTAATGAAATATATGAGTTTTGGGTATAAAGAAGGCTTTCAAGATGTAATAATTTTGTTCATCCTGGCAATTTTTATGCAATTTATAAATTAGTATTAAAGTGGTATCAAGTGTAAGCCTGTGGTTGTTCAAGCTTTGTCAAGCATATTGTGTACATGGTTTACGTGTTCTTGAGTGTTTAATCTTCAGCACAACAAAACTCTTCAAAATTGTATTGAAACAGTATACTAGGGTTTTAGGTTTCCTACATAACATTGTATGTAGCTAGCAATGGTTCACAACTTCATCAAAAAGACAGACACATAAAACTGGTTTCTTGTTTCTTCTTGTCATGACTTACAAGATTGTAACCCTGTAAGACAAGATCTTACATTACTTATATACTATACTCTACTTTTCAGGGACCAATGACTGTGAGTATGAGAAGATGTTTCGTGCTGCCATTTTTGAGGCAGATAGTCCTCTGACTATTATTGCTAGATTTTAGCCAAATAGCTAGTCAACAAATCCCTAAATAACAAAGAAATATTTCACTATGAAATGATTTCATCACGTGCTACATCACTGCCACAAGCAAAGGCAGATGTATCAACATTAACTACCATCATGCATTGCTTTTATTTAATTTAAAAACAATTCTTTTTTGTAGCACTTCTTTGTAGATTCTTTCTCAAAATGTTAAAAGTGAATCCACATGCAGACACCAATTGTTTCTTTTGAAATGCTTCCTGCAAGGTAGTTCATTTTGCCTGCTTGAATGGATCTGCTGTAGGTTTTCTTGGTTCCCAAATGAAACTAATTAAAGTGAAACATGCATAACTTGTCAGACATCTTGCAGGCTTTGTAGAACATCTGTTTTGCCACTTGCTTTTCACATTTTAGTTATTTTTTTCAATTTGGCATGTGCATATCCCTTATTTCTTCCTTTAGCTTTGTACGACATTTTATTATGGATACTGAAATTGTAGAGCACGTTAAACTCTGACTTTAAACATGTAGTATAGCAGTAATAGCACCAGCAACCATACCAGTTGGCCATGGTGGCATCAAAAATGTTTTTAAAAATACACTGTACAGACCAGAGTAAGGTCCTTTTTATAACCACCTTAAGCTGACCTGAAGCTCCAACAATCCCAAGCCATACCAAGCAAATAGTGCCATAGATGTTTCACACACAATGGGTCACTACTCTAGATAGTCCTTTACTATAAAGCCGAGGGATTTCCTTTCCCAAAAATGTTAACCTACAATTTGTAAGTCTCATGTTGGTAAAAGGATATTTTCAATTTGTGTAACTGATGATATATAGCAAATGAATTTAAGTCCTCATTTTGCAAATTGAAGGAATCAAAGGTGCAAATGGCCTTTTGAGTGAAGCACCAAGAGGAGCAACCACAACCCCATTAAGGAACTATTTCAAAATCTCAGGCTGCAGCTGCCTCAGCCAAGCTGAAAGGGCTTTAGCCTTTCTTTCTTGTTGCACAGAGAACAATAGCAGGATTGATTCTGTTGTTATTGTAGAGCAACAAAGAATGGCTGCAGCCCATGCGACTTAGCTGAGGCAGCTGCAGCTTTACTGTTTTGACAAGGTGCCTAAAGAAACTCCCATGGCTAAAATTCTCACTGTAAATGGTACATTAATTTAATAGTGGTGTGAAAGGCCTCTTTTTGAGTGAGCTTTCATACGTATAAGGGGTAGCTTTTGCCAGTTGAAATTCTACAATGATCCAGAGGCCTTAAAATAAACCATATTCAGTGTGAGTCAGTGTATTGAAGAGTCAACATAGTGGCGCACTACCTGTAACAGAGTTGCTGTTATACTGAGACCATGACTAACGACTCTATTCAGCATGTGTAAACACATTTTTCAGTAGAGAAGTAATGTTTATACATTCCAATCAGCCCAGGGTGCCTTGAAAGACATCTATCATGTTTCCGATTTAATGTTTTATGCTTGTAAACACTGATTTACCATTTCCCAGTGCTTTGCACATGGTAAACAAACATAGTTCCCCAATACCAATTTAAAGTGCATGCCATAGGTGACGGGTAACAGTGCGACGCTCTCTCCGATGAGTGTGGGTCCAGAGGCACACCCGTGAAATTCATTGTAGATATAAAGTAGCACTTAAGGTAGTTCCCTTTTTCATTTGCATTCTTAATTTTTGTTCATTGCTTACCAGCTTTGATTATTTTGATCATCCAACACTGTAACAGCAGAAAACATAACTTGGTCATAATTTGATATATAGATTCAATGCTTGAGTAGGAAATTTTACATAAATTGCACTTTGCTTTACTTGCAAAATTCTATTCATGATAAATATTATACTTTGCAGTCTAGAAGTATGAGTAAGTACAAGAAGTTACTTTATATATGAAATCAAAAGTAAGCTTACATCAAACAACTCTTAAACAGTGTTAACAGTCAGAAAGTTTGAGGAAGAATAGTCAAGAGTAAAAGAGAAAGCTAAAAATATGGATTAGTACAAACAATTGTTTACACAGTCAAAAGAATGTCAACAAATTCTTTAAAAATAGTTCAGAAGTAAGAGTTAGGAAAAAGTAAAGATCAAATCATGACTAAGTACCATCAGGTATTTACACAGTCCAGTGCATATATTTACATATACAAAGTCAAAAGTATCAGTGATTACAAAGTCAGAAGTGTGAATAGCTGTTATAACACAGAAAGTCAAAAGGTGTTTGGAAAAGCAACCAAATGGACCTTCAAATCCAAAGGCACAATTAAGTAAAGTCAAATAATTGTACGTACTACAGGTCAAGAACTGATAGCTTTCAGATCAATATTTCTGTAGGTAGTGCATTCTGTAGATTAAATAGGAAGCAGTAGGTGTTCATATTTTGGAAAGCAGTTTGGACATTCCACTCATATTTTTGCCTGCACTAGCAAGATTTGTGAGAGTCACATATATGAAAGTGCTAAAGTTTAAATTCTAGAGCAGGTGTCTCTCATCATCTGCAAACTGTATCATATCATGTTTAGACATTCACAGTCCATGTGTGGTCATGCATATTCGTCAGAATCGTCCAATGATAGCAACTACGAGCATTCATTTTAAGTAGCCTTTCACTTTTGAAGCATTTGTCTGTATTTTCAGCATGTGTTTTTATATTTTCTGTAACAATGTTTAGTGTACTTTTATGTACTCTCTTTTACTTAATATTTGTAGCATTTTTAAGAAAAAAGAATGATCATCACGTTTCTTAATTTATCTTTCCACTTTCATTAATAGTAAGAAAAGTTCATCAGTTTTATTTTCACATCTTTTGTACATCACATCCAGTGTACTTTCAGTTACTTTTTTCAATTCTAAATATTAGTTGCAGAAATTATAGACCTGCGTATTTTATCTTTCCTTATGGCTTCATGTAAATAATTATTAGCAAATTGACAAATTTCTATTGGCTATTTTGCATCCTCATTATGGGAAAAGTGTGTTGATCTTCACTGGTTTGTATGAGTTCATTGTTTCGTGTCAAAACTATGCTAATTCATTGCAAAGCTGAAATTTTTGGTATTCCTTTTTTAATGTGTGGGGATTTACAGTAGTTGGGTACTGTTGTGAGAACAAAATTGTTGCGGGAATTTTAATACCCACAGGGAAGTTTAATTATTAACTGACAATTGTGTATGTTGATGAGAATACTCTACAGCTTGCTTTGAAAACATCTAGTATTATTAAACATATTTTCCAGCCAGATTTCGTTTCAAATTTAAAACAGTCACATATAATATGTGGTGCTGTGGCATTCACATTGAACACTGTAAATGTTAACAGTAAACAGTTTTCTAATGAGCAAATTGCAATACTCCCTTTTTTCTGGTCTCCTTTTTTTTTTCATTTATTCCATTATTTGGTGATTTCCCTAGTATTCTGTTCTTTTGACCTTCCTATAAATCTTAGTAAAGTGGCCCATGAGGAAGGCAGTAGGCATCTACATCATACACAAGTCAATAACTAAGCACTAACTTCACAGAGCACAGGTGATTATTTTAATTAAGTGCACACAGTTGCAAAACTTTTTCATTAAAGGTAAAATGGTTTTTAGGCTACTTGTTTACAGCCCAATTGTTTTTTTCAGATGACAGAATAAAACTTTGTGACACAAATTCTTAACTTTTTTGCAAAACTAATTTTAATCCAGGAGCTGTGTATGATAGCATCTGTCTGTCCAAGCTTTAGTTATGAAATGGCAGGATGATTCTAAACCTGAAAATTAATTGCTTTTTACTCATTGCATGGGTAAGAAGCATCCAAGTCTTCACAAGTAACCCAGGGCTTGATTGACAATTTGTAAAATGACATTTCATTTTTTAATGGTATTGAAGTGAAACATAAAACTCTCGAAAGGAATATTGACATCTTTTGCCTAACATCTCAAATTTAAAAATATTTCCATTACAAGTATTTATGAAACAAGTGGTAGGTATACATTGCTTGTCACTCATTGTAGCTCTACACATTTACCTGTGGGCTAGTTTAAAGGGAAAATGCAGTCACCCCAGTCAGAATTCGTATACGGTCATCCTAATTCATGAATGGCCCTTTTTGATCATGTGACAGAATTTATTTACTAAATTGTGAAATTCATGGAGATTAAGTCCTATCTTTGCCATTTGTTTGTAATATTGATGTTCAAAAACATCTACAGAGGTACTTGTAAGGCAAATGAAAGGAGATTTGCAAGAGTTTGCTGATTTTTTGAAGCAGTTTGGGGGGTGACTGCCTGTTGCCTTTAATCTGTCTAGAAAGTTCATGCTTTGATTGTAGTTGGGTTGGTATAGCTATGTATCAGATCTTTTCTCCTTTTTTTGTCATTAAAATCAACCAATTATATTTGTTAGAAGTTAACGGTATACTCACAAAACACATTATAGACATTTACAAATATTTTACAGAAACTCCTTTCTTCCTATCCTGCCTTTTTACAGAATAATCACATGCAGTTGATTTAAGTTTCCTATTGTAGAGATTTTGCCGTAGACAACTATTTTTGTGTACCTGTCGCTATTTTTCTTTGACATTTTGAGCATCATTTTGTTCAGTGTATTGCAAGTGTTAGGTCCTGCTGTACAACAGGATGCAGACATGCATGCATAGCATTTTACGAACTGTCTGCATGTGATCTGTTCCCACCATACAGCATGACAACTGAAAATGTGGTGAAACTGGGTAATGAATAATCCTAGTACTTCTGGTAGGTACTAAGTTACAGTTACAATTTTTTAATGAAAAACAGGAAATTAAGAGGTTGACTTCCCTAGCCAATAGCTAGACAGATACAAAAAAAAAAAAACATTTGGCTAAAATTGCGATAAAATCAGTATTTATATTTCATGTGGTATTTCTGATATGGTGTAATGTACAAGCTTTATTTGACCAAATCTTCTCAGGACACAAGAGGCCGGTTCAGTTCCCTGGTATCAAACAGGGCTTCAGTTGTAAGTTATCCTTCTAGACAGATGGAAAGGACCAACACGCTGCAGCCCATAGAGCAGAAGGCAGATACTGGTGCAGAGAAAACCAGGAGAGTGACCAGGTATTAAATTGTCATAGAACAATGTTTTTGAACTACCTTGCTTTTTTTTTTTATTTGTCTTTTTAACTGCCTGTTATGAACTGCATGTATTGTTAACCTTTTTGACTAAATTCCTTTGTTGATACACTTTTATCTATGTACTGTTTCATCTTAACTACTGGTGGTGCTTAACTACTGGTGGTGCTATCTGTTCAGTTTTAGCTCAAACCTACTGTAGTATGTGGCTGTTTGAGCTCTTGCAATCAGCCACCATCATTCTACAGTATCCATCTCTCTATATCATGTCTGTCAGCAATTGTTCAAGGGGCTCTCAAACATTAATTTTTTGATTGATTTTGGTGAAGCTTTAACAAAATGATTCCTGTATGTGGAGACCTTTGTGACAACCAGGAAGTTAAGGTCAAAGGTCATTTAAGGGTCAATACAGACTATTATGTGTGAAAATCTTAAAAATGTATCTGCTCTCACCTACAGCACTCAGTGTCTTTGAAAGTTGGTCTCAGTGTTTGATAAGTAGTGTTTCTTTCAGGGTGTATACTCAGGTTTTGGATTAAAGGTCATTAAAGATCACTAGAGGTCAAACCGGCAAAATCTTTGATTTAGAACTTCTTTGTAACCATAAGTTGGATGAAATCCAAACTTGGTGCGTGTTATCATCATTTCGTGCCAAATGATGTGAAGGTCATTTGGAGGTCATCAAGGGTCATTGAAGGTCAAATTTAAAATCTTATTTGATTTATATTAAACTTGGCAGTTGTAGTCAATATTAAGTGCCAGAAATTTTGGAGGTCAGTTTGAGGTCATCACAGGTTATTTGACCCATGACGGGAGCGAGGTGGAGGGGGTTGGGTATGAGGGGCTTTGTAGCATCTTGAAAAAGGTTTCTTTAAACATAGAGCTTTATATACATGAGCACATATTTACTTGTATTGTATCTTTGCACCCACTTGAAATCATTTTCTATGTGTCAGACCGTTTTCAGAATTAAGAGGCATATATTTTTGCATCTTTCAAGATTAAGCATATATTTGCCAATATGTGCCATGTATGTATGGGCAGGGGTTGCACTTCATCTCCCTTGTCACAGGGCTGCTTCTAGTACGTACTGTTGTTTGTAGTGCTACTTTTTAATGTTTCTACAACATTTTGAAAATTATTCCCTCTGACCTATGGTGCTCAGCAGGTTTTTTCCAACATTCTGATAAATATTTCAGCTTTTTCAAGTTTTATTAAGTTTGTAAACTTTCAAAGTACAGCAAACATCATTTTGCTGACAAAATTAAAGGTAACCGTGATGGGTAACCAGGGTTGTTGTCATATTCATGCTAGAAGTGACAGTGTAGTCCATTGCATTAATACTATTAGCCAAGATGGAGTGATATACCTGCTTGTGGGCTTGACAGTGAAACAATAAAAATGGCCCAAAGAAAGGTTAATTTGCAGAATACACACTGAAAGACCTGCCAATCAAGCAATTTTGAAATCAAATGGGAAAAAAAAATGATTTTCAAGTACATATTGACTGAGAATACAATATGAATCAGTTGCAGCATGGTGCGGAAGATTTTTTCCAAGTAAGGATTGGGAGGCCAACTTTGCACCAGACAGTTTTCTATCTGTCTGAACCAATCCATCAAACTTTCAAGAAAAGAAATTTTGAGTGCAAAATGTAATTGTGGTCTAATATATCAACTTCACATGTGACATAAAGATGTTTACCAGGAAGTCGCTCTGTCATGCAAAGGGGCACAAGACAGAGTTTAATTCTGGTCTAATTTATCAACTTCATGTTCAATACAAGTAAAGTTTTAACAGTAGTAGCATTCCTCCGTGTGATGCGTTGACTCCTGCAGATAATCTTGTACATGTTAATCTATATTTCCCCTTCTTAATAACTCCTACTTACATTGGAACCCCCTGTGCACATGTGTTTTACAGTTAGCATCTCCCTTTGACTTAAACACCAACCAATTTGTTTACCTCTTTAATCTGAAACCAGTGGCACAGGACATGACAGGGATACAGCTTTTTCAAAGGAAACCTTTTATCTGTCATAATTTGCTGAAAATTGTAAATTCATTGATGCCAGCCTGTGAGGAAAATTTATTCTCTTATTTTTTTTTTTAACCTTATAGATTGGCATATGATTATGTTCTATTTGCTTTCGTACTTGGTCGTTACATTGATAATCTTGTATAGACTTACAGGTTCTAATTAATTCCTTAACAAGTAAGAGTTTGAGAAATGTTTAATGTGAATCAGAAAAGGAAGACATAAGTTTTTTCAAACAGTTTCACTTTTTTTCTCCTAGTGTCACGTTTACACCAGGTGTGACTTCTAATCAAAAAGAAGTTAGTCCCCTTGCACGTCCAAATGACAGCTCTCCTCCATCAACTGGAAATCGTAAAACATCTTTGAAGACCCTCACGGAGAGGAGGCCCTCTGTGGATAGAAAGGACTCGATAGCGAGTGGAGATGAGAGTTTTAGATTAGGGTAATTAATGTAAAATGTAGTCCTCTTTTAAAAGAAGCTATTTACATACATTAATAGAATAGTACAGTAATACCCCGTTTATCCGAACACATCGGGACCGAAGGTTGTTCAGATAACGAAAAAATTCGGATAAACGGGGTTCCAAGTTTTTGGGTATATACTTCATGTAAGCCAACCTCAAACTGAAGTGAATAGACACCTACTAATCCTATTCACTTCAGGCTATTCAGCCTATTCATCTCCCTTCAGTTGTCTATTCACCTCAGTTTGAGGTAGTCTTACATGAAGTATCTCCCAGTTTTTGCCTCAAGTGCGGTACACTGGGTCCATAAGACAGTGTGTCAACACATTTCCAAAATAATTCCGAAAAGGCTAAATGTTGAACACAAAACCCCCCAAAATATTTCGTTACTATTTTTTGTGACCGATGATATTACAAATAAATTTTAAGACTTCTAAAACAGAGAGATTTTATTTTTAAAATTTGAGCCTTCGTTCGTCTGAATAACCAATGCTTTCTACACACTAAATGAGTGTGTGGGCTGAAGAAAAGCTGTAACGATCTGGAGAGGTATCTAGAGTATATATTCTGCATAAATTTCCAAAAATGTTAGAGACACTTGTGTAGGAGACTCTCAAACAGTAGTTCCCAATGTTTTTGTAAGGTCTACTTTCGTTATTTTTAGGTATGAAGCTCACTACGTTACTAACTTTTCAGATTTAGAGAAACTAGGACTTACGCTAGCCTAACGTATTTTTGTATTAGAGGATATTGAGCCTATACCGACTCATGTCTCCTAACAAGAATTTCAAAGCAAATACGTACGATATTTCTTCCAAATTTGATAAAGGGATAACAGATTGTTTGCTATGTCCACATGTCGGCTGTTTTAGTCATCATGACATCTTTCCATGACTTTTAAAGTCCCAAGAAAAATTAGTGCATTTCTGCAAAAATTTACGTTGAATTTTGCCTTGTAAAGCACTGAAAACTCGGTGGATACTACCGTAATTGTGTTGACTATTATTGTTGTTAAATCTGACGGCTAGTTCGGATAAACGGGGTTTCGGATAAACGGGGTTTTACTGTAAACTGAAAATAGTGCAATGTGTAAAGTTTTAATAATTTTGGCAAAGAGGATGACTGTGTTTTAAAACAGCGCTTCTCAACCTTTTTTAACTTGAGGACCACTTTCACTCTTAGAATTTTTCTGAGGCCCACCTTGCAAAAAGTTTATTCTTTTTCTTATTTTTTTATTTTTTATGGCGGATCTCACGGCCCACCTGTGAGAGCTTCGCAGCCCACCGGTTGAGAAGCGCTGTTTTCAAATATACTTAAATTCTTCATCATGCTGGAGACAGGTGAAGACCTACAGCATTGTGCACCTGCCCCTTTATTGTAGCATGTCATTGGTGCCATTTTTTAATCATCCAGTAAGACATATCAGTGGTCCTAGTGACCCCATACATTATGGTATCTCAGCAGCTGTAGTGTTGCCCCTTCAGTTTAACACCTACATGCTTCCAATAGTACCTCTTCAGTGGACAACTTTATGACTTCAGGCTGGAGATACCTTGTTCAGTTTGTCATCCCTGTGATAACTCTTGTAGTTTGGCATGCTATGGGTTCTAGAGATGCCCTGTTTTGAGTGGCATCTTAGTAGCATAACTGGTACCCTCCATTGCAGTATTTCATTGTCACTTTTGGTGTCCCTTTAGTGTAACTCTAGTAATACCGCTGAGGCTTGGTTCAGAATACTATTGGTTCTAGTGATACCCTCTCAGTGTGGCATATTCTGGTGTCTTTGATGCTGCTCTTCAGTGTGACGTTTCATTCGCCTTAGCAGCATATATTTAGTAATGCAAAGTTTTAATGGTGCTTCTTTGTAGTGGTCATCCTGTGGCCACCTTATTAATTCCAAACAAAGCATATAAAAGTGTATCTATAGTCTAAACTTTCAAAAATATATATGTTACAAAGCTTGGAAAATGAATCTAAATGGTGCAACTCCCATCTTCACAGGACATTCCCGAGCTGAGAAATAAAATGATGAAAGCTCATTCGCTCAATTTAGAATGGTAGAATGCACAATAATTTGTGATGTCATTCTTGTACTACTCAAATTACCTTGTTTTTCTTTGTTTTTTATTTTTTTGAAAGCCACTTCACCTTGCGCCAAAATGTGATCACTGTCTGACTGTTGTAGGGTGACTTGATTATAGAAGCTCTCCGTGCAACATGCTAAGCAAGAAAACAGTAATTTTAAGGTTGTATAAACCTTTTAAGTTCAAAAGGAAACAAGCAGGTAATGTGAGTTGTGTGAAAGGACATCACAAATTATTGCACAATTAACTATTTCAAATTAAGTTTATAAATTTCAACATTCTATATCTCAGCAAAGGAGTAAAGTATGAAAATGGGGGTTGGATGAATATTGAGATTCATTTTTGACCTCTAAAATATGTATTCTTGTAATTCTAGACTTAAGTTACATTTTAAGAGTGATGATGACCAAGTATCCAATTTTCTCTGACAGCTTTGAGCAGGGGGTACAAAACCAGGTCTCACAAGAGCTTGAGGAACTTAGAGAACAGCAGAGAATCATGGTGGAGAACCTGGAGGAATTAATGGACAGCATGGATGAAGATGATAAAGAAGAAATCAGGTGAGTTTTATTGGTATGTGATGGGGTCAGATGCATAAAAGTTAGGAATATGTTGACATTTTTATGTTAAGTTGATATTTTTTGTTATTGAGTAAAAAGAAAGGAAATGGGATAGCTGATAGGGATGAGGTAGGGTATGTCAGAAGTGGCTGACAAGGGAGTTTTGTGGAGTAGTTTAAAGGGAGAATGCAGCCACCTCAAATTAGTATAACCAGGTATTCTAATGCAGGAATGGCTCTTTTAAAGCAGCACATTGAGTTGGTATTGATAATTTTGTGAGGATTTTGAAGGGTACTACCACATGACAATGCTTATAATTAGTCAAGTTTCACATCCAACATATAGTTAATTACTCATGAAAAGTTAATTTGTACGTAGTGTATGGGGATGGTCTTAGTTTGCCCATTTGTCATTAGTATGTGAAGAAAACTTGACAGGTTTGGTAAAATTTAGTGAATGCTACCAACCAACTCAAAGTGCTTCTTTAAATTATGTGACAACAGTTTGAAACTAAATTTTTTAATTTATGCAAAACAATCCCATTGTTTACCTTGAAAATGCCACATTTATGTTCTGAAACATTATGAAAGACTTTTCAATAGAGATAAATCAAGATCTGTAACATTTAGTTCATCTGTCAAAGTATTAAAGTTTTGGCAACTACTTATTCCCTTTAAACAGGACGTTAAAAAGGAAGAGAGTAAAACGATGATGAGAAACAGAGATTGATGCAAAAGTCCTTCAAATAGTGGAAGAGAAAACGTTAAAGCATGAATATGAGAGCTACTTACAACAAATTCAATTACGTATCTTGCTATGCAAATTCACGGCATGGAAATTAGAACATTTTAGTCAAACCTCTGGCATCAAAGGAAAATTTATGAAAGTATTTTTTTCCTCAAACTGGCCTGTGGATGATAAAATAGCTGCCATTCCACAGTGCCTCACTTTTATAAGCATCATGCACTGTGTGTCCTGTGACATCTGCACTGCTCACACAGTTTTTAGTGCCAACAACCAAAAGTATAATGAATCCTTTGGACACACTACACAAATATTTCATAAATCCTTAAGCCCCTGGGAAAATGAAAAAGCCTGCTGGGGAGGCTTCCAAGGTGGAATTTTTAAGACCTGCTTTACACTGTGAAGAAACAAGATGGAACAGAACTTTAATTAAGTGAACAAATTAAGGAAAATAGTTGGGCAATTCAGGTCACTTTACTTCTGTGAGGATTTATCTTATTTGAGGCCCAGTGGCCCTTTCCAGACAGCTAATTCTCCCAAAGTTACTTCTTTGGCACTTATCTCTCAGACAATGGCTTAGCTTTTCATATAGTTTAATTGCCCAAAGCAATATTTTAGTGAGACTACTGTATGTATGATGGAGGCTACACTAATGAGCATCTCACACATTTACTGATGTGCATGTGTTGCTCAAATTTCAAATACCTAGGTATCATGGGAAGTATCTCAGGTGATGTGAGAGATATTTTTAGTAAGGGTTGAATGCGTTCTCCCCATTTTTTAACCTAAGCATATCCCTACCTTCCTCCTCCACGTAAACAAATTCATGAATGTTTTTTTTTTTTTTGTAGTGATCTGACAATATGTTTGTTGCAGGATTTGTAAAACTCATGCAAAATTACTCCTTGGTTTACCATTAATATGCAATATTCTTGATGTAAAGAATCCTGAAGGGCACTCGTAAGTGAAAGGGGAGAAGACAACGAAAGATTTAGCTGATGATCTAAGATACGTTTGGGGCAACTGCGGCAACCATTAATTGGAATTTTTTCATCTTATTTTAGTACCTCAGCAAGATACATTAAGCCGATGTTTCATTATAAGGTTGGCGGGTCAACTTCGTGAACGTGAACGTGAATTATAATTTTTCCCTTCTTTATTATCAGTAGGTCAACAAGGTCTTATCCTCAGCTGTCACAACTCTTTGTGCATCCGTCTGCCATACCTTGGGTCAAAGTTCAGAAGATTGCTCGTCTAGCTGCAACTTTCTTCTTGGTCCTGGCGGCATGTTTCAGTGTTGTCTTCACCCTGATGCCTGTCAGCTCTCTGGGGGCTGGAGCCATTGTCTTTGAATCACCTTGGTCTACCGTGAAGCAGTTTTTCTGGCCTTATACCAGTTTGTCTCACACAGATTCACCCCCTCGATAATATCAGGTGTACCCACTTCCATGTCAGGTGATCTTGTCAGTGGAGTGAGAACTTCTAATGAGTGATGGCTGATGAATGCAAGACAAACCTCTCAAGGAAAGGAAACCTGGCTGAGTTTTTGGGTGCAGTGGAGATTTCGCTCTTGTAATGGTGACGGTTAAATTGTTCCTAGGCCTGTATGATTGACACTCAGTCATTGCCAGCTTAGTCAGAGACAGTTTAATTCTTGGGTTGATATACTTATGTGGTTCTGAAACCACAAAATATGGAGAAACTGACAGAGGGTTTAGATCAGAGGTTGCTAGCCGATCCTTACAGCCCTTTGGTGCTACTACCCTTTGGTACTACATGGGGTTGGTACTACAGTCAATAGGACGTTGTATGTACTGTATGCACAATAGGACTAGTGGACTTTTGATGAATGGGCTGTAGGATAGGTGGAAAGTTTGACTAATGGGCTGTGAGACCCATGGGCTCTAGGACCAGTGGGCTGTAAAACCAATGAGCTGTTCAATGACTGAGCTGTTGCACAACAAAACGGTCACCCACAGATGTTTAATATCCAGTATGAAGGTAGCCAGAATCTTTATAGCAATAATTTTGTTCTTAGGTGATGTTTCGTCCACCAATTTTGGCCTTTAATACTATTGGTGCCATAATGTATATTTGTATGAAAACAAATTATTTTGTAGTATTCTGCATGAATATCTCTTGAGTGATAATAAACAATAATACAAAGTTATGGTTTGACTGGTAAAGGGGAAGACTTGTACACTTATATTACTTGATACTCTAGCTATTCCTTGAATCGCAGCTCGATTGTTTTTCCAAAAGTCCATTTGAAATACATTTTCTGCAATTGCTGTTTTGTCAAGTACTTTAATATTTTATTCTCAACTCCATTTGTGCTTAGGTGGTCATATTGTGCAACTTCATATGTGAGTCCGCATAAAGAGTAGGAACTCACCTGCCTTTATGACCTCATCAAACCATACCAGTTACTAGTACCGTTAAATGGTGACATTAAGATTTTTATGATGATTGTTCTAAATGGAGCTCCTTATTGGGCTGATAATTTTCAAATAAAATAGTAAAAGATACTGGTTTGATGGATTAATGCACATGCTTCAAGAAATAGTAATGGTATTGCATGAAACACCTAAGGGTTGTTCTTTTGCATCATGGCAGTTGTACGGGTCATTTCTGGGTACAGTCAGTTATAATCTTTGCCTACCATTATCATTAGTTCTGGTAATTTTCCAAGCTTGTAAAGCAAAAGACTTTGTGATCTGTGAAACGTGCACTTAGTATTTATGTTCAGATGGTAAAGCTTGGCTTGGTCACAACATTGTATCAACTTATTCTGTTGAAAGGGACAGAAGGATAAAATATAAGCAAAAGATGAATCCTGCCCAAGCCAACTTTTCCATGTTGAGAAAATTTTGAATAAAAGGCTTTTGGGGAAAAAATCAAAACCATAAAGGTGCTTTAAAGATTGGCAGTATGTATAAGATACTACTGACTAGTCCCAGAAGGTGACTTCCTTCTGCTGATCAAAAGGTTTGAAGAATATGATTCCACAGATTGGAAAAATAGGAAGCAAGCTCATAGACACATAGCCACACAAGGTACTGAATGGGGGAAAGATAGCTTGAGGTTGGGGGGGGGGGAGGAGGTGCTAAATATTTTACAGGGGGAGATGCTAAGAATTTTCTAGGAGAGGTGAGGAAGATTTTTTGAAGGGGAACCACCCCCTTCCCCCTTCCCCTATTGGCTACAGCCCTGATAGAAAGTCACATAGAAAGCTTCAACTCAGCCATACTGTTATCCTTGACTGTTGTGTATTCAACTAAGGTCAGTCACTTGGATAAAAGTACTTCTTAGTACCAAACTATCATTGTATGTTTATATAACTGTATTGTCTTTAGCTCTGGCAGTAATTTTTCTAGGAGTGCAGAAAATTCACAAAGGCTAGAAATGAGTGGTAGTGTATAAGGTTCAAATTCAGTTTTTTTTCAGGAGGTCTTTTTTCAAATTTTATGCAGAAAATTACTCTTCTTTAATATTTATTGGGCTGTTGGGTTATGTTTATTATTTTAGTGACAATTATTTAGGGAAAGATGGTGTTTTTTGTAACATTTGGCACTTTTTTCAACCCCCTCAGCATTTGTCTGTTCAATTGTGGCTGCTGAGGGGGAGTGCGGTAACTCTCCCCAGGACCCTGTGTATTTTGAACACTGGTTGTATATATAAACTTGCTTTGTTAGTGTTGTCCAGGAGGATGGTACTTTGGTGGCCTTTTCCCTTCATCTCATAAACATGTCAGCAATAAGGATGTTAAACCAGTACCTCTTTAAAAAAGTTTATTATAAACAGTTTCATCATTTCATTCACCTCCCTGCTTCTGCATTTCTAGAGACAGAAGTACCTTATCATTTCCTCTCAAGTCAATGTGTTGAAATCTGTTTGGAACAAGTTGATTGATAAACTCCTGACTTACTGCCGTTTATCTCAACACATATCTACTGTTACACTCTGCCGACGTAATGAAGTCATGAAATTCTACCATTAGCTCTGTTCACATCTACTTTAATGCACTACCGTCTCCCTCATTAATCAGATGAGACAGACTTTGATGCCTCATTATAAAATGAATGATCGCTTGATGCAAACATTAATACTGAAATGCAGCTTAATTATTTATTCATTCTCGTCTGAAATGTAACTCCCATACAGTGTCAGCTGGTAAAAAATGATGTAAATGAGGTGAATGTTAGAGGGTAGTCGATATTAAAACTCTGGTTTCTCATCTCATATTTATTTCCAGTTCTAGGAAACAAAACACATCCATTGGGTTGACTTCAAAGTACAAGGTTCATTCTCCTGACTTATGAGTTGTCTCCACTGATATTACCTTGTGTTTTGTCCTTCAAGCTTTTAAAAGCAATTGTGTCATTTGCATATTGTAAATATGCATTTGCATATGCATGACCCTTCAGATTTGGTTTTAGAAAGAGGTAGTCAGGGATGTATTATCTCTTCTGTTAAAGATGTCATGCTCAAATATTGTTGAAGGCAATCAAATATTTTTAAAGGAAAATGCCTTTGAAAAAGAAGCTCAAAACTTGCTGGACGAGTAAAAATAATATGAAGTGAATTAGCATATATTAGCATAATTTATAAATTATTCATTATAGCTGATGTAAAGTGGTATAGGTGTATATATATGATGACTTTTTCAACATCGAAAATTTGATTGTTTTTAAAGATGAGGTTTTCATTTTTTTTTTTTTGGTGTGATTAGCTTGGGCATATGTAGATATGTTTTATTAATAGTTAAGAACAGTCTTGCAATAATTTATATGTACAATAATTTACAGAAAATGCTTTATTTTGATAATATCCATAATAAAGTTCTTTTAAATTTGATTTTGGTGGATTACTTCTTTTTCAGAGATATGTAGTTTGTTTTTACTTTAAACACCAAGTTTACAGTACATTAATGGAGATGTATGTTTAGTGTAGGGTCCCACCAAAGAATGTAACTCCTTCGGGGAGTAGAACCTCTTTAAGGATAATATGGTGTTTACCCTTGGGTACCCAGCTGAAAGGACTTATGGAAAAAGTATAAATTAAAGGGGCTTATTGAGTTAGTATTGAATATTTTGTGACAAATTTGAAGGAAATTATTGCATGACAATGCTTCCAATTAGCCAATTAGCCATTTGTCACTTCCTAGAGTTACCGAAAACGTGAAAAATTGTAGTTTTTATGGGCTTAAGAGCTTGTAGTTTGCGATGCTCTTCCAAGCCCTTGATTGACTAACCTCTCTACAAATACAGCATGTATTTACAACTGAAGTCTCGATCACAGCAGTTGTTCATAAGAGGAGCAAGTTGGGAGCCTGTTTATCAAGTTCATATAAGCTTCACTAATTGGTTGTATTGGAATGGGTTGCATATGATTAATACCTAATGGTAAAAAGTGTCTGGTCACAAATTTGTGATAAATGATTTTAATCATTAGTTACCCTGTCATTGCTATTTTAGTTGTGTGTTACATAGTCTCTCTTAGTTTGACCATTTGCCATCAAAATGTGAGTAATCCTCAACAGGTGTGACAAAAGAGTTATGAACTTCATGAACCAAGTCAATAAGCCCCTTTAACACAAATCAATTAGAAAAGTGCCATTAATCACAGTTGAAAGGAATGAATACAACGTGTTTATTTACAAGGTACAGGCTAGATTATACAGAAAGCTTAAGATAAGATCCATTTGGCTGTACCATCAGTCAGAATCTGCTAGTGCAGTTGTTTTTACTCTCATCAAATGTGGACAGTGGGATTGCTTCCAGCTAGGACGAGGGAATAGTGATATATCTAACAGCTAGAACGAGGGGGTAGTCGTCTCCCCATGTCTACCCATCAGAAATAGGTGCACAAGCAAGAGGATGAGTCTTAGCCCTCCCCCTCCTCCCACAAACAAACACACCACGGTCGGGCAAAATCTAGTGCTCTGTCACGAAGATTTTTGGAAAACGTTGGGAAATTATGCCCGACAATACTGGTATTCCTCCGGTAAAAAGGCTTAGCTCCCAGACAAAAATTATCCCCTACACCATCACACCAGAATTTGACATCAGTACATTTTCCACCTAACTGAAAGTGTTTACACTGCTATGGCCGCTATGGAAAGCCCTTGTCGGGAATCGGTCACACCCGACACCTCTTTATGATAGAGCTTACGGGAAACTGCATTTTGAGCTCGGTTAAATATCGAATTGCGATGTAACTTTTGTAAAGTTTCCTTCGGCATATTGTTCCAAGGTTAGAAAACACATAAAAGGTGTAAGAGATTTTTGTTGTTGTTGATGTTGTTGTTGTTGTTGTTGTTGTTGTTGTTGTTGTTGTTGTTGTTGTTGTTGTTGTTGTTGAGGGCTATGCCGACTATGCCCGAGCAAAACTCAAGCAAACGTAGATTAGAAAATTCCCCTGGTTTTTACAATATTCTGCCTGAAAAATCGGTTTTGCTGCGACTCCAGCGCCGGGCGGGGGATGGGGAGGGATAAGGAGGAAGAGAGCTGCAACTCCTGGCATGTACGCCTAGTTAATAGCCGACTTGGTTTCTTGCCATAAAATCAAGTTCCTTGCCTTACACCGATGAATTATGAATAACATCAAAGAAACTTCCATAATTATGACGAAGTATAAAAATCTCGTCTGTGGTTAATCAAAGCAAAGACATCTGTTTTGTTCGTATAGACATATCTATCATAACCGCTAATTTGTCCTTCAAATCAACGTGGGCGTTGTGATCGTAATTTTCAATATTCAGCAAATCGGTGTTTTACCACAAAAGAGGTAAAAGTAATGAAGTTGTCCATGCAGCACGTAACGTGCATACACGGTGCGCTTGAATTATCAAGTTAACCAGTGCGGACAGAAGTACTCGCAATGACGTCATTAAAGTATCAGTTACATAATACACATTCTCAGAAGTAATGTTGCAGTATTAGTCACATTTTCAAGGAATTAACACGGGAATAAGAGAACGGAAATGCTCACCCGCCCGCCTCAGCCTGCCTTAATCAAAATTACTCCAACCCATTGTGTACAACAGACAAAGAGTTTTTTAATAGATCGCAAAGGACAGAAATTCGAGTAAATTTTTGCCCCTATTCGAACGAAGATGAACAATGCCTGCAATATCAATATGGCGAATAAAATCACAATTTTGGTAGTTTTCTTGCAAGGGCGACATTGAACCAATCCTGTTTTGGCCACTAAATTTTCAGAACTCTCTGCAGAAAAATATAAATATCAATAACTTACTTCTCTGTCAGTCGATTTATAATCGAAACAGTTATTGAGTAGCCAACGATATCTAGAAAAGGGGCAGTTTTGCTGACCAAACATTTCACTAAGTTTGATGACTTTAACTGCCGGACTTGAGTTGTCGCCATTGGCTTGCAAAGTTTGTAGGTAATCATTGTTTAGTGCTGTGCTGACGTTAAAGTGTTTTTTTTATCTCATGCGTCCATTCTTTCACCTGATGATCCATTTTCTCTGTAAAGCGAGTCCATTTCTCCCAGTCTAATGTGAAATAGTGACGTAACCAGACCTTTTCCGCTGCGTTGGAGCACAGTTTATTGTCACAAGGTTAGGCCTATGTTTTTCCAGGAAAATTTCCGCTAGTTAACTTTCCCCACTGTGAAAAATAAATTTGTGGATTTAGTGGTATAAATTGGAATCTGGACTTGAACAGCGTTTTATTTTTCATTTTCTTTCAAGAACAGTTCATTCTTCCAAATTGTCTTCGAAGAATATTGTGTTTGAAGAAAACAGAATCATACTGCGTCCTGATGTTTATAAAAGGACGTTTTGAACCGGCTGTGGTTCAATTGTAGAGGATGCGAAGGAAATTTCTCTGCTTTTAAAGACACATGGTAAAGCAGATTGTGCAGGTTCCCATCTCACTGATCCTGGGGCCTGGGGGTTTCATTTTTACCTGATAGGATAATTTAGTCCGTGATCGGAGTATTCCCATCCAGACGATCCACTTCCTCAAACGACTACTTCCGGGCAATTAGCAAACGTACATGATTTCCACCCAGACGAACCCCTCCTGCCTGCATTGGATAAAACCGAAACTTTCGAGGAGAATTATGCGGAAGGCAGTTCCAAGCAGTTCGGGCGTTCGGGGAAGTTGTTGTTGGGGGATCATCCCGGGAGAGTTGGCAGGTGTGGCGTGAGGCTTTGCCCAACAGAGGGGCCAGAACCACGAAGACCCGACAAGGGCGACTGGACGCCGAGAGGCTGTAGAAAAAATTATCGACACGCGAAGCACGCCGGAAATTTGGGGTTTCTAAATATTAAAAAAAGAACTTGGAGCTCTTATCAAAGGAAAATTTTGAAATGTAGGGTTTAAGTGAGGAAACTTGGAAAATGTTGGATTTTCATTGAAGGGTTTGCCTTAATTTAGAGCAAAATCAGTAAATTGTCGGGGCGACTGGCCGTCGTCAGGGACTACGTATTTTATCGTACCCGTAAGGACTCCCCGACGAACTTAAGAAAATTTCTCCGACAGGTCAGGGAGTGCATGAACCCACTGACCCCACCTGGTGCCACCTCTGAGAGTTGATCGAGTGCCCAGCGACCTACATGCTACATGATCATAGCATATGGATAGCTGCCACGGTATGCGTTGATGAGAGTAATATTTCATGGGTGTTTTATCAGAGTGAAACTTATCAACTGTGTCCATCACTGACGTTAAGTACCTGACCAGTGATTCACCAATTAAACTGGCCACCCATTAATACGGCATCTGCTAAACTTCTATAGTACTTTATATATAGCTAGGTTCAAATTCTAAAAAAAGAAAAAAAAAAAGAAAAAGAAAAACCATCAGATATCAGACATATCTGGCCAGGAAGTAAGTGTACAATGAGAGCCAAGGCATAAATAAACAACTCAGAGATTATCCCGAAGTCAAATTTAATATATCCAGATTCTCTGAAATTGACGTATAGAATGTAATATGATTCGTGCAAAATATGGCAACTGTTATGACAAAAATGACAACTGACAATTCATCACACAAATGATATGATTGCGATACATACAAAGACAGACAGACAGACAGACAGACAGATGGATGGCAATCAGGCCCGCATCCAGATAAGGTACTGGAGGGGGCCGTGAGTGACAGATGAAATATTTTCCAGGGAGCGAGAAGTGTTAAAATTTGTTAATCCAATGGTAATTTTAAAGTTTCTAGGGATGGGCGTTTTTTTTTTCTATGGGTTCCGCCCTCTGCCTCCCCCGGCAACGGGCTTGAGGGACGGACGGGCAGAAAGAGAGACAGAGAGGCAAGCAGACAAACAGACAGACTTACAAAGGAAGAAACAGAAGACCGATTTTTAAGGCTTAACTATACAGATGCGAAGATGCGAAGAAAAATGTTTTGAGTCTTTTATTCAACCAAATATATTATGTACAAATGTGTTATATATTACTACTTGTTTGATACTACTTCATATCATATATAAATATAAACAGCATAGTATTTATACAAATAAACATCACAAATATGAATGTAGAAATAGACGAGTGGGGCGGAATCTAAGACGGCAACACCTAAACCGCCCTTCCCCTACTCAAAAGAAAGTCGATTTTAGGGCACAATTCTTTATAATGGTTATTGATATTATTATGGCTCTGCTCTGAACAAAAGCAGAGTCAATTTACACCATAGACTGTATTTAGGATACGGAATCGGCACGTGCATATATAGGTCTACCTATTTTACGCTAAGCTATAGTTATATAGCGCTTATAACCCCACATATCTATATAAGCGTTTGAGGGTGGGGCCGGGAGGATGTGGATTTTAGGCACTTATACCAGGGAGTTGCTATTTCATAGCAACTCCCTGCTTATACTTTACTCCAAGGGCAAAGCGAACACCATAAAAACAGGAAAGTTTTTAGGGCAAACTCCGTCCGTTCCCTGCCCTGTGAAATGTCTTCTCTTTTGGCCATCGCTCACATACTCAGAAATAGCCTGTCAAGGACTCATATACATGTATACTGCTTATATTTGGTTATCTTAGTCACATGTTCAATCGGTGCAATACATTGGCAGGGGTTACATAGTTTTATTTATAATTTCTTCACCATTTATAGTTAATAGAGTTTTTTCCCGTGAGTAGACTATTATCTCCAATAACTAAAACTGGGCCAACAATCACCTTTCATAGTAATCGGTATCGTTATTGTATCGTGTGTGGTCGGCACCCAAAGGTTAATTCTAAAAGATTCTTAATAATGATAAATGAAAGCTTTTAAGACTGGAAACCGACAAAGACATAAAGTAATGAGGATGGATGATATCAACTCACCACTGGGTGCCCTTTAAGCAAAAATCATCAAGTAGGGTGAGGTGACTGCACTCTAACAGCAACTTAAAGACTGGAAAACATGTCAATTGGCAGTGGAGCTTGATCTTTGGAAAGATAACTCTAAAATTAGCAGTCATTCGCCAAAAACACGCACAAACACATACAGTTTTAATGATGTTTAGAATCGTGCAATCATTCGAGGTATAACGTGAATCCACCTAGTAACTAAGATGATTCCATAGCATTCAGCAAAGAAGAAAAGGGAAAACATCTAAATTGGAAAAATTCTGTCATTTGTCGGTTAAGTTGACAAAAAGTCTAGAATTGGCCACCTGATGTTGTGTCGGTAAATTTTAAGGTCTTACCCAAGATAACTCTATGTAAAGTGAGTGTGGGTGGGGGAGGGTCAGGCAGTGGCGTAACTAGAGGGGTAAAGGGGACGACTGACTCCCCATCACCACCCAATCTCGTAACCAATGGGGTGGGGCAAGGGCGAAACCCCGGGAAAATTTTGCCACCTAGAAAATCAAAATTACCTTTGCTTTAATAAATTTTAGTATATCTCGCCCCGAAAAAAATTTTCGCACAGTGGGAGCTATCTCGCCCCCTTCAGTAGGGTACCTAGTGTGGCTACGGGTCTGCCACCACCATGACTTAGCAGTTGGTGTTGCAAATCTTTTGTATCATTAACAGTTAAAATTTCTTACAACGCATGGTCGTCGATTGGCCATAATAAGAAGTGGTTCTTGCATACACAATTCAGAAACCATGCAATCCAAATGCCCCCCCCCCTTCCAAAGCCCGGGCGCTTCGTGTGCACCCAGTGTAAATGAGTGTTTCATTATTAAAGATTTTTGTAAAATGGAGGAATGAAATTGTCTCTTATTACTCTCTGTACAACAAGGTGAGTGGAATCATTAGTTTGGAAAGCTATTGTCACCTCTCCCGCAATCTATTCTGCCGCGAACTACTACCCTTACGTCAACTTCAACGACGGTTAGTCGAAGTTATTACTTTAATTTAAAACGTGATGAACTTTTGATCTTTTTGGCATGCTCTTTGCCAATACCATCTGCATACAGTTGAAAGCTTTATTCTAATAGTCACAATTTTGTAAATACTCCAGATGTCTAGAGGCTTTTCACTGGACCTTAAAGGGCCTGATCCCAAGGGCCCCACAATTAATGAGGATGGACTCTTGGTTGCTGGCTAGAAAGGTTAACGCTCCAGAAGCACCTTTGCAAATTGCAATGAATGTTTCGGGTCATTACCAGGTCATCGTCAGCCAAAATGTTCATATGCGTTTCACATAAACACATGGAGGACGCAAGATGTCTCTCGACAGATCCAAAGTATCCGTAACAGTCATTTAATTTAAGAAAAACTATCGGAAAGGACTCCTAGACACCTTGCTTGTGGATTCGAGCATTCGGTCCTTGACTGGAAAAGCTTCATTGGCCAGTATTGCCATACAGCCTCCGTGGACAGTCATGACAGTTGTTTGCCAATGGCATTTGTTGCTACGGACGCCCATGGTTATGTCTATGTATGAACTATCCACAGTAACACCATTTCTTAAGCGTACCTGACCCTCACTCAGTAATGAAAAACTTGTTTTGAAAGGTTCATATAGAGTATCCATAAATATGAAATCATATAGCAACATATTTCATTTTAACCCTAAGATTTTCTTTAAATATTCCAAAAGGGGGAGAGGTTCTCCTTCCTTGCACCTTCTAGAGAGACAGCACTTAAGTTTTAAGCCAAACTCCCAGTGTTTACGGAGCAAAATCAACTCTCTCTACCTGGCACAACTGGATTAGTGACAAAAATGTTATTTAAAGATAGAAATTTGTCTAAAAATTTTAGTCTTTGCCCTGCACAAAAATGTCTAGATAAGCCACTAGACAGCTAGAGGGCTGAGTACAAAGTCTGTACAATTCTCACAACGAGAGCAGCATTTCTGCTGACTGATGGTTATTTGACTGAATATGAAATGAAGTTTTCATCTCGGTCGGCACTAGCCTGCACGGCTAGCCGAACAGTTTTTGTCCTAAATAAGCGATATAGATAAGTTGAGTTATGAAACCCACAGAGCAGGATATATGTTCCTATATCCTGCTTTGTGGTGAAACCAGGAAAGAATGAGAAAACTACTTCTCCCCGCTCAGTAAATTGACAGAAAGCAAATTAAGACTAATCAAAGTATGAACAACTCATCAACCTAGTACGTACAGTCTGCTCCATAGACGTGGAAAGGTGTTCGACACTCGGGGTTGAACGTTGTTTCGGACCCCCGTCCTGGGGAAGGTTTTTAGGGGAGGACCCCCTTTGGAAATGTTTTGAATATTTAAGGGTTCTTAGATGTAATCTGGAGCAACAAATTTGTAAATTTTAAGGAAAATTACCTAAAATTTTTGACATTGTTTGCATAGGAGACAAGAGATTTTCGGCTTTTGATTGAGGAAGGGTGCGGAAGCGTACTACCGTCCCCACACATGTTTAACTGCGGGGCTTAAGCCCTCCGGCCCCGCTTCCTACTCCTACGGCCAGTGCCCATTTTGCAGTTATGTACTACGCGGTATGATGTGTCATTCTCAAAAATTGTTTTAGTGCATAGCACAGGATCAGAAAAAATGATAACTTTACTACAGTTCTGGCATTCATTCAAAGATGAGTTTGAGAAGTTAACTTAAAGCGGCCTATTGAGTTGGTTCACATAATTCATGTTTTTTCGCACCTGTTGAGATTTACTCACATCTTGATGGTAAATGGTCAAACTAAGAGATTCTGCACATCTGACACACAACTGAAATGGATATGATAGAGTAATTAAGGATTAAAATCATTTATTACGAATTCCTTGACCAGGCACTTTTTACCATAAGGTATTCATCACATGCAACCTCTTTCCACAAAAACTACAATTTCTCACATTTTCGGTAACTATTAGAAGTGATACACGAGTAATGAGGCTAATTAGAAACATTGTCATGCAATGCTTTCTTTCAAACTCGTCACAAAATAATCGATATTAACTCAATAAGCCCCTTTAAAACAATTGTCACGGACGACAAAAATATAAAGTGCAACTATATCGTGTCATTTTGAAGCAATGTAAACTCCACAAAATAGACGCTCTTTGGTTAGTAGAAGAATATTTTTCGCTACCAATGATGCACCAACAGCCGACGAAGACAGAGGTAATGGCCTATAGCAATGTAGACAAAAAACATATTCATGGATATTTTTTAGTTTTGTAATAAAATTCATAAATATACAAAGAAAAGAAATTTTAAGCCAGTCGGATCGAATGTTAGGTGATTGCACCCCTTAATATAACAACCATGGAGAAGTTATTGACGTGAGGCCATGTAGCCTTAAGGTAAAAATTATATATGACCTCGCCTGTCAAAACGTGATGTATAACTTGGCGAGAAGTTAGGACGTCCGAAGGCATTAGCAGAGGCCTAAAAAGCCTCGTAAAATTGAAATATACACCAACCATCACACCATTTTTGTGCTAAATTTTGTATTACAGAGTATTGAAATCAGCGAATTCGACAAAACGTGAAAAACACTCAGAATATTTTCTTTGTGGAGAGTTAATTTACATGCAATGGAGTAGCTAGATATTTTTTGTGGGGGGGGGGACAAAAGCAAAACATTCCGAAAGAATATTATCTTAAAGTAATGATGTACTATCTAAGCGTAGCGCCACCATTATCTGGCGTGTAGCGCGCGGAAAAAATTAGACATCTCCGAGATTGCCTTAAATGACACTTCCAGGCCTTGTCAGTAACCATTTCGATGTGTAATTCTGCTTAAAAACATAGGAAGTGTTGTAAGTGTTTCAAATGAATTGCTTTTATTTATTTCCAACAGAGACTAGAAATTTCCGACAAAGGCCTTCGGAGGCTTTGTGGGGGGACCGTCCCCTGTCCCCTCTAGTTACGCCACTGTTTACATGAGAAGCAACCGTCACTTTTGTGTGAAGACATTTAACAAAACCTCAAACCGCAAATTGTAAACCATCATCAAAGGCATTAATTTGTGGTGGACAATGCCATTAGGGGATCGGAGATTACACAATCATGGTATACAGGCGCGGTTCCAGAAATTTCGAAAAGGGGGAGGGGGCTGAAAGCCCCCTTGAATATTCTCCTAGATTAAAATTATGTCAATTTTCGTATATTTGTTATTGTTGATGTGGCGATAAGGGGAAGCCCCCCTTGGATCCGCGCCCGGTATAAAATAACGTGTAGGGCTGGTTTCACGCCTGCAAAAGTCAACTGACGTAACCACGTTTTGGAGGACAACAAGCACGCGGACGCTAGGTCCTGTTCTCATAAAGCAACAGTGGTGCGTGGCGCAGTGTCCTGCAGAACAACTAGCGCGTCCACCGAATTTGACCTTTGACCTTTCGTGCACGCTCCCTATACACTCTTAAAACACCGGGGTTAAATTTAACCAGGATCGGTGTTCTATTTACTCCAACACAATGATGGTTAAATTTTCCATGAAATCCTCGTTAAAGTAATGCAAATCCTAGTTACCCTAACCAGAATTTGAGTCAGTTTAACCAGGATTTCATGGAAAATTTAACCAGGATTATGTTGAAGTAAATAGAACACCGATCCTGGTTAAATTTAACCCCGGTGTTTTAAGAGTGTAGGCGTGCGTATAAGAACCTATACTTATGTGAAGACGTTCAAGTAGCAGCTCCCTGTTCACACCCAGGCATATACCTTTGAACATCGGAGTCTACAGAAAGGCATTTCAGAGCTCCTCACAATTGCAACGGTCAGGTGATTGGGCTGATAACATGTTATATCCCACTTTGCAAGAGCTCGCAAGAAAAGGCGGTCGCGGGAGATTGCAAAGAATCGTAAGAGCTCGCAAGCCGTCGGTCGCTAAGTGGGAAGCCGGCTAGACAATTAAATGGAGTCAGTGAAGTCAATACAGCATGTTACTTCCGTTGCCAAAATATTTAAAGCAGGTCAAAAAATTTCAATACTTCTCAACTGAATTACTTGGGAATCACGCCCACCCTCGTTATCACTTCCCTTGCCCATCATGCATCTGTGTTCGAATGTTGTACGGATTATTTCTGGCTAGTTATTAAACAACAGCTATCTATAAAACGTATTGCATGAAGATACTTTTTTATATTGTAGTATGGCTATAACAGTTTGTACGTTTAGTTTACAAAGAAGGCTACTTCGCATTATCCTTTATTATTTGCTTTGATATAAATAAATTTAAAAGTTACTTAACAAATCATCTTTTTTACATATGGTTTTAAATTTAAAAAGAGGGATGAGAATAATTTTATTTAAATTGGTGGACGTAATGAAAATAAAAACGAACAATTGCACCTTTCACCCTACGTTTGTTCTGTTATTATGTAGTAGATGTGTTTGGCTGTGAATCTTTCAAATGCTTATACGTAACTAACCAGTTAACTCCATGCTTTTCGATTGTTGGTACTGTTATCGGTATTCCATATCGGTATTAGCCGATATCCACCATTTTCATCTTGAATCGGTAGCTGTAAATTCCCTAAAAAGCCGATACTACCAGTAACCGACATTCTCTTTCGATGCTTCAGAAAATGTTTCGTTATTTTAGTATGCGTAACTTAAAATCCCAATACTATACCTCATGGAAACTGACAGAGCAATTTCTGGTTGTTCCCAGTAACCTATGTTTTAAGTGTTAATTTCATTTATTTCTCAGATATCGGTATCAGGTCAGTATCGGCCGATATTGAGAACTAGAATACCTGACTACTGGTATAAGTAATATTGGTCGCGGTTCTTGTAATATCAGTGCAACACATCGAACAGTTCAACACCAGTCGTTCCCTCATGCAGGCTGATATTTAGGTTCTTCTCCTGACGCCGAAGACGCCGATCGCCTCTGTCGCTTTGTCTTTGGTGTATTTTCCGGTGTACCGGTGTCTGTCTGGGCGGTTGGTTTGGCTCTGCTATACGCAGTTGTAGTCTGACGGGATTGGCCAAGTCTATCCCTCACCAGAGATCGAACTCTTTTCGTCGAGACGAAAGAGAGGAATATGAAAAATCCTTGCAGGGAATTAACAAATGTAAGGATTGGAAGAAGAACTCGGTTTCGGTATGCGATGTAAACGATGAGCAGAATCCACGGTACACCGACGATGAAAAATAGCTGTGTTGGCGAAGAGAACATAAACGATCAAACGAAACGAAATATTTTTATGGGCATTTGCACTTTGAAATACTTCTTAGGCATAAGAATGCGCTACACCATTAGGCACCGCAAAAATATTTTTAGCCACCCGGCCGAACGAACGCTGAATCTGACTTGGCAAGTTTTAAATTAAGCAAAGACGCTTTGTCCATAAATCATGGACGTACTCATTACTAGTCATACAGTTTGATGGGCACTTGACATTTAAGGTATAAATTTTGAACAAGTTGTCGAGTAGGATGGTAAATGCACGATAATAAGACATTCTCTGACAGGTAACGATAAGCCTGGGCCGGCTTTAACTTCCCCTGCCATGTAAATTAGTTCCGTCCACTAGACCTGACAAAATTAAATTTAACTGATCGGAAGTTGAGCTTGTACTTTTTCCCATGGTGTTATACTTTTTGACAACTAGATACGCTGACAAGTTATTTTCTCGATGTTTTACAATAATGAAGATTGCTTCGTGATTGCCTCTTGGAAAATACTCTGTTACTATGTGATAATGTCAAGTCAGGGAGTTGTTAGGAAACCTTCCTGGTTCAGTGAAAGACACTGATCGGACGTCGACCAAACTAATCACGTGGCAGTATCATCAGACAGTTTATAAATTAGGGGTGATGAACGAAACCAAGAGAAAATGCATTTTAATCACCATTATTTAACCTTTAATAGAATGTGTTAGAGGTAAATTGTATTTCGACTATCTTTTTGTGTTTTAGTGTACCTTGAGTCTTAATTTTCGAATATACAGAGGTGTTTCACCGACATGAAGTGATCGCGCATCTCTTTGGTTGTTAGACATTTTGCCATTGTGTCACAGTAGTACAGGGGCGTAGCCAGTTTTTTTTTTTTTTTGGACGGGGGCAAACTCGAATCATCGTCCCCATTCTTGACCGCCGTCGTGGGGGAGGGGTATAAACACACCCTCAGATTTGTCCTCATAATATTTTTCAGGGCTTAAATTCTATAGTTAACGAATGTCCACTCTGCTTGCTTTCCAATACCACGCCGTTTGCCGACTGATTCGGAAATCGGAATGTATTGAGCATATTACCGGATAGCCGCACCTGAAATCGATCGTTTTCAAAAAAAAATAAAACAGGCTGGAACATTGTTCCACAATATATCACTGTCAAGCCTGAAATGGTAATCTGCAGGATTTTCGAACTGCTCAGTCATATTTAGGTTATTTTGAGACATTATTACGAGGCGAAACAGAAATTTGTTATAACCCAATTGAATATCCAGTGTTGTAGATAAATACGCAAACGGCAGCCCTAGACCTAGCGTCTGTTCGCATATTTATTTATTGTAGGACACTTTGGCAATACAAGCCTTAGGTGACATTGACAACAAATACTTTTTCGGGATTTATTTATTTTGTTTCAAAATCAGGATTAGGGTTCAAAAAAAGGTTAGGGCTCAGTCCCCAAGGCATAATCTGTTGAAAAATAAAGGAAAAAAGATCCGGAACACTGTTTCCAGAAGCTATGACATCATTAATATCCAAGGTTTTTGAATGACTGTTCGGAGGCCTATTGCCAATGTGTCCTACATAAAATAGATATGCCGTCCATTCTGCTGCGGACTCCATCGTTATTCTTCATCCCCGAGCCGCGTACTCGTGTTTTTTTCGACTGCGTATAAGCAACAGGCGCATTTATGGCCAATAGAAACCGCGAATCAACGATAATTTCACACCTTCCCAAACACTTCGTTTCAATTGGTCTGTTAATTTCATTCGTCTTAGTTTTCAATAGCATAAAAAGGTCACACTTGTGAAGCCAGTATTTCCCAATTACCCTCCCACTAGGCTCCTACCCCCACTCCGCCCCACCAACTTCCCATCCCTCCTTCCTCTCGGTCTGTCTTTTTTTTTTGTTTTTTTTTCTCTCCTTCATTTTTTCAACATCGCCCATCGCGTCCCCAAAATTTCTGTGGGGGTTTTCTGCCCCCTTCCCCCTACTGGCTACGCCACTGCAGTAGTATCTATGGTTATGTGCGCGTGTGCTGTAAACACGCTTACTGCTCGTATGTTGTGCCCGGCAGCGTCTGGCAATCCCAATCTCCTGACGTCACAGGAAGTATTTCCATCAACAAAGCTTCATATATGACACTCAATATTTCACCTCCCTTCCATCAGAGGGCATTTCTGTGCTGAGATTTAATAATGTACGACGTTACTTTTGTATTAATCGGATTACCATCTTTTCTTTAGGCTATTTTTGCGAAAGTTACTGCACTTTGTTCCAAAATTTGATTTCTGTTTCATCCTAGTGGTAAATTGTACAAGACCACTCCTTGCAACACACTATGCAAGAATGGGGTGATTCTTTCACAATGCATGTTAACATTCAGTTTTCAACGGGAACAAAAGCAGTTAATGTCAGCTGTGCAAGAAAGACATCACAAATTATTGCTCAATCTACTATTTGAAATTAAGTGAATAAATTGTACCAGTTAATATCTCAGCAATGGAATAAACCATATAAAGATCGAAGTTGAATGAGTGACCTTCATTTTCCAACCTGTAATATATATATGTACTTGTAAGTCTAAAGTTAAGATACTCTTTAACGCAAAGAAATGCGAATATTTTTGTCACAAACTAAATATTAAGGGAGACACTTTGTATACATTTGAATGAAGTTCGCACCCAAACAATAATTTAAAAATTTGTCAAGGAGGCTTTTTATAGTAATCTTATCTCCTTCTCACTTTTCCAAATCTATCGTCCCTGCCAGGTAGGCTCAGGAATAGAGTCGGTTTCTTGTGTAAACGATAATCGGTAAGATAAATGCCCTGTCAGCGGTTCCATTACCAAAATTAACAAGGCACTTCCTAACTGATGAAATATTTCGTGACGTCACGAAATGCACAAATCCAAAATATTGGTAAATAAGAATAAACTTGTAATGATAGGAAGCAGAATTTCGCGATGCCATGTCACCCCAGTGAAATTTAAAGGGGCGCATTGAGTTGATATCGATAACTAAAGGAGGGTGTTGTAGGGTGCTACCACATGACAATGTTTATAATTAGCATACTTAGTCAGGTTTCACATCCAATAGTTACACAAAAAGCTAAAATTTTGTAATTTTTGGTATCCCGGCGTGTAACGGTTGTGTGTATATTAAGCCTAATTTAAAAAAGTGTCTGGTCACGAATTTTTGAATACCGAATTGAATCAATAATTACTCTCTCATAGAACATTTATTTGTATGTAGGATATAGGGATTGTCTAAGTTTGACCATTTGTCATTAGTATGTGAAGAAAACTTAACAGGTTTGGAAAAATTTGGTGAACTTCATGAACCAGCTTCATGTGCCGCTTTAACAACACTGTATGCCAGATTTTGCATACCGTCACAGCTTTCCCTTTTCTGAACTACCGATTGAGAACTGCTTCGCATGCAAGGCTAACTGATAAGTATATAGACTTTATGGACTGACGTCACGCGACGTCACTTTGGCGGCAAAACAATGAGGTACATGGCACACACGAAGTAGACTTTGCAAGCGCTCTTAGAAGACTACGCGCGTATTCTACCAGTACTGTAATCAGCTGTCTGCATTTGTTGGTGTAAATTGCAATCCGCGCTTGCCTTATTGGGGGCGCACTTTCTGTTCTGTGACGTCATATGCATAAGGTCTGTACGAGGAATTTGTTCCTGTGTACCGATATACCAGGTGTTCAATATGCACAATGTAGCACAGTTATCATCTTCTTTAAACCAATTAAATATTTTTAGCGATATTAATTACCTACGTGGAAGTACCTAACTTGGGCAGAGTTTCCCCAACAACCGTGGATCAATGGGCTTAGCGTGAGATTGGTTTCCCAAGTAAAGGTAAAGATTTACGTTTTGTAAAATAAGATGTTGAGCAAATTTTACTCAGTTGCAGTATTTTCATGTAATTGCCCAGTGATTGTGTAATTTTTAGCCCAACTGTAACCTCGAATCAACGATAATTTCACACCTTCCCGAACACTTTAATTGAATGTGTAATTTTTAGCCCAACTGTTTAAGAGCGCCATATACCGAATTTTCTAATCGGGTCTCAATGGAACTTAAAATAGTGCAAGCTTTGACTCTTGACGGCTGAAATTGTTCAAGGCGTTTGTTGTTCGCACTATTGCAGGTAAGTCTGCTCGTGTTCCTTTAGAGTCGAAACTCACTTTGGGAGTAGTTTCGGATTTTCAAAGGTAATGTAAAATAGTCCGCAGGAATTTTCTTTTAAAATCTAGCATACAGTTCTAGTGTTGATGTATTGCGCTGAAACCACATCTCTACGATACTTTTTAAGTGGCGTCGCCAGGATTTCAAAAGTATTTGGAGTGGGGAGGGGGTGGGTGAGCGGGGTTAGAACTTTTGCTTGGGACAGGTGTTGTGAGTGCCCACTACTTCTGTAAACTGTGCACCTTGTACAGAAGCGGACTGCCGAAAAGGAGGACCAAAGGCTGAATGTCCCTTCTTCCTCCCGGCGGCGCTACTTTGGAATATAAATTCTTGTTAAAGTTTACTTACACGTAAAGCCACAAGATAATTGTGCATCATGGCAATATGTTTGTTCTCCGAGTCTGTGGGCTTGGCTTGCCTCTGCCTTAATTTGGTCATTCCAAGAACAAATAGACAGGTACTGGTTAACGCTAGCAAACCCGCTGGAACTGCAAACACAATGTAGGCCGCGATACTACGAGACATCCAGTGTCTTGTGTATTGGAAGTTCGTACAATGACATAGGTGGAGTATTACAGACGTGATGACGAAGGGAAGGGGAAGTCCCCACCCAAACAGGGAGAAAAATATAAAGTCCGTTCGGCTTGAAATTTTGCTCATTTTGTTAGCTACAAAGTTTCCACTGAAAGTGTGAGATACGTGGAAGGATATGACAGTCATCCATGCAAAGGTGGAAAGCCAGGCGTAATGGCCTAAAAATGAAACGAATTGAGCAAGTCCATCCACCATCTGCGTTAAAGTACTTATACTAAGGAGAAAGAGCGCCACCCATAACATGGAAAGAAGACTGACCAGGCAGAAACCATAAATGTTCCTTAACTTTGGAAATAAAGCGTGTATGGTAATGATAAATAGTATGCATATGAGAGACAAACTTCCACATAGGAGCTGTATGTAGTATGAAACATTTATCCAAGGTCCAATGAGAAACTCAGTACACGTTTTAATGCTTCCTGTCCGGGAAACGGTGTATTCTTGAAATTCCAATCGTGCTCCCGTATTAATATGAGTTATTTCCATGGTAACAAAATCCTCAATCGTAAAGTCTATAGGAGATAATTCCTCATTTTCCCATTGACAAGTGACGTCCGGACAAGTAATCTGGCAATGATGAGAAAGGATACACGCGGAAGATATGCAATCCACATCAACGACATGAAACGACTGGTTGTCCAATTCTACTGTAAATTTTTCTACAGTGATGCAACCGGAAACATTCAGATACTCTGACTGTATGTTAATTCCAAGAGTTACATTGCATTTTGGAGTTGTGATATTATTCTTAACAATGTTTTGCAAATACAACGCGCTTAAGTCATTTGGAAGGTAAATGTTTACATACGGTTTGTCATCTCCTGGTAATGATTTGTAATGAACCGAGTAAAAATCTTGGGAAGTTTGAAACACCTTTGACAGGAAATTTAAGACACATTCTGTAGGGTCATCCATTGTTATGGCAGGGTTATCTACTGCAGGGTTCGTCTCTCCCATTTCTCTGAGGTCATTTAAAAGCCGACATGCGTTTTGGAATATTTCCTGCAAATCCAAGTTGTGATTGTTACGGCAGTTCGAAGTTAGGGCTGACCAAGATTGAACTCCAAATAAAACATCAAACGTTACAACGTTAGGTTCAAATGCAATCGGATCAGGTTGAAGACGAATATTATTGCATATCATGCATTTCTCGTTCTTGATACCTAATCCGTTTTGAAAACGTATCGGTTCCATTAAAGTCTCACACTGTTCAGTTAATGTATAATTTGTTTTGTACGGACAAGTTTTATAGAAGTAAAACTTTTCCTCACAAATCTCGTATTTAGATCCCCAAATATTTCGAGCCGGTAAGGCCTTGTAGCTTGTACCGTTTCTTCCTATTTTCCATGGTAACATTTCATCCACAGAAGTACCGTGACAAAGTGCGCAATAAGAATTCTTGAACAAGACTCCATTCCCGTCATGTACAGGGAGAAAGTTAAAGAAATCTGAGGAATCATTTGCAATACATCTTTCTCTTATAAGGCCATTATTCCATGTATTTGGACAAGACGATACCATCATATACTTTGTGGGAAATCCGTCACTAACACTGGAATTGCCAGCCAGAGGTAGGCACGAACTGTATCTATCGTAGTCGCCATTTTGTTGGGTGCGATTGACGTAACACGAAGAGATTGATTCGTTTGGGCATTGGTCGTCAAAATCGATACAACAATCGTCATAAATTTTGCATTTGTTGTCGCAGGCACAGGAAGTCTGGTTTGACCCTTGACCACATCGTCCAACGCAGTCCGGAGTGTTTAGGACTTCTGTTAAAAGGATGAATGGAATCGAAAATAAAGAAGTGACGTCACGAAGAATATGTAAGGAGATATAGGTAGCAGAAGAGACACCATGCCATACAAATACTTAACCGATATTTACAAATATTTTAAATGCACATAGTACACTCTGATCGTAAATTAACAAAAACAACATTTTAGTTGTTCGTTTTAGACATGTTTTGATTTATGTAAAACAAGACAATGTTTCATATAACTAATGACCTTTATTTTTGAATTAATTCATTTTTGGAGTGATGTAGGATGACGTCAATATCATCGATTAAATCTGTCGAGCGTAACCATGGAAACATGCAAAAGTACAGAGTAATGTCTTGCATGTGTTTTCATCATCTGTATTCTTATATTACACTCCAAAAACAATTTGGTCAAATTGACCAATGACTGAGTCAACTATGCACTGGACCAAATATGGTCAAATAGTTTGAATAAACTATGGTCAACTTTGACCAATAAGTGGTCAGATTTGACCATAGTTTGGTCAAACTATTGACCATATTTGTTTCGGTGCATAGTTGACTCAGTCATTAATCAATTTGACCAAATTGTTTTTAGAGTGTAGTAACACTGACTTAAGTAAGAACATGAGATATATTACAGTATCGGAGCACGACATTTACCACAGAACTAACTATTTTGTCTTATTTCTTGTTTTTAATCTATAACTATTGCTTCGTGAAGGTTGGGATTCAGAGCCATCAGGCTATGGTAAAGGTATGGTGAATGTGTCGTTAGGCAAGTGAGGGGGTGGCGCAGTCGCTAAGTTCAGAAGTTAGTGAATGTGGCTTGGAAAAATTGACGTCATTCTTTTTCAGCCTCACTCTTTATAATCAAAACTAACGTCAGGCACGGTTCCGATCTTGCGCGTCTTGCGCGTCACCTCATTCTTTCACTGCAGGACGTGTGAATAAGTTCCTTAGCTTCGTATTCGGGTCCAACGAGAAAATCTCGGACGCGCAAGGATCTCCCCTCTCAGTGCCTCTCACTCCCTTTCTCAGCATTGCGACAATCCAAGCTAGAATAAAACAATGCCAGTAAGTGCAAAACCATACAAAATCATCGTAATTCTCAATCTCCTCCGCACACCCCAGTACAAATATGTCATTATGAGAGCGGCTGGAATTCCCTTAAGCTCCGACTTTTTCGCAGTGTACCCACTGAATAAACCGTGCACCGAAAAAATGTATATTCTCGCAGAGCAGTGTCTGTCAGACTTTGGGTGCATTGTTTACTTTGTACATTATGCCGTTGGACCCTTTAAATTTAGAGGTAACCGCTAACCCTGATCAGGCACCTTACAAACAAAGACGTGTTTGGTGAGGGGTCTGGGTGCAGCACCCCTATCAAAAATGTCAACGATAGTATAAATAATTCGTATCATGATTGCTTGCTAATGAAATGTTTTCCCATACCCTTATCCTTGTGCCTTGACAAGCCACGCCTTTTATTTAAATTACTTCTTATGCATTGTAGGATGAAGAGGGTAACTAAATTTGCTTGCTGCAAGGGTTAAGTTAATTGTGTTTGTTTTATAGGTAGAGAGAAAAAGGAAATGAAAGGTGATGCTACTGTGCAAGCCCTTAGCCGGGGCAGGGGCGGAAAAATTACCCCCCCCCCTAAAAGATCAGAATTACCATTGCCTTAATGCATATTAATAAATCTATCCCCCTTGAAAAAAGTCTCCCCTGGAAGCTATCTATCTCGCCCCCTTCAGCACATTGTCTGGCTATACGGGTCTGTTACTGCGTCCACAAAAGGTCACTTATTTCGTCCCAGACAATTGAAATTATCCCAGATACGTTTTCTCCTATCGAGAAAAGAAAATCTATCTAGCACGTGCCCTTCTGAGACAAAGCTATAGGCCTATATACAGTAGCCTGCACTAAGTTTAACTTGCCCCGGAGTATAGCTGTTGAGTACCCCACCGTGTGTGATTCCAATGCTTCTATTTTATGACCTTGTCCATGCAATAGGCTACCCTTCGTCAAGTTCGATGATCTGCTGCACAAATCATCGAAGCCCATTCAGCATGATCTATACATTTGGAGGTAATGTTTGAATTTATGTCAATAAAGCGCAGCATACCCTGGGGCTCATAAATTTGTTTAGGGTGCTGCAATAACCCCTTTAAGCAGGAAAGAATCTGGCGATTGTTAAAGGTGATAGAAGGTGATCCGTTTTTTTCAGTGAATGACGTCACTTTTTACTTAAACAAAACTTCTCATTACATTTCCATAAGAATATATCATTATGTTTTTCATAAGGTATAGTTAGATACTTGGAAGTTGACGAGCACCGAGAAATTACTGCATAAATTGCAGCATAAAAAGTGACGCTTACAGCTATAGGCCCCTTTTGCCTTAAGTATTCATTCAAATATCAAAGAGCATAGAAAAAAATCGTAAGCAAACAAAGAAACAAAGGAGACAAACATGATACTAAGCATAATTTATTAACTTATCTCTTATCTTCTTTTCGGTTCCGTTATTTCGGTGATTCAAAAAGGAAATATTGATTTTTTGCAACACAAAATTCGATACCTTCCAGCCATAATTTATTCAAGAATAATATGCAACTCATAAGAGACTGCTGGGTCACTTTATTTTCAAGTATTAGAAATGATTGGAGTGCTTTATAGCTCATGAATAAATTTTCACCCAGTCTTTCCACTTTCAGACGATGGAGCTTCATAATCCTTCTAATGCTTAACCTTTTTTTTTTTGGAAAATAGTGTTACTGCCAAACAGTGTTGTTGATACTGAACGGTTTAATTATGATTAAATTTTTTTATTTGTGCCGTACTGATGCAATTCAAACACAGTATTTCTCTTAAAGCAAATATAAAATTAATCATTTTGAAGAACAACGAAGGCAAAAATTAAGTACGTGCAATAACTAGTGTAACTTATCTCTTATCGAAGATAGAACTTCAACATTATCTAAAATAATTCTGAAGAGAGTAAAGAATAACGAGTTTTATTTTTATTTCTTAAAAAGTTGTTTTCAGTACTCGTGTTGTGAAACACTGTGAAAGATAAGAGCATGGGAAGGTGATACTAGACTTAACAGATTCAGGTAATATTCTTAAAGAGACATTTTGAGTTGGCTCGTAACATTCACTAATTTTTTTCCAAACCTGCCAAGTTTTCCTCACGTACTAATGACAAATAGTCATACTAAGATCATCCCAAAACCGTACGTACAAATTAACTTTTCATAAGTGATTAATTAACAATTCAATTCGGTTTTCAAGAATTCGTGACCAGACACTTTCTCACATTAATATATTAATAGCACATGATGACCATTACAAGCACGGGTCCAAAACTTCTAATTTTTTAGTTTTTAGGTAAGTCTTGGATATGAAACTTGACTAATTATGCTAATTATAAGCATTGTCATGTGCTAGTGCCCTTCAAAATCCTCGCAAAGTTATCAATATCAACTCAATGTGCCGCTTTAAGTCATTTGGGGGAGACTGCCGTCTGCATGTACAGGGACTGTAGGCCCTTTAAATGTATGCACACTATGTGTCGCATCGCAACATGTGTGATAGCCCTTGATTACTTTTACAAAGAAGAGTATTCCCAAGGGCACTAAAGTTTTCATAAGCGGCTAATGTTCACAACTGTTGAGGAAGCAATTATTCCATTAGAAGACGGCAGCTTGAGGTAAGGAAAGGGTCGTTGAGATGGTTTGAGAAGGAAACATATACCTATCAAACGGGAATATGGTGGCCATATGTACACATCAGTATGTTAATGTTTGAGGCGCAGGGTAGTAGGAAAGCACTCGTACTTATGCAAATCGGTTGAAGGTGTTCCATAGAATGTGGATGAGGCCGTAAAGTGAGAGGATGGTGTGAGTACGGTGATGAAAGATTAGTACAGAATGTTACCAGAGTGAGGAAGTTTGTCAATGGTGTAAAGAAAGACAAGTATGTAATGGTGGAGGAATGACTCGAAAAATTTTTATGGAAAGAGGAGAACTATATCCATGGAAAGTGGAAGGACTCGTAAAACTATTTAATTGAGTTAGAAAATGGTTAGACAAGACACTTGCCTTCACTAGTTGGGATGCACGTAGGCCTAAAGACTAGGCCATTTGATAAAAAATAATTTATTGATATGCTAACTTTGTTACAGAAAGAAAAATCATTCATCCTTTTAGTTTAAAAACAGACGCTTTTTATCCCAAGTACGTTTTTGATCGGGGGATATCAAAATTCTCAGTTGATGACTGCCCTTTGATTGAAATCAAATTCAAAAGATGCAGAGTAGCTCACATTTGGTAATGCAGAAAGGGTGTTCTGATAACACATTTGGGACTTGTCTGCTGACCAGGCCATGGCTTTGAAGGGGATATGACACCCCTTCCCCCAACCAGGGAGTTGCTAGCAACTCTCTATCCAAACGTACTTAAGGAATAGGCCTAGGGTTCTAAATACAGTACATAACTGCATGCATGACTTTGACTAACATTCATTAAAACAATACAGTTTCACTCTGGTTGGTCAACGATGACTTGTGCAGTCAGCTGTGTTCCCGATATAAAGCTCACACATTGTCACTGTGTGTCAATATGTATGGCCTCGAGCAAATTAAACTCATTGCAGGATAGGTAATGTGCCTTTGTCTTGGAGGTGTACAAGGCAGGAGGTTTGGTTTAAATTGGAGGAGGGGAGAATTCTTACTGTCTGGGGTGAGATTAGAGGGTCGTTAAAGGCAATAGGGAGTCGCCCCAAAATGTTCTTTGAAAAATCAGCAAATTCTTGTAAATCTCCTCTTATTGCATTACAAGCACCTCTGAAGATGTTTTGAACATAACTATTACAAACAATAGGTAAAGCAAAGAGAAATGCTCCTTAAATTTCACAATTCACGAACAAAAATGTTGTCACATGATCAAAATAGGCCAATCATGAACTAGAGTGACAGGGCACACTCACTCTGATTTGGGTGACTGCCTACTGCCTTTAAGCAATAAACTGGGTTTGTGTCTATACAAAGAGAAGCTTAAAGACAGATTTGCATCACCCCAAGTATGACTTTAACACAGGGGTAAGCAAAAGTCTCAATTGGTGACTACTCTTTGATTGACATCAGAATTACAAAATTCAAAAGATGCAGAGCAGCTTATATTACACAGCACGCACAGAGAATGTTTTGATTACACATGGGGTCTGTTATACTCACCAGCATGTGGCCTTGAGCAGTGAACTATGTTTGTGTCTGCACAAGGAGAAGCAGTAAAGACAATTGTGGGCGGTGCTTACCACCAAGTAAAAGCCATACTTGGGGTGATGCAAATCCCTCTTTAAGACAGTTTTGGGAGGTGCAAGAAGTACCTTACTGTAGTTGGGGATATTGGAACTGTCTGAGATGACGAAATGTGCCCTTTAAACATGTCAGATCATCTAACATATGAATAAATAGGTCTTTCCTTTTTGTCAACAAACATCTGAAACATATCGCAAAGATACTGCAAGGCTAAAATTTGTAATTATAATTCAGGGCTTGTGAAGGGCAGTTGTTTTACGACGCTAAAGCGACCACAAATGTGGGAGAAGCCTTCATGGCTTATCAAGTACAGTTTGGTTATCAAGCCACGTTGGGTGGCTAACCAAATCAACAATTTAGGCCCAATTAGGTTCAGTTTTTTTGAAAGACGAGGTCAGATGGGAATACCGTATATTGCTCTTGTTTTTTTTTATTAAAGCATACTGTGACAAGGCATGACAAATAATACTAAAGATCTTTAGCCTACGTATATACAGGTGTGTTCCAGCTGGGGTATCATGTAGGAGAAGAAGGTCCATTCATCAGGAAAAGTAACATACATAAGAACGCCTCTATAGCAGGGGTCCGGGGACCTCTCGGCGAAAATATGTGGGAAAAGGATCCCTTATATGAAATTTCCCAATTTTCTTGTGGCCTTAAAAATCATAATTATGACATCTTCAGCTTTCATTACTTTTTTCTCAAGTATAGCAAACTTTCATTTACGGTTTGGAAAAACCCGGGGTAACTTTCCCCTTGCCCCAGTAGTCCACGACTCGCCAGGCCGGGGATCGAAGCCCGAACCTCCCGGTTGCTAAGCTCCATAGTTTCAAATGCCACGGTCTTTATCCACTCGCGATCGCCCACAGCACCGGCCACACAGAGGCGTATGAGGGGGGAGTTAGAGCCACTGTTCCCACCAATTTTTGAAAAACCTCAACATTTGGGCAAAATCTGTAGAAATTCGGGCAAAATTTGTCTAAAAAGGCAGAGAATAGGGTAAAAAACTCGCCCCAATCCAAATGGTCCCACACGCTTATGACTTTACGTGATTTCACATTGCAAAGTGAGGGGTGTAGTGTCTCACGCAACTATACATGCTGCGAAATTATATTCTGTTGTCTCCTCACAAGTCCAGACAATCTTTATAACAGGTTACGTCAGCAAAAATTCCGTCAAAGAGAAGTCTACAGAAATCTTTCTGGCAGCTTACAGCTTCCGTAATACACCATGGGGGATGAGTTACTTTGTTGGAAATGTGCTACAGGTAAATAAAGAAACTTTCTTATGTTTATTCATGACAATTGAACCAATGGAACTCAACCTCAATAATGAATATTTATATTCAAATATATAGGAAAGTCATAAACCTAGAATGGGTATCACGAGATAAATCACGCTATCACATGGCGGACATAATGGATGTATTACCTCGGGGATAGTATTTCCAGCTCTTAATATCTGATCCGTAGCACTTTTCAATTATACAAGCTTTTCTTTAAAGAGCCTGTACAGTTCTCTTCAAATTTATTTTGAAATATCAGCCAAATCTTACAAATATCCTCTTAGTTTCTATCAAGTATCTTTCATGATATTTCAGAACATAAATATTGCATTTTTAAGATAAACCAATTAGTTACTCGGCGAGAATTTCACAATTCAGAGAGAAGATATTGTCACATGATATTCAAGAGCCATTCATGAAATAAGATACCCAGGTACACTTATACAAATCGGGGAGACTGTATTTTCCCTTTAAGCAATTTATTTGGATTTATTAGTAATTCTTCGACCTGTGCCCTGGGAATAAGACTGAGATAAAATGTCTCCAGACCAATTGTAACTTCTAAAAGAAGTTTCGATGAGTATAATGTTCACCCTGACAGCGAACAATAACAAAAAATAACGTATGAGTTCTCCCGTTATGCTTCAATGTAGTTCGTACTTCTCAGGTATCTAAGAGTTGCAATTTTTCAAGCTCTGTCATGGCTGTGTGTATTAATTACCAGTGTGTTGCGATGTTGGACGAGCCTCGTAACCTTTAGCGACGTGCATGAGCGCATATGGGAGAAAAAGTCATTATCTTGCACTTAAGAACCGTTTACCAATTTATCTCTCGTGCTGCATGGTTTCATTTCCAGACTAAATGTAGTGCACGCCGATTTGGAAACTGGTTTTTTAGTCACTGCAAAAAATACTGGGGCGACCTATTCAATAAAAATAGTACAATAACACATAAGGGAAGGAAAGCTTTTTCATATTTTAAACATTAACAAGTCCGTTCTATCGACATAATGTGGCTACCAGACACTTCCTACCACACACGTTCCTCCTTTTGAAACACAGTTACGAAGAAAATACGTACAATCGCCAGTGAAGTCATTCATATGCAAGAACGATACCTAAAATGCCCCAAGATCATTTCCTCAACATACCCAGTAGAGTACATTGATGAGACCTTTCTTCGTTTCTTTCGCAGTCACGTCATATTGACACCATGATAGTGCAACTCCATGCTATTTCATCATACAATAAAAGGTCAACGGAGTGTATTTGTAATCGATCTGGTAAAGGGTCCTCGGTGAGCCAAAATGGCTTCCCTACCCTTCAAGTTAATGAACAACGCAATACCATGCAACTTAAATTCCAAAGGTAACACTTTCACAAAAGTAGACGTCAAGTACCTTTTATACGTATACGGAACTCCTGTTTAGAAGGGGACCTAAACATGGTAAAAAAAAAAATAAGAACCGGTAACAGTTGCATGAAAGCATGAAGTCCACAATACAAAGCCAAAGTAGAAGAACCACCAACAAGGAGACCAAACCGGCTTAATTAAGACTTCGATTGTAACTACCATGGCCGTACTGGCCGGGGGTGCTGGGGGCGGCAGCTCCCCACCCAAATGTCAGAAACCTGATTAAATTGGGCAGATGTTTTTTCTCAGTCGGCCGGAAAATTGGGCAGTCAAATTTGGTCTGGAGTCGGGCAAAAATCACCGCCCTCCCTGACAAAAACAGTCCGGTACGCCCATGGTAACTGCACAGTAAGAGAGTCATGTCCACTTGATTGAAAGTAACTGCATGACACCTGCGTTATGTGCAAGGCAGAGGTAATCAGTACTGACAGCATACAAACAAACATAGGTATGTCTGGTGGCCTTTTCGAGGAGAGGAACAACAACCACAAAAAATCGTTCAACCTGAAGAGATATGAAAAGTTACCTTCATAGCAGGTGTCGAGTGTGTACTCCTCTTTTGACGTACATACTCATACTGGTATTACGAGTGCAGCCAATATAGGTGCAGGAGTAATATACGTATACTGAGCGGGCCACGTGAAAAGGAGACCGAGTTATCTAAGCACATCTGGGCGCTGAAAGAGGATGGTGTTGATTTTTCCATACGTTGGAAAATACTGGTCTAATCGAACATGCAGAAAAGTGCATCGGGTCTCTGCAACCTCTGCCAAGCCGAAAAGAGGCCATAATTATCCATCACTCTACACACCTCCTCAACAAAGGATCTGGAATTCTGTCACAATGCCGCCACCGTAACATATATATATATATATATATATATATATATATATATATATAATATATATATATATATTATATATATATATATATATATATATATATATATATATATATATATAAATATATATATATATAACGTATATATATATAACGTTTATATATATATATATATATAAAACGTTTATATATATATATATATATATATAAATATCTGTAAAAAATGATAGTCCTAATTGACTTATCATTTGGGCTCTTTGTCCTCACAATTTAAAACCTGTAAGTTTCGTACGTTCCTTGTCACTCTTGTGATCAAGCACTGAAGAAGAGCTAGTATTGCTCGAAAGCTTTGCAAAAATCTTTCATGGCTGTTTATTTACCAATTTTCAAGCCTCTACTGCTGTTACGTATCTCTCTCGAGATCCAGCCATTCATTTCTGTAGCATTGTTGTTATACAGTATTTCCGTTAACATATATCTGTATATATATGTATATATATGTATATATATATATATATATATATTTATATATATATATAACGTTCAGAGAGGGGTTGACCGACTCCAAAAACTCTGTGACGTATTCGCAAACGATATATGCTCGGGATAAATAAACCTTGGTGGTAGGTTTAGTCTCTTGAATTCGCTGAAAAATTCTTATGTGATGTGGGAGGATATTACCCAGCAAAGAATAATTTCGCAACTCACTGAAGTTTTTAATAGGATACCCAAAGGTTTGAGTTGTAAAATTTCTTTTTGTGACCTTGTTTAGTTACGATTGCTAGGATATATATATATATATATATACACACACACACATATATATATATATATATATATATACATATATATATATATACATGTATATATATATATAGATAGATAGATAGACAGACAGGCAGACAGACAGACGGACCGACGGACGGACGGACAGACAGACAGACAGATAGATAGCATATTTGCTAATTGGATTGAATTTTATACATTTTATTCAGGTCTTGAAACAGACTGGAATGTTACTTTATGATTCCTTGCCGAAGGCGACAGGAATCTATGCAGTCATGCTGGCGACTGTATGTTCGTGAGTGTATGTGTTAGCCAAAACAGTGTAGTGTATGTGTCTCCGTTCCTTTTTGTAAACATTCTCTCTTGCTGTTGAAAAGTTTTGTTTCTAAGGGCTCTTTCCACAAGCTCAATGGAACTTTTCAAAGTTTCCTCCTAAGTCTCTTTCCAGTTTGATCTCAGCATATGTAGGGCTCTGTTTGGTCCGAAAATTTGGATATGTTTCGCCAGGTGTGTGTTATACTTGTTATTTTGCTGTTGGCGTGATGCTCTTTTCAATGAAGTATATATATATATATATATATATATATATATATATATATATATATATATAATATATATATATATATATATATATATATATATATATATATAATATATATATATATATATGATATTGTATGAAATCTAGTGAAAAATAAAAGACTCAAATAAATGTTGTCGAAATAGAATATTAGTGTGTGTATGTATGTGTGTGACGTTTAGCTTGTATAGGCCTACATGATATCCGTCTCAAGATAGGAATGATGGATACTTTTTATTCTTGGTACATAGATTAATTAATCATATTGAGAATAACCACCTATTGTTTTTGGCACAGGTTAGAGGTCATTTAGATCACCAGAGAACAAAAACTGAAAACCTCTTAATTTAACATTATATTTCAAGGTTAGGAATTATGAATGCTTTACCTGCTAGGCATTTGTTTGCGTTTAAAATAGAAAAAATGACCCTCTTGCTTTCGTTAGAGTTTAAAAAGCATCACATGATTTCACCTGCTAAGAAACTAAGAAAACCTTGTAAACTGTTTGTAGACAAGATGAGAAGGGTAACAGAGGTCTCTCATACTTGGTACGTGTATGCCCAAACTGATTTCAGGAACCTCTTCGGGTTTGGTGGAGGTCAAAGTTCATTTGAAGTCACTAGAGATCGTATATTGAAAACCTCGTAAGCACTATTTTCTCTTAAAGGGAGTCTTGACAGATCTCATAGTTGGTATCTGGATGCCCCACATTGCGTTCAATAATTCTACTGTTTTTGGTGGCGGTCATTTGAGGTCAAAAAGAGGTCAAATTGTGGAAACGTCGTATCTACCTGATCTAATAGTAGCATGTGGACGACCCATCTTGTTTGCAAGAAACCCATTGTTTTTGGTAGAGGTCAAAGGCCATGTGAGGTCACCAAAGGTCAAATTGTGAAAAAACATCATAAAACATGATATATCAAGAAGGATAACCTTGAGAGAATAAACATCAGTGCGATAAAGTATTTCCTTTCGGCAAGGAATCACTAAGCCTTTGGGCCTATCTCCCATGGCAGGCAAAAACCTGAAACTTTCCAAAAAGGAGTTATGACCTCGATAAGTCCGAGACGTAATAAAATTGAAGCAAATTGCTTCCTACACCAGAAGGTGAAAGTGACCTGCTTGTTAAAATTTTCTGACAAGCGTTATCGTAATCAATAATGATGGCTATACTCCCGTCGATTTATGGTGTACTTTGCCTGCATGCATGCGACTCTCTAATAAGGCCTCAGGATGTTTTGAAATAGCACTGAGACAAAGTGCTATGCTCTATATACCCATTGATTAGCCTACTTACACGATCAAACTGACTTTGTAGCTTTCGTATGGAGGTGAGCTCCTTCCAGACACATCTTGAATTTGTAAGGAGCGATCGATGATGTGTAACAAATTTCTCAATGATGTGATGCTTATAAAGTCAAGTACACCCATTACTGTATGTGCAGCAGTGAATGGCGCACGTATTCAGAGGCATGGTGACATGGGTATAGAAAGGGCTAATAATTATTTCCTGTTTAAAAATTGAAGATATAAATACCCTGATGAAGATTCATTAGGATTATTTAAATAAGCCCACCTTTTATCGTTTCCAAAACCATCTTCCCAAAGTTTACCTTTTTGCAGTACCTTGGTAGGCTTGGTGCCTATATAAAATAGCGATGCCGAGTGCTGAAAATGTTATAACTTTTACGTCACCTATTTCACAACTGTTTTGACACACTGCTTACTAGCGACGAAACACCTCTTTTTAATGCTTACTAGCACCATAACACTTTATTTCACCTTTTTGATTACAGTATTTAACATTTTGCACCTTAAACACCTTTTTTTACGGTGGCCCCAAGCACCCCGTTTGGTCCCTAAGTCTCAAGCCATAAGTCTCTGAGACCCAGGTTTCACGAATTCTCACCTGTGCCTCAAATCACATCCATGAACAACTCCTCTTCATCCCTGCATCTCACATGATTAACATTTCAACTACGATCTTGGCTCATTTACCGGCAAATCTTATACTAACCCCCCCCCCTTGTTCTTCCGGAACTGGTGCATCTACCCCCTTGTCCTCAGGAACTGGTGCACCCCAATTCCCCCGACAATTTAAACTCACCAAATTCAATGACGGCCGGAGAAAACTCAAATTGCATCACTACCTAAGACGTCAACTCACCTTCCATGTATCACCCTCGCCCATAAAGTTCCCCTCTAACTAGGAGACACTTATGCAAATTTCATCTACGTGTTAGAATTTGTTTGATAAGTCTTAACAATTTTAAATGTGTCTGGTATTAAGTTGTCAGATATTGTGAAATGTTGACGTCATTGAAGTAGGCAGATTCTACTTAAAAAATAATCCAATCACAGTTTACCATCCTAACACTGTCCTTGAAATAAAGGTGGAATAAACTTATCATAAAGTTGGATATATCTGATGAGAATACCCTTCGTGTCATAAGTATATATATCTAATTACATTCATTTAAGCCATATGTATAAATAAACATTGTCATAGCGTGACATTGGTTTACAACGATGTAACAAATTTTCACTTACTTTCTATGGGAGAATTAAATCTAGACGGTTAATCCATATTGTTAATTAAAGAGATATGTCAAGTTACGTAATGGCGGAGTCACATGATTACAGCCCGACAAAGCCTAGTTGAATCCAAATATTCTGATAAGTCTTCGTACCACCGTCTCGGCCTTTTGGCTGAGAACATGTGCATGGGCGGCGATCCCGGGGGACAAGGGGACATGTCCCCCCGATATTGAGAACGAATCGCGGCCAGTTATGATCATGTGTAGTATCTGTTCTTTTCAGCCAGTTGAGCAGAACAGACCCATCATGTAGAGGACTGAAGGTCGAAAGGTTGGTCAGTCTGTTGTCCCCTCGGGCGGAGCTCCTTTGGGGAGCAGAACTCCTTCGGGAGTAACGTTCGGTTACGCCCCTTGGTTTTTTGCCAGAGAGTTGAGGGGATTTTGAAAAAAGGAAAAGCCCAGTTAAATGACCCGTGAATAGCCTAAATTTTACATGTAACCCGAGGTGATTCGGTCCAATCATGTTGAATCCCTTACAGTTAAGAATGTATATATAGCTATTGTACCTACCAGTACCTCGGCAGGAAACAGTACGGAATCTACCAATCAGCATGAAAAGACAGCAAAAAGATGTGATGACACGGAAAGCAAACATCATTCTCACAATGGGGACCTGAAATGGCAGGAAGTAAGAGTTAAAACCTTAAAATAATGCTTCCTTACTTTTACTTGAAAGATTATCTCAATAATATTCTGGAACAGTGGCGTACCGAGGATGAAGGAAATCCCCAAGATTTTTCAAGTGATATGGGATATTCCCCATAAAGCCTGACTTTCTCTCGCTACACGTGGTACCTTTGCCTACGCGGGGGATGTTGGGGGGGGGTTGATCCAATGTGCGTTGGTGTCCAGCGGTCTGAACAGGGCCGAAGATTACAAAACCGAGGGTCCAGATTGTGTTCTCTTTAGTGCTTCCATATTAACTTATTGCCCTATTAGGATTTCCTATCATCAAACGTGACCTTAAGCCTGGGAAGGGGGAGAACTAAGCAAACATTCCGGGCCCATGCCCTCAAATAATGGTCCTACCCCCATTCCTACAGCTATTACGTCAAAAATTAAAAGCACTTAAGACAGATCCATGCATGTGTCCTTTAAAGCACAAGCTTTGCCTCTCCAAACCTGGCCCGCTGGCTCAGGGCGGATTTAATAAATAGACGTGTTGGGAAATGTTTCCACGCAGTGCATTATGGTAATGAGTCAAAGGTGAAATGTACCACGCTTACAGTGTCCCGCCGCGGGTGCTGCATGCTGAGCACGCAGAGCTAGACACGTTGCCGTCGTCATGGTACACTTGACCTTGTGACCCGACCGGAAGTAACGAATTTCTCAAGTCGTCTATTGGCCTCCCTGCGTAATGGTCAACTACTATCCAAGATTTAACTAGGGGTGTGCAGTAAAAGTGTACCTTAAGTCAAGTATTACAAAAATACATGTTTTGGAGGTTGGAAACTGAATCTCAGTCATCTAACTCCCGTTTTCATAGCTTATTCCATCGCTGAGATAAAAAAAAATGTAGAAATTTATTCACTTAATTTTAATATAGTCGATTGTGCAATAATTTGTAATGTCCTTCCTTAACAACTCACATTTCTTGCTTTTGTTTCCTTTTGAAATTAAAATGTTAATATATGACGTTGAAAATGGACTGTTTTTTGCTCAGCATATTGTACTGAGTGGGCCACATGTACAGCCAAGTCACCTACAACGGTAAGACAGTGATCACATATTGGCACAAGGTGAAGTGGCTTCCGAAAGACAGAAAAACAAAGACGGTAATTTGAGTAGTACAAGAATGACATCACAAATTATTGCCCAACCTTCCATTTTAAATTGAGTAAATAAGCTTCAACATTTTATATCTCATGTATGTCCTGTAAAGATGGGAGTTGGACAATTTGGATTCATTTTTCAAGCTTTAGGCTTATATTTTTGAAATTTTAGACTTTAGGTATACTTTAAGGTGAAGCAGTGATCTTTTATATGCAATTGATTCACACAAGCACCTTCCACAAAGTTCTTTAAATTTACAATAGCCTTAAGCTATGGTAATAATGATGTACCCCACTTAGACTATAAAATATTGGGGTACGATTACAGCTTTTAATCAATGCCGCATTCGGTAGATATATATATATATATATATATATATATATATATATATATATATATATATATATAGATATATATATATATATATATATATATATATATATATATATATATCTTTATATATATATATATATATATATATATATATATATATATATATATATACCTAGCAGGCTCGTAGTCAAGGGGGGCCAGGGGGCGAAGAGCCCCCTTACATTTCCCCCAAGAGAGTTTGAATCTTACCATTGACTTACTATGTTTGTACACATTTGGCCCCCTGAAAAATTTTCGCCCCCCGGAAGAATTTTTGCCCCCCTCCAGTACCTTGTCTGGCTACGGGCCTGATACCTAGTGGCTGGTGGACCCCGGCTGTCCGCTCTCTCCGTTAACGTTACAATTTTGAATTAAAGCGATCGAGGTGTAGCAATTACATGTATGACAGTGTTCGAGTTAAGTTACACTCAAAAAGTGGTTTAACTGTTTAAAGGAAAATGTAGTCACCCCAACTTGGATTAGTGTACCAATGGTATCCTAATTTATGAATGGCTCTTGAGGATCATGTGTCAATGTTTTTTTTTTCTATGAATTGTTAAATTCATGCAGAGTAAATTTGGCTCACCTGTTATGCGATATTTATGTACTGAACATCGTGTAAGATACTTGAAGGGAAGTAAGAGGATTCTTGTGAGATTTAGCTGTTGTTTAAAACATATTTGGGGTGACTGCTTAATCCCTTTAACCAGGACAGCGTATCACAGATTTAGCCAACCATATCCTGGTTGGACAACCAAGAAAGCCCGGTTAAATTTCACCAGGGAAAATGTTAACATCTTACCATAATTTGGAATCAGTCATATTTTAACCAGGAAAGTATTGAATGTCACCCGGATTTCCCTATTGTTCTTTTAAAAGGAAATGATTGGTTAATCTGTGATCACACTCTTAGTTAAATTGGCAGATGACTGGGGAGTTTTTAGGGTAAAATTAAAAAGCGGTAAGGTACATCAGAGCAGCCTGCATAATAACTTGTCAAAAATGGCTAGAATCGATAGTCTTCTCCCCTAAAATCGTAAGTAAGAAAACAGCCTATTATGCAATAGTAAATAAGATAACCTTAGAGACAACAAAAATTTTCAAGCACGTCTCTTTCGGGAAGTTCTCAGATTTGATTTCACCCTTTCAATTAAATTTTATTACCAAGTCTCCTTGTTTATGCATAATGCCACAACATTAGTAAACTTTAATTTGATCATTTTATATACATATGGGAATAATTTTCCCTTAGTAGGAATGTGAAGATTATTCAATGGGCAACGTTGAAGCTTTTTTGCAAAATTTCGGTTCATCATTTAAAAGAAAAAGATATTATTCGTAATATCAGCGTCTATCCTAGGTCTAAGTGTTAAGGAAACTGGGATGTGGTGGAGTGATGTTTTCCGTTTTCTCGGAACATTCAATGTTATTACAGTTTATTGATAAATTTAAAAGCCAAAAAATGTATAGGAAGAAAGATAGTTGGTCAAATTATCCCTCAACAAAATGCTATGTATTTTGGCGATTTCTCATTTTGCTACGTCAGTATTTGCAAGATGGACCCTTGTCTGGTATGGACGGTCCCTCTGTTTTACAGGGACGGTAAGTGTACGCAAAAGGGACGGTTTCTGGTTTAAGAGGGCTAAGCCCTTTCTTTTTCCGTCTTTCGCTTCCAGTATTTCCCCCATCCATTTACTTCAGATAAAATCATCAGTCTTCCAGTTTGTCTATGTTGCAGTTAGATGGTCATGCTTAAAAGTCATCGGAGTGGCACTACAATCGATACCAACCCATCACATTAACAATTACTTTGGCGTGAGGTGTCGAGTGTGTAGAGGCTCCAAAAGCGAAACTCCACAGCGAAATGAATACCGTCTGTGATTCCTTGCTTTCGATACAGGCCCCAATCAATCTCATAATGTTGAATCTAACTGAATAATTTATTCCCGCCTCTCTGCGAGTGGACTTTGCTTACTATGAAAATAAAATGAAATATCACTTGCTCAACCAACCGATGGTCCACATGAATTCCTTGAGGTCAAGAACCCATAATAAATTTCTAGTAATCTTTAAGTATGGCCTACCAACGAGCTGCGTATGCAAAGAATGTAAATGACAGATTAGTAACACAAAATATGGATGGCATGGTCATATTTCAAGGAATTATGTAATATGAAAACATGCAATAAACTTCAGTGTTTTGGTTAGCGTAGACAGTGACACGATGACCCAGTAATGTCCAAGACTAAGCCTATTGAGATAAACTTCGAATACCAAAGACAAACTGTGTCATGGACTAATAAACGGTGTCTTGAGTTTGGCGGTATATGGTTTACAGGCCCGTAGTTTGACAAAGTGCTGAAGAAGGGAGGGGTGGGAGGAAAGACATCTACAAGGGGCGAGATATTTTTCAGAGAACCAGATATGTTAAGATGAATTTAGCTAATAGTGAGTTGTTCTCAAAAAATATCCCCGTGGCAAATTTTTCTGAAGGCGAGCCGTCCACTGTATGGACCCTACTGGCCTGATGGTATAGGTGGTATGATTTCGGGTCCAACGGCATGCACTGTTTCCAGCTTTGTGAGTATGACTCGACAAGAGCAAATCTACTCTCATCGGTATGCATACATGGGGGGGGGGCACCCTACTTTTTGCCAAGGAAGCTAGGAATAAGAAGGATTTTCGATTTCGTTCAAGTCTAAACACTCTTCATGATCCTGTCATTTAATTCCACAAACTGTATTTAGGTCGATATAAGCGATAGCTTCTCCAACGCCCAGATCACAATCATGGGGGTTCTCACCGAGGGAGCCGGGCACAACACTTAAGACCCCACGACAGTCTTGTATATCATATGCATAAGTCTATATGAGTAAAGGCAAATATAACTAGTGTACGCACTCAAGATACAGCGCAAGTACGCACTCGCGATACAGACCTGTTTCATGACATAATTATGTGCCGCGTTACATTAAGGTCGTAAAGTGGTGAATTCACCGCGTTTTTTTTTTTCTGCAGTACGGAGTAGCAGACAAAATGTTGAGCTACCTGTGTTGCAGTAAAAAAAAAAGACGTGGTGAATTTACCACTTTACGACCTGAACAGAACGCAGCAATAGATCTTATACATATGATGTCACAAAGCAGAAAGTGCTCCCTCGTTTGGAGGAAAAGCACGTATCATTGCAAGTTACACAAACAAATGCAGACGGCTGATTTTTCAACCAATCGTATACGTGCATAAGTCTAGTATACGTGCGTACGAAATCTACGCCGTTGGTGCACGTGTGCTTCATTGTTTTCCTCCAAAATGACATCAGGATGACGTCAATGCATAAGGTCTATAGTGTAATGGAGGTTCATAATTTCATATAAGCCTAGTTACGTAAGCCCATAATACATGCCACTGTAAGTGAGAACATGCGCGAAAATTAGAAACGCACAGAAACAAGCGGACAGAGCATTTCAAATTCAATTTTTGACATCGTTTTCTATGTGTTTAAGATGCTGAGTTTGGTACGGAAGGCCTCGACAAAACCGCAAGGCAACTTGCCATTGGCGATTAACGTTTGGGTCATGGCGACCTTCTCTCACACACACTAGCTGACTAGATTACATCGTTGCCCAGGATTTTTAATGTTGCTCGCCAAATGGCAAGTTCGTTTGTAAAGTACTGAATCACACAGTAAACAATACTGTAGTGAATGCAGCGTATGCCATAGTCTAACGTGTAGTGTGAAATGAACAAGAGAACGCTCAAGCTTTCACAAAATGAAAGCTTGACGAATGAATTCTTTACGCATTTTACGACATTAGCATCCCAGTACAACACGTTGAAAACACTGTAGTAATGTTCTGAGGGCGACTAGGAGGAATCTTGATCGGATTTACAGAATCTTTGAGCTTGCACCAAAGGTCAAAGGGTCAAATTCAGGTGTGTTTGTTTTCCCTCCAGAACGTGGTTGCGTTAGTTGACTTTTGTACGGATGAAACCTCCCTAGAGAAGGATGTGGAATTTCTATGGAAATTCTGCTGGAGAAATTACTTATACAAATTCGATATCCTTTTCTGTATTAATTCCTCATAAAGAATCACAATACTTGCTACCGGTCTAAACTTTAAAAATTTGAATAAAATTCATAAATATTTACCGATATCATATAAAGTTTTATAGAAAAATTGAAATATTGTAACATTTATAAACATCCTTAGAGATTTTATAAGGATTCTCTTGAGATTCTTATGAGTTTTTTTTAATAATGTGTAGAAATTTGCTGTAGAAAAAAAATCCTAAGAATTTTATTGATAGCATGAAATTGATAATAGTTTCTTGTGAAGGTGTGATTACTTTTTAATCCGAATAATGGCGCTCAGGTGAATAATCGCCTTCCACCAGGGAATTGTTATTTAGAAGGAGATAAAACGGCAGCTCTCCCCTTTGCACCCACGTTTTTGCCGCCAAGGTCACTTGCTTGTATAGCACTTGAAGATACAATGGGCTTAAAGCTATTGTTAGTTTTTAACAAAAGGTTCATTTCGTCTGCTACATTGAAAAGATATGTCAACAAATTTTGTCTATATGCTTTGCCAGTCGCTTTCTTTGAAAATTTATTTCCAGCTCCCGGTGCTATTCAACGCTTATCACAATAGACTAGTTAAATTTTATGTAACGTGTTGATCATGCATTTACCATTCGGAAATTGCGAAAGTTTGGGGAAATTAATATAATCTTAAAACAAATTATAGCCTTACACTTCTCTTTAGTCATTTACGCATTGTGCCAGTGTAAGACCTTCTTATAGGTTAGTTTTGCTTGACTCCGTAGGAATTAGCAGTCGTTTTGATTTATTAGACAGTGTTTCTTACTTGACTGCTGGTAACATCCTTCGGATTAAAGCATTGTTCCTCCTTATCTTATTCATACCGTATAAGTCTACTAGGTGTATATAAGGTTTACTTGGGTTATCATGCACAGGGGCGTAAATACGGGGGGGGGGGTAAATACGCGTAATTACGGTGTGTGGGGTGTGACACCCCCCGTGAAAATCAAAAGTCGGTCTCTACGGTCTCTTAGGGCCATAAAGTCGGTCTCAAATTCAGTTAGTTAAAATGTTAATTGATCTTTTACCTGCCCTGATTTTCGTCTGCTCCCGTGGAGGGAAAGTTGTAGTTGGTCCCAAAACAGTTCACACCCCCGTGCGTATTCATGTATACACATCCCTGATCATGCATCTATTGAACAGGATCAGACAAAAGTGGGTACCCTAAGCTCTAATAATCACTCATAAACTGAAACTATGGAAACGATGAGTTAGTTAGCTAGTTAAATGGGATTTAAGGACACACCAACACGAATGTGTTATACATTGTCAGCTATAGATGAAAAGGTAAAGTTCCAATACGGTTCAAGTTCAAGTTCGGTTTCAAATGCAGTTCAAATACGGTTCAAGTCCTTCCCTTTAATTGCCTCTTACGATGAGGTGGATCTAAATCAGATAACCATAAATTAAAGTTTCCGATGTATCTCCATCTAAATAGCAACTCTCTGCTTCCACTCTGAAAGACAGGGAGTTGCTATTTAGATAACAACTCCCTGGAAAGACTAATCATTCCTATACTTCTCCTTACTAATAAGTGACAATAGACTGCTCTTACATTCATTCAGTGCTAATCAGAGGTAATACATCAAAGTTACTTATTACTTTGGTAACAAGTCCATATTCTTCTCTGCCATTGTTAGGAAAGAGTTCGGAAATGTACAATAATTGAATGGCATATAAGTGCCAAATAACCTAAAAATATTCTTAAAAGTCATGTTAAATACGAAAAATTTCAAATATATCACATCTTCTTCCTCAGGTGAATGAATGAAATTATGTATAAATTTGTGCAAACACAAATATGTTCTTAAAAGTAATGTTTAAAAAAGAAGAAAAAAAAAACGTTTTCACACTTTTCCTTCTCAGGTGAGTGACGAAAATTACATATGAATTTGTGGCATACTGAATTTGTAGCGAATTAGCTTCAAATTTATTGTTTGCCTAAACTTTGTATGTGAATTTAGTAATTTTCCATATGAGAAATATCTGATATATTCAAAAACGTTCGTATTTAGACTTCGAAAATATTTCTTATTTCTAGTTCTATTTTTTTTTTTTTTTTTTGTCGCCTTGTGCGGACAAAACTTATCAAATTACCCGAAATTGCGGTGAGTACTTGTTCCATTCATATAGTTAAACGAGTTAAAACTTCACGTAAATCAAATTTAATGCATCATGAAATTGGTTTGGGGTAGTGGATGATAAACAAGTCTCCTCTCTTTATCAGTCCTTGCCGATATTTACGATGTTATTTAATGATCACGACCGTTGAACGTCCGCGATCAAAACGAAGAACCTTGTTTCGTCCGATTAGACTGTTAGAGTAAATGAGGTAATAATTTCATTTACGAAAGGACGGGTAAGTAGGCATCCTTAAGGGAATTTATTTGATTAATTGCCACTAACAGAGGTCACGCTAGTTCATTACTATAACATATACGTGTTGAAGAGAGAAAGCAGTGACCCCCAAGTTTAATGTCAAAAATCGGTTAAATTTTACAGATGTCCTCTTATTTGACTCACAAGTATTTTTCATTATGTTTCTGTATAAAAACATTGAATATTGAAAGTGAACCAAGGAGTTTTTCTGCATGAATTTAACTAATAAGTAACAAATATATTGTCACATGATTGAAATGAGCCATTCCTGAATTAGAATGACGGGGTACACTAATCAAAATTGGGGGGGGGGGGACTGCATTTTCCCTTTAGGAAAATACACACGCAGTCATGTGGATGAGATTGATAATATTTGGTTTGAAAGCTGCAAAACAGCCTGATTGCTTCACTTGCTAAATAGAATCTAGGTTAAAATACCCACCAAAATTGCCAAAAATTTGAACAATATACAAATGGGATTGTGTTTTAGATTTATTTCATGCTCAAGTCTTTTGTTTATTTTTGTTTCTTTTTTCTGGAGGGATATCTTTAAATAGGATTTCATGGAAATTGAGCTGCCTTTATGAACTTTGACGAAATTTCGAAAAAAGCGTTTTCTGTGTTTGTCTTTCAAATTCAAAGCACTATGGTAAATCTTTGGTACAAAATGAAATAAAAGGAAACGTGGCCTCTAGAGTGCTTTCTTAACTCTAGGCAAACATTTTATATACAGAAAGGGTCGGAGATGGACATTATTTGCTAACACTTACATTTTGACAGTAGTGTAAACTCTAATATGGAACATTTACAATCGGGAGTGGTTTTAATACCAACAGAAAGTGTTGAAGCATGAGAAATCTGTAGGTTTCTTGAGAACCAAATAATGGTTGCTCTTTGTAGGCCCATTATGTCTAATTGTCTTATTTCTTTTCTCCCGTATGTCATCTCGTAAGCAAATTAATTACATTATAGCATAACCAAGCTTCTGAAGCAATATTTATTTCATTAATCCGGATAAGCCTCAGCATATGCCAATACGATTGCAGTGCTACTGGTTGTGAGTCAGAGCACACGCTAAATGTACCGATTTAAATTTAAACTTAGTCCGATCAAATGGGCACCGAATAGTTGACTAACTTTGGGTCCTTTTGATCCGGAAATTGTTAGTTTTAAGGGCCTAAACTAAGTCAAAATTTCTATCCAATTTCGGTTATGTGCCCATTTGATCCATTTTGGAATCAATTTGACCCGAACGTTTTTAGAGTGAACCAGTACACATCCTTTTACGAATACATGTTTATAGGTTTGCGAGTACAATGAGTACGAGTACGAGTCTTTATGAATGCATATTCATGTATATGAGTACAAGTATTGTGGCTATGGTAATGAATACGAGTAGGCGTCTTTTTATGAATGCATTATCATAAGTACGAAGACAATTGTACTGTCTCTAGTTATGAGTATCGTGACATGAACGAGTACATATTTTATGAGACAGTGTCTAACGTACGAGTACAATATAGAGTCCTTAGTTGTGAGAATAAGCACACGTCTGTTTGAGTACATAATCATTAGTACGCGTGCAAGTGTATTGCGTTTGGGCATGAGTACGAGGTCGAGTTCACTCCTTATGAGTACATTGCTATGCATACGAATACAAGTGCATGCAGTGTCCTCCTAATTATGAGTACAAGCACATGTACGAGTGCACGTTTTGTGAGTATACTGTCTTACCTACGAGTACAAGTGTTGAGTCTTTAGTTGTCAGTAGGAGCTCACGCATTTTTATGAGTACATTTTCATAAAAACGAGTACAGGAGTAGTAGCTCTAGTTATATAGGTATGAATAAGACTGTATAACGAGTACAATGTTTTACGAACGAATGCAAGTGTAACTGTCTTCGGTTATGAGTACAGTACAAGTTTATGAGTACTCTACATCGTTTTTGCATACGAGTTCAAGTGTAGTGTCTGTGGTTGTGATAACGAGTACTAACTCAAGTCTTTCCATGAGTACGAGTCTACAAAACTTTGCATTATCACTAACGCTTAAAGGAAGAATGCAGTCACCCTAATAGAGACGTGTATAGACTATCTTATTTCCTGAATGGATCTTGAAAATCATATGACATATTTTTCTCACTCAGTTGTAAAATTTACAAGGAACAACTGCTTGGTTTACCTTGAATGTGCAATATTCATGTCCTAAAATATTATGAAAGATACTTGGAAGAGAAATACTGTAAGAAGAAATTTGTGACATTTAGCTATTGTTTCAAAATAAGTTTGGGGCGACTGCATGCCTTTGACCTTTAAGTAACCTGTGCAAGTTCAACCCTATCCTACAAGTACAGCCAAATGTATACGTATAATACCAGCGCGTACTCACTACCACGTAGATGGTATAATAAACCTGTACGAATTCACTGGTTTACTTTAAACATATGTTCACCTTCGATAAATACGCTGAAGCTTAATTTGAAACTAAGGGTAGAGCTAGGTATTTCGTAAAGCATTAGCTCTAATCGAATTATGCACTCCAGTAGATTTCTTATATCTTTTGCAGATGTTAAATTCTCGAGGTCACTACTTGATAATCCATCACTTAGCACCTTAGTAGTAGTAAAAGATAAGGAAAGTACTAATATTGTAGAGTTATTTCAAAATAGTTTAAATAAAAGGCTGAGTCATATTATATACATAATGAGTTGCCACTATTGTACAGTGTTAACAGTTGTGAAAACTTTTAGCATGGTGATAGGCCTATTTTAATTTATTGTTAACTTTTAACGAAAGAATGAAAGAATGACAGATCACGTTTTTCTCTGCAGTTGAAATACTAATACCGAAATAACGATGGGTCGGGATTAACAGTCTAATGTGTCAGCTAGACTGATGCATGATAGCAATTAACTTGCTTGGGGATATTCTTGTGTTAGTTACAGCTTTGAAAACTACTACTTTTCAGAGAAAATGCTTCAATTTTTGGTGAAACTTAAAAATACTGCAAAAATGGATCCATTTCAGGATAATGCTGGGCTCTATAAAGTACACTTAAGGTCTCAAGGCCTGCTGATTATACCAAAACCTGACGAATTTTGTCGTAAATGGAATCCTAAAAAGGTTACAAAAATGAAACTTAGCACATAATAAATAAACCCTTACAGGTGTGGAACATAACATCTCTTCCTTATTCTGTTACAAGAGTAATATGGTTCATTGCAAACCTACTTAAAAAATATATTTCTTCGTTATCTGTTTCCATAGGAGTTGGGAGCAGATCTTAGTTTGAGGGTGTGGGTGGGTGGTGGGCGTTTTAGAGCGCCATCTTGAAGAGGAGTCTAAGGGGAGAGGGTGCAACCCGCGCTTTGGAAAGTTTTAAATACCTTGAGCGTGTTCCATGCAATTTGATGCTACATTTTCTGTTGTCTACGAACTATATTTATTGAAAAAATTGATATTTTATGGAAACAATATATACATCATATATACATATATAAACATACAAAAAAATTTATGAATGATATATTTCACAGAGCCGAGGGCAGAAGCACACTTAAAGCCTATCACATTTTTGACTGGTGGCGGGGGGGGGGGGGGAGCTTCTTACACCTTTGCCTGTTCCGGTCGTGTTGTATGTACCAACCGTTCATTAAGTTCTATATACAAGCAGCCACTCGAAAACCAAAGCATTTTAGAAAAATAGAGAAAATAATATAAACGTCTTTAAAAATAGAAATATATTTCTGCAATCATACTGCATCAAAAATATAACTGACACTTACCAAACTGAAGCAAGAAAATTTGGTCCAAAGTTACTAGAAGTTACGAACTTTCCCGGTCAGTTGTATAATACAAACTGTAAACAGCGTTGGCTTTACGTCTGAAAGAATTGAGAACAATTACATCCGTCTTCTTCAAACTTCAGACAATGATTTGAATCTTCGGTAGATGGTTTCCAAATTACGACGTCGTGTTTAGTGAGCTATAATCAATCTTCGACGAGTACGGAGATTGCGTCGTAAACGTCAGTCGGGTCAAGGAAACATGATCGATTTGTACACTGCCTTAAAGGTACGGTGGCATGCAACTACGAAGAACTGTGATCCCTCAGCAGTTGAAGAACTAAGTCCTCCTAAAGCATGATCTGTTGGAATTATGTCAGTATCTTTACGGTTCTTAAGATGTACCTCTTAAAATTCTAACCGCATCTTAACTAACTCACAATTTATGCTAAAATAATGATTTGAAATGTTACACGGTGGTAGTATCTCCCAAGAGAAAGAGTTTACGCATAAGTACTTGGTGACAAGTGCTATAAAATCATAACCTATACACTGTAGTGAAATTTACCTTTAATTTGTAAGCGTATTTTTCGAGATACACGTAATTGAACATTCTGAAATTAAAGAAGTAATGTCATCTTCTCACATTGATGAACATTTCCTCTTTGTTTTCTGTGTTTTTTAATCTATACTTTTGACCTGAAACAGATAGGTACATGAATTTATATCCATGAGGATTCTTAAAGTTTTTAAAATTGCCAGCCATGCTTCTCATATATTCCCATTCACGGAAACATGTAATTATCAAGGGGGCAATTGGTTTTAAATTTTAAAGGAAAGCAAAACAGTGCAGACTGGTTAATGTGAGGTTATGCGGGAACTTGTGCTTGCTTCAAATTCATTTTGGGTTTGAAATGTGATAATGTTATCTGCTAACATCTTCTAGAGAAACACAAGTATGAACTGGGTGAAGATTTCGATTCAAAATGCTTAAAGTAAGCACTCCTGTAAAGTATCAAAATAAAGAGAACTTTACCCGTCTTGTTATTCTTTATAACTTTGCCGAGTGGTATTAATTTTTGCAAGAAGGTTTTTCGTCCAAAAAATATCACTCATTTTATTACAACTGATTGGAATAGAATGATGAAAGTATAAAGGATATTATTACACTGATGTCTGGTTGAGTCCCTCCTTTTCAAGGGCGGCGATCGCGGGGGTGGGGGTGGGACATGGTCCATCCAATAATTTGGTTGGGGGACGGATCACCTTTCGTCTCCCCAATATTTGGCCAACGATCAGAATATTTATTAATATTGTGAGTTTGAGGCATAGTCCCCTAAAATAATTTGGTTGAGGGGGACCGAATATCTATGATGATTTGGTATTAATAGTAATAACTGCTTATATCTGTGAGAATATTAGACTTTCCGATGACTTACATGTCGGGACAAAACGAGCACATTTCGTTACCAGCATTACATAAAAATATATGTTCACACTTCCGTATACGTTTACGTATACATAAAGGTTTACGTATACGTTTACATATACATATGTGGATACGTATACATGTAGGAATATACTCGTCTGTATACACATATACATATGGATCACTTCAAGTTGAGGTTTTCGCCCCATGCCCTCCACCCCATGTTCAACACAAATCGCCGCTCTTGTTTCTTTAAGTCGTAATTTTGCATATTAACTTGATGTTTACTTATCAAGTAAGTGTTAAATGGAAATAGCCCTGTAAAATGGCCAATATTTGCATTTTGATGAAAATTGTGGTCATTTTCTGAATTTTTATGCATTTTACATTACATTAGCCTACTTTCTCATTTTCATGTCACCTGACCTTTAAATCTTACGTTCTCGGAAACCACCGTAAACCCAAACAGCTGTTTCAATGAGTCTTCATCAATCTTTCCAAACAAAATGAATCGCCATAACTCCGCCATAAGTCTCCCTGACTTGAATTGATAATCAGCCGGCTTCCATTCGGCAAATCATGATGACATCACTGAGACAACGAAAAGGAAGAGCATTCCGTAACTTGCTCTATTATTTCATACACTGAAAAGACCTTACAAGCTTTACAGATGTGCCAGGTGCCAAACTATACCTCTCAGGCACAGAATTGTGCGAAGGTTGATAATTATTTTTCTGCGTCGTTAGGAGATGACAAATGCAACTTTCCCCACATTTTAGATAAGCAACGATTAGCCAAGATCAGTTACGGCCAGACCCGTAGCCAGACAAGGTGCTGAAGGGGGGCGAAAAATCTTCCGGGGAAGGGGGATAAAAATATTCCAGAGGGGGCGAAACATACTAAAATACATTACGGCAATAGTAATTTTTGATCTTCTAGAGGGGGGAAATTCTCCAAGGGGGCTTTGCCCTCCTTGCCCCCCCTCTTGACTACGGGCCTGGTTACGGCCAAAGGAAAAATTGGGTCAAACTACATCCGTCCTAGACCTCCCTTGTATTCTTGTTGCATCGTAAGGGGTTAGTGAATATTTCGTGGCAAAATCATCTGTAATTGTGGTAAAGTTCTACATCTACAAGACGATCTCACTAGAAAAGAACCTAAAGACCCTTAGACTCCCCGGTGTCACGATTTAGGTGTGCACAGGCAACTCGAAGCTGCTAAGCAGAGACCAAACAAATATCACAGGGAACCGAATTCGATTTATGTGGTCTCAGTGAAATCTGACCGACGGTTGGGCAGTCTCCAGGATCATAAGACCAACGTCATTTTGGTTTCGAGTGTCTACCAGCCTAAGACAAAAACCAAGAGCAACTGAAAAGACAAGAATTCAACGAGCAAAAAATTAAGGCGTTATTTAAATTTAAGACATTATATCAACACTGATCAAGACACAACTTCCTATCCCACAAAGTACGTATAAAATGCCAAAACGGTAGGTTTCTCTCTTTCCCAACAAGCTCTTCCAGAAATTAACTTGAATCCCCCGATTATTTTTTGTATACCTTGTGGTCTTTCAACTACCATATCATGAAGAATTTCCATCACCTCTCAGTACAATTTTAGTTTTATGCTTCGGCTTCATTCAGGTTGGGCTCGGGTGGTTTGACTGCAAAGTTTCTTCCCGTTGGTCTCGTGAGGTCTCAATTATGTCCAGACCAACAAGTGAGAAGTTTAGACATCAGCGTACACCTGAGTCGCGACCATACTATCCCAGACCTGGAGAACGCTTTAAATTTTAAGTCTCTAAAATTAGAGCCACGACTTAAAAGTATCCATAACATGGTCCCGATGAGGCATTCCCCGACTTCATATACTACACTCCACTCCATCTACTGTCCCAAAGACTTGGGCAAAATAGCATCGAATTCATAAAATGGGGAGAGGGGTTTTGAAGCCGGAGCTTAGTGTGGCAGAAGCATGCATCTTATTGATTGAAAAGATTACAAATTTGAGAAAAAGTTTTAACTAGGCGCTGACAGATAGCCTAATCCACAGACCGTCGATGGTATTTCCTACGTTTGTCACTTGATAGAGTCGGGACATAACTTGCCCACTTGGCCGACTTGTATTACTCCTGCACCTATATTGGCTGTAATAAACTCGTAATATTCGAGTATGTACGTCAAAGGAGTACATATTCAACACCTGCTATGGAGGATAGTACATAACTTTCATTCATATTCCATAGTTTTTAAAGCAATTATACCCTTCGAGAAAGAAGAGCTTTACTTTCTCATGCTGAAATAAATTGGAAATTATCGGCTAATCATTTTCACTTCCGTCAGTTGGTGGGCTTCATTTTGAGCACAATTTGCCTGAATTGAATTATGGAGAAACAAGAAAATAGAAAAATGAAAGGCTAGAATAAACTACTTCACCTTAACCTGGATGGCTTTCTACCAGACGATCATTTTAGACTCTTGTCTTATTAATTTACCTCTCAACGCAAATTCAAACAGTCGTATGTATATTTAGCGCAGCAATAATGTCTAACGGTGTCACATACGAATGTTCACGGCTGCACACCTGACTTAAATTAACTTGCAGAGTAACTAATCAATCAGTAAATTCTCAAAAGATACACAACATGCAAAGAGATGCTTTGACTCATTGACTAAGCTATTGATAATGTTCGGTCGTTATGACAACGATTACGCATTATTGATAAATGTTGGCACGTTACATCTTTAGATCTTTAATAATTCAATCCACACTTATGTGTAAGCACATTACCTGCTTGGTAAGGTTCCATATAGGTGACTGCTCTGTAGGTCATTGTTCAATTAATTCTTAAGTAAATGTCTCCCTCTATTGGCTTGTGGAGGGCAGAATGTTTCAAAGATGCGGCTAATATTTTCAATTATATACACTTCTCCATCTAAGTACCACGGAGGCTTGGAGAAGGATAGAAACAGAATAACCTCATCAACAATATATTATAATACATATAAACTCATTGGTGAGCGAGGACCGGGGACACTTTACCTATTTCTCGGGCATTATTGGACAAAATCATGCAATTTCCCCCGTAATGTAGACTCCCCCGCCCCCTCAACGGTTCAGCCCCCTCCATAAAATATCGTTCACGCTAGAGTGAGCACATTTATTAATTATCCTCGAAGTTTCTTGCTCTGCTGGGAGGGGTGCATGTTACCAAAAGTTAGAGGGCAGAGGAGGGGGGGGGGAGAGATGGATTGTGCAGAGTAAAGTGGACAGGTGAAGGAGGATTTCTGACAAGTGTTACATTTGAAAGAAAAGTCAAACATTTTACATGAATAACGTGGGCTTGCACTCATTATGTTCCACAACTCTGGACCCTAAGCTTCAAACCTAAGTCACCAGTGACTGCCCATGTCTGATAGTCAATGTTATATAACACCTTATTTATTTCTCTACATTTGATTGGAGGTTAGTGGTCACATGCCATGGGTGATTCGGCACTATCGTCACGGTCGTGTGGTATCCATCGTGCAATAATCTAGTATAAAACACGGTCGTGTAATAGGCTAGTAAAACACACGGCTGTGACGTCACTATTACTGCGGTACGCACAAATTATGCCGCAACTCAATAAATCAACGCAGCTTTGGAGATTGCACATTGCATGTCTCACGTAATAGCCACATAAATGCGTAGCTAGCAAACGACAAACCATAGAGCAACGACACGGACAAACGCGAACCATAGTGACCGCCAAAACACAAATTTAACCAACGACTAGATAAAGGTAACGTTAGATAGTTACAAGGTGTTTCGCCTCGTTGAATAGAACGTACAATCTTTCAACTCATGAAATAATTCATACTATCGCACGAATGATAAACATTCATCATTTGTATATTATTAAACTTGAAATAGCCTATGAGGTCACTCGGATGTTGGTCGCCACTTGACAGTTATTTTCTTCATTTCTACTGTCTGTAGAATTATTGTAATTTATTTAAGGCCTGAAATCAAGTTGTCAACACACAAGTGGCTTAATGTCGGCCCGACGACGTAATTTAATAGCCAGAATTATTATTTTGTCGTCAGAGTGAAATATTAGATTGCCTTTGCGGCCATAGCGACTAAAATAAGTGGAATTGTCCAACATAGAATGTAGGAAAATGACGTGTATTAAACCTTGATGCACGATCATAGTGGAATAAGTTAAGTAGAAACAATATCTGGTACCGTTTTCCAAATTTCGTTCTCAACTGACTTAGGATTCAAAAATATTTTGTCCAAATATTCACACCGTAAGTATATGGAAACATTTAGATGGGTAGGGGTGGGGGACAATTTCTTGGCTTTATCTCTAAGCCTCTTTAAAAGATTTTGCCCAAAGTTCCTCATAGCACTGTACACCAATAACAATCATTAGTCTTAGGTTATTTCCCGTAACTTTGAATTTGGTTGGAAATGGCTCCGACTCTGCGTCAAGTTGCAGGCCATTCCGGTTCAATTCCAATTTCAGGACCTCCCATTCTGGGCCAGTTCCGAGTCTAGTAGAAAAATGGACTTGTGTTACAGCCCTATGGCATACCTATCACAACATTAGCTCTTCAAGTTGCAACTGCGCGGCATTGCAGGTACCGGTTCGTACGTACAACGGCGCGGTGAAGTTAACTTTTTCATGCCTATATTGCACAGAACACTTCATGTGTGAATGGAAAAGTAAGTCACCGTCGTCCAGTGTAGGGTCCTACTTATCCATGACGTCATATGCACAGTCTCTACAATGACTATAATACGCTGTTTCTTCTTTTCTCGTTCTTAAGTCGAATTTGTACAATTTCTGTCTGTTGCTAATTATTTCAAGAGACATGAAAGTAATAACAAACAAACCATAGGCGTAGGAAGCCAGCGGGCTGGGGGCTCTAGCCCCAGTCAAAAATGTGGGGGCTGAAGTATGCTTCCGCCCCCAAGATCCAAGGGCAAAACCCCGTTATTTGTCTCTTCTGTAAGAAATGTCAAAAATTTGCAGTAATTTTCCTTAAATTTGTCCAAAATGCTGCATCAAATTGCATCTGAGGACCCTTAAATACCGAAAAATTTTCCAAAGGGGAGGGCGTCCGAAACAAGGTTCAGCCCCTCCCCCAGTCTCGAAAGCTTCCTACGCCTATGCAACAGACAAACAAACAAACAAACACCAAAACATGAAAACACCTCATCATCGTTCATATGTGATTCGTTCATTGCTTTACATACCGGATATCATTCCTGAGAAATGTAACATTGAAGTCGGAGAAAACTCTCGTTATTTGTTTTCAAAATACTCAACTGTTCCTGTACAGGAAGTTGCTACTTCTCTGGAGGACTAAAGCCCTTTACATATGAATGTTCGTTGGTAACTCAAAACTATCGTTTAACCACACAGAACGACTGGTGGTATGGAAGATGGAAAGCCGTTCCTCCAGACCGACGAGTGATTGTTATTCCATGAAAACAAATTAAGCTCACCTTCCATATGGTATTGTGATCTGACTCAACGACATGATGTCTTTCTCAGAAACAGAGTTCGGTTACTTGAAGTGCCTCAACTGTTCAAAGTTTTCACTGAGAAAGAAGAATGTGAAGGCACATAGTTTTCTTGTTAACTCAGTGTTAGATAAATTCTCTTCAATTACCCGCTCCGTCGGTAAATGTGTATTATTCCTGCTACCAGGGAGCTGTTATTCGGATAACATCTCCCTGCTGCTACTATGTCGGCTGCTTTCAATAGAATGTGTTGCTCAGAACTCAGAGATAAGATTCCACACCTGCTGCGAAAGTGAGCTCTTTCACGGAACCTGAACACCTACGCCAGGAATACTTCGCTTTGGGTCGACCCTTTCATCAGAACTAACACATTCCCATCTTTCTCCGGTGTAATTTATAGCCAACATTTGACCCATTGAGCGTGCTCTCTATAACTAGCTAAACATCACTCAGAATAGTTTTATCTGCATATTTGGACCTTTTATATTAATGAAAACAGTGAATATTAGTCCATCCACGACCCTTTATACTGGTGTTCAGCCGACATCGTTCCTACGTCGTGACAATGTAAGGGTTTTTTTTAAGAAAAGGGTTTCTAACTCCTGCATGAGGTAGGGTATTTTATACTTGAAAGCAATAAAAAAAAAACCTACATCACATGTGTTATGTAATGGCTATGAATATTAAAGAAAAACATTCGGAACGATATTTTAATTTTATACTGGTAGGCAAGTACAGATCAAAGTAACTGAAGATGGTATCAAACGCAGATACATAGCCTAAATATAGCCCAAATAGGACCCTCGACTTTTTGGCGAAAAGCCGAAGGGCGAGAACGGAAAACCAGCCGTTACTTCGGAAGTATATTTCTACTCCTCAGAGGAGCTACATATCCCGAAGGGACACAAGACATGACCAACCTCTTGACCAATTCAGATCTCTACATCATGTGTCTGTCATGTGTGACCCCCTTCTAGACTGGCTGAAAAAATAGATACTGCACATGATCTTAATGGCCAAGTGGCCGAGAAGCATAGCCCAAATACTTTTTCCATAGTCCCCTCAACTATCCGGCAAAGAGCCGAAGGGTGAAAACCAAAAGTTTACTCACGAAGGAGTTCTCCTACCCAAAGGAGCTACGTCCCCGAGTGATAACTTAGACTGAACATGACCAACCTCTTGACCTCTACATCAGTAACGTAACTGGGGTGCTTGAAGGGGGGGGGGCAGGGATGAAATAAGGCAAATTTACCTACAGCATATAGTCAATGTACGGTACCGACACTTAGTGTCAAAGGAACTTATCACTTAACAAGTCACACCCGCATCCGTGACCCCCCATCCACCCAGGGGTGGGGCCAGGATTTGCCCGACGGGGGGACAGACTCCCTGACGGGAGGGCCATAGACCCGAAGGCTCGGACAGCTCCGATCCCGTCGAAAGGTTGGTGAGGGAGATATTTGAAGAAACCCTGTGTACTATACCATGTCATTGCGGAGCATATTTTGCATAAAATTTGTATTTACTAGAGGAAAATAGTTCCGCGCCGTGAAATTATTTTGGGTGACCCTATACACTAAAAAGATTCTTTGCTTATTTGAAGCTTACATAGGTCAATTGTCCTGGCAGTTGGGCCCTATCGGGCACAACTTACATTTAACTTCCCTCCTCGAATCACTAGCTGTACCGTAAGACATGCAGATACAAGCAGACAAGAGAACATTAACTAAGTCTAGCGAAATGAGATGAAATCCCCCACATTTGCATAATTCCATGTATTCTACTTAATATGAAGTTACTTGAAAAGATGGAAAGGGTTTGTAGCCTACTATATTTAGCTATAAAAAGGAACGCAATGCTATTATCGTGAACGGACGTGCTTCACTCGGCTCTCGCCATAAGAGTAAGTTTTTGCAGTAACTGTGGAACTCGATATCATCCAGATATTTGCACTGAGATTTCTGTGACCGTAAGGTACCATAGTTACATAAACAAGAAATTTTTTTTCAACATGAGCGGAAAAGAAACGAGGAAAAGTGCAAAAGAAACTGCCAAAAAATCACCACAGGTTTCAAAACCCAAGGAGAAGCCTACATTCACTCAACCTACGGCATTGAGATATAGGGCTTACTCCGACGTCAACACCCAGGATCACATCCTTAATGAACTAAAAGAGTCCGTGGACTTAGCTTTCGCTGAAGTCAACAAGAAAATAGACTCAATGCTGCTAAACCAGCAATCGATCTTACGGAGAATATCCATCCTGGAAGACAAGATAGTTACATCTTTCTGAGTAGCTCCGTGGATGAACTGAAAGCCGAGTAAACCAAAATGGAGACTGACATAATTGTACTAAAGAAGGATCTCAAGTCTCTGCAAACCAACCAAAAGAAATTAAAACGTAACTATACGAAGAAAAGATTCGAAGTCTAACAGAGGCTCAACTTAAAGCAGAACGGTACTCTCGGAGCTTCGGTGGAATTCCCGAGAAAGAAAATCATGAAGAAGTGATCCAAGAAGTCAAACGAGTTCTAAGCAATTACCTTCAAATGGAACCGATTATCGAGAACGCACATCGTATTGGAAAACGCGGTACTGGCAAACCCCGTCGGATAATCGCTTAGCTGCTATATCGCCCTCAACACAAATAAGTCCTAGTAAAGTCTGGCCGCGCTCTTCAAGACTCACCATTTTTTACAACTGAAGACCTTACACCGGAGGACTTCGAAGAGAAAGCCGGTCTACGACCTGTTATGAGTGTTGCCTTTAAAGAGGGAAAACGACCTTGTTTCATAAATGGCAAGTTATTTATTAATGAGGAACTGTATCATGAGGACGGCCCATTCACAAATACATCTTGATACTCTCAGAATCCATAGATCCTTTGACCCACAGCCTTCAGATTGTCTCTTTGTATAGCTGAGTAAAGTAGATGTGTTTATTGTTCGCTGTTTCCGTATCTGCTTGTACTGTAATCTTGTATATGTGTTGAACTTTATGTTGTGATTTCTGATTCGTATTTTATATTCTTTCTTGTGATTTGCTTTATGAAAAGTAGTAGTTGTAATTTCCACAATCCAGCTTACTTCAACAATTTGTTCCATACTAATGTTACTGATAATTCTTTTCATGTTTTTAGTGACTCCGATAGTAAAAACCAGCATGATTGTTTATACGCTGATGAATAAAGTTTACTAGTTTCTATTAGCAAAAAAAGTCCGATTTCTCTGTTTGTCACATAGCCTAGTGCACGTAGTTTATTGAAAAATTATGATGATATTTGTAATCTCATATCTGACTCACTCCATTCCAGTTGCTCAGTTGTAGCAATAACTGAGACCTGAATAAATTTTAACAGCCCAGTTAATATGTTGCACATTCCTAATTACACTTTAATTCATGTTGACAGAGAAGGCAAGAGGGGAGGTGGCGTGGGCTTCTACATTCATAACAGTATCCAATATAAGAAACGAACCGATCTCATGTCCATTGCATCCAATTACGAGTCACTGTATATTGAAATAACTCGGCCTGGTCGTGACATTGTTGCTGGAGTCCTCTACAGACCGCCTGACGGTTTTGTAGCTACCTTTAATGATGATTTGACTAGTATTTTAGATTTGGTACAGCAACACAACAAAACCTGCTTTCTCTAGGGGGATTTCAATGTTGATCTCCTTAAGTATGGTTCTGATGTTAATGTATCAGAGTGTTTCTAGATACTATGTATTCTTATTCATTTTGTCTCGTATAACCAAGCCCACTAAAATCTGTGATACCTCATGTACACTCATTGATAATATTTTTTGTAATGATGTATCTTTGGATATTGTGTCGGGCGTATTGATTTCTGATATAAGTGACCATCTCCCTGTATATTGCAATGTGATTAACTATTGTAATGATAACTCAAAAGATACCAGATATGTGTACGTCACAAAACGTGATTCGTCTAGTCGTAACTTTAACAGTTTTATTAATGAATTACAAAATGTTAACTGGGATGACCTCTATCAAGTCAATGATGTTAATGATGCTTATGACTATCTCATTAGTATTATCAAAAATCTTTTTGACAAAAACTGCCCTTTAAAGAATTATAAAACTAAGAGAACTCACTATCATACTCCTTGGATTACACCAGGTATTGTTCAGTCTATTAAAACCAAGAAAAGTTATACAAGACTTTTCTCAGGAATTCTACATATTTATATAAATACAAATATACAACCTATAAAAATAAGCTTACTAACATCATCTGCTTTTCCAAAAGAATATACTTTACAAATGTCTTTACCACTTGCAGAAATGGTTTAAGAAAAACGTGGCTAACAATCAACGAGCTCATTGGCAAAAAGACATCCATCCAAGTTAAAAAGTTTAAAATTATCCATAATGACCGGGAAATTGATAATGACTTTGAAGTTGCTGAATGTTTTAATAACTATTTTTCTAAAGTTGGTGAAACATTGGCAAGGGGTATCCCTTCATGTGGTGGTTCCTTTTCTTCGTATCTTGATTTCTCAATCCCTTGCAACTCGGTTTTCATCTGTCCTACTGACAATTTTGAAGTTAGTTCTATCGTGAACAATTTTATGAAACGTTCTTCGGCTGGTATAGATGGCATTACAGCTAACATTATCCAGGCTGTTGGCACCTCTTTTTTAACTCCGCTTACCTTCATCTGTAACCTTTCTTTGTCTACCGGAATTGTACCTCAGGAAATGAAGGAAGCTAGAATTATTCCCATCTTTAAGAATGATTACCCTTCAACAATTTCTAATTTCCGCCCCATTTTTATTCTTCCATCATATTTCCAAGATTCTTGAAAGACTTATGTATAATCGCATGACTAATTTTTTAGATAATAATGAAATACTCTCCCATCGTCAATTTGGATAAGAATCTTTCCACTTATGTGGCTGCCCTGGACATTGTAAATTACATCGCAAAAGGTTTTGATAATAAATACGGTAGGTTACTATTGGTATTTTTCTTGATCTGTCTAAAGCATCTGATACGGTTAACCACAATATTCTTCTAGGGAAGCCTGTTCATTATGGAATTCGTGGAGTCGCACTTGATTGGTTTTACAGTTACCTGACAGACAGAAGTCAAATTGTTAACATCAATAAGCAATCTTCTCTCCCTAGGAATGTTACCTGTGGAGTTCCCCAGGGATCAATTTTAGGGCCTCTCCTGTTCCTTTTTTATATTAATGATCTCTCTAATATTTCAACTAAGTTGTGTTTCGCCTTGTTTGCTGATGATACCAGTATTCTTTATAAACATAGAAATATCCATGTAGCTACAAGTATTATTAATGATAAATTGAATTTTATTTCCAACTGGTTTATGGTAAATAAATTATCGTTAAATATCAGTAAAACCAACTACATGTATATGGTTTTTCACCCCTACCAGCGTAAGGTAAATCATGTTGAAATTTACATAGATTATACCAAATTGTCTTTTTGGGATAATACTAAATTTTTGGGCATTTATCTCGACTCGAATCTCTCTTGGGTAAACCACATTAACAATATTTGTTCAAAAGTTTCCAAGACTATCGGTGTGCTTTACAGAATCATCAGTTACTTACCATCATATATTATGAAAGTTCTTTATGATTCTCTAATCTATTCAAAAATTTTGTTTGGGGAAATACCTACCCGTCTTATCTTAATCGTATTTATGTCCTTCAGAAAAAAGCAAAAGGCTTATAAGAAACTCCAATTATTGTGCTACTACTAAAAGGCTTTTTCTTAATCTTAAAACTTTAAATATTTTTGATGTTTATAGGTATCAGGTTTCGATCTTTATGTACAAGTATGTTAACGGTATCTTGCCCATAATATTTGACAATTGCTTTAACTTTAACCGGGATTACCATCACTACCACACTAGGAAGTCAGATAATTTTCATGTAAGTAGGTTCTGCACACAAGCTTTCAATCGTTCTCTTTATGTCATGGGTCCAAAGGTCTGGAACAATCTCGACAACAGCATTAAGAATTCCAGGTCGATAGGTATATTTTGTAAACACTTAAAGGATCATATTTTACAGCGGTACAAGGCTTAAGCCACTTCCACTTTCACTTTTTATATGTTATTGTTTTATGTGTTGTTCTTTTATATGTCTACTTTTACTATATAATTTTAATTTTTGTTTATTCTGTTAAAGGGGGGCTGCTCGCAAAAGCAACCTGCTTCTCCAGCCCTCCTCCACTCCCTAGTCTTGACATTTGTAACTGTGTTATATTTCAATTTGTGGAAATAAACTGTACTGAACTGAACTAAATAAAAACCATTAAGATTTTGATCGGTACACAAAACTGAGGACCAGTGGATAAAACGTGCCGAAAATTTTGGGTTTTATCTCAGAAATGACCCTTTTTGGAAAGCCAAAATAAGTAAATTGACCATATGTGGCGACAGAATTTCCCCGACAGGGGACCGGGCCATGCCAGTGACCCCAAGTTCCGTCAGCTCCTTTACCGAGGGGTGGTGAGAAGTAGATATGAAGGTGCCTGACTATCCCAAGTCACTGCAGGGCATATTTTGCACAATATCACTTATAACTTCAAGAGCCGACTTGCCCACTGATAGTGTTTTTTAAGTCTGAATCGTGAAATTGCAAAGCGCGCGAAGCGGGCGAAAATTTTTGGTAGGCTTACAATAAAAACATATGTATGATTATTAAGAACAATAAAGGAAAAAAAAATAAAAACTGTAAGGTTTGTAGACCGTATCAGGGATAACATACACTGTGTCGAAAGCACCTGGACTGCCTGATGGAATGGCCAAACTTTGCTCCGTTAGTCGCTTACCATCTAACCCTACCGCATGACACCCACGAGAGAACAGCAAATAGCTTTGCGATATGGGATGAAATTTACGACCTCTACATAACCTGTGTGCTCTGCCTACATGTTACTTGGTAAGGGTGACAGGACTTATGCTATCTAGCTATGTGGAAAGGAACTATTGAAGAAACTGGAGTGACCCTACAGCGCGCGTAGCGCGCCGAAAATTTTAGGTTCTTATTAAAGAAATTGTCCTCTTGAGCAAAGACTGTTAAACCGTCGGGGAGACTAGTCGTCGTTAACACCGGACGGATGTACCGACAAGATCAGCAAATGTACCGACAGACCATCCCAGGAAGCCAAGTAGGGGGAGGGGGACCGCCCCCTTCAGTTACGCTAGTGCCCTACATCATGGGTCTGTCATGCGTGGTCCCGTTCTAGTCTGGCTGGAAGAACTGATACTACACATGGTATTAGCCAAAAAGCCAAAAAGCAATATCTGGTTTCTTGACCAAAAAAATATTGCTGAAGGTACCGTAAAAAAAGCTTAAGGGGAAAACTTGAGTGTATATAAGACCAAGATAAAATACCAGACACGTCTTCACTGCTTTCTCTCTACCTCTATCACTGAATAGTCTTACCAGGGAGTTGTCAAATAGCAACTCCCTGGTCTTACTTCAACAAGCAACAAGTTCTGCTGCCAAATTTTCAAACCAACCTTTCACACTGTTCGAGGAACGAAGCTTCCAAGCAGGCAACTGGCAACAGTACGACGTTTCTACCCTATTCAACTAGTTTTGGGTTATTGCTCATGTGCAGCTAAACCTGAGAAACCTGAAAGAATTTCTGTAGATCCTCATGCTAAACACCTGGAGATTTTCAAAGGTTTGATAGCCTGTCCATCGGCACACATTTTAGAGCTGTTTTAACCGGATCACACTGGTATATATGTTGACAAAATAAAAAGAGAGTCTATAATACTGAATAACGGTTTGTATCATTCTTCGAGAAAAAGACACTCACGGTCTTTAGAGAATTAGTAGGATTCTAAACATGTGTTCAGTTCAGAGCTTGCCAGAAATATCACCATTTTGCACCTGAGCCACCTTACCTAAATGATACACCTTCCTCTCAGTGCCCCTCAGTGCCTCTCCCAGGATGGTACCCATGCACTGGTGACAAACAAAGGGTCCGCCCAGGTGCCAACTATCTATAGACACACCACTTGTTTCTCCGCTTGGATAGTGTCATAAACCGCCACCTAAAGACTTACCCAGGCAGGCTACGGTCCTGGAAGCTGTAGGCTTCGATTAATAAAATAACCTTAGCCAAGTTTACCGGGGCTTCCCTGTTGCCCCTAATATGACCGCCACTTCCGAGCAACCGATTTTATCAGCGAGTTAGAGAGGAGATCTAACTTAAGGAGAGCACACACTGGCGACTGGGTAGAAGTCGAATGTTTTTCACTTCTGCACACATTTTAGCGTTGGATAGCTCGAGAGGACCACTTGCATGCCCCCACGAAGTTAATATTGCGTTTTACTAGGCAACTAGGCCTACATTAGGGAGGGGAGCATGGAAAAGAGGGGTGAAAACTGATTCACAGGTGATTTAGAAAAATCCCCTTCGTGGGACCGGCAACCAACAACAGCGTTTAGTATCGGAAGTAAGAACATAATTATTCTCACAAACCAGGGATGAGATCGTCTTGTAATTTTCCTGTACCTCGTACAGAGGGCGCTATTTCGATTTGTCCTACTGTTATAATATTTCGCAACTGCTTCACTTGTCGAATTTAGCAAGTAAATGAGCTCTTGGCATTTCTATGTATTCCATTCCTTAAGTTCCAAATCATCCTTTTTTACCAATTAATTTTTTATGGAAATTTTTATTACAATAGTAAAAGGCCGAGACAGACAGTTTCGTTTTTATCATGATTAAGATGTAGGTTACTGAAAAGTAATATTATTATGCCAGTCGTTTATTTTTATATGGATGGGGATTTGACTGTGACATATTTTTAAGGCTGTGGCATAATTTGTAAAAATAGCGGGAGAGAAAATGATTCAGTTTTCTGTTTCATTAGTTTTACAGAGATAACACTGAAGAATTGGTAATATCAATACTGCAGAAATGCATCCGTGTTAGTTTGGTTATTGAATACAAATAGCGACACATTTCTCTAAAATGTGTATTGTGTAGTAATGTTAGAAATCTCCTTGCACGAATTGTACTAAGCAACATGTTTTAAGAAGTCAGGCAGTAGCTAGCCAAAGTGTTAAAGGGGGAGGGGCGACATAACTTCCCAGGAGGCGGGGGTTTAAGAGGTATTGAGGCTAAAGAAATTTTGTTCTCAAAATCTACTTCGGGGTGAAAATGTTTGTGATGGCTGGGACTATTCAAATCCTTTCACATGTAAAGGACATTCGATGGTGTTTACGAGATTGAACTAATCATAAGCCTACAGCGTACCTGCGTTAAGTACTGGACTCTGCAGAGTCTACTGTCAAAACACAAGATCTACACTTGTAGCTCTTCAGCAGTAACTTGGAAGGTTCTTGTTTTATAAACCTAAGTGTACTGCAAATACTGAGGAAGCTTATGGTTTTTAAATTACAGCTTCAGTTATGGTAGCTGACGGTGGCTATCTCAACATTTAGACCATTTTTAAAGATCAGTTCAGATAGGAAGACCGTTCATTGCTCTTGGATGGAAAATCCACCTTACTGTGACCTGGCCTGGGGTCTACCCCGAACCTCGCGGTTGCTTCATTGCTTCACAATGACACCACCTTTATCCACTTGGCTACAACACCAGTAACTGGATTTCCTGTGGGTAGTTTCGATATCATGAACAGATGAAGGAGGCAGACTCGAGAGGCTAAGCGCAAAGTGCAAGGGTCGTTTACGGAAGACCGCGAAGTCTGTTTTAGTATAGTCACTTCTGCATATGACAGTACAGAACTATCCTACAATCAATCCTACAGTATTTATTAGTAGAAGAGCGCCACCCTCTCGAGTAGCATATGATGGCCAACCCTGTTGGTCTCCTATCGGGATGGTGTTATGATCCTACTAAAAGCGAAGGCCTGAAGTTACTCCCAAAAGGAGTTAAGATCTCGAAGGCAAAAGGGGACTTTTCAAGAAGTGTTGTGACAGTCCTGATAGTGCAAGGAAGATAGCTGTGAACAGCTTTCACAGAAATTTTACCGATACTGAACGATAACCTTTGCATTCATATAGAAGCATGCTTCTTAAATAAACTTGTGCAAAAAAAAAAAAGTTTAAGCATTTAAACAGGCTGCAAATAAAAGACAGTCGATATATTTGTAGTAGCTCGCAAAAGTATTAAGAAGATTTCTTCCATGAGGACGGATGAAATTTCTTGAACGTCTCATCAGAAATGTGTTATTCTTATGAGGAGGATACCCTTTAGACGGAAGGTTCACTAGATCGAAGATCTGTCTGACAAAAATCTACTTCGGGTTAGAGGTATAGCCTAGGATTCAGTTTAAATACAGAATTAGGATAAGGATTAGCCTCGTTACGATATGGGTAAGAACTGAGGTAAGAGTAAGCATCTTCGGTCTAATGAACCTTCGATCTAGTGGACCCTGCCATTCACGTAAAGGGATTTGCCAGAGACAAAATTCAATGAGTTCAAAAATGCAGAAAAATTTCTCTGTTAGGTGGTGAAAACCAAAGTTCAATAGCTTGTAGCGTTTGGAAGATATTAATTTCAAAGAAATGCATTTTTTCTCAAGATTAAGTGAATTATGGGAAATCTGTGATGTCATCGCGTCCCATTAATTTGACATAGAATTGAATTTCTGTATGGTATTGATGCCGCTGTAGGGAATATTCAGCAACTTTGTTTGTTAAGCACTACATATGGTGTAGATTTGTGCTAAATCTACATGGAAATATTATTCAAACATTCCAACAGTATCAAATTTCAAGGACAAACAGGACATTCAATTATAAAGAAAAACAAAAGGAATCTGAGGCAATGTGCCCACTTTACATAACATTCTGTGACCTTGATGAAAACTGGAGGTATTTTTGACAAAAATAAGCACTTTTTAATATCAGATATCTTGAGTTAGGAAAAGAGTATCGCTACCTGGTTTGGAGGGCATAAACTGGAATTTTTTCTCTTTCACATGAGAGCCTCGTGAAAAGCCATTGGAAAATGCCTTTAACATCGAATAGATTACTTGGTTTAACATGTTAGAACCTCCCTGCAGGGAGTGTTCTAGCGTTGTATTGCCCAATGACCTCCAATGAACGAGTTCAATAATTCGAATGCCGCATGGAATTGTGTGATGCCCAGTGGATAAGCAAAAGCGAGCCACGCAGACGGAGACTGGAAATACTCGTGTTTTATGGCAGATTATACTGAATACACCCACAAAGGCAGTCTATAAGCAGTCCAAGACATAAAACCACAGGGATGAACCCTCCTTGTATTTGCAATGGATTTAAAAACGCATGATTTAATTATTTTCTAAAATAATGTCAAATTTTGGTACACGTGTTATAGATAATGCTGTGTGATGTCTATCCCGACGATGCTGAAGATGTGCGCATGTGCAGTCGAATCATCAAACTCGCTTTTACGTTTCGCCTGTACAGCTATTCAACTTACAAGGGCCGGTCAGTGGCGGAGATTTTTGTGATATAGTAGTGGAGATAGAGTAATGGTTACTGTGTGAAAATAATAAAGTCATTCCATGAAGGTGCTATCTTGGAGGTAGTGTTTCCTTGGTCAATGGAAGTTATCTCCAGGTGGTAGAGACATACATCCTCGGCTATCCCAGTGGTATCCGCCTGTGAGGGGGTCGAGATATTAACGTTGTGGCAAGGGGTAAAATTGCTAAGATATGAAAAGATACGGAAAGGTTGGAGTTACATAATTTTGGCTACTCCCCTTCCCACTCTGCCCAGTGGAATAAAATTACAGAAACATTGTAAGCTGACCTAATTTATTAAAGAGTGACATCAAATAGTTACAAAAGTCAGTATTTTTATTTTATCTCAGTACAGATATGCCCGGGGCAGATGCGAGTTTCACTTTTGTAATGCGTTTTATAAATCGTAGACCTCATGTAATGAAGCATCAGACCCGTAGTTAAGGCCGAAAGCGTCGCCGACCCCGTGGAAAGTTTTCGCACCATAGAAAATTTCGAGAATAAACGTGTACTATTGCCTTAGTAATGTATCTTTCCTACTTAAAATGTCTCGCACCCTGAGGCATTTCTCTACCCCTATATACCTTGTCTACTTACCCGTGGCCCCTACGGGTAGGGGAAATTTTTTCTAAGGAGGCTGAGCCATTTTTGCTTGAGAAAAAACTGCATTACCCGACAAAAAGCCCATATTTCCCCCAGAACTACCCAGAGATAGGTTTTCCTCGAACTCGGGGGCGCGGGGGTGGTTCTTTACAGCAAGCTTTGCATTACATTGTGCATTGCGCCTCACGACAAACTGACAAATGTAACATAGTATGGTTTCATTAGGGTATACTAAGATCAGGGAGAAATCATATTCGTGGAGTCACGGACCCTCGCTCCCATGGCGCAGCTACTGTCCTACAACAAATTTGTTATGTCCAAACATATATTCAATAAAACCGTCTTACCAGGCATGCTGTTGAAGGGATGAGATATTCTCAGGGGAGTAATCTTTACTCAATAATAATTCTGTGCTCAAACAAGTTTTACGAGGCCAGAATTGTCTAGGTAGCGTCGTTTATGAGACCCCTTCTTGCGCCCTTCTACCATATCCTCCTTAGCCAAGCGTCTGCATTCTTTGTACTAACCTTACTTATGTTTCTTTTCTCCCACAATATAGTCAATAATTTGATTTTTTATCTAAATGCAGCAATCTGATGTCATGCTGTGTACTGATTTCAAATCTAATCTTTCAAAGTACGTTACACAAATGTCAGAATGTCATGAAAAGTCTTAAACCCATTGTAATATGTATGTAAGGGTAAATACTGATATTAGTGGTAAAGGAATGATTTTTATTGTATCTATCAAGAAGAAAAGCAAAACGACTGGAATGTCTTCTAAGAGAATTTTATTTTGATTAACATTATTTTTAATCTGTGATACAATTAACATGCAGTAACATATATTAAAAGTTTGCTGAGATAATTGTAAAGCAACTTTTAAGAGTGTTTTCTCCTCTGTTAGGTTACAAGAAAACTACTATAAACAACAAACGTTCAAATAAGATAAGAGAAATTACTTTCTACTTCTTAAACCCTCTGCAATCTACAAGAACTTGCATAAAATATGCAATGAGACAAAAGGAGAACTCTATCATGGCTGAAGTGGCATACGCTATCCGGCATTAACATGTGGGCCGTCAACAAAAGTCTTGTTTCCTTTCCCTAAGAAAATATTGAGAATAAGAATTCACAGAAACATGATAATTCCGGGAGCAGAGCTAGATGCTATAGACCTTATGCAAGTCACGCAAAGTAGCACACCTGCACGCACGGCGTAGATTTCGCAAGCGCGTGTAATAGACTTACGCGCGTATCCCCGCACGCGAAATTTTTTCCCACGAGGTTATGGGCAAATCATGCCAATGGACCAATCAGCTTCTTGGAAATAGGCCACACCCCTAATTCCAAAATGAAAGAACAGGACAAATAACCCCTGGCCACGTAACCCTAACCCTAAAGGTAACCCTAACCATGATTTTGAAACAAATTTGAAAAATTTTGAAAATCAAATTTGCCCATAACCTCGTGGGAAAAAAAAATTAGGCTTCCCGTGCAGCGCTGCACAAATCAGCTATCAGGTTGGTGTAAGTTGCAACAATACAAGCTTGCCTCCATTAGAGGGAGTAGTTTTGTTCTGTGACGTCATATGCATAAGGTCTATTCCGTCATGTGTCGCCGAGCTGAACAGTTATAACTACTCGTTTTCCTCCTCCTATGTCCTGTACAGGAAACTCTTTTGGAGAGCAAGTATGTTTTATGAGGGAGGAAGAAGGAAATGGGGATAACTTTAAACAACAGAACAATTAACTCCTCTGCAATTGGTCCTCTCATAGTTATCCTCATGCAAGTGTTTATCGCGCTTGCAAGGAATGACATTTTGTTGGAAGATCAGAAAACAGTTCCTTGTCATAATTATTCACTGTCAGACTTGAATTGAGAATATATGTAAATTCAAAACTTTAAAATATTTACCTGTACTCATACTTTGGAGCGGATACAGAGTGGGACTTTTCAGGCTCAAGTCCCCCCCCCTTTCACCACTATTTTTCTTTTTTTTTTTTGAGACGATCTCAAAGCTGCAGTACAAGGCTATGTATACTTGTCTTGATTGTCAGATGCAAGGATATACCATTTTACAGTGTATAATTATAAAAGTTTCCCCAGACCATTAGCTGATCTAGGCTTTGCACATTTGTCGCTCGATGGAGACGAATTTGCCCTCACAATTAACCCTCACCCCCTCTTTTGTGAATTCTAGGATCCGCCCCTGATACTTGTAAGAATGGATTTGTACTCGTGAGACAAAGTTTGTAAGTTAGCTTCGCTGTATAGATGCCAAATTGTGTACTGGTACTGCATGGAAGAGAAAATGTTCAGTATTGTTACAACACACAGCTAAAGACACAACACTTGTAATCGTATAATACAAAACAATATACTCATAAAAAGTATTCTTTATTAGTACTCACAACCAGAGACATTACATTTGTACTCGCATAGTGATAGAAAGCGGGGGAGGGGGGGGGGTTTAAAATGTTGAGGGCGGAGGTATGCTCCTCTACCCCTCAATTCAAGGACGAAAAACCCTTATTTGTTCTTCCTGTACAAAACATCAAAATTTTGCAGTAGTTTTCTTTAACATTTGCCCAATATGTTGCACCAAATTACGCTATAAGGACTTTCAAATATTCAAAGGGGGGGGGGGAAGGGGACACCCCCTCCCCTTAGATTCCTCCCCAGAACGGTGGTCCGAATCAACGTTCAGCCCCGGCCCAGTCGATATAGCCTCGTACGCCTTTTTGTACTCGTAAGGTACTCAGTACAAGGTAGTACTCATAAAATGTGTACTCGATCTGTTGCTTATAACCAGAGCTAACTTAATACACTTATACTCGTAACATTTTACTCACACTAAAAGCAGGATTGGCTGATTTAAATCACGTCAATGTAAATCACTTAATTTTTTAAACAATCACTGATTTAAATCACACATTTGATTTTTTAAAGGTTTTTGCATAAAAAATAAGAGGAAAATCAACCTGAAATTGCCTAAAATCATCTCTCCAGCACTTAAAAGATTAAATAACTTGTTTAACTGCATTTAGGGAATAGATTTTCCAAAGACCTCCTTGTTAGGGCCTATCAGCAATGTCGTGTATTGTTTTCATACTAAACACTGTGCAATGCAAGTGTTTTACAAGCATGGTAGCACAGATGGGTACTGTACTTGTGTCTTGGTATAAACTCTTAACACTTCCTGTGGGGGAAGGATTGCACTTTCCAGCAAAAAAGTGTCAACTAAATTGAGAATGAACCTTTCACACTAACTACTGCAAGGTCTTTGTCTACATTGCATTCCCTCATCCCACAGAAGGTCTCTAAAACTACCTGGGATCTTACGAAAGTACAAACATGCATTGCTAAAAATAGTGATCACACATGTGGTGCTACAAGTTATTCATTGAGAGCTTTATGGCAAGTGCAGTATAAGAACACAGGAGAATTATTACCATTCACAAGATGCCACAACAAATAGCCTTGGTACTCCAAGATTTTGAATTTTTTTACAATCTTGCAAACAAGCTAGCATTGCATTAAAGTTTCGTGTTAGACAGGAAAGGGATAAAATTACCAAAAGCACGCATAGTTATTGAAAAATATTAAGGTGCATATATATTGTCCGATGACATGAAATGAAAAAAATCAAAAACATCGATTGAAGTAAAAAAAATCTGATTAAATAAAAAAAAATCCTTTTTTTATTATTTTTTTTTTAAATAAAAAAAATCGCCATCCCTGACTAGAAAACTATTTACTATTTCATAGTCCATGTCAGCTACACTCTACAGGTAGGCTACTATTGGACAAGGAAAAGATCTGTTGTTATTGTTAGTAATTTTCAGCATGACCATAAAGTAATACCCACGACAGCCTACAAGTACTGTTGAACTAAGAGAAGATCTTTTGATATTGTAAGTAATTTTCAGCTTGACCATAAAATAAGAACCACAAATTAACTTGGTTCTACCTCAAACCCAATATCAGCATCTCGCCGAGGATTCAGAGTTGACCCCTAGGAAAATACACTTTCCGGATGACTACTTTAGCCTACTGTGTGATAAGGAGGTGCTACAAGGTAGCGCACTACCAATTATTCCTATATTGACCTTCACGTTTTCTTTTTCCATGGCCTCTAGACTCTTGTAGAAGTTCATAACAAGTACAAGCTACACCTCAAGTAAATGCTCACAAGTGGGCCTTCAACGCTGTTTTCGAATTGCGTACCGTCAACATTCGAGTTACGAGTGAGACTTTCTAACATGAGGGGGTAGTTTCAGTTTGACACCATTAAAATTACCATTTTCCATGAAAGAAAGCTACAATGCAAAGGAGTGCCTAAGAAGATTCCTCCAGTTTTGCATTATGTGCACTACAATTCATTTTCTACATTATCCATATAAACAATTGGTGCATGGTATCTGCAACATGTTATACATTGCGCCCTAAAATGTTTTGTAGAGACTATATTTGTCAAGAAACATTTTTGGCGACGGAAACCTGTTAAATAAGTGGTGTGCTATGATTAGTATAATAACTTGTCAGTGCCGTATGCTATCTCGCCGTTTTAAATCATATCACATGTGTTGTCTGTGAAACACCGTACCAGATTAATTAACGTGGTTCTTCTTCGGTTGCGATGTTCTTGGCGTTGCTTGAGTCATTTTGGTGAAGAGAATGTAGCTTGTCGAAAATCATCGCACGGACTTTCTTTGTCGTTACGAAGGCGACGAAGATGAAGACACCTTGCAGAGCGAGAACGGCCGTGATGAGTGGAAGCAGGAAAGTTTCTGGAAACAGGGCTAATGTGATTATGAGAAGCCATGGCAAACCCGTAATGATTGCCAACTGTGGGTAGGTAAAGAAAATGATAGATCGTAATTAGGGAGAAGATAACAACTTAACCTATTCATTTTTGTAGCATAAACATAGATGATATAGGACGATCAATGGTCACGAACGTCATATCAGGACCGTCGGATGGGGAGAGGGCGGGCTAGGATGAAACCCTCAATAATTTTTAGTTTGACGGGTTTCGTCTTAAAACGTCCAAAATAACTTCAGGAAACTCTGGAATTAAATGGTTTAGCCACCCCTCTACGTTTACACACATTATTGTCAAAGTATATGCAAGTCATGCTTACTAATATAATCACTGAATTTTATGCATGTGTGGATCATGCTGCACTTGTAGAAATTCTTACTTCAAAACGTAAGCCCCCTTTTCACGGCTCAGAAATTTATTGTTCAAGTTATCGGTTTTCATTTAAGGTTGATTATAAGAACGGTTCTGAGCTTGCATTAGCAGATTACCTCTCCAAAGCTCATGGTGATTCAGATATAGATAAGATCCTCTTGCAATTTCTACGGTATCAGAGTTTCCCCAAAATGACTCTGATGATCATGTTCATCCAGTTTTGACCAGATCTAGAGCTAAAGCTTTGGGTGTTCAGGTGCCAGACTTGTTTCCAGGTAAGAAAACTTCCCCACCCACTCCCGACAGGAGTCGGAATGTGTACACTCTTGCAGAGAGAAGTCTACACCACAGCGAAGAACTCCTCCGCCACTACCAGCTCCCCGTGATAATCCAGTCCCCATTACGGGCAACCCTCTCCCTATGCGACCACCACCCATGCCACCCCGCCCGGCAACAACGTCCCGTGATGTCAAAAGGTCAAAATGTTATTACACCGCAAACTCCAAGAGAGCCATGTCTGGTGGACTTGCCATGAAACGAAGAGCGCCACCGGATCGTTCCGATGAATTGATCCACCCCAAATAAACCGCTCAGTTTAGATATATTCAGAATGAAAGAGGCACACAGCGTCAGTGGTGGCGCCAGGTGGGGGGGGGGGCAGGGGGGCATGCCCCCCGTCGGGGAAGGCTGGCCCCCCGTCGGGGAAATTTTCCGGTTTCGTTGGGGGAGCTGTTATGTATACGATAAAATATGTAGTCCCCGACAACGACCAGTCGCCACGACGATTCACTTAAGTTTGGTCTAAATTACGGCAAATTCTTCAATAGAAACCCCCATTTTTCCAATTTTCTTCTTTAAAAATCCAATTTTTTTCAATTTTTCCATGGTTAAAGCCCAGTTTTTTTTTCAAATTTTCTCCAAAAAGGGCCCAAAATTTTCGGCGCGCTTCACTCGCCAAAATTTTCCTTGAAACATTCGTTTCGGCACTCTATTGCCCTCGCTGAGGCTTGGGTTGAGTTTCTGGCCCTCCCGTTGGGGAGCTTGCCCCCCTGTCGGGAAAATCCTGGGGCCACCCCTGCACATCGTGTCAGCACAAAACTCAAAGTAAGATGATCTGAAATAATGACCTCCCATTTGACGCGAAAGAATTGAAAATGCAACGGGCTACAGATAGCTTCTTCAAGCCAGTCTTCGATTTTCTTGCATATGATATTTTACCTCAAGACGTTAAGACTGCTCGCACTATTCGCACGTACAAGAGCCGAGCAATAGCCTACATCATGTGTGATGGTCCTTTGTTTAGATTAATTTCGCTTAAGAAGCATAATTCTAGAGTGATGTTACAGTTAGCTATACCTGACACACTGGTAGATGAAATTCATACCACGATGATCTTTCTCAGTTGTCATCAATGTGTTGTGAGAACATACCTCACAGTAAGACAACACTTCTTTATCAGAGGCATGTTTCAAGTTGTGAGTGATTATGTCAAAGCTCGTCTGATATGTCAGACCCAAGCAAGATATAACTAGACAATTTCATGCAAGGGTACCCGATTCACATCGACTCTGAGTGCACTCGTATGATTTTGTTTCAGTTACACTGCTCAAGTTTACCTTTTAGACTAAGTACATCATGTGCAAAGGGTACACTTTCCTTGTCCCATATTTGCCTTTTTTAACTGTTTTGATCAGGGGCGTAGACAGGAATTTTTCGGGGACCGAAGCCTGTAGAAATACTCTCAGCGCTTCCCGCCACCATAGGTTGGCGCAAAGGGCAAGAAAATTTTGGCCCAAAATGCCTCCCAGATAGCCAGAAATGGCACTTCCCAGGCCTATTTACCGCATATAAATAGGGGAAACACCAGCAATATTGTAAAAATAAACATTAAAAACTACCAAAAATATGCTCAAGGGGGCTGCCCCCTTCGCCCCCTTGGCTACGCGCCTGGTTTTGATTCAAAGTATGATTACTCCCTACACAATTCTATTGAGCTACTCTATCGCACGCTTTAGAGTTTTCTCCCTTACTTACTGTGACCTCGCAAACTAGGACATATCTCCACTCCTGCCATTGTCAGACAAAAATTAAAGTTAAGCCTCCCCAGTATGTTTCAAATTATCTAATATCAAAACACATGACCAGTTGAGCGTAAACGTACGCATTTTTAATTGAAGATGATGTGTTATTCACAGACTGAGAGGAAATGATGGGAACAGACTGAGTTAAAGTCATTACACCGTAAAGTGCGAAAACTATCCGCCTCACTGTCATCATACTGCAAATGCATCTTCATGGTATCGATGTGTTTAATTTAACCTCCTCAAAATTGCAAGACAGAAAATATCTTTTGTAATTATTAACCATTCCTTCCCATCAAAAAAGAATAGCTTTCCCAAAAATATTATGCATTTCAAGGCTGTGAATTTTGCATTATTTAAAAATTGAAAAGTTGACAGTCATTCTTGCATGACATGCAGAGTTGTGAATTTCTTCCCGTGCCCTATTATTGAAATGAAACCACCCAGCTAGTTTATTTTGAATTGCTTATCATTTTTTATCATTTTAAAAATCATGGTTTTAAAGATATGAACATTGTCTCAATCGCAATGTTTCCCTTTGCCTAATTACCATGGGCGTAGGAGCTCAAGTTGATTTGGGGGGGGGGGGGGGGGAGACTGTAACGACTTGCCCGAAAAATATAACTCAAAATTTCTGCGCGCCCCACGTGAGTTCAACATGTAACATACATATTATATAGGCACGCATCGTTATCACACCGCATGCCAATTGCATATAATCATTTGCCGTGTTACCCATACAAAAAATCGTCTATAGAATTCTTTAGAAAAAAAAATCTATAGAAACTGTAAAATTTTCTATAGAAATTCCTGTAGAAAATTCTATAGTCCTTCTAAAGGAAAATCCTATATATAAACCCTCTATAGAATCTTATAGAGTTTCTTTAGAATAATAGAGAAACTCTGAAGAAACCCTGTAGAGGTTCTCTATAAAAGTGGCCCACTTTTCTAAAGAAACACCATAAGTTTCTATAGAGAATGAGTGGGACTCTGTAGAAACTGTGTAGAGGTTCTATAGAAACTGTATAGAGGTTCTTAGTAACTGTATGGAAATTTAAAGATAAATGTGTGCAATCTCTGTGAAAAACAGATAAACATTGTCCATTCGATACTATGAACATGATGTGCATGAGGCTCTTGCATCCAAGATGCTTTAACTTTTTCAATACCCCATCGTATCTCGGGCAAGACAGCCAGGGGTCGAGAGCGAAGTTCGGTGTAATTTTCGAAGACATTGTTTGATAGAAAAATATGAGCCATGTTATATGTACCACGTCTTTGACACATTTGTTATAGTGAAAAATGTAATTACATATTTTTTACAGAAATATAGTTCATACATCTTAATATATCTGTTTTAATAAACTACTTATCTTTTGTGCTAAAACGCCTCTTACTACATATCTGATTGATTTAGACCTGCCCTGGCCCCTGAGCATAAATTTACAATTGTTATGTCAAAATTTTGGGCCACGCCCACTTACTCGATACCATAAGTAATTTCAGTGAATAAAGAAGGAATATTTTCAGGAATTTTTGCTCAATTTAGAAGACTATTTTGTGTCGGGACTTTTATGTAATTGCAAAGATCAAAGATAGGGGATTTGAATGCACATTTTAAATTTTTTGATTTATTATGATTCAAATGAGATGTTTTATAGAAACTGTATAGAAATTCTATAGAAACTTTATAAAAATTCTATAGAAATGTATCAATATGTTTCTATAAAATTTCTATAGAGAGTATCCTATAGGATTGTTCTACAGAGATTGTTCTATGTAGAAACTGAGCTATGGAAACTTCTACAGAAATTCTATAGAACTCTAAAGGGACGTCAAATTTCTGTAGAGGACTCTTAATATTTCTATAGAAAATCGTTGATTCTGTAGAGTTTCAATTAAAGTGGTCTATAAGCATTTCTATAGAATTCTATAGAAAACTTTTGTATGGGTACTACCCTTCGAAATTGGTTATAATTTTTGAGGAAGTTGTTACAGTAATAATGGAAATAATCAATGACGTAGCCAGGATTTCTCTCATGGGGGTGGGGAGCATGCAGTATGTTTGCGAACGCAGGGGGTCTAAGGGGAGGATTTTTTGAAATATTAGGTGTCCTTACATGCAATCTGATACCACATATGCTATACCCTTAGAAGTAAAATTTGTGTTAAAAAATTTACGTATTTAGGTACTAAAAAAGAAGAAACGGCAACAGTAAGGGAGGGGTATGGCCCATTGGCCCCCTAAATACACCACTGATAATCATAATAAAAGTTTAACCATTGAAAAACACATAGGTGAATTGATACCGAATATACAGGTGCTGGTGTAATTCAAATCAGAACTTTATGTTAATTACCAAGTAAGATTTTTGAACTATTGATCACCATTAGCTACATCATTGCATCATTTTTCTCCCAGTAGGTGCCCGAAAATTTCTCAGCATAATGCCCGAAATTTCACGAAAATATTTAGTTGGGGCTGCAACCCCCAGCCCCCACCGCCTCCTACGCCTATGCTTATTACTAAATTTTCCTGCAGCTAATTACCTGTCAGTAAAAACTGTTAATTTCGATTTCATACTTAGATGTTATGATTCGAGTCGCTCAGTTGAAGGGCCGTTCGGCCATTGACCTCGACCACAATTTTCAAGAAAATAGATAATTAGCTACAGATTGAGTAAACAGTAGAACAGACTAAAATGTCACAGTTTCTGCTAATAAGCATCCTCACAATCCTTCGAGTTAATCATTCATGAAATCGTGCGTTTGTGTCCTTAGACTCTTCATACTTTTTAAAGATAATACGGCACTGGTCACGTTTACTGCCATTCTAGTCGCATTAAAGAAGTGAGACGAAGGAGGACTCTAAAATGTTAGTTTCTTACTTCACTAAAAGCTTTGCATATATATATATGACATTGATAAGGTATGCTTACAACGGCTGACAAGATAAAATGTGGAAATTTGTAATTAAAGTGGCCCTAAAGTCTAGAATATCAAGAATATATATTTTAGAGGTTGGAAAATAAATCTTATTCATCCAATCCCCATTCTCATAGCTTACTTCATTGCTGAGATATAAAATAAAGAAATTTATTCACTTAATTTGATATAGTTGATTGCGCAATAATTTGTGATGTCCTTCTTGTACAACTCACTTTACCTGCTGTTGTTTTCTTTTAAAATTAAGATGTTTATATGACCTTGAAACATTGACCGTTCCCTTGCATAGTATGTTGTAGGGAGAGGGCTTACATAGCCAAGTCACCCTATCACAGTAAGACAGTGATCACATTTTGGAACAAGGTTCATTGACTTTCGAAAAAGCAAAGGAAAACAAGGACTATAATTTGAGTAGTACAAGAATTACATCACAAATTATTGCGCAATCTACCATTTTAAATTGAGTGAATAAGCTTCAACATTTTAAATCTCAGCTTAGGAATGTCCTATGAAGATGGGAGTTGGACCATCTGGATGCATTTTTCAAGCTTTGTAACATATATTTTTGAAATTTTAGACTTTAAGTACACTTCAAAGGCAGACTTATCATTGTCTCAAAGAAACTTCACTCATAACATCCCTATCACTTGGCCGGATTGATCACCTCATTTAAAACAAAAGAAAATTAGATTCAAACTGTAGGCCCACCTGCAAACATACGTAAGACATCCCGATTGGTTAATGACATATGCAAATCAGTGGGATTTTGATGATTTTTGAGCAGCAGAGTGGCAAGAGCTGGCCTGGGGTCAAGGGTTAGGGGAGGGGATAGCCAACACAACTAAAGTTTTGGCTCTTAGAAGTTTTGTTAGAAAAATTACAATTGCCTTAACATTTTAAAATCAAATGTCATCCCCTTGAATAATATTTGCCTATTGGAAGTGATTTCTCCCTTCGACACCTTGTCTGGATACAGAGCTAGAGTTAGATGAGGTTTTACGGCTTAGTGTCTAACCAATTGGATACAGTTAGATTCTCAAATGACAAGCTTCCGTTGTAGTGTCTTCAGTAGTAGACAATAGACGAGTGGGGAAAATGTTATTAACGCAATGCATCATGGGATGGGTCAAAGGTCAATCGAACCACTTACCGTGGCAAAAAAGTTGTCACGGTACGCTGACCTCGTGACCCCACCGGAAGTACTAAATTACCCAACTGGCTTATTAAGCGGGCTAATTGGTATGTCACAACTTGAAATTGGCATGAAACAAACTATTTGTTTAAGATTTGGTGACATAAACATGACAAAGTTGGATACGTGATGTAAAAAGTATTAACACGTAGAAAGTAGCCAAAATCCCATCAAAATTCATCCAATATTCAACATTTTACATAGTAATTTCTATTATATATATATATATATATATCATGAATAAACGTGAGATTAATATGCAAGCATGAGACGTCGAAGGAGGGACTCCCCAAATATGGCTAATGTTACCCTTTGTTTTTCAAACCTTCATTTCAAGGGCAGTTGTAAAATTGGTTTGTGCTCAGGGACTTATTTTGGAAGTTAAAGTTGACTTCTTTAAAAATAAACGTATCACTTTCCAAACTGTAAACTGCCTAATGAATAATTAAGAGATAATTTTTATAGAGTTAACAAAAGACTGAAAGAAATGCTAACACTGTGCAACACTTTACATCATTATTTTTGCATAAGCAACGGGTTACTTTTGAAACCATCAAATTTTGAAGGAGCCCCTCTTGAGAACGGTAAAGAATACTGAAGTAATTCCAATGGATCTCTCCTTGGGGGAACTTATTCTTTAACTGCCAAATAAAAACAGCTCTTTCTGTTGGCATTTCACCTTAACTTTAAGTCACACGCATTCTACTGAGACTGATGAGTTTGCCGTCAAGATTTGCCAAGAGGAGTTTCTTTCCATTACAATTTTGAGATGTGGCGTTAGATTTAACTACGTTATTGGCCTTAGGAGATGACATTGCCTCATGGGAGCTGGACAGATCTTCGTTGAAACTGGAGAAAGGAAGGTCTTAATATAAAATTTTTTGGGAGAATTTGAACCACAGAGGAACAGATAATTTTCACTTTATAGCCACACACATCACTCTTTCTCCCTCCCTTCTCTCCTATCAACCCCCCCCCCCCGTCCCTCGATCCCGGCATTCGATTTTGTTTGTAAATTGAAACTTCAATCTTATATATATATATATATATATATATATATATATATATATATTATATATATATATATATATATATATATATATATATATATATGGGGGTTGCTGAGGTATAGAATTTTGAAGTATCCAAATACTTCAAAATAGTCTTTTGCCCAATAACTTGTGATGCTCTTCTTGTTCAAGTCATACGGAATGTCTTTGTTTCTTTTTGAAATCAAAATGCTTTAATAACCTTGCAACGTGTTTTTTTTTCCTTCCAAAGTATGTTTCTAGGAGAAAAAATGTTCAAATAAGTCAGTCTTAAAACATAAGATAGTATCATGTTTTGGAAGACGACACGGTTCAGTGACCATAGGAGAAAGAAAGAAAAAAAAACAGAGAAGGTAAAAAGCATAGTACAAGAGTGACGTCACAATTATTGCAAGATCTACCATTTTAAATTAAGTGAATAGACCTTATGCATTGATGTCACGCGACGTCATGTTGGAGGCAAAACAATGAAGCACATGGCACGCACGCAGTAGATTTAACAGGCTCGTGTAGTAGACTTACACGCATATGGGATTGGTTATCAAATCAGCTGTCTGTATTTGGTGGTGTAACTTGCAATGATACGCGCTTACCTCCAAACGAGGGAACACTTTCTGCTCTGTGACTTCATGTGCATAAGGTCTGTAAACTGCACAATTTTATATCTCAGGTTTGAAATGTCATGTGACGAAAGGAGTTGGACCAATGGGATTCATCTTACAACCTTTTTAATTATATTGTGTAATTTTAGATTTAAGGTACACTCAGAAGCGACTCTTTCGGTCACTATGCTCTTTCTCTTACATAAGAGAAGGATGAGAAAGTTTCTTCTCCGAAAATGTGTTTGGAAATTCTTGCACTTTTGAAACATTCATAGGCTAACTTTTCCTGACTAATAAAGTTCTTTTGATGCAACAGTAGTTAAATTTCACACATTTTTTTATTGCGTATAAGTAGCAAAATGCACTTACCCTTAAAGCGACAAAGCAGTTGTCGAGCTTGGCCTTGAAAGAAGCAGTCGATGTGTGCTGTCTCCTCCTAATGTTTACTAAGGCAATCAAAAACAAAATGGCGCTAAGGATAACGAAAATAGTTAAAGGAAGGAGAAAAATTATGGTTGTTGGTATACCCTCGGACATCCATACATCACCGTAGGAGAAATTAGTGCAAGAACAGAAGTGAAGAATAACTCCTGCTACGAAAAAAGGAAGAGGTGCTCCCCATGCTACAGCTGAGTACAAAATGGCTTCCTTTTTGGCTGAAATTTTGCTCATGCGATTGGCTATGATATTTTTGCCAAAACTGCGCGCCACATGAAAGGTGATTACCTTTTGCCAAGCAAAGACTGCAAGAAATGTATAATGGCAGAGCATAACGAAGGATTGTGCAAGTACATGTACATTCCTCACAACTGCATTCGCCAGTAAGAAAAGGAATAACATGAAGAATGCAACGCATAAGTTGACCAAACAAAATCCGTATAGAGTTTGTAGTTTTACGAAAATTAAATGGAGAGCTATCACGGCTAACACGCCTAATATCGAAAAACAGCTTCCTATGATCTGAACAAATTTTGTCACCTTTAAAAGGGTGTGTTGAAGGTACTCGTCACAAGTATGAATTTGACCCTCTGACGTTACGACAAACTGGTCTCTACCTAAAATGACGTTTGTTGCCTGGTACTGAATCTTTTCTTCTACAAAATCAATTACGTTGATTGACTTCAATGGCAAAACAGTCTGATGGCATTTCAATTGTGACGACTTGGAGAAATATCTAGGACAGGAACTCGCCGGAAGATACACCGTGGTAACGCGACAAACGTTCCGGCAAGCTACGTTTATGAGTGGCTGGTAACGTGAAATGTTAGCGATTTCTGGTCCACTGATATCGTCACAAGAGGATGGAACCATATCAGCAGGTAACACCGCCCTCAATTTCACATTACACGTTAAACTAACGTTTCCGGTATTTATAGTATTATTTAATACAATGTACGCTAACATACTTGGCAAAGTAAATTCCGCCTTTAAAGAATCACAACTTTTATTTATTACTTTTATTCTAAAACTGTCATCTCCATCGCTGTGAAATAAAGTCATTGTAAAGTTAGATAAACAAGTTTCGACGTCGCACGACGGTTCTCGGTCATGTTTGTGCAGTAAAACCTTAAACAATTCACAAGCATTTTGAAATATATCCTGCTTGAAATGATGATCGACCTCACCTCCGTCACAGCTCCCTTTAAAAGCCGTCCACGAGTTAAGTCCAAAAATAACATCAAAAGTTGGGACAATTCTCTGGACAACTATTAATTTGGCAACAATGTTATGGCATTCGGCACAATACTGGTTCTTATAAAAAGTGCTGGTTGAATTCGCTATATGAAGCTCCAAAAAAGAAGTGCAGTTTTCGGAGAGATGCTCTGGGGTGCCGTTTGGGCAGTTTCGAATGTAACTATCTTGCTCATTATCACAGATTTGTAAGTTCATGCTCCAATGGCTACGAGGTGCTTGACTCGCTATATCAGAGTTATTAGGATTCTGGATTAACCTCCAAGGAATTACGTCATCAGCGCTTAATCTATGGCAGTGAGCACAGAAAGTGTTTTTAAAGACGACACCGGAGGTAATTTGTACAGGAAGCAAACTCAAGATATCGTCCCTTTCGTTGCTTTCACATAAGTAACGTGTTTTGTTGTCGCGCCATTTCTCAGGACACTTGTCTACCATTAAAAACTTTGAGGGGTATCTTTCGTATTTAAAGAGCTTTCGTACTTCAACGCAACTTGTGTAAAGTTCAAATTGTTCATATTTGGCCTTAAATTGATTAGAAATAAAAGAATTGTTCGGCGTCACTGCTGCAACGTAAATATTTGGACAGTAACCCTGGAAATCTATACAGCAATCTCCATAGTAGAGACAAACGCTGTCACAACCGCAAGACGTGTAATTAGAGGGCGTCCCACATCTGCTGACACAAGAGGTAGTCTTTTCTGTACTGCCTGTAAATGGGAGCAAAGGCACAGCAACACAGCATCATTTTCTATCGAAGAAGTGACGAAAATGTATTTTAAGTTTTAAATTTTACTATGTCATTTTATTCAAGATTCTCTTAAAGCATTAAGTATGTATCAATCTTTAAAACATTGCACTCTAGAAAGTCCTGATTAAGCTTAACCAGGATCCCTGTCATTGGTTATTGGCAAATCAACAATTTCCAGTCAAAGTCACAACTGGTTAAGTACCCTGGACAAAAATCAACATTTTTCTAGCTAAATTTTTCTTGTTTATTTTAATCACAATATCATTCCATAACTGTTGACCATAATCCTAGCCAGGATGTTTTCACATTGTTCTTCTGAAATCTGTTACCATGACTACAACTTCAAGTATGTCATTACAGCAGAACATATGGTTCAATATTCTCCACGTTTTGCAAATAAGAACTTACCACTTCTCAAAAGGACATACAGATAGACTGAAAACCAAACAGGCAGAAAGGCAATCAGTCAGGTACGGAAGACAGAAACACAGTCAGACGAGTACTACGTACTAACAGACAGACAAACAAATAGGGAGACAGACAAACATACAGAGACAGACATATAGACGGGCAGACATACATAGACAGACAGATAGACAGATAAATGAGACAGGCAAATAGACAAACGTACATACACACCACATCAGACAGACAGACCGATCGATGGACAGACAGACAAAAAGTTAGGCAGATAGATAACCAGTTCGGTATGTAAACAAAAGGACAGACAAACTGGTAAGCAAATAAACTCATTGAAGGAAGTGCAAGTGCATGATGTGCTTGGCCGGAAAGACAGGTATGGATTCTGGACTTGGACATGTTCTATGTAGTTCTCTCTTAAGTACATCGTAAACGGGGGGGGGGGGGGGGTAAAATTCGTTTTTCGCGCTTCGGCATCCAGCCAAAGGAGTTTTGAAAAAGTAAATTTTAATATCTTTTTTCAAAACTCACATTGTACAGGTTCTTTGCATTTATTGTATTTTACAAAGATATACACTTTGGAAAATGTTGAACAAATCCAGGCATTTTAATTCTCAAAACTTCCAAAACTAATCAACGAAATCATTGACGTCATAGACTTGCTTCAAGTCCTTTTCTCAATCTTTAAATGTGAAATGTTACAGTAGACCAAAGATAACGCCTGTTTGTCGTTTGCAATATCTTTTCATTCTTTTAAAAGATTTACCATTAAAAGATACTAGTCATTTTAATTTTAGTGACTGATTTTCCTTTAATTGACGATTTTTGTCAATCATTCAGTAGGGCAAAGACATTTACGACGCGCCCCATCGAATACATTCATTTTAATTGAATAAAGTCATCACCCATGCCGTCTAGAATATGCTAAATTACTAGACAACCATCAATCTTGAAATGAATCCCTCGACAACCATCATCCCTACCAAAATGCAAGATGGCATGATTAAAATTCTCCCACTTAGTACAGAGAATTTTCAGGGCCCCTGGTTAGGTAAGCGAAGGTTCGGGAATGATCGAATAAGCAGAAAACCTGTATTTTCCAGGTTTCCGGATAGTTTTTTTTTTCATCTGTGTTAATCATTTTGGGCCATATTACCTCGCACTCTGAACAAAAAAGTAAAAACATCGTGAGTGCGGGTGGTATGTGAGGTCTACGTATACATGTGGGAGTTGCTATTTGACACTCCCTGATATAGATAATAACTATTTGCCCACAGTCTTCTGTTACCAAGGAGTTGCTATTTATCAAATGGAAACTCCCTGCTGTTACTGCGTTAGCGTACTTATGCCAGTATGCGGGTAATCATATGAACTCTGGTACTTCGCGTGTAGAGTAAAAAATTACAAACGAAGAATCTGTTTCAAGCCTAATGGAAAAGTCACTTTTCTGTCTGTCATTGTTCAGTTCTTTACCTGAATTGCTTACAGGTCTCCTACACATGTGGTCCTTTTTAGCTATCAATGCATTTATTGGGAGCATACCTCTCCTCATTCAGATTTATAATTTTCATTGCTGTTGAAAGTAAATTTTTGATCGAGATCATTTTACCACAAATTCCCATACCGTTCATTCTTATACTAGGTGTTAAGTATTATAGCTAATTGCTGGTTTTTCTCAATGTACAGAAATATGAACCTATGGCAAAAAAGTTCAGGGCAATCAGTGTGTTACAACAACAGTTTTTCAACCTCTTGTAACACCCGAGGACCACCCTCCATCATCAACTGAATATGGAATTCCTCAGATATTTACAACTTATCCATACAAGTTAAAACTTAGATTAAAATTTTACCAACATTCCATCTGTGTCAAATGAGATATTTTTTTAAATAAAAAAGTAATGATTTAAGGGGACTTATCCATGATTTAAATTTTTCCTGCCGAGTTTGCCGCCCATCAAACCAAGCTCTACAGCAGGGGTACCCAACCTTTTTTGACCCAAGGTCTACTTTTCAGATCTACAAAACATACACTGTCATACAGTTACACATAGAAAAACTTTATTTTTTTCATTTTTCCTGCACCCATCGCGGTCGACTTGGGGTCAGTCCGCGGTCTACCAGTAGACCGCGATCGACTGGTTGGGCACTCCTGCTCTACAACCTACCAGTGGGCTGAGGTCCACCGGTTGGGAAACGTTAATGTGGTAGATAGATGCATGAGTATACATTCGGGCTACTTGTGATTCCTTCCCCGGAAATTCCTAAATCGGCGTTTTTGTCGCAGTGCGTCATTTTTTCTGTCTTCTGTGCTTTCAAGTCATTTGTCAATTTATGTACAATCAGTAAAAAAATACTTCTTAAAACTTACACAGGCTTGAATTGATACCTATAATCAATGGCATTATTTTGCATTAAGCGTTATATTTCCTTGTGACAAATTCAAATTGTGAGGGGGATTATACCGGCGCTTTGCTTAGAGAGATATCGGTTAGGGGGATTGTCAGTCTAGCACCCTCCTTCCTTCCACATCCTGCACATCCCACTGACTAGACTTGGTTCTACTTGTAACCAAATCTAGTCAAATATTTAAACACATTCCGAGTCATTATCCGATTGACCCTACGGTTTGTAATGTGGAACACTGATCTAAAAGGAAGAAAATGTATGTTACCTTGTCCATTTGACAAATGTACTATCCAAACAGATAGCACCAAAGCAATCCACGTAGCAAAGGTACGTAAATTCAACCGTCCCATATCCTCCATTTTGTGTTCTCTCTCTGTGAAAAATATGCAAATGATGTGAGATATATGGCCGAGATAGCCTACTTTACAAGCTTGGAAGTATGATTAACGCGTATATATGTATATATATATATATATGTATATAGAATAACGTAGGAGTTCGGTTGGCACTTCCGAAAGTGCTCGATACCAAAAGAGCTTTTATATATGATAATAATGTAACCAGAAAGCCAAAAGGCTAAGTGATTCCTTGCCGAAAGGGGATGCTTTGTTGCACAGAGGTTTATCCCTCAAATTTATCTTTCTTAACTACATCATTTTATGTTTTAACAATTTGACCTCCGCTGACCTCACATGACCTTTGAACCCCACCAAATATAAAAAAAAAGAAAACGGAAGTGTCTTGAAAGGGGTTCAATTCCAATGGATCTTGGATCTTGGAACTTCTTGGGAAATTTTGCTTTTTGACCTCTGGTGACTCCAGATGACAACCTTGAGAATACTTGGGATATTTTCCTTTTTGTCCTTTGGTGACCCTGATGACTATCTTGGGAATTGTTAGGATATTTTGCTTTTTGACCTCTGGTGACCCATATAACAATCTTGAGGAATTCTTGGAAAATTTTCCGTTTTAACCCTTGGTGACCTCAGGTGAGGATCTTGGGAATTCTTGGGAAATTTTGCTTTTGACCTCTGGTGTCCCCAGATGATGATCTTGGAAATTCTTGGGAAATTTGCCTTTTGACCTCTTGTGACCCCAGATGACAATCTTGGGAATTCTTGGGGAATTCTGCTTTTTGACCTCTGGTAACCCCAGATGACCTTTGACCTCTACCAAACACAATAGTGTTCTTCCTTACATCATATCAAATCTATACACCAAATATAAAAAGTGTCATTTATTCCTATCTTGAGATATTGTGGTTACAAGCTTTTCGGTCTTTTAGCTCCAGTGACCTCAAATGACCTTTGACTTTCACCAAAAACAATAGGACAAATCCATATACCAAATATGAAAAGTGGCTGTCATTGCTATCTTGAGATATCGTGATTACAAGCCATTTACAAGGTTTCTGTAGTTCAACCTCTGGTGACCTCAGATGACCTTTGACCTCTACCAAAAACAATAGCGTTCTTCCTCTAAACATGACAAATCTATATCCGCCATTCCTATCTTGACATATCCCAATTTCAAGGTTTTCGGTCTTTGACCTCTGGTGACCTCAAATGACATTAGACCTCCACCAAAAACAATAGGGTTCTTTCTCTCAATATGACAAATCTATATTCCAAATATGAAGAGTGTCAGTAATTGCTATCTTGAGATATAGTGTTTAAAAGCCATTTACGAGGCTTTTGTAGTTTAAGCTCCGGTGACCTCAGATGACCTTTGACCTCTACCAAAAACAATAGGCTTCCTCCTCTTGACATGACAAATCTGTATACCCCTCCAGTCACGTGCAGCCGCGCGAAACTTCTCATTCCACTGACGGAATTCTCGGGCAGCTACGCCAGTTTCGAGCCTCGCGTGAGCTTGGAAAGACGTGCGAGAGCTTAGCTCTCGCCGGCTGCCTATGTGCCGCTAAGGAGGTGTCTGTGAGTGCACCCACCCCCATACACACACACACACACGACATCACCATCGCATAGATTCCTTGCCTGCCTACGGCAAGGAATCAATAATGGATGGAGTTTACAAGTAAGGCAGACAGTTTCGTACACGGCTGCACTCGTCAGTGCCTAAAGTAAGACTGTGTATACCGACTTCGTGTTCTAAGTCACTGCACTTAATAGATAATTGTTTTGGTGTCTACATTTTCTACATATTGTCATTATTTCTTTTCTTTTATTCAGGGTGCATATCGTCGACTTCAACTGGATAAAGTATTTCTCGGCTATGCACAGGTTGCTTAGCACAAGGTGCACGAAGCAGTCTGCCTTACCTGTAAACTCCATCCATTACTATCATATATATATATATATATATATATTATATATATATATATATATATATATATATATATATATATATATATATATATAATATATATATATATATATATAGGAGAGTGTTAACACTTACATAACATCCAGTGTGAAAAATATACATTTATTTTCTAGATATTTCGGGCACCTTGCCCTTCCTCAGTTGCAACAGAATTAAACTGAAGCATACACACACACACACACATATATATATATATATATATATATCGCAATTGCAGATGCAGAAAGCATATATATACTATCTGCAACTGCGGGAGCAAAGCATATATAAATGTATATATATATATATATATATATATATATATATATATATATATCGCAGTTGCAGATTCAGATAGCATATATATAGGGGAGACCGGGACTACTGGACCACTTAACAACAAATTAGACATTTTAATTAATATGGGTAATTGATTATTCATATAAAATACCTCTTCCAACAGTGCCATAGGAGGTCTTGAGATATAATGTCCAGAAGGTGCAATAAAATTACATTGTATACTTACTAATATAATTTTAATTATTGATGTCGAATGGTCCACTTGCCCATTGAGTGGGGCGAGTGGACCACCTGCTATTAGTCAGGGAAACATCGGAAATAATCACATTGATACATGAAATATGAACTGAAACTGCAGAACTATAATGTTCAGTATGTCATGCATCATTACACTGCACCAAGCAGCGCAGTCATGGGTCGGGAGGGGAGTCGGGGAGGGAGAACAGGCCACAACCTAAAAGTTTGTTCACATGTCTAGATTTTGGCATTTGTGAGGCTGAATCACTACCAATGTCACACTTTACAAACTCATGCATGTGAAAAATATCCCAGTGAGATGCTGGGCTGGGAATGCAAAGCTTTCCAAGAGGAGTAGGGGTGAGTTTCCCTCCCTTAGTCCCCTTACATTGATACTATTGTACACGGCCAATATGTCCATAGCCTAACCATACATAATGTCAACATGGATTGTGTATGATCCTGGGGACACAGACTTTGGGATAGAAGAGCAGAGGGGGTGTACTCAATAGCCTTAATCAGAATCCCTTCCACAGACTCAGTCACAAAGCTCAGCCAGGTTCTGACAATATGTTTTCGTAGTAGGCCTACAGGTCTCATATTCTTTGAAGGAACACAACAACCTTCCCAGTTTTACTAATATCAGCTGGTGCAGTAAGTACAATCACTATTACCCCCCCCCCCCAACTCATTTTGCATGGTAGTAGTAGCATATCAGTCAGTGTGTTTGTTTTGGGAAGTTAATTACAGATCCCATGTTCGTTTCCTATCTTGGTTAAGCAAGGAGCTTTTCCTTGAGTAATTTTCTTGCGTGGGGAGTGATGTCGGCATCACGGCATCACGCAAGAAAATTACTCAGGCGGACAAGGGTTAAAAACGGACACAACGACCAGGGTAAAAAACGGACACGGCTGACCCGAAAATCATTATTCATGTAGACCTCCTGATGAGCGCACTAGCGTGGAACTCTGAGTAGAGGTCTTTGCTTTTATACCATAACTATTTAACTTATATATGCTATCTGCAACTACGGGAGCAAATTCCGAATAATAAATGATAGGGATGCTTCAGTGTCGGGTTGCACAGAAGGTATACAACAGTGGCGTAGCTAGAGGGGGGCAGGGGCGGTCGCCCCCCACAAAGCCTCCAAAGGCCTCTGTCGGAAATTTCTAGTCTCTGTCGGAAATTTTTAGCACCTTAATTAAAAATTCTTACAACGGAAATCAGTAGCTAAAATTATATTCTTAGGGTTTTACTTACAACACTTCCTATGTTTTTAAGTAGAATTACAGATCGAAATGGTTACTGACAAGGCCTGGAAGTGTCATTTAAGGCAATCACGGAGATATTTTAATCTAATTTTTTCCGCGCGCTACACGCCAGATGATGGTGGCGCTACGCTTAGATAGTACGTCATTACTTCAAGATAATAATCTGCCGGAATTTTTTTGCTTTTGCCCCCCCCCCCTCCTCCACAAAAAATATCTAGCTACGCCACTGGTATACGACGTGAATGCATAGGCTGTAATAGTACTCCGAAAGAATATGTTGAAAATAAGTTTAACGCGAAGACGGCTTTCTGCCTGTTTCAACATGATTAGCAGATAAACTTAACGAAATTAAAACTTTTCTTCTTAATGTTACATACAGGGCTCTGATTGTACATGCTCGTACGCTCTGTTAAACAAAGACTATATTGTGTAAAAAAGGACCATACTGTACCATTTTAGGGTACTATATATTTCAAAAAGTGGTCGAACACAGCATATTATACCCCCGCCACCAGAAAAGTTGTACCCCGTGGGGACGAGTCTCACCGTCCCCACCGTGTGACGCGCTTTTTAGGGTTGCAATGTACAACTTATGTGGCAGTGGAGAACTTGCTATTACCTTTTTCTTTAATTTGAAAGCATGAAACATTTGTCAAACGTTTGCATAATTAATCTCCCCGAAAGTTTTGCCATATTCGATGAAACGTGCTCGAGGTGAGGTATTGTGGAAGATCAGCCCCCGCAAGGGATGAATTATTAAAAGTGACTACAGGTCTACTCATCTCCAGAGTCAATTATAGATCTGTATCTGTTTTATTACTGTCTTATTTCATCATGTGGCACGTTCCATTCCAATAACTTAAATAAAATATTACCACCACAAGTAGGTAATAAGTTTAATTGCAGACTGTAATGTGCTAACTATTGGTGAATGGAAAGTTTTGTATACTCAAGATCAAAAGCGTAGACACAAAATTTTCCACAAGGGTTTAAGCACGGAGCTACTACTTGGACGGGAGAAGAAAACTTCGAATTTTATTTATGCTAATCCAATAAGATCAAAACATGCGTGCAAAGAAAATCCTGAAAATGATCAATTATCAATATACAATTCTTTTGTCTGGTGCTTACAATTTATACTTGGTATCATGGAAATTAACGTCCATCGCTACCCTAACAAATGGATTAAATAGAACAATGATTTCATGTCAAGGAAGTTACCGACAGCCAAATAAGAAATACAATTTAAAAATTCAAAACGACTGTTTATTGCTACGGAAGAGGAGATACTGGTTGTTACTGGTAATGTTAATATAGCCTAATGCAGATTTAAATGGACAGACTAGTTTCAAGTCTATACTTTGCAGTTGATTTTTATCAACTTACGCATTATTTCTCAAAATGCAAAGGCTATACACATATTCAGCGTTTCAAATGGAATGCACAAAACGCGACAAAAGGGGCAAACTAATGTGCAATTAAAGCGACTGACAATGCTGAAATGATAAGCAAAATTCGCCGATATGCTCTTCAAGATGTAGCAGATGATATGGACAAGCTGTGCTTAGTTCCTAACACCCTTCAACCTTATTGAATCTTTAATAAAGTACAAGGAAAAGAGATCAGTGATGTTAACTGATTTTATGGGTTTGACCTTCTCGATGATTATCGTCGTCTTCACCAGGATTTGAGGAGTTTCTTCTCCTGTCCAAGTATTAGCTCCATGGTACAAGTAGGCTGTAGTATTTCCTTTGGGGCAGGGATTTCAAATACGAAAGGGGCATATTCTTTCATTCATGATTTTCCAGTAGGGTTACAGCACAAGAGGAAGTGGCATGGGCATAGAGGAAATATTTTTTTTGGGGGGGGGGGGGAGTGAGCATATCTGGCAGTAGGAAGCCTATATTAGAAAGGAAAAATCGCCCAATGGCCCCCAAACCTGCGCGTTAAATAGATTTTTGGACATGGGGGGGTGGTTTCTGCCCCCAAACCCACTGGCTCACACTCCAGTGGGGAATGGGTATAATTCCTCAGACCCTCTAAGCTACGCCACTGCGTAGGAAGTTTGCCCCTTCCTTATAATGGCTAACGGGTAATATAAACAAGCCGTCACTTATTGTCACAGTTAACTATAATCTGCTAATACATTAATTAATGCATCTTCCTCATTTAGTAGTCATTTTCTTTACCCCACAGCGTATTCAGTATTAAACATGCACATCAACTAGCCTACATATTTGTGTTTCATATAGAATACATAGCACCAGTTTTATGAAAGCTTGCATTTACAGGCAGGCGTAGGCAAAAATATTTCTGTTCTTTCTGATGAGACTTTCTTTAAACACCGTAAGTTTTCCTGTTAGTAGTAAACTTAGCACGCAGCTTTGAGTAGTCTAACCTGAGTAATTCAATATAAATTATTTAATATCCCTGTTTTCTTCAAAAAAAGATGGGCCCAGATTGGTTATAGGGATCCTCTAAAATTCAGGAAGTCGCTCCGAATTCTCAATAGAATATGAATAACAGCTCCCCCTCAAAAACTCGTGCCGATTATAAGAAAAGAACATTTCACTTACCTATATATAGTATTAGTTAGGCTCACTATAACAGCATCATGCTATCTTTTCTGTCTGCTCAAGAAACTGATAGCATAGTCGCCATACATAACTCTATATAGGCCTATATGTAGGGTCTGCCCTCACAGATTCAATTATTAATGTATGCCTTCTACGTGGAACTAAACCTAATACCAATCAGTTTTTCACGGAAACCTGTCAATACCAAAATGTACTGTAACATCTGGTTAATTCGCAGCTGACCGATTCCGCGATCACTTAACCGTGTCTAACGGATTGATTTGCGTAAGATCAGGGAGATGCTTTTTAGAAGGAGATAAAATGGATGTTCTTTCCTTTCTTCCGTGTCGTCTGCTACGTTGGAAAATAAAGTCGACGATATTGTCAATGTGCTATAACATTGCCAGTCGCTCTCCTTGAAAAAAAATATTCTTAGCTCCCACCGCGATCCAATGCTTATCACAGTAGACAAGTTGAATTTTATGAAAGATGTTGTACACGTATACACCTTTCACAAATTGCCAAAATTTGCGGAAATTAATGTAATGCTACAACAAATTTCTTACACCTCTTTTTAGTCATTTACGCATTTTGTAAGTATTAAACGTTCTTCTTACATCTTAGTCTGTCTAAACTCCTCAGGGATTAATAGTCATTTTGATTTATTAGACAGTTTTTCTTCCTTGACTGTCCGTAACAACGTTCCGATCAAAGCATCTTTCCTCCTAATCCTATACATACAAGGCAAAAAAGCAAAGTTGGCTAGTTAACCGGTCTTCCCAAGGGCGCTACAGTCCGAGGCGCCTATTCATAGTTTAAGTAGGTGTAAATAAGGTTTACTTTGATATCATTGTATCAATTTAAAAGGGTCAGGTAAAAATCCGCTTCACCCTAATCTTTAATAATCACTCATGAATCGATATTCTCCTCATTGTGAAGTGGATCTAATTAGATTACCATAAATTAAAGTTTCCGATGTCTCCTTCTAAACAGCAGCTCCCTGGTAAGATTAGGTGACTGTTTATCGAATCATTTTCCATGTAGAATTTATCATTTCTCTGTGCCCCAAGACGGTTTTATATTTCGCTGTGATGAAAATCATAGTGCCTCTTTTCTACGTAGCCTTCATTCCAGTTTATTATTACCAGTGAGAGAGTGTTCATTTTAAGTACGGTAAGCAAGGACAGGCGTTACGACGGTGGAGATGGGGCATGGCCTCAATCATTTGGCCAGTGAATTGTGGAAATGATCTTGGTCATCGTCAAAAATATTCATGACGAATTAATCTCGTTAAATTTGTCAGCATTTTTCTACCCATCTCCATTGCAACAAAAGTCTAGGGCTGGATAGTTATCAAAAAATAATAAGTCATATAAAGAGCAGAATCAATAGTCAGGGACGTTTTGGTTTGGTGCATTTTTTTTTTGCTATATTTGGTAAAACTTTGATAAGATGTAGAGTAGACATCAGACAATCAGAAAAGTATGTGCTCCGTTTTTTTTTCATGTGCAAGGGGGGTAGCCAGCCAATTCAAAATGACCACCATTTTGACCATTTTGGCTGATTTGGCTCAAGAAAGGCTCTGCTGCGGCAAGAGTTGAGGTCTAAAACTTTTTTAGGAGTAAAGGTGGTAAAATATACACAATCTCTCAAAATACTGAAAGTTTTCCCCAAAATATTGATCCGTTTTGTTGTAGTGACCTGTCGAATATGGCCCTTTTCGCCAAAAATCGGCAATTTTGGCAAGTTTGGCGCCGGGGACAAATTTGAGTACCAGATTCTCTTAAAGTGTGTATACCAACGACCTTAACTTTTGTTAATGGGTAGTCCTATAACCAGTCAGTACGTGGGGAAAATTTGGACTCTCAGATTCAAACCTACATGAAATGAGTGGTACCGAAAATTCGCAATTTCTTTGTATTTTGTCGGGAAATTTTGGCCTCGCAGAATTTGGGTTTCCATAATTTCATGCCCGTTCTCATTTGAGACTCAAAATTCGTTTTGTGTACTAACAAGGCACTAGACTGCCCACTCCATGTAGATGAGAGCATCTTGTGTGATAATTATCGAGAAATTATGGCTTAAAAATGCCCCTAAACCCATATTTTCAAGGAAAACTGAAGAAATCGCAGAATTTGGCTTTCCGTAATTTTATGTCCATTCTCATTTGAGAGTCAAAATTCTTTCTGTGTACTAACAAGGCACTAGACTGCCCATATCAGGAAGATGAGAGCATCTTGTGTGATACCTTTAGAGATATTACGGCCCAAAAGTGCCCCTAAACCCATATTTTGCAAGGAAAAGTGAAGAAATTGCAGAATTTGGGTTTCCGTTATTTTATGCCCATTCTTATTTGAGAGTCGAAATTCTTTCTGTGAATTAACAAAGCACTAGACTGCCCATATCATGAAGATGGGAGCATCTTATGGCACAGTATCAGAGATATTACTCTTCAAAAATGCCCTTTTACCCATACTTTTTACTATAAAAAATGAATAAATTTCAATATTTGGGTTTCCTTTATTCAATATTCCGTTTTCGCCTGCCAGTGTATTCCTTTCTGTGTACTACTGAGGCACTTGAGTAACAATTTTGTAAAGATGGAAGATCTTGTGTGGCTCTTAAAGAAATCATCATTGTTCAAACTTGTCTTGTAGTGCCAAAACTTGTATTTTTTATTAATGAAAAATGAAAATATCGATGTTTTAGCTGTTTAAGGTCTATACCAATGGAAAATTTGTCTCCTTTTAAAAGTTTCAAAATTGATGTGTGTCTTAACAATCCAGTTTTCTTTTAATAGCAGAGAGATTAGTAGACTTAGCTATTCAATTGAAGGAAATATTGGGTATAAAAAATGATCCCAGAGGCCAAAATTTCCCGACGAAATACAAAGAAACTGCGAATTTTCAGTACCACTCATTTCATCGTTCATGTAGGTTTGAATCTGGGAGTCCAAATTTTCCCCACGTACTGCCTGGTTATAGGACTACCCATTAACAAAAGTTAAGATGGTTGGTATACACACTTTAAGAGAATCTGGTACTCGTATTTGTCCCCCGGCGCCAAACTTGCCAAAATTGCCGATTTTTGGCGAAAAGGGCTATATTCGACAGGTCACTATAACAAAACGGATCAATATTTTGGGGAAAACTTTCAGTATATTTTGAGAGACTGTGTATATTTTACCACCTTTACTCCTAAAAAGGTTTTAGACCTCAAATCTTGGCGCAGCAGAGCCTTTCTTGAGCCAAATCAGCCAAAATGGTCAAAATGGCGGTCATTTTGAATTGGCTGGCTACCCCCCATGCACATGAAAAAAAAAAAAAACGGAGCACATACTTTTCTGATTGTCTGATGTCTACTCTACATCTTATCAAAGTTTTACCAAATATAGCAAAAAAAAAAAAAAAAAGGAAACCCCCAGAAAGCTACGAAACGGCCTGGACTACAACAATAAACCAGAGATTCGCAATTCCCTGGTAAAACAATGCACAATCCGCTTCACCGGTGCCGACAAGAATGAGACAGAAAATTAAAACCATTGAGAGAAACGGAAAATTTTGACAGGTCGTTTAAACTGGTTGGGAGAAAGCAAGGCCAAGGCTTTCAGTGGAAGCGAGTTCCATAGAGAGGGTGCAGCGTGGTTGAAATCTCGATCCCTTATGGATTTCGTACGACAAGTCGGGACATTTTACTAAAAAAGGTAACAAGATCTAGAAGATCTGCTCCTACTTTTGTAGATGTAAAGGGTTATTCAGACAGACTGGGCTGCCAAGTTTAAAACCACAAAAAACATAAACAAAAACAAAAACAAAAACAAAAAAAAAACAGGGGCAGTAATTTGTAGTCGTTTAGGTGTATAACATGACCTTGGTAACATCATACAATCATACAATACAGCTGAAAGGGAGAATGCAGTCACCCCAATAAAGAATTGTATAGTAGACTATCCTACTTCCTGAATGGCTCGTGAGTATCATGTGACAGTATTTTTTTCACTTAACTGTAAAATTTATAAGGAGCAACTGCTTGGTTTACCTTGAATATGCAATATTTATGTCCTAAAATATTACGAAAGATACTTGGAAGAGAAATAAGAAGGAATTTGTGACATTTAGCTGTTGTTTCAAAATAAGTTTGGGGCGAATGCTTTTGACATTTAAGGGCAAAGGGACAATTTCATTGTCAAAGGATACTTTCAGCAAATATTTTTGTATATCATTATTGTATGTCTTTGCATATAATGTAACCATTGATTAAGATACAAGACATTAAGAACAATGTAAGCAGCAGGCCCTGTTGTACTCTGTTTTGTAACCTGAGGTAAAGATCCCTTGTGTGCAGATTGAAAGTAGCTCTATGCGATGATGTTTGAAACATAATAATTGCCCAGTAGAAAAAAAGAAAGGTAAGATTTAAAAAGCAGGTTCTTTAGCGGAATCAATAAAGCATGAGGGACTTTTTCGCTCCTTTATTTATTAGTTCGAGACGACTTTGCCATCTCTTGTTTATCACCAAAACGCAACTTCACCCGGTGTGCTTCGCGCGTTTTTGTAACCGAATGCTTGGCAACCATACAACACGGAAAGTTGCATACTTAAATAAGTTTGTTTGTTTTGCGTACTTAATGTAATCTAATGTAGGTACAAGTTTACGCATATGTAATTATTAACTGTTCGTCTCCAGCCCGTACACCTCTCAAGTCAAAAGGTGGACGATGGCAACCTTCATATAAATGCGAAGTATGAATATGCGGTCGATCACATGAACCCACATCTAGTGTTCATATTCTGGAATTATCTCCATACAATATGCACTTTGCCGTTTGGGAGAAATTCCCCTTCATTCACGTTTACCACATAGTCTAGCCCTGGTGGCTGTCGTGCTTAGCGTACCCAATCTATCCGTGTGTAGTTCGTGAACAGGTCTAAAATAGTTCACAGTGGAACAATTATGCAACGTGTCATCAACCCCTAAAACCGAATCTTTCAATGCATGAGCAAGGTTACGGAGACATTCAATTCTGCCCTCGCGAACTAAGGAGGAGAGGCCGTCCCCCACGATTGCCAGCCTTGGGATACCATTCCATATGCAAAATCACTAAATACTGAGAATTTTGAAACAGCAACAATTTGCATCTAGGCCACTCTAAGAAAGAAAACTTTCTCAATGGGAAGTCACTGTTAGCCCTTGCCATTAGAGTGCATCGCCTTCCCTTAGATTCTGCCAAAAGTAAGAAGTAGAATTTCTGAACGTTCAGAATTTCTGAACGTTTGATCAGGGAGCTATTACGGTATAACTGTTACGTAACAGCTCCTGGTATGATCAGTTCAAAACTTGTCAGAGATTGCACCACTTTGCATCTATGCCGCCTTACACCAAAAAAATTTAATGGGAAGGAAATGTTACCTTCACACATTCCCATCCCTTAGATTCCCGCCCCATAAGAAATAAGAAGTATCACTTGGTAATGAAACTTTCTAAACATATAATCAATTTAATGCTAATTTATAACGGACAGTAGCATTTTTTACCTAAGACACCTTAAATCAGTGGTTTCAAAAGGGACGTTATTGCCTCCCGGGGCTTTTTTGTAACTGTTGGGAAGAGATGAGCGCTAAGGTGGCGGAAGGGGGGCATTTTGAAAGAAAAACTGGAGCTTCTCAATTAAAACCTGGGCCTTACAAGATTTTAAAGGTTTCCTCTAGCTGAGTTCTCAAAAAAGGAGATCAATGAAGTTTACATGTCTAAGATTTCCTCCTCAGATGCACTACAAAGTTGGTGGATTATGTTTGTTACCAGATGCCAAGATATCGTCTCTAACAGTGTTTAATTTCAATTTTTTCTGACGAGGACCCTCATATTCACATCAGTGACAGTGAAAGCGGTGACCGAAGGGGCCATGACTAAAAATTCACCCGCTACTTTTTACCTAAATGTAGTGTTTCCTTGTTGTCCATGCATAAACTTGAAGCACTAACAGAAGAGACAATTGTAAGCAACTGTAACAAATAGAAAACTTTGGCAAAGTACTGTAAAGTAAAACGATAAAATATTTTCAAAAATGCAATTTTCGGTGAGCCAATTTCAGCTTTCTCATTATTTCTACCAGTAGGACAGCTTGAGTGGCGTATGTATCTCAAAATTCCATACAACCCTTACCATCATTTTTCCTCCCACCCACAGGACAGTCCCATGTCCCATCAAAGGAACTTCTGTTATTTACCATTAAGGGGTTTAAGGGTGATTTTTGTAATCTTTCAAGTGCGTATTTGGGGTAATTAGGTAATCGGAAGATAGTCAAACATTGCCTCATTTTAGTGTCGACCAAATAGTTAACACCCCAGAGCGGGCCCCACTAGGGGCCCTTGGGAGAACGGTCCACACCTTGGTGGGCCCCTGGCATCTATTAAATCCCAGAACAATTTCACCGCCCCTGACTGCTTACAAGCCTTCACAGTTTCGAAATCGTGGGTTAAATATTCGCCATCTCAAAATGTAGTCAAGTTTTTTTAAGTCCCCCACCTCTGCTTTGCTACCCTGGTTTGGACCCACATGAAAAAAGGTGTATGTGTAGGTCTACCCTTAATTTCCACATGTGTTTTTATAATTTTCGTTTCATTGATAGTAATATTATGCTATCGACGAGGTGGGAGGCGTTTGCCCAACTTTATTCTGCGAAAAGAGGGCTGTGAACTGAAAAAGGTTAAGAACCACTGTTAAATGAGCAATAGTCTTCAGGGGGGGGGGGACACATCTCCCTCATCTCTTAAACCCCTCAAGTAGACGACACCCCCTTCACGGGGTGACAAAGGAGGGATCCGTCCCGTGATATCAACTTTCTGGTATTTAATTTCAGATTGGGAGGGAATATAACTCTCTAAATGTAAAAGAGTGAAAATCTACCAAAAAGATTGACTACAGTGACCACCCTGTTTCGAGTGACATTCCACTTTCCATCAAGAGACATTTTCACTCATTTAGAGTTAATTACCATTCGGAGCAGAGTGGAATTTCAGTTGATTTCCACTCAAAAAAGTGGTCACTGTAGGCAATCGTCGAACCAGGGAGCTGATATTTGGAAATAACAGCTCCCTGGTCGAACAGTGAATTTTACAATACAGTTGTTATTTGGCATCTCCCTGCAATAAGAGAGAACGGTTACCCAAATTTAATCAGGCTAGTTAAGTGTTTCACCCACATTTTGGGGGTTTCAGTCTGGGGTGCTCCCGACTCTGACGGCCGAGGAACCGATTTGAATTGATAGCAAACAGTGCCAAGTGGGAGGGAAAGTGGAGTATCTGGAGAAAAGACGGTGCACCTCAAGCTGGATTCCAACACTCTTAAAACAAAAGAGCGAAATTCACTCCAAAAAGAGTGTGCTCAGTGACCACTCCTAGTAAGAGTGAATTTTACCCGGAGTAGAGTGAAAATTCACACCAAAGAGAGCGATATTTTACCCCATGTATGTGAAGTATCACTCTCTTTGAGTGAAGTGTCACTCTACATGGGGTGAAATTCACTCTTATAAAGAGACATGGGCACACTCTTTTTGGATTTAATTTCACTCTTGTTTTTAGAGTGAACTCACACATTACAGACGTATGGGATATTTTCGGGAATGAGCAGGTTTGAATAAGAAAAAACCTGTGTTACTCCCAAAATGTCCCAATTTTCCCCCAAATCTGCCAAAGAAAAATGTTTTTTTCTCTTCTGAACTCCAGGGCTGAAATCTCCCGGCCCCTGCGTGCCTCGTTTTCCTATGTGCGTATTTGTGAAACATTGTTTTCAAGCGGAGCAACCTATGCTGCCACCGGCTGCGTAGTTTTTTTCCCCAGGACTAATGGGGGCAATTTCATTTTTTACCTTAACCCTAACCTTAATCCTAACTTGAGGACCATTTTTCATGATTTCAATGGACATTTCCGAAAATCGCCCCCATTTGTCCTTGGAAAAATTTCCGACACCGGGAGGACCCTATTTACCAGCTTTAGGAGGGCGACTGTTTAAATCGCAATGTATGGTTCGCGTTAAGACTTATGGAATGGAGACCAGTTACACTTACCGACAATTTAAAGATAATTTCACGGCACTTTACGGCAACAACCAAATGTGCTTTATGTTTAGTACATTTTCAGTCACTGACTACGACAGCCTTATCGATTTTTTGTTCATTTTTGCTTGCTTCTTATGCATGATATTAATGGGTTTTTTTCATAATTTGTGTCTTTAGATGAGAATATGAAATCTGACAGTGATTGATTTATTACTTTACTTACTTTGTACGTGATGTTTTTGGGAAAGAGCTTAGAAACCGTCCATACAGTTTTAGAAATGGAGAGTTAGACATGTCTGCCAAGAACCGTATTCACGTATGTCAATTGTTAATTGCGGTGTTATGCACAAAGTGCAGTTTATACTTTCGTGTAACTTCAGTGAAACGAAGGTTCAATGAATTGGAATAGTATCCGAAACGTTTGATGGAAACGTTATCGTGACTGAGTATTGTTAAAACGGGCCAGTTTGTGACTTAACATTGTAAGGGCGCCAATCGTTTCCCGAGGCAGGTACGATGGTGTGTACATACCAGGGGTTATCAAGTGTTTTTTTGGCCACGGGCCATATTTCCTTGAGTTCATGCTTTATCATTTTTACAGTAGCCAGCATGGCCGACCCCAGGGTTTGCATAAAGGGGCTCACTCTTGAGGGAAAAACCCACACATAAGATTATTAAAAGTGCCTGCCCAGAGTGCCAGCACAGCAGGCAGTGGCGAGTCTAGGGATTCTTAACTTGGGTGTTGGTTACGTAATGGGGGAAGCGATCGGGATCAAAGCCGACCTTAGCCCCAATCTTGGTGGGGCTGAGGTGAGAAAGTTTGAAATTCCAACACCCCCTAAAGATAGCAAAAAACACACTTTACAACGGAAATTTGCAAACGCAGTTTTTCGTCTCCCATGCATTTGTCACCAGTGAGCAGGAGAAAGTTTGGTATCCAAACCGCCCTACATTGAGGAAAATGCATTCTTGAAAGAAAGTCATTTTAATGGAGCTCTGAACTTTTCATGCGTGGGTCGCCATTGCGGGAGAAACTTGGAATTGAAACTCTATAGATTGAAGCAAACCCCACTTTAATGGAAGGCTAAAGCAAAAATTCAATTTTCATATGTGAAAGAGGAACTAAATCTACGCAATTTGGTGAAACTTCCATTCATATCGAACATGTATTACTTGAGATAATCAGGAAATGAAGTTACATTTGTGACCCAAAGTGGGCATGAGGCAAGCAGGAGTTATATCACTTCCTCACATTGAGAGGAAATGCTTTCTTTCCTTTGTTTTTTTTCAGTCTGTTGTGTTGACCTCAATGTTTATAGGGGTAGGAGAATGTAAAGTTTGTAAAGTTCCTATACCCCTCCGGCAATCACATTCCGATAACATGAGATTGCTGAGAAGGAAATTGATTGTAAAGTTTAAAGAAAAACAAAAGACTGATTATTAATGTGAAGCTATGATGCTATATATGCTTGCTTCAAGTTCACTTTGTGTTGAAAATGTGACAAATTTAAACTGCTGATACCTTGAAAGCCACACATTACAATGAAAATTTCACCAGATTGCTTAGAATAAGTACGCCTATAACATACCAAAACTTGATAAGAGCTAGACCCTTCTGTTAAGCATATATTTGCAACTAGACTTTTGAGTCCACCATGTGAATTACTAGTTGCTCTATGTAAGAAAACGGTGGAGTCCAAATAATCTAGATTGCGCTCAGGGAATTGCTCTCAAAAATCGCACTGGCTCCTCGTGTCTTCCGCAGGCCACATTTATGGACATCGTCGGACCACATGGCATGAAAGCCGCTACTTGAGAACCTAGGGTATATACACTGTACTTGCACAGCTTAATTAGGTCTGCAAATCGGAAACTTTTCGGATAACCGTGGAGTCTGCATGAATATGCTTTCTTGAAGAGATGGTAGTGCATATCTCCACAGCACGTAGAGAATATATGAGAATGTACTATGCATCATTATTTGTCACAAGGAATCTAGGTTATATGTATTTCACATGATGGGTGAGCTACGCAGTTCTCATACGACTTCAAAAACCACTCAACATGTCTCTTTACCAAGGCTTCCTTTAGTCCTTTATTAAAATGGCATAGAAATTGGATTAGTAATGAAATTTAATATAAACTGCGGAGGCCTTAAAAACTTTCATTACATTACATCTCGCTTGGTATCCTTCTGTTGGGTTCAGTTTCCAACTCAAATCAAATAATGTCGCTGTTTTCTCCCAACTAAAAAGTGTGATAACGAAATGTTAATTTCGCTGATCTCAATTTCTAAACTGGCGGCAGAGTTAGGGCCTCGTGCATAGTGGTGTTTACATCTGATCATAAAAACCAGATATCTGTTGAATCAAGCGGTCCTTTTGAGGAAAAATGTGCCTTTGATTAACAAGTATACTGTAAAAACTTTCTGCAGATTTACAGAACAAAGAAAATAAAGAAATACATAAAGAAAACGCAAAAGTGCTGTCAAATTGTTTCCAAATATTGACAGCACTTTTCCGTTTCCTCTTTGTATTTCTTTATTTTTTGTTTTGTAATTCTACAACAGTCTGTAGACTTTTTTACAGTGGTGCATAGATGTTCAACACCACTAAATATATTACGAAAACCGCTCCTTACTCTCGCCTTTTTGAGAATGAACCAAGGAAATAAAAAATTCTTCTTCCTTTCTTTGTCATACTTTGTAACACACAAATTTTCACCTCTTATAATAATTTGGTACCCCTTTTTTCTCTTGCTAGCTTTCAACAAGACCATTAAGCATGCTAACAAAATTTACCTTAGTTTTCTAACTAAATTCAGTCTCCTTAAACTGTTTCATTGTTAACCAAAAATTTGACTGCAATACTCTACCCACTAGAGGGTGGGTAAAGTCGTATTTACAAAATATGAAACTTTACTTGAATCTGGTTTCCAACTTATACTCAAGGTTCGTTCAGCAGACTTTCACGGTTTAGTGTTAGGCATACCTCATCGCTAAAATCCTACCCTCATCATAGAACAACCATACTCACTTTTTCGGTAAGTGAAACTACCAGCAGTATACAGCCCTCCATCCGGTGAGGTGCTTAAAAACTCTTCACATATACTAATGCACACTCTAAAATAAGTCCGTTCAAATTTGAACCGACGTGGGTCCGAGGGGCACCTAACCAGAATCTGGTCACATATTTGACTAAAGATTTTGACAAACAGTTTTTGCAGTTACCCTTAACAAATGCGCTATTGCGTAATTAAAATTTCACTGTTAACACCTTCTTTTAAACCTCGTACGACCTTATGGCACCATTTGCGGTTGCGATTGTCTGAACAGTACTTTGAAACTTTTGAAACAACGCCATGCTACAATTTCAGTGAATCTGGGATGAAACGTACCTACCGGTTTGAAGTTAAAACAACATTCACCTTGCAATAGTTCACAAGTTCACACAACATAACGTAAAATACATTCAGGTATTTAAAAAATGTCAGGCTTGAATGTACTAAAGGGAAATATTACGCATCAAGATAACCCAGACATAAAATAGCTTTTATAAGTATTAAACCCTTGAGTATTACCAATGAACACTGCCAATAGCTTTTCTCCTCTAAACTTTACCTGTTACGAGAAATACAAAAGTTGCATCACTTGATAATGTTTAAAGTTTGGGTAAATAAATAATTCATGAGCTTCAAAGCAGTGTAAGGGCCTTTCTCTAGAACATTAATTTACCTAGCTAACTAATTTAATTGCATATCATTCTGTACTTATATGTATGATGGCTTTCATGTAATGAAACTTTTGGGTAAAACAAACGCAGTACTTCTCTTTAACATACCCTTAAATTAACGGTCTTAGGTCAGCTCGTAAGAATTGGACCATTATTATTACTGTTAAATATTCCGTCTTACCAAAAATTGTTTCAATAGGACCACTTTCCAAAATTGTTACATTTTTCAATAGTGATAAATATTGTACCATGTAGAAAATTACGTTTAGGCCAACAGACACATGCATGCGTGACAAACAGACCCTTAGCCAGACAAGGTGTTGAAGGGCGAATTCATTTTCAGGAAGGCAATATTTTTCAGGGGTGACATATTTTTCAGGAAAGTAGATACTTTGCGGCATTAGCAATTTATTGTTCTTGACGAAATTTAAGCAACTTTTTGGACAAGGCACCGAGGCCACTCCTAAGTTACGGGCTTGATTAGAAAACAGTACACTTCTGTAAGGATCACACAGCATTTCTTGCCAGCAAACTCACTCTGTTACCTAATTGTAAACTACTACTGATCATTTTATACATTTAAATCGTGGTTTTAAATGATATGAATGAAAATGATACGATCCACAAACGTTTTTTTACCTCGATTCAGAAATAACTAGTGGCGTACTAACGGGAGAGGGAGGGGTTCCTTCCCAGGTGTCATCCACAAAGGTCCCATACCACAGTTCAAAATGCAAATAGACACAATTTGTAACATTCACTAAAATTGAGCATATCTAGATATACGGTCAGTGTACAGCTTTGCAAATATAGCCCCATTATGAAGTTTAGTCACGTGCATTAACAAAAATGTCTGCAAAGGGAGAAACTTCCTTTAAAAAGACCAAAGCAAAACCGCCCTCAAAACTTCTAATTCAATTAAATTCACTTTATTCCAATCAATGCACATAAAAATTCGAATAACATATATGGTATGACATAAGAAATATATAAGAGCATTGATTGAGGAGTTCCCAAAGAAAGTTTAAAAACAAAACTTGTGGGGAAGGGAATCCTATGATAATAAAATAGAAATGATAACAAACTAACAGGCAAAATTTACATCAAACAGAAAAAACACAAATTACACAACAAGATTCAATACAACACCAAACACCTGATCCCCTACTCTGCTAAACAAAAACAACCCCACCCCCACCACACCCACAGGGAAGTCCAAAACTGAGATAATTTTACATATATTTAGAAATAAGTTCCCTTTTGAAGTGATTCTTAAAACGGGTATAAGATGATGTCCCTTTCAAATTTTCATTAAGTGAATTCCAAATTTTGGGGCCTGAAAAGCAGATATAATAGTGGGAAGAGGTCAAGCGCTTGAGAGGTAGATTGAAATGGTCATTTCGTCTGGTGCTATACGGTAACTATGAATGGAGTCACGGACTGTGAAAAGATTATCAAAACAGTTAGGAAGGAGCTTATTGTTGTATTGCATGGGCGTCACCAAGGGGGGGGGGGTCGGGGTGTGCAAACGACCCCCCTTTGAGCTTTTCTTACATAAACGTTTAAAGAATGTATCAAAAATAGGTTTCTTCTGCTATTGCAAAGTTTAAATTTCTGTTAATATGTCGAATCGTTAATTTCGCTGCAATTACAGATCGAGTCCCCGAAATTACTTTTTTCCATTACCTATTTTCACGTAATAAATGACATGTACAGTATTTTCAAGGTCTTGAAGGAGAAAGGTTTAAAGTTAAAAAACAAAGTAAATTGGTAAAATCACATTGTGCACAAACTTACTGTTCTGTTCTGTAGAGCCTGATAACTTAAGCAATTAAGAGACGCTATTCATTGCAGATTTGAACGATTTCCTTAAATTTCTTTGCACTGCAGAGTTCAATTAGCTTAAAACTTTTCTGTGATTTATTATTTGAGGTTAGCTATTTTTACCTCCTTAATCTTGAATATTCCCTTATATTCCACGAGCTTTCGAGGGTTTTTGTCCAGGGAATCGTTTGTCTTTAAATCCTAGCAGTTCGTTCCCTTGACCAGGCTCATGGGTCCCATGACAGGTCCCAAACTTTAAACGAAAAACGTTCTGCATGGTGCCATTGTCATTTTAAGACTTAAAGGTCAAAAGCAGTCGCCCCAAACTGATTTTGAAACAATAGCTACATGTCACAAACTTCTTCTTATTTCTCTTCCAAGTATCTTTCATAATATTTTAGGACATAAATATTGCATATTCAAGGTAAACCAAGCAGTTGCCCCCTGTAAATTTTACAATTGAGTGAGAAAAATACTGTCACATGATTCTCAAGAACCATTCAGGCAATAGGATAGTCTACTATAAAATTCTTTATTGGGGTGACTGCATTCTCCCTTTAAAAGCTTTCTCTAGCTGATGTCATCTCAAGAACCATTCAGGCAATAGGATAGTCTACTATAAAATTCTTTATTGGGGTGACTGCATCCTCCCTTTAAAAGCTTTCTCTATGATCCCCATCCATGGGTTCACGTTTTGCTCTTACATGAAATCATATTTTTGGCATTATCAAACTAGCAATATTGACGATAATTTCATCGCATTAAAGGCATTTGAAATGTCTAACTCCTCAGAGCTTCCGAGGACTTTGCCCCTTGGACCCCACCAGGGGCCCTTAAGCGGGCACCTGGAACCCACGTCGTAGTGCTCGCGCTACGCGCGAGCATTGCCGCTAACGCCGTAAAAGGGAGCTGCCACTCTCCCTGGCTGTAATAACTTCCCTCTTCACACAAAATACGACCCCGTCTGGTGACGCCCATGTTAATTGATAAACAAAACAAGCTATTTGGAGTTTGTTGATGTCAGAGACTTTCAATGTATTCAGAGAAGAAAAGATTGGGTTGCTTCTGGTGTTACTATTTGAATGGGCAATAAAAGCGAATGACTCGATTTTGAAGCGACACGAGTTTCTGTAGGCGGGATGAGTAATTATTTACCCAGACAATGTTACAATAAGTAAAATACGGTAAAATGATAGCGTTATAGATCGAAAACAGTATGTTACAAGGGAGGTAGTGTCTTAGTTTGTTCAATATACCTACTTCTCGGGATATCTTACTTGAAATGTAATCAACATGAGGTTCCCAACTTAAATGCTTATCTATAAGAATGCCTAAAAACTTAGCATGAAAATAATGAAAATCGAATGAAATCGTTCTTAATTACAATACCTTGACACTCTGGGGGCACAATTTTACCACGGGAAGAAAACATCACCGAACAGGTTTTTGTAACATTAAGAAAAAGCTTATTAACCTGGAACCACAGACAAATATTTTTTAACTCTTGCACAAGCGTAGAAATAATATTAGCAGAATCGTCATCAGAATAAAAGAGACCTAAATCCAGCCAAAAAGAATTCACTAAAATCGAGAATTTTTTAAACTTGTAATAGGTAACTTCAAAGCCTCGTCAGAGATACATCGTTTGCATCTAACCCAATTTGTCCTACCAAAACCTTCTCAGAGGGAGTCGCCTTAGCGCCTCTCATCTCGATGGCATTACCTGTGTAAGGTGACAAAGGAAGGACCCTCTTCGAGTGCCATCTACTCTACGAACGCCACTGAAAAAAATTATTTTTACCCAAAAAAAAATTGATCAGCTGTGTGGGTCCTTTATTGTTTCCTTCTGCCACTGGCTGAATAATTAGCCTGCGTATCATCTATAGTTAGTGCCACCATGGATTCAAGCACTAGTTTTCGTAAAGCCACATAAACTACGGTCTAGTGTGCGGGTCAGTGGGGCTTCCGTTCAGATACGGTGTTTCCATATAATCAGAGGTTACCTAGCCCCCCCCCCCCCCCGATTGACTCGAATAGAGCTAGCGCCCGTGTCAACTTTTTACCACATTTCCACTTACACGCCATGTTTTGACATTTGTCTCAACTAACATCATTCAACCGTGCTTACTTCTGAGACCTAGCTCCCAAAATGAAAATTTGCATGATCTAGGAGAATCATTTTCAACCATTAGGACTTACTTTAACCTAAATTTATCTGTAACCTATGCACAATTCTACCACCGCGAGGTGTTGGGTACCCCAAGATTCCATTCTCACCCCCTGTCCGTGCCCGGCTAACTCCACTAAGGCCCGTTTCCAAAGCCAGACCCGTCCTCTAATATTCCACCAGGATTTCTTAAGAAAAATTATTATTGTTGCTTTACTAATATATCTCGCCACTGAAAAATAACTCAGCCCTGAAATTAATATTGCCTTCTCATCAACTTGTCTGTCTACGGCTCACCACTGCTTTTGTTTGGTTTACCATTTCTTTACTGAAATACGCTACTCAACAACCAACTACGGTGCTTTGATGTAGTGTTGAGGCCTTTTGCATCTAAAAATCACAAAGAGTACCAATCGCCATGGTCGCCCCTGTCGGAACCCCACTAACTCACCTTAGGCCAGCAACCGCAACGCAAAGAGCGCCCTCCAAAAGTTCGCCGGTATTTAAAAAGGAAAGACAGATTAGTATTGCATTAGAAATATCTCGTTTTTCGAAACTATATCGCTCCCTCAACACCTTGACGCGTGGGTATCGAACCAGGCCTGTAGCCAGACAAGGCACTGAAGGGGAGAGGATAGCTTCAAGGGGACGAATAATTTCCTTGGGGGAGGGCAAGACATACTAAAATGGATCAAGACAACGGTAATTTTGAATTTTTTAGGGGGTGAAAACGTTTTCTAGGGGGCTGAGCCCCTGGTCCCTCTTCGCTATGTGCTTGTATCTATCAATAACAAAGAGCACGACTCGATCGTTGTCCCCTCTAGCTCCGCTTATGCCCGTACCAAAGCCAAGGGGGTTACCCCAAAGTTCGCCAATATTTTTTAATACATATTTACTATTGCCTTCCAAATATCTTGCCTCTGAGAAATAACTCGCCTCTGGAAGCTTATCACCCCATCAACTCCTTTTCTGCCTATGGAGCGTGGTTCTACCACTGCTTCTGTTTTGTTTGCAGTTTCTACACAAAAAGACGCCACGCACCAACCTACCACAGGTTTGCGATCTAATGTCGTGGCCTTCGGTATCTAGCAGTCACAAAGACCCCCAAATGCCATTGTCGCCCTTTTCTGAACTCAGCCCGCTAGCTTCAATTAAACCCGTAACCAAGGCTACGGGCGTCCACCAAAAGTTCTCCCGTATTAAACAAAGAAAAAATACTTTGTCACTAATGCATTATAAATATTTCCTCCGTAAAATTAATTACCCTTAGAAGGTATACCGCCCCCTCAACACCTTGTCCGCCTACGAGTCTGGCTCTACAATTGCTTTTGTTTCATGAACATTTCTTTCACCGACCGCAACTGCTATGTATCAACAAACTTTATACGAAGTTCACTTTTTATATGCCTTGCACGTAGGTTTTCCTTCTTACTTTTTGTTTCTTTAACACGAATGAAAAAACACGATATAACATCAACAGTTGTGAGATACCGAGGAGATAACAACACTTTGCCACCTCAACAGAGCCTGTATTTAACACATAAACATAGATTCACATCATTAACACAACAAAAATGCTTTAGTTAGTAAGAACCCCTGTTTTGGTGCAGATCAGAGGTCACAAAAGGTAAAAACCGAAAACTTTTAAAACATGAGCCTCAAGACTGGGATGATGGATACTTTTCATACTTGGTATATAGATTTGTCAGATTAATAGAAAAAATCCTATGGTTTTTGGTGGAGGTCAGAGATCATCTAAGGTCATCAGAAGTGAAGCTACGAAAATCTTGTAAACTGAACAGAGAGCTGTATGGCGGTACCTTCAAATTGTGTCGTTTAGTGACCATTGAAGAGGGAGGGCTGAAATTTCGTACCATTCCAAAGAAAAAAGATATAAAAGACAACATATGTCTTTCTACAAGCATAATATGGTACAATGATTAATTATTTTAATTTCAATTATCTAATTATAAACAACAAGTATGAAGAATGTTTTGACAATAAGATGATTAGAATTACTACATGATCATTGTGTATGTCGATAAAGTAGTGGAAAGTGCTTGGTTTTCCAAAATTACGGCGAGTGTTCGAATCCATTCAAGACATTTTTCAGATTTTATTTTCTTTTCAGTTTCTTTTCTTCTCTTTTACTTAGCATACTTGGGATACAGGTTTTTCAAAATGATAGGAAGGCTCCTGTTGTTTTTCTTGGAGGTCAGAGGTCATTTGAGGGCATCGGAGGTCATAACCGAAAACCTTTTAAACACAATATTTCAAGATGGGAATGATGGACACCCAGCACTGCCCGACGCCCCCTTCAAGGACTGCTTTTTGGCAAGGAATGGAAGAGTAGACGTTGTGGTTAATTGTCAAATGTGAATGGACCACTCTGAAAAGGAAAGTGGACTTCTTCCACACCGACGAAACGAAACTCACCCCCTCTCCCCAGCCTCTCTCTGGCAGTGGACATTTTTACCAACTTCAGCCTTACACAGCAAAGTTGTCTTCGCAAAATAAATTCATGAGATTAAAACATATTTGGTCCATACACTCTAGGAATCCTGGTTTCATTCATTGTTTGCAGTTTCTACACCAAAAGACGCCACGCACCAATCTAATGTCGTGGCCTTCGGTATCTAGCAGTCACAAAGAGCCCCAAATGCCATTGTCGCCCTTTTTCTGAACACAGCCCGCTAGCTTCAATTAAACCCGTAACCAAGGCTACGGGCGTCCACCAAAAGTTCTCCCGTATTAAACAAAGATAAAATACATTGTTACTAATGCATTATAAATATTTCCTCCGTAAAAATTAATTACCCTTAGAAGGTATACCGCCCCCTCAACACCTTGTCCACCTACGAGTCTGGCTCTACAATTGCTTTTGTTTCATGAACATTTCTTACACCGACCGAAACTGCTATGTATCAACAAACTTTGTACGAAGTTCACTTTTTATATGCCTTGCACGTAGGTTTTCCTTCTTACTCTTTGTTTCTTTAACACGAATGAAAAAGTACGATATAACATCAAAAGTTGTGAGATACCGAGGAGATAACAACACTTTGCCACCTCAACAGAGCCTGTATTTAACACATAAACATAGATTCACATCATTAACACAACAAAATGCTTTAGTTAGTAAGAACCCCTGTTTTGGTGCAGATCAGAGGTCACAAAAGGTAAAAACCGAAAACTTTTAAAACATGAGCCTCAAGACTGGGATGATGGATACTTTTCATACTTGGTATATAGATTTGTCAGATTAATAGAAAAAATCCTATGGTTTTTGGTGGAGGTCAGAGATCATCTAAGGTCATCAGAAGTGAAGCTACGAAAATCTTGTAAACTGAACAGAGAGCTGTATGGCGGTACCTTCAAATTGTGTCGTTTAGTGACCATTGAAGAGGGAGGGCTGAAATTTCGTACCATTCCAAAGAAAAAAGATATAAAAGACAACATATGTCTTTCTACAAGCATAATATGGTACAATGATTAATTATTTTAATTTCAATTATCTAATTATAAACAACAAGTATGAAGAATGTTTTGACAATAAGATGATTAGAATTACTACATGATCATTGTGTATGTCGATAAAGTAGTGGAAAGTGCTTGGTTTTTCAAAATTACGGCGAGTGTTCGAATCCATTCAAGACATTTTTCAGATTTTATTTTCTTTTCAGTTTCTTTTCTTCTCTTTTACTTAGCATACTTGGGATACAGGTTTTTCAAAATGATAGGAAGGCTCCTGTTGTTTTTCTTGGAGGTCAGAGGTCATTTGAGGGCATCGGAGGTCTTAACCGAAAACCATTTAAACACAATATTTCAAGATGGGAATGATGGACACCCAGCACTGCCCGACGCCCCCTTCAAGGACTGCTTTTTGGCAAGGAATGGAAGAGTAGACGTTGTGGTTAATTGTCAAATGTGAATGGACCACTCTGAAAAGGAAAGTGGACTTCTTCCACACCGACTAAACGAAACTCACCCCCTCTCCCTAGCCTCTCTCTGGCAGTGGACATTTTTACCAACTTCAGCCTTACACAGCAAAGTTGTCTTCGCAAAATAAATTCATGAGATTGAAACATATTTGGTCCATGCACTCTAGGAATCCTGGTTTCATTCATTGTTTGCAGTTTCTACACCAAAAGACGCCACGCACCAATCTAATGTCGTGGCCTTCGGTATCTAGCAGTCACAAAGACCCCCAAATGCCATTGTCGCCCTTTTCTGAACTCAGCCCGCTAGCTTCAATTAAACCCGTAACCAAGGCTACGAGCGTCCACCAAAAGTTCTCCCGTATTAAACAAAGAAAAAACACATTGTCAGTAATGCATTATAAATATTTCCTCCGTAAAATAAATCGCCTTAGAAGGTATACCGCCCCCTCAACACCTTGTCCACCGACGAGTCTGGCTCTACAATTGCTTTTGTTTCATGAACATTTCTTTCACCGACCGAAACTGCTATGTATCAACAAACTTTATACGAAGTTCACTTTTTATATGCCTTGCACGTAGGTTTTCCTTCTTACTTTTTGTTTCTTTAACACGAATGAAAAAGTACGATATAACATCAAAAGTTGTGAGATACCGAGGAGACAACACCACTTTGCCACCTCAACAGAGCCTGTATTTAACACATAGACATAAATTTCACATCAGTAACACAACAAAATGCTTTAGTTAGTAAGAACCCCTGTTTTGGTGCAGATCAAAGGTCACAAAAGTTAAAAAACCGAAAACCTTTAAAACACGAGCCTCAAGACTGGGATGATGTATACTTTTCATACTTGGTATATAGATTTGTCAGATTAATAGAAAAAACCCTATTGGTTTTTGGTGGAGGTCAGAGGTCATCTGATGTCACCAGAAGTGAAGCTACGAAAATCTTGTAAACTGAACAGAGAGCTGGCGGTACCTTTCAAATTGTGTCGTTTAGTGACCATTGAAGAGGGAGGGCTGAAATTTCGTACCATTCCAAAGAAAAAGTTATAGAAAACAACATATGTCTTTTTACAAGCATAACTATGGTACAATGATTAATTATTCTAATTTTAATTATCTAATTACAAACAAGTATAAAGAATGTGGTGACGATAAGATGATTAGAATTACTACATGATCATTGTGTATGTCGATAAAGTAGTGGAAAGTGCTTGGTTTCTCAAAATGGCGGCGAGTGTTCGAATCCATTTAAAACATTTTTCAGATTTTTTTTTTTTTTTTCAGTTTCTTGTCTTCTCTTTTACTTAGCATACTTGTGATATAGATTTTTCATAATGATAGGAAGGCTCCTGTTGTTTTTGGAGGTCAGAGGTCATTTGAGGGCATCGGAGGTCATAACCGAAAACCTTTTAAACACAATATTTCAAGATGGGAATGATGGACACCCAGCACTGCCCGACGTCCCCTTGAAGGACTGCTTTTCGGCAAGGAATGGAAGAATAGACGTTGTGGTTAATTGTCAAATGTGAATGGACCAGCTTGAAAAGGAAAGTGGACTTTAACCACATCGACAGTACGGCGATGTACTGGCTATGAGATCCGAATCGAAACTCACTCCTCCCCCCCACAGCCTATCTCTGGACATTTTTACCAACTTCAGCCTTACACAGCAAGGTTGTCTTCGCAAAATAAAATTCATCAGTTTGAAACATATTTGGTCCATACACTCTAGGAATCCTAGTTTCATTCAACTATGATTCCGGTCACCGGTCATCCAACCATATTCTGGCTAAATTAACAAAAAAATTGTAGTTATATTTAACTAGGAAAATTTTTCTTTTTTACTAATCGAGAAGTAGTTGGAGGATAGCCATGGCCACTATCCTGGTTAATTTTAAACCTAGTGGTGTAGAGAGTGCGATAAAGCTCATAATAAAATTGCACGTTAATATAATACAGCAATAGCATCAGATTTGAAACACTCTCATTCAACACTCTCATTCAAATATCTCTGGCCACAGGGGCGGGACCAGGCGGGTGTGGGGCAGGGGAGTCATGACCTTCCATCTGGGAACTGTGCCCCTCGTCGGGAAATTCCAGGCGCTACCATTGTCAGTCCTTGTAACGAAACCGCCACTTCGAGATTTCTCAAAATTTATACCACATGACAAAGTCTTCAGCACCGTCATGAACTGTAAACTTATTGTACATCGATATGTGGCTGAATAAGTTTGCTAATGAGATAAGCATGCCATTGCAACAGCTGAAAACTATAAGCTTACTTAATATCTAAAGTGTACATAAAGTCCAAAATTTTAAAAATGTGCGTTACAAAGCTTAAAATATGCATCCAAATCATCTTCTCAGGACATTCCTAAGCTGGGTTATAAAATGTTGAACTTATTCACTCAATTTAAAATGGGAGATCGTGCAATAATTTGTGATGTCATTCTTGTACTACTCAAATTACCGTCTTTGTTTTTCTTTGTTTTTTTCGAAAGCCACTGCACCTTGTGCCAAAATGTGATCATTGCCTTACTGCTAGGGAGTCACTTGGCTATATAAGCCTTCTCCCTACAACATGCTATGCAAGGAAACAGTAAATGTTTCAAGGTTATATAAACATCGTAATTTCAAAAAGTAATAAAATCAGGTAATGTGAGTTGTACAAGAAAGGCATCACAAATTATTGCGCAATCGACTACTTCAAACTAAGTGAATACATCTCAACATTTTATATCTCAGCAACGAAGAAAGCTATTAAAGTGGAAGTTGGATGAATGAATTTCATTTTCCAACCTCTGTAATATGTTTTCTTGTAGTTCTAGACTTTAGGTCCACTTTAATAATCGTATTTTTATTATTTTCTTACATTTAAAAAAAAGAATGAATGTCTACTTGGATTCAAAAGTATTTACACGTTATCCCATACAGATAGAAGAAAAAGAAAATTATAAAGTAAAGTACACCTTAAAGCAGGTGTGTGCAACCTGCGGCCCACGACTTCCTTTTGTGCGGCCCGTGAAACAATTTGCCTAATTTTCGGCCCTCGTACGTCTTGTAATTTGACAGCAACTTTAAGTACAAGATACCATGAAAACAAAGAAACGATCACTCCCGTCTGTGTAAAGTGGATCTTCTCGACCATTTCATTATTTGGAAAATCAAAGAATTCACCTGAAAAACGTATTCTAATCGACATTAACATTTTGTCGACAAAATAGAGATGCAACCACACGGGGGTAAGTTTCGCCAACAATAAGTAGGCTCATACTACAATATTATTCGAGCACATGTGGGTCTGCCTAGATCGGCACATTGGTCACTCTAACAGGGGAGGGGTGGGGGAAGGGGTGAGGCCGAGACACCACCATCATATACACCTCTCTGTTCCACTGCTCGCCCCCAGATGGTCACAGAAACATGATTTGGCCCGGTGTTCGAAAAGATTGCACACTCCTGCTTTAAAGTGAGCTGCAAAGCTGGTGAAATCGTTCGGTTGATGTGAGCTCCACTGGTGTACCAATATGAAGCTGAAATTACAACATGCTTTCCTCCTTCTTTTTGGCCTCTGTTTCTATTAAAGAGTACCTTCTTCTCTCTAGTTTTGGCGAAGCGCTTGTAATACTTGTGAGGTTATTTCTATCAGAACGCTTTTTTCGACCGAAGCGTTCAACCAAAGTAAAACGGACACCCTTTGTGGTAACAAATGCGATGAATATGAATACCCCTTGTAACGAGTCGACAATATCGATAACTTTGATGACGTTAATTTTGAATTCGTCTATCAAAGTAACTGAAACGACAATAAGGGCGATCCAAGGTATTCCAAGAAGAAGTTGAAGCTACAAAGAAGGAAAGAGAAGTAATTAATAAAGGAGAAGGACTAAGTACAAAATGTCTTCTACCTGAAAGCATCTATAAATACATACATATATATCTATATCTACAAATTGTTATATATATGCGTGCATATATACATAATACAAGCATGCATACATTAATATTTTCGAGCTTGAGTTGGAAAATCCTAAAGCAAGTCATCTCTTTGTTTAACACTTCGAAACGCTGTCAGTTGTGTCAATGGGTACCTCATTATCACAGCAAGAGAAGAGAAAAAGCTGAGTCCTGGACAGGATATTCTTTTGTGTAACATTCATTTTATCTGTATGGAACAAACCTATATTTGTATATATATATATATATATATATATAACATATATATTTCTACATCAGGATTCTGAAGAGTGAGGACCTACTACACTGGGCCCTTACGAAACAGTGCTGTAAAGCTGCCTTGTAGCACCCTACAAGTTTGAGTTGTTTTTACGAGTGTTAAGGTGGCAGCATTGTGACATAATTTCAGATCTCTTGTTGAGGAGTTGTGTAAAGTGATGGTTAACAATGGCCAGTTTTTCGGCTTGGCAGGGGTCGCAAAGGCTAGTATTCTCCAAAGTATGGAAAAATCAACACCACCCTTTTTCGGCGCCCAGATTTGCTTAGATACCTAGGTCTTTTTTTCCTTTTCACTTTGAACTATTTTGTGTGTGTGGGGGGGGGGGGCGCAATTCATGATGGAAAGCTGATTCAGAAAACATATGCCAGATGCAAAGTTCCTTTAGTTGACAACATTCGGTCAAACTTGTTTTTAAGTATCCTGTTAGGATTACTTCTGATCATACCTTTTCATGGGCTTGGAGATGTAAAATTCTGCTTACAAAAATCATTGCTTTGCCAAAAATCCTAAACAGGTATCAATCAATGGAAAAATTCTGCTGTACTTGAATGGTTTAAATCCATCCAGAATAAGCCACAACACTATTTGTTTCGATATTGTGGATTTCTATCCTTCTGTCACGGAGGAACTGCTTACCGACGTACTAACATTTTCCCAAAGGTTCGCAGCAATCACTGCCCAGGAGTGGAATATAATGCACTGTAGAAAATCATTTCTATTTAATAGCGAAGTACCCCACATAAAGCGATCTAACAGCGGTATGTTCGACGTAACTATGGGAAGCTTCGATGGAGCCAAAGTGTGTGAGACTGTCGGGGTTGTACCTCTCATTGGAAGGGCAGCCAGGCATGCCCATGTAGGTTTTTGTGTTGTCTTACTGATTACCTTGTATATACCAGCAGGTGTCGGCTACTTTCCATCAAGTGGACATCACTCTTTTTGACTCTGCAGCAGTGTTGTAACGAGTCATGACTCGAGTCACTAATTTTCAAAAGGGAAATGACTCGAGCAATTGTATCATAATTTTCCTCATTGAAATAGTACAATGACTCGAGTCCCTGACTCGACTCAAGCACACTGAAAGTAGGAAATGACTCGAGTCGATTGCAAAACTGAGTGACTCGTTACAACACTGCTCTGCAGTTACAACCGAAGCCTTAAGCCGGTTTTGTCTCCTTGTTGATGGTTCTGGTGTTGTGGCAGAACCATCAGCAAGGAGACCCATGGACCCAAAATATGACTGAATAAGTTTGTATAGCTAGTATATGCTTCAAATCAAAGTAATCGTCCTACGATTGTTTCTCAAAGTATTAAATTGCGACATGAACCCTCTTGATGCCTGCCTTTTTGATTGGAGTTTTGGGGCCAGAGTAGCACATGCATATTAATGTACTAATAAATTTGCGTGCGAAGCGACCCGAAATTTTCCACTTTGCACTACAAATTATTGACCGTGGCAAAATTCACACAACGCAAGTACTTCAGCACTGACACATTTTTTTTCAGTTTTCAAACAAAATACTTCTGCTGCTGTGGCGATTGTTAATAAAAAAATCTTCCTAAAGGTAAGCAAAAGTGAATAAAACTCATTGTATGCAATATGTGTTTCTCCATTATCACGTCTGCAAGGAAAAACAATGGTTCAAGAAACGTTACCTTTGAATAAAGCCAGGGAGTTGCTATTTACAACTCCTTGATAAAGCCAATACATTTGAAGTGGTGTAGAAAGATGGAACTTGGGGGCACTTGTAACGCTCAGAATTTTTCGCAAAAGTGCCAGAATAGTTCAAGTAAACATGTGTGTCGTGTCTAATCATTGTGCCGGAATCTTGCACTAGAAATCATTGACCATGATAAAAATTTCTAACAAACTCTGTCTGATACCATGGTCATTTAAGAAAGATTAATGACAGAAAACAATTATAATATGTCCATCATTCGTTCGTAAAGTAACCTTACCTTACTCCCCAACAGGCCTTTTGTAACTTTGGGATAATTATAATTCTGTTCAACAATAGCCTGGGGCATGCTCCCCCACACCTTTGCCGACGTCACTGTTCATAGGAAACAGAATTGTATTGAGCGATCAGTACACGCTTTCCTCTTTAACCTCTGAGCAAAGCCTAAAAGAGAAGGTGAACCTCGCCGGTGCCCATCACTTGGCACAGGGTCCTTTATGAGCCGAGTGGCTTCCTGACCCTCAAACGTTCAACTTAAACTGTTCTTCTGTTTGAAAACCTGTAATATGTAAATGCTGTATTTGATTTCTATATACAGGCCCATAGCCAGGCCGGGGCACGAGGGGGCCGTGCCCCCGTGCGGACCACTGTGCCCCCCTATACGGAAAATTGATCGAAAATAAAATTTAAGTACATGTAAACGGTGACCCTGGTATGACACCAAGCGATTTGTAACCAAAAATGATCCCAAAAGGAGTTTGATAATGAACGTATTTTGTTCTCTGTAACATTTTTGTTCTAAAATTAGAAAAATTTTCGCGCGCTACGCGCGCTGTCATCTTCAGTTGCATATAGCTTTAACACCCGTTTCAGATATGTTGGCTTAATTTATAAATGTACAGGTTCCACAATCGTTCTTTCGTGTAGGTGTGATTCCCGGAAAAACACAAAATTGAATCCATAAAAAGTTCCATCGTCTTTCTCTTACGATCGGGAAGATTCTTAATTCAGACTCAGCATCATGATAATCATTTTTGTATGAAACGTTTAGTGTCTCAATGTCCAGGGGTGGTGGAGGGGGGCATCCCCTCGCGACCAGTCGTCCGGCGTCTTGGTTTTGTTCTTAAAGACAGACACTCATAACCCCAAATACATTTTGGTTGGGAAAAAGCAAAATTATCAATTGGTCATAGGTGAATGCTCTTTGATTGACATCAAAGTTCACAAAACACAGCATGCGCAGAGAATGTTCTGGTTACATATTATGGCTTTGTATGCCCAACAGGGTATGCACTTAAGCAATAAACTAGGTTTTTGTCTGCACAAGGAGGGGCTCAACACAGTTTTGGAAGGAGTAACTTAGTCGGGAGAATTGGAACTGTCCAGGACGAAGTGGGGCAGATTCTTCCATAGAAACCTACATTTTCTAACTTTCCTTAATAAGAACCAAATATTTTCAATTTTTCTTCAACAGGACCCCAAATTTTTCGCCGGTCGCCCAAACTTTCGCGTTCGGTATCCAATCTGTAACCCATTGCTTCTGACGGGGCTTCGCGTTGCTGGACCTCATAGGGGAGCTTGGTCCCTTCGTCGGGCTTATCTTTCCACCACCCCTTGCTGAGTCTGTATGCAGGTTTTACCGTGGTAAACAATTATCCTGCAAAATTTTGGCGCGTTTCGCGCGCAATTCTCACAAGCAAAGTAATATCACCCATGAGCATTATCGGTACAAAAATTCAGGTGAACTCTTCCAGCCAAAGCTAGGTGAAGACTCAACGTTAGATCCCGGACATCAAGGGGCTTTCTTGTAGTAATGTAGTACCTTGAGTAACATTCGCTCCGAGACGACTGTACGGTTTGAAGCTAAATTTACTCCTACTAGAAATTTATTCCAAAATTTACTTTTTCTGTTTTTTTTTTCATGCAAAATTTCGTTCAAAGTAGAAATACGATAATGACCATCTGAATTGTAAACTGTAAAGACATTGGTGTGTTCTCACTGTCATTCAAAGTCCTGCTCAAAGCTCCATGCTGGTTTTCCCATATTGTTAATCGCCACATATTCGGGGAATTTCCCTCTGGGTCCTAGCAAAGTCATACTGGATCAAACCAAGCCTGCCTAATGGCAGCCCCTGGTCCCGCCTCGCCGTTCGCAAAGTACTCAGCCGGCTTCACCTACGCTTGCTGAGCTGAAGATATATCGTGATTATAGTCTTGCTCCCTTCACTTGTCGAGAATTTCTACGTCTCTGTATTGCAAGCGGAGGGAAAAATTTCCATCAGAAGAGTGAAATTTTCGCTCGCTTCGCGCGTATGTGCACACGTAAAACCGATACCTTTAAGCTATGTGTGGTAAGCTTGAGATATAATCCCCTGTAGTTCCGGCAAACTGTTATCATGTGGTGGCACTACTGACAACAAACATAATCTTCTTCGGTGCCCCTCTATGAGGTGTCGGTGCCCCCTATATCAGAATTCCTGGCTACGGGCCTGTCTATATACCACTTTCAATATTACATTTTGTAAAAAATAAAATGTTGGTTACTGACTGTAGAGGTGAATGAAATACTACCTTCGTTATTATTATAATTATTTCCAATGCTATGTAAACAGCACAAACGTTTTGCCTTCTTCACTTTGTCGGACCTTGAAGAGGAATATTAATACGGGGTTTGAAGCCAAATGACCAACTTGCAAGGAAGACCATTTTCTACTGCAAAGATCACAACTTGCAGAAGCTTCATCGTGAAAACTTGCTGTGTCACTTGGAAACCATCATGGTATACTGAGCAGTAGTACTTGGGAAGTAAGAGAATTCCAACTCATTTCAATGTCATTTTGTTCTTAATGGAAACCTTCGTTTAAAGTATTTGATTTCAAAGTAACTTAAAAAAAAAAAAAAAAAAAATTGGTAAACTGCGGTCTACCGCAAAACAGGTTTTCAAATTCAGTAGAGGCTCAAATGTTTGTATTTACCAATAAAAAGAGACTAATTAAGTTTGATTCCAGCCTGTAAAGAAAACTGATGATACATGTTTTTGTTTTGAATTTTGGCCCTCTTCTTACTATGATTTGTTAGTTTTTAAGATTTTAGAATTAATCCTAGTAGGCTATTCCAGCACTGGTCAGTTTAGTTTCAGCGTCTAAGATGTAATGTATGCTCTCCACAAACATGTCAGTCAGTCTCAAAACTTTGTTTTTGGAAGTGCTCATTTGCCAACAACCAAAATTAATAGCAGCTGAGTCACTAACATTTACTTTTGAGAGGGAGACTTTGACTAACTTACTGATCGAAGGTAATTTCAAACACTGTAGTTCGAGACTACACCAAGGCAGTTTTTTTTCAATATAGGGCCAAAGTACTTATATCCACAAGGAGATGATACTCTTGAGATTATTTGGTACCTCTAGTAAGCGATTAATACTGTAGTAACTTCTTCAGTTTGTTCAAAGACAGGTTCCTTTTAATCCTTTGTCACTGCTCCTTATAGCAGCACAATTTATTTTTTATGTGTTAAGATAGCCTGTGTTGATCAGCACAGGAAACTTTACATAATTACAAGCTATATTGAATTAGAAAAGGGTAAAGGAAGATTACAAATATTAACATCCTGGACTGGAATGTCTGTACTCTCATGACTACAACTCTCAAAGTACAAGAACTAGTTAAAAATCCCGAGTACGAGTACGAGTACAAGGGCGTGAGTACGAGTACGAGTATAAAGGCCTGAGTACGAGTACAGGTACGAGTACTTGATTTTCAAACCCTCTGAGTACGAGTACAAGTAAGAGTACAAAATCATGAGCACGAGTACAGAAAAATGTACTCGAGTACGAATACGAGTAATTACTCTAGTACTACAAGTCTGGACTACATATATTCAGTTAATTTCCATAACGAAAGATATGCTGGTCGCCGGTTATGCTAGCCTTTACCAGCAGTCAAAGGCGTAAGCGGGGGGCTACAGCCCTCCAACCAAAATTTTTTGTGAAAATTCGGGCAATATGCTGAGAATTTTTTGGGCACCTACTAAAAGAAAAGTATGTAGCTAAAGGTAATCAATAGTTTATAAAAACTTCCTAGGCAATTAAAATAAAGTTTTGATTTGAATTGCACCATCACCTACATATTCGGTATTAATTCACCAGTGCGTTTCTAATGGTTCAACTTATATTATGATTATCAGTGGTGTATTTGAGGGGCCATTGGCCATGCCCCACCCTCACTGATGCCGATTTTTTCTATCTAAAATACGTACATTTTTAAAAACAAATTTTACTTCAAAGGTAGCATATGTGGCACTAGATTGCATGTAAGGACACCTAATTTTTCAAAATTTTTCAAAGAGGAGAAGAAAACCCCTCCCCTTAAACCCTTCCCCAGGCCGGCGATCACACAACATAGTGCCTGCCCCACACCCCCATGAGAAAAATCCTGAATACACCACTGATTATTATCATTATTATTGTAACGACTTCCGCCAAAATTAAAACCAATATGGAAGGTAGTAACACGGCAAATTTCTGCTATTGTATGTAATTGGCATGTCGTGTGATAACCGATGCATGCCTATATAAGTTCATTAACATCTCGAAAGCGCGTGGAGCGAGCGGAAATTTTTGGTTATATTTTTCTGGCAAGTCGTTACATCCCCCCCCCCCATCAACTTGGGCTCCTACGCCTATGCCAGCAGTACTGGGGTATTATACGATCTGCACATATGTTCTCCACCGACCTCATGCTTCACGAACGATACGTATAATTTTGGATTTCAGAAGATTAGATGCCAAATATTGTATCATTTCCATTCCCCAAGAATGTACGTGCACTAGAAATATCGATTTTGTCTTTATTTTTGCTTTCTTGTTTAGTTTTTAGGAGCCCTTGCGCCTCTTCTTGTATCCGCTACTGCAGTAAGTCAAAGTCAGGGCTTTCATGCAAAAGAGTTCTACAAACAGTATTCGGGAGAAGTTACCTTTTCGTTTAGCGTTTTCTATGTTTAGAGAAAGCCACGTTCAAGCCTTTTAGGACCCAAATTTTCACGTCAAGGTTATTGGCGTCACAGACCAAATTTCAGGACATCAAATCCTCAGTCATGCAGACAAGGTGAGGAGGGAACGAGATAGCTTCCAGAGGGATATATTTTAAAGAGGTGAGATATGCTAAAAACTTCTTGGGTCAAAATTGCTGGGGAGGGGCGCTTATCCGCGGGGGTAGGGGCAGGATTTTCTCACGTCCCCTGGAAAATTTCCATTAATGCATCTTAGTTTATCTCGCCCTCTAAGAAAATATGTCACCCACTGAACGCTATCTTTCTCCTTTAGTATCTTGTCTGGCTACGGACCATGGGGGGGGGGGGGGTGGGGGTGTGACGGTTCTGATCCATTCAATAGTTGGCCGAAAATATGCACATAACAAAACTCAATTCAAAAAGAAGTGCAGGGTAGTTTTCGTCGCCTGCTTAACGCTTAATTTTTTTTATTTTACCAACTATGAATTATTTTTGAAATTGTCAGATTTTGTCTAGTATTAAAATGAAATATGATATGCGCTCACAAAATGTACCTGGGAACGACTTTGAAGATATGGTCAAAACTTTATCATAGAGCTCGTGCTTTGACCTGAAGTTGTGTTCAACACGCGTTAATCATGCATTACTAAAGAGGAACTCATCTGCCTCACATCCCCACAAAGGTGTTTTTACATTATTTCCTTTCGTAGCATAAATTTTATTTGTAAATTTTAAACACCGTAAACATTGTTTGTAGGAAACAAATAAATAAAATGAAACATGAACATAGGGGTGTCACTACCGGCGGGGTGTGGGGTGCTACACCCCCAGATATTTCAAAGTGCGGTCTGTCGGGAAAATTTTGCGGTCTGTCGGGAAAAAATGTCACTTTCTTTTGCAAAATTTTACTATGTCAGAAAAATATCTCTTATTTATGCTACAGAAATGTCAGGAAAGTTTATGATCACATCGTTTTACGTAGGTGAATTATTGTCAGGTGGAAATATTGCTTGGGATACAATTAACCAGAGACCTAATCCCTCCCAGATGTAACTGTACTGAGAAACTATTCTGTTTGTAGGGAAATTATTATACATAATAAGGAAAGTTATCACAAATTGAGAGCTCTGTGTCAGTGATCTCTTCTAAACTATTCAGGGAGCCATTGTCTTTTGACGAAATCCACGCTGTCGGGAAAATAAAAGTACCGCATTGCATAAATGTCTGCCATGAAATAGACACCGACACTGTGAAATAAAGGCCTTTTGGAATGTGATGCAGCTCTGCCTGACTGCTCGCGAGGGTGAGTGGAAGGTATACGTAGTCAGTTGCGTTGTGTCGCAGTCGGATTGTAGGTTTACCACGCCAAAGACTGTTGAGTCAATACACTGTTCATCCATCACACATGAGGGCGAGCACATTGGCTTTCTGCAGCAGTAGTTTAATTTCGCAAACCCTTCTTTGTTGGCCAATTCAAAAAAAAAAAAAAAATATGAGTCGCAGTTTGATATTTCCGATGTGGTCATGTGGATCAAGACTGTCGGATAGCAATCTGGACAGAAAGTTGGAAAGAGAACAAAATTTGGAACACCCATCTGCCACGTGACTGGTTTTCGTCCGGTTGTAGTCATGTCTGTGCGGTGTATGCTGGCTTTCCACACTCAAATCGTGAAGTCGGGGCGCTTTTGTGTTTGATGTAAACACTTGAAAGTGAGTACACTTTGTATTGCGGTGATGGAAAAGGGTGCTCGCTTCCTGACTCTTTCTGTAGATGCAGTGCCTAAAAACGTTATTAAAATGCCTTAAAATCCTGTTCGCGCTCATTCTTCATATGCGCTAATTGTCTAACTAATAATTCAAGAAGAACAGAGCGTTCTTTGAATTATTGCAAAACTCCCTGCAGCCTTCGCGACTGCCCTTCTAGCTCTCAACCCTCAAACCTTCCGCATTAGGCCTATAAAGTAAATCGAATGGCCGTTAGTACTAGATATAATGAAACAAAAGGGCTCATTGCAATATTTAGGTCTGTTCAGTGAGTGCTCAGTGCTATTAGTTAATTGCTGTAACATGAAGGCAAACATTAGTACTAAAATGTCCACAAAAGCTATTTTTGGGCCTACTTTGCGCACATTCATGTCGTACTCTTGTTAAATTATCATAACTTCCCATAGAACAAAGTCAGTATAAATAGGCTATTGCAAAACTTCGTAGAAACTCTATGACCCTGAACCCACCCTACCATCAATCTCGCTGCATCTTGAGGAAACGACCGGCGGTTAGTCCGAATTACGCTATTTTGAAAAGATATAGGCAGATTGCGATTTTATGGTCTGCTAAGTGGGTATCAATGTCCCCTGTAGACAGTAAAATGATTTAGTCATAGTGGCCTCACCCCTGGACCAACACAGAGGGACATGACTGAAATGGGCCCCAAGGTGGGCAACTGAGTCCCACGCCAAAGACGATCTTATACTTCTACCATGGAAGAAATACCTCGGGGATAGTACGTACTTCCATGTCCAAATGTTAAACTGGTTTTTCCCGTGTTTTGTTTGTTTGTTTGTTTTTTTTTTGTATTTGCTTATCTTGTCCTCCTGTTTTACTTAAATTTTCTGTCTTGTACTTTTTGCAAAGATTTCCTTAAAACGGAAGTTATGAGTCAACCGTTCTTGACGCATATGCAGTATTTTGTAGGGAATGAAACCCTTTTTTGTCGGGAAAGGGTCCACCCACACACACACATTCTCACCGATCCTTAGGGACGCCCTGCATGAACATTCCAGTTTACAATCCTTAAAGGTACACTCGCATCTCCCTAAAATACATTTACAGTAGCATATCTAAAATGTGATTGGTCAATTTCATCCTTAAAAGTACATCACTACATGTATGCAAGCCTATATGGTAAGTAAACATATGCACAGACCGGTGGGACGGGATGATTGGTGTACGTCCTTATGGTCAGATGGTGACAGAACCGAGATGTGACGCATTTTACCGTAAACGCAGGTAGGCTCGTAGCAAACAGTCCGGGAGATTCCCCCGTTTGGGGGAAATCATTTTCCTCCGAACGGGGGAAAATTTGACAGCCATTTTGCATTTAACCCACAGTGCCACACGGTTTGGACAATACAAAAGGTCAATCTATTCAAACTCATCTGGAAAAGTCGAACGTGCGGAGGGAAGTCCAAAACCTGCATATTCATGTAGCTGGTCACATTACCTACAACTTTTCCAGGCGGTGAAAGGTAGTCCACCGTGCACGTTTTGCAAAAATCTTGAAAGAAGGCAATGTGACCTTATTAGTAGACGTTGTACAGTCGTCTCTCATTGCATACACCTTTCGTGTGCATAGCGACAGCTGAACTCGTACACTGTTCAATGCACACTTGTTATCCTACGGACGTTCGCTTTACGTGCTTATTAACAGTTGTGCAAGCATTGCATGCCTACAGTTCTTAAGATACCTAGGAACTATGCAACTTATTTCCGAACAGCAACACAACCTTCGTACCACAAGTAATGTAGGATAATTACTCACCACTTTCCGGCCTATACCAACGCCGCTGTTCGTTAAAATCCAGCACACAAACCATACGCAGCCACCTTTGTTCGTTTTACCTACACTGCAACCCGACACCCCATGTGTGCATGCGAAACGGCTGTTATGAAAGCAAGGCTTTGTTTATTCATGATGCCTAATGAATACAAATTCCGCTCTTTGGGGGAAAACTATTTTCCCCCAAACGGGGGAATCTCCCGGACTGGCAAAGAGGATCGCTCCCCATTCGGTCAGAAAATTTGCTGTTTTGTGGGAAAGTATATGCTATTTGTGAGAAAACATGCTTTACATTTTCTGGCGAAAGTGTCGCAGTAACCTCAACAGTTTAAGGCCCACCATAATTCTAATATAACTGTTTCAAATCCTAAATTTTAATTTTGCCAGAGGAAAGAAATAAACCGAGGCCATTCCATTATGTTCTTGTGGTATGTGAAGCAATGAAGCTTACAAATCAGCTGTTGGGTTCCATCTCCGGCTTGGCAACGGAGATGGGTTTCATGTAATCTAGGAATTTTCCATCAGATATTACCTTCTGAAATGCAAGGATTCTAAAGCCGATTCTTGGTGTGGAAGCCACTCAACGTTAAGCTGTTCTCCATATAGGCGTACGAGGCGTCTGACTGGGAACTACACCTCCCAAAAAAGTGTCATCGGTTAGTCTCATAGATTTGTCTATCGGTGCATATAGTTCAGGCCAAGCAGTAAACTCAAGCCAAAAAACCTTGACCCCAAAAATTTCATTGAAATGCATTTCAGAGCTTACACTTGCAACGGCCTAAAGTGACTAGGGCAGGTATCATTACATGCCCCACGTAGACAATAAATTGGAGGGGTTTGAAAAACAGCTTTTAAACGCAGTCAGTTCATCATGAAATGTAAATAGTGATTAGAGAAACTTACGCGAAGAACTACTGGTAGTATCCAACCATTTTGAGTTGTGTTCGTAGAGCCGGACTGGATTTGTTTCATCCTTGTCAGGGTATAAATGATACAGAAAACACCCACCAAGATCATGCAAGCCACGGGTACAGTAAATACAAATATAAATTTTGTGTTCGTTAAACATACAACGATTCCCCCATTATCGAAACACATTTTAAGTCCTGGTACAGATATTCCTGTTATGATGAAAGGTAACGGAACACACCATCCGATGACAGAGTAAATATGGGAGTCTTTGACCTTTGTTGTTTTAGTCATCGTATTAACCTCCATCCTCCGAAACGCTTGGTAAAGGTTAATAGACATTAACATTTGCCAGGTATATACGGAGAGCCAAGTATACATCTTGAGTGAATTTAGAAGTAACATTACCAGTTTTCCAATGATTGTTTTCAACAGTACTTGAATTCTTCCTGTGGAAATAGTCACAAAAAGAGCGGCGCACAAACTAAGCAAGCAGAGGCCATGAGTTTTACGAAATTGAGGAAACACACGGTGAAGTATGAAAATGATCACTATGCATATTAAGGACAGTAATGAAAAGCCATGAATGATGTAGTTATACACCGAGGTGGTTTTTGCACAAATTTTCAGAAATTTTACATCCGAAGAGACTGAAAAGCGTCTATGACAGGACATTGTATTGTTCATCTCAACCTGTCTTTTTTCTAGCTTTTTCAAGCTTTGTTCTGTTTTTGAAAATTCCTCCTTATCCAACGTTCTTAAATTATGTATTTCTGACACATATCTCGCTGAACAACATAACTCAGGAAAGACTTCACAATTCTTGATAGTTTCTTCTTCAAAATGCTCGTTGCAGTGTGTTTCACTGCATTTGATAGTAGCCACAGTTGGATTGATTGAACGGTTACCAGATTTTTGGCACAGTTGCTTGTGTAAAGATATATTGATCTTGGATGGACAGGTGGGAATCAAATTGTTGATAAAATACTTGTGTTTTATTATTTTAAAGAATGCAGCCATACTTGGTAGGGTAAGGATAGCCGTCTCAGGGCAGCATGCCCCTTCCTCCTCTTCCATGTCTCCTGCATTTGACGTAATCTTCAACTCCCATGGATGAGTATTTTGCAAACACTTCTCCAGACAGCTCGAGCATGATGAGTTGGCGTGTTGGCAATCCGCTGTACAACAATCATCGCTTAATTGACATGCAATGTAACACAGGCATGACGTTCGATTAGCGTTTGCATCTTGGTCACCTGTGAATGTAAATTTAAATGCTATGATATTTAAATCTTTGAGAGAATAGAAATGAAGCTATAATAAACTTCTTCTTTTTGACCAGCCCGATCAGAATTAGACTAGGCCTATATGATTAAGATGTATTGAAAGAAATTAAACCACTCGTTTTTATTGAATAAAAAGTTAAAGGATGATACTGTTACTCCCACTAGTATCGAAGAGAACCATCTGACCAAGTCGGAGACTGAACGGGCAGTAATCAACCGCTTTGTCTTACAATAAATTTCACATAGCGTAATTTATGCTCACTCAATATTTGAGGCAACGAAGGAGAATGCTATTGGAGGGATTCTGGTTGGAGCAGTCGGTCAAGCGCTATGTCTCATGTCAAACATTGTACGAAACGTCTACGTTTTAGAGGAAAGTGTGAGGGAGGCAGTAACTGAACTGGGGCGGGGGGTATATACAGTCGGCCAACCACTACTGTAGGCGATATATGTAGAATATTTGCACCAAACTATACGTAAATGACCGAGGAATAACGTGGGGGAATTTATTGTCTATCTTTAAGGTTGCATTATATGTCCTCTGACCATAAGCGTAAGAAGCTTTTCGAGACTGGGGGATGAACCTTGTTTCGGATCGCTGTCCTGGGGTTAGGGTGTCCCCCTCCCCTTTGGAAAATTTTTGGTTATTTGAGGGTCCTCAGATGCAATTTGGTGCAACATTTTGGACAAACGTTAAGGAAATTACTGCATATTTTTGACACTTCTTATAGAAGAGACAAATAAGGGGGTTTTGCCCTTAGATCTGGGGGGGGGGGCGGAAGCATACTTCAGCCCCCACATTTTTGACTGGGGGCTAAGCCCCCAAGTCCCACGCTTCCTACGCCAGTGCTCCTTATCCTTCTTTATGAAGTAACTCGTGTATTACGCACTCATACTATGAGATTTATCACTTTTTGAATATTAGATGGAGTATATGGTTGAGTTTAAATTCATTTTGAAAAGCGAATAATGGGAAACTGATGCAAGATTACGGTAAGGCAACTAGCATTGCGTATGTACTGTGGTGTACCCAGAATTTTTCAATGGGGGGAGGGGGCGCAACAGAATGGTCGGTAAGGGCAGTGGCGGAGGAACGTCTCAATAATTGGGGCCAAAATGTGGACGCAAAGCGTCGCACGGGGAGCGCAAAGCAAAGCGCAAAATAGATAACGGGCGGGGTTCATGGGTGCAAAGCCCCTTTGGAAGTCCGGAGGAGGAGCCCACGACGCTCGAGACATTTTAGTGTTTCAGATGCTCCAGGTAGCTTATTCAAAAGACATATTTAAGGATGCAATTCTCTTATCCTTTGGAATGTTTGACACTTTGTACTAAAAGAAAGGCAGTGGTATGTATACACAAATACATATCCATAGCAAAATAACTTCGGGAAGTCGGTAAGTATGAACATGTGCGCCAAACGCACCATGATAATTTCCTCCTACCTAGGCATTTTCTCTTTCTCTTGCTATATCATACAGAGGGTAGAATGTGTTTTTTCACAGTTAAGCGGAACAACTGGCTATAATAATGCTTCTTCAGCTCCGCAAGCGCAGTTGAACTTAAAGCATGCAGTGCTGTGAACAGCGAGGGGTCCATTAGCCGCCATAGGGACCTAGTGTTGCCCATGAGTAACATTATTGTGGAATCCAAGGGAAAATTCCCCAATTACTGAGTTATCAGTTAACAAAATGGAGATATTTGCATGGAGCTTTCCAGCTGAACATTCAAATAGAAACGAAAGCACACTAAGCACTCACCAACATGTCCTTAGCGGGACAGGGGGCGGCTCGCCGCTCGCACGGCTCGCACGTCTTTCGTAGCTCACGCGCGGCTCGAAACTGCGAGTAGCTACCCGGACATTCGGTCACTGCAACGAGAAGTCACGCGCGGCTGCACGTGCTTGCACGGCACCGCAGCCCGCCCTTAACAGACACGTCTGATCGCCGAGATCTCTGGCAGCTCCGCTGCTGGGCAATTCCAGTCTCTTCCCTACCGGGACATTTCTCGTGTCCCGGTAAGGAAGTGAGGGTGCGTATGGGTGCTCTTTACCTTCTCACAGACATCGTATCTTTACAAACTTTGGACGAAAATTTGCTCAAACAGTTCGTAAAAGAATGAGAGAAAGGGGAGTAGGTATAAGCAAATGGGGATAGGACTAATAAGCACTGATTTAACATATTTATTTTTTGCAAATGTGTTAAATAAATGTACAGTCACCGTGGACCGAGATATGTATGAATTACTCTGTATAGCTCAGTGGTTCCCCCTGGGGCGTTTTCGCAAGTGGGGGCGATAAGAGCCAAGGGGGCGGAAGGGGGCATTCTGAAAAAATGAGTTTCTAAATTTAATCAGGGTTTAAAAGATATCACGTATTTTCGTCAAGTGGAACTTTCAAATTAGTATGCAATAAAATGGAGATAAAATGGAGTCAACAATTCGAGTAGGTCTAACTTTTCCTTTTTTAGGTTTATTACAAAGTTGGTGACTTACTTCATCTTCTAGATACCAAGAAATCTCCTTAAACAGTACTGCGTTTCAAAATTTTCCCTATGAGGACCCCCCCCTCCCCGGGTGAAGTTATGTACACTACTACAAGGTCATGAACGAATGTCACCATAAATAGTGCTAAAGGCCCCAACACTTCATGCAATATCATTCTAAGACAGCACTTTCGGGCGGAATGTGTGGCAGAATAAAGAGCTAAGGTACAACTAATTGTGTTAAAAGTCAATTAGAACTTCAATTGAAAAGTTCCGGGTCTTTGAAGCGGTGTCTCGGTCTCGGAAGGGGTAGTCTCAGTCTCGTATATAGAGGGTTGCACTACAACATTGTTCAAACACATGGCCTTAACGTATAGCAGACGTCTCGCAGCCAGAAGATGAGATAATTCACAGCTTTGAAGTGAACCTTAAGAGGGAATGCTAGACCAGTATGCTGGACTTGTTAAATCCATTTTATTGCATACTTATTTGAAAGTTCAGATAGAGGAAACTACTTGTTATCTTTTTTAGCCCCGTTTAAATTTAGCATGATCTCATTTCTTTAAATGCCCCCACTGCCGTCCCTTGGCTGTTTTCGCCTCCCCCTTAGTTGCGAAAAACCCTCCAGGGGCGATATCTGCCCCGTTGGGAACCACTGATCTGTGGATATGGGTACAAAACACATACTTCTAGTCATTGTTTGTTAAATGAAGTGAACCGTTTACAATCCGTTTATTAAACTTTGTCCGATTATGTATTCATTGCACATATTAAATTGTGAAATGGAATCCGACCACGGAAGTATTTGCGTAGCTGGGAATCATCAAACATGAAAGCAAATTGAAAAACAATGTAATGAATATTATCTCTAGCCTCTGTGGTCAGGTGGTGAGCTTATCTGTAATAACAACCCTGTTTTCCCTGCTTACTAAAGAATGTGATGAAACAAAATAAATGGAATGAAATGAAAGTTAATATTTCAAAATAATATTAATAATTTTTGCAGATATTTTAAGGCAGTCGGATTATCTCTGGTTACAAATTTGTTACACCTTCCAAGTCGTTTCCTGCAAGCCAACATACACATAATTTATTTAACACCTGTTGCAATCAATCCACTTTGCCTAGTAATTTATAACTCTTCAAGAAAAAGGGTCGAGTTTGATAGGGCATAATACCTCATTCAGACGGTTACAAAAAGAAAAAGCAACATTTTAACATCTGCCTTTTTTTTTCAATTTCTCCGACCCCAAAACCTATCTTTCCCGGCTGGAGCAATCTCCCATGAGCTGCATTCCCTAGATCGACAGTCACTTCCAAAATGTTAACTGGTCTTTAGCTCACGTACTCAGCCGAACATTCGTTATGATACACGGCTGCGAACGTCTGCTACTTTTAGGCCATTTTTTGAACCAATGTTGTAGACCAACCCTATAAATATCCGAGACCGAGACTACCCCTTTCGAGATCGAGACACCTCATCATAGACCTTGACCTTTTCATCTGAAGTTCTAATCGACTTTTAACACAATTAGTTGTACCTTAGCTCCTTATTCTGCGACACATGCCGTCCGTAAAGTACTGTCCCAGAATGTTGATGTTGCATTAATAGTGACTTTCGTTCATGACCTTGTGGTAGCGCACATAACTTCATCATGGGGGTCCTCACAGGCAAAAGTTTAAAATGCAGAACTGTTAAATGCGATTTTACTTATATCTAGTTGAAAAAAGGGAAAGTTACTCCTACTTGACTTGTTGACCCTATTTTATCTCCATTTTATTGCATACTGATTTGAAAGTTACGCTAGAGGAAAATACTTGGTATCGTTCTAAGCCCCGATTAAATTTAGTAAACCATTTTTTTCAAACGCCCCTGCCGCCCCTTGGCTTTTACCGCCCCTGAGTTGAGAAAACGTCCCCCGATCACGCTCCGTTTGGAACCACTGCCCTAAACCATCAATAACTGCCGTCCCCAATCCACCGCTGTTAAGCCTCCAAAACTAGCAAAATGCTTATCGGAGACTGCCAAGCTACAGTCGAAACTCTTAATTCATTAACCCGTGCCTGCTTGCCATTAGTCTTATATTTACGTATTTCCCTCTGCTTTGTTCATTTTCTTACCTACATATCAGGACCGTAGCCTAGGGGGTAGGGCTGTGGAAATTGCTCCCAAGATTTCCAAACCCTACATGAAAAATGGCCTACTTGAAAAATACTAAAAATACTAAAACTCCACCCCCTGGTTATGTATTTAAGGCCCTCAGAACCTTGGAAATCGCATGTACTGGTAACTTTTTCCAAAATTTCCACGGGGACCCCCGACACAGACGGATTCTCAAGCCGACAACTCATACTAATGAATGACCCTCCTGTCTCATGCATGAGGCACACAACACAGTGTAGTCTATTCGTTAAAGACCTTTACTATTGTTTCTTATGCTGTGTTTGGCGCAACACTCCTATATAACATAACCTACGATTACCTTTAATTACATGCTGAAATCAAGGAGTTTTTCCTGTTTTTTCCTTTGAAGTGATTTTACTGAATAAACTTTTAATGTTTAACTTTTCTTCTTGAAGCCGCGGTTCTTAAAGAATGAAGTCTCAAAAAGTGGTTAGATGCAACTTTAGAGGCCTAAAAAGTGTCGGTTTTGCCAATCTGGGAGGCTTATTTGACAAAAACATACCTACGCTACGCACAAACCGACGGTGGCCCTCCATTTAAGGCGGGGGGGGGGGGGGAAGGTTTGCACCGGCTAAGTCTTTGGTTGTGGCAGGGAACCGTGCCATGCACGTCACAGCCAAAAAAGCACTAAGAATTTCTAAAACATAAAATCAGTTCAAAGCTTTGTCAAAGGTAACATCATTTTGTATCTAAGCAACCTAACAAAGGCAAAAATTTCTCTGAGGAGAGGGGCCTTAGACAGCACCTCTCCCTTACACTGAGCAAAAAGAACAGAAAATACGAAAAGGCACGAAAAGTTAGAATTTTCTAAACATGCAACCAATGCAAAGCTTTCCCAAAGATAGCACCGTTTTGCATCCTAGCCATATTACATACACAAAATCTTCTCAAAGAGTAGATGAACCGTCTCCCAGGCCCTTATAGACACCCTCCCCAAAATAATAGAAAAAAGACACTAAATGAACAGAATTTCTAAACACATATCAGTATAAAGCAGTGGTTCCCAACCTTTTTCAGCTCATCGCCCCCTTTCAACGTAAGGGGTTGAGCAAACGTCCCCCTCCCATGGTATACTACTATAGAAATGAAAAGGACGAAGTAAAAATATGTGTTGAAATAAAAGTTACACATGTAGCCTTTGCAGGGTAGTACAAAAGACAAAAACGGTGCCATGCTTCCTTTTGTGGTGTCAGATCCTGAAACTCCTATTAACAAAGTTGTAAAGGGTCAGGGGTTGAAGAACATTTTTATTAAAAGAAGGGACGATTTTGGAGATTTCACAGTGTGAAGCTCTTCTCCATGGGCAAGGAGTCTAAAGGCCCTCCTTAGCGGCTCCTAATGGAGCTGTTGTATTCTGCAACACATTCTGTCCGTAAAGTCATGTCTCATAATGCTGGTACTGCACGAAGTATTGACCTTTGGCACTATTCATTACGCCATCATTCATGACCATGTGGTAGCGTAAATAGCTTCATCATAGGGATCCCCACAAGAAAAGATGTTGAAATTCAGCACTGTTTATGTGATTTCCAGGCATCTAGCAGATGAGATAATTTACCAGCTTTGTAGTGAATGTAAAGAGTGAAAGTTACACCTACTTGACTAGTTGACTTTAATTTAACTCCATTTTATTACATATCCTAATTTGCAAGTTCAGCAAGAGGAACATACTTGGTGGTCTTTTCAGCCCCGGATATTAGATCTTATTCTTTACAAACGTCCCCCTGCCACCCTTTGGCTCTTCTCGCCCCACCCCGAGGGAGATACCGTTGGGAACCATTGGTATAAAGCTTTCCCGATGACAGCACAAATTTGCACCTAAGCGACCTTACACAAATGCCATTTCCCCCAGTTAGACCCCTCCTCTAGACCCCCAAGGCGACAGTTAGTGAGAAAAAATGATTCACCTGGGTGCCAACTATCGTAGGTGCGCTACTGGAGGGAGCTGCCCCAGTTGGGATTTGGGCAAGGCTACCGCCCTGGAAAGATTTTTTGATAGGTGCATTTACTACGCTGCAGTCGAGTTAACTGTTTTTTTCTAATCTCGGTTATTCCAGTTACTGTTTGTTTGTTTGTTTTTTTTTTGTTTTATATACACTTTTATTTTGTGTTTATACTTTTCATTGTTGTAAACTCTTTTGAGGTTTAGATGGCAAGAAAATTTCTATTCTATGAGCTGAAATGAATGTGCAGAGTTTCCCCCTGAAGTTTATGCTCAACTTGTTCCCTCTTTAAATAGAGTGAAGACTTTGAGCCCGCCCTCTTCGTTCCTAAATTCTGTGCTCGCAACTGAATTAACCAATGAAGAAGATGCACATATGAAGATCACGAGGGAGTGGTGTAAGCGTGACGGTTTGACCTCCCTAAAAATGGTTGACTGTTACTTCCTAGTTTTGCCAATGGATGTACTCCGGTTAAAATTGAACCCCAAAACGGATCAAATGGGCACTTTACCGAAAAAGGATCAACTACTTGACTATTTTCGGTTCAAAACTAACCATTTCGGTTCAAAATGAACCAAATCTAGCCAAACATTTGACCAAATTTTGGTTAAGTGCCCATTTGAACCGATTCGGTTCAATCTGAACCCGACGATTTAAGAGTGGATACAGATCAGGTGACGCAATGAGCTCGAAGATACAACCGATTGACACAAACGTATTTCATTGAAATGCATTTCAGAGCTTCTTGCATTTGCAACTCTCTTAACCAATAGAATGGTGGGGTTTGAGAAACAGATCTTGAGGACAGTGAAGGCAGCATGGGGAAAAGTGTGTTTTCTTTCTTCTTTGCAAGGGGACTGAACAGTTTTAACAAATTGAATAGCGTAAGCAAGTCACAACGCGCTCGTTATCCCATGTGAAAGCAGGACCAGACTGCTCCCTTTGTGTAATACAAACTTCGAAACGAGAAGCTATAAGATAAAAAACTATTTATAGATGAGCTTGTTGGCACAAAGTACATAGCCAGACAAGGTGCTGATCTCTCCTAGAGAGGAAAGATAATTTTCAGGGGGCGAGATATGTTACAAGGCAAGGGTAATATTTTGAGGGGCAACAACATTAGGGGCGCCGCCACCTTAGACCCCTTACCCTTGAATACGGAAGTTATGGTACCAATTCAGTTTCAAACGAGTGCTATCGAACTGTCCCCAGACAGATATTACCTCAATAATAAAGGCCACAGGTTGACAATGGGTCAATGGTCTTGTTTTCTGATAACGTACACCTTATACCATGTGAACATATCGTTGTTATCACTGAAGTTCAGTAAAACCCCGTTTATCCGAACTGGGCTAGCGAAATTACCAAAAAGTATTCAACACTAAATGAGTTACTATCCACCAAGCTTCTCATGCATTGAAGGCACACACTCAACGGAAATCTTAGCAGGAATACCCTCGTTATTCTTCGCTCTTACACAGTCACGGCAAGAAAACATGTTGTCTACAACAACAGTCATCCAAGAAAATGATTCCTTTTAACCCTTTGTCAAATCTGAAAAAAAATCTTACTAGCTTGTTTTGAAATACTTGCCAGGAAACAATCCAGTATCTACTCAATATCCTATTTCTATACATATATAGGACAAAGTGAGTTCTACTTCGAGTAACTCTGAAAGTAAATATCGCAGTGTGCTTCATGCCTTAAAATAATGACAGCAGACTTAACGAAACAATGCAAATCGCTGTCTGAGAGTCTTTAATACATGTGTTTCCAATATTTTTGGAAATTTTGCCGAATTCATTCTCTGGACACATCTCAAGATCGTCAGAACTTTTCCTCAACATAATCACACATTTAGTGCGAAAAAGAGCCTTAGTTAGAACATAAACACTCTGGGTGTTAGAATTCGACAAAATTGTTTACCATTTTAACCATCACAAAAGATAATAACTAATTATTTTTTGGACTATTTCTCTGTAATTTTTCTAACCGTAGCAAAATTATTTGGAATTTGTTTTAACACTTTCAAGTTAGGGAGCCCATGTTCGGTGCTTGAAGCTTAAACTTGAGACAACGTTTATCCTAAGATTTCTGATTTCCAAACTACCTTCGGTCCCGACGTGTTCTAAAAAGTGTGGTTTTATTGTTCTTTTTGACAAAGAACTGGCTGGTATAACAAGCTCCGTCTGTAAATCATAAGAATCTTATTAAATATGCAACTATGAAATTCTAGACGGTTGAAGAGAGGCGATTTTCCAGATATATGAAACTCATAAGCCTTCGGGCTATTTCGAGTGGAAGGGGGGCAGGTGCTTAGCACTTTTACCTGCAATTTTAGGAACGTTGCTAGCATTAACTGCATGTTAATTGTCACAAAATGGCAAATTTTCTGACTAAATCGCATCCCGTAGGCCAATGATTAACCTTGACACAGTATATACAATCTTGTACCGATAAGACATCGCATTGATAGCGATTCTGCCTAAGATGCTCAAGATCGCCGAAAAAATGAAAACCTTATTACAAAAATGCTATTTATTGATTAACTTATTAACACCAGTGGCAATGGAAACAGCATCTATGCACCGACTATGACTTCTACTTAAAAATAATAAGTCGCAAAATTGTTCTCCAAATTAATTACCTCGATTTCAAAGTGGATGAGTAGTTACCCTAATCTTATCCTGAAACATGAGCTAAATCTTATAATTCTCCTTTTTCTGTTGAGAGCAATTTTTTATGATGTATCAAAACATGAATATTTCATTTTAAAGGCAATTAATTTGCACAATTTTATCAATTAAACGACACAAATATTGCCACATGATTAATTTGGAATGCAGGAATTGAACATCCGTTATTCCTGTTAAATTGGGGTGACAGTAGTCCCTTTAAATATCCTGGATATTGCAACAGCTATGGCTGTGCTATCTTTTATCATAGCTTGTTAATCGTACGCTCTGGCCGTCTCTTCCCTAGTATTTTTCTCAGTGGTTCCGCCATAACTGGTTAGCACAGATTACAACTTAAAGGACTAGGTTAGTGATATACATGCATTTAACAAAACAACTACTGATTTACAGAAGAAGTTAAAAATGTAACCATTTGTTATTGTGTAGGTTAGACTTACCGGAAACAATATCACAACTCCACAGACGAAAACAGAAACCTATGAAAATGGCGGGAAAGATATGGGTGATAGAGCGCATCTTGCTGATGTCACCTAAAGAAGTGAGTCAATATGGTTAGATACTGAAAAGTGGCCGTTGTAATCGATAGGCTTTGTAACCGTAAACGACAGCCTTCAATTGTAACTTCGATGTGCTTCAACGAAGGAGGACTGCGAGTAAACAGTTTTTATGTCTTTGATACGATCGTGTACAGCCTACTGAAGAACTTCATTAAATGTAGCGCCGAGACAAATTTTGCTTTTTAATGATTCCTCTCATCGTCCGTGATATTTAAATAATGTAGAAGGAGCGTATTAAAAAATAATAGCCATGTTCTATCATATTAATTATACTAAGGAGGAAGAGATTCGTATTAAAACGTCATATATAGTGCTGGAAGCACGACACAACTATATAGGAAGCACAAAATGGAAAGAACATATGTTTTAGGCAGTAGGTCGAATAAATTAAAAGCACAGGGAGTGAACTCGGTTTTTAGGACAAAATAGGCAACCACAAACCTGGACGGAGAGGTCAGGGAATGGTTTAGCACTTTTTGAATCCGGGTAGTTTCTGAATTAATATATTTGAGCTTAAAGTATTTATAGTGTGAATGTCATATCTACGCGTTCGTTGTAAAAACCTTATAAAGCTGACGTCACATGGCTAAATGAAAATTAAACATGTTTGCATGTACGACATGATGCTGATAAAATAACTAACATGTTTCATTTTCATGTCATTGTAACGGACTTTTCTGATTCATTGACTTAATTGTGTAACGCATAACCTCTTGCTTGTATCATTCGACAAAGAATTATTTTGAAAAAGAATAAAAATATTTGCCTAAGCTAGGAAAGCCTGCCTTGCTGCTCTCTTTTGTTTTCGTCATCACGGGGCTTCCGTTCCCTGAATGGAAAAGGTTCATGGCCTTCGCGGGCTGAAACTGTAGTCTATGCCAAGTTTTATGAAGCAAAGGATCAATAGATACGTTCTTCAGATTGTCTTGATGGCCATCACAACTAATTTGCAAATGTGTGAAAATCTAGTCAGAGTAACCCTCATACAGAGGGTGCTTGCTTTGATTTTTCACTTACCTGCCACGTCAGAGAGCAAAACACAAAGAAACTCACTCACCCCAACCAAAAACGCGGAGGGCCAATCGGACACAAGATTACTCAACTTTTATTAATAGAGGTTATGCACGTGACGTCAGTGCGTTTTGCTGGATGGAACTGATCATGCGCAGTAAGTGTGTTACCGATACGCGCGCACGATAGCACCAAGTAACAATTGTGGCACAATGTACGCCTGGATGGAAAAATAGAGAAACGCACGACACAGTGACGTCGGTGCATAACCTCTATATCCATAACGTTATGATTTAAAAGCAAATTGAAAAATGTGAATGGAAATAAGATTCTAAAAAAAAAAAAAAAAAAAAAAAAAATTGAGATGGGTGGGCGATGCCACTATCTGACGTGACACTCATTCGGTAAACTTAGAAAATTTTTAAGGAAGGCCTGAAATCATCGTTCTTCATTTTATACGAAAGATTCTTTTCTTTAAGATTCTGTAAAAATATTTCGCATGAAATCACGAACGATGATTTTGATCCTCCTTAAAGGCAGTAGGCAGTCACCCCAAACAGAGTGAGTGTATCCTGTCACCCTAGTTCATGATTGGCCTATTTTGATCATGTGACAATATTTTTGTGAGTGAATTGTGGAATTCAAGGAGAATTTTGCCTTTCTTTACCTATCGTTTGTAATAGTTATGTTCAAAACATCTTCAGAAGTGCTTTTAATGCAATAAGAGGAGATTTGCAAGAGTTTGCTGATTTTTCAAAGAAAATTTTGGGGCGACTGCCTATTGCCTTTAAAGATGCGTCAGATAGTGGCACCGCCTACCTATCTTGCACACGCAGTAGTTCATTGAATCATCTCAATATCGAAATGTTAAGTACCTGAAGTAAGATACAATATGCTTAATACCTTACGGAAAACTTAAAACATACATTATCTGCGTACACACCGAGGGTATACAGAATAGGTGTGCTACGGCCGAAGCAATACGTGACTCTTCCGAAGGCTTCATGTACCAGCTGGTCAAGGCCTAACGGTTACTCATTGCCAGGAAAGGTAAAGATCACAGTTTTTCAAACCAATATTGCTCAGTATCATGGTGCTGCCACATCTCTTCATTTCTGTTGGTGAAAGAACTGTAGCACAATGTGCTCTAATTGTCCTGCTGGTTACTGACAGTAGTAGGCCTAGGCTATAAAAGTATCAACCATCATTTACACGGGCGGCAATCCCTGGGGACAGAGGGACATGTCCCCCAATATTTGAGAAATCGCCCATTGACTTTGATTTTTCACGTAGTAAATTATTTAAAAATGGGGTCATGTCCCCCCAATATTGAGAACAAATTGCCTCCGTTGATCATTTATTCATAACCCTACACTTCTAAGCTTTATCTTCAAGAGTCTTCGATATGTACCGTACCTCCCTGCAAGGACAGAAATGTCTACAAGTGCTTTTGCTATATCTTTTGACTTTATCGGTATATCTTTCCAGCCAGTGGCGTAGCCAGGATTTTTTGAGCAGGGGGAGACTTGGGGAACGAACCTTTCCTGGGGGGGGGGGCAATTTCTGAAATTTCTCTCCCTCTCTATAGGGCTTATATACAGAACTGTGCATTCCAAAATTTTCTACGGGCACCTGGGGTGGCACGGCTTTGAGATGGGGGACACGTGCCCCCTCATGCCCCTCCGTAGCTACGCCACTGTTTTCAGCGTACAAGAAGTGAAATTTAAGTGAGGGAAGAATTAAAGACTTTACATCTTATGATCTACACTAAAGCAATAGCACTATGGTATCGAGTGAAAATTGGAATTTCTTTGACTGTGGCATATTATATTCCAGTACAACTGCGCCTACCATTAGAGATGCCAATATGTCTAAGGTGCAACAACATTTTCCCTTCAGGCACACTGACAATGACCCTTTACAGGGACTCGAAATTGAACTTGAACAAGAAAATTCTGGACACTATTGCAACACTGGTGCAGACACAGAAAGCTATCTGTCACACAAAGGGCGTTGGCAGTACAAACACAGTAATGCGCGCGATTCCATGTGAACTTCTAGTAATTTAAAAATAAAAAAATAAATAACGAGTAAAGAAAAAATAAGAAATTAATGAAAAATAAGAGGAAATTAAAACAAAAAAATAAAAGACCCTGGATATGTAAATATTTTATCTTGCCGAGAATAAATATTGGCTGAAGGAGGCTTGAATAAACTTTCGAAAGAATTTTCCTCGACTCTGCCGAATGTATAATTAATATGTAGACGGCTAAAGGTGTGTGGGACTCGCATTGAATTAAATTATGCTTACAGCCGATGAGACGTGCAACTCTGTGGATTGCTCACTTGCTTTTAAAGTACCCATGCACTGGAACAGTTGTTGCTTTATGTTAATGTATCCACTGCATGACGACTATACTAGACCAGAAAGTCAAAAGGATTCGTGGTTTTGTGGGTATAATTTTAGTACTGTGTTTTGAAGTTGGCACCCAGTTTCATTGTGGATTTACTGTGCTTAAGGTTAAATTCCATTGGTAAACTGATCACACAGATTGATTCATGTTAACATGGTCACACATCAGTTTCTTGATAACATGTTTCATACTTGCCAACTTCATGTTTAGGAAGTTTTCACCAAATATGAGGTCCCTCACTGTAAGTCACCTTAAGTTATCATGGTTACAAGCAGTTTCAAGGTATATTGTGTTTAACCTAGGGCAACCGTAAATGACCTTTGACCTCCATCATAATCAATATGTTTCTTCACCTTACTATGGGGCACTGATATACCAAGTATGAGGTTGATAACAGTCTCCTTCTTGGCATATCATATTTACATGGTTTACAGTTTGACTCCTGACCATCCCAAGTGACCTTTGACATCTACCAAAAATAGGTGAAACAGTAGTACATGCTCTATCTTAGGATTGGTTTCAACTCAGATCGAATGTACTACTATTTCACCTTCGACCTATACCTATTCTAACTTCGATCTACCAAACTCGACCTATTGAATATTCATTCCCGCTTCGGGAATATCATGGCAACAAGGAGAGAAAATTGAGTCACGCTGGGTATTTGTAGCCTGTTGTTTGTTGTACATGAGTTTCTGTTTTCATGAAATGATGAATGAGTTCTGTATACCATTATAGGCCTCTGTGAGACGGTCAGTTTTAGGATGAATAGTGATGTTGAAGAAATCTGGCAGCATAAATGTCAGGTTAGGCCTAAGCCTATGATCAGATGCGATGCATGCGTTTATCATGTGTTTATACAATGCGAAGGCGCGTGATAGTCCTACATAGGATAGACGTAAGCTATTGCCAAGAGCTGTCGTATGCTGGCTGATAGGCAGGCGTACTGAGTAGTAACGCTAGGTCACATTTTATCGCTACAATGAATCCAGATTATTTCATGAAGTTATCTCTTGTTAATGTATTATTAGCTGCTCTAGAGTTGCGGTACAAGTATTCCAGTTTGTTAGCCAAGGTGTTTTTGAAGGGATATTGTTTACCGTTGTGATTGTCCTGTAACTTTTCATTTAGTGTTGTTTAAAGGAATACGTAGCTCGGCCAGGAATGGCTACAGTATTAAAGTCAGTGGGCTGTCAGAAGGTTACTTAGCCTTAAAGCAGTGAAGGATATTGCTGCTTATAAGTGATATATTGGAATTACAGTACAGTGAATGGTACGCAAAGCAATACAGTACAGTTCTATTTAAGTGCCATACTTGAAGCAGTATATAGACTTCATTTCAATTATTTGTTACACATAGTGATATAGAGAAACTTCACTGAGATGTCATATGTGAGGAATAGCCTAGGCTATGTTACAGTGGATCATCTCTACTGCCCAGTGTGAAGCATATGCATGCATATTATTCTTACCGTACTATCATAATAAAGTTACTCATCTGATTTTAAAATGTTCTGACACTGTTTATTGTTGGGCAATGCAGTGACGCTGTTAGCGAAAGCTCACAACACTTGTTGCTCTCTACTTTCTCCCCTTCAGGGAGTGGTAACATATACACAAACGGCAATCCATGCAAATAGGCAATAGTAGTCACAAACCAGTATTATGGAAAAGCTTCATTAAACATGTAGGTCTTTAAAGGTGTTTTGAAATGAACTAAAGATGAAGAAGATCTGACTTGAAATGGTAGTGAATTCCCAAAGACGGGGCGCTGCGATTGAAAAAGCCATATATGCCCCCAAGAATGATTAGAGGGGGTTTACTAAGGAGTGCCGTATTGCTCAACGGAGAGTGCGAGACTGATTGTATGGTTGGAGAGGAGAAGCAATGTGACCAGGTGCGAGATCATTCAGTGGCTTAAAGGCAATGAGGAGAATTTGGTACATAATTCTGTAACCAGCTGGCAGCCAGTGCAACTCCCTCAGAACAGGTGTAATTTGACATGTTCTTCTATTCAAATTGACCGAACGCGCAGCGGTGTTCCGAATGCGCTGTAGACGCATTCAGAACACTTATTAACTTAATAAGTACGTATTTACTTACATATTTACGTACGTATTTACTTAATACGGGCCATTTTCCATGCCAAGAATAAGATCCCTCACAGTTAATCTTCTTCTTTAGATATCTTATTTACAAGATTTACACCTTTTTGACCTCTCATGACCCCAACGACCTTTTACCCCCACCAAAAACAATATGGCTCTTACACTCAATACGGACAATTCACATGCCAAGTATGAGATTCCTCACAAGTACCTAATTGAGATATCGTGTTTACCAAAGAGTCACATACACTCACACACCCTCACTACATCACCATCGCATAGATTCCCTTAGCCTTCCGGTAAGGAATCGAAAATGCTGACAAAGGAAGATGTGCAACGACAAACACTATAAGGGAGTATATACGTCATGGTTTGATGTGCAAGAGCGCCATCAGCTTCTCGAAACTGGGTCGGGTACATAACCTTGACTAAACTTAATTCAAGAGGCAATCGAAAAGCCCTAGAAGCGAGGTATTTCTTGCTCACTTAAGGACCCTGGAAAATTTCGAGACCGTATGATCTGTGATGTAATCTGAGGGATTTTCTAACCGTTTTAATATATTATATAGGCGTTTCCACCATTTTCGTCTTTGACATTGAATCAGCAACATTACAACGCACGAAATCAAAATGTGTCTACTGGTTTTCCACTTCCAGAAGTGTGGAGAAGGACATGTCTCCCCGTCTTCACCGGTGGAAGCCCATGTACATGTGTGACGTAGTACAGGAAAGTAACCACTCAGCCTAGTATATTTCTTCAAAATCAAACTTTCTTGCTCTTAAGGATTACCACATGTTTAATCAAAGGAGCTAAATCTAAATTCTGGTTTGTAAAAAGGAGTACCTCGAAATCGTGAGGTTGACAGGAGAACCTAATTCATGCATTATTTGTGCTTGAAAGTCACACACCAGGAAGGGAGTTTTCAGCATGTCTGGCACAGTCTAACGACAACTCGTGCGAGCTTTATTTCATCATTAAATCAACTCTGTACGTTTTGATAAGGTACGTATCATTTTCAGGGTCGGTGCCAGGTTGGGGAGGGAAGGGGCAGGTGAGAGCAAAACCGATGCCTTCGTCGGGAAAGGCTAGCCTTCCGAGGGAGAAATTTCCCATTAACTACTTGATTGTACCAGTGAGGGGCTCCCTGCTCCCACACATGCAAATGGCAATTTCTTCGTAAAAATCCATTATTTTCAAATTTTCTGAAAAAACCCACAAATTATAGGATGCGCCAAGCTCGCCGAGAACCTTTGCAATGGCTATCCTTCTGGCAGTTCTTCGTCTTTGTCGGGGCGTCGGGTTACTACTCTACGCTGGAGTTTGCGACCAGCAGAAATATCCTGGCTCCACCTCTGATCATTTTCAAATTAACAAGTGGGATATCACAATAAAATAGAATTTCTTATCCATCTCATCTAGTTTTAATGTTCATTTACAAAATCAGATTCACAAAGGACAAGAATGGTTATGATGAACAATGCTTCACGAGGATACCACTTGAATAGTATTTTACATCCATCCACTTATTTTCAGACATGTTATTCAAGTGGTTTCCAGGTAAGAATATAAAATGAATTTTATGAAGCTTTTTAGAAATACTCGGAGAATTGTGACAGTCTTAAATTCAAGGGAAAATATCACAACCTCCTGAACCGTGAAGAAAGTTTCTCTCACCCCAACTTTTCTCAACAAAGTTGTAGGCCACTTCCCATGGAACTCACAATTGAGTTTCATAGGTCGCAAACCCCTCACAAAGTTATCTCACATTTCTCGCAATTCTTGAAACGGAAAACTAAATTGAGAAGGGTTCAAGACAGGTTTGAGACACCCGCGACCACTCTGTGACTATTCTGAGAGAAAATTTATCGCACGAAGTTTTTGAACTTTTCAAAAATTGCGCAAAACGATCGCGAGGCTCTGCGACTCATGCGAGGATATTGAGAACCCTTGCGAACGTTTCGAGACATTTTGGAAACTCCCTCGCGAAACCCGTTCGCAATTTGTCGCCAACAGTCGCAGCCCAGTGAGATACTAGCTTTAGTCTCTTCTCCCTACAGAATACTCTTTATATAAGGCTTGGAAAAGCATTCGAGTGCTTTCTAAGTTCATAAGAAAAATTTTAGTACTTACTTTTGAACAATGTATCAATGAAAAGTAATCATTTTTAACATAAGAATTACGAAGAATCAGTTCCCTCTGTATAAACCAAGAACGCTGTAGAAGCTCTCGAACGTTGCTGCGGCCTTTGCAAGGTACAAGTATATTGAACTGCGTAGCAGGATGGAATCTGAAATCCTTGGAGCCGGTTAGTTCGTAACACTCCCCCTCTTAATAAAAGGTTTGGACATCTTGTACAAAACTTAAGTTCACTTACTATTTACAATACTACAGCAATAACCATAGCATATATGTAACTCAAGATAAAATTGAAGGTATAGTAACAGTACAACTATGTGTAATACAATTTGAAGTAGGCCTACATGTATAATTTTAACAATTTATGGTCCGAAATATACATTCTCCGACCTGACTGCGTACTGCAGCTAAAATAAAATTTCAAACTTTAAAGAAAAAATAAATCTCAATACTGGAAATTAAACTCTTGACAAAGAACAATTAGGTTATTTGAAATGGGATGATATTACCCACCATTACATAAAAAAATGGGTTTTCAACATTGAGGTTACTTGGTAGAGGGGGAAATGCATGCCGTATTTAGCTACATGGAACGGAACTATGGAAAAATTGAAACAACCAAACTCCATGTGTGTACAGAGCGCGATGTGAACCGAAATCTGGGTTGATATTGTACAGGCAAATCTTCGGGGAGACTGGTTGCAGTCGGGGACTATACTTTATGGTACCATCCAAGGCTCTCCCACAAAGCTGGATATATTTCACCACAGGGAGCCGGCAGCCTCAAGTTCTCCGACGGGGGCCATGTCCCGCTCCCTCTGCACCTGGATCCACCTCTGGTCACCAGAGAACTTTAATATTAAATTTATCTGCTTTGACAATAAGCCAGTTAAAAGTTATCACTGAGCATGCATAGTGGCTTCAGGTCATAGATCATATGGGTACATAAGGCATGTGTTAAGATGCGGTAGATTGTGCACTGTGCCCAATAATAACTTAAAAATGTCTTGCTGAAAGTCTTTCGTGTTAAATTTCGTAAATGTATCTTAAAGCACAATTAGAATAATGTAAGTTAGTGTAACTTGTAATGACATTTATAAGTGTATTCTGTACCCATATGACCTATGACCTGAAGCCACTGTGCATGCGCAGTAAAATTTCTGGACTGACTAATTCGGATAAAGTTTGAAAATATTGCCGTACTGATAGTTTTGAAGGTCACCGATATACAGCTAAGTTGTATGAAACCTAACTGTCTGAGAATCGGGTTTGTGCTGAGATACCCTAATACATATGATACCAGTGCTTGGTAAATGTTTTTTAATCAGTTGTATAAAAAAACGAGGTTGAAAAATCATTGTTCAACGTGTCTGCAAAGCGTCTAATTTGTTAAAGATACCTAATGTGTTCATTACAAATGTTTAACTCATGTAGGATCATATGCACCTTTTTTTCAGTACACAAAAACTTCAGCACGCAACAACTTGTAATAACACCAACATTAAAGGGAATAAGCAGTCCCGTAGATTTATTTCGAAACATCAGGTAAATGTTATATATCTCATTCTTTTTTTCCTTACTAATATCTATCGTCATGTTTCTGAACATAAGCATTGAATATAAATGGTAAGCCAAGGAGTTACCTTGCTTGAATTTAACAATTTAGACATGCAAATATGTCACATTATCAAAGCGAGCCACTCATGAATTAGGATACCAGGATACACTAATTTAAATGGCAAGAGTGACTATTTTCCCTTTAAAGTTAATAAGCAGATCACATACCATCGTTCTTCTATTGCATACATAGATCATATAGTTAATAATGATGGATTAATTTTACCATTTGCAAATCTCGTCATAACATACAGTTCATTTTTACTAGTTAGATGGGTCTGGTGTTTGTCATTTCAATTGAATGGAAATGTAGTATAGATGATTCTCGTAACTATAACGATAACTGTCTGGAAAGAGTTCTCTCCCATTACAATCCATCTCAATCATTAAACTCACAGAATAACAAATCCGCTACTGCAATTAAAATGTGAAATGTGCACTTTATTTTTGATGAGGAAGACTAGAAAATTATCTCTCAGAGCCGGTATCATTCGGTAAGAGAAGTAAAGATTTATAACTGTTTATTTCGTAGTCTGCATCTTACCCGAGAAACGAAACTCCAGGCTGTATTTCTCAGTTATAAATATTACGAATATGCTAGCATGTTCTTTTGTAGGATTGGCAAGGTATCAATTAAGCATTTGTTTTGGATTTGTCACGTTTCTTCATCCACTCTTGCTTTGAAAGCGAATCGTTTGCGAATCGTTTGGTAAGGAATTTTGCATTTTTAAAAAGACGGAATCACTTTTGGATACGAAAATTAGAAGGCACCCATAACTTTAACAATTTCCATTCAAATTACAGTGAAAGCTTGGTGACACTTATTCTAATTTCAATGATTTCATGTACAAGTTAAGTAAATGAACTGGAAGAGAAGTACGTTAGTACTTCCTAAATTACAAGGCAAATGCCGTTTAACTTACCACGAGTTTCAACATTTTTAGTGTTGAACTGTATAATAAGTGTCTTTGGGCTTTGGGTAAGGATGTATTAGCTATAATTGAGCTGCATAGATCAAAGAAAAATGATTAATTCTGGAAAATTGTAATGAAATATAATAAAAGAAATTAAAAGGAAAGAAAAATAGAAAATATAGCTTGCGAAGTGTGGCGATTGTCACGTTTCCCAGGGAATAATACTCACAGTAACCAAACGACCAGTCGCAAAACCTTCAAACTGATTAAATTGCAATGCAGAAGACATTTTCTCTTCTTTCCTTCCTTTTCTTTCCCGGGTCTATGTGCAGCGGTGCCACCAATACGAGGAGAACATAGGGCATTTCTCTCGTCAAGGCCTTTGCCCCCTCCTTGCGCACTACCCGCCCCTGTCCAAAGACATCTAGTTTACAGGTTCAACGCATTCACAAAGTTTGTCCATCCCAAATTTGCTTCCCGCCTTTTCATCCACTTATGAAATCTTGGTCGCGCCGCTGTCTATGTGTCGACTGATTGTGGATGTGCCGGCCGACACACCCATCCAACAGGAGTGTCAAACCCCCACCATCTCACCATACCTACACACCTGTCTCTTAATCCACTTCAATTTTGATCTCTTTGTACCTGGCCTTTTCATCATGGATATTGAAAATTGTAAAGCATCGGTCAGCTTTAGAGCATGTAAGCAATTCGTGTTGTTAGCACATCAGGCCACATTTACACTCTTATATCGTTACGGTATCATTTCGTCGCCCTCCTCAGGCATCCGTCTATTTCAGGGATGAGACCTCTGGACCTGATCTCCACCTTATCCTAGGATAAGGCCTCCTCGTAGCTCGTCAGTCGAAGATTAAAAGGAAAATGCAGTCACCTTAATCAGAATTAGCATACCCCGTCATCCTGATTCATGAATGGCTCTTTCTGATCATGTGACAACATTTTTGTTACTAAATTGTCAAATTTATGGGATATACCTCTTTGTTTTACCTTTTGTTTGTAATGGTTATGTTCAAACACAAGTTAGAGGTAGTTGTATGGCAAATAAGAGGAGATCCGCAAGAGTTTGCTGATTTTTCAAAGCAATTTTGGGGCGACTGCCAATTGCCTTTAACCTCTGGTCTGACAAATTGTATTTCGTGTCGCCCTTTTTCTATTCGTTGTCTCCAGACAAGTTGCAGTTTGAACCTACTGTGTGCGATGTTGTCTGCGAAAACTTGAAACCAGATTAATGTAGGCAAACCGTTTTCCCCATTCCTCCGTGGCCATGTTTATTTCTCGGCTGTTGGTTTAGATGCTAGGCCTATTAATCTACTTGTACGATAACTTTGTTGTCCATGGATCCCTCAGTACTGAGAAATACGAGGGTACAGTATGTAGCCAACAGGCAGTTGTGAGTTTGTTTACAGGGCCTGTATAGGACCACTTGGTACGTTAATGTAGTAGTGCTAGGACTACAGTAGCGACAATTATAGCCCTTGGACAGTGCTTTGTGTTTCTATTACTCTTCTCCAATTTCAGCCCTTGTGCAGAGAATACAAATGTATCACATCTTCTGACCTTAAAAGAAGGGTCTGAGCTCAAATCAAGTTTTAATATGTTAGAGGGGTACTTATTCCAAGCATTCTGGTGAAATTTGCATTGAAATACGATGTGTGGTTCTCAAGATATAAGCAGTTAAATTTGTAACATTTTCAACACAAAGTGAACTTGAAGCAAGCACATATGACGTCAAAGCCTCACATTAATGAGCACTCTTTTGTTTTCTTTAAACTTTACAATCAAGTTTCTTCTCCAAAATCACATGTTATTGGGATGTGAATACATGAGAGGAATGGGAATATCACAACCTTTACATTCCACATGGGGAGAACCTATCCCTATTAACTTCAACGTTCATACAAGAGACTGAAAAAAACAAAGGAAACAAAACATTTCTCATCAATGTGAGGAAGTGATGTAACCCCCTGTTTGCCTCAAGTTCATTTTGGGGTCACAAATGTATTATCCTGATATCTCATTTTCAACACAAAGTGAACTTGGAGCAAGCATATATGACGTCAAAGCCTCACATTAATGAGCAGTCTTTTGTTTTTCTTTAAACTTTACAAGCAAGTTTCTCCTCCAGTCCAAAAGCACATGTTATTGGAATGTAAATGCATGAGAGGCATGGGAATTTTACAACCTTCACATTCCACATGTGGAGAACCCTATCCCTATTAACTTCATCGTCCATACAACAGACTGAAAAAACAAAGGAAACAAAGCATTTCTCATCAATGCGAGGAAGTGATATAACCCCTTATTTGCATCAAGCTCATTTGGGTCACAAATAAAGTAACTTCATTTGCCGATATCTCGAGTACTAAAAGTCCGATTTGAATGGAAGTGTCACCAAATTGCGTAGGTTTAATTCCTAATTTCACATATGAAAATTATTTTTTTTTTGCTTTAACCCTCCCTTTAATGTCCGAAAACTTGTCACGCTCTCAAATTATATTGTTTACTCACCAAACATTCTCCATCAACTCTCTTGAACATGTTTCATCTGCTGATAATACTTTTAAATGGGAAACATCTTGTAATTTCAAGCCCGAAATCAGTCCATGTTTGTAGACTGTCAATTGTAAAGTCTGTTTAGTCAGAAATCGTGTAGGCTATTCAATCCTTATGCGTACGTGTTATACATGTCAATAATGCTTTTAGCAGAACTTTAATGCATCTGACATATTAATGGCTATGTACACGTGTACATAGCCGTCACATGCTGTAGAGCGACATCAGCCACATTTATTATATTGAGGGTGACCGCATGATAACAATCAAAACCTTCTTTACTCTTTTTTCTTTCCTTTTTTTTTGAGGGGGAGGGGACGCCCAAATTTAGATAGTCGCTAGCAAGTAAGATAAAATATTTTAGATAACAAACGGCATTTAGAAGTCAGAGCAATGCATAAGATACTATAAATACCAGACTGCCTCCTGATATAACAGTCTTTACTCAGTCTGTAATAAATATCTATGAAATACAGTGGAATTGTGTTAGCAAAGCTTGCTGAGGCAGTAATGCTGCTGTCACTACAAAATCCAGGCATCTGTTGAAGGTGAATATTTGAAACCATGCACATCTTTATTTTCCGGAACCCAACTGTACTTCCATGGAGTTGTAACTGTTACCTGTACAGCTCAACCACCTTAGTTCGTAATAAAGATATGTGCAATCACGAACCCGAAGGTTGCTCAATGGTTAAGTGTCGCTTGCGCAAACGTAGATAGTATCTTTACAGCTGCAGTTAATTGCATGTGTATTTTACATCATGACCCAGAAGTGAGGATGTGATATGTATCAGTCTTAAAAAGTTGGGTACATTTATTCCAAGATATAGCAAATCTTCACACTGCCTGACAAAATGTCTTCATAGGTCGAGACCTGAGCTTACACCAGAATTTTATTTCTGAATGTATTGAGAGCACTAGCTGAGAAAACCACTAGTTGGATTCGCCTGTAAAGTATAGACCTTGTGCATTGACGTCAAGCGACATCATTTTGGAGGCAAACAATTGAGCAAACTGCACTCACTACGTAGATTTTGCACGCACGCGTAGTAGATTTGCTAGCGTATCAAACCGGTTCACAAATCAGCTCTCTGCATTTGTTGGTGTAAGTTGCAACGATTGGCGCTTGTCTCCAAAGGAGATGCACTTTCTGTTCAGTGACGTTATATGCATAAGGTCTATTGTGCACTTTGTTATTATGTGACTACGCTATTATTTTAGGTTTTACGGTGGTTACGCACAGCAGGTGATGTTGTATAAATTTTTACATTCCCTTCTTATAGTGCATATTAATAACAGACATAATAGTTGTAGCCTTATGTGGCACAGGACAACATAAAACCCAATCTGTCATGTTGCACCGCAAATCATTTGAGTTATCCAGCAATCAATTGTGTGTTGAAATTTGGAAAAATAATTTTAATAGACGAGTTGGAATTTTGCTGTACCATTGCAGTAACACAGATCAAGTCCACGAACATTTTCGCACACATACGAAGGCTTCTTAGCAAATTTTTTGTCTTTTACAATTTTCTGTCATACTGTCCAACCTTTTCGCCCACTTTAAGGAAATTAACTTCAAAAAGAACTTTTCCTCCTAAAGAAAACTTTCTTTGACCCGTGACTGATGTCTAGAGAACCATATTTTTAAACTCGAAAACTGTGCGTAATTATACAAAATATCTGTCTTGCACATGCAGACTCTGTTGGATACTCTTTCCTTCCCAGCATGCACTGTATATCTCAGTTTCCCAACTCGTCCATTCTTTTACTTTAAATGTAACATGAAGTGGCTTGAACAAAAGCTGATTCATTTCAATATTTTTGGAGCAAGCTGACCAACTTATAAACCAAAGTCGTGCAATACTGGATAATCTATTCCCTTACCAAAAATAAAATTTAACTACTCTTTCATATCATACAATGTCATACTACATTTCATTAAGGAAACAGAAATTTTTATACTCCAGTCAAATTGTATTCATTTTTAAAGGTACTGAGTAGCCGCCTAAGTAGAATAAATTCTCGGACCCGCCGACTTCCTTATGTCACATCCGCTTATGCTTCTTGGTTTATCGATTCAATCCGATACCGATACTTATCAAAGCCATGCATGCAGTGTGTCTGGTGTAACAGTACAATTGTTACTCTCGTTAACAGTACTAACGTTAGCCTAACTTAGGCTAGCGTTAGGGCCTAGGTCTACCACGAAAAACAAACACATTGATCGAAAAAAACAGTTTCAATACCTGCAAAATCCACAATGTTGTTCATGAACCTCCTGCAGATGATGCGCGAAATAAGCGTGTGCCTTGCCACTAGTAACGCTATTATACTACATACGTACGTTGTGAGTTGTGTGTACTACATGCCTGGGTAGATGCATCGATCAGAACCAATACAAGTGGAAACGATTCAAAATTGTCGGTGCCAGAAGAAAAAGTAACGAACTAGAAATTCAAAAAAAAAAAAAAAAATGTAAAATATCTTTCAAGTGTAAAATCAAATAACCCAAGAAATAGTATAGGAACGTTAGGGCAAAATCACTGTTGCAAGACTATTATTTTAAATGAGAATAAAAAACGCATTAGGATTAATATTTCTAAAATTAGCCCCGCACAAAGGGTAATCTTCTCGTTTGGTATGGTGTATTTATTTTGAAAGTACGCCACTACTCAGCCCCTTTAAGCTCCGAATGAATTTTATGTTTTGCTTGTTAAGTCATTTTGTTTTTCTGAATAAATTTAAAAGTACATGAATCAAAGAATATGTTCAGTTTCAGTTTCGCTGTTGTAGTTTGTGTAGGGCTTGAAAAAATGTTTTAGGGCCTTGTTGCTGTGATGAAAAAGAAAATGGGAAGTCTCATTGTTTTTGTTGTGTTATGTTATTGATCTGTGTTGCTCTTTGGGCATTTGGATACCCAAGATTTTAAGCTCGGTGTGTTGTTTTAAAATTTGATTTCAAATGAAACATTTAAAACTATAAGCTGTTGAGCAAGTATCCTGTAAACAATTTCTATAATGAATACTTGACAGAGGCATTGTTGCATGTCTGACCTACAAGTTTTTTCCAATATAAGGAAGTGGTGGTAGGGAAGGGTTGCTGAGCAGGGGCAACAGAGAATGGTCTTATTATTTGGTTAGGTTAAATCTTCTTAGAGAAGGGATTCTGATATGGAGACCTTGGGGCTCACATAAGTTGGTGCTTCAAACCGGTTTCCATGATGATGATGACATGGAGCAGATTAAGTGTGTAACAATCCCTCAGAATGGTACATTATTGGTGTATCACTGCATAACCCTATAGCTCAATCTGGTACACATATTCAGATGGTTACACTGGCAAAGTGTGAGTGTCTGTGAGGAACCCACAGCCTTTTGATGAAAAGTGACAGGCACAACCACTAGACTACCACATGACCTCCTTGGGGTGAAGGAGAATGGAACTGTGACCCTCCTAACATGGCTCTTAAATCAGGAGGCTGCCACTTGAATGCCATTTCCCTGCTTGAATGTGGGCCTAGGATATCTTGAACACCAAAATGAAGGAAACAGAATGCTGACAGTATCTCTAAGTTAACTGAGACATCACCATTTGCTCAATGCACTTCTCTTCACAAGACTGGAATTGATCAAGACGTTGACTAAACGATTAGTAATGGTTAATGAGATCCAAGCTTGTAGTCATTTTAAATTACAATAAGGCTTTGCCTGATCAAGCCTGGTCAATAATTATGAGAATTATTATAGGAATTACAAGAATTATAACACTTACTGAAAACCCACTGCTCATGCAAACAATGTGTGCATTATTCCCTCTTAAAACGGACTATGAATAAGCCACCTTTTCCCTACCCATTTTTCTACCCAATATCTCACCCACATCGATATCTTAATCTAAACAATTGGATGTAAATAGACACTTAATCTCAAAGTTCGTTTTCAAAGAAACAATCTTCTTAAGTCTCTGGCTGCACACTAAAGCAAGTTTCCTGATTGGCTGACAAGTGCTAAAATAGCATATACATACACGAAAAAAATGGCCAAATTATGCCAAATTGAAAGGTGCTACAGCATAACCCCGTGCAAACATATTTAGGATATGATCATGTAATCATATTTCTAAGTATAATTAGAGACTGCACTCTGACATTAATATCAACATAAGCTTCGCTGTTCTTGGTCAATGATGACTTGTACTTGTACAGTCAGATGTGTTCCCAATGAAGCTCACACACAGTATGGTGTGGATATGGTCTTGTGTAATGTAAACTTAGTGCTACAATCTTCCACAAAATTATTTGAGACAAATCCTAGCATCCTCAGCCCGATGTTGTATCTGATAGAGAAGGAAAGTTTCACTCTGAAGAAAATACCACGCCTTTCGTTTTCTGAACCTTTCAGTAACAAATGGACATGCTGAACATATTCTACTCTTCTACATGTCTGAAACTGTCTCAGTAATTTTGTCCAGGATTGTAGCTACTGTAACTTTGTCTGGAAGCTGTACTTGATAAGTCCTTGTAATTTGGAGGAGGGTATAGAAGAAAACTTAGTATGGGGACTTTTTACGGTCTGTCTCAAATTTCATTTGGACAGGATTGAATATTAAATGTTTTTGAGTGCATTGTTGTATGAATTGACGTTTTATACTTGAAGATTTCATTAGCTGATAGTACAATTAAGTCCACATTTTGTAGATAATGATGGCAGTTGGATGGAAATGGGGGGGGGGGTTCAATTACACAATTTTCTTTCCCCTGGGCTTTAGCAAGGATTTAGAGTCTGGGAGTCCACAGAAGGATGGCTAAAGGAGGGAATGTCCTCTGAAAAATTTTCAGTTTTGTCATCTGTTGGATCTAAATGGTGCAAAATGTAACTCATTTCGCACCTACACCAACACCAAATTAATTTCGGTTTTCAGATTATGTTGCTCTAAGTATGCTGCTTAAAACAATTGATGGTTGGACTGTAGAGTGGTTAAGGCCTTGCTCTATTCCTTTCACATTTAGATTCCTCCCCTTCAGCTATGTGACTGGAGTTCTCTGAAACTGCATTTTCGCATGTTATTCCAACTAAAGAATTAGTTGCATTATCTTTAGTAACATACCAAGCTTGTAAGGCTGTTCCACTGAAAGGGCATATAAAATAGTGTTGTTCATCTAAAATTTTCATTGGATGTGCCAGACACTTTATTTACACCTCTAGCTGGATAAATTATTCTTTGTATGAATTGCTATGGAATCAGTAAATACTTTAATGGGCCTCATCGCCTGGGGGTATGGGTAGGGTGAAAGGCCAAATACAACAGTTTTTACAAGTCGATATAATGTCTTATTTACATAGCCGTACACATGCTTTCATGGGGTAGGGTTCACTAGATCGGAGGTTTACTACATCAAAGGTTCACTAGACCGAAGATCCTAACTCTAAACTTAATCCTAACCCTAACCCAAACCAAACTCCCAGCCCTACCAGAGGCTAATCCTTATCCTAATCCTAAACTTAATTCATACCTAAACCGAATTCTAACCTTATGACCAGCCCAAAGATTTTTGGTCAAGCAGATCTTTGGCCTAATGAACCTTCCATATAGTAAACCGTCAGTCTAGTGGGTATCCCCCTTTTCAGGTAGGCCTCACCCTGGCAAAAGTCTCTTTCAAGTTTCTTCAAACCCTGGCTCAGATGCTAGCCTGTTAAGGATGAGTGGGCCAGATACACAATATATGGACCACAGGACCTCTGAAGTCAGTGATTAGCTCTTAAGTCATGTTACTAGCAGGATTTTGTGGTTTTAGATAAAATTTATTTACCTATGCTACACACAGGTACTAATTGACAGTTTTTTATGGCGATACTTCTAATGCTTGTAATGTCTGGGATGTGTAAATTTTCCCATGTGGTTTAAGCCAACAACCATTTCTAAACCTAACCTGCAGCTGAGCGTGATATTTCATGATTCGATAAAAATTTATGAACTTCATCTCGAGTCCTTGGGAATACACCACTTCAAGGATGCATCATTCCTTTTCTGTTAAACTGATAGTCAACTGCTAGGCCACCCTATTAGATTTTTGGAATCAATCATATCAGGCACTTTTCAGAAATAAAGTCTTGAATGTTTTGGGGGCTACTGCTCCTGACTACAGATTATGAAAGATGAAAGACCGTACTTTATTCACTTCGGCGACATGGCGAAAGAAAAACGTTTTCCTTACTCAAGTCTGGTTTTGATACAAACTTGTATTCTTGGAAAACCATCTTGCTTTTGCCACCGGAAGGAGAAAGAATTTGGCGTTCGAGCTTTCACTATCTTAGGCCTAGGGTCTTAGGCCTTGTCTAGGCACTCACACTGTGGTACTCTTGTACATCGGGGAACCTAGAGTCGACCACCTATAGACTGCAGTCTATACCATTTCTGTTCACTAAGTACCTGTTGGTCGAAGACGCCGATCGACTCAGGATACCCCTTCGTAGATGCGTTTGAGTGTCAAGTATCATGTGCTATTGCATCTTTTCTGTCTTATGCGCTTTTATGAGTGACGAAACGTGGACTTTTTTCAGTGGAGCCTTTTTCAAGGTATTTTGACATAAAAGTACATTGATCACATACATTTGATCATGCGACTTGACTTGTCAAATCAAGTCTAACGATTCACCTAAATTCCAATGACAATTCACATTTTGATTTTTACTTCCAGTAGTGCGGACACAAAAGACCAATGTCGAAATGAAATTTCCTTCGAGGTTTTGGAAAACACACCAGTAAGTCAAAGAATGAGTACTTAAGTATCAAAGTAGTATATTTATCTTATATTATATCAATATAACCTTTTACAAAAAATATAGTATATGGTTGCAAATAAATACCATTTAAGTGAGGAGCGTGTGGAGATACTTCCGTCTCCGGTGGACCAATCCCGCTGGGCTCTCCTTCAGACGTCCATGGACAGTTGGCGTAATGTGTTATATGCATGAGGTTGACACTTGGCAGCAGATGTCTACATGACGTCATTACCGTGAGGAAGGAATGAGAGCTGGCCAGTATAATTAGCCATGCAGGAAACAGGCATGGGTGAAGCAATAACCAAACTTAGGGGAAAGTTCTATTGAGCGACATGCGGAGCTGTTGCAGACTTTTCCAGAGGGTGTCATCGAGCTTCAAAAACGGAGATAGGTCTGCAACACAAGCCATCCCAGGGAAGCAAGCACGAGTTACTTCTAACGTGTGTTTATTTTGAAACAGGCCATCCGTAGAAGTGACAACAACAGCAATGAATACGCTCGTAAATTGGCCTCTCATCCACCAGCGTCACTCTAGTGGGATAAACAATGGTATAAGGAAAACAAAAAGAGCGCAGCAAATCGGACTTTGAATAATAATATTCTCTTATACATAGCAGATTGCACATGGTGATTCTATCATACCGGTGAAAGTTACCAGTCAACTAAATTTTACTTTCGGTTAAACTAAAAATTTCACCTCTAAAGTTGCCCTGTCCCAAGAATCTTATATATATATATATATATATATATATATATATATATATATATATATATATATATATATATATATATATATATATATACATATATATATGTATATATATGCATATATATATACATACATATATATATATATAACGCTAATTCCCACCTTAAGGGGAAATTCTTATATCTGCTTGTACATAGGGCGAAAAAAAGATAATAAAATACATAAGAAATAAATTCGCCCTAACGTCTAAACATATAAATTAACGTTATTTCAATGGCCAGCCATCCGTTCGTGTTAACAGCTAGGTGTCCGTAAATTTGACAACTTTGAAGTAATGGCATCTAGTTTGTAAATCTAAGAGGGCGCCCTTGTAAGTTTACGTATTCCTATAGAAAAAGTGTGTGGAAACGTTAAGGCGAAACTTATATTTCACCCGAAATTTTTTTTCCCCTTAAGGTCGACTTTTCAACAACAACTTTCCCCCTAAGTGCCGAATTAGAGAAATATATATATATATATATATATATATGTATTTATATATATATATAATTTCCCACCTAGATGACCTTTCTACTTAATTTGAAGGCAATCAGCTTAAAATTAAGTAAACCATTTTGGCTACTGTTGCATCGTTGGCAGTTCGGGATATCCCCACCTCTTGGTTTAAAGAGTGCAGGTTCTCCATACAAATCCCACATTTTCAAATTTTGTACAATAGTATCCCGAAATTTCTAAATTTTCTTTCATAAATATGCCAAATGTTCAAATTTTGCCCAATACAGAGCCAAAATGTTTGGCGCGGGAAAAGCATCAACAATTTTGACTTCTTTATTGTCTTGACAAATCCTCACTTTCGACGGGGCTTTCGGTCGCTGCCCCCCTCCGTCGGGGAGGTGAACCCTCTCATCGAGCAGATCCTTACGCCACCCTGATATACTTGGTTTTAAAAGTATCGATCATTCCTAGTGTGGAATCAAGTGTTTCAAACTTTTTCAAATTTTGACCTCTGATGACCTCAAATGACCTTTATCCTTCACTAAAATCATATGAGCTGTTTTTGAATATGACAAATGTATATACCAAGTTATAGCCTATATCAAGTATGAAAAGTGCCCAACATTTTTCTTTTGAAATATAGTGTTTACAGTTTACAAGTTTTTCATAGTTGACTTCGGTGATTTTGACGTCCATCAAAACCAATACGATTCCTCCCAGTATACTGAGGCTTAAAAACTATCTATCATTCCTATCTTAAAATATCTTGTTTATATGGTTTTAGGTTTTGACTTCTGATGACCTCAAATGACCTTTGACACCAAAATACCAGAAACTTTTTCTCAGTATGACAAATCTATAGCCCATTTATGAAAAGTATCCATAACTGCTATCTTAAGATACAGTGTGTACAATACTCACATATACACCCTAGCCCTAGGAATTGGCGTAGATTCCCTTTGCCTTCGTCAAGAACAGAATGTTGGCGTGACTGATTATAAGCATGAGAATGTTACGGTTTTCATAACGTTTCAAAATTATTTGAAAAGGATACCTTAGTTTACCATTTTTGGAGTCCTAGAGAAAACTCTGGGCTCAATATCTGTTCCCCTGTTTGTAATTAGGCTAATGTGCGAATATTATATGGTCATTATGCCATTATTTGGAATTGTTACTGTGGTATAAGAGTTAGGCCTAACTCTGACCATTTATATATCTGTTGGATTAGAGCAGGGCCACACATTTATGAGCTGCTTTGCAAGTTGATGCGAGTAACCAATTCCTATCAACTACTGTCAACTCGCGTTAATCGTAAGAAGCGTAGCTGCTTCTACATAAAGACAAGACAAAGGAGTTCCTTGTGATCGCAGAAAATGGAACATATAAAAAACTTGCATGAATCTCCAAGGCTGTAAAAACTCGTTTCACGCTCGTAAAAGCATTAAGTACTCGTATTTACTCGTAAGTGCCAGGTAGCAAATTTCCATACGATTTAAATTGTATCCTAGTCCACCTTACCTTCCAACTCAATTGCCTGTGGCCACCATTTTGGGCGAATTCGCAGTCGCGTATTTTCTATGTACCAGTCAATTTCGATTCCAATGTAGCATTTCATGAAATAGTTTTACACTATTTTGGAACACATTTAACTAATAAGGTTATTTTTAGGCTTCAATTTCTTAGTATGGCCCACCATGAAATTTAGTGGTCATTAATGTATTCAAGTCTGGAACAATAGCAATGCAGAGTTTTTTAGCATGTATGTATAGTTCCTTTTTGTGGACTGGGCTTTAATCAGATCCGAAAACGAGTCCAGCTGCAGCCCATCCAGGTCATGTCCAACTCCAGGACCTCCCATTTCGGGTCAAGTCCGAGTCCACTAGTAGGAAGAAGACTCGAATTCGGAATTGAGGCTTATTCCGGAATCGGGGTTTACAACCCTGGTGTGAGTCTTTGTAAGTTCGTGCTGGTTCCCACGGGTTCAATAAGTGAGATTTGGAGTGTATTGCGAACCACTTTAGGTAGTCCAGGAGATTCTCCTGTTTGGGAGAAACTAAAGTTGTCCCGAATGAAAGAAAACTTACGTAAGGAAGTATTTATACTCCCTGGCTTAATATTGACAGAGTTTAGTAAGAAAGATGACTACTCAATAGCTTACATTTTGCTCAAAAATGACTTGTTGAACCTCCAATTTGGACGTGATAATTTTATAGATATTTTGCAGTTTTACAATTCGTTTATCCACTGAGTTCAAAAATGACGTTTGCACCATGATAACTGGCATTGTCATTCTTGTACTTCGTACCTTCTCACTCTCTTTTCCCAAAGGAATACGATTTACTATGTTGCATCTCCTAGTAGGTGTAAAACTTTTGTGAATTAATCGACTTGCATTCTAGATAACCGATTCAATAATGATTTACGGATCTAAACAGTTGAGTGATTCATGATAGGTAAACACAGCCGCCAAGATTGGGGGCAGCTAAGTTAAAATAAATGACCGTAGTTCCACCTTCCACTCTCTATCACCCTTTGTCATGATATTTTTGTTGTATGTAAGAAATTTTAACATTGCACATATCGACTCATTCTTGCTTGCCTCTGATTCTCCTAGCCTTGTATCGTGACTACTATGGGGCTTGTTCGGCGGGAATTTTCGAGGTCACAAAGAAGTGAAATCAACCGCACTTACTAACAGAGTCAACTTGTGAAAACTACATTTATCTTTTTATTCCTAAGATCATAAGTACATGTTAATAAGATGATTGAAAATGCATGGTAGGTTAAACTTTACAACAATAACGTTTGGACATTAAAAGGAGGGTTTTAGCTAACATTTATTTTTCATAAGTTACATGCAGAAACATTCTGGTAAAATTTGCATTCATTTCGAGTGTATGGTTCTCAAAATACTAGCAACTTGAAGAAGGCACAGGTTACATCATTGTATCATATTGCTCTTGAATGCAGAGAGACGACATTAATATGGTTTGCTTAATTTGACATTGGACAACTAAAGTAATAACTATATATTTATATGTGCTACTTGTACGAGAGCCACACAGGAAATAAATGGAATTTTAATAAAATTCTTGGGTTTTATTCCTCTGTATTGTAGTGCAAATAATTATCGCTGAAACTTTCCCGTTGAACATGAGAGTGAGTCGGTGCCACAGACACCTTTTATATATAGACAGATGATCACGTGACCAATAGTGTGACCACGCTTCGAATGAATTTAGGCCCACCAAGAGGGCCGCCACTTCACTATTTACAAGCAAATAAAAAACAAACAAACAAACAAACAAACAATCCTTTGCGTAATTTGACGATGAATCTCCAACATTTCAGACAAAATACAAACATGATTTGAAGGACAATATCACAGTTCTTCATTCTGTTCTTTGATTTTGAGCAAAACGTGAATTTTGTCGACAGTTTTCCAAGTTTCTCGCATAATATGTATGTCCGAAACAACTTGAGCAAGTCAAAACTTTACACAGGAGACATTTGAGCATAGAAGTACTAGCTCCGAGGTAGTACTTTCATGATTGGAGGCAGCCACATTGGAAAGCCTCAAGTTGTGCGTACGGTGCATCGTGAACTCTACGCACAGATCATTACAACGGGGTGTCCTGTCCACATTTTAAGGATTCCGTTGTCGGTACATTCTTTCTTTTAAGGAGACCTCGCACCTTCTTAGTTGTAAAAAATGCTATCATTATAAAACAGCCATGAAGCGAGTTAACCGTCTTCTCAACAGGAATGTTCAGAGGATCATCATGAAGAAGACCGTATATAATGACGATCCACGGCAATCCAAGGGTCAGCTGTAACTGAACAAAGTAAGACGAAGAAGTTAATTTTGAAAGTATTATAAAAAAAAACATTATTGTAAAGTTTGGCTTAATCGTGCTGTATTCACTGTGCCGAACAGATGAATTTACAAATCCCACCACTCTATTGTTTCAATGACTCTGGTTAGATGTAAGCAATCCTACAGCCTAAGGCCAAAGAAAGGGTCCCTCAAATACGTACCTGGGGGAGCCGTTTGTGATTATTAATTATGGTTTTCAAGATCCCCACTTCAACTGAGCTGATCATCGTAGGTTAAAGGCTCTAAAATCTCTTCCCCAGATGGTAAAATTATCCTAACTTACGAAGTTTACTTCTAGCCCCTCTTCCAGAGGAGTCGTGCCCATTGGGGCCGGGTAAGGCCCCCAAATTTTGTCAAGGGTGTCATATTATTTTGTCTGTAAATGCTTTTGAAGATCCATCACATGCCAAGTCAATACGAGAAGCCCACTGTTTCATTTAATTTCTTTTGTTTTTCACCCCATACATGAATATTGACATAGATATAATATTTACGTCAATATGAATAAATCCTTCATGGTGTGAAGAAAGAAGAACAAAAAACCCTCACGGGGTAGACGAAGTTCTCTACTCCCTGGTGCGATAACAGAAAAAAAAATAAAAAAATATTAACAAGATAATTCACTTACCCCCCCCCCCCCACACACACACAACATCATCATTACTTCATACTTAACTACGAGTCTGCTTACACACGATAGAGTAAAGCAGGGCTCCTGGATGTTGAACGTCAATATGTACTTAGATATAGTTTACCTAGGTTATACCTGAAAGATCCGAAGCTGGGACTGTCAATTACAGTCTTGGGTAGGGTATTCCAAAGATTAATAGCATGGTGCCGAAGGCTCATTTGAGAGTGAGGTGTGTTGTAACTGTGAACATGTGCACTAGTTGTGAGAAATCTGGAGGCGGCGTAATGGTAACATTGTGAGTGAAGTAATAGGCGAACGAGGGTGTTCCTAGATTGATTATAACGTTACGTTTTAATAAGTTCAGCATTTTGAAAAGAGAACCAGTGTGATTACGTGGACCAGAGTGACAAATATGTCGAACAGCCCTTTTCTGTAAAAGAACAAGATTATTTAAGTTTGACTTTTTGGTACCAGACCACACACTACTGCAATAAGTGAAATGTGGATAAATTAAGTTCAATGGACACTTCTGGGAGGGATGTATTTGAGCCTACCAATAATACGGAGTCCTTCTGCAACTTGGGAGGATAAATACTAAATGTGTTCATGCCAGGTTAGTAAGAGTCATTAATTTCTCCCAAGAATTTTATTTCATTAACTGAGTCAAGATTGTCACCGTTTATATTTATGTTGAAATTATGATGATTGTTACACTTATTGTTATTAAAAACCATAAATTTTGTTACTAACATTTACTGATAACTTGTCTACCGAAAACCAATTACAGTAATTTCCAAGTACACTACAAACAGTATTTTCCAAGCGATATGGGTCGTCATCTAAAAAGAAAATAGTTCTATCATCGGCAAATAAAATAGGTGAAGACCTCTTAGAAGATGCTATGTCATTTACATAGATAACAAAGAGAAGTGGGTCAAGGATTGAACCTTGGGGAACCCTACAACGAACAGTAGCCAGATCATGCAGAGTCAGCACTTTTCAAGTGAGTGTACTGTTTCCTGCAAGTCAAATAGCTTTTAAACCAATTGAGTGAGATTCCTCAAATAATATAGTAAGTGTGAGAGTTTGGTTAATAAAAATTCTACCCTTATAAAAAATAGTGTGTCAACCTGTGTCAGTTACCACGCGTGATCACACGTGAAAAACAAATGAAGTCACGCGTGTTCCTGGGTGGCAAACCTGTGTTTTTGGAACCCTCTGGACACCGGTTTGACACAGGTTTACACACTGTTTCTTGCTTTCAATTTTAAGCCACAGGTTTTGACTCAGAATTCTTTGCCAATACTATTCTTAATTGCCACGCGTTTTGCGAGTCAAACCTGTGGTTAACCTATGGCAAAGTGTGGCAACTGACAAACCTGTGTCAATTTCACAGGAAAACACAGGTTTTCCTGCAGAAACCTGTGAAAACCCATGGTAGACAAGCGAGAAAACCTGAGGATCTGGAACCAATTGACACACGTTTTTTTTGTAAGGGTATGGATGACGGTGATAAATCTAGAAGTATACCAACTGAAGTCTGTCTATTTGCAATAGCTTTGTTTAGTTTGTCAAGAGCATCAGAAAGATCAGTTTCGTTAGCATGACCTGGACGGAAACCATAGTGACAATTAGAGAGGACTACATGCTTACTTAGAAAGTTCTGGACTCTTTTTAAAACTGGCCTTTCTAGAATTTTAGGAAGATAGGGCAACACCGAAATTGGGCGAAAGTTTACAAACTAATTTTGATCACTTTTTTGAATAATAGAACAACCTTAGTTACTTTCAGCTTTTCAGGGAAGATGGCTTGCGTGAGAAAAGCGTTGAAAATATGTAAGACAGTCATTTAGATTTTGAGGCTGTTTCTCGAAAAATACAGCTGGAGTTATATTAACCCTACTATCATGATTAGTTCAATTTGCTGGAAAGGGGATGTTATTTCAATTCATGCTCATTGTTAAATCATATGCAAATTATGGCGTTTTTTTGTCAGCTTCCATTGACATGGGAAAGAAGAAAATGCTTCAGTTTAATGCCAACAATTTTGTAACTATCCCATAGCATCCAATGGCTTCACCCACTGGGTCCATTGGGTCATTTTAACCCACTCTTTGATTTCGTGGGCTTAATTTTGGTTGATATAGACTGATTATGAACGGTAGGTTGAGTCTTTATGGTATCTGGTAATAAATTCAGAAGATCTGATGAGAGAATTATATATCTCTATTAAAATTCGAAAAAATTGTCGGTAATATGCTCTACTGTATCAGAGCCGCAGTGATTGGTTATACTTTAGCACTTAATAAACCAACCTGTAAAATTGACATCAGTTTTGGATGAACTATTGCCAATGTATACAAACTTAGATTGCATTGTTTGCAGCAAGTGAGGTCAAGATATTCCGATTTCAAGATATTCTGATTAGAATTATCAAAAACAGTGGTGTACGCAATATTTAGTCGATGAGGGTAGGGGTACGGTAGATTTTAGTGGCGTAGCCAAGGGGAGAGACAGGGGCGAGTTGCCCTCTGGAAAAAATCTTGGGGGATTTTGAAAGTGAATATATGGTAAAATTTGCGCATGATCTGGTAAAATTTTAAATTTCTCAACCAGTACACTTTACTTATTTAAAAGTACATGCCACACTGGCACAACCAGTCTTCATTAAGGTTTTCAGAGATGGAATGATGACACCATGCTTATGGTTGTGCTAGGTATGTTTTACTATCTTTTTTATACAGCATGGGATCTCTGGACCTCTGACAAGGGACTCTGCCCGTTTACTGTATACTTCCAATGTTTCTTGATAATTAAAGTAGCAGCATTGTGGTATATGCAGTTTGTTAGAATAGATCAGTGGTCAAGTGCTATACTCTGATACTAGGACAGGTCCTCTTAAAATTTGGACTGATTGTGGTGAATTTGGTGAACTGATGAAGGAAAGGTGTACCAGGGTTCACTTTATTACTGTACTTCACCCATTGTGGTTCTGAACTACCAGTAGGACTCAAGAAAAATTCACCAAGACAAGCAAGATAAAAAAGAATGCTTCCTAAAATAAAAAGGAATCCTTGGTGATGTATTCAATTTACATTTAGCACCAAATGTGGCACCATTTTGCATTCACCCCACCTTACATGAGCAAAAATTTTTCAAAGGGGAGGGGGACATCCCCACCCCGTAGACCCTGCCCAGGACGGCGATCAGTCACATCAGCCAGGTCAGAGGAAAGCGACCGGACAAAATTTAAATTTGGAACTGCAGAGAACACTGATTATTAGGAAACATATCACTACTTGGGGAAATCTTGGTGCTCTTACCCCTCCCCCCCCCCGACAAAAAAACCTGGCTACGCCACTGGTAGATTTAGCTGACTGACTTGATTCCCATAAATTCAAATTTTCGGGTGTTGTGCCTGATGTTAGGGATGTTTGCATACGCTGGGATCGTATCGAGAGACATCGCCGCAGTGGTCGAAAGGTCATTAAGATAGCCGGTATTTGAACATTGGTCATCAAGAAAAATAGAACTCAGGAATGATGTTTAACTTACTCGCAATGCAATAAAGAAGAACTCCACGTTGCGTCTTTGCAGTGTAGAATTTACTCGAACTTGGCGAATTTTTGACATACAACAAAAGAGCAGCCACAATCCAATCAGAGTAAGAAATAAAACTGGGAGGCAGTAGATTAAATATATCACGGTACCCAGTCTTTCATAGTTAAAGTAGTTATAACTGAAGTCATAAGCACTAAAATGACAAATTACCCCTGAAATGACAAACGGAACCGGTAACCCCGTGGCAAAGAGAACATAGTACATGGCTTGCCGTTTTATGGATACAACGTTAATTCGATTTGCTACGAAGTCTACGGTTAAACTTCGATAGACATGGTAGATAATAACGACCTCCCATGAGTAAATGCAGAGCCACAGGTAATGACCAAAAGCTTGGGCCACAAAAAGCAATCCAACGTAATCGGATAAGTACAAAATTAGAGAGGGCACTGTTTGAAGCATCAAAGTTACAGACAGACCCACCAGGCAAATTCCGTAAAGGTTTTGTAACTCTCTGAAGAGAGCGTGCAGAATCACCACAGCGATCAACGATACAATGGAAGTACTACAGAATAACGGCAAAAGTATTCTTTTCGCTATCCTTGCAAACGGAGAAATTTTAGAAATACAAATGTAAACTTCATTAAAATTTTCGGAAATTTCAAGGTCACTCTCCTTAAAGATGATTTCTTGGTTGTCATAGGTCAACATGAAGGCACCATCGCTTCTGTTTTCATTTGACTCTCCCTTTGCGTTGCCAGCACAAAAATCTTTTAGTCTCAGATCTATTCGTCCCCAAAAGCAATCCGTATTACAATCAGAGACATATTTACTCAATGATCTATTGGTTTGGTCTATCTCACAGTCATCGTTTGTGCTCAAATTTTCCCGTTCATGTAACTTGATTGCGTCAGATAATTGAAACAGTTGTAGCATAGAAGTAAGTTCGACGACCATAACTACTTCGGAGTAAGGTTCCATCACCGCACAAGAGTTACTTGCCTCCAAATCAGAAATGAGTGAAGTCAGGTTAGTAATGGTAGTAGCCATGTCACATGGTGGAAAGAGGGTTACATCAGAGAACTGATCTGAAACATTTAAGAAAATTAGGGACGTAGAATCTGTTTCACCAGAATCGTCTCCTATCTCTTGAAAGAAAGCTTTAAAATTTGCATTGAGGTCCTTGCAACACCTTTCACAGTCTGGGAAGCTGACGAAACAACTGTAAGATACTTTTCTCCAATCATCGTTGCGTCTTTTGCAAGGATCTGTTGGAAAAATTTTCAATATTACTATTACAGTGTAAAAATATGCTACATGATTTTAGAATACTATGGAAAAGTTGATACAGTCATCCCAATCCTTTCTTATCTTTTATGTTTTAACGAAGTGTTGTCAGGCCCGTAACAAAAGGGTTATTTGGGGGCTAGACCTGCTCCTTGGCTTGCCCCCCCCCCCGAGCCTATATATATACTATACATATACGGTATATATATATATATATATATATATATATATATATATATATATATATATAAACATACACACACGTTGACGAAAATACTGTAAGGTGTTTCAAGAATGAATAGCTGGGTCTCGACAAAGAGATACGTGATAGCAGTAGAGGCTTGAATTTTTATAAATAAAACAACCATAAAAGGTTTTTGCAAGAGCAACAAGTTGTGTGTGTGTGTGTGTGTTTAGGGGGTTACATTCCGTTCGAGCGGGAAAAGCCCGCTCCTTCTGTCAAGGGGAAAATGTGGAACTATCGAGAGAACGCAGGATTAAAAGGTAAATGGGAAGACACCAACCAAAATAGCAGATCATAGTTTAACAGTAGCAGTAGAGCTCAGAGAGATGATACAAAGTGAAAAATCTGGGGAGGAGGCGGTCGGCGAAGTCCTCACTACAAACGCTCTAGTTAAACCAGGCTAGCAAAAAAGAAAAAAAAAAAGACCCGGCCACCAACTGTACTGTTCCCCGGAAAACCAGGTAATTACTCACAAGCTCGGCACGGCGGCATCTAACCTACCTGGGTACCCCACCCCTCCCTCGACCAAGCTCTCCACCGCCTCCCAATCAAAGTAACACTAATGGATAAACAGTGTTATTTTGTTTGTGAGTAGTGAGAAGCTGGACAATGGCGTTACAAATGAAAGAATCGGTTGGAATTAGATTCTTGATTAATTTGGTGTTAAAGGAATTTAAGCCGCTCAAAAAGATGGATTTTCACTAGAAGTTATTCTGAGGGCTTTTATGTGAATATTATTCAGCAATATTGGTTTTGGAGGATGCAACAAAGCAGATTCTGCCATACTCTGAAGTTGGTCGTTTAGGGTATTTTAAATTAAAACTCTCTTGCTAGACATAAGGCTGGTATTTTGTATTACGTTAATCAAAAGTTACAGGCGCCCCCAGTTTTACTACAGGTCCTTGTAATATGTGAGTTAAAGTTAAATGCTTATCAAAATCAATGCCTAGGAAGGTGATTTCATTGTTACTATGAATAGTAATGTCGAAAAGAGTTACAATAGTTCTAGGATTAGTCTTGTTAACAGTACAAAAAATTGATGAACTGAGATTTAGGTGGGTTAATTTTTATTCGCCATTTGTTACACCATTTTTCGAAGTAAAGGGATGTTTGCAATTTCAAAGTGGCAGTAGAAAAGATTCTATTAGTGGTCCAAAGGATTATGTCATCGGCGAATTGGGATTATTACAATCATACAGGCTAATGAAGGGAATATCATTAACATTAATAATATAAAGTAGGGGATAAGAAGGGAACTTTGAGGGTTACCAGCTTGTGATTGAAAGGGATGAGAAATTTTGTTTTTAAAATGAATTTGCATGTACCTTTTGGTTAAGAAAGAGAAAAATTAACGCACAATGCAAGGATCGTAATTTAGGGAATATAGTTTAAATGTCAACTGTTATCAAACGTCTTTTCAGCGTCTCGAAAAATGTCGGTGGTGGTTTTGCTTCGACAGAAGCCAATGTTTATACGTTGTACTTTTCTGAAAGGGCGATTAAATATGCCTTTTCAAGTTGGGTCTAGATCCAAATTGATTATCACTACAAAAGGTAGTGTTTTCTAACTGGACTTCAACCCTAGTAGCAATGACCCTTTCAAACAATTTACCAAGGCATGGAAGGAAGCTGACAGGGCTATAGTTTTGACGATATAGGGGCTTTTTCTTTGTTTTAGGGACGAGAAACGTTTAAGCCCTTTTCCATGGATTCGGGAAGTAACCTTCTATAAGAAGAAGGCTAAATAAGTTACAGTACAAAAAAAGCTCAGTAAACTGGGGGCAATTTTTGATTAATATTTAAGTAATATCATCACCTCCAGGAGCAGAATTATTTTTGCAAAGCTTCAGAGAATGAGTTAGATCATCTTAAGTTACTGAAGAGGTAATTTGGTTGGGGCTAACTTTGGATTGAAAATACTTTAGGGTTGTGTTGAAAGAAATTATCAACTTGTGATTTAAAAGTTAACATCACAAGAAGGAGAACAGTCGGTTTGATGGAATTTATATATATTACCGATACCGATCTGATACCGATATTTGGGAAATAAACAATCTGCAACTAATGGTAGGCTACAAGGCACCACGATGAAATGATGAGGTAAAATATTGGATCTTGCATACAAAATACTCAAATAGTGTACCATTTTCATGACATATGGGACGATAAATATCGGTTACGTAATACCGGCATTTAAGGCAAAGTTTACCGATACTAATATAAGATGAAAATTGGGAATATCGGCCGATACCGATAATCATTCCAACACGCGTAGGAAACGAAGAGCTATTAAATTGTGAGGACAATCTCACTGATAAGTCAATTTGGACTATTTTTTGAAAGTGGTGAGAGAAGTAATTTGGGTAAGCTTATTAAAACTGGCTTGACCAGGAAGGTGTTATCGGATTACTAAGGCCTTGTCTGTAATCCCTTCATTATGCTAGTAAATCTTTTCTGATAATCAGGCCAAATGGCGACGTAGTCCTTAAGCAAAGTTGCCAGCTTTCTTTGCAACAAAATTGCCAGCTTTCTTTGTTCTTTCGAGTTCTGCCCATGCCTCCTTTTGGTCGATAGCAATGAGACGTAAGTTGTTTATCAAATGATTCGGTACTAATGGAAATGGTTTGCAACAGATTGATTAAATTTTGTGGTTTTATTTACCGACATAAGCTGTGTCTTTCTCACTCTAAGGGAGATTTTCATTACCCCAAATACTGCGCTCCACATAAATTACAGAAGATGACACACACACACGCACACATACACATAAATAGGCAAAATAACTTCGACAATAAATTTTGTTTTACTAGTATTCCTTCGCTGTCAGTTATTTGTTTCTTATATGTTTTTCTATTATTTATTTGAATACACGTGACTTTATATCTCACTTTAATATATATATATATATATATGTATAAAGTATAAAACTTTAAAAGGCAAGACATCATACTACCAAGTACAAGTAAAAACCGCACTACACTTCCCAAAGATAAAACCTCCTTTGCTCACGTGTTGAAAACAGCTGACTGTGGACACGAATATATAGCTACTGCGACGTGTATTTTCTATTAAGGTTTACATCTCCTACATGCAGGTCTGTAGAAGTGAGAGTATTCAACCTTCAAATCCATTTCATTTCGATCGCCTCCCTGGTTTTGTTGTTATTGTTACGAATATTTTCGATCCCCATTTATTTGAATTTTTTTCCAAAAGTGCTTTCCAATAGGAGTTTGACGCTCTTTAAATTCTTGTCGGTGACCTCTATGTCTGATCTTTAGCTCTAACCAGGGAGCCGTAACAGTTCCCTGGTTTCACCGACATACTGCTTTCAGCAATTTAGTTAAGTAAACAACCCCTTTTTGCAGTGCAGGTTAAACCTCCCCTCACATAAAACTTCTGACCAGTACTAAAACTCTGAAAAGTAGAGGTTTCCCTAAGGACACTGCAAGTTACACACCTTTTAACACGTGATCTAAAACAACCTATACTCTTTCTGTTATCACGAAATTAAGCTCTTACCAGTCAAAAAAAAAAAAATTAAATTTGGTGGTTGTCTGTAAACGGCTAATGGCGGGTTAGAGAAACTTTTCTTAAAAGCGTGAAACGACAGTAAAATGTGAAAATGTTTCTTAATAATATTATCTACACAGGTGCTAGTCCAATGGGGGTGCTGGGGATCCGGACCCCCCCCCTGCTCGCGCCGACCTTAAGATTTTTTAAAGTTTTTTTTAGAGTTTTCGACCCAAAATACCCGCCTCATTTGAAAAATCATATCTCAGAACCCCACCCTGCTGAAAATCCTGGACACGCGCCTGCTAGAGGAGATAGTCTAGGATTGCGATTAACTACAAGAGGGGCATTAATTTTCCTTTCTGAATAGTTTGACCGGTCACGATTAAGAACATTTCTGGGGGCTTTACAAGCTTTACTGACCTTTTCATTGACGATACTGGGGGATATCCTCTTTCAACCAAATTACGATTCATATTATGAAGGTTTCTTTTGGCAGATTCTTCTGTGGAACAGATCGTAGGTATACGGAGATCCTGACCGTACGCAATGTTGTCAAGAATATCTTTGTTATGATAAGGGTCATATCTGATACAAAGGTTTAGGGGAGTGTTTTTCAGTTAACCCTTTTCCAACGTTGGTCTTTACGTTTGTCTATATGGCGGGTTGAACCAAATAATTTTCCTTTTCCTATACTTCTTCTTTTTGGATTGGGAACTGGGGTTTTTACTTGGTACTCTTGTTTAGCATTGTGTCCACTTTCCTACTGTGCGCTTTTGTACACTCCTATCAAGAGTAATGAAATGCCTCTAACATGGTGTAATAATTTAGACAAACGCTTTAAAATTGATGATGGAAGGTGCATAGAAGAGATTTGGAATCCCCACAAACCAGGGAGTTGGAATAGTCCTATAGTTCTAAGTACACTTGAAAACTGCAATTTAATTGACATTCATTCAAACAATATAGCTCCAATCTGGTTGGTAAGCAATGACTTTTACAGTCAGTTGTGTTCACAATTACGCTCACACATAGGTGACAATATTGTCTTAAGCAATTTAAACTCAGTGCAGACTATTGTGTCTCTGTCTTGGAGATGTACTAGACAGGTGGTTTGGTTTAAACATGGGATTATTACCTCCGAGGTAGTACTTCCATCTCTCTTAAATCTTTAGAGTGAAAAGTCACTCTTTTCGAGTGAAATTAGGTACCAATCCATATTTGGATTGAAAGATTTTAATCCAAAACAGTCATCTCACTCTTTTAGAGTTAATATTCGGCAGTCTTAATTATAGATTCGTCCCTAATTCACTCTTTTGGATTAAGAGAGATGGTTTAAATTGGAGGGAGGGATGGAGGTAAACTTAGTAGGGTCTACAATTATTACTGTCTAGGGCAGGGGTGGGGAACCGCCTGTCCGCAGGCCGCGAGACCATTTTCCCGAGGGAATTTTCATCCACTACCTTTAAATGACATAGAATGCGCAAGGCCACACTGACCAGAAGCATCACAATGTGATCATTTTTACTTATGCTTGAAGTAACAGTGAATGAGCACATATGAAAAGTGCGCGCGAATTGCGCCGAAAAAATTGCTTATTTTTAAACCAACTTTATTTTTCCTTATTTTCCATTGCAAAATTACCCCCTTTTAACGTTTTATTCACTCTTCCGTCAGAGGTGCAGTTCTACCCCCCCCATCCCTCTTCCCGAATCTATAGGAATAGATACAATGCCCACTGGGTTTCCTACTCTGATAGACCTACACATGTGATAGGGTAATTCTGTACAATGTTATGTAGCCTCTCTGCCCCGTAAAGCTTCTGTTACTTCCAGAGGTAAAAGGATTCTCCACCTGATTTATGTCTAACGAAACGGTTGGCATGTTACATTGTGCATTCAGGGGTTTTAGTAGTATATACTGTTAGTGTTTCGCAGCAGATTTACGTGAAATATCCGGAAAGTGGCACTTGTTACGGCTTGTGGTCGCAAGTCAAACCAATAACAGTGAAAGATCACAGAAGAACGAGATTAAAATTCAATAACTTAATGATTATTTACAATCTCCTTATCTTACTTAAATTTACAATAATTAATTAGATTTATTCACAATCCTTTACTTAATGTTATTCTGGTCTGGTCCAAGGGCTGGTAGTGCATGCACGTCGACGATGGTACAGTAGTAGACCTGCAGCGTACTGTAGCGTAGGAACTGGTTCCACGAGCGAATAACGACAAGGCTAGGCGATGATGGATGATAACGATCTCCACACACAGTGTAGAAACGGCGTAAGGCAATTTATCACAAGTGTGCAGTGTCAGTGGCTGGCTTCAGGTGATTCGGTCAGAGAATAACTTCTCATAGTATTATGGCATCTCTCTTCTATAACAGTTGTTGAACTGCCTTTTATACGCCAGGCTGTCAATCGAGAACTCTCCAGAATTTAACAGAAACTTCTAGTGCACACAGTCTAGCAATTACGAGAACGTTCCTTGTATGCACCGTGATAAACAATGGCACAATTTCTTAGAAGTGTCGCCAGGTCACCGCTATAATTGGCACATTAAGTAAACAGTTCTCACTTCTAGACAGTTCTAGAAAGGCTGCGTTGAAGTTGAATTCTCTGGAACTTTCCATTCGCTCGTCGATGGATTCAATCCGGTGTTCCTGACGGATCGTCTTGTAACACTCCCCCCCCCCCCCTTGAAAAAGTTTTGGACGTTTCGGACAAAACTTAAGTTACAATGTTTACAATGTATAACTTTACAGTAATAACTACAGTATATACAGTATGTAGTCCAATATTCAATGGAAGGTATAATCATAACATATAACCTGTCTTGCAAGGTGATGATACATGAATACAGTAACATCATCAATACACATTGTGCCATAGTTAACACAAAATTTCAAAACTTACAGCGAAATTTTCAACATACTGCTTCAGATCAAATTCGTGACAAAGAGTCTGGTACAACATTGTCTTTCCCTTTAATGTGCTTAATATCTACATTATATGATTGCAGAAATAAACTCCACCTCATCAATCTTTGATTTTTGTTCTTCATCTTAGTTAAAAATGTCAAAGGGTTATGATCAGTGTATACAGTGATAGGGAAACTAGTAGTTCCCAAATAAACATCAAAGTGATGAAGACCAAGTATCAAAGCTAATGTCTCTTTTTCAATTGTTGAATAATTTTTTTGGTGCTTGTCAAATTTCTTCGAATAATAACAAACAGGGTGATCAACACCATGCTCATCAGCTTGAAGCAAAACTGCTCCTATGCCATTGTCACTGGCATCTACTGCCAACTTAAATTGTTTTTCAAAATCTGGAGCAATCAACACTGGTGAACTCATTAGTGCCTTTTTCAATGATTCAAATGCTACTTGGCAATTATCCGTCCAATCAAACTTTTCATTTTTCTTTAATAATTTTGTCAATGGTGCAGCAATGTCAGAGAAATTCGGACAAAAACGTCTGTAGTACCCAGCCATGCCTAGGAAGCGCATGAGCTGCCTTTTATCAGTTGGGGCAGGGAATTTGTCAATGCCCTCAACTTTAGCCTTAATTGGTCTAACTTTACCCTGACCAACCACATGCCCTAAGTATATCACCTGGGCACAAGCAATCTCACTTTTGACCAAAATGATAGTCAAATTAGCTTTGACAAGCTTGTCAAATAATGCCTTAACATGTTGTACATGTTCATCCCATGAGTTGCTGTACACAATAAGGTCATCAACATATACTTCACAATTTTCTAAGTCTGACGTAAGGTTATTTACTAAGCGTTTAAAGGTCATCTGTGAATTTTTCATACCAAACGGCATAACCTTATACTGAAATAGCCCATCTGGCGTCACGAATGCCGAGATTTTCTGAGCCCTCTCAGTGAGTGGTATCTCCCAGTACCCCTTTAGTAAGTCAAACTTTGACACATACGTAGCTTTCCCAATCCTATCAATGCAATCATCGGTACGGGGTATCGGATAGGAATCCGTTCTTGTGACCGCATTCACCTTTCGGTAATCAGTACAAAATCTGAACCCACCGTCTGGCTTGGGGACCGATATACAAGGGGAAGACCATTCACTATTACTAGGTTCTATAATGTCATGGTCTAACATGTACCGAACCTCATCCCTGAGATGTTGTCGTTTTCGAGGGTTAAATCGGTAAGGATGCTGCTTGATTGGTGTGGCATCTCCCACATCAACATCATGTTCAATCAAATTTGTCCTAGTAGGATCATCTGAGAACAAGCATGCATATTCATAGATTAATGATTTCATTTCTGACTTTTCTTTGTGATCCAGATGACTTAATTTCTGGTCGAGATTTTTCAACACATCAGAATTTTGTAACTTAATACACATGTCAGGAACATTATTAGCCTTGATCTCATCATTACTGAGTTCATGATCAGCATTGATAATACACACTTGATCACCTGTATCATTAGCGTTACTATTTACATCATGTACACTTTCATCCTTAGAAATGCCACAATCTTCTCTTTCATAATATCTTTTCATCATATTAATATGACATACTCTTTTAGATTTACGCTTGTCAGGTGTCAAAATGACGTAATCTGTGTCACTAACTCTTCTCTCAATGACATAAGGTCCTTGAAAGCGAGCTTGAAGTGGCTGACCAGAAACAGGCAAAAACACTAGCACCTTATCACCAGGTTTAAACTCTCTTTTCACAGTGGTCTTGTCGTACCACGCTTTCATTTTCTTCTGAGAGTGCCTCAGATTTTCCTGAGCAAGTTCACATGCTCCATGAAGACGATCTCTAAAGCGGGATATATAATCAAGTAGATGTATGTCTTCACCTGGATCTGATAACCACTTCTCCTTTAACAATTTCAATGGTCCACGAACTGTGTGTCCAAAGACAAGTTCAAATGGACTGAACCCAAGTAACTCTTGTATAGATTCCCTGGCAGCAAACATTTCAAATGGAATGCCTTCATCCCAATCTCTCTCATTACCATGACAATATGTCTTTAACATATTCTTCAATGTTTGGTGAAACCTTTCTAAAGCCCCTTGGCTTTCAGGATGATAAGCCAAAGACTTAATTTGGTCTATGCCTAACTCATACAACATCTGTTGGAATACGGTTGACATGAAATTAGACCCTTGATCTGATTGGATCTCTTTCGGCAAACCAAACAATGTGAAAAATTTAAGTAAAGCTTGTAAGACTGTCCGAGCCTGAATATTCCTCAGAGGTATTGCCTCTGGAAACCTTTTAGAAGCACACATGATGGTTAATATATACTGATGCCCTGCCCTACTCTTAGGTAGGGGACCTACACAATCAATGATGACTCTACTAAACGGCTCTTCAAAAGCAGGAATTGGCTTTAAGGGTGCAGCCGGAATATTCTGATTCGGCTTCCCAACCATTTGACATGAGTGACAGGTCTTACAATATTTGGCCACATCACTCTTAAGTTTTGGCCAATAAAAGTGATTTAGAATTCTGTGGTAAGTCTTATTGACTCCTAGGTGCCCTGCAAATGGCATTTCATGAGCAATACTCAGTATTTCCCTTCTATAAGTCCTAGGTACCACAATTTGATGGTAAATTCTCCACTCTTCATCTAATGGTGCATCAGGTGGTCGCCATTTACGCATCAAAACATTGTTTGTAAAATAAAAGCAAACTGGGACGTCTTTCGATTCATCCTCAGTGAGTGCACCAGCTATTAATGGCTGAAGCTCTTCATCATGTTGTTGTTGGACTGACAAATGGTCTCTTTGGAGTGTGTCAGACATTTTTGACTTTTCCTGTTCTACCCCCTTACTATGTGTGGGGTCAGGAGACTCACAATCCTGACTATCATTAAGGTTAGTCATGAAAGATTGGCTGAGATCATACCAAGAATCTTCACTTTCATGAATATTTTTACTAGAATCTTTTCCAGACTCTGACTCCTCTTTTGGGAGTGTTGTTCCATTTTTAGGAACTAATTCCTCAGTTTTAAAGGGCGGATGATTAAGTTTATCATCCTTATTTTCAGAAATCATACCCTCATTTTTAGAGAGTGGATGTTCAAGATTATCATCCTTACATGATTCCCTATTTGTTCCACTTTTGGGAACTGTATCCTCACTTTTGGAGGGTGGATGTTTAAGTTTATCATCCATGGCGAGCTTTTGTGACATAGCTCTAGTGACAGCACAGGCAGGGAATAAATTTGGAAATTTCTTTTCTAATTGCTCTGTGTTGTTATAGTCACATGGTTTATCTGTCAAAATTGCATTGGCAACTACCTTTCCACCAGCTAGGTCATTGCCTAGCAACAGAGATACCCCCTTTACAGGTAGAGTAGGTCTGACCCCTACTATGACCGACCCAGAAACTAAATCTGACTTCAAATTAATTTTGTGGAGAGGGACAGAAATAAATCTACACTCAACCCCCTGAATTAGTACATTTGCCCCTGTGGAAGTAGAGTCCGATAATGGCAAAACTCTATCAAGAAGCAGCGACTGAGTTGCGCCTGTGTCACGCAAAATTTTAATTTTGACGGGTGGATGAGCTGAATTCCCATCTAGGGAAGTAAACCCCTCAGACACGAATGGAAGGTATTCTTCCTTAATTTTGTCGTCAAAATTAGGCCGTAAAGTCACGACTACCTCAGAAGAGTTCTCTACATTGGCTAAGGCATTGGAGGCTGTTTCAGTCTCCTTTAGTTTTGCCAGTGTGAAGCAATTTGCCATTGTGTGGCCCTTTTTGTGACAGAAACCACAAATTATGTCTTTAAAGGCAGCTTTGTTTGAGCTGACCTAGTCGTTCTTTTGACGACTTGAATCTGGTTGTTTTTTACCAGAATTTGTTGGAGAGATAGAACCAGACTGAGATCCACTGTTACCTGTTGTGCCACTACTATTGCCATATTTCTTATTTGGCCTACTAAACTGATCCTTGTTTTGAGTCTGACCCACTTTACCAAACTTATGGGTAAGTGCATACTGATCAGCCAAATTTGCCACTTCCTTTATTTTATCAGCCTTATTTTCCTCAAGGTGAGTCTTAATGTCATCATTCACACACCGTTTGAATTCCTCGACCAGCATCAGTTGTCTTAAGGCGTCAAATGTGGAGACCTTTTTGGAAGCACACCATCTATCAAAATGCCTTTCTTTTTGATAAGCAAACTCTACGTATGTTTGTGTATCCGCCTTACGATACTTTCTAAATTTTTGGCGATAAGCTTCGGGCACCAATTCATAGGCTTGTAATATGACCTTTTCAACCTTATCATAATCCATGCTGTCCACTATTGACAGAGCGGAATACACTTCTTGAGCCTTGCCTGTGAAATTACTCTGGATGAGTATGGACCATTTATCCCTTGGCCACTTTAGTTGCTCACCCAGCTTTTCGAAATGGTTAAATTTCTCCACATTATCCTCCTGAAATTTGGGGACAAATTTTACGTGCTTAGAAACATCGAATCCCTCAGTATCCAAGCCTATTTTAGGGTCTGAGCCTTTTATGACCCCTAACTCTTGTTGCTTCAACCTAAATTCATGTTCTCTTGCCTTTTCCTCCCTTCTTTCTCTTTCTTCTCTTTCCTCTTTTTCCCTTTGCATTTGCATTTCTCTTTCCTCTTTTTCCTTTTGCGTTTCTCTTTCCATTTCTTTTAATCTAATCTCCTTATTCATTTCTATTTCAAGCCTTTTCAATTCAAATGTGTTGTCAGTTGGCACAGTGATAGCTGTTTCCAATACTGTACTAGGCAGGACACTTTCATCCACAAGATATTCTAGAACATATCTTTTAATCTCGTCTTTCCGCATTAAAGGCTGAAATTCAATGCCATAATGTTTTGCGACCTTTACAATCTCAGACTTTTTTAATGAATCTAGTTCCTCGACTGAGGGACTAGCCACGAATTTATCTAAGTTGAATGGCATTTTGAAGTTTTATCAAGCACTCAACAAACAACTAACAAGTCTGGACAAACACAGTTGCTTACGATTTACAACAGAATTTCTCGAATTTTCTAGTATTTTTCGTTCCCGGATGTTAGGCCACCAATTCTGTTACGGCTTGTGGTCGCAAGTCAAACAAATAACAGCGAAAGATCACAGAAGAACGAGATTAAAATTCAGTACCTTAATGATAATTTACAATCTCCTTATCTTACTTAAATTTACAATAATTAATTAGATTTATTCACAATCCTTTACTTAATGTTATTCTGGTCTGGTCCAAGGGCTGGTAGTGCATGCACGTCGACGATGGTACAGTAGTAGACCACCAGCGTGCTGTAGCGTAGGAACTGGTTCTACGAGCGAATAATGACAAGGCTAGGCGATGATGGATAATATCATTAACGATCTACACACACAGTGTAGAAACGGCGTAAGGCAATTTATCACAAGTGTGCAGTGTCAGTGGCTGGCTCAGGTGATTCGGTCAGAGAATAACTTCTCATAGTATTATGGCATCTCTCTCCTATAACAGTTGTTGAACTGCCTTTTATACGCCAGGCTGTCAATCGAGAACTCTCCAGAATTTAACAGAAACTTCTAGTGCACACAGTCTAGCAATTACGTGAACGTTCCTTGTATGCACCGTGATAAACAATGGCACAATTTCTTAGAAGTGTCGCCAGGTCACCGCTATAATTGGCACATTAAGTAAACAGTTCTCACTTCTAGACAGTTCTAGAAAGGCTGCGTTGAAGTTGAATTCTCTGGAACTTTCCATTCGCTCGTCGATGGATTCAATCCGGTGTTCCTGACGGGTCGTCTTGTAACACACTGCATAAGCAGGATACGCGGTGGACACCGTGGGCTTAAAGATTTTTGTCAATTACTTTTCAAGTGGTTCTGAATTTATATTTATGAATAATAACCCCGCGGGCCGGATGAAATGGTCTCACGGGCTGCGTCCGGCCCGCGGACCGGAGGTTCCCCACCCTTGGTATAAACCAACGCCTACTCGCACGATAACTCCTAGAAGAAATGTAGTGCAGCTGATATATATATATATATATATATATATATATATATATATATATATATATACACATATATCCTAGTATATGTAATAAATTGATACTTCAAGGATTCCAACCTGTTACAAGAACTTGCATTTTGTTGATATAAAGATAGTAACAGGCTGAAAAACAAGCCCATAAACCCTCTGAATACCATATGCTGACAAGAAATTATCTATTCGTCCATGCACTACAAACACACATATTGCCCCAACGTTGTGATAAGTAAATACTGTTCTTCTGTTTTTCATTCTTTACTTATGAAAAATTAAAAGAAACAGCTACTGGGATAAATTACCATCATCAAAACCTTGCGATTTCTCAGAGAAAATTGCTACAATTAAAGTAACGATTAACATCCGAACTTGACTAGATGGCATGTTGTCTTCGATTGCATCTCATTGACCTTACTGATGAAAAATTGGCTATTACATTTATTTATTAATTTCAGTTTTGTTCTTGCTTTATCGGCCAGCCTTGAGTCTCAGTGAGTATCTCCAAAGTACAGCTGTTGGTGGAAATAAACTGCTACTTAACAACTAGGCTGTTTTCTGGATGTTCTCATGCTACGCAGTATCCACATGAATTCATAACACTGGTCACTTTCACTTGTGCCATTGGCCAGGTATCACTCACCCGTATACATGGAAATGAAACTGCAGGCCAACCATCTTACTACGAGCAAAGCAGAGTAGATTTTATATTATGGAAAGGTTGTCTTATCGGGCTCATTTAGTGCAAAGTTAACCTTCTTTAAGCTTTTTCTTGTTTTTTTTTTCTGCTTAAAAGCCATGTGTATGTTTTTCTAAAAAATTGTCAGCGTCACGTATCACCCTCTGCCTTTCTTTATGTATCTCTTTGAAATTGCAGTGTGCTGTATTATTTTTTTCCCAAACTTTGTCTCGTACTAGCTCAATAATTTATTGCCTTCCCATAATCGTAAATGATTAAGCAACCCCGTATCATCAGCTAAGTTTCTTTTCTACCCCTAACCGGTAAGTCTCAAGATTTTTCAGAGCATAAATATCGCATATAACAGGTAAACCAAAGTATTATTCTGCACGACTTTAACAAGTTGGTAAAAGATATCGTCAAGTGATAGAAAAAGCCATGCATGATTTAGGTTATAAGCATCTACTAATCAAGCTGACCTAGTAAATGTATATTCCCTTAAACAACAAGAGTTATATTTGAAGTTCTTTCTGAGCTTACTGTAAAAGACTCGTCCCCATACTGATGGAAACAACATTTTGTCGTCCCTTGCTCTATAGTCATCAGGTAGTACCATCATTATAAATGAACATTGAAAACTGTTAAAATCGGAACAGGTCGCATGTAGAAGACGTCAAGAAGAGATATCCGACAAACACTAAATTCTCGCGAAAATTTTTCTTTCCTTAAAACATTGGAACCAGACTCATGTTCGAATCTCCAAGGTATTACCATCCATGATTTGAAAGAGGGTAAATGTATATTCATGCTGTCAGAGAGAGAGAGGCATATGGCAAGACATTACGCAAGGGGGGGGGGAGGAGGTGACGGAAAATCTGTGCTGAAAACTTTGCTGATTTACAGAAAAAATCTTGCCATGAATTTTTCCAATAATTTCCCACGTAACTGACAGACTGGCGTCCTTGTAAAAAAGATACATCGTGATTTTGTTTCAATAAAGGTTGATTATTCGAGTCAATGAGTACCCACTTCCGTTTTAATCCTTCTTATCATATTACCATATAGTCAAATTAGTGTAAAACAAAACATAGTTCTTTTAGCTGATCCACTAAGTCAGAAAACAAGTTTATGTAAGCCTGGCATCATTTGAAATGAGTTGAATGAGTTCTTTAACCAGGTGTGGATCCAGGATTTTATACAAGCAAAGGGGGTGGAAGAGGATAACTCCGTTAAGGCAAAGTTTTCGAACCTACGAGCTTTAAGTGTACGGAGCTCGATGGAAGGGCGTGGTCTGAGAAAAGCTTTGAAATGAAACACCGTTTAAATGGTATTTCTTGGCATCTGGCAATCTCAACAAGGATACATAAACTATGCAGTGCAACTTTGGGATCGTCTCAAAAAAGAAAATGGTGCCGATAAAAGAGCCGGAAAAGTCCCACCTCCTGGATCTGCTGGGCCCTGTTTCATAAAGCGGTAGTCTACGCTTGGCGTTACGCTTGATCGGTAATAAAATAATAGTCCTATATATACATATACCACACACAAGCAGTTACCAATTGGTTGCACGCTGTACATTAATTATAAGAAGTGTGCACTGTGTATACATGCAGTACTTTATTAGAAGACTCGCACAATGACACAAGATAAAGACAAATAATGGCTCTGTGGGCAGTACATACATATACAGGCATGCGAAGAGACTAACTTTTACTGCTGCAGTTAATCGCAAGTCTGTTTGTATTGATCTGGTGCCTGTCATTGAGCTGATTGGAAAACAGTGGTGGTACAGATGATTCTAGGAACCAGAACGGAAACTCTTGAAAGGCCTCTCTGCCATTATAATCTCTTTCAATTCATTTCCAGTCACTGAGCTGAAAAACATGTTTTTATCCTTTTGCGTTGAAAAATGGAATATGCAGTGTAAATTGATAATTTAGCCTGTAAAACTATCTTTGCGGTTATTAAAAATACGCATAAGCCTAAAGAATTATTACTTCCTGTATCGTATTCTAGGGACAAACAGTAGCTTGTTTCTAATAAAAATTAAGGAGAGCCCATTGTTTTCTCTTTTTTTGAGATTGAGGATGAACCAATTGAATTTGTTTTTTTTTTATTTTTGAGGAAATGTTAAATATTTTGAAACTCATTTATTCCAAAAGCCAGTGGGGGCCGTCAGAGACCGGTGATTGGGTGGGGCTGAGGGTGCCCTAGAAGATGATATCGTTATCCTACAATGGATGAAACCATAAAGTCAGGGTAAATTGTGCATATGCGCACCTGAGATAGCCTGCACTCACGGCTGATCCATTCTTTGTCACTGGTGGAGGTGCTGTCCTGGAGGAGGGGCCTAAGGTGACTTAGAACTTAGAAGCAAAATGGTGCTATCTCTGGCAAACGTTCGAATAATCATTATGTTGAAAAGTTGAAAACTTCTTATAATTTAGAGAATTCGTCTTATTTTTGGTTGATTGTAAGAGAATGGTCCGTTTTCTGAGTGGAGGGGTGAAAACTCCCCATGAGAAAGTTTTGTTTCCATAAGGCGGAAGAAAATCTTTCAATTAATTACATGCTACGAAGTTCGCATTATATAGTGTTATTTTGGCCCTGGCATGGCACCCCGTTCAAGTCTGGTACATACAGGCATAGGGCCTACTCGAAGCCCCTTGGCAATTACAAAATGGCGATACCAACATGAGCAATAAGGATTCAGATGATCAGCGTGCAACTACAGGGGATTGAGCAGGAGGGTAGTACGATAAAACAACGTGTAGTGGAGTAACAAGCATTTTCCAGAATGCTTTTTTTTAGTGATTGTATTAATATTCACCATCTGCCGATAGTGGGCATTTTTTAAAAATGTTTTGAAAAATGTTAAACGACAAATACATACCTCCAGTCTTACACATCATACTGCAAATGTTACCGTATAGGCTACTTGTGTTAATAGACCCTTTTCCAAATAGGAATTACAAAGGATTGTGGGATATAGTTTTGGTGTGTGTTGTTTTTGTCCACAGTAAAATGCCATTGACAAAAACGACCAATACCAAAACTATATCCCATAATCCTTTGTAATTGCTAATTGGAAAAGGGTCCATAGATTGCGATTAGATTCCCTATATATGCGCGATCCCTACAGAGGTTGAGGATGTACCTCTAATTTTCATTGCCCAAATAATGCACCGGAAGCGCAAGGAAAGTTTGCAGTTAAGATTGTTTCAAAGACAAAAGTTGCTTTAAGACTCTGCACTGGGACACTTTCAATTCTCTATCAAAAAGTATCTGCCAATTAGAAGGCAAGTCCTCCGCCTGGTAATTCGTAAAAGCTTTCACTTTTTACAAAATATGTTTTCTCCTGATTCCCCTACTTCAAATTCTTGCATTTAATGCTTTGCACCTCCATAATTACTCCTTTGCAAACGATCAATCAGCCTATATAAAAGACCCTAGACCCTTGATTTTCAAACGCCGCCCATAGGGGCGAATGCAGCCTCCGGGCCCTGAACTGATTTTGATCGTCAAACTGATGTTTGAAATTGCAGACTCTGATCGATTACCCAATTAGTGTGGGAATCGGCCAAATGAGGCTTTCACGCGGACCGTCCCGAGCCGATTTTTTAGGCGGACAAGCCAAACAGCCGATATAATGCGTTTAGTTGTTAGCGCGTCAAGCTCCTTGTTAGCAATCATTAGGCCTATAGAGGTTATGCACCGACGTCAGTGTGTCGCGCGTTTCTCTATTTTTCCATCCAGGTGTACATTGTGCAATAATTGCTACTTGGTGCTATCGTGCGCGCGTATCGGTAACACACTTACTGCCCATGATCAGTTCCATCCAGCAAAACGCAGTGACGTCACGTGCATAACCTCTATACGTTGAACACAGAGAAATCCTAAGCTTAGGATTTCTCTGGTTGAACAGACATTGACGTAGTGCATGTTCATGTAACGCACTTCCACGTGACAATGTCGGTCTGTGTGACCGTGACCACGGCTTTACCCATACTCTTTTGTCTTTTTTATCTGCGCGTGTTCTATATGCACTTTGGAGTGGCATACTGCAAGCGCACTGAATATGCATAGCCCATATTATGTCACAAAGCAGAAAGTGCTCCCTCGTTTGGAGGAAAGGCGCGTATCATTGCAAGTTACACCAATAAATGCAGACAGCTGATTTGCCAAGTTGAACCAATCGTATACGCGCGTAGGCTTAATACACCCACGTGCGAAATCTACGCCGTACGTGCACGTGTGCTTTATCGTTTTCCTCCAAATTGACGTCGCCTTGACGTCAATGCATAAGGTCTATTGGCTAGTAGCTTTGAAGTGTCACGTATGACGCACCACTGCATCTTCTCTTCTAAGCGTTTTAGTGTTGGTATCACGATTTGGCTAACATCCAACAGGGAAGGAGGCAACCGCACCGGAAAGTGAGAAGCAACCCGAATCCCAATAATGCCAAAAATTTTGGGTTTTAATTGAGAAAATGAAAATTTAGGGCGTTAATTGGAAATTTTTAATACATTTAATATTTATTGAAGAAGTTTAGAAGTTGGCGCTTTATTAAAGGAAATTTGAGGATTAGGTGAATTTTTTAAAGAGTTTGCCAATCTTCAAGCCTTGAACAAAAGCAAGTTAACTTTCTGGGCTACTGGTCGCCCTAGGGAATTACACTCTTTATGACACCCACCAGTGACGCCCCCTGCAAAACTTGAAAATTTCCCCAACGGAGGCGCAGTCTTTCCCTACTGGGGAAGGCATGGTCCCTTGTGTCCCCACCAGGTGCCACCTGCAAGTTTGAAAAAGTGGGTTTCGTCGATTGGAAGCCTTTTTAACATAAAACTGCACTCACATACTTTAATCATAACACTTGATCCTTCACCTAAGTTCCAATACCGAACCCCATATTGCGATTTGTCGAGAAATTCAGACGTAAGACCCAAGTCGAGATGACCTTACCAGCTACGCTTTGGAAAAACAGACTAATGAGTATTCAGGTGTAAATGTATAAGGAATTGTCTAGTGGTGACCTTATGTTTCAAGAAAAAGGGAGTCTTTTACATCAAATATAGTGTATAGGTTCTTGCAAATGACAACTCATGATGGGCATCATTTAGGGATGTCATACTATGCATGCAGATGCCCTACATGGAATGAGGATCCCTATCGTTTTTTTAGGGGATGATTGGGGTTTGGTGGGCAGAGGTGAGGGGTCATTTGAGGTTATTGGAAGTCAAGTTCGTTAACATGATCTTTCGAAAAGTGAAACTTTCAGAAAAATCCCCCTTAGCAAGGATGAAAAATGAGTGCAATTTGACTCAGGCTCGCGTCGGTGGAAGCACTTCCGGCATAACAATGTCGAATGGCTCTCCTTGGCGTCCATGCGAAGTTGGCGAAAGGTTGTGTAGGCTACTTATGAGGCCTATGGGAGTAATAAATTTATAACGGACATTGTGCTAATGAGAAAGGGAAGGGAGCTCGCCGATTAGGGAGGAACCAGAACTTCCGTTCTATGATTGCTTGCCTAAAGAAAATAGTGTATGCCAAGTTCTTTAAGTCTTGGCAGTGCTGGTCGCTTAATTTTTTCCCACGAGGTAATGGGCAAATCCGAATTTTCATGAATTTTGAAAACTGTTTCAAAATAGTGGTTAGGGTTAGAATGTAGGTAAGAGTTACACCCCCTTGGGATATTTGGCATGTTCTTTCATACTCCGGCGTCAGAATTACCAAAAAGTGTAGAGAAACTTTCATTTCGGGAGTAAGGGGCGTGGCCAATTTCCAAGAAGTTGATTGGTCCATTGACATGATTTGCCCATGACCTCGTGGAAAAAAATACGCGTGCAGGGCAAAGACGCGCTGTGGAAGATGGTGCTGGGCGTCGGCAGGATGAAAAGCCTTTATATTTCTATTAACAGTACCTGAGATAAACTATACTTACAAGATATTAATATGCGACCTCTGGAGGGAACTTCAAATGACCTCTTTAATTTATTGTGGAACACCTACTTGCAAAGTATGAGATTTCTTCAAACATATCCTTCTTTATTTATCATGTTTCCAGAGGTTTTCACAATTTGACCTCATGTAACCTTAAGTGACCCCTGACCTTCACAAATTTCACTATTTTTCTTGAACTTGATGTGGAGTGTCTATACCCATCATTCCTGTCCTGCAATGTATCTTTCAAAGTTTTCGGTTTTTGACCTACGTGACCTCAAATGACCTCTGACCTGCACCAAAACAATAGGGGTCTCCCTTTAAATATGATAAATTTATACACTAATTATGAAAAGTGTCCATCATCCCTATCTTGAGATATCGTGCTTACAAACAATTTTCAAGGCTGTTGTATTTTCAACTCAGGTGACTTCAGATAACCTTTGACCTCTACCAAAGCAACGAAGTTCATCTTCTGACTATAACAAATCCACATGCCAATTATGAAGAGTATCCATGCTTCCTACCTTGAAATATCGTATTTACAATATTTCCGGCTTTTGGCTTTTGATGACCCTACATGACATCTGACCTCCCACCAAAAACAATAGGCATATTTCTCTATGATATGATAATGAATCCATATACTAAGTATGAGAAGTGTGGATTGTTTCTGTTGTGAGATATGGTGTTTACAAGCTAAGCGTCACCAAAGCACACACATACATATAAAAATGCATACACTAGCGCGTGATTAGAAGATTCATGTTGCTTTCGGGCAATGAATAACAAATCAAGTTTAACAAAATTTGACCTATGAACTCTGACCATTGACCTTCGGTTCCAGGGGGTGCGAGACACAATTTCCTATTTTTGTGTTTCCTGTTGTTTTTCCACATTTTGGAGATCATTCCTCGTTTCTTAAGAAGAGGCCCTCTCACCCGTATCTACACATAGTTAAAACCTAAACCATGCGTGTGATGCTTGCACTCTGTTTCGTTGTCATCCACATATTTAAGTACTGCTTGACACTTCCACTATACCTATGAAAGTTGTAAGTCAATTCAATGTTTGTCATTAAAGTAAAAAATGGATTTTTTTTAAAGATTTGGGTTTCTTTCTTCAAGCTTTTTAAAACCCAGTAAATATAAGTTGAAAGACATATTCATAAATGGGATTTACAATTACGCCTGTTTTAATTCTACATTAGAATAGCATAGAATATATTTACAAAAAATACATTGAAAACATAAAATGATTAAAAAAAGATCTGTGGAATAACACCTTAGATGAAAATGGCAACCTATTAACGAATAAACGAAAGAATATGTAAAACGCACTGTCCTAAATTTGGGAGTAATCGCCTTATAACTTAAGTTAAAAGTATCCTCTTAAAGAAGTGACTTTAGCTCATTATGAAGTATATGTTTATCGTCTCTGTGACTTTTGCAGATACTTAACATGCATGTGAGTTTTTAACCACGATCGCTGCAATGAGAATGGAACTTTGAAACCTTCTGGGAACTAAGCGGTAGTGTAAAGCAATTCGTATTTAATAAAAGTTATTCATCGCCTTCCTTGTCGTTCCTGTCGACGGTGAATGCGTCGTCCTTGTCATCAGCAGCAATAGTTTAATCATTTAAAACTAAAAAGCTTTATATATATATATATATATATATATATATATATATATATATATATATATATATATATATATATATATATATATATATATATATACATATTTATTTAACGTAAAAGATGTAAGCCTAAATGGAACATTGCCTAGCAGCTAGTTCTTTTCCACTTCTTTTAGTTTTAAGCACGTGAGCAAGGGGAGTGTATCTCCTCGAAACGTAGTGCGACTTTTAACATTTTAGTCTTGCCATTTTAAAAACTTATAAGTTTTTAAACCGTTTACCAACTGTTACATCTTGTTGCCTCAGAAGATTTGGCACGATCTTTGTCTTCAGTATTTTATTAAAATTTCAGGTCGTTTTAACAGTATGCCGTGTGTTTTGTGCATGTTTCTCGTTATCGTTTACATATTTATTTATATTTATAAAGGAAACAAAATGTTAACATCTTCATACCATCCACTATGAAGACCATTTATTTGCTATGTATACATACACATATTTTCATGTAGATGAGATATGAAGCACCACCACGACATATTAAGAACAATCCATAAAAGTTAAGCAAATTACTTAGGAAAACAGGATCATTAAAATTTTCAGTATATACATGTTCATATATATATATATATATATATATATATATATATATATATATATATATGTATATATGTATATATATATATATATATATATATATATATATATATATATATATATATATATATATAACTCTAAAACCCACCTTAAGGGGAAATTTTTATATATGGTTGTACAGAGGGCGAAAAAATGATAATAAAATACATAAGAAATAAAATCGCCCTAACGTCTAAAGATATGATTTAACGTTATTTCAATGGCCAGCCATCCGTTCGTGTTAACAGCTAGGTGTCCGTAAATTTGACAACTTTGAAGTAATGGCATCTAGTGTGTAAATCTAAGAGGGCGCCCTTGTAAGTTTACGTATTCCTATAGAAAAAGTGTGTGGAAACGTTAAGGCGAAACTTATATTTCACCCGAAAAATTTTTTCCCCTTAAGGTCGACTTTTCAACAACAACTTTCCCCCTAAGTGCCGAATTAGAGAAATATATATATATATATATATATATTTCTCTAATTCGGCACGTAGGGGGAAAGTTGTTGTTTAAAAGTCGACCTTAAGGGGAAAAAAATTTTCGGGTGAAATATAAGTTTCGCCTTAACGTTTCCACACACTTTTTCTATAGGAATACGTAAACTTACAAGAGCGCCCTCTTAGATTTACAAACTAGATGCCATTACTTCAAAGTTGTCAAATTTACGGACACCTAGCTGTTAATACGAACGGATGGCTGGCCATTGAAATAACGTTAATTTATATGTTTAGACGTTAGGGCGAATTTATTTCTTATGTATTTTATTATCTTTTTTTCGCCCTATGTACAAGCAGATATAACAATTTCCCCTTAAGGTGGGAATTAGCGTTATATATATATATATATATATATATATATATATATATATATATAGATATATATATATATATATATATATATAAACTTGAAGAATGGTGGGAAGCGGACACAGTCGCATAATTTTTAGACCTGTGGATTATGCGACTAACATTGGCAACCTTTGCCTTATAAAAGACGGTACCACAAAATGATGAAAAACTGAGGTCCGAGCTGGGTTTGAACCAACGACCTACTGCTCAACGTGCAGTACGCTCTACCAACTGAGCTATCGGAACTCTGCTGGAAGAACTGGTCAATTTAATTCAAATACCAGGACGGACAGTTTTTCATATTTCCTATATTTAGAAGTCGCAACGTCACATCTACACATCCGTATATATATATATATATATATATATATATATATATAGTGAAAACCTGTGACACTGGAAAATACATACATACATACATACATACATACATACATACATACATACATACATACATACATACATACATACATACATACATACATACATACATACATACATACATACATACATACATACATACATACATACATACATACATACATACATACATACATACATACATACATACATACATACATACATACATGTTATAACGTACTTATATACAACTGTCGAAAGATGGTTCTGACCTTCTTTCAAAAGCCCCATGGCCAAGTCCAAGGATACCAAGAGAAATATCCGATGATTGCAGTTGTACAATAAGTCCTTATAAAAGGTAATGAAATGACTGAAACTTAAAGAAGCAAACACTCCAATTATATAGTTAAGCACTTGTAGAGACCGATATTCTAACGCTCTTTCTGAAAAGGGCCAGCCGAAACAGCATTTTTCGAAATTTTTAAGAATTTTGCAATGAATTTTCACCCACATTTTGTTAATGACTATTCTCTAAATTTCAAAAAGGAAAGGGAGGTTTAAATATAACGTGAACTGAAAGGGCCACACCCTAAGTGATACGATGTCTCACTCACATGCACATGGAATGCAAATACACGATTAAACAAAGTACAGAAACAGGTTTTGAGGCTTCAGTGCAGTTAGAAACTGCGTAAGGCTCTAGGATAGCCTTTACATTACGCCAACCTAAGACTAGATCGCAAGCTGCTGCCAGCTTCAACAATTCCAAACGATTTTGGGGTTCACATAACTCACTGATATATGTCACTACAGCACGCCTCTGTTATCTATAGTACCCACCATACCGTTATGCACTTTTCCCCCTTATTTTTGCCTCGAAAACTGGACAAAACAGGAATTTGATCAAAGAGTTGTCTGCAAATATTCAGTTGCATTTGTCTAAAAACCAGTGTCGCCTAAGATACTGTTATCTTGCCCCTCCCCCTTACGTAGAAAAAGAAAATCACACAGTTTCCCCGTTCAGTTGCAGATCTTGAACTAGTCCTTTGCAACAGATCCTGATCTATGTCGCGATGTCATCCTCTTTTAGGTTCCAAAAGATTTTCAGGTTTTAGGGTGCCTCGGACTGATAATGCATACTTTAAAATGTTAGTCCTGATGCACAAAAAGCTTGGGTTTATTTCTCCTTTAATAAAAACGGTAAGATATATTAGTAGCCTGCTGTAACATTTAGAAGCAGTGATGTAGCCAGAGAAAGTTATCTTTAGTGACAAGGGGCTCCACCATTTCATGGGGGACTTCATATAATAAAGTGGCATATATTTTTGCATTTTTTATCCAAAGATTTTGGGTGGGACTAAGCAGCGTTTCCTCTCACTGCCATCTGTTTGGACATTAATTAGCAGAAGACTAGGTCGATGGTTGAGTCTGATTGTTCCGTTTAAGCAGACCTCGTACCCTCTTTGTTGTAACAAATGCCATCATTATGAGAAACCCATGAAGCGAGTTTATCGTCACAGCAACCGGAATCTTCAGAGGATCAGGTGGAAGGATGCAGTAAAAAAACACAATCCACGGCAGCCCAAGTGTCAGCTGCAACTAAAAAAGGAAAACGAAAGGTTTAGTGTTGATAGAATCAGAAACATTATCATCTATTTAAGGCTATATATAAAAAAAACGAGATATTACCCTGTTTGTCTAAATCATGCAATAGGACAAAATTATTTCAATTTGAAAAACAGCCACCGCAGACCCTAAACTGAAAAAACCCCTGTGTTATGAAAAACAAGTTTCTTTCTAAGAAAAAGATCTGTGTGCTAATCATACTCGTGTTATTCGTACTGTTAATGTTAACAAGTCCTGGCGCCTATATACCACAGCTTAGTGACATAAGAATTACCATTCTGTAAAGGCCCACGTTTGCGAGATGATTTTTGTAGTGTGCTCTTGTGTGACACAAGAGCACACTACAAAAAATCATCTCGCAAACGTGGGCCTTTACAGAATGGTAATACTTATGTCACTAAGCACATACTACGACAACCAGTAAAATTTGTAATTCGTTGTTGGCAATTATACTGTCAACGACTACAGAAAGTTGGCGGTAAGCCGTCTTTGGGAAATAAGGTTATTTAACTTCATCAGGATTGCCAAGGAAAAAAAAAGAAAATTGGTTGTCAAGAAAAAAAAAATTAAAGAAAGATAGTTTTCATTTGAATACTACGCACCACGAATAAATAAAACCAAGGTAAGATATTTAGCTTACCCGCAATGCAATAAAGAAGAAATCCAGTCGGCCCTTATGCAATACAGAATTAGCCCGAACTTGGCGAATTTTTGACAGACAAGAGAAAAGCAGCCCAATTCCAGTCACAGTAAGACAAAAAACTGGGAGGAAGTAGTTTAGAATCATCACAAGATCATGTCGTTCGTATATATATTTATGATAGCTGAAGTCACTAGAAATGAAATGGGAAATGAGTCCTGAAGTGACAAATGGAACTGGTAACAATAAAGCAAAGAGAGCATAGTACTTAGCTGGCTGTTTTATGGACATTACGGTAATTCTGTTAGCTACAAAACCCACCGTGAAAGTTCGGTAGACTTGGTAGGTGAGAACAACTTCCCATGAGTAAACGCTGAGCCACAGATAATGACCGAATACCTCGACCACATAAAATAATTTTCTTGAACTGGAAATGTACAACAAAAGCGGTACAGCTATTGTTATCATTAGAGTTACACAGAGACCAACCAAACAAAATCCGTACATGTTTTGTAGTTCTTTGAAGAGAGCGTGTAGAATCACGACAAAGATTAACGAAGCAATGGAGAGACTACAAAATAAAGGCAAAAGTTGATTTTTAGATGTTTTAGCGGATGGAGAAATTAAAGAAATACAAACGTAAATTTTTTGTTGATTTTCGGATATTTCATAGTCACTTTGATTCCGACTGATTCTGATGTCGTAGTAAGTGACAAAGTCGTTCTCGTCACTTCCGTTTTCTTGTCGCTTTCTGCTCGAATTACCTGTACAGAAATCGTTTAAATTTGGATTCACTCGTCCCCAAAAGCAGTCCATATTGCATCTAAAGGTATCTCTAGTCAATTTGTTTCCCCTTTTCTGCCTCCTGCGGCTTTCTTTTCCTTTCTTGTTTCCTGTCTTGTTTCTCCGCTTGTTTATTTCACCGGAGATCTGAATCAAGTCTGCTATAGACTTCGGTTCAACTGTCAACTCCACTTCAGGAAAAGAGTCCGTCGCCTCACAGGAGCTATTACCGTCCGATTCAGACATCAGTGTAGTCGTGTTACAAGTTGAGATGTTACGGGAAACCTCTCCATTAAAAGTAAGATTTTTTCCTATCTCATGAGAGAAAACTTCAAAGGTTTCATTGAGGTCTTTGCAGCATACTACACAGTCCGCAGGGTTGACGGAACACTTGTAAGATAGGTTCTTCTTGCGATTCATACAACGAGCTGTCAGAAAGTTTTGTAAATATGAATGAATGATTTTAAACGATTTTAAATATGTTTATATATATATATATATATATATATATGTATATATATAAATAAGGCGTAGTGTCACTTTCAACGTGCTTTTTACCCGGCGTAGCCAATAAACATATAGACAACACGTTAACATTACAAATATGAATAAACCAAATAGTGTTAATATGTTAATATGTATGCTTTTACATGTTTACAAAGTGGGTGCTAAAATGTTTAGGGACTTCTAAGCATTCTTTTTAGAGGTAAATATTATAAGTGTCACTGTGTGCATATTGTAAGGCAGCGCCCAACGATATGAACTGAGAACTTCCATTAAGCGAGAAAAATTATGTCAGTATCATTAGAGGATGTCAACTTTGCGTACAAAAGTACCCCTGCCCATATGTATTGGTGGAATTCACGGTATTACTATTCCTACGGATATTTCAATTTTTCTGCCGAGCAAGGACATGCTTAAAATAGTGCAAAACTCTAGAAGCTCACTCGGCTTCGCAAGTCTCAAGTAACATTTACTTGGTCCTGCTGCTCTCAACGGAAACGCTACAAGTTTCACAAAGGAGAAATTCATGTGGTAAAAATTTGTCGGTGAAAAGTTTTAATGCAACACAGAGTAGAAGAAAACCAATCTTTTTACTGCCATGTGATTAATCATCATTATTCTATGTTTTGCCCTGCTTCAATTAACTAGGAACGAAAACAAAAATGGTTATTTGGATATAAACTTTACCTCCACCAAAGACCTGTGACTTCTCAAAGTAGTCGGATCCACAGAAAATAACGATTAATATCAGAACTTGTCTGGATGCCATTTTGGTCGAGTAAGCTTTAGTCAATTAACTGATGGAAAATCTTCTGTTACACTGTTTTACTCCGTTACATTTTCTGCTTTGTTGGCCAGCATTGTATCTCCAAAGATACTGTTGTCTCTGAGTAAGAGCTAGTTATTGACTTAATGACAAAACAATTTTTCAAATGTTCTTATGAAACAGAGATTCTACATGAGTTCATTACAGTTGTCCTTTCCACATGTGAAATTACCCACGAATGCAACTTACCCCAAACACGGATGGAAATTCGAAAACTGGAGACGAATTATTTCAAATTCTGAAACTAAAGAGCATTAAAAGACAACCCACTTGTAGAGTCAACCCTTTCCACTGGCCACATCAGTTTGTTGTAAGCCTTTGTTGTTGAGCTCATTATTAGCTTACCGTCTTAAGAGATTTTTCTTATTTTTGTTTTGCTCAAGCGACAAATCATATGGTGCCATTAAGATATATTCAGCCAAGAAGTATGTACGTTTTTGCTCAAATATTGTCAATGTCACGAATCGTCCTCAATTTCCCTTTTGTCTTTACTTAAGACCACTGTATGCTCATTGTTTCTTAACTCTGCTCGAACAAACTCAATAATTTATAAGGCTCTTATAATCGTGAAGGAGTAAGCAAATTCTTTTTCAAACATCAGCCAAATCCCCTATTCTTTTCATTTCAGTCTTGATTGATCTTCCAGAACATAAATATTGCATGTGGAAAATGAAGCGAGGTGTTATTCTTCATTAAGTTAAAACTTCAGTGACAAGATACTGTCACGTGATTTAAAAGAACATGCATGTTGGTGACTTTCTGTCTCTTTAAGAACAAAAGAGTGATAAGTGATGTTCTCCTTGAGCTTATTGTAAAAGGATGTGCTGCTCTGGTAATCTACGCTCTCTCGTATCTAGCCATTGTGCTGTGGCGCAAAATTGCTGCCAATTTATTTAGCAAAAACGAAAGATCTTTAATTGTCTGATTATCTAAGATAACAAGCTTCCCGAACCTTGTGGTCATTTGAAGAGTGTTTTAACATTCCGTATTTCCTTCTTTTTCCTTGTATGTTCTTTACCTCAACTAGGTCGTCTAATCCAAACTTTTTTCCACTCATCAAACGGCCAAGAAATTCTCCAGATTTTGTTCAATTTTAAAAGAAAACTTTGTCCTGGGGCAGTTCTAAAGGGTTATTCTTGGGTGTCTTGACCCCATCTCACTCCCCCGCAAACGTATAAGGCTATCAAAAAATATGAGTAAATAATATACAAGCAGTTACACTTTTGATGCATCAGATTGCACCATTTGAAGTCTTATGGAGTCAAAGTTTCCTCCATATCTCACTCCTTGCAGAACGGCTACATAAAACCATACGTCCAGATTACAGTATTCTTAAGTCTGATTCTTCTATATCTGAGTTATTCAATGACCCCCTTTAACTGCCAGACGTCAACCCCCCAGTCTCAAAACATTACTCACATCTTCCCGACTGCTTGGTGCCCGTAACATAGGCAACGCAAAATGTAACAAACCGAGGTGTCAGGTCTGTCATTTTATTATTACAGACAAAGAATTTACCCCTCCCGGCACAAAGTGCATTGTTCGTCCTCCTCCCCTTGACTGCGATACACCCAACGTGGTTTACTTACTCTTTTGTAATATATGCGACAAAGGCAACTATGTCGGGTAGACAAGCAATAAATTCAGATTTAGATTCAATAACCATAAAAAGACTATTCAGGATAAATCTGTTAATTTCCCCGTTGCTAAACATTTCTGTGGTGAACCGAATCATTCCATTTCAAATCTAAAGTGTATTTTGCTCGGTTCAAATTACCAATCTGTCAAAGAACGCCTCAAATCTGAGAGCAAGTGGGTCGTTAAACTGTCAACTCATATTAGGGGCCTGAACAAGGACCTTGGCATCTTAAGTGACTTCCCCTTTGTAATTAATAACCCTTCCCAAGCTGCCAAGGTTAACTAAACCTGCTTGTCTATCATTTGTTTTGGTTTGTACTTGTTTTACCGTTAAGTTTGAAAAATGCTGTAGTTTTCACTTTCCATTTTGCGCTGAGGAAGGACACAGGCGTGTCCGAAATATACGCTGTTTTTATCGTATCTGTGCTCTTATTATGTCATCTTTGGAATGTGTTTTATTATTTGTTATTTTACATGGAGCATACGTGGATTTTTCTCATATAATATATATATATATATATATATATGGGTGATTCTTTTAATGAGGGAGCCAGTAGATTTGGTGTTAATGTTACATCGTGATATATTTCATCTTAAAATTGTAAGTACATAAAAGCATTGAATTAGAGGAAGATGGACCCAGTCATGAGCTATGGCTATATTCTCTAAAATTTAAATTACATACAAACAAGTGGTTATGATATTATGTCCAAAAACTGACTTTTTCTCTCTTGTAAGTTGGACACAAAGAGTGTGACAATCGCAAATGTTGGAAAGCATACTTCAACAGAAATCCCAGTAATCTCCAAGAACGTCTTCCAGTTATACATTTGTTCATTGATCTGTGCAAAGTGCGACATAAAAATAATTTATGAAATAAAAAATCTCACTGTTATTTTGTAACAGCTTGTGTCAGCTTGTAATACCTAAACCCCTTGAAATAGTGTGTACGGAAATGTTAAAACAACGTCGTAAACATATGGGTTAGGTTAGGTTAGGTTAGATGAGGTTTAACGTCCCAGTTTCCAACCAGTTGGTTCAAGTCGAGACGACCTTGGCCTTTTTTCCAGTTGTGGCTCACTGGCTTGTTTTCCCTACTCCATTGTTTATGCTGAGCACCAAGCACAAAGGCAGTTGGTTCCATTTTTAAAGTCTTTGGTATGACCCGGCCAGGATTTGAACCCTAGACCTTCCGGCTGCAAGTCGGATGCTCTAACCGCTTGACCACTGCAGTCGGTCGTAACCATATGGGTGACACGTACGAGTCCCCTTAATGTCAATGTCGACCGCATGATTTTTTTTCACACGGAGTGTCGCCAGAGTTACCATCCACAGTCCATATACACACAGATATGTGTATGTTTTTATAAAGAGGGAAGGCTTTTCTAATAATGTATTACAAATATGTAAGTACCAGTAAAAATATGTGCTCTTTAGCGTACTCTTCATAAGTTTGCACTGGTGAAGAGAAGATAAGTCGTTTAATGTCTAAAGTTGAAAATCCATACTGGCACAGACTCCTTCTACAAAATCCTACGTTTTAAATTGGAACGGTTTTTTCAAAGGTCCCAACAGAGGAGGCCAATGAACGAAACCAAATCCCTGAAGAGTTTAGCAGGGCTTAATCCTCGAGTTTCACATCTAAGGAAAACTATGATTATTATTTCTTTTTTGCAAATTTTCAATGAACGAAGCTGAAGGAAAAAAGCACATCTCAGAAGAATATGACGGTACGTTATTGTTAAAATGTTAATTTAAAAACAGATATTTTATGAGAAAGTTAGATTCATAACAAAAAAATTGAAAAAAAAAATTGAAAATTGAACGAAGGTTTTAAGTTGTGGTTCTCAACTGCTGGGCCCCTGCCCACTTGTGGGCCAAGGAGCACCGTCTGGTGATCTTCAAAAATGGCCAGAAAAATGAAAATGCATTAGTTTTCACTTGTATCATTATTTTTAATATAGTATATCTCGTCCGACGCAAATGGAATTTTAGTAGTATACCTACTAAGTATTGATATTTGTCTCCTATGGTTTAACTAATAAACAGAAGTAAAACTTTCTTTCTTTCATTTTTCAGTTAATGGTGAAAAATGATCCTTTCAAAATTTTAACCGTTCGAAGTAGGCCTCGAGTTACAAAGGTTGAGAAACCCTAGTTTGATTTATTATACAGGTTTTAAAATGTTGAAGAGAGACAAAATGCAACTTTTCTGGTAACACGATGCGTGTTTCTCGAGAAATTAGCAAAAGAAGCTATCAGTGGGCTTGAAGGAAGCACAGGTCAAATCTTTGTCCCATTTCACTCGTCAGTGCAAAAAAATTAGGACACTTTGATTTTTTCAAGTTTATATTTGGTAACAAACGTAGTAACCTTAAGTGCCAATATCTCGTAAACAAGCCATATCAATTGAATGAAAATTTCACCAGAATTCTTGGATTTAATTCCACCTTAATTGATGTTAAAACGCAGTACTGCTGAAACGTTCCCTGTTAGCTGGAGACTGCGTTGATAGTATAGTTAAGTTTTATACTTTCTTCTAAGGAGACCTTGCACCCTCTTTGTTGTAACAAATGCTACCATTATGAGAACTCCATGAAGAGTGTTAAACGTCACCGCCGGGGGAATTTTCAGAGGATCGGGCTGAAGTAAACAGTATATGACACAAATCCATGGCAACCCAAGCGTCAGCTGCAACTAAACAAAATAAAACGAAAAGGGTAATTTTCAGAGTATCAAAGAAAATTATTGTAAATTTTTACCTTTTCATTTGGGTTGACTGCACCAGAAACTATTTTCACACTATATTGTTTAAAGTGGCCCCAGTATACTATTTTAAAATCATTATAGCCCAAGGCCAGTGCAAATGCCACGAGCTGGGAAATGCGTTTCTGTAAGCCAATCAATATACGAGTTGGGAAATTGGATTTTGTTGTACCATGTAGTACCACAGATCAAGTCTACGGACATTTCTGTATGGGTAAGAAGTCTTCGAGCGACTGTTTTCTTGTCTTCCACAATTACTGTCATACTGCCCAACCTTTTTCGGTCCAAGTTAAGGCGAAAAACTTCAAAAAAATTTCATCCAAAGGAAATTCTCTTTGACCCTTGATTGAAGTCTTGGGAAGAATAATTTAAAACTCGAATATTATGCGTGATTACACAAAATTAAATATCTGTCTTGCACATGCAGTCCCTGTAATGGTACACTTTTCTTCCCAGCATGCGTTGTGCGTCGAAGTTTCCCAACTCGCTTATTGTGTTTCGCCACAACTGGTTCAACTGAGCTTAACGCAACAGCAGACCATTTTAAGGAACGCCAATTCGTCATCTTTTCTTCAACCAAATCAGGGGCGTAGCGAAGGTGTTATCTTTGAGGGTGTGTGGAGATTATGTTTTGCCGACGGATCTGGTAATGCGTAGTGCGAAAACGAGCTTTAGCGGGTGGGGTCCAGGGACCCGCCTAAGGACCCTGGTGGGGTCCAGGGGGCGCAGTCCCCGGAAGCTCTGAGGATTAAGTATATCTCTGGGTGAAAAATTAAGTCGCAGGATGGACATATTTTGGTTCATAATGCATCATCAAATACAAACTAGATCCCCACTAATTTTAATGCATTTGCCTATTCCTCTCGTCAGGCCGCTATAGTTTTAAGCGGTTGGGATCCTGAGGTCCGCCAGTGCTTTAGCTAGGATGTTTTCTCAATGCGATATTAACTGATCTGTGGCCTGGGGGACGTCTTCCAGCTCCCTGCACCGACGACCGTTGATACGGCCGTAAAAGGCCGTGACATGCATAATCAATTTGCCGACGAGCGTCAACTTGAATGGGCTAATTAGATGAAGAGCCGAAAATTGAAATAGCCCATAACAGACTGGCCCGTTCTCTCTTTCTCTTTTTTCTTTTCATTCTCCGTCTTCCCTTTCACTCCCTTTCTTTCCCTTTCTTTTCTTTTATTCTCTCCTCTTTTCCTCTTTTTTTCTTTCCCTCTCCTCTTTTTGCCGACAGACCGAAACTTTGCCGACGGGCGACCAAATATTTTGGGTGTGACACCCCCACACCCCCGCTCGCTACGGCCCTGAACCAAATATTACATCTATTGTTTAAATCATACAAAAGTATCGAAATAATTTAATACCAATTATAACAAAAGAACTGTTCACAGGATAAAATTATATGATGAAATAATATTAGACAATGAGAGTGTTTTAACTAATCACCCGGCGATATAAGATGCAAGCACATGGTGGAATCCTTGGGACGGGGAAAACCACTTTCAGACAAACGGTGATGATTTACACAAATATCCCCACATCTTTACAAATATGACAAAAATATGCATGCAATACGTATTTTGTTATCTAGTTGATAGCATTCACAATGTGAAATGAAGTAAATTAATGATGACAAAAATTACTTTAAAATCTTGTAATTGGAAACTCTTTCATGTGCGAACACCCCAGAGGTCGTTGGCCTTCATATTACATTCTGAAGGGCAACTTGAGAGGGATTATTACTCCAAACCCCATGTAAACTTTACCGTCATCCTCTCCCCACACCCTCAGGGTTTTATCTGGCATTGCCAGAGCTTTCCAATGTCGGCTTTGACCGGAAGCCAGCCTAAAGTATACGAATAGAGAACTGAAGAAGAAGCAAATGAGAAAGGGGAAAGGGGATGGATTTAATTTAATAAATAACTTTTTAAAAGCAAAATGACTAAATTTTGGGGTATTCCTCGTATAAAAAAACATAGGTACCTCTACATTAATTTTCTTTTGATAGATTGAATGGCATTGTCGTAAATAATCCACATGGAAACGCCACCTCCATTTATTATCACACAAAAGCCTCTGTTTCATCAAATTGGTCAGCTGTTGTTGTTATGAGTTTAGCTGTTTAGGAAACGAGTAATATCAAATTGTGATTGGTCTGTTTATAATTCACATCTCATTCATAATGAGACTTTAAAGCAACCTAAGTTTTAAAATCACCCACATTAATAATTTCATCAAGCACCGTAGGGTCATGCAAACCACCCATACTAGTGCGTGATGTGAGGTGCAGTGTAGGCTGATAGGGAAAAACGCGTTGAGTCTCTAAGGTATCAGGCAATTATGTCAAGACAATTTGGTAGGGGAATCGTTTTGTGGTAGCTACAGAAATTATCTCTTACATATTTTACTATAACAGACCATTGCAATTGATTAATACTGCATATTATAAAACAACCTGTGAAATTAACATCACTGGTAATACAATCATACAACTTTTAATGTCACTGCTTTCCGCTTATGAGGTTTAATTATCCCGACCTGGATTTCCAAAAATGATGGCGTCCTCAGTATTTAGTAGAGGGTGAGGTCATTCCCCAGGTTAAGCTTAAGGTGGAGACATACCTCATTACACACAATTTCACGCTCTGTCGGCACGATGTTTACATACCTAAGGGACGTTGAGAAGGGCCATTGCCAAATGAACCATTCCTCTCAGTCGGTACGCCATGGTCAAGATAGCAGAAAGATGGTCGTTACTCTTGAACTTTTATTACCTTGAATTAGTAAAATGCAAGAACGAGATCAGCTTACCCTTATTGCAATAAAGAAGAAACCCATTCGGCCTTTTCTCATGGGAGAATTTTTTCGAGCTTGGCGAATATTTGACAGGCAATTAAGAAGTAGTCCCAATCCAGCCAAAGTGAGACATATAAGTGGAAGGTGAAAGTTAAATAACATCGCGAGATCATTTCTTTCGAATACGTATTTATAATAAGTAAAGTCAAAAGTGAAATGAACAATGAGTCCTGAGATGACAAAAGGAAACGGTGACCCCATCGAGAAGAGAGCATAGTACTTGGCTCGCCTTCTTATGGACATCATGTTCATTCTATTTGCGACAAAATCCACGGTGAAAGTTCGATGGACCTGGTACGTGAGAACAACCTCCCATGAATAAACACACAGCCAAAGATAGTGACCGACTACCTGGACGACAAAAAACAATTCTCTTGAATTAGATATGTACAACAAAAGAGGAAGAGCTAATCTAATCATTAATGTTATAGAAAGACCCACCAGGCAAAATCCGTAAAGGTTTTGCAATTCTTTAAAGAGTGAGTGTACAATCACGACAGCGGTTAACGAAATAATGGACAGACTACAAAACAATGGTAAAAGTATGTCTTGAGCTAACCTTGCAAATGGAGAGAGATTAGAAATGCAGAGGTACGCTTCCTTGAGATTTTCGGCTATTTCGAAGTCACTTTCCTCAAAGATGATATTTTGGTTGTCATACGTTAACATGAAGGTGCTGTCTCTTCTGCTTGCGTTTGACTCTCCCTTCGACTTATCTATTGGTTTACAAAAATCGTCTAATCTCGGATTCACTCGTCCCCAAAAGCAATCCATATTGCAGTCAGAGATATTTCTACTCAAGGGCTTTTTCTTAATGCCCATCTCGCAGTCATCGTTTGCGCTCAAGTTTTCTCTTTTAAGTGCTTTTATTGCACCTGAGAACTGAAACAGTTCTAGCATAGTGGTAAGTTTAACTGTAAACAAAGCTTTGAAAGAATTTCCTTTAACAACACAAGATTTACTTGCTTCCAAATCTGAAATGAATGACGTCAGGTTAGTGACGATAGTATTCTCCGTATAACATCGCGGTTTGCCGAGGCCTATTTCTTGTACACCGGTGACAAAATGATCACCCAAATAATTCTTTACCTCTTGAAAGTAATCTTCAAAGGTCGCATTGAGGCCCTTGCAGCACGTTCACAATCTGAGGTGACGTAGCAACTGTAAGATAAGTTCTGCCAATAATCGTTGCGTCTATTACAAGTATCTGTAGGACAAGTTTTCCAAAGTGAACATTGTAAATAGATGAATGTTACATTTCAGACTATTTTCTACATAACTATTACTTTAACACACATACACACACCCGCACACACACACACACATATATTCCATTTCCGCCACTTGGAGGGAGCAGCCGAGTGTACGAAGATGGGGTTCATCTGTGGCCTGCCTCATTATGGGTCACTTTGAGGAGCAGCTGTTCTCAATGTTTAGTGGCATTCTTTCCATTCTAGCCAAAAGGTACAGCAACGACACTGTGAGTAGCTACAGGATCTCGTCATGAATTAGAGACGTATATACACTTTGTTGGAACGTTTGCCCTTCACCCATTGCATTTCCGACACCTCGATAGTCTTCTTAGACATAGAGCTATCCAATTGTAACAGAAAACTCAAATTTAATTCCCATTATAAGCCTACTGACTCCCACAATATCCGGTCAGGTGCAAGAGGAACATTTGCTACCAACTGATGCAACAGAAGGAAAAGATAAAATTGATTTTCCCGTGCATGCTATTTGAGCACAATTTTGTCTATACTTTCAAAACGTTCGCCGCTCTGCCCCTGCACTGACCGACCACTCAGTTGCGCCCCTATTGAAAAATCATTGACAGGTCCACTGTTTTAAGCCTCACACTGATATTTAAACAACAATACCCGAGCAGGTCTGAGGAAGTAGCGAAAGGCTGAAAATAAGACAAAAAATCCTTCTGACTGATATATAGTGATAGAAAATCTACTTACATGTCAACTGCAAACCTTACATTATATGATGTTGTGATAAATAAAATGATTCTTTATTTTTACATTCTCCCATGAGAAGTTGATCCCACAGAAGACACAGTTTTACAAACCAATAAAATACCCGTCAGCCTAAAATGTAGCTAGTCATAAAGCAGAACTCATAAACGAGTTGTTCTCTAGCTACACCTACTCCCTCACTTGAGTTTTATTGATCTATCAGATCGTTTTTCAATATTTCATTTTATTTACCAAGTCGTTCCCAACCACAGAATACTGTGGTGCCAACTCTCTTGACGGAAGGGAGTAAGTTTAATAGCTGTCGAACAAGTGTTAAGTTATTGTGATTTATTGTTTACTTTTCTTCTATCATTTATAAAGTTCTGGGGGTTTGAATTTGAAAAAAATTTAGATCAAGGAAGATGTAAATTTTCCATAGAATCTGATTTTTTCAATAATATTATTGACATAGGTGTTCTTTTGAAGAAACCCCTGTGTCATAATATGCCAAATCAACCTTGAGAAGTCCATAAAATAAAGTGGCAGTGAAGGGCATATCTTCCAATTCGTTGCCAGACTTTCCCAATTCATTGCCAACTCTTACTGCCGTCATTTCTGTGGAATCATCTTCGCATGTCACCAAACAATGAACGTAAAGAATGGCTGTATAAGATGACCTACCTTCACCAGAAACTCCCGGCTGCTCAAAGTAAAAGACTCCGTCAAAGGCAACAATTAATATAAAAATTTGATTGAAAAACATGTCGTCTTTAGTTAAATCTCATTCAGCTAACCGACCCCAAATCGTTTACTACACTATTTTATCCGGTTATATATTTTGCTTCATCGGCCAGCGTGGGAGTTCCGTTTGTATTCCCAAAAGTACCCTTGTCGCTGAACGATGAACCATTCACAGACTTAACTGCTAGAGAGTTTGGTCGAAACTTCTGTCATAGGGTATGCAAATTAATTTATGACACTGGTCAATTCCAAAATTGATATGAAAGAAATTTACCGCTCATCCGTACACGGATTGAAATACCACTGCGAACTAAATATGTCAAACTCTGATACCGAAAGCATCAACCTTGTAAAATGAATTCTCCCCACTCATCGAATGAGTCCATTGTAATCTTCTGTTCCCGTGCTCAATCATTTATCAGCAAACCTAAAGATGTTTGTTGTTTTACCGACAATTCGTGTGACGCCGTGAATGTATTCAGCAAGACAAATAGCTAGGCTACTTATACCTAAACTGTCAGCGTCACGCATCATCGCGTGTTAACACTACTATATGTCAATTGTCCTTTCCCCGAACGAGTTTAATAATGTATTTGCTTCCCGTCATTGTAAAGGAGTAAGCAACTTTATTTGAAACATCATAAATCTCCTCTTCTATCCGTTAGAGTCTTTCCTGATCCTTCAGAATATCAGCATTGCACATTAAATATTGAGCACTGTACATGGAAGGTAAACCAACTGGAGGTGTTATTCTGCATAAAATCTACAATTCATAAACAAACGCTGCCACGTCATTAACAGTATCAGTGCATATATTAGGTTCCCAGGCTATACGTATTCATACGGAGTTAGTGACTGTGGGGGAGCCTCAAAATAGTCATGGGGGATGCCCCCACCCCTGCCTTGAAGGACTCAAATCACCTGCTAACGTCCTTTTCAGTTCTTATAATACTTTTCTCTTGCGCTGCTATTGTTTAAGCCAAGATAACGAATTGCTCAAACAGCGGCCATTATCTGCACAATTTGATAGTGAGAAGGTTCATTTTTTTGTGATCTAGTAAGTAGGTTTAGCTTAAAACTGTCTACACGCTATGCGCCAACGTAAAGTGGAGCTTCGCTTAGTTGCTATGTTCATTGCTTCACATGTGGGGTTGTAATAAAGGTATACAAAATACACAAAAAGCCATGCTGAATTGATTCCGCTAAAATTCCTGCTTTTTCAGACCTCACCTTTCTTTTGTTCTAGTGAGGTATACCATATTACAAACCATTGCTTAGGGCTATTTTATAGCAACACACTGTTACGGCTAGGTACAATAGACAGAACCGAAACCGCGAAAAGATGCAGAGGAATGAGATTAAGATTCCAAACTGATTGTTATTTAACCCCTTTTCCTTAATTTCTAAAAAGTACACTAAAATGTTTACTTAGCGCTATGTTTACAATACTTAATCTGTATACTAATCTCTAAATTTTGCTCGGCAGAGGCACTCATACCAGGATGGTCTTGGCTCCTCCGAAGAGGACGGTTATATCGGCTATTCAATGATGAAGGCTGGGCTAGTGGTGGTGGTGAATTCAACGCAATAACGACTATAGGATAAGCTAGCTGGTCATAAAGTTCAGCAGTCGCCTACAGAAACGGGCGAAACATAGACTCCTGCTGTTACAGGAAAAAAACGCAGCGTACAAATGGCCTGCGTTTAAATCGATTTACTTTTAGCTCAGTCTCTCGAGTAGGCTGTTTTTTGGTTGTTGTTTCTCGGTAAGTTTTAAGCAGTCTCTACTGAGTACTTTTCGAATCCATATTTGTATGTCAGTTACAGGCCGATGAAAACATTCCATTCGAAGAATGGGATGAGAAGTTTCGAGAATACTCGAGAATACGTGAAGCAGTCAACACAAAGTACGATGCCGTAATGTTCCTTTACAACCATGACGTAATGTCCCTTTTATATAGACTCGTCAACCGTAGAAATTACAGGAACATTCCAATTAGTGCGAATAGTATTTAACTGGGTTGCAAGAACAGAGTTCAACCCTCCGATAGCATCGTGACCATCTAGTTGTCCTAGTTCGTTCCTCGTAACACTAATCCTTAATTACTCTCATCCAGTGCTTACATTGATTAAATATGCAAACTGCACAGAAAGCCTTCTGTTGTATTTCCACGTGTATTATTGCAAGATGCAGAGAGTAAGATGCATTTTCTGAACGTAGTTTCAATTGTCTCTATACTTTTCAGCTGAATTACAGGATATTGATATAGCCACAGCTATCCAGCTTTACACATTGCCTGTAAACAAGATTGCAATTTCTAACTAGAAATTGAATTTGCATGGCAAATTCTACGTAGCCTCACGATGAGTTTGAAATAAAACCTTCTAGTAGCATGTAAAAAGCGAATGAATTCTGGCTATCCGATTGTTATACGCTAAAATGAAAACTCAGTCAAGTGGTCCATGATGCGGTCGGCCTAAAACTGACTCTTCAGAACACCTTGTCCATGCTATTCAGTAAATCGACCAAAGGTCATGCGAGATCTGTGTTACGGAGAAGCATGCACTGTATACCAGTGAAAATTATTTATCAACTAGGACCCTGAATTCTTCCAAAATCGTGTTTACAGAGAAAAATGCAGTCACGGCGCATGTATACTACTTTATGTAGGCTAATTAGCATCTCTCTCATGAGCCCAATTGGGTTAGTTGCCCGTGGTACTCTATTGTGCAACGTACACTATTGAATGTGTCAAATTACTACAGGTGGTGCTCCACTACGTACAAGCCTATGCTGTAGTACCTGCAGTTAACCTGATGTACTGAATTTTGGTGAAATATGAAACTTGTGCGTTGCATTCATGTTCTGATTTGTTTTATCAACTATTCCCCTCATCTAGACTACGGTATGTTCTGTCACGTACTCTGAAAGCCACTGTTAAAATTTAGACCCTAAATACTCAAGTGTCTGCCGTCTTCCATTGTTGTCACCTCGATCGTACAGTCTCTCATCTTACAATAAACTAGTTCCGAAGAACTGCAGTCGTGTACGTCCGCTGATTGCGCCTAATCAACTTTACATGTCAGTCCCATGGAAGCACTGGGTGAATGAGCTGAACACCTAAAGTAGATAAGTGGAACTTCCCGTGCGAGCTGGAGACGTAACAGAAAATGACAGCCATGTTGCTGAGCTTCAATCGTTTTACTCGGTGCATGTAGCCTCCAAAAAAGAGAGCTAGATTGTAAGCGTTAATCGTAATCATCTTCGTAAAATGCATAACAAAAATTCATCCTGTCGAAAATGTGGCTACGTTTTATTGCACAAAGTCACAATCTATGCGTTGATTACTGACAACACCTTGCCTTGGTCCTTGATAGTTTTCGATCAAGAACATTATAGGGCGTCTCTGTGATAATTACAAATCACGAGAAAGTAAAATGTCGGAAAAAAGTTGCAGTCGTCGTGTATTAATCCGCTTTATGGAGATTGTGTGCTAAAAGGAGTTATTTTCCCCGAAGTGTATGCATTTGTATCTTCGTGCGTGACAAATCACGGAAAATCTGTAGGACGATTCCAGGGACGTAGCCTGTCAGGCTACGTAACAAGGTCAATTCCTCACGTACTTTTTTAAACTGGCTATCGGAAAGCGGCCAAATAATGATATACAAACCCATCAAAAATTGTAGTTCTTTGTATGCTGATCTTGATTTCTAGATACAAAAAAAAAATCTCATCTAACAGTTTTAAATTTCCAAAATGTTGCTGATATACTAACCTAGCCCCACTTTACAGGCTACTTGTCTTTCACTCTAGTTGGTTTATCTTCACCCTTACAAACTAAGCCCCTTCCATTTTCGTAATATCCTGGACATGCGCTTGAAAAATAATATTTGCATTTAGTGAATTATAATTCTCTCTGTCACGCTAGTACGTGAGAGAAAGGGATTGGAGAAGGAAGCATGGTACTCTTAGTAGAAATATTTTGGGAGAAGGAATGGGGAAACAATGAGAAGCAATGACTAAGATTATGTCTAGGCACTGGATATCTACCGACTTCAAAGCTCCCCTACAGCCCATTCTCTCCCACCTCCCCTCCGACCGGATGACTAGCTCAGCTGAGGGTTATTGAGTTTTTCTCTTAGTGATAAGAATTATGATATTTTATGCTCTTTCTGGGCTTATTGATCTACGCTAGTCTGTTTTTACCTAGGAATTACGTAGCATATTCAAAATCGTTGAAACGCATATCAGTAGTATAGAGTGCATGTCAAGAACAGACCTCTAGTAAACAATGAATTCGTCGACCGAGCTCTCGGTTCCTTAAAATACTAAAACAGACTCATGTTTTACCACGAATTTGGTTGGTAGGAGTGTCCGGGAGATTCTCCCCTTTTGGAGAAAAAAAACCAAGGTCTTCAGTGGGGAAATAGTTATGCAACAGTTTAGGCTTTCTATCCTAACATAGACAAGGTTTAGCAAGCACGCAATACACCCAAGAAATTGCATTGTTCTCAAAAACGGCGTGGTGAAACACCAATTAGGACGTAGCTAGTAGCTATGACAACACGACTACCGAATACACTTTAATTCCATTACTTAAATCGATAAACTTTGCAAGGGGTTTTTAAACACAATTCGGTATTGAAAATGTACAAAAGAACAGATGGAAGTGTGGGTAAAATAGGCAAAATGGAGGCGCCCGTTACCAACTTTTCTCCAGATCGAGGGAAAACTAGATTCTCTTTAGAGGGGGAGTCTCCCGAAGTGAAGGAGCGTCCATGCTGTCAAACACAGACCGAGACAATATATGCTACAAGAGGGCGGTGACAGGTGTGAAACCTGAACTGTGTCGTGATTGCCAACTAATCGTGGCATGAACTTTGTACAACTTTTCCAAGAAAGCGATAGGCTGACATCCTCTTCAAAACGATGTGTCGGGATTAGAGTTCATTACAAGTGTTAGGATTTGAACCAGTGAGCACCCACACCATTCTTAATCCTTTATCATAAAAAAGAGTCAAATTAATGAGAAATATAAAACGGTTTCTTATGGCTGATTCTCTGAAAAAATCAACATTAAGTTACCCTGTCGTAATTTGAAATGCGTCTAACACGCCCTTTTTCAATGTAACTTGTACAGCTTAAAAAAAAAACAAAAAAACAAAAAAAAAACAAAAAAAAAAAACAAAAAAAAAAAATACAAGGGGAAGGGGTTGGATTCCGAGTACCTTTGACCTCTCCCTATTTTTCATCATTTTTAACCCAGTCTTCTAAACCAAGAACATTATTTTTACGTCCGAGTCTTACAATTAAATAGTTAATTTAATTAGTGAGATTCTGCCAAAAGTCAGACTTATTTTTAAGCCTTTATTTTATGCTTCATGTTAATACTTGGAGCGTGGTATAGTTTCTTAAGCTCAGCTGACGTATATATATATATAGGCTATATATATATAAAATATATATAAATAAAATATATGTATATAATATATATACATATATTATATATATATATATAAATATTATATTTATTTTTCTTTATTTTTCTTCGTTTCACTATATTAAATATTATATATATATAATATAATAATATATATATATAGGCTATATATATATATATATTATATTAAACAAAAAATGAGATTGCTGAATTTGCTGTATTGATATATTAGGCGCAGTCGGTCGCTGGACAAAACTGCCAACCAAGTAATGTTTTATCTTTGCAAAGAAAGCTTAAAAGGTTGCATTTAGGTCTTTGCAGCACCTTTCACAGTCACGTGAGTTGACGGAACAGTTGTAAGATAGGTATTGCGGCCAATCACTGATGGGTCTTTTACAAGTATCTGTAGAATGTTTGAAGAAGCTGAAATTAGAGCAAATAGATGTATATAATATTTTTGACTACGGTAGCGAACTTCAAATAGACGCGCCTAATCCTTTCTTTTCTCTAGTATTTCAAGCAACTTTTAAGGTTTTTAGTACAGTGGCTAAGGGCTAGAACTGGGTGAATCATGTTATTTCTGACAGAAGAATGAAGCTGTCCACGTGTGTAATTTCAAGTATGCTGATTCATAAAATGCTAAGTAGCCTTCCCTCTCATCAGTTGACATGCTGCCATTTTGGATTTAAAAAATACTCTAACCAGGATTCATTAACCAGGTCATCTCCAGCTTCTAGACTATGTTGAAGCGCAATTGTTAATGTCTGTTCCAGGGGCGTAGCCAGGAATTTGTCAAGGAGGGGCGAAACCCATAGACTCTTAGCGCTCCGCGCCAACGTGAGTTGGCGCAAAGCGCAAGAAAACTTTGCCTCAAAATGCCTCCCAGATCGCTGGAAATGGCACTTCCCAGACCTATTTACCTCATATAAATAGGGAAAACACTAGCAATATTGTAAAAATAAACATTAAAAAATACCAAAAATATGCTCGGGGGAGGGCTACCCCTTCGCCCCCCTTGGCTACGCGTCTGGTCTGTTCCAACTATTACATATCAGAGGAATTCATTCCTCTAGCAAAGACGGAGACCGATAGTCACTTTGAGGTGAAAGACGGACATGCTTAGATTCAAGATGACTGCTATGTATAAATGATGACTTATTAAATTAATTTAGGCCCTCTATTATTTTGTAGGTATTATGGGATGATTTTTTGTTTTGTATTTATTACAATCTTCTCTGCCAACGTAGGACAGGAAGAGCCCCAAAAGACATGGACAAGTTGGGTACATGCTCCACCACCATGTTAGTCGGTCACATTTAGTTGTTTAAGGGGCAACGTAAAAGGCTATGGGATAGTTTTACCATAAATGTACCAAGGATTTGTGAAACGACTTACCAGGGGTTGAAATACCCGACCGATGACAATAGGACTATGGAAAAATATGCAGACTACGAAATCACTGACGTTTTGCAGAAACAGGCAGCTTTGAGCTTGCCATGCTCCGCCCTAATGAAAATAAGTTGGAGCGCCTATGCACTTGTCGTCTGCTCCATTCATGGAATGGCGAACGCCAGGAGTATGCAGCCCCCTCCCTTGAGAAAAAATGTGGGATTCTAAGCCAAAAATGGAATTTTGAGGGCAAGTAAGCAATTAAAGGGAAAACACCTTTCTGTTGTGAAATGTCTTTCCATTCACCCATGATCCTACATATTTAATTCACTAGAGAAATATCGTCATACATGCAAGAAAAGGTATCGTTTCACGTTATCTAATTGTGACCTTGAATTGGATTTACACAATATGTGGCGTCGTCCTCTATAAACACTACATTGGACATGGTGTCGTTTTAATAGACTCTTTTCCAAATAGCAAGTACAATGGATTGTGAGACAGAGTTTTGAAACACTTTGTTTTTGTCAATGGCATTTTACTGTGGCAAACAATGTTTCACACCAAATTTCTATCCCACAATCCTGTGTGATTGCTATTTGGGAAAGAGTCTATGGAGTGGGTACTCTTTTTCTTGGTATTTTGCTACTCATGTCGGAAGACTGCAGGTTACCGCGGATTGCTGACAGTTAAAGAGTCACAAGATATTGTGAGGTCATGGATTTCATACCAGGGAGCTACAAAGTGGAGTTTACATCTATATACCCCCGAGAGGACATGACCTGATTTTTACCCATGGCCGAAGATTAGATCGTTCATACAAACTGTTAACGAAAAGTTGGAGCAAGTGGCAACAAAGACGAGACCACAAATTTGCCCCAAGTTCTCCGCCGTATCGTTTGTTATACCAGAGAAGGGACGGCTTTGATGGCCTTTTCTGTATTAAAGATCACTGAAAAGTTCTACCAGACGAAGCTAAATTCTAATGGAGAACCTCGCTATGATCAATGATCCTCAGACAGCAGTTGCCATAAGCGTGGGTCTCTTCAATGACCTCACCGATGCGTAAAGGTGTAGTAGCCTATGGCTGTTTTTATTGGACAAGATCGATAAGGGTAGGTAAGTTTGATCAGGGTCGGGCATTATGTTGGCTACATTAATTTCTAGGATTGCACACTAATTTCGCCATTTGTCAACAGCTCTACGCGCATTTACAGGAGTAAGTGAGATCTGACGGGCATTTTGAGGCACCTATATTAGTGTCACAGGGCGGGTGACCCTACAAGAAATTTTAGGTTTGGTGAGTGGCGCTTTCCGAAAACAACTTCAAAAATTACACAAACACATTTCTAACTTACGATTCTTGTATTAACTTAAAAGTAATTTGGGTTAGTAATAATAACAAGTTAAAAAAAAAAGAAAAGATGCCTCAATATTAACTTAAATTCTTAAATTCATTCTTCGCTCATTTCCCTGGTCATTTTTGCCTCGGGTTGTACTATCTGTGGTTTTCCTTAACGGTACTTGAAATGTCAGTCCCATTTCTCTGGACTTAGTTCAAGAAGTTCATAAATGAATATAGAAAAACAATTCCTCAGTCTCAAATCATGCAACATTCACTTTGTTTCAAAATCATACTCCAATCTCCTATCATGAACTGAATATATTCGCTTCTATGAATAAGTTCGCTCGTCACAGCTTGTTCGTGGAGCTATTTTGTAGTTTGGTGGTAGCTAGTTAGGCCATAATCCCGTCATCAGGATAACTTCACACCGGGAAAACCAGATTTCTGTGAAGTACAATGGTTCCCCTTTTAATCGTATATAGCTTTATGCTTAACCAGTAACATTTGCAATTTTTCCAATTTCTCACTTCCAACCCAGAACACGAAGAATACTGCTCCAGCCTAGTTGTGTTTCACTTACTACGTAAAACCCAAATCGACTTATTAATAGATCACACAATTAGTACACTTGTTTTGTCAGTTTTACTTATATTCCTTTTTCTCTTTTGTTTTGGATAAGGATAACTGGAAGGCTATTCTCTAGCTATGTTACACTACTTCTTTTCCACAAATCTCATTACACATTCATCTCACAAGCATGTTAAATAGCCTTACTCTAGTCCTAACTAAATACCATGTTCAACCCGAAAGACCGTTAGCTAACTCACACTAGTAAAAATTCAGCTTTACCTTAAATCTGGTTCTTCACCCCGTATTCAGAAGATTTTCTATCACGTTCGGTGATAAGGCGTCCCATCGGTTCACCTCTCATGGCCCGCACCGGTCGAACGACATGAACTTCACGTTCTCCTCGGTGGGAACCCATAAGAAAAGATACACCCTCAGCGGTGCCTCAACTTCACCTCCACCGGTATACACACCCTCAATGGCGTAAGTCACGTCAACCGTGCCACAACACCTTTGGCAACCTCAGAGCACCGTCTCTCTTGATAGACTGGTTCTGAATACACGAGGAAGCCCACGCTACCCACTACCCCCTTTCTGTAGTTACGTAATCCGGAATTCAACGTGTGAATAGTCTTACAGGCTTCGGGCTAGCAAGCAATGCCTTACAGCTCACTAAGCCAACCTGGCATCTAGGCAATTATGAATGTATTAACATAAATTATCATGTTAAATAAGAGGTAAGAGGTCCATCACCTCGTGACAATTAGCCTATGCGTTAAGGTTGTATACCTGGACGATTAAGTGGCTTAATGGCGGGCCACACTACAGCGATTTTCAATCCGACATCCGATCCGAATTTTTCAAAATCGGACTAATAGTCTTTTATTCAGACTTTTTCCTAAGGATGATCACGCTATATCGATAACTGATCCTAGTTTGTCTCACAATAAACTGTTCTACTACCATTGTATAACTTATACCGCTAAACAGAGGGTATTTGTTCGAAAATCAATCCGATTTGTCACGCGTGTCCCATAAACACTGTCTGCCGATGTGACGTCACGAAATAATTAGTTTACATTTCATTTCGATGCAAATCATATATTTACACAGGTTGGCAAATTTTTGGCTCTTTCCGACCAGGGATGGAGAAGATTTTAACTAAAATTCACAAAAATCGCCCGCGTGTGACCTGCGCTTATTGTGGTGACCCTGAAAAATAACATTCTCAGATGAATTCCCAGAGTTACGACCAATTGACCGAAGATATAGATTGACTCACCAAGCACAAGAAATCAGAGCTCGTCTCATCCCATCCATGGACGTTTGTTGGTGCACTGATCGACTTCACTAAGTGTTGCCCTTATCACACAGGGTAGACGATGCGACCAATTCAGACCAGATTTTAATTTGTAAACAAGAAAACATCCCCCTGAACTCCGAGAGATTTTTCTTTTCCTCTAGGTATCTTGAGAGTCTACTCAGAATGGGGGAGAATATCGTCCCTCCGTCGGCTTGATATAATTTCACTGATGTTCCCCTCTTGGAGTCTTTTGATCCATTATATGACAAATTCGTGACTCTCGTTTCGGCTTCCCTATATACTTCCAGCATTCCTGTGAAGTGATGACGTTATAAGATCCCTAGTTAATAGATTACAAGCAGCCATTTTTCAACATTCTGAATGGCACTTGTCACCTGACGATGGATAACTCCCTTTACAGAATTATAGTCCAGTGGCATTATGAAATGACCAAAGACAATCTGCAGCAGAATTCATTTGTTTTAACCATTTTGAGTAGCTAGCAAAAATAACACAATAACAGTATAGGAAAACAAACGTTTTAAAAGTGTTAAATTAGCACAACTAAAAATTTGGCCCCATTTTTAAACTACTTTTGCCCACATCTGGTGTTCTGAGACTCGTCTAGATCACAGGCGTTCGAAAGTACATATGCTACACTATATATATATATATATATATATATATATATATATATATATATATATATATATATATATATATATATATATATATAATAAGACAAGGTAGGTCATTTCTCACAATATGTGATGACAAGGAGTAGGCCCAGTCGTACTTCACTGCTAGTGTTTCCACACTTTAAATCGTTTTTCCTGACATGGCCGATTTTCACGTAATGTTAGATTGCATTTCAGGAAAAATGCTTCAGAGTATGGAAGCACTGGCAGTGAAGTGCGACTGGGCCATAGAGTAGGATAAAAGAGCTAGAATGCGCACTCCTAATACCGCGTACGTAAATCCGTTGTGATTGCATGGATGTACATGTAGATCACAGCATGTGTGTACAAACTGTATATGGCGGCCGAGTTTCTCCCATGCAATCACAGCTGTTTCCGGGAGTGAGCACTCTAGTTCCTATATTCTACTCTATTGAGGGGGCCCACACTTTGTCACCACATATTGTGAGACACCACCTACACTGTCTTTTTATATATATATATATATATATATATATATATATATATATATATATATATATATATATATATATATATAGTGTGTGTGTGTGTGTGTGGGTGTGTGTGTGTGTGTGTGTGTGAAGTATATGTACTTTCGAAAGCCTGTGGTCTAGATTTACTTATGCTGTCTATATCTTTGATTTCATGTTCAAGAAAGATTTTTATATTTTAGAATTAATTTGTGGTCATTCCGTAGCACATACTGTGCACAAATTCGAATTGACCGCATTGGCGCTTTGCATGCTTCTAAGTATCTGATCTGAGCTTTTAGACTCACTTAATGCTAATTGCGACACCCATATTTTCATGATCAAGAGAAAAAGAAAATTGACTCTTTGACCCAATAACCACTTGCAACAAAGTTTGGATGATTGATGCAATGCATATATATATATATATATATATATATATATATATATATATATACATAGGTAAAAATGAAGTAGTAAATAGTGCTAAAAGTTTGTGAAAAATTCCACGACGTTTCGGGTTTAAACCCTTCATCAGGTGGCAAAAATGCAACTGATCGTTGACACGGCCAAACGTACAATTTAAAAAATACACAATAAAATTGGGCACGGTAAACTTCGGCTAGGAAAACAGACAGTGTTAAGTGGTTACCACAAGTCAAAAAATGCAGGAATTGCTGCGTTATAACAGTTCAAGTCTAACGTTCAGACCATGTGGGGAGAGGGTTCCAAGTTTCATGATTAGGCGGTTTTCGGCAACTTGGAACCCTGTCCCCACATGGTCTGAACGTTATATTTCATGAGTTGAAAGATTGAACGTTCTATTCAACGAGGCGAAGCCGAGTTGAATAGAATGTTAAATCTTTCAACGAATGAAATATAATTCATACTATCGCACGAATGAAAAACATTCATTATTTGTTTTATATAACACCTTATAACTACCTACCTTGATCTAGTCGTTGGTTAAAGTTGTGTTTTTGAGGCCACGATGGTTCTTGTTTGTCCGTGTAGCGCAGCTCCATGGTTTATCGTTTGCTCGATACGCGTTTACGTGCCTATTACGTACGATATGCAATGTACGGTCCCCAATTTGAGTCGCGGCACAGCTTGTACGTACTGCAATGATCGGTGACGTCATTGCCGTTGGTTAGTATATACTAACCAACGACCGTGGGTTAGTATATACTAACCAACGGTCGAGCACCACAATCTTGATGATAGTGCCGAATCACCAATGGCATGTGACCACCAGTCCTCCAATCAAATGTAGAGAAATTAATAAGGTGTTATATAATATATACTAACCAACGACCATGGGTTAGTATATACTAACTAACGGTCGAGCATCCACAATCTTGATGATAGTGCCGAATCACGCATAGCATGTGACCACCAATCTTCCAATCAGATGTAGAGAAATTAATAAGGTGTTATATAATATATGTTGTCGAAGTGCTTGCAGTTACTATACGCACCCTTGCCCAGCCTATACTCAGTACGGAGCGCCTGTGCACGAAACTCTGTTGAAGGTCCATTTAAGTTAAGCCAGTGACTAACAAAAAAGGGCCCTTTGAGTCATCAGTCCCTAAAATATGAAGCGGTCAGGTACCTTCAGCTCAGAGGCGTCGCCAAACTTTTTGAAGTTTGGGCACTGGGTGGCATAATGTTCCACCAAAGGGACACACTAACATGAGGGACTGAGCAGCCTTGAAGGAGTTGTGGTAACACAAAGTGGTTCCTTCCTCTGAAGGCGTTGGGGCCCAGAGCCCTTCGTATGGTCCTGGTGGGATCCAAGGAGGAGACCCCGGTGAGGGTACAAGGGGAAAATCCCCCGAGTCCCCCTTCTTATTTTGTTATCTGCAAATAGCATTACATGGAAAGTAAGCAGACCACAAAATAAAATTCACAACTTTACCTAATTTGGACTGACAATAAACTGATTCGGGCTGGGGGTCAGTTTATCTGCCGGATTATGTTATGGTTTGCATTGGGCTACATAAATCCACTTATCTGCCCAGTAGGAGTTAATGTTGGAAATAACCCTTACAATTAGCGAAGTGATTCTCAAACTGTCTGAGGGTCAGGGCCAAAATGCGTTACAATGGGCGGAGGCCGAGGGCTGCAAGGGATGATCTCAGTATTAGAGAGAGGACACTCTCGCAAAGGCGAAATTCATACGTAAGAGGTCGCTCAGCTGTATCTGTGGCAAATAGGGGCAGAGTTTTAAAGGAACGAAATTTTCTTAAGAAAGTTTTTTTAAGAGGGCAACCTGCAACCTTACAGCATCCTACGGGACCCGCCCGACCTCAGCCCGACCATGGCTTTCCAGACGCCCTAGATGGCTGGAACTCGCACTTTGAACCACAAATTTGTGTCAACAATTTCGTGTGGCGAAAGGATTTTCCCGAGAGGGTGGCTTATCTCCCCAACGGGAGGGTAAAATGGAAACCCCAGAAAAAAAAGTGACGGGTTGCCGAAAGGATGGGCAGTGCGAAAATTTTGGGCATTCCCTTTGAAAACAAATTGAAAATTTAGGTTTTCATTAAGAGTCTGCCCTTCTTTAGAGCAAATTGAAGAAACTCGTCGGTCGGCTGGTCCTTGTTGGGGGATTACTTACTTTATCATAAATTTTACGCCCCCAACGAAACTGGCATTTCCCTAAGGGGAAGTCTTCCCGAAGGAGGGTCATTTCTCTCGCCCTTACCCCATATGCGGTTACTGTATACCCTTGGTCAGCCTATACTAGTACCGAGCGCTAGTAAGTGTCTGCCAAGAGTGTACGCTATCTAATACCACCAGCCTGCTAGTACCGAGAGCCTGTGGTCAAAATATCTTAAAGTTTCAATCAAGTTAAGCCAATGGCTAAGAAAAAAGACAATCAGAGACAGCAGTCATTAACAAATTTAGCAGTCACGTTTCTCCTGCGCAGTGGTGTCGCCAGATTTTTCGAAATGGGGGGGGGGGGACTCGGTGGCAAAATGTTCCACCGAAGGGGCACATCGATATGAAGAACGGAGCCTCACTAAAGAAGTCGTGCTGGCACAAAGTGGTATCATGAAAGCGTCTTGGCGCAGGGACCTTTCAAAGGGCCACCTGGTGGGGTCCAAAGACAATCCCCAGTGCGGTTTCAAAAGGGAATGTCCCCAGAGGCTCTGGGTTATCAAATTATTTGTAAATGGCATTGCATGGACACTAAGCAGACCACAGAAATAAAAATCACAATTTTACCCAACTCGGACTGACAATATACTGATTCGGGTGTAAGGGTGTCAGCTTGTCCGTCGGATTTAGTTATGGTTTGCATTGGGCTACATAAAACCACCCATGCTCCTCAGCAGGAATAAATGTCGATACAACTACCTTCCAGTTATGTCACTTAGGCCTACTTTTGTGCGCGCTTCACTCGTGCACAAAGCCGAGGTAGTCTCAATGGGCATTAGCCACCAATTTTTCTCGGTTTACTACAGATTAAAATGCAGGAAAATGTTCATTCTACAATTTTAAGACACCCCAAAGCCAAAGCCTACTACATACAAGACTTCTTTTTTCAAATTTCCCAGGCGAGGCCTTGTATCCGCCGCTGTGCATGCACTTTCGATGCGCTAATACAGTGATTCTCAAACGCGGCCCCTGGACACTGTCGGTGCGGCCCCTGAATTGATTTTACGTTTGGGAAAAGAATCATATTCGACAAGTAAAAAACCTGGCAAATTTGAAATAAGGAGCAATAATCCACGCTGACATGCATGTAAAATCGTTTATTTTGAAGTCACTACTTGACTCATTTTAAATTTGTTCTCCAGAAGTGGTGCTAGATTGCTTAGGGCCGGTGCACACTGCACCGACCCGACTGCGATCAGATGCAACAGGACTCGACTGCTCGTCGAGTTGCATGCAGTTGTGACCAGTTGCGTCGGGTTGCAGTCGGATCTAGCCGCACGTACACTATACACGAACCCGACTGCCACCTGCAAACTCATGATTGTTCGATATCGCGTCTCGCAAAAAATGGCAGGTATCACAAACAAATCGTTGCGTATACGTCGGCGTTTATTGTTGCTTTAGTGCTTAACCCGTGCTTTAAATGAAGACTTTGACAGTGAAATTAAGCCGAAAAGAGTGGTAGGGCAGTATAAAGAGGCGTCATGAAGATATGGTACTGACTGTCAAAGCTCCAGTAATTTCATCTCTTGTTCTTCTGTCCACATGAGAGCTGCCATTTTGTTTTGTGCTCTGTCACTTGATTCACAATGTTTTGTCATTGACTATACACTAAAATCGCGTCGCTGTCGGGTCGGTAACAGCCGCACACTGCCACGACCCGGCTCATCTACGAAGCAACCCCCTCCCCCCACACACACACACAGAGATACAGCTGAGGGACCTCTTACGTATGAATTTCGCCTTGGCGAGAGTGTCCTCTCTCTAATCCTGAGATCATCCCTTGCAGCCCTCGGCCTCAGCCCATTGTAACGCATTTTAGCCCTCACCCTCAGAAAGATTGAGAATCACTTCGCTAATTGTAAGGGTTGATTCCAACATTAAGTCCTACTGGGCAGATGAGTGGTTTTATGAAACCCAGTGCAAACCATAACATAATCCTTCACTGGCTTAACTTGAATGGACCTTCAAGAGAGTTTGATGCACAGGCGCTCCGTACTGAGTATAGCCTGGGCAAGGGTGCGCACAGTAAGTGCAAGCACTTCGACAGCATGTACTAGCACCACCAATCTACATGGACAGTATTTGACACCCTAGTATTTCCTGCGGTTCACCACCTTGTTGTATGTAAGCCTTTAGAACACAATGGAAGTGTCCAAGTTAATCCCTTAAAACCCTTCATAATAAGTGGGTTGATTACCACAGTGCTGTATCTGCGTTCGAACATAGTAAGTACCACGACCTACGAACGTGATAATTATTACGTACGTACGTAATAATTATTACGTACGTACGTAATAATTATTACGTACGTACGTGATAATTATCACGTACGTACGTAATAATATCACGTACGTACGTAATAATACTACGTACGTACGTAATATTATTACGTACGTACGTAATATTATTACGTACGTACGTAATAATACTACGTACGTACGTAATAATTATTACGTACGTACGTAATAATATCACGTACGTACGTAATAATACTACGTACGAACGTAATAATTATTACGTACGTACGTAATAAAAATTTTTTTTACCATGTCCTATCTAGAGCTTCGTAACTTTGTGTATTGAGCACTATTCTGATCAGTATTGAACTATGTTATTTATAAATATATATATATTTATATACATACATGCATACATATATTTATTCTTTATCGACTAGTATTGGGTCTCCCCTGTATCTCCAAAGTATACCTCTGTCGCTGAACGAATTGCTACTTACTGACTTAATGGCTAAACAGTTTGTTCGAATATTCTTATGTTACCTAGTCTTCACTAACATACATGACAGTGACCCTTTTCACATGTGATGTTATCAAAATATACCACTCTTCCTTCAACGGATGGTAAAGAATACTGCAAAACATATACATCAGACTTAAACAGTGAGGTGCATGAAGGCACCAGCTTTGCAGTAACATCTGCTCACTTCATCGAGGAAGTCAGTACACTGTAATTTTTTGTGTGTTGCTTTTATTTGTCCCGTTATGCATATGTCTTGAAAAGGCCAGGGACCTTCCTTCAAGACATGTAAAATATCCTTTCTTTCTAAGCTCATTATTTTCATTTGTCAAACCTTCTTCAGAAACGTATGTTTTGTTATTTAATCTCTCTCTTTTTTTTTTGCTCTACCAACATTTCATATAAAGCCATTAATGTATTCAGCTCTACAAATATCTAGTTTTTACTCATAAGTTGTCAGACTAGTGTCACGTATCGGTTTTGCATCACTTCATGTCTTGAATTTAAAACTCATGTGCTCAATTGTTCTTTCCAAACCCTGCCTCAAAAGAGCTCATTAATTCATTGGCGTCCTGTTATCGTAAAGGAGTAAGCAACTTTATTTTGAAATATCATCCATCTCACAAATCTCATCTTCTATCCCTTGTAGTCTCTCCTGGTCCTTCAGAATATCAACATTGCACATTGAATATTAAGCATGGTATGTGGAAAGTAAACCAAGGTGTTATTCCGAATGAGTTCTCTCCAATTCATAGACGAGGTACTCTCACCTCATTGACATGATTCCATGCATAAATTAAGTAACCAGGGTATACGTATTTATACTGAGTTACTGACTAAATTTTCCCTTAGCAACAAAAATCTTGATATTTGATGTTCCTTTTGAGCTTATGGCAAAAGAGCAGGCCTGCTATACTGATCTAAGCAAGGAGGTGGTATAAGGAATTAGCTTAAACCACCTTCCTGATATCAGATTAGCCATTTCTCAGCATTTAGTGGGTAGTATAGGCCTTATATATTAACGTCATTTTGGAGGCAAAACAATGAAGCACATTGCACGCACGTAGTAGACTTTGCACGCACGTTTAGTAGATTTAATTTCCGTATTCCTGCGATAAAAATCATATAATTACACAGGTTGGCAAATTTTGGGTTCTTTTCGACCCGAAATGGAGAAGATTTTAATAAAATCTTAAAAAATCGGATCCGAATCGGATCCGAATTCGTTGTAGAGTGACCGCGGCTTTACCCGTGTATCTGATTGATTGACAAATCAACTGCCTGCATTTGCTGGTGTTACCTGCAATGATACGCGCTTGACTCCAAACGAGGAAACACTTTCTGCTCTGTGGCGTCATATACACCAGGGCTATATTAGAAATTGTTAAAATCAAAACTGGTTGTATACAGTGTATGCCAAGAAGAGACAACTGATGATCATTAAATTCGTGCGGGCCAAATTCTCGTTCCCATAAAACACTAGAAGCAGACTCATGTTTTACCACAAATCTGCGAGGTGATACTTCTGTTATTTGGTAGGACAGTCCGGAAAATTCTCCCTTTTGGGAGAAAAACCAAGATTCTCCCAAATGGGAAGAAACTTTTACAAAACAGAGGTTTTCCAGCCTAACATGGACAAGGATTCGCAAGAATGAAACCATTCAAGAACTTACCCTTTTCTCAGGAACGGCGTGGTGAACCACCGATTACGACGTAGCTAGGAGCTTAAACCTCGAGGTATAAGTGAAAAGACCAAATGTAAACACGCTACCTCGCGGCAAGCTTACATGCCAAGATGATCCCACAAAACTGAAGGTCGTAAGAATTTGCAATGAACAGGGAAACTCTGGCAACGAATTGGAAGATATGCCCTTCACTGTCACTTTATATTATGGATTCCTCAAGGTTGACTGGTACTGGGTATATTATGAAAGAGGTTTTTCTTCAAAAGAACACCTTTGTCAATAATAATATTGAAAAAATCAGATTTTATGGAAAATTTACATTTTCCTCGATCTAAATTTTGTCCAATTCAAGACCCCAGAACATTATAAATGATAGAAGAAAAGTTAGCAATAAATCACAATAACTTAACACCTGTTCAACAGCTATTAAACTTACTCCCTGCCGTCAAGAGAGTTGGCACCACACAATTCTGTGGTAGGGAAAGACTTGGTAAATAAAATGGAATATCGACAAACGATCTGATAGGTCAATAAAACACAAGTGAGGGAGTAGGTGCAGCTAGAGAACACCTCGTTTATGAGCTCTGCTTTATGACTAGTTACATTTTAGGCTGACGGGTATTTTATTGGTTTGTACGACTGTGTCTTCTGTGGGATCAACTTCTCATGTACGCTCGCTAAATAATTATTAGAGGTATCATGTCATATTGTCGGTGATCATAACTTCCGTTGTATCATATCATTGGTACGCCTCACAGTTTGTAATAAGCTAAGTGCGAAAACCTTAGAAATCTCTCGCTCACTTTGCATTTAACGAGATAATTCAAATAAATCATGTGCTGTGCAAACTTAGTCTCGGCAGAGTTTGGAAGGATCAATTCAGCAGAACGTATTCACAATTAACAAAGGTACACAAAATAAAGCACGAAGAGACACATTAACATCATAAAGACAGCCTGTATTTTAAACTATTGTTCATTGAGAAATATAAATAATAAATGATATGAACTGTCGACATGGCAACTCATCAGCTAAGGAGTCTTTGAAAGAGCTTTGCCTATCATAAGCTCATCATTAGTTAAGGTCTACCAGTGAAGGGACTTATTGCTAGCACTTAAGGAAAGACGAAGATTTTATAAAAAAAAAATTGCAATAGAAAGTAATCCCACGGCAGATTGTAAGGTGATATACTACCGTTACTGCATTGTTGGAGTCTCAAGCAAAGGCTACGTGGGCCTATTCAGTCAATATCACATGTGATAATAATCAAATTGATAATCTTATTTAGAGATTTTATGACAGACTAATGGTCGAGGAAATTTTCACATCATTTGCCACCCCATGATTGACCACCAACAATAATTATATTTTTGAGATCCAAAAGTGAGATCCAATGCTGGCCGTTAAGGCAAAAATGGTGTAATTGAGAACAGAAAAGCTGTGCAAAAGGTTTTGCAACTGTTTGCTGAGTGATATTCAATTGACTAAATATGTATTGTATAAAAGTTGTGTTATTCATTGGAATCGTTTACTTTGAAAAGTCGCGAGTTTTTGGCAATGGTAAGTTAACTAATATGGTTTTTCATTCTTGGTTTATTCCAACAGACTATGTTAAGCATAATTAATTACTATCATGCCACCATAATCATTTTCTACTGGTGTTTGTAAGTGATTGTTTGTATCCGGGCTGTATCCGAGTCCAACTAACCTCAGTTCTAGCCAATTCCGATTTCAATGGCCCCAATTTCGGGCCAATTCCGAGTCCGCCCAAAGTCCGGTATAGCTGGCAATTAAGCACATCATAACATGGTTCTATCACCTTTTACATGTACAGGTAAATCAGTTGCTTATTGTTCAGAGTCAGTTCATAGGCTGGCCCACCTAGTATTTTCGTTACTTAAGTGTGTGTCCATATACATAAATAACACTGCCCAACAAATTCAGATATTACAATGGAGCCGTAATCTTTAAGTAATCTTCCACTACTGTGGCTGGAGTTGCCTTCTAGTTTAAATCCAGTTGCAGCTCATTTCCAGCCCCTTTGCGATGCTGGGACCTCAATTCCGGACCAATTTCGAGTCGGGAATTTAGTCCGAGTTCGCACTAGGAAATAACCCTGTTTACAGTTAATAAAATATGGTTCACTTTCTTCCATTCTGACATTGCAAGGTTTCCTTCGTATTATACTTAAGCCAAACCCTGCTCCTGCATGACTGTTCCGTTACCGTTCATGGCAGTAGGTAATCTGTACTAGAAACCGACGAGGTCGGGGTCCACTTTTAGTTGGATTGCAGAATCCTGTTTGTAGCGCGCGTCCTCTTCATTGTAGTTGCACTATTAGAAGCAATATGCTACACTTTAGACTGAGATAAATCTACAGGATGACTCGAATACTCGAACCTAGTTTTCGAACTCAGATTTTCCTGCCCTGGTCCGTAAAACAGTATATAGTTTGAGGCCTCTCAGCTTCTGTTGTAAGCCTAGGGTACATTATAAGGGTTGTGTGGGGAGGGGGATAATGTGTGAAAATACCTGATCAGAACGCCCCACCATTTGCAAACCAAGAACCATTAAACACAAACAACGACAATATTTCCCAGAATGTCAACCGTGTTGCAGGAAATGGCACTTTAGTGGTCTTGTGAGTTGCATCTACATATTCTTTGTCTGAGATATCATCTTTAAGAAACTTTACCTTCAAAAAACGAAATGGAAGAAATTTTACTCAGAAAGTCACTTTGTAACAGAAAAACAGGATTTAAATTAAGGCGGGTGCATACTTCCAGATTTGAACGGGCTATAAAACTATAAGAATCACGTGGTCATCCCTTGCTCACCTGGGCTAATCACAAACATACCCCAGAGGTGAAGTGTTAAACTTTCAAAGTTTTATAGCGCTGAAATGGAGTATGAACCAGCCTTTAAATTAAGGTTCTCTTTATAAGCGATTTTGTCATCTTGAACACAGCTCCTATCATAATTTTTCTAAGCTATTGACTGCTAGGCAGTATTCAAGGTTGGAGAAGGGCTGCTTATACGTAAAGTGAAGCCTCACATAAGGTACCGAAAGTCCTTCATTAGCGGGGATCAGGCCTTCACACGGAAATTTGGAAAAATGAAGCTCTTGCAAGTATCCTTCTTCTACTAGGGGTTTGGGAATATGACATTCTTTCTTTATGTTTACGAATCATGGAGGGGCTTATATAAACGGTGCTGTGGACGAGTGAATAAAGGAGTTGGCATTTGAAGCGATGAAGCTTGGCAACCAGGAGGTTACTGGTTCAAAGTAAGGTGGGTTTTTCATCCAACAGCAATCTACTACTTTCCTATCTGAACTAGCCTTTTCAAATTCAAATGAGACCAAATTTGATCTAGCCCGAAGTGAAGTTGTTGTTCATTAATCATGCAGGCTGCTTCCACATTTGTGGTTGCTTAGCTTCGTTAAATAACTGCCCTTCAAGGCCTCAAAGTTACACCTGGAGCTGCAAATTAACAAGGGTAGAATTCCGTAATAGGTTATCTTGTCTAGGACTAAATTGTCGTTATTTGAAAGTAGATACTTCACTTGTAGGTAATATCCATTGCCTGCAAATAATCAGATAACACGAAATGATAGTATAGTACATACACTATTTATTTATAGCATTATTTTTATGTGGAAGACAACAGATAAGAGTATTGAAGCTGGTACCGAAGTTACATTACAGTGGATAGATATCACGGCAAATTACTAGTTTGCTAAAGTCAACAGCTGCATAAGAAAACCCAGCCAAAATGGTCGCTGTCCTATTATAGTTTTGAGGTTTCCTGGGAGCAATACCTGAAGGTTAAATTGATAATTGAGTAAATCAGGCTATGTATGTAACTGTTAAAGAGGTGTTTCTGAAGATGTAAACCAAAAAAGTCGATGATTTCATTTACTGCTGGTGACGGAGAATATTAAAAACAGAGTGATGTTGTTTTTTACTTTTGTATTTTTTAAAACTTTCAAATAGGCTCAATTAAAAGAAATTCCAAACGAAGTAAACCTTTTCCTTTGGTTGATCAACAATACGCTTTCGTAATTATGCCTCTCCCTTCGAAACATCGTGTCAACACTCTGAAGGTCCCATATCGTTTAAAGGCAACCATCGACATATACTTTGAACCGTGGCTGGATCACCCCACACTATATAAAATTGAAGCGGATGAGGGTCATATGACCTGTTCTGCGTGCTTAAGAAGTGCACGGTAATCGAGCGTTCGAATCCGATGGGGACATTTGAATGTGCGATCCTTACGATCGTGGCCTTCAACATCACACCTGCGGTGGCACGGTCGTCACGGATATTACTGTTGTTTAGTTAGTGTGGACGCTACACCATTCTGAGGACACCCAGCACCCAAACATACTGTGATGTTGGATGTAGTCCTTTTCCAATCGTTTGTGCTTCTTGCCTTTTAACAATTTGACTGGAAGAAAGACCGTCGATAAAATATACAACACACAGTAACGACTACCTTCAGAGAAGAAAACTACAAACCTTTCATTTCCTAGATAGCACATACCATTGGCGTTATGCTTGGCCAATGTTGGCAACCGTTGGCAACAGTTGGTATTATGTTGTGTAGGTAACTAAAGACAGTGCCAACATTTCACAAACCTTACACAGCCAACAGTGGAAACATCATGTACTGCCAACATTTGACCAACTCTGGTAGGCCAATTGTAGGTCATCATGCATTTAACCAACATTAAACCAACTTCAAGAAGCTAACAGTTGGATGCTTCACATTTCACCTACATCGAACCACTTTCATAAAACCAACCGTCGGTCATTATGTGTTCAGCCAACACTCAGCAAGCTATGTTTGCCAACCGTTGGGCATTATGTCATAAATCAACGTTGAGCCAGTTTTAAGGGACCAACTGTTGGGCATCGAACCAGCGCTGGACCAACAACATAAACACTATAATAAAATACTAATAAATCAGTATAAAAGACTTTATGTATAGACCTGTAAAAATAGTAAATCGAGGTTCAAAATTCTTCAGCTAGCATTTATCTGTGATAATATCATGTTCAATATAAAACAGCAACAGCGGATGTGGATTAAAATTGTTCAAATTAATAGTTATTGATCGACTGGTGTGCTGAATCTGAAAAACCTTTAAAAGTTGGCCTACAACCCATGGCTAGACCAGATCCAAACGTTGGATTCCGGTTGTGGTTTGCCAAACGCTGACATTGGTTTAGGTTGGCAAATGGTACGCGCCTCAGCATTGGTCCAACAATGGACCACCAGAAAAATACTAAGCTGGTCATTTTGGTATCAAGTCAACCACATAATTCTTTGAACTACAGCTATTTCTAAAGTTTACATTTATAGTGAATATTTTGCAAAACGTCCACTTACGCTGTGGGAATTTTTGCTACGACAATTTTAGAAACTGTTGAAAATGCTGTGACATTCTATTAGAACATCAGGTTTATACATCTTTCATCTGACTGGAGCATTCCGAACTTTTCAAACGTGATTGTGTTTATCACTTAATACAGGTCTAATTGAAATAAATTTTGGCAAGCGATTTTCATTTTTTGCAGGAAACTATTTTTCTCAGTTGTACAAAACAACATAAAGAAGGAGCAATTGAAATGTCATGTATAAAACTGTGCTTTTAATCGTTTATAGGAACAAACGAGTCTCACTGAATATATAACCGCCAAACCACTATATTCATTTTTATATTTGGGTTTCCACATTTAATTCCAACTGCGTTGGGAAGTGACCTTTTGGCTAAGATTATGTATAGTATCTGTTATTGCCAGTCGAGGACGGGACCACTCATGACAGGCCCATGATGTAGAGGTCTAAGGGTCAAGCGGTGGTCAGTTAGGTTTTTTGTCCCTTGGGACGTAGCTCATTTGGGAGCAAAACTTCTTTGGGAGTAATGTTTGGTTTCGCCCCTTAGCTCCTCGCCAGAGAGTCGAGGGAACTTTTGAAAAGGTAAAAAGAGGTGAATATCCAGTCAAAAACGGGACCACGCATGACAAACCCTTGATGGTGAGGTCTGAGGGTCGAGAGGTTAGTCAGTTAAGTTTGTGACCTTTCGGGGACTTATCACAATGGAACAGAACTCCTTCGGGAGTAACATTTGGTTTCGCCAACGTTTTTGTCTTCGCAGGAGTGGAGGGGAGTTTGGAAAAAGTAGAAAGTGGCTTACATTAGCAATACGGCAGTACTGGTGGTTTTTGCAACTTGTAGAAGGTAACTTCTCTGAGATATTTCATAATGGGTTAGAATAATGAGCAGTTTATTAGGAGACGTTTTGTCTGAAGCGAGGCAAGTTTAGTTGGTGCAACACTGTGCCAACCATTCTTTGCACTGTTGGATATTAAAAGTGGTTAAAACGTTGGCAAAATGTTATTAGCCCACTGTTAAAAAAGACAAATGTTTACCAGCTAGACCATTGATCAAATGTTTGCCAGCTAACAGTTGGCACCACTTCTTAACCACCATTGACCAAATGTTGGAACCAACAGTTGGGGCAACGTATTTGCCAGCGATGGCCCAATAGCAAAACCCTAGGTAGGCAAAATGTTAGCCAATCAAAAAATTGTTTGTAGGTCAAATCTTTTCCCAATGATCACCCACCCATTCAGATAACACTAGCCCGATCGTTTGGCCAACCAAGTCCCTAATGTTGGCCCAACATTATTGTGCTGTCTGGGTTCCTGATGCTATCGGCATTTTGATGGAGGATTTTTATTGCAGTTGGGAAGACAAGTAAGTGGATCAGATTCACAGATATTACAAGCATAAATGCAAACTCCTAATCGCTTTTTGGAAAAGGATCTATAAGGTCACCCTTTTCTATAGATTTTATGCATGTGACGTCACACACAAGAAAGTGCTCCCAACAGAAGAGGTAGTAGCGTAGCATTACAACACACGCCAACACAAATGTAGATAGCTAATTTGTGTACAGGTCGGATGAGCGCGAAATTCTGCTACGCGCGCGTGAAGTCCACGTTGTGCGAACAGTGTGTTTAATTGTTCGCTTTCTAAAATAATTCGTTGAATGACGTCAATGCATAAGGTCTATATGTGCTTTAAAATCAAAGCGTATTTTACATTGACATTATCCGTATAGTTCTGTAAAGTATGTCTATGACCGCAGATATTGTTTACAAACTTCTTCTCTGCACGGGGGGGGGGGGGAGTTGTAGATAATGAAAGTGTAAAATAAAGTGATGCACTAGTATTTTGTCGTGGAAAGCAAAAGGAAGTCAGACAATACACGTGTGTATAGACCTTAACCTTAGAATTTCTCTGGACCTTATGCATATTACGTCAAAAAGCAAAACGTACGTCCTCGACTGAGCTAAGCTCCGTTTGCAACTTACACCAACACTAATCAGGGTGCCTCGACGGACGTTCTTCCTTTGGTTTTTTACTTATCTTCGATGTCAGAAAGCAATACACGAAGAAACTCACTCCCCAAATCTCCCTTTAAGAAATATGAAAATAAAAAAGTGGAAAGCCAATCATGACTAAGAACTTTCGACTATTATAAATATCCACAACGTTATGACTTAACAGCCAATTGAAAACGTGGTTGGAAGCAAGCTTCCCTTAAGCCAACATAAGTGAGTCTCCATTCAACACAGTCATTATCGATATGTCAAGCACTCAGTAAACGGAATAATTCTTTTGTAAAATACCTTGCACTGAAAGTATAAGGGCGACGTAATCGTTAATAAATTCTAAAAATTTCTGGAATAAGTATACTACGCCGTGTATCATGGGGACGTAGCTTGGTTGGGAGCAAGTTCCTTTGGGAGTAGAACTCTTTTGGAAGCAATGTTTGGTTTTAATGTTTAGGCTCTGCGCTAGAGATTCAATGGCACTTTGGAAAAAAGTGACCAATAACAATGGCGGTGCTAATGAATATTTATAAAGATTCCCGAACATCCACCTTCACCACGAGTGAGACTCAGAGCAATACGTGAAAAATCCAAAAGTGAAAATATTTCTTTGAGGCAGGGTGACTATGACTACAGCAACACATGCAGACAGCCAATTTGTGTACCGGTCGGTTACGCGTCTGAGACCACGTGCGTGTGCGAAGGCTGCGTCGTGCGCAAAGTGTATGTAACAAAGTCATTTGCCTTACTCCAGCCATTGATATCAGCGTTTCCAGCTATCTAGCTTCATGCGTTGTTTGTCATTTAACGTGACGTCGGCGTGACGCCAATGCGTAAGTCTGTATGTACCCAGTACACATCACATTGCATACTGTACTGCACACTCAAAAATAGCAAATACATGCATAGGCTTGTTACCCTTTTGCATTTGGATGCCAGGCAACAATAAGGTAACCCAAACGAGCTCCTATATGAGCACAAGAACACTGATGCAAGGCACAAACGGTGTTGCAAGAATTCCAATTCCAATCGTGACCCAAACGGCCTTCTAAGAATTTCAGTTCCAATCCTTCTTTGGAATTGACAAACGAGAGCCATCTCAGGACTTCTGTAGTTTTCTTCAGACGTGTACCGATTACTGCAGAACTTTCGCAGAACTTCGAGAATGATTACAAAACGAACTGGTTACGTCATAGTTCTAAATTAAGGGATGATCTTACGACGGAATCTCTAGAAGTGAGAAAATACTAGAACGATTTCACTGGTCTTAAAAGCTAACAGTCGTACTGAAGACCCTGAGATCATAACCTACACTGACAGAGATATACTCCACTCCAGCTGAGGGACATAAACCAAGCTGCAGAGCTTCTTACCCGTTCATGCATTCTCTTACAACTCCTCCATTGCCTCAATAAAGATTTGCTAACGAATTGAGACCCTTAATCGTTTAGTAAAACCAGCATCAACCAAACGTGGATCTACAGTACAACGACGAGAGGCCTAACGTTAAAAGCCTAACCTAACAACGGTGTGAGTGCCAGGAAAGGCTACGTCCAAGGCAACAGATATGTCTCTCAAGTAAATATTGTAAATACTGGCCAGTTTGGAATATTAATCTCATTCTTCTGCTATTTTTTGCTTTTTCGGGGTTTTGTATCGTACCTAGCCGTAAATAGCCGGCCTATTTATCGACCTTTTCTTAGTAATCAGATTGCTGATTTGGGAAACACAAATAAAATGCCACACTTATAACATGGAAGTACTACCCCGGAAAATTTACATTGTTATAGCAAAGAAAATCCGGTCTCCCTTACTTGAATTAGTAAACCCGGGTATTTTAATTCCTGACTGGCCCTTTTCCGAGCAAGTTAACATATTTTTGTTACTAAAACATTAGAGTTAATGCAGTAAAACAATGGGCGTCAATCCTGGGGGACGGGGGGACAAGTCCCCCCACGTTTCGATGGGTGGGGGACACAATATCAAATGTCCCCCCCCCCAAATTTGCGTAAAAGAGTAGTGTCGTGGCTCTATTTGACTGGCTTTTTGAGTAGCATGTTGGTTTGTTGGGCAATTGTTAAGTGTCTCGATGCAGATTCTGAATGTAGATTTCGTCAGGGAAATCTACTTTAATGACAAAATTTCGGCGCGCTTCGCGCGCATGCGTCACGGTTTGCACTCCTTCTCATGACCATTAAAAAGGTAATTATACATGGAACTATTCTTATAACAACACTTTCCGAAAACAGACATACATCTCCAAACATCTGTAGGGGCCTCGCATCAATATGGGATCATTCAATCAGTGGCGTACGCAGAGGGGAGGGCCATTCGACCATGCCCACCCTCACTGATTCCGATTTTTTTTAAGTTCCTAAAAATACGTAAATTTTTTAACACAAATTTACTTCAAAAGGTAGCATATTTGGCACCAGATTGCATGTAAGAACACCTAATTTTTCAAAATTTTTCAAAGGAATGGGGACACCCCATTGGGCCTTGCCCCCCCCCTCACCGATGCCATTTTTTTAGTTCCTGAAAAGGCGTAAATTTTTTAACACAAATTTTACTTCAAAAGGTAACATATGTGGCACCAGATTGCATGTATGGACACCTAATTTTTCAAAATATTTCAATAGGGAGGGGCACCCCCTCCCCCAGACCAGCAGTCACACAACATACTGCATGCCCCCCCCCCCCTTGTGGAAGGTTGAAAGTACGTTGTTGCCGTTAAACACTTTAGATAAAGTGTTTAGTGTAAAGTGTTAAACACTTTACCGAGCGCTTTAGATATCTTTCACAGTGGTTGGCGACGAAAGGAGAGCTACAATGTTCGAAAACAGGTGAATAGCTGAGTAATGATCCTTGACTTAAGATCTAAATAAGTAAACATCGTGACATATGCAGTATGGGCCCTGCTAGCTGCACTGAAATTTAGTAACAATTTTGTGTTAAAGAGTGAAATTTTTTGTAATCTAGAGGGATTGAGCGGCAAAGTTTTCCTCATACGACCTTGCAGAATGAATACAAAAGACAAGCTGTCAGGTGACGTGCTATTGTGTACAGTGGCACCAGCTGTTGCAGGCAAAGTAGCGGCGTGCATACCCCATTCGAATTCGAAACTGTCTGAAAAGTTTTAAAATGAACTCAAAAGGTTAAGCTACAGACAGTGGCGTCGGCGCAGTGGGCAATGGGTGACGTGTGTCCCCCTTCCCCATCGATTCTTGAAAATTTTTTAAATGGTCCCAAAAGTCGTTTAAGCCACAAATTTCTGTGGAGGGTGCAGGGTGAGATGTATTTTTGATGATTGGTTCATTTGTTCTAAACATTTTCTTTCACAACCTGTTCTCAAACTATCATAAGTTTTGGAAATTCTTGACAAATTCCAAATTTTCTCACGCTCAACTAGAGTCAAGCCTTGTGTCAGAGTTGTCTTATTATCAATAGCTTTCGGTAACTACTCACGGGGGAACAAAGGAACAAAAGTGCTTTTTAAGAATTCCCAGTCAGAAGATTCGTTTCTGAATAGCATAGGTTGGTGGGAAAGTGACAGTGTCCGATGCAGGTTCTGAATGCAGGTTTTGTCATGGACTAATTTTTATTCAAAAGTTCGGCGCGCTTCGCGCACATACGACAGGGTTTACATCCGATTTCATATACCATTGACAAAGCTATGACGAAAGAAATTATTCCAATGCAAACATTTTTCTTAAAAGTACATCTCCTTCTCTGTAGGGCCCTCATCATTATGGGATCTTTGACTAATCTAGTCTAGCACATGATTTGAAAGATTGAAAGTACGTAATTGCCGTTGCTTATTTTCCAAACATTTTACCGCGACGTTCAATAACGACGAAAATCTTTTCTGAAACGAATTTTGCCTGTCCAACATCCCTATTGCTATACCTAAAAAGACAAGGTGATATATCATATCTCCTCCCATTTGGATGTCGGGCAGTGAGAATCCCGTTGGTCCCTCTTTTGTATACTGTAACTAATTCAGAGCTCCCGGGAGGCTCTATACTGTTCTCTGTCAACCTTGGATATCCTTTAAAATGTAAATAAAATATTTCATTATAGTCCAAGAACGTTTCTGTGGACTCCACGCAGGTATAATTGCGTGTACAATTTTCCCATGGGCATGGATCATGGGGGACAGGAAGACGCGTCCCTCTCACTTTTTTGGAAGGGGGACATCGTCAAAAAGTCCCCCTCACTTTTTCAAAAATGATGGAACAGACTGCAATTATGCCTAGAAAAACGAAATTTTAAGAAGAAAAATAACCTAAAAATCGTACACTTTTGTTGCACCAAATCGCATCTGAGGGCACTCAGTTCTAGAAAACTTTCCCTTAGACCCCTCCCCCATGCCGACAGTCACAAAACTCATTGCCTCCCCGTGACGCAAATTCTGGCAACCACCACTGCTTCTTCCACCAGGACGGTGATTCACAAATGTGGAACAGTTCCCTCCACACACACTTTTGGAGATGGATCCACGCCCATGATTTCTCCTGGGACTTAAGGAGGTTTGAACACAATATATTAACCGCCTCCTACTCCCCTTTTTGACCCGAAGGAAAGTTATAGAATTCACTAAATTGTAGACATTTTTTAAACATACAATCACTTTAGAATGACCGAAAGATATCACCATTTTGCATATAGGCTCCCTAAAATTAACAAACATTTCTCAAAGGGGAAGGTAAACCCCTTCCTGGGATTACACTCTCATGTACTAACAAGAAAAGGCTCTCCTACTCTTGTATATAGCGTATACAAAATCCCACTAGCTAAAAAGGCACGGTTTAGCAGTTATCTGCGGTTCCCCCAATCACCAACTTCCGCCGGCACCATCGGACATAGATTTCTGAAGGGTATACCCTTCAGAAATCCATAAAGAAGGGGATATATCATCTCTCATCCCACATGGATGTCAGGTTGTGAGAGTCCTGTTGCCCCCCCTTTCAGTGTACAATTAATGCAGAGCTCCCGGGAGGCTCTATACCGAAAATTTTCGGCGAGCTTCGCGCGCAAATGTTTACGCTTACGGAGAGAGGTACGTTTTTATTGAGTAATGGATTTATTTTTATCACTTTTAACCAAATATCATTTGAAATCTTTCACGATTTTTGCAAAGTCTTCTCGATATTTCTTGATTTTTGCTTGATCTGCGCACTTTTAGCCTTGAATTGCTCCGTTTACTATCAATAAGGTCCCAAAAGTATTCACATTACTCACCGGTGGGGTTCTACCATAAGCCAATTATTCGTGTGCATAAACGTGATTTCAGAGGAGCCAACATTGTAAGGATGTAAAGCAACTGATATTCATTTTTTCGCCCTCCTCTTCTTATGAGAACTGAAAACAGTATCGAACCCACCTTCTAATTGATAGACACACATAAAGGGAATTGACACCGTTTGTAATAGCAATGGTTTTAAATGTAAATTCAAATTTTTGCGCGCAATTGTTTCATCTGACGTCCTATACCCGAATACCGCATAACGAAAATAAAACACTCATTATGGTAAAATCATTTCAAGTTACCTACATAAGCTCATAATGTTGGCGTGTAAGTTTTAAGATAACTTAGATTCTCCGGAACATCTGCAGGTACATATAATAACTTATACTGAGCCATACACATCAAATTCCATGCAACATGAAAAGGTATAAAATCTCACTGACATAAGAACTGGAGCCGATTTCTGTGCTCTTAAATGCAATACTGCGAGAGCTTCCGGGGGCTTCACCCCCTGGACCCCCGCCGGGGCTCCGCCCCTGGACCCCGTCAGGGGCCCTAACGCGGGCCCCTGGACACCACGCGTAGTCGTGCACCTTCGGTGGACATGAGATTTTCCATCTTGGACCCCCCCCCCTCAAAATTTCTGGATCTGCGCCTGCAGACGGGCGATTGTTAATACACTTACGACTTCAAAGCATTCTGAAAAACGCCCTTGCTAATCCTTCTCACCTTTGCTATACTACGATCAGCTCCAAAAATATCCCAAAGATAGCACCATTTTGCATTTAAGCAACCTTAAATTAACAAAAATTTCTCAAAGGGGAGGGCTACGCCCCCTCCCCCAGGATGAAACCTTTATATAGTGACAAAGGAAGGATCCCCACGCTGTATACAAACGCAGGGTGAATAAAAAAGGTGCAATTTACGCGCCGCCACTGCAGTTAGTAAAAGCATCCAGCCAGTCGGAAAAATTTGAATTCACCAAATTATGGACATTTTCCATCCATGTACGATCAGCTCCAAAAATATCCCAAAGATAGCACCGTTTTGCACCTAAGCAGCCTTAAATTAACAAAAATTTCTCAAAGGGGAGGGGGATGCCCCCTCCCCTGAAACCCTTCCCCCAGGACGACACATTCATGTAGTGACAAAGGAAGGATCCCCACTGGTGTATACAAGACGCAGAGCGCATAAACAAAGTGCAATTTAAACGCCTCCACTCAGTTGGAAAAAACATCCAGCCGGTCGGAATTTGGGACCTCCACAACCCCAAATATATCACCCTAGCAACGGGCCTGGTCGGGTCCATGATCTCCGACAATGATCCACGCTGCGAAGCCTTGTTTCAGCTATTTTGGGACATGATGAAAATAACATCTTGAAGTAATTCCGTGGACTCCGTGTATTTCACCTGGCAGATCATCTATGATGGTCATGTTAACTTTGAAATGATAATTCTTATTAGAATAGGACAACTTCAGTCATCATAAGGGCGGGGGGGGGGGGGAAGGGCCTATAGGAAGACTCCCCCTCTTCAGAACCAAAGGGATTGGTTTGTGCTAAGTCATGTATGTCCCCCGTCCCCCACCCCCCCCCCCCACATTTGAATACGGATTGACGCCCCTGAGTAAAACTATTGGTTACTTCTTATAGAAGATAATTGTAAGGAAAAGAAGAAATTATTAAGACTTAGGCGATGTTTTCAAACTAGATTTGCCTGATTGTTTTTTCATTAATAGGGAAAATTTAAAGATTGCAGTAAACTAGAAAAATTGCCAAAGATGAGACTTTTTTGGTGCCAACAATAAAAAAATTCATGTTGATGAAGCTACGAAACAGGGGCCACATTCACAAAAATACTTTCGCACAAAAACTTGCTTAAGTCAGACTTACGAAACGTTTCATGCTTAGTCGGTATTCACGAAAGGAAAAGTTCGTAATCATTTTGCGTAACTTCACGCAAGCTTCTGAGTTGTTGTAAGTAAAAATGCCATGGTACTGCAACACATACAGAGACACTCTGCACCACGGGTGTGTACGGCGTAGGACCGTACCTGTAACCATAGAAGACCGTGAGCGTCGTTTAACAAAAAAGTCAATACCATTGGCTAAAAATACGACAAAAAAAAAGAAAAAAAAAAGAAAAAAAAGATGCAACCGCACACACGATTGGCTCATGTGCATTATTTGCAGTTACTTTGTGTATCTTTACAAACCTCGTAGGTTAATGTGAATCCCGCCCCAGGCCTTTCCATTAGACGGAGTTGCTGATTTTGATTATTTGATGCTACTTGCTGGACGATGAATTCAGAAAGAGAAGTCCTACTTTCAGCATCATCTAGACGAGTTACATTCAGAAGCATTGTTCTGGTTTAACACATTGCTTTGTAACATTTTTGTTTGACAACGACTCTGCTAAACCACGATGTAAGAAGAACTACTTAATTTAACGCTTTTAATGTTTTCAAATATTAGTAGAGCTTTTATTTTCAAGATATCCATCGCAAAAACTTTGAGCAACCACACACATTTTAGCTTTAGATTTACATGAATTCAGACTATAACATACGGTGCCTTTAATCTAGTTACGTTACACCTGTATGAACACAATATGTCTAATAACCAACAACGGTAGAAAGAGTTGTGGTTTTCTTTAACATATAATTAATTAATCAACTAATCGAAAAAGAAAATATTGTGCTAAAAAAGAAAGAAGACAATAATCGTTTTCGAACAATTTGCTTATGGACCCCAATTTTGGACCGTGCGTGAAAAATAGCTACACATATAGTTGCATTAGAATCATGTAACATATTGAAAGTTATGAGACCTTTTACTGCTAACTTTTGTGTGATTCTTAAGTGTTTTGTTTTACCAAAGGGGTACTGTGATATAGAAAGTTGTGTAATTTTGTTCTTCAAAAAGAAATGATTGTTTACAGTTGAACTTTGTTGCCCTGAAATCAATCTTTTATTATCTTTTTGAATGAAGTCTTACCGTAACATATGTCACCAATCGTTTTAACATTCCCGTCTTCATGTGTTTCAAGATTCTGTTAGAGCACCAAAACTATGCCCAATGAGTTAACTGGCATAAATCTCCACATTTCCTTCAATTTTTCTTCCAAATGCAGCAGTCTTATAAAATTGGTTTGTTTCCGTTATTTCACCAGTAGTCGTGAAAGTTTGGTACCAAAATATGTTTAAAGTTAACTTTTAGCAGGGCTGTATCCGAGTCCACCTAACCCGATTCCTAGCCAATTCTGATTCCAGTTGTCACCATTCCTGACCAATTCCCAGTTCAGTAACCTCATATTCCGAGCCAATTCCGACTTTAGGTCCCCAATTCCGTTTCAGTTCTGAGTCGGGTCATTTGACAATAGTATCTCGTACAAATACTTCTTTGTACTATTTTCCAGTTACACTCAGTTAAAACGGGTAATTTTATGAGTAAATTTTATACCCTGGCTCGCCCTGCAGTTGCATTGAGTATATGTGACCATTGACGTATTTGAACTGTGCACCAGAAACAATGTAAACGTTTACGTTTCATTTTTAAGAGGGGAGACTGGGCTGGTATCGCCCTCTAATCCGAGTCCAGCTGAATCCCATTCCGCACCAACTCCTATTCCGCAACCTCCCATTCCGAGTCCCACGAAAAACGGACTCGAGCTCGAAATTATTTCCGAGCCTGGAATCGGACGATAGAGCCCTGGCTTTTAGAAATAATCCCATTGTACATTTTCCCTTCAGGTACTTGTAAGCGAGACGACGGTGATATGGGAAATCTATCTTACACCTGTTTTGTCAGATTTTCAGAAGATGATATCTGCTGCCAAGGCGTCAATACAACTAAAGAAACCATTGCTGGAAAAAAAGACAATTCCATTATAGACGGTATATTTAGGCCGCGGTGTACGGCAAATACCTCAGCAAAGTCTACTATTGAAAACAAAGAGTCATGTGAAAAGACTGTTACGGTTCTGGCGTCACTCTTGTCTGATTTGGAAACAGGAAATCCTTGTGAATTGGAAGTTAAGAAATCTTTCTCCTTCGTACCTGACATAAAGATTATTGTAAAACCATCTAGCGAGTTAGATCTGCTCCAGTTAATCTGGGTAGAAAGTTGTGTTTTTAAACAGAACACTCCAGCTAATTCTGACAAAAAAGGGAAGGAGAAACTGTCCAGGAACAGTGATAAGTCGGAATGTAATTTGGAGTGCTACTGGGGGCATGTGAGTCCTAATCTAGAAAATTTTTGCACGAAGAAATTGAAGAGAAATATGACGGATCATACCGCCATGGTAACATATGATGGGCAAGACATTCTTTTCTGGGAAAGGGACTTCGAAATTTCGGAAGACCGTCGTGATATTTATGTTTGTCTTTCTAAAATTTCCCCTTTTGCAAGGATAGCTCATCACATACTTTTGCCTATATTTTGCAGTTTGTCAATGGTGTCATTAATCGTCGTCTTGATTCTGCATGCTGTCTTTAAAGAATTACACAATCTTTACGGATTTTGCCTGGTGTGTCTTTCTGTAACATTATTGCTAACCTCAGTGCTAACTCTTTTTGATCTCTTTTCTGACTCGAGAGGATCATTTGTAGTGGTCCAAGTCTCCATCCACTATATATGGCTTTGCGTTTACTCGTGGGAGATTGCCATCATGCACCACGTCTATCGTCATTTCACCGTAGACTTCGTCGCAAATAGAATGAACGTGATTTCCATAAAGCGGCAAGCCATCTACTATACTCTCTTCTCAACTGGGTTACCGGTTCCATTTGTCATTTCAGGACTGATTCTTCATTTCAGTTCTAATAATTACAGCTATTATGAATTTGAATTCGAAAGAATCGACATCTCATCAGCATGCATAATCGTCTCTCCGGTTGTGATTCTTACCCTGACTGGATTAACCCTGCTATTATTATGCCTGTCAAAAATACGCCAAATGGGGCGAAATTCTAGCTTACGAAGAAGCCGGGACAGTTTCTTTATTGCATTGCGGGTAAGTTGAATGTTACTCTTCATGTCTGGCTTTTAGAGGTGTAAAACATACAAAAGAAAGAAAGAAAGAAAGAAAGAAAGAAAGAAAGAAACAAACAAACAAACAAGGAATTTAATGAATGAATGAATGAGTGAATGAAGGAGTGAGTGAGTGAGTGGAGGAGTGAACGAACGAACGAATGAATAAATGTTATAAACATTCTTCCCATCCCATTTATTCAGGAACCACATGTATGATGCAAAATTTTATTTATTAGCAGATCTGTTGACAATATATAGGGAAGAGTTCAAGCTAGAGTTTAGTTTCGATACGTTAAAGGAGTATGTAAGCTGCTCATTTAGTACCATTTGCATTTCTGTAACCATAAATGAATGGAAAACAAAATTCTCAGTCCAATGCAGAAATTTGTACATCTTGTTTTGTTGTAGAAATATCGGTATTCTATTTGAAGAAGGCTACCATTTTGCAAAGCCAATGACTTGAAACAAATTTACTCTGACGTCTCAAGCTTACCTTGTGTGGAGATATTTCCCTTTTGTTTGTATTTTTGTTCCACTTTGTTACGTGATGCAAGAATGGAATGCCTTTTTGTATCAAATTACAAAAGGAAGGTACTCAGCCATTTCTTCCTGAAATCATTGGTGAATGATTTTTGAACTTTCGAAGTTAATGGAGAAAAGAAGTTAAGAAACACTTAACATCTGTATTTAGAATGAGCCTGTGATATCAAAGTAAACTTGTTATGAGCGGGCAATGACTGTGCTTTTGTAAATCGCCATATCTCGACAGCCGTACAAAATATGAAGGTGCGGTTTTGTACGCGATTTAGAGTTCCTTCTGCTTCCCTTGATGGTCTCAGTTGTAATGCTCACGTGACTTTATAGCTTTCTCGTTGCCTTCAGTCCATTGATCTCTTTCATTTTGTGTACATCTGTTTAATACCTATATCAAAGTGTGTTCTCGAAAAATATTTGGGAAATGAACTTTATCTCAAAACTAAACTATGAACTTCTATCGTTGTCATCAAGTAATGTTTTCGAATGACTGATACGAAACAATTTACATTCCAGGACAAAATTCCTGTTAGCATCGATTGAAATTATAGCAGTTTTGAGCGGGTCTTATTAATGCATGTGCTGTCGATTCATCATTCACTTTTGCAGTCAACAAAGTTAAAGGTTGTCAATAGATGAGCAAGAGGCTACTTTTGGTACCTATTGAAACCTGTTGATAACCGTTTCCAATTACCTGTTCTATACAAGTTCAAAATGTTAAAACCTATTCAACAGGTTTGAGCAGGCTCTTCCCTGTGGTACTTAAAGGAGCTGAGTAGTCGCCAAAGTAGAATAAATTGTCGGACCCGCCGACTTCGTTACGTCACTTCCGGTTATGCTTCTTGGTTTATCGATTCGATCCGATACCGATACTCATCAAAGCCATGCATGCAGTGTGGGTCCGGTGTAAGAGCACACTTGTTACTGTCGTTAACAGTACTAACGTTCGCCTAACTTAGGCTAGCGTTAGAGCCTAGGTCTACCACGAAAAAACAAACTCATTGATGAAAAAAAAAACAGTTTCAATACCTGCAAAATCCACAATGTTGTTCATGAACCTCCTGCAGATGATGCGCGAAATAGGCGTGTGCCTTGCCACTAGTAACGCTAGTATACTACATACGTGAGTTGTGTGTACTACATGCCTGGGTAGATGCATCGATCAGAACCGATACAAGTGGAAACGATTCAAAATTGCTGGTGCCAGAAGAAAAAGTAACAAACTAGAAATTCAAAAATTGTAAAATATCTTGCAAGTGTAAAATCAAATAACCCAAGAAATGGTATAGGAACGTTATTGCAAAATTACTTTGCAAGATTATTTTAAATAAGAATATAAAACGCATTAGGATTAATATTTTTTAAAATTAGCCCCGCACAGAGGCGAGGTAATCATTTCGTTTGGTATGATGTATTTATTTTGGAAGTACGCCACTACTCAGCTCCTTTAAATAAACAATCAAAAACTATAGATAACTTCCTGAATGTCAAATTTTGTTGTTTTTCTTACTATATTTTTCAGTTGCAGCTGACCCTTGGATTACCATGGATTGGTACCCTTTATCTGATCATCGATGACAGACCTATAGCATTTCTCTCTGTGGTGACGATTAATTCCCTTCAAGGCGTTCTCATAATGGTTGCATTTGTTACAACAAAGAGGGTGCGAGGCCTTCTTCAACGAAAAAATCAAATTCTGCCATCTACAGAATGAGGATTACGTATACCTTCAATTTATATTCAAAACACCCATTTACTCGATCTTTAGGTCTGTATATTGTTCTTTAGGAAAATTTCTCAGAAGGACAAAAATTTACAAAAGAAGGAACATTAAGTTATTTAAGAAATAAAAAGGTTTATGGGTTAAAACTAAACAAGATATACCACACAACTTGTTACAAGAGTTATGTGCAAACTAAAAATGGATCACAAAAGCCTCTTTGTACCAAAAGACTACTCTGTACACAAAAAAAAATCCTTAAAAAACAATCATTTCAAAAACTGAGTGATATTTAGGTTACTTGAATTGTACTTTTTCATTGCACACAGAATTAAGTTCCTGGTGTAGAGGATGACCCCCTAAAAGCTTGAAAATTGTTGACAAGTTTTGCAAATTAAATTCCGCCAAATTCATTGACTCTATGAAAAAGATTTATAAATAAAGTTTGGTTTTGTATAAAATTGAAGGGAAGCTCTGATTTATTCTTGTCTTTAAGTTGCGAATATTTGGGTAGGCAGAATAGAGGCCGAAAACACTTCTTATATTTTGTCACAGGACGTATGGCAACGACAAAACAATGTGATACACTTTCGTAACATCTTCGACATGTCATTCGTAAAAGTAAGACTATCTGCAAATGCACAGTGTGAGACGTAGGCCTATTGAACACATGAGCCCTGGATTACAATTGTTACATCTTTGATATTCAATAAACCATTGTGCTTAACAGCTTCACTTTGGCCACGATTATTCTGCGATTTCGTTGGATTGAAACCATTGCTCTGCTAGTATATACTGAAAATTCTAGAAATAAAATACCGATAATAGTTTTGATCTTTCGTATATATGTATGTTTTAATATTGTAAGAGACGAGGGTTTAATCAGCATGCTATAGTATGATGCAATTACAAAAAAAAAAAAAAACCTATTTCATTAGTGTAAATAGTTGAAAGGAGAACCGTTAGAGTACCCCTTGAGGGACATCAGTTTTAACATTTAATTTGAAGGAGATTCCTTTGGTAATTTTACTACCTTAAACCACCCTTGTAAAGAGTGACTCATCGACGGGTTTTCTAAGAAAGCTGTGTAGGTCTTTCATCAATCGATTAAGAAAGAACATGTCAAAAGCACTGGGGATATGTGGTTAAAAATGAGGACTTCTGACAACGCTGTATCTTTTGATGTGACATTTACCACTAAAAGTACTAGAACCAGCGGCCTTCCGGGTACCGTGCACCGAGTCCTGCTCGAAGATAAGTTTCCATTCATATCATAATATCCTCTATCAGTATAAGGGCCTATGTTATAGGGATAAAATGACCCAAGGTTTCTATCTATGAGACTATTCAATATTGGATTGGTTCACTCATTTACTTAATTTTGGGGACAACTCTCTAACAGATCCATCAAGTGGCTGTCTGCAGAAGAATCCATTTTAACTTCAGCACAAGATGATGAAATGTTAGGTAACTATCTTCTATCAAAAATAACAGTCGCAAAGCAGGTAGTCATCGCTTTTGGTCAATTTGTTGTCCTAGCATTTTAGGATTTCAACAACTTTTATAATCTGCTGTGGTTGCACTTTATCAGTTTGTTCTACCAGTGAAGTGAGTTTTTGTAACTTTACATGATTAAACATTCAGTTACAATGTAATGGCTGTCTTCTTGTTGGCTAATGTTTAGGTGTGCCCTCTTTAAGCTGTAATGAGAATTATGCAAGACTTGCCTGAAAATTAAGAACACGGATACATAACGGATTTGCTTATAGCCTTATACCTTACTATACAGAACTTGACTTATGCATTTGTTGCACTGATTAAACTTTGCAAAAGTAAAAGATTGTACTTGTCGTTTCTACCGGTCTTTGTTTGTCTCAAAACTGATCAGAGAAACTAACAATTGTGGACATTTTGAGCTATGTAGCCGGCCGACATATTGAGCCATGTAGCCAGCGGACAGAACGACGTGACACACACACAGACACACACACACACATATATATATATATTTATGTGTGTATATATATATATATCTACTTTTATTTTTAAATCTGATAGAAGTAGATCCGACAACCTGCAAAATACATTTTTTACAGTACTTGCTTTTAAAGCAGTTTGCTCACTAAAATCACCAAGTATTTTTAAGCTCCATTCACTTATCGTTTTAGTTTGTGCTGATATTTCCGTCTTCTTTTTATGTTTGTAGGCTGTCTATAAGCTTTGCCAGACACTTTTACACATTTTAGCATGCTTCATTCGTACTTTGAAAGGATGCATTAAGAGTATATATATATGTATATATATATATATATATATATATATATATATATATATATATATATATATATATATATATCAGCCTTTTGAATTTATTATGTTTTGGAAAGATCTTTGAGTTCCTTTGTATCCTAGTTGCATACTTTGGGACCTTCCCCGCCCTCACCAACAAATAAAATTATCAACTCCCTGATGTTAAGCTTCATAATAATTTTTGTGTAACGTTTGTAAAGGATCTCTTCACACAGAATGTTTTTTCTTAATTTCCATAACAGTCTACATAAATTTCACCTAGCCTGGTAACCTTTACAATTTTTTGCGGTGGCGACAGCACGGGAGGGCATGGGGGCACGAGCCCTAATTGATTTACGAAAAGTTTCCCGAAAATTTTAAATGAGCCACAAAGGCTTTTCAGCTACATATTTCTGTTAGAGGAAGCGTGAGGTGCGTTTCTGACTGAATGATGAATCTATTTTAATCATCTTTTTTTTTTATCCACAAGTCGTTCTCATACTATCAAAATGCCCGCAAATCTTTCTCAAAGTACCGAAACTGTAGCGCGTTTCGCCCCCTACAGCCTCACCACATGGCTGTGTTTAATAATGATAATTGCTAAGCATTAAAGATTTGCCAATGATTCCACCATTTTCCATCTAAACCACCTTACCTAAACAAGAATTTTTCAAGGGGAGGATTTGTCACCCCTCCACTTAGACAACACACCTTTCCTTAACAGTCAACTAAAAATAATAATTTACTAAATTGTGAGTTTTCCAATGTATAATCAATTCGAAAATATGTGAAAGATTGCACTATTTTGCATCTAAGCCATCTTAAATGAACAAAAATCTCTCAAAGGGGAAGGGGACACCCCTCCCTAGGACATCTCCTGCACAAGGTGACAAAGGAAGGATTTGCTCTGGGTGCCACCGATGTGAATATGAAAAATTTACACCGACTTTTGGGGTTTATTTGGGGTAAGCTTAGGGCATCATCTTCTGTAGTGCCCCCATTCTCCAACCTCTGCGGGCGTCACTGTTTTTACAGTATTTTATCGACAATCCCGCGAAGCCGGGTAGCGTCTTCTAGCTTAATCGATATTGCATTCAGGACCAACAAATAAAATATTTGATCTGATTCTCTTGACACCCAACACTCTTCACAGTTTATCTTATTATATGGTGAAAAATATTTCTTCTTCACCCAAGTCCTGCATCAAATGAAACCAGGTATTTGACTAGTCCATTTTAAGAATCCCCTTTTCAACGGTCTCTGAAACGAGAGTTAAATACCTTCAATTTAATTTTTTCACCATATTCTAGGTACTCTCTTTCACCTATTGAATAAATGAGACACCACCCTCTGTATTCTCTGCTAGGGGTGGTGAAACAGGGGGTTGAGGGGTTACAACCCACACTTTCAAACAGTCAGATAAATCCCCCATTGACTTTGTGTTTTTCACACAGTACATTTTTTGAAAGATCGTCAACCCCCCCCCCCCCCACTGTTGAGAAGACATCTCCGCGCCTGCTCTCTGCCATGTGCATTTGAAAACCATAGAACACTTATTCTGGGAGTGTCATTTTGCTTCAACCGTTCATGCTTCTTTTAGATTCTGAACATTAGTACTCAGTTCATGTTGTCTAATGAGAAATTGCTTTCTGGTTAAAACTCTGTAAATCATCCATTGAATTACATTATACTTCATTTTATATACTACATTTATAATTGTGAGATGAATAATGCCCTACCGGAGTGTAATGAGTATTTCTATAAAGTCAAGATTGCCTTAAAAGTGGAGAATTATATCGCTTCAAAGCCACGTGCCTCAGAGATATTCCAGTTTTAAAGAAGTGCTTCTTTTTTCCTATTGCCGCTTTAGAAATGTATAGAGGGATTTCAGTCACGTGACTTTAACCAACTAGACGCAATTTTGAAGGGCAAGATCGCGCGTCTTCTTTGTTATGACGAGCACGCGTCCATTGTGCCACATTAGTATCTATGGTTATGCGGTGCGCGTGTGCTGTAAATACGCTTACTGCGTGTGTGTTTTGCCCTTCAGTGCCTGGGAATCCATTGCGCGTGACGTCACATGAAATCCCTCTATAGGCTAATCTTCAGCATTTCACTCTTCATTCTCTACCATCGAAAAGAGTGAATTGTTATCATGTAATGCATGTGTTGTCAATTTTACAGGTAAAGTTTATAGTTATGAAACAAAAATGTTACAACTGCAAATAAATACTTTGGTTTTAGGTATTCCCCTAGTAGTCTATTAAGCAGTTGAAGCCATTAAGAATGTTTATCACCTCTGCAGATATCCCGAAAAAACATCTGTACTTGCATTGTTTTATTATAATGATGAATAGAAGCCTTTAAGTAACTGGATGGAGGTAAAAAGAAAACCTTTACATATTAAAGTGTAATACCGTCTTTATTTTGGAAAGACAATTGTTTCCTGTGTTTAATGTCCATTATCATATGTTCCGAGCATAGCCAGTGACAACGATATGATACTGTACATTTTCTTTTAACAATTTGACAATTGACAGTTGTATAGCTTACAAGTGTTTGGCTTTTTTAATTTAATAAATTTATGAAACAAATGCGTGACTATTCATTCATTTATTTGTGCATTCTCCCCAAGTTGATTGAACTGAAGAAACGACATGGAAAAAAGTTGGTCATCTGGGGCCAGATTCACAAAGAATACTTACGCACAAAAATTTGCTTAAGTCAGACTTACGAAGCGTATATTAAATATTTTGCGTAACTTTACGCAAGCTTCAGAGTTGACGTAAGTGCAAAATAGCGATAGTAAAGCCGCGGTCACACTACAACGAATTCGGATCGGATTCCGATCCGATTTTTGTGAGTTTTTATTAAAATCTTCTCCAATTCTGGTCAAAAAGAACCCCAAATTTGCCAACCTGTGTAAATATATGATTTACATCAGAGGTCTATGAAAATAAAATGTTAACTGATTTTTTTTCGTGACGTCACACCGACAAACAGCTTTTATCGGACACGCGTAGTCCGATAAAAGCTGTCTGTCGATGTGACGTCACGAAATAATTCGTATAAATTTAATTTTCGTAGTCCTGAGATAAAAATCATATAATTACACAGGCTGGCAAATTTTCGGTTCTTAACGACCCGAAACGGAGAAGATTTTAATAAAAACTCACAAAAATCGGATCGGAATCCGATCCGAATTCGTTGTAGTGTGACCGCGGCTTAACACATACAGAAGTACGCGTTGTGCATACAGTAGTTGTGTATATCATAGGACCGCGTGTGTAGCCACAGAAGACCGTTTTACCAATAATAGTCAATGTGATTGGCTCAAACTGTAACAAAGCAAGATTCAACCACGCACACGATTGGTTCAAGTGCATTTATTGCAGTTACGCTGCGTATCTTTACGAACTGCGTAACTTGTTTTGGTGAATACCACTTAAGAAAGTTCTTACGCAGTGCGTAAGTATTTTGACTTACGCAAGATCTTACGCAAAAGTTAGTGAATCCCGCCCCTTGTCCGCCTACATGGATAACCAGGGACGACGCTAGAGGGGGTGTGGGGGTGTGACACCCCCCAAGATCCACGCAATCGGCAAAATCCTGCACTAGTCGGCAAAATGAAGGAAAAAGGGAAGTGCAAATGAAGGAAAGTTAGAGGAAAGAAGAAAGAGGCAAAAAGAGAAAAAAAGATGAGAGAGAAGAGGGAGAGAGAAATACCGAGCTAACAGAGAAAAGAACAGGGGAGAGAGGGACCAAGCAGGGCAGGAGAAAGGTGTTTGTGCAGCCTGACGGAAGACAGGAGATTGGAATGCATTTGTAGACAACGTTCATTACAATATTTTCAAACTTCCCGTAAGCAACACTTTTTGAAACTCAAAACATATTCCTTCGGCAAAAAAGTTCAATAGGGCTTTTCAGTATCATTGTATACTAAAGTAGTTCATCGTTCATGTGGTTTCTGGCACTGAATTGGTAAATTCTGCACCAGTCGGCAAAATGAAGCAAACATGAGGAAAAGAAAGAGGAAAAGAAGTGAAAGAAAGAGGACAATTTCTGAATTTCAAATCAGAGCCCAAAATTTTCGATGCACTACGCGCGCTGTAATGCCACTCCAGTTTTTGCAGTAGTTCCATTCCACATAGCTAGATTTCATAAGTCCTGTCAACCTTACCAAGTAACATGTAGGCAGGGTACACAGGTTATGTAGAGGTAAATTTTATCCCATATCGCAAAGCCTGTTGCCGTTCTCTAGTGTGTGTCATGCGGTATACGGTCAGTTGGTGAGCGACTCATAAATCAAAGTTTGGCTATTTCATCGGGTAGTCCAGGTGGTTTCGACACAATGTATGTTGTCCCCGATACAGTCTACAACCCATACAGTTTTGATGTTTTTCTTTTTGTTCTTAACGATCACATGTCTTCTGTGTCAGCCTATCAAAAATTTTCGCGCCCTTTGCAATTTCACGATTCAGACTCAAAAGAAACAGTATCAGTGCGTAACTCGGTTCTTGAAATATTAAATGATATAATGCTAAATATACAGTACTCTGCAATGTCATGAAATAGTTAGGTTCCTTCATATCCCTTTCCGACCCCTTCGACATGCTGTCGGAACTTGGGGTCGCTGGCATGGCCCGGCCTCATGTCGGGAAAATTCTGTCGCCACCCATGGTCGGTTTACTTATTTTAGCTTTCAAAAGGGTCATTTCTGCGATAAACCCCCAAACTTTCGGTATGCTTTGCACACTATTCCTCAGTTTCGTTACTAATAGCTGAATATAGAACAAACCCTTTCCATCTTTTCAAGTAACTTAAGTATAATTTATCGTTTTATGTAAATGCAGGGAATCTCATCTGATTTCGCTAAACTAGGTTAATGTTCTCTTGAGTCTGTATTTCGGTACGGCTAGTGACTCGGAGAGGGAAGAACAATGTAAGTTGTGCCGGACAGGACCCAACTGCCTGGACAGTTGACCTCAGTGGCGTACACAGGGGGGAGGCCATTGGGCCATTCCCCCCCCCCTCACGGATGCCAATTTTTTCAGGTCCTAAAAAATCGTAAATGTTGTAACACAATTTTTACTTCCAAGGGTGGCATATGTGGCACCAGATTCATGGGCGGCTCTAAGAAATTTTGTTGGGGGGGGGTAAACTCAAGTCCGTATTCAGGGAGGTTCGGAAGACCCCCCAGCAAATATTAATGGTCAGCTCCGGATAGTACAATAGCCTCAATAGGAGTATGCATAGGCGTAGGGGCCCAAGTTGATGGGGGGGGGGGGGCTGTAACGATCTGCCCGAAAAATAGAAACAAAAATTTCCACGCGCGTTAATGTACATATCATATAGGCATGCATCCGTTATCCCACCGCATGCCAGTTACATACAATAATTTGCCACGTTATTTCCTATTCCATATTGGTTATAATTCTGGGGGAAATCGTTACAATAATAATGATAATAATCAGTGGTGTAGCCAAGGTTTCTCTTATGGGCGTGGGGCAGGCACTATGTTGTGTGATCGCCGGCCTGGGGGAGGGGTCTAAGGGTAGGGGCCCCTCCCCTTAGAAAATTTTTTGAAAAATTAGGTGTCCATACATGCAATCTGGTGCCACATATGCTACCTTTGGAGTAAAATTTTGTGTTTTATTTTAGGTATTAAAAAAAATCGGCGTCAGTGACGGGGGCATGGCTTAATGGCTCCCCAAATACACGTCTGATAATCATCATATAAGTTTAACCATTAAAAAACACACTGTTGAATTAATACCGAATATATAGGTGATGGTGCAATCCAAATCAGAACTATATTTTAATTACCAAGGAAGTTTTTTAAAGTATCGATTTCCGTTAAGATACATTATTGCATTAGTTTTCTTTTAGTAGGTACCCGAAAAATATTGCCCGAATTTTCACAAAAATATTTTTTAATAGTCCCCCTACGCCTATGGGAGTATGGTTATTATTATTATGTATTACAGCGATGCCCCATGTAGTTTTCAAAAGCTCTTCAAAAACCATTTCAGGCAGTTAGTCATGGGTTGACTACTTTAAAAATAAATACAACCATATCAACCGATCGCTACCGTACTACTATAGGGGTGGAGTAAGAGGTAGGTGAAATGGGCAAGGCGGCTTGATCCATTTGTATAAAATGAGCCCCACCTTTATATATTTGATTCTTTCTTTCATTGTGTCACAATATGTTTCAGCTTTGCCAAGAAGCCATAAAATGTTTGTTTTCTGGATTATTTTCTTAAACTAACGAAAATTTCGAGCATGAAGACACTTGAAAACGATGAAATGATAGCACTAGTATTTTGGATCTCGAAACGAATTTTTTTAAAGGGGGAGGAATTCCCAAACTCAGAACGACGTCTCATCCTATATACAAATAGCTAGGCCACTAGTCAAAAGTCTCATCACACTGAACTTAGATTGACTATTTGGTGTGTTTATTTTAAATCAATTGAAACGGTATACTTTAGCACAGAGGTGGAGAACCTTTTACTTATAAAATGCCATTTGACAGTCATAAGACCGCCCGTGGGCCAACGGCGCTGTCAATTTGGACAAGGGAAGGGAAACCTCTCCTTCTATGGGAAACACAATACTTTTAGACTACATGCCCGTTACAACTTTTTGTAGACAGATACCTATGCTTATATGGCCAGGTGACACCCTGGCAAAACTGCTTTTAGTCGTGGATGAAATCAACACGGCTAATGGGTTGTATATCTAATGACCCCGAAAGCTCTGAAGTGTCTGCAAAACTATGGGCATTTAACTCCAGCATTACCGTTACACTCTGTAAATGACATTATGAGGCCTAAGCTAATCAGATTACAAATATCACAGCGTGATCATTTGTTTTGATTACCTTAGCTCGCACTAACGGCAGGTCCATTTATAATGTCTGAAGTATATATAGTAGCAAACAAGCAACTGAGAAGACGCGCGCGAAGCGCGCCGAAAAAAATGTCCTTTTAAAAGCACTTTATTAATGTTTAACCTTCGCATTGCATTGGAAAGTTATTCACTTCTTTAATTTTAAGCCCACTCAAGGAAAAGGGAGGGCCTAACCCATCTCGAATTACATGTTTTTTTTATTTATTATTTTTATTTTTGAAAATTGAAGACCATGCTTTGCAAACTTTGGGGGGGGGGGCAAGTGCCCCCCGTGCCCCTATGGCGAGCCGCTAATGACCAGATTGCATGTAAGACACCTAATTTTTTCAAAAATTTTCAGAGGGGAGGGGGACACCCCCTTACACCCCTCCTTAGGCCGGTGATTACACAACATATTGCATCCCCCTTTGAGAGAAATCCTGGGTACGCCACTGGTTGACCTATGTAAGCTTTAAATAAGTACAGATTCTTATTAGTGTAAGCTTACCCAAACGTTTCGCGCGCCTCGCGCGCTTTGCAAATTTCACAGTTTGGATTACGCAAAAACCGTTAAATCGGGCGGAACTATTTTTCTCTAGTATATTCAAAATTTATATATAAATAATATAAATATATGCCCCGCAATGACATGGTATAGTACACAGGTTTTCTTCAAATCTCCCCTCACCAACCCCTCGACCTCATCGGGGCTGTCGAGGCTTCGGGTCGTTGCCCCCCCCCGTTTCAGTCGGCATTTCTTTCTTCTCAGTCGGCAAATACGGCACCACAACCCCTCCACACCCATGATAAATGCTCTGGCGACGCCCCTGTGGATAACAGGAGCCATCATCGCAAAAATGAAAGGAGCGAAAGAAGATGGTGGTAATGAAGTGACATTGGGACAACATATCCAAACAAACAGCTAATGTTATTTCTTATGAAAGGGGAATAATTTCTCCAAGTGTTACTACCTTCGACATTCAGTGTAAGGGCATAGGAAGCTGGGAGGGGTGGGGTAAAGCCATACCCAGTCAACAATGTGGTGGGGTGGAAGAATACTTCCACCCCCTCAATTCAAGAACGACAACCCCTTAGTCTTTTCGTCTGTAAAAAATAAAACCATTGCATTAACTTTCCTTAAAATTGTACTGTTACACCAAATTGCGTCTAAGGACCCTCAAATATGCAAATATGCAAACATTTTCCAAAGAGAGTAAGACCCCTCCCCAGGACTACGGCCCGAAACAACGTTCACCCCACGCAGTCCAGAAACAGCTTCCTACGCCTTTGAAACAAACACTAAAAACTCATTAAGTAATTTAAAATCGAAATTATTCTCTTACAAAGTTTATTGATAAAATTTTCTCACTTGTAATTCTCTAAAATATAAGATAATGAAATTTGCAATGTTTAAATACAACTTGAAAAAGCTGGCAAGTGCAATTCCTGCAATCTGGGAAACATTTTTGTCAAAATTTTCTCTGTACACCATGCGCCAACTGCTGTGGCGCTCCCCTGAGATAGTGTTGGGATATATCCCCCCCCCCCCCCATAAATTCAGTCCTGGATATGCCCCTGACAGAACTTGCTTGTTCAGACCTGTGACACTTGGTAATCACTGATAAGCCTTTGTTAAAGGGGCTCTCCCAACTCAAGCTGTATGGATCTTCATTCGTGGGTCACTGTCTGTTCTTTCATATACCTTTTTGGAAGTGTCAAACTTTGCTTTGGCCTTATAATACCATGATAGACAAACTTTAGGTAGTCATTTACACTATAACTAGCAAGCAAGGATCACGCCTCTAGCATCATGAACAAACATTAAATTTACTATTAGTATTAGGTTACTGTCTTAAGCTGTGCTGCGTCAAACATTTATTTTTCAATATTCGCTTCTCCTTTACTTTATTTTCGAGTACATATTGCACCAGGTGAAAACAGATATGGGGCTGTATTCCCCTATCATATCCTCTTTAAGGATTTTTTCTAGGAAATAAATTATAACTTATTGTGTCTCAGAACTGTCGTAAAATAATTTGGTAAACATTGAATCCTTTTCGGCCCCGAATCTTGGAAACATTTTGACCGCAGTGTTACCTAATAGTAGCAATCAGTAGTGTAAGCCCTACTGACAGATTCTATTTAAAACTAATCGATCGACGAGATAAACATTTATCATATGTCTCACACTGACATCCTCTAAGATTGTATGATGAATATCGACTTGACAATTCATTTTGTTCATGATGATATTTTAACAGCATATGAGATATGAGATAGTCAGGATAACCCTGTCGCGGGGTATCGTGTTTACGTATGGTCTTTTCACTTACAACTTGAGGTATACGTGAAGAGAGCAAGTGTAAACACGTTGCCTCCCTGCTGGACTACCCTGACTAAACACGAGAGTAATCATGTCATACTGACGTTGGCCTTGGCTTCCGTTGTATTATATCATTGGTAGTCCTCACGGTTTGTAATAAGCTTCGTGCGAAAACCTTATAAATCTCTCGATCACTTTTCATTTACGGAGAGAATACAAACAAATCATGTGCTGTGCAAACTTAGTCTAGGCAGATTTTGGAAAGATCAATTGAGAACAAAGTATTCACAATGAACAAAGGTCCATAAAAAGAAGCACGAAGAGATACTTAAACACGTAATAAAGACAGTTTTTATGTAAGAACTCTTGTTTGTAGAGAAATATAAATGATAAAATGATATGAACTGTCGACATGGCAACTAATTAGGTACCAATAAATCTTTGAAAAGACTGTTGATAATAAGCTCAGCATTAGTTCAGACCAATTTTTGAAGTTCTCTAATTGTTTACACTGAAGCAGCAACGACGATGTTATAAGCAAGTACAATTCCGCGAAAGATTTTAAGGTAATGTGCTACCAGTACTGCATCAATTCGATTCGTAAACGAATGATATGTGGGCCTACTCGGTCGATATCACATGTGAAAGTGATCAAAGTGATGAGCTAATTTAGAGATTTTATGACAGATTAATCGTCGAGGAAGTTTCTCACATCATAAGAGGCCCCATGTTTGACCAACAGCAATATCTATATATTTGAGATAAAGACTGATCTTTAAGGCTGACCGTTTTAAGACGAAAATAGTGGAACAGAGCACAAAGAAGCTGTGTAGAAAGTTTTGCAAGTGCTGCATGAGAGGTATTTAATTGATAAAATATGTATTACGTACAAGTTGTGTTATTCATTGGAATGGTTTACTTTGACAAATCGCGAGTGCTTTGTCATGGTAAGTTAATCAATATGTTATTCTTTGATTCTTTGTTCATTCCAGCAGTAAGTGTTAAGCATAAATATTTAGAATCATGTCACCGTATTCACTTTCTTCTGGTGCTTTTTAAATAATTTTTGTATCAGGTTGTATCAGAGTCCAACTAACCTGAGCCCTAGCCAATTCCAGTGGCTCCAATTTCCGTCCAGTTGCGAGTCCGACCAAACTCTGGTTTAGTAGGCAATTAATCACACGATACACCTGGCTCCTGTTTCATAAAGAGTTACAATCGATCGAGGTTTGATCTATCATGCTTCAATCTAGGGAGCTGTTAGGAAGGAGACCCAACATTCTACAGACACTTTGAAGCAATGTTCGTTTCCGATGGTAATCTTGCCTTTCTCCTCAAAATATCTGTTACAATAACCAGGATCAACTAGGATTTAGTAATAAACCTATTGTTAAAATGAAAATTAATAGTTCTGCTCCTTACACTGAACGGTTAACTTTTCCTTGCCAGTCTTCACACAAATATATGAAATTTTACACTTTTGTTGCTATTGGTCGCAATTAAAGTCATTTCTCTTAACTGTATTGAAGACTTTCCACACAACTTACATTTCAAACTTTTGTCTAAGTGATGAGGAAATTTTCCAAAATTTGGAAAAAATCATTAAGGCTTGAACGATGCTTGAAGCAGACAACGCATCAATTCGAAGGCACACGAAGCAAGCACATTATTTAAACCTTTCAGTGACAGTCGTTTAGCTAAAAATGTTGATTAAAGCTTGGCCCCGGTTGGTAACATACGTTAGATCAAAGTATGATTTTACAAAGGCAATTACTTCAGTATTTACTGGGGTTTGAAACGGGCAAACCATTATTAGGAAGGAGGAAGGCAACAAGGCTAGACAATAGGAATAAAAAGACCTGTCAATCAAAGTTTGCTGCGAATGGGAATAAATCATTTTCAAGTACATATTGCCTGATGTTTCCTTCCAGTGAGCTGTAACAGCTCTCTGCTCCTTCCTAACAACAGCTCCCTAATCAGTCTTATTGGAATTATCGTAACTTTTTGTAAAACGGGGTCCTGGTTTTATTACTTTGCACGTACAGATAATTCAGTGGGTTATTGTTCGGAGTCAATTCACAGGCTGCCCAGCTAGTGTTTTCGTTACTTGTGTGCGACTATACATAATACTGTCCACCAAATTCAAGAATTACCGTGGAGACGTAATCTTAAGATAACCTTTCACTATGTGGACTCGGCTGGAATCGTCTCCTAGTAGACTCGGGGAAAAATAACATAACATAACATAACATACCATAACATAAAATAAAAACATAAAAAATCATTAGTTTCATTTTGCTGGTTACGGAGAATATTAAAAACAGTGATGTTGTTTAAAATTACAAATAAATTCAAAGCAATTCAAATCAAGAAAACCCTTCCTTTCGGTTGAGCAACCATCAGACAAATACGCTTTCGCATTATTATGCCTTTCCCTTCTAAACAGTGTTTCGACACTCTGGAGGTCCCATATCGTTTGCAGGCAGCCGTCGACATATACTTTGAACCATACGTGGATCACCCCACACTATAAAACTGAAGCGGATAGGGCCAGGGTCATATGACCTGTTCTGCGTGCTTAAGAAGTGCAGGGTAATGAAGAGTTCGAATCCGATGTGAACATTTGAATGGGCGATCATTGCGATCACCTTTCACAGCACCACCTGCGGTTCCAAGGTTGTACACTACTGTTATTAGTTAGAGCAGGGAGGTGTTAGAAAGGAAATACAACAGCCATATCTTTCAGACAATATGCACTTGAAAATGATTCAATTCTTTTCAGGTACTGCTATTTGATTGACAGGTCCCTTTGTTCCTATTGCTAAGTCTCTGTTGACTAAACCCTTAATGATGATCTCCCCTTTCTTTTCCAAGTAATCCCCAGACAAAGACCATTGTCTATACATGCTTTGAAGTAAGGTTTCCTTCCGCCAATGGACAAACTTTAATCAGGATTTTCAGTACAACTACTAGCTGGCAACAAACGCTTTAATAATGTACTTCAATAGTGCCCCCACAATTTTAATACGTCACCTGCTGGAAACAATGTTCAAGCCTATACATTTCTCTTAGTTTTTAGCAAATTTTCCCATCATTAAGAAACATATCTGAAAAGTAAGTTGTAAAGAAATTCTTAGCTGACTTCAAACGAAATGATATTTAGTGTGACGAATAACGACGAAAGGTTAAAATTTCACATTTTTGCATGACGGCTGGCAACCAAAAATTAACGAGTTCAACGTAAGAGATGTGCCTTCTCATTGTCATTTGGACAATGCATCACCACTGATCCTAGTCGATGTGGGTATTGAGATAAGACTTTTGAGAAGAAACGAAAGCTATCTGTCGGAAACGAACATTGCTTCAAAGAGTCTATAGAACGTTGAATTTCTTTCTTAACAACTCCCTGATTAGTGTGGACTCCTTACCAGTACACGCAGCACCCAAAGCTTTTGTCGCACTCCAATCGTTTGCGCTCCTTTCATTTTAACAATTTGACTGGGAGAAAGACGGTTGATAAAATAAACAACAGACGGTAATAACTATTCTCAGAGAAGAAAACTACCAGTTTTTTCATTTACTGATGCTATCGGCCTTTTGATAAAGAATTTTTGTTGCATTTAGGAAGACAAGTAAGTGGATCAGATCCAAAGATATCACAACAAGGATGCCAAACTCCTAGTCGCTATTTGGAAAAGGGTCTATGAGGTCACCCTTTGCCATAGACCTTATGCATATCACGTCACAGACCAAAAATTTTCCCTACAGAAGAGGTGGCAGCGTAGAATTACAACATACACCAACAAAATGCAGACAGTTGATTTGTGTATAGGTCGGATACGCGCGTAATTCCCCTAAAGTCCGTGTGGTGCCTACAATGTGTTGCATTGTTTGTCCTCTTAAAATAACGTTGCTTAACGTCAATGCATAACGTCTACAGGTATGTTCTTCAAAATCAGCGCGTACTGAACATTGGCGGTCTCCGTCTAGTTCTGTAAAGTATATCTATGGAAGCAGTCGTCAGAGTAACCCTGCCGTAAGGGAACGTGTTACATCTGGTCTTTTTACTTATCCCTTGACGTCATGGAGCATTTTGCACTGATTTTCACTCGCTGTGAAGGTAGAGCTTCAAGTCTAAACATACAGTATTCGTTAGCAGCCCTTTTGTTACTGGTCACTCGAAGACTTCAATCAATAATACTGCCCTCTTTCAAGGTACGTGAAACAGTGAACAATGACGTCAAGGTTCGGCCGTAGCATAATATCAAGAAGAAGCCACTAAACGAGAACATTTGCAATGTTTATCAACGAGGATGAAGGCGTTAACTTTCAGTACGCTAGGTATGGTGCAAATGTATCTTCCTTTTATGTGTTGACTTCTAGGTGATAACTGGATTTAACGAAAGAGTTATGTTGTTTTGGTTCAAGGGGAGCTTGTTTTCCATCCACGTTTTTCATTGGCTTTAGATTCACATCCTTTACTCCCTGACGTCGAGGGATAAGTGAACTTGAAGGTCAAAAAAAAAAACACGTTCCCTCCCGGCAGGGTGACCCTGACTATGACTGCAGCTTACTGTTTGCAAGCTTCCACGCAGCATGTAGTTGCACAGGCATGAGGGCCTTCACTTAATGAAAATGTCAGATTGAGTGATGCACAAGTTGTCGAGGAAGGCAAACAAAAGCCAGGTAGTATGCGTGTGTAACTAAAGCTTAGAGTTTCTCTCAGAACAGGTAGTGCGTCCTCGACTGAGGTAAGCACCTACACTGCAACTTACACCATCACTAGTCAGGCTAACCCTACCTCGACGTACTTGCTTTCTTTGATTTTTCACTTACCCTTGAACAGGGGCGGCGCCACAGGGGGGGGGGGCAGGGCAGGCATTTGCCCCCCTATGGTTTTTGACCCAAAAAATAAAATCGTCTAAATAACGTTTTAAGACACATAATTTTTGTAGGGGTGGGGTGAGGTGTAACAGTATCATGGAATAAAGTACTGTGATACATTATCCGTCGCATATAGGACATTTTCGGTGTAAATCCTCGAAAATTTTGCGCGCTTCGCGCGCGTTGTTTTCTCTGTCTAACTCATTGTACATCCGCCCCATACTGCAATATTCCTTCGTGCAAATATTTGGAATGTTCGAGTATACACGCATTCATCATTTGCTATATAGCCTATCTTCATCCACCTCAGAGCTTACACTTAGGCCTCTTCTACATCCCAGAAGACCCGTGATTGAATTTCTCTCTGAGTTTTTTTTTTTTTTTTGTCGTTTAAGGGTTAATACCTAGTAGCGTAAACAATAGGGGGCCAAAATACAGTATATCCCCTGTCGAGATTCTGTGAAAATTGCTGGCTATTTGAAAACAAGCAAAACATAGTATTCAACACTAAACTGACTGATTTGAGTGATTAAAAGGTAATTCAAATCCGTATTTGACCGACGTACTTATCAATATTCTGTAAATTCTCGGACTACGCGCGAATGTGGTATCTATTACGAATTCCATGGCTACCTTCACGACCGTGGCTCACGGAGAAGTAGGCCTACATCATATTTTAGTGTGTAAATCCAGTACGCATGGACCTACCAGCTCAAGTTGCACACTTGCCCTACACATGCAGTGACATGTCTGTAGTGCAGTATCGTATCCAACCAGGGGAGGAGGGGGGGGGGGTAGGATTTTCACTTCCGTGTACATTGTTCAATCATGTCACAACAATCACAAAATGGTTAAATTGGTACACAGGGAAGGCTATACCAGAGGAAGAGTAACAGTTTCGTGAAAGTGGGAAAATATATATATAAGGCGTGTACCATATCTAGATGTCTTCAGTGCAATTTGAAAGATCTGGGAAGGGCCATTTCTTGCGATCTGGGAGCTGTTTTGGCAAACATTTTATCGGCGCAGTCCGCGCCAGCCAATAGAAATCATGCCACATATCAAGATGGCTTCAGTGCAATTTGAAAGGTCTGAGAAGGACCATTTAATTGCGATATAGAAGCGCAACATTTTAAACGGTACGCTCCGTGCCAACCGTTAGTGGCGTTCCGCTTCTATACCAACGCAAACAAACGTCGTTCACACGCTCATGCCTGTCAGTCGTCACGTATCAAGTATCGTACGATTCAAAACTGCCTCCAAGATCCCGAGAAGTGCCATTTCATGCAGTCTGGGGGTCTGTAGGGCGAAAATTCTCTTGTACGCTTCGCACCAAACTATAATGGCGCTCCGCTTTGATGGCAACTTCCATTCTGCGCTCCTCCCCCAATAGCCAACACAAATCGCCGCCCTTGCCCGTTTGTTATGTAATCGTCGACAATAAGTGCAACAAAATTGGAAAACTGTAGTCGGCCAAAAGTAAAGAACGTTGGATTACTTACCTAGAAACTAGATTTCTCGAGAAAAAATATGACTTCAAAAGATGCAAAATATTGTACCAGTTTGCGTCTAAGGCTTCCCGGTAGTCGAAAAATCTTTCAAACCCCCTTCCCTTCACCCCTCCCTCAGAACCGCGATCAGTCATCTCATGCCTGGGGCGGATGCAGGGGGAAGGATGCAGTCGCACCCAAAAAATTCAAGAAAAGACGGCAAAAACGTTTGTTAAGCTATAGTATGAGGAGGGGATAGGATGCAAGTACGCTGCATCTTCGCCCTATGTCCGTCCCCTATACGTTTCTTTGTCTGTGTTTTTTCGTTCCCTCAGTTAAAAGTACGTTACCTATCCGTTCATTGTCAGTTCTATTCCTTTACGCTTCCGTTACTTATGCGTTAGTGTCCGTCGAACATTCGGTACAGGTACTGTACTTCTACGTTTCATCCGTTTGTTGTCCGGTAATGATCCGGTGAGCAAATAGCAATCACCGGAGACGAACGGATACTAACGGAAAGTCCAGTATGAGAAACGCACGAGAAAATGATAAAACGGAAGTTTAACGGATAAGTAACGAATACGTAAGGGGGACCTTTTTCGGTCGACGATCGGTCCAAGTTTTGTGCATGTTCAAAATCTCTCGCCGTTCATACCGGACGTTCCCGGTCATGAAACGAAGTTGGCGGAGTTGAACAGGAGACTAAACGGATACTAACGTACATCAACGGAGTGCCATTTTGGGTCTTCGTTTCCTCTCCGTTATTGCAATCCGGTGAGGTGTGACAGGTGCTTAAAGACTGACGTGTGTTATGGTACGGTATCTCCCTCCCTCCTCCCTCTCCCTCCCTGCTGACGACATCCCAACCAATTATTTATACATCTGCCTGTGAATCCATTCTTAAGGTTTAAGTCCAAATTTTACATAAATAATACTGCAATAAAATAAATTTCAATCAGTTTTGTCTCTTATCCCATTCATTTTGGAGTTTAAAGTGGACCTAAAGTGTAGAATTATAAGAATATATATTTTAGACGTTGGAGACGAATTTCACTCATCCAACTCTCATTTTCATAGCTCACCCTGTTGCTGAGATATGACAAGTTAAAATTTATTCACTTTATTTGAAATAGTCGATTGCACAATAATTTGTGATGATCTTCTTGTAAAACTCACATTACTTGCTTTTGTTTCCTTTTGAAATTGAAATGTTTATATAACCTTGCAAAAATTGTACGGAGAGGTTTTGTATAGTCAAGTCACCCTATAACAGTGAGAAAGTGGTCACATTTTGGCACAAGGTGCAGAGGCTTTCGAATAAATAAAGAAAACAAAGAAAGTAATTTGAGTAGTACAAGAATGACATTACAAATTATTGCGCCATCTACCATTTTAAATTGAATAAGCACCAACATTTTATATATCTCAGCTCAGGAATTCCTGTAAAGATGGCAGTTAGACCATTTGGATTCATTTTCAAGCTTTGTAGCATAAGTTTTTGAATTTTTAGCCTTTAGGTACACTTTAAATTTAGCTAAAATTTGGCAGTTCTTTGTAGACCAAAAACAAATGCATTTTCTATGCGCGTTTCTTTCAATATAAAAAGTTAATTTAACTGTATTTTCAAAGCAAAGTGAACTCAAAGCAAGCTGGAGTGATGTCACATTCTCATATTGATGAGCAGTTCTCCCTTTTCTGTGCCTTTCAATCGTTTTGACTTACAGACCCTTAAGGGTGCAATCTGCAAAATTTCAATATCTCCTATGCATATTACGTATTGATACCATACGATTATGAAGGACACTAAATCGGATTTAAACTCAATGATATACATAAATCAGTCTATTAATGTGAGGAAATGACGTCACTCCTGTTTGCGTAAAGTTTACTTTAGCTTGCAAATTTGGTTACATCATTGGTTCAAAAACTCGAAAAACTATGGGTAAAAATTTAATGTTATCTCATAAGAGTTATGATTCCTCTCCCTTTTATAAAATTTAGTTTTGCGTATAATCCTTCCTCAGTGATTCGGCTTTTCTATAAGCAAGAAAAAAAAATCACATGATGAGGATTTAATTTTTTCTCATTAATTAAGAAATTGTAGACATGAGATCCATATTTCAAGGATGAATACAATCATACAGTTTAGAACACTCGGGAAGTGCCGTTTCGGGCCATCTGGAGGGTTTGCAAAGTCAAAAATTTTCTTGAACGCTCCGCGCCAACCGATGGTGGAGCTCCGCTTAGAAATATGTATTACCATTTTTCATAGATTTATTTTTTCTCCTTAAGTGAGAAATTGCAGACATATGATCCATATTTCAAGGCTGGGTACATGCAGCTTAGAACACTCGGGAAGTGCCATTTCCGGCCATCTGGAGGGTTTGTGAAGCCAAAAATTTTCTTGTACGCTCCGCGCCAACTGATGGTGGCGCTCCGCTTAGATAGTCTTGCTGCACTCAGCCCCCCCCCCCCCAATATTTTTTCGTTCCGCCGCGCCTGCTGCATAGTTGAAGCGAGCGTCTCATTCAGTGAGGGCCGATTTTCACTGACAGACAAACAAACCTTCTCACAGTTCGTATCTATTTTAGAAAAAAAAACTTTTTTTGAGAGAGAAAAATAAAGTCCAAGAAAATGAAAACGCCAAAAATGCAGGTTCTGACACGGGGGGGGGGGGGGGGGGTGGGGGGGCGCGGAAGTCTTCAGTGCCTGCACCCCTTAACAATAAAGCTGGGTCCGACCCAGCATGCTTTGCCACCCCTATCGAAAAACCCTGGCGCCGCCCCTGCCCTTGAAATCAGGAAACAAAATAGTAAGAAACTTACTCGCTAACTTTCCCTTAAAAAATAAAATATGTACTGTAAATGAAAAAATGTGGAAGGCTAATCGGAATGAGAGCGTTCAACTTTTACGAATATCCACAATGTTATGACTAAACAGCCAATTGAAAAGAAGATTGAAAAAAACTTCTCTTTAGCTAAAACAGCAACGAATCTTAATTCAATACAGCTCTTATTGCGACGTTAAACCACTTATAGGCTAAGGAATAATTCATTGGCTTAAGGCCGACATCATCTATAATAAATACTAAAAATATTCCGAAGAAGTATGCTAGTCGAATGGTCCCATGGGGACTAGCTCCTTTGGGAGAAGAACTCTTTCAGGAGTAACGTTTGCTTTTGACGCTTCGTCTCTTTGCCAGAGAGTCAAGGGGACTTTGGAAAACTAGTACACTGTAAAAAATGCCTGTCTGTTAATTTACAGAAAGTAAAACAAAGAAATTAATAAGAAATACAGAAATTTTCTGGCAATTAATTGCCAGAAAATATCTGCATCATTCCTTTTGTATTTCTTTATTTTTTTTCTGTACATTTACATTTTACAATTTACAATTTTAACAGTTAATGCTATGGCCACAGCTTGACTAAACGTACCTATTCTTTACTACCATTACATTCTAACACGGATTTTCCGTTTGGCTAAGATCATGTGCGGTATCTGTTCTTTTCAGCCAGTTGAGAATGGAGCCATGAATAACAAACCCATGATGTAGACGGTCTTAAAGTGTACCTAAAGTCTGAAAATTCAAAAATATATATTACAGAGCATGAAAACTGAATTCCAATGGTCCAATTCCCATCTTCACAGGACCTTCTTAAGCTGAGATATAAAATGTTGAAGTTTATTCACTCGATTTAAAAAGGTAGATTGCGCAATAATTTGTGATGTCATTGTTGTACTACTCAAATTACAATCTTTGTATTTGTTTGTTTTTCTGAAAGCCACCGCACCTTGTGCCAAAATGTGATCGCGTTCTTACTGCTTTGGGGTGACTTGACTATATAAGCCCTCTCTGTACAGCATGTCATGCAAGAAAACAGGAAGTGGTCAAGGTCATATGAACATTTTTAATTTTAAAAGAAAACAAAGCATTTAATGTGAGTTGTACAACAAGAATGTCAAAAATTATTGCGCAATGAACTGTTTGGATTTAAGTGAATAAATTTTAACATTTAATATCTCAGCAATGGAATAAGCTATGACAATGGGAGTTGGACCAATAAGATTAATTTTGTAACCTCTAAAATATATATTTTTGAATTTTTAGACTTTAGGTCCACTTTAAGTTCAAGAGGTAACTTGTCACGAAAATCTTTGTGTCCCTTTAGGAACGTACATGGGAGGCGATCACGGGGGGACATGTCCCCCCAATATTTCTAGTGGGGACATAATATCAAATGTCCCCCACAATATTTATGCAGAAAAAAAACTTAGATGTTGTCACACACATTTTCGATATGAATAATTGCGATATTAGCCAACAGTATCAATGGTAGCTGGGGAAAAGTTTTGATCAGAAATATGTGATCTGTGTCCTCTAAAATGCACCAAACTGCTTGTCTTCCAGGGGCTTCTCCCCTGGACCCCAACAGGGGACCTATGATCAGGCCCGTAGCACAGAGAGTGTTCTGATTACATGTGATATTACGGCTTCGTATGCACACCAGGATATGACCTTAGGCAATGTAATATAGGTTTGTTTCTGCACAAGGACGGAGGCAGATTGGGATTTGCTAGGAGTAACTTATGAGAACTGGAGCTTTCTGGGACGAGGAGGGGCAGATTCATAAAAACTCAAATTTTCTAAATTTTCGTAGCAAGAACCAAATATTTACAATTTTTCTCCAACAGAATCCCAAATTTTTCGGCGCGCCCTAACGTTTCCGTTTTGGCACCAGCTGGACTCCTCATTGTAGCTTGTTTCCCACGTCGGGCATACCCTTTCACCACTGCTAGCTGAGTCTGCCAGCAGGTTTTACCATGCATGGCAAATAATTTTCCTGCAAAACTTCGGCGCTCCTCACGTCTAGTTCTCACGAGTTGTATAACCTAAGAACACTATTCGGACAAAAATTCCCAGTGAAACATTCTAGCCAAAGCTATGTGAAGGCTTAAAGTTACATGCCGGGCAGCAAGGAGTCTCCATGTAGCAACCGACCTAATACCTTGCGTAACATGCGTAACGTGACGTCTATAAACTAAAACTACTCATATGACAATTTATTCAAAATTAACTTTTCATCTTCATGCAAAGTTTCAATCTGTAATTATCATCTGAATTGTGAGCTGTGAAGAGCTTGATGCGCTCTCACTGTCATAGTCCTGCTCAAAGCTCCATGCTAGTGTTCCCATTTTGTTAATTCCTCGGACATTCGGGGAATTTTCCTTTGGATGCTAACAAAATCATACTGGATCACATCAAGCCTGCCTTATGGCAGTTCCCGGTCACCTCGCCGTTCGCAAAGTAATTAACTCTTCACCTGCGTTTGTGGAGCTGAAGAATCACCATCGTGATCATAGCATTGTTCCCTTCACTTCTGGAGACTTTCCAGTTTCCACGTCTCTGTATTACAAAAGGCAGGGGAAAACTCCCACCAGAACAGCAAAATTTTCGCGCGCTTCGCTCGCATGTGCACACATACCACAGATAAGTTTACGCCATCTGTGACAGGCTTGAGATATCTCCTGCGGTTCACTCAAAATGTTATCGCATAGTGGCAGTACTGACTACAAACAGTCTTCTTCGGTGCCCCCATGAGGTGCCGGTGCCCCCTATATAAAACTTAATGCATGGCTACAGGTCTGCCTTTGATGGTACCCTATACCCCTGCCGGAGCCGCAAAGTGTTCACTCAAGCGTCTCCCCAATAATTTTAACAGATCGCCGCCCCTGGGAACGTAGCTCCTTTGGGGGGCAGAAGTTCTTCCGGGAAGTAGCTCTTCGCCAGAGAGTCAATGAGACTTTGAAAAAAGAGACCAACAACAGTCTGACAGTAACGGTGCTCATAAATATTTAAGTAGATTCCCGAACATCCACTGCGAGTGAGAATCAGAGTAATACCGAAAGCTCCTTGACGAGGTATAAGCGAAAAGTCCAAAAGTAAACACGTCTCCTCTTGGCAGGGTGACCATCACTACAACAGCACATGCAGACTGAGCTAAGGTGAGTAGCGGTCGGTTACGCTCCTGAGACACGTACGCATGCGAAGGCTACGTCGTGCGCATAGTGCATGTAACAAAGTCATGTGCCTTATACAGCCACAGTGTTTCCAGATAGCTATAGCTTCATGCATTGTTTGTCATCTAACGTGACGTCGACGTGACGCCAATTAATGCACAAGGGTCTGTATATGTGTACACAGTACAAATCACATTGCGTACTGCACTGTACACTCAAAAACGACGGATACATGCATAGGTTTGTTTGCCCTTTAGAAGTTGGATGTCTATATAGCAACAACAAGGTAACCAATGAGAGCTCCTTGAGAGCATAAGAACATCGAAATAATCTATTTATCGACCTTTTCTAGTTAATCAGATTGCTGACTTGAAAGCCACAGATAACATGCCACTTCATCCCTCTTTTTACTCCCAGCAACCGAGCATGAAGTTGCCAAGATTGCCTATGCCTCTCTTAATCCCAGAAAATCGGCTGGGTTTGATAATATCAGTCCAAAAATTGTGTTAGGGCTCATTCCTTATATTTTACAACCGCTCACCCATATTTTAACAGATCTTTCGAGACGGATACTTTCCCTGTTCTCTTGAAAAAAGCCAAGGTCATTCCTGTTTTTAAGAAAGGAAGTGTTGATATTTTCTGTAATTATCGTCCTATATCAGTATTGCCTTGTTTCTCGAAAAGATTGGAAAGACTTATGTTTAACCGACTGTACTCTTTTGTAACAAAAATTGGTATTTTGAGTGATTGTCAATATGGTTTTCCCTCTGGTCATTCCACGGAGTTGGCGCTAACTGACGCTGTGAATAAACTTTACTCTGCCATTCAACGTAAACAAAACTCAATTAGTGTGTTTTTTGACCTCTCAAAAGCTTTCGATACCATAGATCATAATATACTCCTTCGTAAGTTATCACATTATGGTGTAAGAGGAAATGCGTACCTCTGGATGAAAAGCTACTTGACTTCAGGGCAACAGTTCACATCTTTTAACAATGTGCATTCCACATCCCTCAAAGTGACATGTGCATGGAATTCCTCAGGGGCCCATTTTAGGACCTTTACTCTTCATTATCTATGTTAATGATATATGTAACGTTTCTGCGTCTTGTTCCTTGGTACTTTTTGCAGATGACACCAATATTTTCTTCACAGACAATAACAGCAACTTAGAGAAAACCGTAAACGATGAATTATGTAGGTTCTACAATTGGTTTGTGTCGAATCATTGAATGTTGACAAAACCAATTATATGGTGTTCAACAAAGGTAGAAATAACTACAACTTTAACATAAGTATGAAAAATAAACCCCTTCTGAACGTTCATTGCGCCATATTCTTAGGAGTTTATATTGACGATAAGCTCTCGTAGAAAGATCATGTACAGTGCGTATTAGCACAAATTTCAAGAGGCGTAGACATCTATCAAAATTAAAATTTACTCTGCCTCAAAGGGCTTTGAGGTTAATTTATTTAAGCCTAGTCTTACCTCACCTCTCATACTGTCATACTGTTTGTAGTATCTGGTCCGGTACTACTAAAGCTATTCTAAATAAACTATTTATTCTTCAGAAAAGAGCTGTCAGACATATCACATGCTCTGCTCCACGGGGCGAGACCAGTGGTTTGTTTGCCGGGTTGAATTTACTCAATTTACTCATTTTATGATGTAGTTAAAATGAGTTTAGTTATATTTACCTTTTGCTGTTTGAATAAGCTACTTCCAAGTTCTTTTTCTTCCTTTTATACCGTTAAAAAAGCTGTTCATAACTACCACACTAGACAATCTAACCAACTTCATACTCTTTTCGTCGATAGAGATGCCTACAAAAAAGTTTCATGTATAGATCTCTTATGATTTGGAACACACTGCCCCAAAATTACCAGCTAAGTTCTTCAGTTGCGTCTCTGAGAAAAGGTTTACTAAAATATTTTATTAGTACCTGTTTATGCTGTAGGCGGGGGACGGTAGGTTGGTGTGGTGGGGGGAGGTATGTTAGGGATTGTTTCTTTTGCTTTTCTCTGTTTATAATATTGTTTACTCTCTCTGGGAGTGCTTTTGCTTTTAAGCCCTGAAGGGTTTTTAAGAGTACTTCCATTCACAACACTGATTTTATTAATTTATTGTTAACTGTATAATCTGTCACTATGTTTATTTATTGTTGTGATAAAACAAAATAAATGAAGTGATAATAACATGGAATTACTAGTACTTCGGAAAACCTCCATTGTTATAACAAATAAAATCTGGTCACCCCAACTTGAATGGGTAAACCCCGGTATTTTAATTCATGAATGGCCCTTTTCCAAGCATGTTACAATATGCTTGCACCAAAAACGTTGAAATTAATGCAATGAAATTCCGTTGATTACCTCTAATGAAAGACAATTGTAAGGACAAAAAAAGTTTTTAAGTTGGGCGATATTTTCAAAATAAATTTGGGATGACTGATTGTCGTTTTTTATATAGTTGGAAATATTTAATGATTGTGGTAAACTTGAAAAATGAGACATTTTGGTGCCAACAATAAGAAATTCAAATTGATGAAGCTTACGAAACAGTCTTCCATTAGATGGAGTTGCTGATTTTGAATATTTTGTTTCTACTTGCTGAAAGATGAATTCAGAGAATGGAAATCCTACACTCTTAATGCAAAAGAGTGAAATTCACTCCAACAAAGACTGTAGTTTTGGACCACACTTAGCAAGAGTGAATTTCACCCAGGGCAGAGTAAAAATTCACTCCAAATGGAGCGATACTTAACTCGCATGGAATGAAATATCGCTCTACTTGGAGTGTGAATTTTCACTCCACCCCGAGTGAAATTCACTCTTACAAAGAGTGGTCCCAAACTATACAGTCTTTGTTCGAGTGAATTTCACTCTTTTGCATTTAGAGTGCACTCTAAATGCAAAAGAGTGAAATTCACTCCAAAGTAGACTGTAGTTTGGGACCACTCCTAGTAAGAGCGAATTTCACTCGGGATGGAGTGAAAATTCCCTCTAAATAGAGCGATACTTCACTCGCATGGAATAATATATAGCTCTACTTCGAGTGAATTTTCACTCCACCCCGAGTGAAACTCACTCTTACTTCGAGTGGTCCCAAACTACAGTTTCTTTTTTGGAGTGAATTTCACTCTTTTCCATAGGTGAGGAAGAATGCGGTGTATTTGTCTTTTACATGTAATTAATTTGTCCATTACTCGAAAAATAACACTTCGCCCCCTCCTTACGAAAGGACAATAATCTTTATAGTACAATATTGTTCATGGACTCAAATTTTGGATCGTTCATGAAAAATAGCTGCATGAAAAGTTGTATTAAAATGTTGTATCATCAGTCCGGGAGATTCTCCCGTTTGGAGGAAGAACAAATTCTCCCGAATGAGGGAAAAAGTTATTCAACCCATTGAATAGGTTTGCTAGCCTAACAAAGACAAGGTTTAGGAAAAAACGAGGACCACTAAAAAAAATTTGCGTTTGTCTCAAAAACGGCGCAGTGAACCACAAGTTGGGACGTGACCTTTTGGTAGCTATGACCACACACTGACCGAGTATACATTTAATTCCATTACATTATGCCGAAAATTTTGCAAGGGAGTTCCAAACCCATTCATCACTGACAACGTACACAAATAACGTGTGGGAGTGTGGGTAAAATAGGCAATATGACTGCACCCATGACCAATTTTTCTTCCTATCGCGGGAACACTAGATTCCCCCCAAAGGGGGAATCTCCCGAACTGATCATATTTAAGTTATGTAACCTACTATTGCTAACATTTGCATGGTTCTTGGATGTTTTGTTTTCAAAAAGGGTGCTTCTCTTTATAATTTTGTTTAAAAAAGAAATGATTGTTTAAAGTCAAACTTTGTCACCCTGATGATCAACCTTGCCGTATTATATGTCACCAGTTCTCAAATTCCCATGCAGCCCTACATGTGTTTCAAGATAATGTTAGAACACAAAAGCCATGCCCAATGGGGAGGGGGTGGGGCTGCCCAATGAGTTAACCAGCATCAGGGAGCTCCTACCAGCACCCTGCTAGCATGAATCCCTACATTTCTTTCATTTCGTCTTCCAAATGCAGCATCCTAATAAATTAGTTACTTTGTTTCAGCGATTGCGGTAATTTCATGAGTCGTTATCAAATTTTGGTACCAAACTATGTTTAAAATTAATTCTATAAACATAAATTTAATTGTTTATTTTTCCTTCAGGTACTTGTAAGAGAGAAGACGGTGATATAGGAAATCGATTTTACAGCTGTTTTGTTAGATTTCCAGATGGTGATGGCTGCTGCAAACGGCTCAGTGCAACTGAAGAAGCTATTGCTGTAGAAAAAGACGATTCCATCAAAGATGGTAGATTAAGAAAACAGTGTAGGGCAAACATTTCAACAAACTCTAACATCGCAAGCGAGGAGTCATGTGAAAAGACTGTTACGAATCTGCCGTCACTTTTGTCTGATTTGGAAACAGAAAATCATTGTGAGGTGAAAGTTAACGATTCCTCCTCCTTCGTATCCGAAATAAATTTTATTGTAAAACTTTCTAGCAAGTTAGATCTGCTCCAGTTTATCTGGGGGAAAAGTTGTCATTTGGAACAAAAAAATCCTGCTAATTCTGACCACAAAATGAAGATAGGAAAACTGTTATTGAACAGTAGTAAGTCTGAATGCAACGTGGGATGCTTCTGGGGGCAAGTAAATCCTAGACCAGAAACTTTTTGCAAGACGAAATTGAAAAGAAATATGACGGATCAGACCGCCATGGTGACATACAAAGGGCGGGAAATTATTTTCAGGGAAAGGGACTTTGAATTTTCAGAAGACCGTCGTGAAATTTATGTTTGTCTTTCTACAATCCTCCCTTTTGCAAGGATAGCTCATCACATTCTTTTGCCTGTATTTTGTAGTGTTTCTATGATTTCTTTAATCGTCGTATTGATTATACACATTCTCTTCAAAGAATTACAGAATCTTTACGGATTTTGCTTGGTGTGCCTTTCTGTAACACTAATGATAACCTCAGCGCTAACTCTTGTGGATCTCTTTTCTGACTCCAGAGGGTCATTTTTTGTGGTCCAAGTGGCCAACCACTATTTTAGGCTCTGCGTGTTTTCATGGGAAGTTGTCATTATGCATCACGTCTATCGTCATTTCACCGTAGACTTTGTTGCAAATAGAATGAACGTGATTTCCATAAAACGGCAAGCCAGCATCTATGCTGTCTTTTCAATGGGGTTACCGCTTCCTTCTGTCATTTCAGGACTGATTCTTCATTTCAGTTCTGACCATTACAGCTATTATGAATATGAAATTGAAAGAGTTGGCACCGCGACCTTATTAATTTTGCATATTCCCGTATTAATTCTTACTTTGACTGGATTAACCTTGTTATCTTTGTGTCTGTCAAAAATACGCCGATTGAGACAAAATTCTAGCCAGCGAAGATGCCGGGACAGGTTCTTTATTGCATTACGGGTAAGCTACATGTCACTGTTCTTTTCTCTATCTTTTAGAGAAGTAAAACATACAGAAAGAAACAAACAAAAAAGGAAATATATTGATAAATAAACCGACTGGTAAATAACTATTTTTGCAACCTCATTTATCCAGGAGAGACGTGTACGATGTAAACTTTTTATTTACTTAAGGTCTTGGGGACAATGTATGTAACCTTAGCATTCTAGTATTTTGCACATTTCATGAGCATAAATGAACAGAAAGAAAAATTTTAATCCAATATAGAACTTTACATCTTCATATATTTTTGGACGTCGAGATATGGGCATTCTTTTTTCAAGTTGGCTGTCATTTTTAAAGTCACTGACTTGAATCAAATTTACTTGACTTTTCAGGCTCACTTTGTGATGAACATCTCTCAGCTTATGTTTGTATTTTGGTTTCATTTTTCGTTTTTTGACGTATGGATAATGCACCTGTTTGTATCAAATTACGAAAGTAAGGTACGCAGTCAACTATTCCTGAAATCATTGGTAAATGATTCTTAAACCATCGAAGTTCATGGAGATAAGCCGGCCCGTGTCCAGAAGGGGGGGGGGAGCTCCGACGATCCCCAGCCATGTTCATGGTCCGCTCCGGATAGTACAAGAGGAGTATGGTTTGACTATTATGGGTTTTGATGTCTTATATAGCTTGCAAAGACCTTCCAAAAATCGTCTCATTTATCCGATTCACATAGTATATAATACTACGATATTATATACATCAGGCATTATCTACTCCGTGGACATAAGAGCCGGGTAGAGGCGTAATATGCCACGCATGTGCTGAAACGAGTTATGCATTCGGAAAAACTGAAAACGTCACAATGATAAATTAAAAATTAACCTAGAGTTTCAAATTTTCTTCAATAAAAACCCAAAATTTGAAAATATCGTTCAAGAAAAACTCCAAATTTGAAAATTTGCATCAACAGAAACGGTAATTTTTTTAACTTTCGCCCAAAATTTCGGCCCACAAACGCGCCGAAATTTTTGTGTTCGCCCTCTCTTCCAACAGCCTATGGCCTTTGTCGGATTCTCTGGTTGCCGGTCCTACATAGGGGAAATCTGGCCTCCAGGGGGTACATCCTGGCGCCACTGTCGATAAAACACTGGTTTTCTGGATTGTTTTGTAAAATAATTGCAAACAATTTGAACATAAACATGCTTGAAAACGATGAAACTGCTAGCAACTGTCTTGCCCTAGTACATTCTAGAGAAACATCTTTGGAATGGAAGGGGAACACCCTTGTCCCAGAATGGAGATTCGTCACTTTATATATATACATATATATACATATATATATATATATATGTATATATATATATGTATATATATATATATATATATAGGTAGGTAAAAATGAAGTAGTAAATAGTGCTAAAAGTTTGTGAAAAATTCCACGACGTTTCGGGTTTAAACCCTTCATCAGGTGGCAAAAATGCAACTGATCGTTGACACGGCCAAACGTACAATTTAAAAAAAAAAAAAATACACAATAAAATTGGGCACGGTAAACCTCGGCTAGGAAAACAGACAGTGTTAAGTGGTTACCACAAGTCAAAATAATGCAGGAATTGCTGCGTTATAACAGTTCAAGTCTAACGTTCAGACCATGTGGGGACAGGGTTCCAAGTTTCATGATTAGGCGGTTTTCGGCAGCTAGGCGGTCATGATCGGAACCTCGACACGAGATGGCCGCCGAAACCATCAAGTCACGGATCGAGCATGTTGACGGGGGATTGAAGTGGGTGGCTACCGGGAACCCTGGGAGGTTCTGTTTGATTGATCTCAGGTGCTCGGTGACTCGGTCAGCAAGACGACGTTTTGTTTCTCCCACGTACAGTATATTACAGCGTTTACATACGAGAACGTAAACAACATTGGCTGAAGTACAGGTAAAATGCTGATGAACGTTAAACCGGTTGTTGTTGGGACCTACAATGGAAAGGTTTATGTCATAACTGACCACCGGGCAAGTATTGCATCTCCCACGGTTGCAAGGAAAAGTTCCTGGGGTGTCAGGCACTACTGCTTGAGGTTGAGAGGCACGGACCAAGTGCTTAGATATGTTCTTTTCAATTCTGAATGCCGTGATGGGGGGATCAGGGAAATGGTCACGGGTGGATGGGTCATGACGGAGGGTCTCTACATTCCTGTAAATGGCACGTACAATGGGGGTTACAGATGGGTGAAAGGATAGGACCAACGGGATACGTCTGGTGGGTGTATGGTCAGTTTTGGGGGCAAGGGCAGAGGCTCTATCAATTCCTTGTATGCGTTTCAGGGCATTAGAGAGCACTCTTTGTGGATACTGGCGTTGTTCAAAGAAAGAAATAATCTGTTTGGAAACTTTAGCGAAATCCTGGTCGTCGGAACAAATCCGTCTGGCCCGTAAAAGTTGTGAGAAAGGAATCGAATTGGTACAAGATCTGGGGTGGTTGGAAGGGTACATGAGGTAGTTGTGAGAGTCAGTAGGCTTAAAGTGGAGATTGGACTTGATTTGACGGTCGGAGATGGATAGTTCCGTGTCTAAAAACACTACTGAGGAGTTGGAAATACAGTGAGTGAATTTCAAAAACGGGCAGAACGTTTCAGCAAAGTTAATGAACTTTTCCAAATCGTTTCGAGGACCCACTGCGACCCCAACAATATCGTCAATGTACCTTTTATAAAGTATGGGCTTGATCCCGGTGTATCGTGAGAACAACTGCTCCTCAAAGTGGCCCATGGTGAGGCAGGCCACAGAAGGTCCCAGTTTAGTGCCCATAGCTACTCCTTTAATTTGGCGGAAAAAACGACCATTGAACTGAAAGCAATTTTGTGTCAGGACTAGTTCAGTTAAGCGAAGAAAGGTGGTGGTAGGGATGCTAGGGTCCTGGCGTTGATCAAGGTAATGGCGTATGGCTGCTAAAGCAGCGTGATGGGGGATTGAAGTATAGAGGCTGCTGACATCCATGGTGAATAAAGTACGTTCACTGGGATTCTCAGGAAACTCAAAATTTTGAATTAACCTAAGGAAGTGAGGAGTATCCTGGATAAACGAAGGTAGGGTTGAAACTAATGGGGAAAGTACAGAATCTACGTACTGTGAAATCAGAACCGTGGGGCAGCTGTGGGAAGACACAATGGGACGACCAGGATTATTGGCCTTGTGAATTTTGGGCAGTAGATAGAAATTGGAGATTTGTGGGCAAGGGTGCAGAAGGGCTTTAGCCGATTCAGGAAGATGTTTTTGACTTACAAGGGTAGCTAAGGTTTTCTTGACCAAGGTTTGGATTTCAGAAGTGGGGTCTATCGGCAGTTCGGTGTATGCTGTTTGGTCTGAGAGTTGTTTCTCAGCTTCAGAAACATAAAGATCTCGACGCCAAACAACAGTGGCACCGCCCTTGTCAGCAGGCTTAATAATCAAATTCTTGTTCTTCTTGAGGGACAGAAGGGCCTTCTGCTCGTCCAAAGAAATGTTACGAAAGGGAGTTACTTTGGGAGGAAGGAGACGTTCTAAATCGGCATTAATGGACTCAATTACACCGTCCAGGACCTTGCTTTTACCAGGTTTAGGGGTCCATGGAGATCGCTTAGACTGAAATGAACGGAAAACGTCCTCCGATGAAGTGTTGTCGGTTTCATCGGAATCTCCAAAATGTAAGCGAAGGCGGAGCCTCCTGCAGAACGAGGCCACGTCTCTGCGGATAGAAAACTCATCTGGAAGGGGGTTAAGGGGGACAAAATTCAAACCTTTTGAAAGGACTGAACGTTCAGGGGAGGATAATTTCATGTCAGAGGGGATGGTGACGACTAATCTAGTGTAAGGAGTACGGTCACTGCCAGGGGTTAGAGTGGAATGCTCCTTGGGTAACAAGGAAGCTAAGGTCTTAGATTTGGATTCTTGTAAAAAGTTGTAAAGTTTACGGTTATAGACATGGATGAGAAAATGTACTTCGCCAGCGTTAGGGAGTGAATTAGAAAGAAAAGACCTTTGTTCATTCATGGTCCGGTCAAATAAGGCCTTTTTCCTAACCATTCCGCTAATAGCAGAACGCATCAAACCAAACGAACACGAACGTAGGTAACGTGTGGTGTTACGTCTATGAACGGGGTCTGAGTAGGTATGAACGTGAAACTTGAGTTGAAAACCTCTTGGGATAACCTTCCTACGTAGGCACGTGCCCAAGAAGTGGATGTGGCTGTCAAACCTAGTTTTACTGAAGGTTGCCGCCAAATTAAAGGAGTAGCTATGGGCACTAAACTGGGACCTTCTGTGGCCTGCCTCACCATGGGCCACTTTGAGGAGCAGTTGTTCTCACGATACACCGGGATCAAGCCCATACTTTATAAAAGGTACATTGACGATATTGTTGGGGTCGCAGTGGGTCCTCGAAACGATTTGGAAAAGTTCATTAACTTTGCTGAAACGTTCTGCCCGTTTTTGAAATTCACTCACTGTATTTCCAACTCCTCAGTAGTGTTTTTAGACACGGAACTATCCATCTCCGACCGTCAAATCAAGTCCAATCTCCACTTTAAGCCTACTGACTCTCACAACTACCTCATGTACCCTTCCAACCACCCCAGATCTTGTACCAATTCGATTCCTTTCTCACAACTTTTACGGGCCAGACGGATTTGTTCCGACGACCAGGATTTCGCTAAAGTTTCCAAACAGATTATTTCTTTCTTTGAACAACGCCAGTATCCACAAAGAGTGCTCTCTAATGCCCTGAAACGCATACAAGGAATTGATAGAGCCTCTGCCCTTGCCCCCAAAACTGACCATACACCCACCAGACGTATCCCGTTGGTCCTATCCTTTCACCCATCTGTAACCCCCATTGTACGTGCCATTTACAGGAATGTAGAGACCCTCCGTCATGACCCATCCACCCGTGACCATTTCCCTGATCCCCCCATCACGGCATTCAGAATTGAAAAGAACATATCTAAGCACTTGGTCCGTGCCTCTCAACCTCAAGCAGTAGTGCCTGACACCCCAGGAACTTTTCCTTGCAACCGTGGGAGATGCAATACTTGCCCGGTGGTCAGTTATGACATAAACCTTTCCATTGTAGGTCCCAACAACAACCGGTTTAACGTTCATCAGCATTTTACCTGTACTTCAGCCAATGTTGTTTACGTTCTCGTATGTAAACGCTGTAATATACTGTACGTGGGAGAAACAAAACGTCGTCTTGCTGACCGAGTCACCGAGCACCTGAGATCAATCAAACAGAACCTCCCAGGGTTCCCGGTAGCCACCCACTTCAATCCCCCGTCAACATGCTCGATCCGTGACTTGATGGTTTCGGCGGCCATCTCGTGTCGAGGTTCCGATCATGACCGCCTAGCTGCCGAAAACCGCCTAATCATGAAACTTGGAACCCTGTCCCCACATGGTCTGAACGTTAGACTTGAACTGTTATAACGCAGCAATTCCTGCATTATTTTGACTTGTGGTAACCACTTAACACTGTCTGTTTTCCTAGCCGAGGTTTACCGTGCCCAATTTTATTGTGTATTTTTTTTTTTTTAAATTGTACGTTTGGCCGTGTCAACGATCAGTTGCATTTTTGCCACCTGATGAAGGGTTTAAACCCGAAACGTCGTGGAATTTTTCACAAACTTTTAGCACTATTTACTACTTCATTTTTACCTACCTACCTCATAAGTGCTACGCAGTACTTTGACCTTATATATATATATATATATATATATATATATATATATATATATATATATATATATATATAACCCTAAATGGTCACTTTGGGCGACACGGTAAAAAATGGTCACTTTCGGCGACAACCAGTTAATTAAATATATTTGCATATTCATGCAGGTAAAAATTAAGCAAAAAATACCTTAATGATCTTCAGAAACGCCTTTAAGTTGAATATATGTCCAATTACCTGTGTGACGTATGCACAAGGTTTTATTAAATAAAACAGAAATAAACTGGTATTGCGCAATAAGTGTGTGCACACCTAACGTACCAATTTATTACATGCATGATATACACCTCCAAAGTTCACTAGTAAATTAATACATAATGGGATTCTAGTACAACTTACCTATAGTAACCCCAAACAGAGGGCGCTAGGATACTTTAATATATTTCAAAACTTTTGAAATTACATGCAGAGAATGGTTGTTATAACGTTGTAAACATTTAGGCGACACGCATATGTACACCTAATGTCAGTGTCGCCTAAAAGTACCATTTTTTCACCCGAAATGTCGCCTAAAGTGACCATTTAGGGAAATATATATATATATATATATATATATATATATATATATAGGGTCGAAATGCTGCGGAGCACTATAGTAGTATGTAGGTCGATAAAGGTTGTAAAAAGTGCTAAAAGTTTGCGGAAAATTCCACGACGTTTCGAGTATAGACTCTTCATCAGGTGGCAAAGAAATGCAACTGAACAACAAAGAAGTAGAAATAGAGAAGAAACACATTGAAGAAAGGCACGGCAAACCGGTCGTACAAAGCCAACACGGTGTAAAAATGCGAAGGCTGCATAAAACTGGTAAAAAGTAATGAAAAGGGGAACAAGTTAAAAAAAGGTCCATTCTAATGTTAAGACCGAGTGGGGAGAGGGTCCCGAGCTTCATGATAAGCCGGTTTTCGGCGGTCTGACGATCACGGTCAGAACCTCTGCACATTAAGGCTGCGGTGACGGCCAAGTCTTTAATTGAGCACGGTGATGGTGGGTTGAAATGTGTGGCGACCGGATAACCTTGAAGGTTCTGTTTGATGGACCTGAGGTGTTCAGTGATTCGGTCAGCCAGCCGACGTTTGGTCTCTCCCACATACAGGCAATTGCAACGTCCACAAACTAAAATGTAAACCAGATTTGTGGAAGTGTAGGTAAAGTGTTGGTTCACACTGAATTTGTTGCCGTTAGAACCCAAAATATTAATGAGTGTGTTCTTGCCAACCACTGGGCATGTGTTGCACCTACTACGCCCACAGGGAAATGTACCTGGGGTGTTGTCAGTTGGTTGTTGTGGATGGGAAGCCCGAACTAAGTGCTTGGAAATGTTCTTTTCAACTCTGAAGGCCGTAATGGGGGGTTCGGGGAAAAGATCACCGGTTGAAGGGTCTTTTCGAAGGGTCTCTACATTCCTGTAAATGGCACGAATGATGGGGCGTACCGATGGGTGATGGGAAATTACCAAAGGAATGCGTAGATTGGTAGACGTGTAATTTCCCATCACCCATCGGTACGCCCCATCATTCGTGCCATTTACAGGAATGTAGAGACCCTTCGAAAAGACCCTTCAACCCGTGATCTTTTCCCCGAACCCCCCATTACGGCCTTCAGAGTTGAAAAGAACATTTCCAAGCACTTAGTTCGGGCTTCCCATCCACAACAACCAACTGACAACACCCCAGGTACATTTCCCTGTGGGCGTAGTAGGTGCAACACATGCCCAGTGGTTGGCAAGAACACACTCATTAATATTTTGGGTTCTAACGGCAACAAATTCAGTGTGAACCAACACTTTACCTGCACTTCCACAAATCTGGTTTACATTTTAGTTTGTGGACGTTGCAATTGCCTGTATGTGGGAGAGACCAAACGTCGGCTGGCTGACCGAATCACTGAACACCTCAGGTCCATCAAACAGAACCTTCAAGGTTATCCGGTCGCCACACATTTCAACCCACCATCACCGTGCTCAATTAAAGACTTGGCCGTCACCGCAGCCTTAATGTGCAGAGGTTCTGACCGTGATCGTCAGACCGCCGAAAACCGGCTTATCATGAAGCTCGGGACCCTCTCCCCACTCGGTCTTAACATTAGAATGGACCTTTTTTAACTTGTTCCCCTTTTCATTCTTTTTACCAGTTTTATGCAGCCTTCTCATTTTTACACCGTGTTGGCTTTGTACGACCGGTTTGCCGTGCCTTTCTTCAATGTGTTTCTTCTCTATTTCTACTTCTTTGTTGTTCAGTTGCATTTCTTTGCCACCTGATGAAGAGTCTATACTCGAAACGTCGTGGAATTTTCCGCAAACTTTTAGCACTTTTTACAACCTTTATCGACCTATATATATATATATAACAAATATAACACACACTTGGCGAAAGATATCCAAATTTTCGGACCACAACGGGCCCTTGGGATATGTTTCGCCAAGTGTGTGTTATATTTGTTATTTATTGTTGGTGTGATGCTCTTTTCAATGAAGTATATATATATATATATATATATATATATATATATATATATATATATATATATATATATATATATATATATTTCAGTCACAAATCTCCCCTCATTTCTGATCAACTATTATGTTTATTTTAAAGCAACCGATAGGGCATTATAAAACTTCTCGGAACCTTGTTAGAAATTCCGAAATTACTTGACTTTGTCTCCTCCAGAGACATATTGCCGCTTTCTCCTATACAATGTTTGCTCTGTTATCTAGTACTCTAATCTAGCTGAAAACTGACTTATCTGAAATAGATAGCTTTGAATGCAATAAATATCGCATTTTACATTTATATATGTTGGCATTCGCATGACTTTTCACGGTAAGCATATGTAACGCGGACCCTGCGTCGAGTTCCGGAGGCTAGGCTTATGTGCTGCAGGAATACTAAATAAAACTGATGGAGGGGAAGAGTAGACACAAACACTCAACAGAAGGACAAGACAAGCCAATTTATGTTACAAAAAGTAATCTCTTATAATCTCGTGAAAATTACTCTCTAAAATCACAAATGTACAAATGATTGAATTGATAATTAATTGATTGTCAGGTATCTGGATCCTCAGAAGGCTGGGTTTCATCGTCCTGTTGACCGAGACTTCAGTGTGCCTAATCCCTGCCCTGGCAGACAGGCGCGTAGCTTCGGGGGGCCTGGGGGATGGCCCCACATGTTTGCTAGGCCCCCCCTCCCAGAAATTGCGTGTCTCCTAATAAAATTTGTAAGACTTAAGGATGGCGATCAATGCCATGACCCCCATTTGATACCTAAGTCCCCATAAAAATTTCATCCTAGCTACGCCCCTGCTGGCAGACTGACCTTCTCTGAAGACAGCTGAGCCTTTCAGCACGTTGAACCCTTAGGCGGCTGAAACACCAGCAGGCTGATATTCAGAGCTCTCACACTCTCAGAGGACTGAACCCTTCAGCAGGCTGTCTTGAGTGCGCTGACACTCTCCGCCGACTGATCTGCCGTTCCAGCACGCTGTATCCTCAGTGCGCTGATTCACTTAGCTGGCTATCCCCCCAGAGCGCTCAGTAAGCTCCATGTTCTAACCATTAACTGTTCAATCCAAGGCACTGACACTTCCAGTGAACTGACACCTCTATACACGGGTAGGAAGGGAGGGGGACTTATCGGCATAAACAGTTTCACGTTGGGAGAATCTTCAGCGGCCTAGTCTTCAGACTAGACAAAATCCACCAGCTGCTTAAACGATGTGCTTAATACACCCCCTAGGATGACCTGGACTGGTTTTTACCTCGTCAGTCCTAAGTCTCGTCATATGTTACGTATTCGGGGTCTAGCGATGGACAGAAGGGCTGGAAAAGGGAGGGGACAAAATGTTCTCTAGACTTGCTTCTACAGGGTTACTAAATAACAATGCAGCCTAAGCATCTCTTTCCTAAGCTAATACTAGCCTACTATACCGTTGGCTAATTCTCATATGAGCTACAACCATACCAGGGTCTTATTTCTTCGATACACCCTAAATGAACGAATCCGTTCCTTCTACAATTAGTCGTCAGCCTTCCTCCTACTTTAACTCTTCCTTGCAACTCCTCCTCCTAGTAGGCTATACAATTTTTCTCACCCAGTTCCGTTCTCCTCCTCGTTCTAACACAACTCTGTTACACGTCTTTCTCCTTTCGGCTCCAAACCGCGAGTGTCCCGCTCTTCGCACGAACACGCTTGCTTACCGCCGGGCCGGATGTCACGTGGCCCGTGGAAAGGCGGGAAGACTTCTCCTCCTTAATTCTACAGGGCGCCACCTCTCGGCAAGGAAATTGGCTATACCCGCGTTACACATGCATAAGAGTAAGCGACGTTCGTGATCACCAGTAGCTTCAAAGGTTTTACCTAATAACCTTTTTCCAATTTTATCTTTCGGGGGGGGGGGGGGGAGAGTGAACATTTCTAACACATAAGATCCCCAAAAGGGAGAATGTTTAGAAGCTACTTATAATTCCTGTGAAAAGCCTTTTCAGGCTGCATTTTGACTAAAAGCTTGCCATTTCGCTAAGAGCCAACTGATGATGGAGCTGAGCATAAATACCTATTCATATCCATGGTCCACTTTAACTACAATCCAACCCACACACTGAAAATGCTGCATACGAGCCTGATCAGTGGTGAAGGAAAGATTAATATCTGTATTTGGAAACGAGCCTGTAACATCAAAGAAAACTTATCACAAATGGGTAATGACTGTGCCATTTTGAATCGCGATATATCGTTAACCGAACAAGGTACGAAGATGCGGTTTTGTATGGCGTTTATAATTTTATTTTGCTTTCCTATATCGTCCTGTAATTTTCCCATATTTGAAGCTTTTCATCACCTTCAATCCATAATGGCTTTCCCTTTGTGTACACCTCTTTATCACGTATTAAGCAGTTTTCTCGAATATTATTGGGCAGAGCTGTAACATCCAAGTCCGGACTCGGACTCGATTCTGGAAACGAGTCCGTTTTTCGCCGGACTCGGAATTGGTCCGGAATGGGAGGTAACGGAATCGGAATTTGCCCAAAATGGGCTCAGCTGGACTTGGACTTGGAGCCGATTCCAGCAGAGTCCACAAAAATGAGAATTTTATTAATGTGCCGATGCAACATTATCATTGATGCACAATTTAGCTAGTAAATGGTCACAAAGAGTCATCTAAATTACAAGATCAGGAAGAATAGGACTCCTGAAAATTGCCCGTTTTCATCATAAGTGTAATTGTAAACAGTACAAACAGCATTTGTATGAGTCGCCGTAGTATCAAATGGCCGGCCTCGGAATTGGCCCGGAATTGGAAAACCTGGAATCGTAATTGGCTCGGAATTAGAGGGTATTGGACTCGGAATTGGCCCGGAATGGTGTCCACCGGAATCGTAACTGGCCCGAAAATGGGTTAGGTGGACTCGGTTACAGCCCTGATATTGGGTAAATAGACTTTTTCTCAGAAGTAAACTGTGAACCTCATGTCTTATCATTGTTATCAGATAATGTTATCCTATGACTTATGCCGAAACAGTGTCATCCAAGGACAACATTCCAGGTTTTGACCCGGCCTGTTGAAATCATAGCAGCCTTGAACCGGTATGAATAGGCACTAACTGGCCCTTCATCATTCACTTGTTGTTTTCCACAAGTGTAACGGGTATCAAAAGGTGATACTAAAAGGTTCCTTTTGGTACCTATTGGAACTCCTCTTAGACCTTTTAATAATTGTTTCCCCTTACCTGTTTTACAAGTTCAAACTGTTTAGACCTGTTCAACAGGTTTCAATAGGTCTACTTGACTGGGATAAAAATGTTAACTAACCGAAAACTATAGATAACTTCTTGAATGTCAAATTTTGTTTGTCTTCCTGTTTTTCCAGTTGCAGCTGACCCTTGGATTACCATGGATTGGTTCCCTTTATTTGCCTTTCGATAAAGGACCGATGGCGTTTCTCGCTGTGGTGACGATTAATTCCCTTCAAGGCGTTCTCATAATGGTTGCATTTGTTACAACAAAGAGGGTGCGAGGCTTTCTGAAACGAAAACGTCAAATTCTGCCATCTACAGAATAAGGATCTCAATATACTTTCACTTTGTAATCAAAACCTTCATTTATCCGTTCGTTCCGTCATATTGTTTTCGAAAGCAAATTTTTTCGTATTAAAAAATTACAATAGAAAGGAACAACAGGCTATATAATAAATATAAACGTATATGGGGGGGGGGGGGGGCATGCAGTATGTTGTGTGAACGCCGGCCTGGGTCAGGGGTTTAAGGTGAGGAGTGTCCCCCTCCCTTTTGAAAAATTAGGTCTCCTTACATGCAATCTGGTGCCACATATGCTACCTTTTGAAGTAAAATTTGTGTTAAAAAAATTTACGTATTTTTAGGAACTAAAAAGAAAAAAATGCATCAGTGATGGGGCATGGCCCAATGTCTTCCCCCTGTGTACGCCACTGAAAGTTTACAAGATTAAGAAATTAACAAGATATACCATACAACTTGTTACAAAAGTGCTGTACAAACTAAAAATGGTTCAAAAAAGCTTGTCTGCACCAAAAGGCTATACTCTGTACACAAAAGAATTTTTATACCAGAAAATCCAAAGGCTTAGTGATTCCTTGCCGAATGGGGATGCTTTGTTGCACTGAGGTTTATCCCTCAAATGTATCCTTCTTGACTATAGCATTTTACCATGTTCTAACAATTTGACCTCTGCTGACTTCACATGACCTTTGAACCCCACCAAATATAAAAAGAAAAAAGTAAGTGTCTTGAAAGGGATTCGAAGCCGGGCCATATGTATGAGAAACCGATAACATTCCACTACGCCATGAAAAACCTTTGTAAATGAATGGTATTTCTAATCATGCTATAGTCCCATCATCATTTACACGTGTTCGTAATTAGATACCGCTTAAAATTAGGTTATTACTGTAACAGTTATGCTTGTGAAAAAAAAACAAATTTTGTACTCTGTATCTTTGGAATGGTACAAAAATTCAGGCGTAACTTTTGGTTGGTAACGAAACGCAGGATACAATCTGGAGGTACCGCCCACTGCCTATTTAGTTATCGAGGTTTCAGAGTTCCACCGCTGATGACCACAGATAACCTTCGACCGCTAGCAAACCCATAGGGTTCTTTGTCTCTTGAAGTGAAAAATCTATATTCCAAGTATTAAAGTATCCATCATCTGTCTTGAATATCGTGTTTTTCGATGCTTTTGGTCTTTGACCTATGATGACCTCAAATGATCTTTGACCTCTAATGGATCTTGGATCTTGAAAATTCTTGGGAAATTTTGTTTTTTGACCTCTGGTGACCCCAGATGACCTTTGAACTCCACCAAAAACAAAAGGGTTCTTCCTCGGACCATAAGGCATCCAAGTTCCCAAGTATGAAATTTATCCAAGAATACCTTGAGATATCGTGTTAACAAGGTTTTTCAGTTTTTGACCCCATTGACCCCAGATGACCTTTGACCTTGACCAAAAGCAAGAGGTTTCATCTTCTTTCCATAACACATCCACATACCACGTATGAAATGTATCCAAGCTTCCTATCTGGAGATATCGTGTTAACAAAGTTTTCAGTCTTTGACCTCCGGTAACCTCAGATGACCTTTGACCTCTGCCAAAAACAATAGGGTTCTTTCTCTTAACATGAAAATCTATATACAAAATATGAAGTGTCCTTCATTCCTGCCTTGAGATATCGTGATTACAAGGTTTTCAGTCTTTGACCTTCGGTGACATCAATGACCTTCACCAAAACAATAGGGTTCTTTCTCTCAACATGAAAAATCTATATACCAAATACGAAAAGAGTCCTTTATTCCTGTCTTGAGATATCGTGATTACAACAAACGTCACAAACACACATACACACGCATACACACAGGACATCACCTTCGCATAGTCGTGTTTTTACACACCACTGAGGACCTCATTATTACCTCCATTGTGTTTGCTTCCTTAATTTATTCCTAACCTTAACAATACACTGTCTATTGTTATACTACAGAGGACTTGAGAAATCTATTGAATTCACTACCGAGGACCTAGAAGTCCATTGTATAGATACTCGGTTTTACCTAAAGACCTGCTTTCTGCAAGGAAAATAAAAAATAAATACATAAATAAATAAAATTCTAAAACATGGAGTGATATTTGGATTTTGTAGTTTGTTTTATTGCACACAGAATTAAGCTCCTGGTGTAAAGGCTGTCCCTTTGAAGCTTGAATACTTTGGCAATTCCTGTTATTCATTCCTGACATCTTTATTACATCTATAAAAACCAAAAATTTAAAGAAAATTTTTTCATTCTATTCTTGTCCTTAACTTTCATATACTTGGGTGGACAGGATAGACGTCAAAAAATTTACTTCGTGTCACCGGAAGGTGCAGGACGTACGATGACGTCATAACAATGTAATTTACTTTCTCAAAATCTTCAAAATGTAATTCGTAAAAGAAAGTTTATCTTTTATACATACTCCTAAATATATAGTGTGAGATTTATTCAACACAGAAAACCTGGATTACAGTTATCCCCTCTTTAAGCAGGGGCGTGGCCAAGGGGGGAATGGGGCAACCGCCTTTTTGTGCATATTTTGGTATTTTTTAACGTTTATTTTTACAATATTGCTAGTGTTTTCCTATTTATATGAGGTAAATAGGCCTGGGAAGTGCTATTTCCAGGGATTTGGGAGGCATTTTGGGACAAAATTTTCTTGCTCTTCGCGCCAACCCATGTTGGTGCGGAGCGCTGAGAGTCTGTCTATGGGCTTCGCCCCTCCCTCGACAAATTCCTGGCTACGTCCCTGCTTCAATAAACCATTGTGCTAAACATCTTAATTTGAAACACGTTTATGTTGCGACTCATACGATTTTTCTGCTCATATATAGTAAAAATGCTAGAAATAAAAAACTTGATCTTTCCAATATGTGTTGTAATATTGCAAGAGTCGGCAGTGTCATCAGCATGCATATTTACGATGCAATTAAAAAAGGGCAAATTTCATTGGTGTAAATGGTGAAAAGGAGATCCGGTAGAGAACCCCTTTGAGGAATGTGAATTTTAACATCCCATTTGGAGGAACTCTCTTTGGTAATTTTAATTGCTTGAACCATACTTGTAAAAAATGACGAAACCACGTAAATGGTTTTCTAATAAAGCTGCATCGGTCTTTGATGAATCGACTTTAACTGTATTTTTGTTGAAAATTTTCTGTAGTTTGCTATCCTTTGGGAACTGTTTGCTAATGAGCTTTAAGAAGTGCACTCCAATGTTCGTCCTCGCAGAAAAAATTTCATGGTATAACCCGCCTGTCAGGCGCACTTCTAAAAGCTCATTAGAAAACAGAGCTAGAAATAATCCGCTCCAGAGAAAACAGCCTAAAGAAAAGGAAAGACCTCGTCTCCACTTGTGGGCACGGCAACGCATGCAAAGGAAAACCACCGAGCCGTGTGAAAAGAAAGAGATAGCTTTTGAAGTGTTGAACTGTGCTATGAGTTTGTTACAGTCATTTGCCTGATGATCGCCATATCGAGTGCGTGAAACTCAAGAATTGCAAAGAAACTGTAATCATTTCGTGAATAATATGTAGGTACATGTTCTACTTTGGTATTGAGAACTCTCATAGTTAGAAGTGACTAACCTTCTGTCGTATGTCAAGAGTTAGTAACTGATTCGATCATGAATGAAATCAACCCAAGTACTGGCATAGAACAAGGGAAGAATGAAAGAAGAAGAAGCCAGAAGGAACATTGGGCCAGGAGAGTTTGAACCCGGGACTGTCGCTTTCCGGGCGACTGCCGTTACCACTGCACCAACGTGCCTAACGTGACTTTAAGCTCGAACGAAGATACAAAAACTGCTTGCTACAATTTTCCCTTGTTACCACAGAATGTGTGAAAAACCCGGAAACGGGTAAATTAGATAGGTCGAAGGTGGTAAGATCGACTGTAAATGTAGGTCGATCGAATCAGTTACTAACTCTTCGACCTGCACATTTACAGTCGATCTTACCACGCTCGACCTATATATATATATATATATATATATATATATATATATATATATATATATATATATATATATATATATATATATATATATATATATATATTGTCCATCTTTTTAGCTTGTAGTCGACTTTCACCATTTACTTTACTCTTATATATATATATATATATATATATATATATATATATATATATATATATATATATATATATATAGGTCGGAATGCTGCGGAGCATTATAGTAGTATGTTGGTCGATAAAGGTTGTAAAAAGTGCTAAAAGTTTGCGGAAAATTCCACGACGTTTCGAGTATAGACTCTTCATCAGGTGGCAAAGAAATGCAACTGAACAACTGAACAACAAAGAAGTAGAAATAGAGAAGAAACACATTGAAGAAAGGCACGGTCAAACCGGTGGTACAGAGCCAACACGGTGTAAAAATGCGAAAGAAGGCTGCATATCCTTCTGGTAAAAAGTAATGAAAAGGGAACAAGTTAAAAAAAGTCCATTCTAATGTTAAGACCGTATGGGGAGAGGGTCTCGAGCTTCATGATAAGCCGGTTTTAGGCGGTCTGGCGATCACGGTCAGAACCTCTGCACATTAAGGCTGCGGTGACGGCCAAGTCTTTAATTGAGCACGGTGATGGTGGGTTGAAATGTGTGGCGACCGGATAACCTTGAAGGTTCTGTTTGATGGACCTGAGGTGTTCAGTGATTCGGTCAGCCAGCCGACGTTTGGTCTCTCCCACATACAGGCAATTGCAACGTCCACAAACTAAAATGTAAACCAGATTTGTGGAAGTGCAGGTAAAGTGTTGGTTCACACTGAATTTGTTGCCGTTAGAACCCAAAATATTAATGAGTGTGTTCTTGCCAACCACTGGGCATGTGTTGCACCTACTACGACCACAGGGAAATGTACCTGGGGTGTTGTCAGTTGGTTGTTGTGGATGGGAAGCCCGAACTAAGTGCTTGGAAATGTTCTTTTCAACTCTGAAGGCCGTAATGGAGGGTTCGGGGAAAAGGTCACGGGTTGAAGGGTCTTTTCGAAGGGTCTCTACATTCCTGTAAATGGCAAGAATGATGGGGCGTACCGATGGGTGATGGGAAATTACCAAAGGAATGCGTAGATTGGTAGACGTGTTAGACTTCTTGCTCAAGGCCTCCTCTCTGTTGATTCCTTGGATTCTATGTAGAGCACCGGTAAGGATTTTGGTGGGATACTGACGCTTCTCAAAGAATGATAGTATATTTTTGGAAGCTGCTGAAAAATCAGAATCTTCTGAGCAAATCCTTCTGGCCCTTAAAAGTTGGGAGTATGGGATGGATTTGGTACAGGATTTGTAATGGTTGGATGGATACAAAAGGTAGTTATGAGAATCGGTGGGTTTAAAATGTAGGTTTGACTTGATTTTACGGTCGCAAATTGATAATTGAAGGTCGAGGAATACCACTGAAGTGTCAGAAATACAATGTGTGAATTTCAAAAATGGACTGAAGGATCCTACAAATTGGATGAAAGATTCTAAATCTTGACGGGTCCCTGTTGCCACTCCCACAATATCGTCAATATACCTTTTGTAAAGGAAAGGGTGAGCACCGGTATACTGCGAAAAAAGTTGTTCTTCAAAGTGGCCCATGGTTAGGCAAGCAACAGAAGGACCCATTTTGGTTCCCATGGCTACTCCACCGATTCTCATTACTACCTTTACTTGCAATTTCATTTCATACTTTCATTGCAATTGATTCTGAATTTATATTTATGAATTGCGTCCCGAGCTGGATAAATTTGTCTCCCGGGCCGGAGGTTCCCCGCCCCTGTCTTAGAGAATAAATTTTGTCCAATATATTTTGAACTCCACCGGGAATAAGTCAATGTCTTGGTATCACGTGAAACATGTTCATAAAAAAGACTGATTTGAAAAGGCCTTATATGTACTCTAAAGCCACTTGTTTCATGATGGAACTGAACTTACATTTTGGGTGAAATTTTAACCCGATTAGGGTCAAATGGAGCCTTATTGGGTCATTATTTTGGACGTGATCTAGGTGCGTGTCTTTAACAGTGTGTGTATCCTAAGAGGAATATGGGGCCAATTTTCCCCAAATTTCCTCTTGCTCTGTCTTTTCCCGCAACTTAATATGATACTTACTCCCAAAAATATAGAGCTGGACTTATAGTTTGTGTTAGGATCAACTTTCAATGCATCAATAGACTCAAATGTCTTAATAAAAGCCATTTTCAGCGCACTTTACTATCACTCGTGGCAGAGGTATAGAGTGTTGTGTAGCGTGAGTGACGTACGTGTCCCAAAGCCCCATGCAAATTGACTTTTCGTTAGTCAGTGTCAAACTGTGATGAAAAAAAGTGTGCAAGCGGTAAAGTTTTTGAGTCGGTTTATGTTTAAAAACATAGAACTTCGTAAAATATCGGAAAAATTTTCAGTCGTGTTTCCTGGAAGTACCGTAGTTACGGATCTTCAAAGATTAAATCTGAATAGTAGTCAAAGTTGGCTAGTCTTACATTAGTTTGTTAGGTGTTGTGGGGTATTATTTTAAATAGTGTGAAAGTCCTTAGGAAAATATTATGATATGGTAATGAAATAACTGTTTTAGGCTGGCACACATACTCTACATAGTAACAAAAAACCATATGAACAGCAATTAAGGTCACTAATTGCTCATCTGGAAAGCTTAAAGTATGAATTTAAAACATTTTTAAATTGGGACTTCAGAAAAGATTCATCCACGCAGTGACTGTACTTCATACCTACTAACTGTCAAGTGTAACATTTTGATTTTGGTATGCTTTTTTTCTTTGTCCATGTCTTCTACTGTATAAGCCACCGTACTTTGTTCGAAAATGGTGATTTTGTCGTTTTCATTTTGAAAAGGATTACCGATACGTTTGAATTTGAATGAAGACACTTTTTGCTTAAATAAATACAGGAACTTTTGTATCTGGCTCTGAGAAATTAGTAATATAGTAGTAACCTGAGCCGTTGCGATCTTACGCGGTCGAAAATGTCCGTCTCTTCGTTCCCCTGCTTTCAGCCACTGGCATTAATGACGTCTGAATTAATGACGATTATTCGGAGAAAGATGTGTAATGATTCACACATATTTGAGAATCGTTACTTCATAGGCGTAGGAAGCTGTTCTCGACTGGAGGGGGGGGGGGAGGGTGGCTAAATGTTTTCTGATCACAGGCCTGGGGAAGGGTCTAAGGGGGAGGGGTGTGAATATTTGTGGGTCCTTAGATGCAATTTGGTGCGACGAATTGGGAAAAATTGAAGGAAAAGAACGGCAATTTTTTACATTTTTCACAGAGGACAAAGGGAAAATAAGGGGTTTCGTTCTAGAAAGGAAGGGGCAAAAACTTACTTCCGCCCCACCACAGCCACCACAGCCACCCCGAGCCCCCACCCCCACTTTCTACGCCAATGCGTTACTGGAGATTAATAGAGGTCATCTCATGAAACTGACAAACTAGTAACTTTTCCTATAGTACTGATTTAGAGGGTGGAGTTGGCTTGGTAGTTGAGTGCCCTGCCTTGCATGCTAAATGTCCTCAGAGGGGATTAAAATAATCAATATAATTGGGTATCTAGTTGTCCGTCTGACGAATTTGTACTATTTTGGAAGTCCCAACCTTAGGAAAGTGGTTAAAAGAAGGGTCTAAGCTTCAATCAAGTTTTTTATTCTAAGCATTCTGGTGAAATTTGCGTTGAAATCCAATGTGTGGTTCTCAAGATATTAGCAGATAAAGTTGTCACATTTTCAACACAAAGTGAACTTGAAGCAAGAACATATGACATCGCAGTCTCACTTAATGAGCAGTCTTTTGTTTTTCTTTAACATTAACAACCAATTTTCTTCTCCACAATCGTATTTTATGGGAATATGACTGCATGAGAGGCATGGGAATTTTACAAACTTTACATTCCTCATGGGGAGGTCTTATCCCTATTAACATCAAGGTTAGCACAACAGACTGAAAAAACAAAGGAAAGAAAATGCATTTCTCATCAATGTGAGGAAGTGATAACTGCTTCTTCAAGCTCACTTTGAGTGACAAATGTAGTAAATTCATTTGCCTATATCTCGAGTACTACTTGTCCGATTTTAATGAAAGTTTCACCAAAATGTGTAGATTTAAGTCTACTTTCACATGTGACAATTAATGTTTTGCTTAAACCCTCCCTCAAACATGGGGTGGGGAATTAAATGACAATTCAGAGAGCACAAGTCGAAAAGGGAGTAACCTTGGCGGTGTCTATCCACAATAAATCAATTCGAGCACAGGGTCGTCGACGAGCCCAAGTGGCCTCCTGACCCCGAAGCGATAAATTTAAACCTCAATTTATTTGAATATGTAGAGTGATCCCTGGGGTGTAAGCAAAACGAAGACCGAAGACGGAAGACCGAAGACCATATATATATGTATACATGCATTTACAAATAATCTAACAAGCAACGCCCAGCTCCCTGCCTCGACGAACGCTATGTAACTCCAGGGAGTTGCGTTTGCAACTCCCTGGTGACTCGCATTTAACAATTTTACCAAATATTTTACTAGATTCCGGGTCGGTCCCTGCTTGATGGCAATTTATTTCTTTAAGAGTGAACTGACATCACTAGCCCTTCTCATAAAAACTTTATACGTACACACTTAGGACTGAGTGGATTCAAGGTACACGACAACAATCTTGGGTGTAAGCAAAACGACCTGAAGACGGAAGACCGAAGACCGAAGACCGAAGACTGAAGACCGAAGACCATATATATAAACGCATTTACAACAAAATCTAACAAGCATCGCCCAGCTCCCTGCCTCGACGAACGCTACGTGTACAGTTATGCGTATATGCGTTCCTTATATCAATACGACGAAGCAAGTCGCAGTCCCGTATACACATCACAGGGGCTAGTCCTCTCAAAAATTATTTGTCTTCGTTTTCAAAATATAGAGTTAATGCCGTGGCGGAGCTAGGGAATCGGTCAGAGGGAGCGATCAAGAATGGACTGTATGGACGTTTTGAAGTTAACATGAACCAACGTTCGGGGGGGGGGGGTGAACGACCCCGGACAATATGGGCGGGCCGCCACTGTCCGCCACCTTCCCATCAGTGTTCATATGTTTTATTTTGATTTGCACCCAATCAGCGTTCAGGTTGTGACACGTCTTTGTATTTAATATCACGACCAATGCTTGTTAGATTATTATTTTGTAAATGCGTGTATATATATGGTCTTCGGTCTTCAGTCTTCCGTCTTCGGGTCGTTTTGCTTACACCCAAGATTGTTGTCGTGTACCTTGAATCCACTCAGTCCTAAGTGTGTACGTATAAAGTTTTTATGGGAAGGGGTAGTGATGTCAGTTCACTCTTAAAGAAATAAATTGCCATCAAGCGGGGACCGACCCGGAATCTAGTAAAATATTTGGTAAAATTGTTAAATACGGGTCATCTTGTAAATAAACCCCTTCAAGTAACTATAGAACGCAGGTCGGTACCAAGTAGATCCAATCTGGGTCAAGTGTGAGCAGGCCAGGCTTTTAGTAAACTGTTCATTTCATATTGGTTCTCTGTTTTGTGACCTACCTTCTTTGTAATCACTCACTCAGAATAGGTTAGGCACTGAAATTAAACTAAATTAAATTAGTCACTTATAAATCATACGAGACGTTGGTCAGACTGAACCACGTTTTATGTGACTAATAAACCTGTTGTAACATATTCATTTCAAGAGTGGTGCCAAGTGTTTTTTTTTTAAGGTGGAATTACGCTACAAGCTCTATACACCTTATGCATATTACGTCAGAGAACAGAAAGTGCGCCCCGTTAAAGGTAAGCCGTTATCATTGCAACTTACACAAACAAATGAGACAACTGATTTGTGTATCAGTCGGATACGCACGTAAGCCCTACTAAGCGCGCGTTCGAAGTCATCGTCGTGAGTGAAGTGTGCTTCATTGTTTTCCTCCAAAATGACGTCACTGTGACGTCAATGCTTAAGGTCTGTAAAGCTTCTTCTGTACTTTCCAAAATCACCACCAGTTACAGTTTACAGTTTACAGTTTAACAGTTTATTTCCACCAACTTCAAAATCGAAAGATTTACATTTGATATAATGATAATTTACAAATGGTTGTATGGAAAAGGAGAAAAACAGAAGTGCAATACTTATAAATCGTTTTCTCCTAAAGAAATGTGAAATACCAGAAGTATCAGAAGACATTTTTTTTTCAGTTCCATGCACAGAATGCTGAGAAAAGGCCTGAATAAATTTTGAAGGCATCTATAACAACAAAATTATGAAACATTTTTAGTAGGTGGATATCCCTTTGCCTTGTTAGGACACCCGATCACTTTCAACTTATTTTGAACCCCAAAACAAAATCTCTTTCTCAAATGAGTAGAGTGGATCTCCCTTCCCCCTTCCCCCCTTTCCCACTTCGTTTGCGTATGCCTGGCGTGGCTATTCTGTGCTACCTCTTCAAGATCTGTTTTATTATTTTATTTTTTTAAAAACAATGAAATTACTGACTGTTTCATTCCGTTGTATAAGGTTACGCCTACATACAGTGGTTTTTAAAGGGAAAATAGCTATCGAAACATTCCCCTACATCCTATTAGCGTTTTCATTGGCACGTTTCAAGACTAGCATCCAAGGTCTACATTTTCATTATAGCCTCAAATACACCCACACACACAGTCAGATTCTCTACAAGAGTTAGATCATTGTTCCAATATTGGTATAAGACGAAAAGGTTTCGTTCCTATTTAATGTCAACAACAGTCATAAGATAATAAGTTTATAGCCTTGTGCAGATTTTGCATCTCTATCGACAATCGTTTTGAAGGAATATAATATAGCATGTGCACGGCAGTTAATTCGTAGTCTAAATACGCCGCTAGTTAGTCAACGCAACTTAATCGAATCATGTCAAAAGGCGAACGACTGCCGCAGGTCATTCAAGATTCGCTAGATTTCAATTAATTTTTCAAGTTTCGAAATTTTTGTTCCACTTTTGCTGTGAAGGTCTTGGAAAAATTTGGTGAATAATGCTCTTTTAATTAAGGAAGAGGAAGGTTTCTATTGCTGAGTCCATTGTTGCAGTGCATACCAACTTTATTTCCTTGGATGTTACACACGTACGCACAGTATAAACCTCGGAGATGTGTATCTTGTTAAACAGTCTTTGATACTTAATCTTGCCACAACTGTTATTTCAAAATAAGTGTCATTGTAAAGGATAAAGCTAGCCTTACGTTTTGAAATTTTCTGACTCCAAACAGGCAAAAGAGGTCTTACGTATCGATGCCAGTTTGCTTGAAGTAAGCGTGCGACCTTTCATGATTTGGGGGCGTAAGATAAAGATTGAAAAACTGACAAATCTCTGTATTGTCCAACGTTAAAAAAGATATATATTGACTACCATTTCTTTGGTAGCGCTGTGACCTACAATCATTTAAAAGCCGACTAACAAGGATTACTAGTACAGTTGAAAAATAATTGAATCCCGGCTTGTCTTTCATCAGTACTGTATTGCATTGAGCCGAGATTAATTAACGATTAAATGTATAATTAAACCTCATTGATTTGACATTTTTTATCATAAACCTTTTGTATTACTTTAAACACTTGCGATGATCAGTTAGCTTCCGAGTGATCTAGCAAGGAGTTCAAGCGTTACTTTAAGTCGATCACCGTTTAGGCATTTATTGTCACATGTGATCAAGCTTTTAACTTCGAAGTAGATTATTTTCCATGGTTTTGATGACTTCGTGTTTTATCGTGGTGACTTTACTTAGCAATGGCGTCCTATTTGATTCTCATCTTGGTGACAACGTTGAACACATTGGATTCTGGAATCCTGGCGTCTGGTAAGTGAATAGATATGAAAATATTTTCTCAATATGTCTTTGATTCCCATCACCCATGGTAACCTCAGGGAAACAATACATCGGTAAAATAATTTATCAATTTAAATCATTTCGAAGAAAAATAAAGCTGTGTATTTGCTCTTTTAGTTTCAGTGTTTTTGTCTTCAAATATGGAAAGTAATATTAGTATCATTAAACAGCAAAAAAAAAAAAAAAACTTGGAATAACAAAATGTTAAAGAGAAAAGGGGGGGGGGACTTGCAAAACACTTTGGAGTTTCTTTTTGCAGATATAAGTACAGTTATTACTTAATATGTACCTTCTAAGTGCTAACAGGAATCGTACAGAGAGGAGATAACACAGGATAATTTAAAAGAAGGGTCTGAGCTCAAATCAAGTTTTGATATGTTAGAGGAGTACCTGTTCTAGGCATTCTGGTGAAATTTGCATTGAAATCCGATGTGTGGTTCTCAAGATATTAGCACTTAAAGTTGTCACATTTTCAACACGAAGTGAACTTGAAGCAAGCACATATGACATCATAGTCTCACATTAATGAACAGTCTTTTGTTTTTCTTTAAAGTTTACAACCAATTTTCGCTTCCACAATCCCATGTTATCCCATGTGATTGCATGAAAGGTAAAAGAATTTCACAAACTTCACATTCCTATCCCTATTAACTTCAAGGTCAACACAACAGACTGAAAAACAAAGGAAACAAAGCATTTCTCATCAATGTAAGGCAGTGATATAACCACTTTTTGCCTCAAGCTCACTTTGGGTCACAAATGCAGTAACTTCATTTGCTCATATCTCGAGAACTATATTCGATTCGAATGAAAGTTTCACCAAATTGTGTAGATTTATTTTTCTTTCACATATGAAAATTAATTTTTACTTAAACCCTTCCTACAAGGTAGAGGCTTCAACATCGGTTTCCAGTAAGGACTTTCAGTAATTCTCAGGAGAGTAGGAGCCGGGCTCATGAGGGGAGGGACACCCCTCTTTCAAATTTAAAAATATCCCTTTGGAAAAATGCCATTGTTGTTACTTTCAAATATGAATTCACTGTCTCGGAGTAGAAATTCAGCAATATTGCCATCGCATCCAAAATAAAATGGCGTTGGGGTAACCTTTCTACCAAATTTCCTTATGGGAGGGGACGTACTCCAGAAATTGGGGCCATATTATTTTGTAGAAACAAGAGCTGAAAGCAATAACAAGGGGAACTTGCATTGACGGACCGCAAGACCAATTTTTGAATTTCACAATTAAAGTTGGGCATGTACCCTCAGTGCATACCAAACGGTTTTTCCTTTAGTTTGTTGATTTGTACACACTAAACAAAAAAGAGTGAAATTCACTCCAAAAAGAGTGTGCCCAGTGACCACTCCTTATAAGAGTGAAATTCGTTCCAAGTAGAGTGACAATTCACTCAAAGAGTGATACTTCACACACACGGAATGAAATATCGCTCTGTTTGGAGTGAATTTTCACTCTACTCAGAGTGAAATTCACTCTTAGTAGGAGTGGTCCCTCAGCACACTCTTTTTGGAGTGAATTTCGCTCTTTGTTTTTAGAGTGTTTATAATGGAGGCGAAGAACAATATTCCAAGGCTGAAAGGCTGTCTCCTTTACTTACCCTTCTTCTTTGATAATTTCTTGAGCAATAAGGACCCTGGGGTTACCAAAGGCACACTCACACTGTCATCAGAATTAAAAACAAATACCTAAAGGGGTGAGGGACGCCCTCCCTTTTTTACCCCTTTCCCAGATCTACATATAAACACACCTGAGAGTCGGCGAATCTGTCCATGAAATTTTGAATGGAACACTGTCAAATGATATATCCTGGCACTGGGAATCAAGATTAGTACCAAAAGATTTTTTATGAAGTTTTGCATTATTATGCAACGTAGCCACTCCACAATTTCAGGGTAGGCTAGCAGGTGATAAGTATGTATGTGTCCAATTGGTCAAGACACGGGGCTTATCTCGACGTAGAATTTTGAAGGTAAACACTATATGCGGTGTCCTGGCATGTAAGTACACAAAAACATTCTCTTAGTATTTTGCATTACTACGAGGTGTGAGCCAGTAAAATGATCATGTATCCTTAAAAATGGCCAAGGCTCTGGGGTTTGGTCTTCTCACCAGGGAATAATTTGAAATTTATCCCTGTTGGAAGAGATGTGGTATCGTGAAATCTGTGTTGAGCAGCTGAGGGATCGTCTCAAAAATAGGATAGTTCCGACCAGAGGGGGAAGGCCAGAAAAGACCCCAGAAATCGCACCTGGTTAAAATTTCTAAGACCTTAAATGGTTTTAAAGGGATATTTCGGTGACAGAATATGAGAGTTTCATAAAGTCGGGGAACCTTTCCTCACTTCATTAGTGTAAACCCCATCTCAATACAGGGGCGTCGCCAGAGCGTTTATCATGGGGGGGGGGGCGTATTTGCCGACTGTAAAGAAGCAAATGCCGACTGAAAGTGTTGATAAGCGATGCAGTTAGAGCTGAGAATCGATAGTCCCACCGGTAGTGGTCCAGCAGGAGTGGCGCCAGGATTTGCCCAAAGGGGGGGGGGGGGCAACGATCCGAAGCCTCGACAGCCCCGATACCGTCGAGGGGTTGGTGAGGGGAGATTTGAAAATAATCTGTGTACTATACCATACCATTGCGGGGCATATATTGCATACAATTTTGTATATACTAGAGGAAAATAGTCCCGCCCGATTTAAGGTTTTTCCCGAAATCTAAACTGTTAAATTGCAAAGCGCGCGAAGGGCGCGAAATTTTTGGGTAAGCTTACACTAAAAAGAATCTGTACTTATTTAAAGCTTATATAGGTCAACCAAACCCATGATTTCTCTCAAGGGGGGCATGCAATATGTTGTGTGATCGCCGGCCTGGGGGAGGGGTGTAAGAGGAGGGGGACACCCCTTTGAAAATTTTTGAAAAATTGGGTGCCCTTACATGCAATCTGGTGCCACATATGCCACCTTTGGAAGAAAAACTTGTGTTAAAACATATACGTTTTTTAAGGAACTGAAAAAAAATTGGCATCCGTAAGGGAACATGGCCCAATGGCCTCCGGGCCCCTGTGTACGCCACTGAGGTCAACTGTCCAGGCAGTTGAGCCCTATCGGGCACAACTTACATTGTACTTCCCTCTTCGAGTCACTAGCCGTACCGAACGACAGACTCAAGAGAACGTTAACTTAGTTTAGCGAAATGAGATTAGATTTCCGGCATTTACACAAAACGATAAATTCTACGTAAGTTACTTGAAAAGTTGGAAAGGGCTTGTTTTATATTTAGCTATTAGTAACGAAACTGAGGAAGAGTGGGCAAAAGATACCAAAAATGTTGGGTTTTATCACAGAAATGACCCTTTTGAAAGCTAAAATAAGTACACCGACCATGGGTGGCGACAGAATTTTCCCGACATAAGGTAGGGACATGCCAGCGACCCCAAGTTCCGACAGCATGTCGAGGGGGTAAGAAGGGGAAATTAAGGAGCCTAACCATCCTATCCATCCCATGCAATTGCAGAGTACCGTATACTTTGCACTTTATCACTTAATATGCCAAGAGCCGAGTTACTCACTGATACTGTTCTTTTGAGTCTGAATCGTGAAATTGCAAAGAGCGCGAATATTTTGGTAAGCTGACACAAAAAACATGTTATCATTAAGAACAAAAAGAAAAACATAAAAACTGTAGGAGTTGTAGACTGTATCGGGGACAACATACATTGTGTCGAAACCACCTGGACTACCCGATGAAATAGCCAAACGTTGCTCCATGAGTCGCTCACCAACTGACCGTACCGCATGACACAACCAGAAATCAGCAACTAGGCTTTGCGATATGGGATGAAATTTACGACCTCTACATAACCTGTGTACCCTGCCTTCATGTTACTTGGTAAGGTTGACAAGACCTCTGCTGTCTTTCTATGTGAAATGGAATTACTGAAGAAACTAGAGTGACATTACTGTACGCGTAGCGCGTGGAAAATTTTGGGTTCTGATTACGGAAATTGTCCTCGTTCTTTCACTTCTTTTTCTCATGTTTCCTTCATTTTTCAGACTGGTGTAGAATTTACCGACTCAATGCCAAAATACCACATAACGATGAACTCCATAAGTATACAAAAGCCCTACGCAGCTTTTTTGCCGACAGAATATGTTTTAAGTTTCAAAAAGTGTTGGTTACGGGCTTTAAAACCATGGTCTGGTGACCAAATTTGATGCTTTCAAAAAAGCAGAAAAATTTTCTGTGTTAGGCAGTGAAAACACCATCTCAATAGCATCTTGCATTCGGAAGATACAAATTTTTGAAGAAATCCTACATTTTCAGTTTCCCTAGTGCATGATGGGAAATCTGTGATGTCATCTGGGCAAATGGATTTGATGTAGCTTTTGTATTTCTTTATAATGTTGATATCACTATATTGCATATTCCATAACTTTATTTGCTGTACCATAAGTATGGAACAGTTTTTCACTATATCTACACGGAAAAATATCTAAACATTCCAACGGTATCAAATTTCAAGGACAAACAAGGTAGCCAATTATAAAGAATAAAAAAAGGAATCTGAGGCAATCTGTCCACTTTGGATCACGTTTTGTGATCTTGAGGAAACTTGGAGGTATTTCTTATTAAAAGTAACCAATCTTTAGGAAGAGATATCTTGAGTTAGGAATGGAGTTTTGATATGGGGTTTGGGTGACATGTAATGAAAAATTTTTATCCTTCATATAAGACCCCTACAAAATGCCACCAGACAATGCCTTTAAAAATATTGTGATAAACGTTGTCTACAAATGCATTCCAATCTCTTGTCTTCCGTCTGCACCAACCCCTTTCTCTGGCCCTGCTTTGTCCCTCCCTTCCCTGTTCTTTTCTCTGTTCGCTCGGTCTTTCTCTTTCCCTCTTCTCTCTCCTGTTCTTTTCTCTTTTTCCCTCTTTCTTCTTCCCTCTAACTTTCCTTCGTTTGCACTTCCCTCTTTCCTTCATTTTGCCGACTAGTGCAGGATTTTGCCGACTGCGTGGATTTTGGAGGGGTGTCACACCCCCCACACCCCTCTCTAGCGTCGGCCGGGTCCCAATAGCATGTTGTACTTAGAAGTTATGAAGTTTTAAATAAAACATTCAATTCACGGCAATGTATAGCATTATGGAAAATCTGTGACGTCGTACAGGCAGACTAATTGAACATCTGCTGTATTTCTTCATTATAATCTTTACACATTTAAATGGAATACAGAGACCCTTTTAGAGTTGTAACCTCTATTGTTTCAAAATTCTAAGAATCTAAAATGAATGTTATTCAAGGTTTCACTGCATGGTGTCGACTTTCAAGATCAAATTGAGAACATAATTTTAAAGAACAACAAAATATTATTTTGGAAGTAATCTGCAGGTAGGCTATAACATTTTGTAACCTTGAAGCAACTGGAAGCCTGTTCTTGATAAGAGCAACCTTTATTCAAACAGCAATATAGGGAGTTATGAACAATTAATGGTGAGGGGTTTGAAGAATAAATTGATGAAGAATTATTCTCTTTCATATGAGATACTCTAAAATTGCCACTGGAATATTCCTTTAATCAGTTGATCGTTACTGCATTTGTCTCTAACAGAATGCTCTCCTAAAAGTTTCATTTTCATAATTCTCGTTGCAATAGCCTTTACTAAATATGCAAACTGACGCCACTATCAACTTACACTAATTCTTTTTAACGAAGATCACACAAACATATAGTGCATTTTTAATGTAGCCTTCCCACTCTTAAAAAGGTCTGGTCAAATTTGAGCCGAATCTGTTCAGAGGGGCACCAAACAGAAATCTGATCAATTATTTGACTAGATTTGGTTCAAAAATGATCAGAATTGGTTCATTTTTGAACCGGATCTAGTCAAATTTTTGACCAGATTCCTGTTCGGTGCCCCTCTGATCAGACCTCTTTTATAGTGTACAAGAATCGGGGATCTATCATTTCAAGGACCCAGGCAGCTCCCTACAAGAACACGGGAGAAGCATTCACGTGTTTGCATTTCTGTTACAAATCGAGATGTCACTGATATTTTTTGCTATTTTTTTTTTTGCAGAAGTAACGTGTAGGCCAGTATTCTTATCATGATAGGTGAAACTCGACGATGGTTTTAAGGAAGGTTTTTTGGATACCTTTAAGATATATGTACTTTTTTGAACTTTTAGATGTTTATGAGAGTCAAGCGTAGGCGTACGGGAAGACATTTCACAAGGGGGGGGGGGGGCGGAGGGTGTTTGCCCTGAAAATTTTGCCGTATGCGTTGTGTAACTAATAAGCATTTAGCCCTGTTGGCAAACGCCGCTGACCGCCGCACTGCCCACTGCACTGCCCCCTTGCCCTGAAAATACAAGTGTCAGTGCCCTGAAAAAAAGCAATTTCCCTGCTCTGGGAGGGCTGCAGCCCCCCAGACCCCCCGCCTCGTACGCCTATGGAGTCAAGCCATACAAGAAAGAAACAGAATCCTCAACAAAAGCACACGTAAAAATGATCAGAAACACGGCGCTTGCTATTTGCATAGTATTTTTCCCAGAATCAGCAAGTGGCTTGTTTTTTTACCTAGTTGATTTTCTTACAAAGTTCATGTACTACTTTCCTTCTTTTTTCCTAATTTTATTACAATCTTTAATTATAATCTCTATCAGTTTTATTACTGTTGGGTGAGGAAGGGGGTATGAAAGGGATAGGAAGTAGGAATCCAATCTATACCAATGACTTAAAGGGGTTTGCTAGTGACAACAATCAATGACCTCAAAAAATGCAGAAAATTTTTCTCTTTCAGGAGGGGAAAACTGCATCTCAATAGCTTTTAGCGTTTGGGAAATACTAATTTTCAAAGAAATGCATTTTTTCTCAAGATAAAGTGTATTATGGGAAATATGTGATGTCATCACGGCACATTAGTTTGAAAAAGCAATTTCTTTATGATATTGACACTTTTGTAGGGAATATTTATCAACTTTGTGTGTTATGCCGTACATATGGTGAAGATTTATGCTAAACCTATATGGAAAGATATTCAAACATTCCAACATTATCAAATTTCAAGGACAACAGGACATTCAATTATAAAGGAACACAAAGAAATCTGAGGCAGTGGGCCCACTTAACATTCTGTGACCTGGATGAGAACTGGAGGTATTTTTGGACAAAACTAAGTAATCTTTAATATTAGATATCTCGAGTTAGGAAAATAGTATTGCTACGGGGTTTAGAGGGTATGAACTGAAAGTTTTTTCTCTTTCATATGGGACCCTTGCGAAAAGCCACTGGAAAATGCCTTAAAAGTGCAATGCAAATTTTATAAAAGAAAAGGCTTAAAATAAAAAGTACAGTTTTGGGGTGCGAATGTGCAGCACTGACCCTGTCACGACTATAACAGACACCTAAACCTACCTTAAATTGATTCTATTCATGATGTTAGGGCTTCCGATTATGTTTGTGCCTTTTTTTGACATTGTTATTTGTTTGCAAAGTACTTAACCCTAACCGATCTTTTCCTTGGAACTCTTTGTTGTACTTACTTTAAACAAACATTTAATTCTAAAAGAAAATGAATGAAACCTTTAAAGTTGGAAAGTGGGGTAGGATTGGGTGGGAATGGAAAGTTTAGTAAGAAACACACATGACGTAGGTATGCAACCTTTTGTTCTTTCTTGATTTATTGTGGCAGCTCCCATACCCTACTAGAAGTTTTGCTAAAAATTATTTTCCCATTTTGTTACAAAACATGTACAAAACTCCTTCAGTATTTCCTACATGGTATTATATGTGTAATTTTTGCCTGACGGGAATAAGAAGACACTTCAGTTTTATTTTGAATTTCAACTAATTTTCTGTAAAATACTCTGATTTCTGTAATAAGTGTGTTAATCTTTGAACTTCACACGCATCAGCCCTATGGGCATTCGTTAATCAAATTAAGCAGTGTGTTTTTATCATAAAGGTAACTGAAAAAGCTTTATAATAATAGATGAATTAAATTAACGTAATTTTACATTTTGTTTGTGATTATTCAATTTCAGAATAATGAACAGAAATATATGACGTTTGCGTTCTATCCATCTTCAAATCAAAATCTGAAAAGGGAATTTAAAGGGAAAATGCAGTCACCCCAATCAGAATTAGTATACCCAGTCATCTTAATTCATGAAAGGTTTGTTTTGATCATGTGACGACAGTTTTGTTACTGAATTGTTAAATTCACGGAGAATAACTCGGCCTTTCTTAAATTTTGTTGGTAATAGTTATATTGAAAACATCTTCAAAGATACTTGTAAGGCAAATAAGAAAAGATTTGCAAGAGTATGGTGATTTTCAAAGCAATTTTGGGGCGACTGCCTATTGCCTTTAAAGAGAGGAAATCGTCACCCCACGTATGACTTTTAATTGGAGGTAGACAAAAGTCACAGTTATTGACTGCTCTTTGATTGACATCAGAGTTACAAAATTCAAAAGATACAAAGTAGCTCATATTACACAGCATGCACGGAGGGTGTTCTGATTACACATTAGGACCTTGTATGCTCACCAGGATATCGCTTTAAGCAATAAACTAGGTTTGTTTCCATCTGCACAAGGAGAAGCTAAAGACAGTTGTGGGTGGGGCTAGAAGTAACCTAGTTGAGAGAATTTGAACTGTCTGGGATGATGAGTATCTGTCTTTAAACTATCGCCTCAATACATAGCAGGCCCGTAGTCAGAAGAACCAATGTGTGGGGGCATCGGTGTTGGAGTCTCGCCGGCCTGGGAGGGGCTAAGGGGAAGGGGTGTCCCCTCCCCTTTGAAAATTTTTGTCTATTTCAAGGACTCTAGATGCAAAATGTTGGGAGATTTTCCCTTTTTCTTCTTATATTTGTATTCCAAAAATGCTGGTCTCGTAGTAATTTTCCTCCTTCAGTGCAAGACTTTTTATTGAACAATTTGAACACGTTCCCTCTTGCCCCCTTGCCCCCTCCCCCGTGGATACGTGCCTGATACATAGCCGCACTGAGCTATAGGGGTGGCGGTTTGGACAGAAAATTGTCATTACGGCACAGCGCAGCGTTTTACCTAAGTGGCTTGCATATTGGTTTTGGCTCGATAGCAATTATTATAGATAATATTCCTAACTCCTAATTCATGTATTTTTCTATAAACGTGCAAAGAAGCTCGATGATTTAGCTTACATGCTCCATTATTCATGTTCTAGAACCTTTTGTTTTAAGTCGCAACAATCAAAACCGAAGAGTAAAAGGTAGCACTACTAATACCTAAACTAAAGGACTAACGTCTCCTGAAGATACATCAAACTGTATGAAGGCGACCAACCTGCCATGCTTCAGACCTCCACGTTATGGGTCTGTGATGCGTGGTACCGTTATAGACTGGCTGAAAAGAACATATACTGCAAATGATCTTACCAAATAGACCGTGGAAAAAAAAACATCATAAAAGATACTTGAAAATAACCAGAACGACTTTAATTTCTAACATCTATGATTCCTTGCCGGAAGAAAATAGTGTATGTCATGGTCTTTTAGTCTTGGCAGAACTGGGCGGTGTCTGGCGATGCTGGATGTCGGTAGGGTGAAAGACCTTGACAAGTTATTTATAGTCCATGAGGTGTACCATGTTTAAAAGATTTTAAAGGTTGGCCTCAAAACACCAAACACGGCAGGATTCTTTAACTTAATGTAGAGTATCGACATGCAAAGTATGAGACCCCTCGAATTTATCCTTTTTGAGTTATCATGTTTATAACGTTTCTTTACAATTTGACCTCTGGTGACCTCCTGTGACCTTTGGCTCCGTCAAAATGACTATGCTCCTTGACCTCGGTGTGAAGCGTCTACACCCTAAATGAGACATAGCTCAAAGTTTCACTTCGGGAAATATCATGTTAACGAGGTTTTTACAATTCGACTTCAGATGACCTCAAATGACGTTTAACTCAATGAAAAACAAGAGGCTTCTCGGCCTTAATGTGGAACATCCGCATGCTAAGTGTGAGATTCCAAGCAGTTTACAAATTTTCTTAATTTTCTTAATATAACAGAATATGTATACTCAGTTTTGAAAACATCCATGATTACTGTCTTGAAATATCGTGTTTTCATGTTTTTCATCACTGACGTATGATGACCTTAAATGACCTTTGACCTCCACCAAAACAATAACAACTTTTCTCATATATTTAAAAATTTGCATATTCAATGTAAAATCATTGTTATCTTGAGATATCATGTTTACAGGCCACGCGTCACAAACAATGATACACATACACACACAATCGACGGCATGATTGAATAGATACGTTTTACTTTCAAAAAATGAAAAATATGAGGCTATTTGAAAGAACTAATTGATGTTTTAAAGCGAGGTTCGGGTGACTGCCTTTGCCATACTTGGTATACAGATTTGTCATATTAAGAAAAAGTCCGTAATGTTTTCGGTAGAGGTCAAGGTTTATCTGTGGTCGCCAGAGGTGAAACCTTGTAAACTGATCGTAAACACGATGTCCGAAGATAGCAATGACTGAATAATGAGTACGTTTCATGCTAGCTTTATAGATTTTTCATATAAAGAAAGAGGTTCCTAACGTTTTCAATGGAGGTCAAAGATCATTTGTAGTCACAAGAGGTCAAAAACTATAAGGTATTTTAAAACAGGAAACATGGGTACGTAACGTTCATTTGTCAAGCTAAGAGAAAGACTTATTGTTTGGTTGAGGTCAAATTTTATTTGATGTTACCAGAGGTCAAACATTTAAATGTTGTTAGTATAATGTATTTCATTAACTATTGAAAGAACACGTCAAGGTCGCTCATCCTACCGATGCCCAGCGCGGCCCTTCACCGGCTGCTACCGGCCGGCAGAGCAGGCACCGCCCGGATTGAAACAAAAAATAAACATGTAATAACGTATTTATTTTGGCAAGGTATCCGTGGACGGATATTCTGCTTTACTTATGTTTGCAAAGTTTTGAATCTTAAAACTAGGCCTGGGTGACTGCAGTGTTGTAGAATAAGCAACTATTAGATGGCGTGTTTTACGCTCTGTGATCTAATATCTAAATGGTATCAATTAGGCAGTGACCTCAACAAGTTCTTTGTGCGTTATACAAATTATTGAGTGGTGAACGTAGGCCAATAGAAGTCAGTCCACTTGGACTGTTCTGGCCAAAACGGTTTTCACGGTAGGGTTACATTTTGCGAATCGGTAGGATTAATCTATACAATCTCCCTACTTTGTGATAATAATGGACTTGGAATAAATAAAATAGGCCTACTTCTTGCAGGTAAAAGCTGACATTTCACTTTCTCTGCTCAATTAAGTTGAATATTGACCAAATATATTGGTAGAAAGGAAACTCTTTGAACAAGATGAGGAATACGGAATTTCAGAAAAATTGAAAATTACTGCTGCATGTCAAGTGTCATTTCAAAATTTATAAAGAGGAACAAAATTTGCCAGATCTGCTGTCGATACCTTATTCATCTATTGATCTTAATGATGAGAAGAGTTCCCAGTATGTCATTCTGAGCTCTCGTTATACAGGTCTGTAGTCGGAGCAGGAGGGCGTCACCCATACCCAAGAAGTTCTACTAACACAATACTATTGGCAAAAAATATCTCTCCCTGAAAAAATATGATGGCTGTAGGATACTAACAATAGACCTAATGCATTGACGTCACGCGACGTCCTTTTGGAGGCAAAAGAGTGAATCAAACTGCACGCACAACTTAGACTTCATACGCGTGTGTATAGTGGACTTTCGCGCGTATCCAATGGGGCTGCCCGGCCGAGTGAAAATCTACAGAGGGAGTCTCATATGGTTCCTACCAGATGCGCGAAACTCAAGCGCAACCGCGAAGTTTGTAAACAAATTATGCGCTTGTTATTGTCGTCTAGGCCTACGTGCTTTCTGTTACTGTCGTTGAAGCTGAAAATACGAGCTTTCTGGTTGTAGTACGCAGCAAGAAATTGTTCCTAGACAGAACCCAAAGAAAAACAAGAGATAATGGTCAGGAGGGTTAAAATATCCAAAAAGAATAAAAGAAGACTACATATGGGTCTATAACGGCTTAGTAGCTAGCTCGCTGCAGCCCGAGTCACAGATGGATCGCTCGGCTATAGCCCGTAGTTGTACTAGATGTAACATTCCTCAATAAATTCCACTTAACCCACATGGAGCTTTTTTTCTTAATTTTAGGAGCTTTCCTAATTAGTACTTTGAAAACAATTGGTCAGTTTCTATGGTATCTTCACTAGCGCACCTTTATACATGCATTTAAATTCTTACGCGCTAACAACGGAAAAGCAACCAAAGCGTTCGCTTTCCAAGAGCGCAGTAGTGTGAGTCAATCATTTCCGGATTATACACAGAGAAATGACGGTATTATGCGAGTACAGAACGCGAACTTGTTAAAGGTACACACGCTAACTACTTTAACAATGAAATTTTCTGTAGCGCGTCCTTAGTTTTGGACGCAGATCACTGTATGGAACGAGGCGCATTCAAATCCACATTTCCGCGTCGGTATTTAGGCCTCCATACAGAGTCAGCGCGTCTTACAGTGTAGGTAGGCCTGTAGGAGTTTGATGGTATCTATGCAACAAATCCTTATGTTTTCTTGGGTTTTGTATCACATTCGTACCTTGAGACTTGCATCTCATGTATAATATATTTTTTTTACATGATATACTGTCCGGATTGGGTGATCTATGTTTGTAATATCTTTGTAGGATTTAGGGTTCCTACATAGTTTATCGTATAAAAGGACCCGAGTAGGAACCATATGATAGCGCCCTCTGTAGGTAAGACGAAAACGCCGGGCAGCCCCATTGGTCCACAAATCAGCTGTCTGCATTTGTTGGGTAACTTGCAATGATACGTGCTTGCCTCCAACCGAGGACGCACTTTCTGTTATGTGACGTCATATGCATAACGTCTATACAGAGATTCCCAGTTTTGTAAACAGCTTCTTGAAGTAAATAACTACATCCGTGACTGTATGGTTTTGGGGGAGTTGGGGAAGCCAAATTTGGCAAAGTTTATTGGATTGCGAATGGTTATGTTTGGGCAAGAATCCTAAGTGGTAGTCATTGTAAACTCTCCCATGTTGAATATCAATTACTGCGAAAACTGTACGAAAAAGATATTAATTGTTCTAAGTGGATTGTTAAGGTTAAAAATATTTTAGATAACTCAGGAATGTCTTTCGTTTGGACTAATGCCCAAGATCACTCTCTCCTTAATGTAACCTTACTGAAACAGACACTAGATAGACGGTTAAGCAATATCAATGAACAGCAATGGCTTTCCGAGGTAAATAATAATTCCTGTTGTACATGCTACCGTATAATTAAAACTCGCTTAGTTCTGGAAGATTATTTTCAAAAGCTGAATTTCAGTGACAGAAAAATTATGAGTAGATTTCGCTGTTCAAGTAGTAGTTTACCGACAGTCACTGGGAGATATGAAAATGTTGATTTTAGCATGAGATTCTGTACTTTATGCAATGAAGGAAAACTTGGAGATGAATTCCATTTTTTATTTCAGTGTAATGCATTGATGTCAACTAGAAAAAAAAAAACCTGTTAAAATCCTATTTTCGAACTAGGACAAGCACTTTAAAAATGCAACAATTATTCCAAAGTAAAAACAAATTTACCCTAAAAACCTCTCCAATTTTTGCAAAGAAATAATAATTTTGTTCTAAAATAAGACGAAGTTTCGAAAACCAATATCGTTGTTCCCTTTTATCATGTATCTTCCTTCTCTAAATGATGGGCTGATGCCAATTTCTTTTTTATTCCTTTCTATTTGTTTCGCTTTCCATGTTGTATTTATATGTTTTTTGATTTTGTTATTGACTTGTATACGGCTATAGAGGTGAAAAAGAATAAAAGAACAGAACAGACCAATTGACACCTTGAAATAACTATGAAGTAAACTTGGTTTAAGCAAAAAAAAATTATTTCGATATGTAACGAGGAACCGTCTTCGAATGCCGTGTCAAGACTACAAATAATGACAACTCTTATACGAAGACGATTTAATATAAAGATAATGGACATCACACTCAAACACACACAGCCCCGTTAAATATAACAGTCTGTAAACTATCTCACTTACCACTTAGAGACTGAAGAATTAACAGTAAAACAATTGGCATTACATCATTTGAGCTCTTATCTCAGAACTTCATCTGAGCTTAATGTTTTGAGAATGACAAGCAAGTCCCCAGTGCTTTGTTGTTAAGTAGAGTGCTTAAGACGCTTTTAGTTCCGCTAGAACATTTTAAAAACAAATTTTAGCTGAAGAATAAAAATCCGCCACCCACCCGTTTATACATTTACATTATAGTAGTGACCCGGACTCTTCAATTCTCTCTGCAAAAATCTTACCTAAAAGTTATTTCTTCTCGCTGAAAAATCTTGAAACAAACTTAAAACCTTAAAGTTTTTTACATTCATTATGTATAGCTTTCTAGATCTTTGAAGCAAGGAGTTCTCAAGAGCTCAAAAAGGTTATGCTAAGCCTTGCTTGCTTAATCATGCATGGTATGATCTGTTCTTTCAGCCACACTAGAACAGGGGCCAAGCCTGATACACCTATCGTGTACAAGGGTCTGACGGCTAGGACATTGGTCATTTAAGTCTTAGCGAACCATCAGGAGTTGAAGGCTGCATTGATCGTTTTCTGCTGGAGTTAAATTACAGTTAAAAATAAAGCCAAACATTTTTAATCCTGTATAGAATCATGACTTCACCATCGCGGACGTCACTATATTTGTAAATACAAACGTTTTCAAGGAAAATACATTGTTTTGTTTTTTATCCTTTCAAACTACGCTGTTTCTTTCCTCGTAATGCTTTTGTAAAAATCTGTGTTTTACAGTAAGTTTTGCCATAGCTTGTCTTGTCCGATTGTCACATAGTCAGTAACCAATAATGTGATCGTATGGGTACTCCTATGCATTCCTTTCTTCAGAATGCTTATATGTAAAAGAATGGCATTCCACATTTATTGAAATTTTCTTCCTTTTCGGAAAAAATGGAATTTTAAGAATGAAGGCTTGAAGCGCAGTTCAATACTCCTCTTTGTTGTCATTGTTTTTTTTTAATTAATTCGTTAGATCCATTTTCCTGTGACGATAGATGCAAGGAACCTTCCAACTATACTTCCTGTGGGTGTGACGTCAGATGTCTAACCGTCGGGGACTGCTGCGTAGATTTCAAGACGTCTTGTCGAAAAATACATCTAGAGGCGAAAAGCGAAAAAGACTGGATAAATTCCTTGCCCCCGCTTATACGCCCTGGATACTTGAAAAGATTTTCAGAGTGCGTTTCTGTCCCCAACTTACAGAACGGGTCAAAGCTCCCCTCAGGCTTTATGATGGTTGGTTCGTGTCCCAATGATTTTGGTGACGATCAGACAGTTCGTAATTGCAAGAAAAATGTACCTGCTTTCCCGCCCGTAGAAAGTTACACAGGGATCATATTTAAAAACGTATTCTGTGCTTTATGCCACGGGCTGGTTCTTAAAAATGTCTGCCCCTGGAAGTTACTGAATGGAAGTGAACCAAATAGCTATATGGCAACAAGAAATTTCTGGGCTTACAATTTGTGTCAAGAAGACGTGTTTGAAGGGTCCCGGGCCTGCCAAAACAAAAAGGACGATAATGGTACCAAAACCACATGCAATTCTTATGTAAAACCTGTGTTTTCAACGTATACAAACCTATCTTACAAGAACGAGCTTTGTGCTCGTTGCCATAGAGAAAACATGACCGCATCACAATTGGTTCATTTGACTTATTCTTGGACAGGAATGGTCCATTCTGATGATGCACTTGATGGTTGGTGTGGATTCCTTACAGCTTGCATCAAACCTGAGCAGAAATATGTCGACGTGGATCCATCTCGACAAATATGTCGCATTCCTGAACAGGGTCAAACTGAAACAACAACTTGTAGCATCTGCACTTGTGTGAATGACTTAATGGCAAATCTTACTGTGAGCAAAACATGCGCGAGAAATATAAAGATCACTTACATTTCTAGGAGTTCCGCGAAACTTGAACTCGTTGTTAACAGGCTTAATTTCATAAGGGTAGTCGAAGAAATTAAGTCTACAAAACTGGACATTAACAACTGCTCTATTTACGTCACTGTTGCTATTTTCAGAAAACGTAAAGGCTTTTCGCAGGTCAAATATGCGGGAATTGCTGGTACAAATCAAACCTGGAAGGTAACAGTAAAAAGTACCTCGATTTTAACGTGTAAACTGACATGTTTTTGGGAGAGCCGCAGTTTAGATGCACATGATTTTGAAGTCAAGGAGCCTTGCAAGCAAGGACAAAAGGAGACAATTGAAGACAAAAATGGCATCATCCCGCCTCTTAAAGAAGATAAATTTGAAGTTACAGACGACATGAAAACGATTTGCACGTGTTTAGGAAATACTAGCACCTTTGCTGTGATTGCTACGTATATGCTTTTAGTATTCTCAGTGTTGTCAATCTTGTGTCTCGCTGTAGTTATCTGGATCCACGTGAGGTTTCCTAGACTGCAAAATATCTATGGATTTTGTTTGGTGTGTCTCTCTGTGACATTGGCGGCGTCCTTCATCCTATCGGTAATCCAGATCATCACCGATTTTGTTTCAACTGATGTCGCCATAGTTTTCACAATAATCCGCCATTACATTTGGCTGTCGGTTTTTGCTTGGGGAACGGTTATTATCTTTCACGTCTACAGGAGTTTCGCCATTAATGTGGTAGCCAACAAAATATGTGTACTGACTATCAAAGATCAGTCCTACCGGTATGCCATCTTTGCTTGGGGCCTACCTATACCATTCGTTGTTACAGGAATGATCTGTCACTACAGGCTGGAAGATTTTGTTTACACCAGACACTGGCTGACGAGCGAGCACATTCTGCCTCTCTTTATCTTCATCATACCGGCACTCTGTCTCAGTTTCCTTGGTATCTCCCTTTTCTTTGGGACTTTATCCAAGATGGAGAAAATGAGAAAAGGTACGGACGAACTTTGGAACCATCACACCACAGACATTCTGTTCATTGCCGTGCGGGTAAGTTCATAAGTCTATTTATTTAATTACAATGATCAAGGAGCTGGCATGACGTAACCCTCTTGAACGACATTTTGAGACTCGCTACAGGCTGTTCGTGTACAGAATCAATAGGTTTAAAAGAGATATAGTTTGTGGTATTGAAAACTTTCATACCTTCAAACCATAATTTATAGGTACTGAATATAACATAGTTTAAAACAAAGTAGCTGTCTTATTTTGTATTCATAGAATACCGTTCTCCAAACAAAAAATTCACTACTTTAAAACCCAAAGTTTCAAATTTTTGAAGAGCAACATTTCTTCCTCCCCCCCCCCCCCCCCGGGAAATAAGAATTCTTCCTACTGAGTTTACTTCTAGCCTTTCCCCAGATTTATGGGAAAACGTCCGTCTAGTACACGTACCTCTTGTACAAAGCTACAATGGCCTGTACTGAGCTTAAAGAGTGCTAAGCAGGCCCATTGCCGAACGAAGTATTTAAGAGGGTCAAATAGCTTCCACGGAAGATAAATGTTTTAAAGGGGCGAGGCATACTAACATTTATTCAGGCAATAATTTTGAACTTTCTAGGGAGGAATTTTTCGAGGAGGCACCCTTCTTGGCTATGGGCTTTTCGTGAGTTAACTGCGATTCTGAGTGGCCTGCAGAGGCATTAGGCCAATCAGAGTAATGCTTTTGTTTCAATTTACGTCAAGGTGTAGTCTCCAAGTTCGTTTAGAGGTGAGGGGATATTCTTAAATATGTTTTGGGTGATTCCAAAGCCCCTTGAAATGTCGCAATATCTCTAACCCTTGTAGTGTAAAGTATTTAAAGGAAACAAACTATTGTCAGAGTTCATTGGTAAAACTGAATGGTTAAAAATTATGACGGACATTTACCTCTGTGCTGTTTGCGCACTCAATTAAACGGCAATATACCCTTTTAAATATAAAAACTGAAACACTGTTAAATAAATTGGGATGAATCACTTGGTGGGCGTATCCGTAAAAGGAGATAAAGCTGATTTTCCCACATTTCGTAAATCGAGTAAAATCTTATTAAATCTTATTCTTGTGAAATACTACACTCATTGTTGTGTAAAAACTACTCAATTTAGGATAAAAATTTATCAACACAATCAATTTGTACTTATCAGTGTAATTTTTCAGCTACTTTGGCTTGTTATTTTATCAAACATTTAAAAGTATTCAATATTTGAAGAATTGGCAAAATAATATCCTTTTTTATTGTTGGATGGAAGGGCTTATGTTTACTTAGATTTCATCACTGCGACTACGCACAACAAGTTGTCATTGTGTTATTTCTTACTTAACGAAGGCTACGATACTAGCCTGACCAAAATTGCTTTTACCAATATAGGTGATTGCATAAAAATGTGAGTTTACGCAAGGCGACAAGATCTAATAAAGTGTTAGGTACTTCCGTAAGGCTGCAGCTGGGCTGTGGTAATAAATAAATTTGATCAGCGACACCCCTTTGAGAAGGCAAAGCGAGGAAAACTTGGCTTATTTTGTAGTATCGCCGTTAAGGGACGAAATTATCAAAAACTTCATGAAGTATGTCTAGGCTAAGGTGACTGCACACGTTTACAATCTGTTGTTAGTTCTGGTTTTTGACTGCTTGTTTGTAGTCAAGATGAACTTTACGAAATGTTTTTCTTCATAATCAGGCTCATGCTGTGTCTTTTAACTCCCTCTGTTGTAAAACATTCCTAGAATTGTGTGTTTTATTAGGGATTTCCTCTTCGATCGTAGGAATTCAAGATTTTGGTAGGTGGTTTTGCGCCTTGTTATGTGCATTCTGCGGGTGAATATAACATTCAAGGTCCAGTTCTCCATATACAGTAAGATATAGAGATGGTGTGAGAGTAAGAACGAGGTAAGATATAGGGTACAGGGACGTATTCGCACACTCGAGTAGCAATGTAGTTACCCAGACTATTTCATTAAGTATCACCTACAGTGTTTACTATTTTTCACAAGAGGGCTTTCCGAAGAACGCACTATATACGAGTGCACCATAAACAAAATAGATCTGGAATTGAAAGACGCTACTCCAACGACCAACTCTGAGATTTGTCAATAAATAGCATTAGTCTACATACGTTTTCAGAAATAATCTTATGCGAAGTCCCTTTTTTTGAACTGCACCCCTCAAAACAGTGAGTACAAACGATCATACTGCTGAATAAACTAATCAAATCCCTAAAGTTTTATAAGGGCAGGCTTATAGAGTGTGTAAGCGGTCCTCTTGGTCTAATCATTGGAAAATACTGAGTGGGGCTTTGCTGCTAGAAAATCAAACATGAGAAGTGAGACGCATGAAACAATAGTGACGTAATGTGATCCGTCTAGTATTTTACTCTCTTTAATGGTGCTAGTCGGTGATCAGTCTGTGTAAATTTTCCATTTCATGTACCTTACACCACATACACTTGCACGAGCAATCAGGTGGAAAATATACCACAATACTATCTTCTACCATCTTCGAGGTCTGCACAAGGGGAGGAGCAGGAGGGGTGCTACGCCCTCTACAAATTTTTCGTCCCATAGAAAATTTCAAGTTGTCATTACTTTACCACAATTTTCCACATCTCTTCCCCTGAAAAAAGATATTTCGACCCCCTGGAAGCCATATCGTCCCCTTCAGTACCTTGTCTGGCTACGGGCCTGGATCTCCAGGTCTTCGAAATATACTTTACTGCAAGTACTGGTCTCTCTACTAATCGCTGTCTTCAAAGACATATCAACATGATGATATGAATAGTATAGCCAATGAATAACTCACAGCATTGTGTAAAGTCAATGAACAGGACATGAATCTCCCCGGGACTGCGGGATTGGAACAGATTAAATTTTCTGGAACATTCTGCTTAAGAATTCGATTATCCACTGCTAATTTGTTCGGAGTTTACTCCCACTCTCAATAAACCTATGGTTACTGGGTCCCCTGCCCCTCTCACTGTTCTCTTTACAGGCTCTAAACTTTTCTTCAGTTATGCGTAAATTTCACAACTAATTCCTTGTATTTTGCTGCCAAAGTCGGCGGAAACCAGTCAGAACGCTGTTTTCAAAACTGATCTGAGAGAACAACAACAATATCACAAGTAGCTAAGCTTAATCTTATTTATCATACATATGAACATTTAACGATGCTAGACAGGGGCGAAGCCAGGATTGTGTCATGGGGGTTGTTGGATTGTGACTTAGGGAGAGGTCTAAGGGGAGAAGAAACGGCTTTGGGCGTCTCCAGATGCAAAATGGTGAAATGTTTGTGCTTTAAACGTAATAAAGTTTATAGCGATCATGTAATCATGTGTTTTTGCCATGATTTTTGTTAAGCTTGGGCCATGGGGGGTTCAAACACCCTTCTGTGGCTACGCGCCTGATGCTAGAGGACTTGAAGCAAGTTTGAGTGACAAACTCTGACTATTTATGATCTCTTAATGTCTACGTTAAATCTTTTTGAGTATTTTGTTGTGTATTTTGTTTCACATCTTCTCATTACTTCAAGATACAATGTACTTGTTAGTCCAAGGTATTTATGACATTAAACTACATGAATGTGTTTATTTTTAAGCCATTGTATTTTAATAAAATGGTTGTACATTCAAATATGCTCCATCAAATTATGTAAAAGTTTAGTAATAAAGAATTCTACAAGCTGGTTAAATGAAGTGAGCCATGTAGACAAATTTCAGATGTGAAAGTCTTCATAACGAGAGGGGGGCGGGAATAACCAAGGTGCAGATGTACACGAGTATACAAGTAGACAAATGATTGAAGTCAAGCAGAGGGTTGTTCCTCTGGTGCCCTTACAACAGTGTAAGCGCACTACCGCAAGTTCACAATTTTACCGTAAAACACACCACAAACCCTGCGTGTATGTCTCTTACATGGATGCGTAAACATATGAAACCAAGTGAAATAGATCTTTATGATAAGGGACTGCAATTGCTAAGTGGGCGCTTGCAAAATGATTGATTCATGAAATGGGATGGACCTGATTCGTAAAAGGGCCTTAGAGGCCCTAAAAGGCTAAGTGGTGTTACCGTCGTTTTAAAATTTTTGCCAGATGATCATTCTGAGCACCAAACTGTATAAAGATAATGGGATGGCGAAAAAAGATCAGCAATAACTCATACCATTGCACTGAGTCCAGATTTGGTTAGCTTTTGGAGAGGCAAAAACACGGTAACCCCGTGTACCAAAAGCCAAAAAGAGCCGCTCTGCAGGCTAAGATTTGTTCGACTATAAATTTTTAGTGTCCTTCCAACACGACCTATGCGACGCAATTGTTATCAGCGTTTCAGACTACTGCAAATAGTTATATTTACAATTTAAAGTTGCATATTGAGTTGATATCGATAACTTAACGAGGGTGTTGAAGGGTACTACTACATGACAATGATAATTATAACCATAGTTAGTCAAGTTTCACATCCAATAGTTACACATAAAGTTAACATTTTGAAGTTTTTGGTATTCTGGCTTGTAACGGTTGTGTGCATAATTTGAGAAAGTGTCTCGTCACGAATTTTTGAAAACCAAATTGAATTATGTATTACTCACTTATGAAACATTTCTTTGTATGCAAGATGTGGGGATTGTTTAAGTTTGACCATTTGTCATTAGTATGTGAAGAAAACTTAACAGGTTTGGCAAAATTTGGTGAATTTCATGTACCAACTCAATGCGCCGCTTTAAACATCCCTCGTGAGCTGGATCTATCCCAGTGACGGGCAGTCTTTACCAGTGGCTACAATGTTACAGATCTAACACAAATAAGCCAATAGAAAGCATGGCAACTCCATTGTAAGACATTTGGGTACCTCAGTAGCCGGGGTAGGGCTTTGCTCTTCTATCCTACATCTTCTCGCAACCTGAGCGTTTTGTGTACTCTAACTGCCTTCTTTCCTTACTTTGTTTCCTTTGTCGATTTCTAGTTACAGTTGACTCTCGGAGTACCTTGGATATCATTCCTGTTTCTTATGGTCTCTAACCACCCTCTAAAGTTACCAATCGTTTCAACGATCAACTCTTTACAAGGAATTCTCATCATGGTCGCCTTTGTAACGACAAAGAAGATAAAGAATCTCCTCAAGCAACGAAATCGAACACACCCAACGACTGTATGATGACTGATGAATGGGCCAGTATGTGCTATAAAACATGGTGTGTTTGAATAGCGGAAGCTACCTGATAACTTGTCTAACAGCTTCATGATTGAAGCAGGCCTAAATGGTAACATTTGCTTCATAGCTATATCACAAAAGGGGCTAAGCAGACGTGATAGGGTACTGGCCTTCTCAAGAGGTGTGTGGCTAATCAGACTTAAGAAGGTATCAAGTTAAAATATTTTGATATCACATGTATAAAGTATATATGGTACAATTACATTAAGCCATCCACTACACAAAGTGATAGAAATCGGATAGCTCTAAATGGTACAGAATTAGCAAGAACATATTTATAAAACAAGGTATTTATTTAGTGTACACAAATGAGAATATGTCTTGTAAAATATAAACTGTACAAAACTATAAAAATGCGCTTTCATCTAGTGTAACGTTCTAAGATGTAAAAATTTATTTACAGTATACTAAAGTGAATAATTTGCACAGAAGTATAGACTTATACATAAAACATGAAATCGTGAAAAAAACATTCAAAGGTTATGAAGGCATAGTGTATCTGTACAGAAATTCTAAATCTCCCGAAACCCTTAAGTCAACAGCCTTTTCCCCAAAGCGCAGGAGCTTGAGATAATCAATTGCCGGGTGGGAAATCAGCAAAAAAGTGCAATCAATATACTTTTAATAATTACAAAATTAAATGTAACCAAGATTTTTTCACTTACACGTTCTGACTTAAGAGTTCGCCCTCAAGTAGGCTGAGTCATGGCCGTCGATTGTTCAATGTCTTAGCCGTATCCAGGGTCGTCATCAGAAGGTTTCCAACATTTGTGGGCCAAACCATTTAAGCTCCTGGATTTTTGCATCTTCTAAATTATTTTTGGCCTTTTAAAGACACTGTCAGTAATAAATTTTAGAGAAAAAACTTTAGATTGAGAATTGTTTGCGATGGAGGTGAGCTAAAGATTTCAGGTCCCGATTCCGACGGTCCTGGTATTTGCATTCGGGGTCACGTATAATAAGGGTGGACAAAGCCACATTTCAAAAAGGGGAGGAATGCAGAAGGCTTACTGATTTTAATTCCGTTCTCATTTTTGGGTTTCATCGTTGAAATAAAAGTTATCATTACTTGCCTGTTTAAAGAATAAATGATTCCATCTAAATATTTGATACGAACAAAGACATATATAGCAGGGGTTGGGGGCCCAATAAGCTAAAATTTCAGGAAAACACCTTTCAGCGCCCTTTTGTGACTTGTGAAGTGTGTTCCCGTACGTCTAGTGATATGAATGTAAAAATAACCAAATAACTCCTTTTTAATATGAAAAAGTGTTCATAGTAATGAAAGTGGCCCATTTGGCTAAGTAGTTTGTAAAAGGTGGCACGAGCACAACTGTACATAAGAGTTAAGACATTTTGTTGAAACCAGACAGAGGCAGATCTTTGAAAAGCCGTGATCGAAAGTTTGGTAAAAACACCAGAGTAAAATTAGGAGGCCTCTGGGCCCGGGCCCATCTTTTGCTGAACACGCACACAAAAATACTCTGAAACTTGAAGCATGTTTTTAGTTGTAGTTCTGTAAATATCCTCTAAAACGTACCGGTCAAATATGGACCTAATATGACCATGGAACTACCTTGGATCTACCAGCCATTGACCTGGAATCTAGCCAATTATTTGACTAAATTTGGTACAAAAATGACCAGAATTTGTCCATCTTGGGCGAAACCTAGTCCATTTTTTTTTTATCAAATTTCCGGTTCGGTGTGCGGTTGATCAAATATTTTTACAACAAAACCAAAACTTAATATATGCTTTTATACTTTAATAATAAAGATAATATAATGAAAAATAATATTTAAGATAAACATAACGTTAGCAACAAAAAAAGTTATGAAAGTGAATGTTTCACCGAGAGCTTTCACTAATCATCATCCACAAAGTGTTTGTTTGTTTGTTTATTTATTTTTTATTTATTTACTTTTCTAAGTTTGCTTCATTAACTGCATATGGCTATTAACTTTAATGGCGCACGATTTGGTGCACATCCCAATAAAGCGTGGATAATTATCTTACGTTAGATAAAAAGGTGCCAGCAGGGAAGCCCGTTATTAAAAGGAGGCAGCTGTTTCGTTAATTTATGCTAAATGTTTTAAATCCATTCTCACTTGAGCAACAATCATTCCGGTATTAGTAAATTAATTAATTCGTTAATGTAATATCGATACCAATCATAATAAATTAATGTCAGGCGATCGTTAGACTGTAAAATGCAAAGTGTTTGCACTGCATCTGTAATTAACAAAGGTTGTAAATACCTTGATAGTTTATTTTAGTCTCATCGATAAACTCTGTTCATAGTTTTACTTTCCAACACATCATATTAGTTGTAAATAATACATCATTTAAAAATTTGGATGTTTTGGCCAATAAGCGAGTTGGGAAACTTCGATACACAATCCATTCTGGGGAGGAAAGTGTACCATAACAGAGACCGCATTTGCAAGACGGATATGTTGTGTAATTACGCACAATGTCTGAGTTTAAAGGAGCTGAGTAGCCGCCACAGTAGAATAAATTCTTGGACCCGCCGACTTCGTTACGTCACATCCGGTTATGCTTCTTGGTTTATCTATTCGATCCGATACCGATACTTATCACAGCCATGCATGCAGTGTAACAGTACACTTGTTACTGTCGTTAACAGTACTAACGTTAGCCTAACTTAGGCTAGGTTAGGGCCTAGGTCTACCACGAAAAACAAACTCATTGATCGAAAAAAAAAACAGTTTCAATACCTGCAAAATCCACAGTGTTGTTCATGAACCTCCTGCAGATGATGTGCAAAATAGGCGTGTACCTTGCAACTAGTAACGCTAATATACTACATACATACGTACGTTGTAAGTTGTGTGTACTACATGCCTGCTTAGATGCATCGATCAGAACCGATACAAGTGGAAACGATTCAAAATTGCCGGTGCCAGAAGAAAAAGTAACGAACTAGAAATTCAAAAAACAAATTGTAAAATATCTTGCAAGTGTAAAATCAGATAACACAAGAAATAGTACAAGAACGTTATTCCAAAATTACTTTGCAAGATTTTTTTTAAATGAGAATATAAAACGCATTAGGATTAAAATTTTTAAAATTAGCCCCGCACAGAGGGTAATCATTTCGTTTGGAATGATGTATTTATTTTGAAAGTACGCCACTACTCAGCTCCTTTAAAACTATGGATCTCTAGACATCAGTGACCAGTCAAAGAGAATTTCCTTTGAAGGAAATAGTTCTTTTTAAAGTTATTTACCTTAACTTGGACAGGAAAGGTTGGGCAGGATGACGGTAAATTGTGGAAGACAAGAAAGCAGTCGATCGAAAAGTTAGTACCCGTACGAAACTATCCATAGATTCTATCTGTGCATGTACTGAATGGTACAGCAAAATCCAGTTTCCCAACTCGTCTATTGATTGTGTATGAGATGAAAAAGCTTTAAGTTTTTATGTAATTTAGTATCTTATTTCCTGGGAAGGAAACTACTCGGCTACTACATTCAAGCTGTTTATCATTATACTTGTGTAAAGCATAAATAAATGTTGTCTGTGTTTCTAACGCACTACCCTCTTCTAAAGGCATTCATTTCTTTTGTGTAATGCTTACTTTTACACTTTGCATCTCAAGTTTTTGGCAACCTCTTTCACGCTCAGCGAGATCCATACTAATGGACCACATGGACCAGTACTTTTGGAGCCACGCATAACAGACCCATGATGTAGAGGCGAAGGTCGGGAGGTTGGTCAGTTAATTTTCAGTGCCCCTCTGGGGACGTAGCTCCTTTGGGGAGCAGAACCCATTCGAAAATAACGCTTTGGTTTTCGCCCTCCGGTCCCAGCCCGAAGGGACTATTGAAAAAGATTGAAGGCGAAGTATTTTCCGACAGCGAAATCATGCCTACCGTTTTTAGTTTTATTCAAAACGAACTTTCATCCCCAAGAGCTACGGGATACTAATGTTAGGTTAGTTAGCTAGTTAGATGGGATTTAACGACGCACGAACACGAATGTGGCATATAGTGTCAGCTAGATAAAAAGGTATAGAGTTCAAATACGGTTCAAGTTCAAGTTTGGTTTCAAATACAGCTCAAATACGGTTCAAGTCCTTCCCTTTAGTCGCCTCTTACGACAGGCGGGGAATACCCTGGGCATATTCTAATGTTAGGAGTAGTACTTCTTTCATCTACAAGTAAGGAAGGCTAAAACTTGCTGTTTGATTTGTTGAATTTTTGTATTCTATCGAGGTTCGCCGAATGTAGTCCAGGGAGTGAACGAAGTGCTTCATTCCAGTGCGTAACCAGGTGGAGAGTGTTGGGGCGCCCCGGGCTCGTGCCTCCTGGTTCGCTCCCCCCGAGTTGAAAAAAGAAATTAAAGAAACTTGTTATTCTTCCTCATAGGTCGCTACACTCGGCCTGCATACTTTTCTGCATTCAGCTCATCGTTACGAGAAACCTGTTACCCTGTGGCGGACCCCAAAGCGAGCTACTTCGCAGGCTGTACCACTTGTGTATCCTTGCTCAGAATGTTAGATTCAAATCAAAGTGATATTTTATTATCAGCTACAAAATGAATATAAAATAGCAAAATAATTTGCAATCAGAGTTACTGCTTAATGCTGAGGTAATACAAAAATTTTTCTTCATTTTGCAGACGAGGTTAAACATTATGCATTTCTACGCAACTTAAAGTTTATTGAATCTTCGAGAAAAAAAAAACTAGTCTACCATAGGTTACTTAGTTAACTTCAAGGAGTATGTTATAGTTGCCTCTTCCTGAAACAAAAAATGTCTCTGATCCCAGCGTCCATCCTAACCACGGACTTCTTATATACATGGACAGAGCATATTGCACTAACGTCCTATGCGTAAATTGTCGCCACCGTGTACGTACACGAAGGCTTACCAATATGGCTGCCTGCTATAGTCTTGTGTTTAAAAAGTTTGGACTTGCTCAAGTGGCTCAGTATCGACAAATTGTGTGAAAAACTTGTAATATTTTCGAAAGAATGCAAGCTCAAGTCAAATTCATCAAATAGAATGGAGGACTGTGTTGTTCTTCCATTCATACTGATATTTTGTCTGAAATGTTGCAGATTCATCGTCAAATTGGGCAAATGGTAGTAGCCCGGCGGCCATCTTGGTTAGCCTAAATTTGTTCGAACGGTGGCGACCGTATTGATTGCGCAATCCTCTGTCCATGTATTGAAGTCCGTGATCCTAACTCGCATTTTCAGATGTAGCATGTTTCCTAGATGTATTGAAGGAAAATATTGCGTTCTTTACATTGCATCAACACGGCACATTCACTACAAACATATCACCATTATTTATCATTTTTGTCTTAAAAAAAAAACACCGGCAATAGCATTTCTTTTCAAACATATGACCCACAGACCCTTTTTCATATGGCAACTCCAAAGGATTGTGGGATATTAAGTCTTCGTGTGCGTTGTTTTTCACCACATTAGGTTGCATTGCCAACACCAAAAACCCTATCCCACAATCCATACACGTCTTGACAAATAAAGTTATCCAGCTATCTTATTTTGAATTTCCTATTATTTGGCAACCACAATATTTCCCTTAAAAGGAAGGGTAAAAGCAAAAAAAAAAAATTCTGTAAAAGAAGAACTAAATCTACGCAATTTGGTGAATTTTCCATTCAAATCGGACATGTAGTATTCGAGATATTAGCAAATGAGTACTACATTTGTGACCCAAGAGAACTTAAGGTAAGCAGGGATTGTATCACTTCTTCACATTGATGAGAAATGCTTTGTTTCCTTGTTTTCTTCAGTCTGTTGTGTTGACCTTGAAGTTAATAGGGATAGGACCTTCCCATGGGGTATGTGAAGTTTGTAAATTCCCATGCCTCTCATGCAATCACTTTTCAATAACATGGGATTGTAGAGGAGAAAATTGGTTGCAACGTTTAAAGAAAAACAAACACTGTTCATTAATGTGAAGCTATGACGTCATATGTGCTTGCTTCAAGTTCACTTTGTGTTGAAAATGTGAAAACTTTAACTGCTAATATCTTGAGAACCACACATGGGATTTCAATGCAAGTATAATGCTTGGAATAAGTACCTTTCTAACATATCAAAATTTGATTTGAACTCAGACTTTTAAGGTTAGCACTCCCTAGTAATGTGGCAAAGTCTGACAGTAAATTTTGAGTTGCCTTGACTTAAAACTGACCTACGGGAATATGACATTATCTTCTAGTTACTTGAAAATTTGTAACAACAAGGAGACGTTTCTTATCCAGCTGTTTTTCCTATTTATTAAAGGGGCATATTGAGTTGATATCGATAACTTAACGAGGGTGTTGAAGGGTACTGGCACATGACAATGATTATTATTAGCATAATTAGTCAAGTTTTACATCCAATAGAGTTACACATAAAGCTAAAGTTTTGATTTTTTTTTGGGGGGGGGGGGGGTATCCTGGCTTGTAACGGTTGTGTGCATAATTTGAAAAAGTGTCTAGTCACGAAGTTTTGAAAACCGAATTAAATTGTTTGTTACTCACTTATGAAACATTTATTTGTAAGCAAGATGTGGGGATTGTTTAAGTTTGACCATTTTGACAGACTTTGGTGAATTTCATGAACTAACTGAATGTGCCGCTTTAAACATAGAGAGAAACGTGAATATCAAAATTCTGCAAGACGCTGCCTTTGCCCATTATCATTTAAAAGTATTTTACTTGCAAAATATTATTTTAGAATAATTTCAAAAGCGTCAGGCGATCTTAGATTACTCTGTTTTCAGTTATCAAAATATGGGTGGGATGATTGTAACAAAGTTTTATTGAAGGTCAAACAGCTTAAAGCAAATAGCTGAATTGATGGCATTGGCCACATCCATATAATCCGTTAGCCTCTGCAGTAAATGCACTTTGACATGCCATATGTAAATCAGTGTGCCACAGTTTGATGTATAAAACAGCAATTTGTGTCTGTATTTCGAAAAAAAAAAGAAAGATAGAAAGAAAAAACTTGAAGCCATTAAGCTGTTTGAAATGAAGGTCTAGGTAATTTATGTTGCATGTGTAAGCCTATTTGACCTTCTTTGGCAGTTAAATGTCAGATTACTGTATTTTATGAAGGACACACAATTTTGGATACAACAAGTAGGATTAAATTTGAAAAAAAATGTTAACTTGGAGGAAGTGGATACTGTCAAGGTTTTAGTTTTTGGGACCGGCTATTAGGTTATAGGATAAAATGTCCCTGTGAGTAGGTTTTACACAGCAGGTTGCATTTTGCAGCACAGAGGATCTATTTGTTCTCATTGTCAGAACATAAACTATGATCACTGTTAGGAAGATTTGCCCAGGTTGGGCGGTGGCTGATACAGGAAACGCTACAGAGGGGCGTAACCCTTATAGTTGGGCAGATAAATGTAAAAATCATTCTCTTTCGGAAAGAAGCACCAAAATTTGACAGATTGTACCTTTTGGGTCTGTCTTTTGAAAAATACCATTAGCCGTGAATTTCAAGATGGCCGCCATTTTGGCCAAAGAATAATATAGTTTGCCATAGATTTTCACTTCCCAGGTTGACTTTCACTTCCCAGGTTGAGTTAAAGATACGCGCTCACGATAGCACCTTAGTAACAATTGTTGCGCGTGACGTAGGTGCATAAGCTCTATAGAGCTTATGCACCTTTGTCACTTTCCTCTATTTTCCATCCAGGCGTACATTGTGCAACAACTGTTACTAAGGTGCTGTCGTGAGCGCGTATCTTTAACACACCTACTACGTATGGCTGTTCCATCCAGTAAGCCAAATTGAAACGCGCTGACGTCACGTGCATAAGCTGTATACACACATGCCTGGGTTGCCCTCAGATATGGCTGAAATAAAAGACGTGAAAAGCTCCTATGACGTCACGTGAGAACTTTTTACCGGCAAATGCTCAACGTCATCACTCGTTGGCAAAAGAACGCACAGCCTTATAGACCTTATGCATTGACATCACTGAACTATATGCTAGGAAGGATCATTCCACAATAATGTTTTGAAGCCATCATGGAGGGTCACGTGATGTAGGTTAGCTTACTCAAGTCGCCACCGCCGTAGAAACGCGTGCCTAGAAGTGAAAACGCTTACATGCTAACGCGCCGTAGTCGGCCTCAGCGTCTCTTCAGCCTCTTGGACCTAATTTGCCGGCTACCACACTTTAGCATGCACGCCATTGCGCGGAGGTAAAGTTGCCTTATCATCTTCCTGAAAAGGCATACATCACAATAGCCGTATAACATACAGAGCACCAAACGCTCTCACCGTGTAGGAAGCTTTGAGGCACATCATTGGCCAAAATGCACCCGTTCATGTGCGCGCGTGTTACTTTCCCTTCGTGCGCCTTTTTGTCAAGAGGAAGCGTTCGACACGTTGTACAGATTATCTGTGTACAGGTATGGACAGTCAGTAACAAGCGCGCCTACTCTGTGTACTGTTCAGTAACGGTGCTATCGCGAATGTTACGCAGCCATCGCGTCTCGACGCACCATACGAAATGCGGTCGCACGCGCTGTCTTTCAAATAGGCAGGACCACTCCCCAAAACAAGGAAAGTTTGTAAAAAAAACAATCTTTTGATCACACAATTATGAATCATTGTGTACAGAAGTTCTACTAAGTAATTACAACAAAAGCACTAGAGACGTAATGAGTAACAAAGCATTGCTTTAGCGTGTACATCAATGATTCTGCGTTTCATTATTTTCACTTGTAGCGTTTCTTGGGAATTGGAATCGACTTGAGTAAGCTAACCTACATCACGTGACCCTCCAGGTCGGCTTCAGTTTCGTCGCGTATTCCGTATTGACGTGCGTCCTCCAGTTATATAGCTCACTGGTTTTGTCAACCGTGACGTCATCATATATTGTCCGGTTAGGCTACATCTTCTTTCTTAAAAAAAATAGTTTTTAAAACCCGTATTGCTCACGATTACCGCATGTAGCGTTTAACGACGAGTTTTTCATTGACAGTTGGTGCAATTGTAGGCTGAATATACTAACATTTTGTAGAAATTCTAAAAATAAGCCGCTCTCATAGCGTCTCTCCATTGAGCTTGTACGTGGCTAAGCGTTTTACGAGGAAAAGTTGCTGTGAGCGGAGTGGTTCTCCTTTTTAGACGCATATGTTATATCCAGTCCTACATGTAGGTCGGAGGTAGTGTTCTTCATTGTTTATGAAACCAAAATGAAGTCACGTGACGTCAATGCATAAGGTCTTTATCTCAAGTCTCAAACAGGTGTCTTAATGCATCCTTACACGATGTAAAGTTTCCTTGCGTCTATCGCACGAGTCCACATTACACCTTGAAATCTTCACCCTGGACTAAACTATGACCCTTGCGGTTTCGCATACTCTAATAGACGAGTTGGGAAATGTTTCCACACAAAGCATTATGGGAATGCGTCAAAGGTGAAGTGTACATGCTTACAGTGTCCCAGCGCGGGTGGTGAATGCTGAGCATGCAGAGCTAAACACGTTGCTCGTTGTTATGGTACACTTGACCTCGTGACCCGACCGGAAGTACCGAATTTCCCAACACGTCTATAATAATTTCATGCGCAAGTGCGAGCCAGGGGAAGGAGGGCTGTTACAGCCCCTGTAGTTTGCTAAAAGCAATTTCTCGGTCAAATCGTTGGAAAACGTCGAGAATTTTTTTCGAATTCCCGAGGTTTTTCTCGGGTACATAGGCCCAGCCCATAGAAAACAATATCCCGACCGCTATGTACCAGCGCTATTGCAAGCAAGGATCAACTACCAGAGCAATCAGATAGGTGAGAATAGGTCATGAGTCAGGTGTAAACTTCATTCCATCGTGTACAGCATTGAGAGGAAGGCCCGAACTTCCAGAAATAACGCACTGTAAAACAATTTGACCCATATGATCAAAACTCATTCCAGACACATGAATACTGTAAAATGGTCAACTTGTCTTAGATTTTGACGTATATTGAGACTTTTGTCTACATTTAGAACACTGTTTTCTTCAAAAGGCCAACTGTGTCATGTTCATGTCACCAGACCTTTAAACAAAGTCAAGTAAAGTTTGAGATATCTTCCACTATTAGAAAGTTGCAGCTGTCCTCTGACAAATTAAAGGTATACACAACCTGGCTGGAAGAGGCCATCAACAGCATATTGAAGTTAACGTGTCCTAAATATAATAATGGTATACTTCAAGGAATGCCCAAATAATGAAGTACTTAAATCGTAAGATAATAAGAAAAACCTCTTGAAAATTTGTAGCGATAACATCTGCATTACTGATAACTTTGAAAGAAAGAAAGAAAAAAAAACTATAAGACTAGTCCTTTTACACCCACAATATTTTATTTATTAGGAGTTTCATAGCAGCCTTTTCGGAAATTTTCACTCATATCTTATGTGTAGTTCCCGAGATATCAGCACATTTCTCACATTTTCAGCCCATCGTAAGCTTGGAGCAAGTAATTGGTGACACTATCGCCTCACATAGTGCTTATACCGTAATAAAGGCTAAAACTTTTATCTTAAAGGCTCTGTCACATCTCACCGGATTGCACAAACGGACAGAGTACTCTCGAAAAACACTCATCCAGTCATTTCCGTTGGTAAAAGTTGTCGCAGTTACGTCTCCGGTGTTGCAAAGTAACGGAAATTGAACGGTTAAAACGAACAACAAGCGGACAAGGAACGGACAGAAACGGATGAACAACGGACTGACTGACGAACACCAAACGAATCTGAACGAAATGACAACAGACAATTAACGGATAAAGAACGTACAAAACGTAGGAGTACTGGAGAACTAACGGACAGACCGGACTAGTACCGAAGAAGCAACGGAGAAGAAACGAAGAATAAACGGGTACAACGTATCGCTGACGGACACGTGACTGACGAGTACCGGGTAGAGAGCCTGGGCCTTCGGAGACCCGAAATCAGAAGTCTTCGAGCTCTCAGCTTCTGCATTAGTTTGACATAAAGACCAAACTCCCGTCTTCTCTCTGGACCTAGTTAGGCTCTAGATCAGCATTTATGCAGAAACCCCTCCCCCTTCTTCCTTCTCTTCTTGACATGTTCGTAGTACTTGATGTTGGTTTCAATGACATGCATCTGTGCTTGCAAAACTAACACTAACAAGCTTGAATCTTTCTGAAGGGTCCATGATGTTTGCTTTGAAGTAGGTTGTAGTAACTGTAGGTGTTGACAGCAGAGGTTGCAGGAGCAGAATGCATGACGAGTGGGGCACCCAATTCTCATAGCCTGTACAGTTACAACCGATAATGGTTCTTAAACCATCATCAGTTTTAAATGTACAAAAATTATGTTTCGTATCATAGATTAAACCATGTGCAGTTAAAACTGGATATAACGCCTCTTTGAACTTCATGAAGTCTATTTCAGTGTTACAGTCATAATTTGTGTACAGTTAAAACTGATCATGGTTTAATGAGTGTTATATACCACCTTATTAATTTCTCTGCATCTGATTAGAAGATTGGTGGTCACATGCCATGCGTGATTCGGCACTATCATCAAGATTGCGCTGCTCGACCGTTGGTTAGTATCCAAATAATGAATGTTTTTGAGTGCGATAGTATGAATAATTTCATGAGTTGAAAGATTGAACGTTCTATTCAACGAGGCGAAATATCGCACGAATGAAAAACATTCATTATTTGTTTTATATAACACCTTACAATTTTGCTAGTAGTTGGTTAAATTTGTGTTTTGGCGGTCACTATGGATTCGTGTTTGTCCTTGTAGTAGCTCCATGGTTTGTCGTTTTCTAACAACGCGTTTATGTAGGCCTGCCTGTATTAGAGGGATTCTTTGTGACGTCAAGCGCGATGGATTCTCAGGCACTGAAGGTAAGAAAACACACATACGCAGTAAGCGTATTTACAGCACACGCTCACGGCATTACCATAGATACTTCTGTGACACAATGGACGCTTGTCCTTCAAAGCCAAAGAGACGCGCGATCACTTGACGTCGGTGAAACCAAAGATATTATAAGCATAGATTCCAAACTCCTATACCTACACTGTTACGCTCAGTGACTCCTCATGGAGACGCATATATCGGGGCGGAAGTGTTAATTTGACATGCGCGCCGTTCTATTCCGCGATCTGCGTACAAAAATAAGAATGCGTCACAGAAAATTTCATTGTTGAAAGAGGTTAGCATGCGTGCACTTTTACAAAGCGTTCTATACGCGCAGAATACACTTCTCTGTGTATTGTCCGGAATACTTGACGCACAGTTCTGCGCGCTCTGGAAACAAACGCTCTAGTTGCTTTCCCGTTGTGAGCGCGTAAGTAATTGAACGCTCGTATAAAAGTGCGTCACTTGAAGATACCATAGAAACTGACCAATGAATGTCCATGAACTTGCAAAACCAGTCATTGTGCGTTCATGTTCAAGTGTAAATGCGTGGAATGTCGCGTTGAAGAAATGAGTTTTTCTTTTTCAAGTGGAATTTATTGAGGCGTAGTACTTCTCCAGTCAACAACATTCCGAAATAACAAGTATTAATACTTTTGTAAGACATTCATTTGCCTGTTTGTTTTCAAAACGACTGAGCAGTGATCAGCACTTCCGCCCCGATATATTGGCCTCCATGGGGAGTCAACGCGCCATTTTAAGTTTGGAATCTATGCTTGTAATATCTTTGGGTGAAACAATGTACGATCCCCAGTGCTTCAGTGATTTATTGAGACGCGGCATAGCTTGTACGTAGCGCGCTCAATGCATCGCTGACTCATTGCCGTGGGTTAGTATACAAATAATGAATGTTTATGAGTTCGATAGTATGAATAATTTCATGAGTTGAAAGATTGAACGTTCTATTCAACGAGGCGAAGCCGAGTTGAATAGAACGTTAAATCTTTCAACGAATGAAATTATTCATACTATCGCTCGAATGAAAAACATTCATTATTTGTTTTATATAACACCTTATAATTTTGATCTAGTGTGTTTTGGCGATCACTACGGATTCGTGTTTGTCCGTGTGGTAGCTCCATGGTTTGTCGTTTCCTAACTGCGCGTTTATGTACCTAATAAAGAGGGATTCTTTGTGACGTCAAACGCGTATAGGATTCTCAGGCACTGGAGTAGAGGACAAAACAAATACGCAATAAGCGTATTTACAGCACACGCGCACGGCATTACCGTAGATACTTCTGTGAAACAATGGACGCTTGTCCTTCAAAACCAAAGAGACGCGCGATCACTTGACGTCGGTGAAACAATGTACGATCCCCAGTGCTGCAGGGATTTATTGAGACGCGGCATAGAGTGTACGTAGCGCGCTCAATGTATCGCTGACTCATTGCCGTGGGTTAGAATATATAAATAATGAATGTTTATGAGTGCGATAGTATGAATTATATTTCATGAGTTGAAAGATTGAATAGAATGTTAAATCTTTCAACGAATGAAATATAATTCATACTATCGCACGAATGAAAAACATTCATTATTTGTTTTATATAACACCTTATAACTATCTACCTTGATCTAGTCGTTGGTTAAGGTTGTGTTTCTGAGGCCGTGATGGTTCGTGTTTGTCCGTGTAGCGCAGCTCCATGGTTTGTCGTTTGCTCGATACGCGTTTACGTGCCTATTACGTACGATATGCAATGTACGGTCCCCAATTTGAGTCTCGGCAAAGCTTGTACGTACTGCAATGATCGGTGACGTCATTGCCGTTGGTTAGTATATACTAACCAACGACCGTGGGTGAGTATATACTAACCAACGGTCGAGCACCACAATCTTGATGGTAGTGCCGAATCACCAATGGCATGTGACCACCAGTCCTCCAATCAAATGTAGAGAAATTAATAAGGTGTTATATAAATATAACACCTTATTAATTTCATCTGATTGGAAGATTGGTGGTCACATGTCATGCGTGATTCGACACTATCATCAAGATTGTGGTGTTCAACCGTTGGTTAGTATACAAATAATGAATGTTTATGAGTGCGATAGTATGAATAATTTCATGAGTTGAAAGATTGAACGTTCTATTCAACGAGGCAAAGCCGAGTTGAATAGAACGTTAAAGCTTTCAACGAATGAAATTATTCATACTATCGCACGAATGAAAAACATTCATTATTTGTTTTATATAACACCTTATAATTTTGCTAGTTGTTGGTTAAATTTGCGTTTTGGCGGTTACTATGAATTCGAGTTTATCCGTGTAGTAGCTCCATGGTTTGTCGTTTTCTAACTGCGCGTTTATGTAGGCCTGCCTGATATAGAGGGATTCTTTGTGACGTCAAGCGCGTTGGATTCTCAGGCACTGAAGACGGCAAAACACACATACGCAGTAAGCGTATTTATAGCACACGCGCACGGCATAACCATAGATACTTCTGTGACACAACTGCACAGTGGACGCTTGTCCTTCAAAACCGAAGAGACGCGCAATCACTTGACGTCGGTGAAACAATGCACGATCCCCAGTGCTGCAGTGATTTATTGAGACGCGGCAGAGCTTGTACGTAGCGCGCTCAATGCATCGCTGCCTCATTGCCGTGGGTTAGTATACAAATAATGAATGTTTATGAGTGCGATAGTATGAATTATATTTCATGAGTTGAAAGATTGAACGTTCTATTCAACGAGGCGAAGCCGAGTTGAATAGAACGTTAAATCTTTCAACGAATGAAATATAATTCATACTATCGCACGAATGAAAAACATTCATTATTTGTTTTATATAACACCTTATAACTATCTACCTTGATCTAGTCGTTGGTTAAGGTTGTGTTTTGGCGGTCACGATGGTTCGTGTTTGTCCGTGTAGCGCAGCTCCATGGTTTGTCGTTTGCTAGCTACGCGTTTATGTGCCTATTACGTACGATATACAATGTACGTACGATCCCCAATGCTGCAGTGATTGAGTCGCGGCATAGCTTGTACGTACAAGCTATGATCGGTGACGTCATTGCCGTGGGTTAGTATATACTAACCAACGATCGTGGGTTAGTATATACTAACCAACGGTTGAGCACCACAGTCTTGATGATAGTGCCGAATCACGAATGACATGTGACCACCAATCTTCCAATCAGATGTAGAGAAATTAATAAGGTGTTATATAATATATACTAACCAACGACCGTGGGTTAGTATATACTAACCAACGGTCGAGCACCGCAATCTTGATGATAGTGCCGAATCACGCATGGCATGTGACCACCAATCTTCCAATCAGATGTAGAGAAATTAATAAGGTGTTATATAATATACACTAACCCACGGTCGTTGGTTAATAGCGACTGTTCGATTTCAGGACGGTAGACAAAGAGGACGGAACGCGCAGCAAAAAACTGGACTGCGCATGAGTGGAAGCGAGCACCGCTCCGTCCTGTTGATTTTCAGGACGGTCGTCGACCGATTTAACGTCCTGTTAGAAACAGGACGGTACAGGGGTTGCCATGGTAATTTCCCTCGTCCATAACGTACGTGTTTCTGTGACGTTAAATTTGAAGTTAGCTGTATGCAAATGTACATCGTTTGTTCATGTAGCATGGAAGCTGCTGACAAAAATGAACATGACAAACAAGAACAGTGCATAGGCCTATCTGGAAAGCCATTTTACGAACGATTCCGTGCTAAGCCAAGGAAAGCTAACTTGAGGTAGAAACTTTCAAATTTTTGTAAAATACCCAGTAACGATGGCGCCTCTATAATCCTGTGTAGGTTCGAGGTTCGTCATTGTTACAACTTAGCGATGAGTGTGGATGCTAACAAAGCACTGCAACTTAGTTCATAAATGAGCGCGTCATTGTTTTGTTGTCATTCTACCGCACCGTCGTCTTTAAAATCGAAACGCCTTAAATGTCAGGACAGAACGCCGGGCGCGCGTGCGTTTAACCCTCCGTCCTGTTGCTCTACCGTCCTGAAATCGAAAAGTCGCTAGTATACAAATAATGAATGTTTATGAGTGCGATAGTATGAATAATTTCATGAGTTGAAAGATTGAACGTTCTATTCAACGAGGCGAAGCCGAGTTGAATAGAACGTTAAAGCTTTCAACGAATGAAATTATTCATACTATCGCACGAATGAAAACATTCATTATTTGTTTTATATAACACCTTATAGCCTAATTTTGCTAGTAGTTGGTTCAATTTGTGTTTTGGTGGTCACTATGGTCACTATGGATTCGTGTTTGTCCGTGTAGTAGCTCCATGATTTGTCGTTTTCTAACTGCGCGTTTATATAGATAAAGAGGGATTCTTTGTGACGTCAAGCGCGTTGGGTTCTTAGGCTCTGAAGGGCAAAACACACATACGCAGTAAGCGTATTTACAGCACACGCGCACTTCTTTACCATAGATACTTCTGTGACACAATGGACGCTTGTCCTTCAAAACCAAAGAGACGCGCGATCACTTGACGTCGGTGAAACAATGTACGATCCCCAGTGCTGCAGTGATTTATTGAGACGCGATACAGCCTGTACGTAGCGCGCTCAATGCAACGCTGACTCATTGCCGTGGGTTAGTATATACTAACCAACGACCGTGGGTTAGTATATACTAACCAACGGTCGAGCACCGCAATCTTGATGATAGTGCCGAATCACGCATGGCATGTGACCACCAATCTTCCAATCAGATGTAGAGAAATTAATAAGGTGTTATATAATATATACTAACCCACGGCAATGAGTCAGCGATGCATTGAGCGCGCTACGTACAAGGTATGCCGCGTCTCAATAAATTACTGCAGCACTGGGGATCGTACATTGTTTCACCGACGTCAAGTGATCGCGCGTCTCTTTGGTTTTGAAGGACAAGCTTCCATTGTGTCACAGAAGTATCTGTGGTATTGCCGTGCGCGTGTGCTGTAAATACGCTTACTGCGTATGTGTGTTTTGCCCTCCAGTGCCTGAGAATCCAACGCGCTTGACGTCACAAAGAATCCCTTTAGGTACAGAATCCTTTTAGGTACATAAACGCGCAGCCAGAAAACGACAAACCATGGAGCTACTACACGGACAAACACGAATCCAAAGTGGCCGCCAAAACACAAATTTAACCAACGACTAGATCAAAATTATTAGGTGTTATATAAAACAAATAATGAATGTTTTCATTCGAGCGATAGTATGAATAATTTCATTCGTTGAAAGCTTTAACGTTCTATTCAACTCGGCTTCGCCTCGTTGAATAGAACGTTCAATCTTTCAACTCATGAAATTATTCATACTATCGCACTCATAAACATTCATTATTTGTATACTAACCAACGGTCGAGCACCACAATCTTGATGATAGTGCCGAATCACGCATGGCATGTGACCACCAATCTTCCAATCAGATGTAGAGAAATTAATAAGGTGTTATATAATATATATTATATAACACCTTATTAAATTCTCTACACCTGATTGGAAGATTGGTGGTCACATGTCATGCGTGATTCGGCACTATCATCAAGATTGCGGTGCTCGACCGATGGTTAGTATATACTAACCCACGGTCGTTGGTTAGTATACAAATAATGAATGTTTTTGAGTGCGATAGTATGAATAATTTCATGAGTTGAAAGATTGAACGTTCTATTCAACGAGGCGAATACTATCGCACGAATGAAAAACATTCATTACTTGTTTACTTGTTTACTTTATATCTGGAAATATCTGGTTGATTAAAGACTTTATATGGCCATATAAAGCCATATATAACTTGATTAAAACACAACCCAGATATGCATATAAAGTTTGATCTGATTGAAAGATTGGTGGTCACATGTCATGCGTGATTCGGCACTATCATCAAGATTGTGGTGTTCAACCGTTGGTTAGTATACACTAACCCACGGTCGTTGGTTAGTATATATAATATAACACCTTATTAATTTCTCTACATTTGATTGGAGGACTGGAGGTCACATGCCATTGGTGATTCGGCACTATCATCAAGACTGTGGTGCTCGACCGTTGGTTAGTATATACTAACCCACGGTCGTTGGTTAGTATATACTAACCAACGGCAATGACGTCACCGATCATTGCAGTACGTACAAGCTATGCCGCGACTCAAATTGGGGACCGGACCGTACATTGCATATCGTATGTAAGAGGCACGTAAACGCGAATCGAGCAAACGACAAACCATGGAGTTGCGCTACACGGACAAACACGAACCATCGTGGCGTCTAAAACACAACTTTAACCAACGACTAGATCAAGGTAGATAGTTATAAGGTGTTATATAAAACAAATAATGAATGTTTTTCATTCGTGCGATAGTATGAATTATATTTCATTCGTTGAAAGATTTAACATTCTATTCAACTCGGCTTCGCCTCGTTGAATAGAACGTTCAATCTTTCAACTCATGAAATATAATTCATACTATCGCACTCATAAACATTCATTATTTGTATACTAACCCACGGCAATGAGACAGCGATGCATTGAGCGCGCTACGTACAAGGTATGCCGCGTCTCAATAAATTACTGCAGCACTGGGGATCGTACATTGTTTCACCGACGTCAAGTGATCGCGCGTCTCTTTGGTTTTGAAGGACAAGCTTCCATTGTGTCACAGAAGTATCTGTGGTATTGCCGTGCGCGTGTGCTGTAAATACGCTTACTGCGTATGTGTGTTTTGCCCTCCTTCGCTTTCAACGAAGGAAATCATTCATACTATCGCTCGAATGAAAACATTCATTATTTGTTTTATATAACACCTTATAATTTTGATCTAGTCGTTGGTTAAATTTGTGTTTTGGCGGCCACTTTGGATTCGTGTTTGTCCGTGTAGTAGCTCCATGGTTTGTCGTTTTCTAACTGCGCGTTTATGTACCTAAAAGGATTCTGTACCTAAAGGGATTCTTTGTGACGTCGAGCGCGTTGGATTCTCAGGCACTGGAGGGCAAAACACACATACGCAGTTAGCGTATTTACAGCACACGCGCATGGCATTACCATAGATACTTCTGTGACACAATGGACGCTTGTCCTTCAAAACCAAAGAGACGTGCGATCACTTGACGTCGCCCTTACTCAAAATCCATATCTGGTTTTATATCTGGAAATATCTGGTTGATTAAAGACTTTATATGGCCATATAAAGCCATATATAACTTGATTAAAACACAACCCAGATATGCATATAAAGTTTGATATGACCATATAAAGCCAGATATAACTTGATATAATCATGATCCACATATGTATATAAAGTTTGATATAGCCATATAAAGCCAGATATAACTTGATAAAATGGTGATCCAGATATGTATATTAACTTTGATATGGCCATAGAAAGCCAGATATAACTTGATATAATTGTGATCCTGATATGTATATAAAGTTTGATATGGCCATATAAAGCCAGATATAACTTGATAAAACTGTGATCCAGATATGTATATTAACTTTGATATGACCATATAAAGCCAGATATAACTTGATATAATCATGATCCAGATATGTATATAAAGTTTGATATGGCCATATAAAGCCAGATATAACTTGATAAAATGGTGATCCAGATATGTATATTAACTTTCATATGGCCATATAAAGCCAGATATTATACAAATAATGAATAATTATGAGTGCGATAGTATGAATTATATTTCATGAGTTGAAAGATTGAACGTTCTATTCAACGAGGCGAAGCCGAGTTGAATAGAATGTTAAATCTTTCAACGAATGAAATATAATTCATACTATCGCACGAATGAAAAACATTCATTATTTGTTTTATATAACACCTTATAACTATCTACCTTGATCTAGTCGTTGGTTAAAGTTGTGTTTTAGACGCCACGATGGTTCGTGTTTGTCCGTGTAGCGCAACTCCATGGTTTGTCGTTTGCTCGATACGCGTTTACGTGCCTCTTACATACGATATGCAATGTACGGTCCGGTCCCCAATTTGAGTCGCGGCATAGCTTGTACGTACTGCAATGATCGGTGACGTCATTGCCGTTGGTTAGTATATACTAACCAACGACCGTGGGTTAGTATATACTAACCAACGGTCGAGCACCACAATCTTGATGATAGTGCCGAATCACCAATGGCATGTGACCACCAGTCTTCCAATCAAATGTAGAGAAATTAATAAGGTGTTATATAAAACTTGATATAATCGTGATCCTGATATGTTTATAAAGTTTGATATGGCCAAATAAAGCCAGATATAACTTGATATAATCGTGATCCAGATATGTATATAAAGTTTGATATGACCATATAAAGCCAGATATAACTTGATAAAATGGTGATCCAGATATGTATATAAAGTTCGATATGGCCATATAAAGCCAGATATAACTTGATATAACCGTGATCCAGATATGTATATAAAGTTTGATATGGCCATAGAAAGCCAGATATAACTTGATATGCTAGATATGCAAATGAGCATTTTGTTAGTTTGTTTTATTATTTATTTGATTTGATTCTTGGATTATGCTTGTTACAAACTAAGACATGTTTTGGATACAGCATCACCTTCCCAGACATTGCAGTTATTTAGTGGCTACACTTCTGTTAATACCGCAGTGTACTAAGTGAACTTAGGCAAATAATTTGCATATTTGGGCGGAGCTTGTATCTAAACCTACATTTTTCATGATTTAGGAAGTTGAAAGTAAAATATGCACCACGCAGTAAGCAAAATTTAGAGTCAAATACGTAATTAAGTTTAAAATAAGAAGCCCATATCACTGTGATTACATAAAATAGGAAATTTCAAGGCATGTTTCTGTTTACTGTTATGAAATAAGTTGAATTTATGTACTTAAGTCAATTCAACCTAATACTTACATTAAATTCTAATTCATGGAGCACTTAAACATTGTTTTCTGGTGTTCAAAGTCTCCATGAGGAGTGTGGACTATAAGTCCTAACTATGATTCATAACTAGAGCAGATCTGTGCCATATAAAGGCTTGATCCAGATAGAACTTTATCTGGCCATATATGGTTTTTATCCGATCTGATATAAATTCCATATCTGGTGCAGATATGGGCCTGATATAAATTTCCATATACGGGCCAGATGGGCCATATAAAGAGTGAGCCATATAAAGTTTTATATGGGTCATATATGGCACAGATATGGGCCAGATATAAATCTCTTTATATGTGGCATATATGGATTTTCCATATATGGGCCAGAAATGGAGTAGCCATATATGGGGCATATCTGGGCCATATAAAAGTAAAACTTTACCTGGGCCATATATGACCATATATGGCCTTTATATTATATCAAGTTATATCTGCCCAATTTTTTTACAAGCCAGATATGAATTCCATATCTGGCCCAGATATGGGCCAGATATGAAATCCCATATCTGGGCCATATATGGATTTTGAGTAAGGGCGGTGAAACAATGTACGATCCCCAGTGCTGCAGTGATTTATTGAGACGCGGTATAGCTTGTACGTAGCGCGCTCAATGCATCGCTGACTCATTGCCGTGGGTTAGTATATACTAACCAACGACCGTGGGTTAGTAAAGGGTTAATCAACGCTGGACCGTGCATTAACTAGAGGATAATGCACGATCGGGGGTTAATGCAAGCGATGCACGAGGGCGCAGCCCGAGTGCATCTAGCGATAGCATTAACCCCCGGAGTGCATTATCCTCTATTTAATGCACGGTCCAGCGTTGATTAACCCTGTTCATTCATACACAAGAATTTGATGAAAAAATAGTAAAAAGAAAGAAAATTTGTGTTTGCAGATAACCACATTTTTGTTGAAATCAAAACCCCGAGGAAAGATGAGACCTCTTCACAACCTTTCAAAACAATAGGCCTATTCGTGCGCAGTTAATAAAGTAGCCTACTATTAAACAAAATGAATTCAATGAAATATTCATAAGTCATGAAATATAACAACGATGTGACTAAATTTGAGAAATGGTTTTCTTCTAGACTTCAACAGCCGAAAAGGACAAAAAATTAACAGTTGGTAAAGTAACTAGAGGTATTATGACTCCATGGTAACCCCTTAGCCACGAAGTCTTGCATTTGTATCATGTACATTTGCACTGCACACAGAGCATATTGTACGTTGTGTACGCTGTGGGTGCACATGCTGTGTAAATAAACACATGCACGTACGACGTAATGGCTATACTGAGTACTGCAGTACATAGTGACATATCCACCAGTATGCTTTTAATAGCGCGGTCTTTTTAAAATTGCTCGTCATTTGTTCAAACCCTAACGGACTTGTTCAGGTATTCTTGAGCTTTTAAGTTACTTCAAATGATGGAATTTGCCTAGGATTCAGCTACTGATTTTGGGAGATAAACAGTCACAGCATTTCAAACGTACATTTGGAGAAAAGTTTGGACATGTTAGAGATCTCAGCCCTAACAGCGGTAACGTTAGTAACGCTGATTTCGTTCGAGGATTCAGTGCTCGACAAGGAACATTTGTGTAAGTTGTAACGTTACTTAGGCTTGGGCCTAGGTTATTTGACTTTGAATTATAACCGTTTATGGATCCTTTGCCTCTATAGGGTTTAACGTAAGATTTGGGAACAAAAGTGTTTCTTAGAAATGGAAGCGTTTTCGTAGGCCTTTTTGTGACTAGTGAGTAGTGTCACACCATAGGCCTAACGTTGGATATATCATATCATGCTCAGCTAGGCCTATGTGTGTCAAGCCAGCTAGCCATATCTAAAGCTAGGTGATCTTATAAATACAGTGTATATAGTACGGTATTGTATTCATCCGCCGGTGATTTTATTCTTAATTTACCGTGGGTTATCCTAGGATAATGCACGGTCACCTGACCTTAATGAACCAATAGAAGTTGAGGATTTTAACTAAGTATGAATGAATATACAAATAATGAATGTTTATGAGTTCGATAGTATGAATAATTTCATGAGTTGAAAGATTGAACGTTCTATTCAACGAGGCCGATATATATTATATAACACCTTATTAATTTCTCTACATCTGATTGGAAGATTGGTGGTCACATGCCATGCGTGATTCGGCACTATCATCAAGATTGCGGTGCTCGACCGTTGGTTAGTATATACTAACCCACGGCAATGAGTCAGCGATGCATTGAGCGCGCTACGTACAAGCTATGCCGCGTCTCAATAAATCACTGCAACACTCGGGATCGTACATTGTTTCACCTACGTCAAGTGATCGCGCGTCTCTTTGGTTTTGAAGGACAAGCGTCCATTGTGCAGTTGTGTCACAGAAGTATCTATGGTAATGCCGTGCGCGTGTGCTATAAATACGCTTACTGCGTATGTGTGTTTTGCCGTCTTCAGTGCCTGAGAATCCAACGCGCTTGACGTCACAAAGAATCCCTCTATATCAGGCAGGCCTACATAAACGCGCAGTTAGAAAACGACAAACCATGGAAATACTACACGGACAAACTCGAATCCATAGTGACCGCCAAAACACAAATTTAACCAGCAACTAGCAAAATTATAAGGTGTTATATAAAACAAATAATGAAAGTTTTTCATTCGTGCGATAGTATGAATAATTTCATTCGTTGAAAGCTTTAACGTTCTATTCAACTCGGCTTCGCCTCGTTGTATAGAACGTTCAATCTTTCAACTCATGAAATTATTCATACTATCGCACTCATAAACATTCATTATTTGTATACTAACCCACGGCAATGAGTCAGCTATGCATTGAGCGCGCTACATGCAAGCTATGCCGCGTCTCAATAAATCACTGCAGCACTGGGGATCGTACATTGTTTCACCGAAATCTAGTGATCGGGCGTCTCTTTGGTTTTGAAGGACAAGCGTCCATTGTGTCACAGAAGTATCTATGCTAATGCCGTGCGCGTGTGCTGTAAATACGCTTACTGCGTGTGTGTGTTTTGCCCTTCAGTGTCTGAGAATCCAACGCGCTTGACGTCACAAAGAATCCCTCTATATCAGGTAGGCATACATAAACACACAGTTAGAAAACGACAAACCATGGAGCGACAAACACGAATCCATAGTGACCGCCAAAAAACAAATTTAACCAACAACTAGCAACATTGTAAGGTGTTATATAAAACAAATAATGAATGTTTTTCATTCGTGCGATAGTATGAATAATTTCATTCGTTGAAAGCTTTAACGTTCTATTCAACTCGGCTTCGCCTCGTTGAATAGAACGTTCAATCTTTCAACTCATGAAATTATTCATACTATCGAACTCATAAACATTCATTATTTGTATACTAACCCACAGCAATGGGTCAGCGATGCATTGAGCGCGCTACGTACAAGCTATGCCGCGTCTCAATAAATCACTGAAGCACTGGGGATCGTACATTGTTTCACCGACGTCAAGTGATCGCGCGTCTCTTTGGTTTTGAAGGACAAGCGTCCATTGTGTCACAGAAGTATCTAGGGTAATGTCGTGCGTGTGGGCTGTAAATACGCTTACTGCGTATGTGTGTTTTGTCCTTCAGTGCCTGAGAATCCAACGCGCTTGACGTCACAAAGAATCCCTCTAATACAGGCAGGCCTACATAAACGCGCAGTTAGAAACGACAACCATGGAGCTACTACATGGACAAACACGAATCCATAGTGCCCGCCAAAATACAAATTTAACCAACAACCAGCAAAATTGTAAGGTGCTATATAAAACAAATAATGAATGTTTTGATTCGTGTGATAGTATGAATAATTTCATTCGTTGAAAGCTTTAACGTTCTATTCATCTCGGCTTCGCCTCGTTGAATAGAACGTTCAATCTTTCAACTCATGAAATTATTCATACTATGGCACTCATAAACATTCATTATTTGTATACTATCAACCATACGTTTTGTACAGTTTTTACTGACAACGTTCTTAAACCATTATCAGTTTTAACTGTACATGCTATGAGAGTCGGTTGAGTGGGAGAACCTCTCCCCAGTTGTCATATGAGGAGGGAACAGGAAGCAAGTACGCTGCATTTTCGGTCTATGTCCGTCCCCTATACGTTTCTTTGTCTGTGTTTTTTCGTTTCTTCAGTTAAACGTACGTTACCTATCCGTTCATTGTCAATTCTATTCCTTTACGCTTCCGTTACTTATGTGTTAGTGTCCTTCGAACATTCGGTATAGGCACTGTACTTCTACGTTTCATCCGTTTGTTGTCCGGTAACGATCCGGTGAACAAATAGCAATCACCGGAGACGAACGGATACTAACGGAGAAGTCCAGTATGAGAAACGCACGAGAAAATGATAAAACGGAAGCTTAATGGGTAAGTGACTAATACGTAAGGGAGACCTTTTTCGGTTGAGGCGTCCGGTCCAAGTTTTGTACATGTTCAAAATCTCTCGCCGCTTATACCGGACGTTCCCGGTCATGAAACGAAGTCGGCAGAGGAGAACAGGAGACCGACTAAACGGATACTAACGTACATCAACGGAGTGCCATTTTGGGTCTTCGTTTCCTCTCCGTTATTGTAATCCGGTGAGGTGTAACAGGCGCTTAACATCCTATGTTCTCCCCATAGTCCTGTGCTGTCGTAACTTTGATGCATGACAAGCATAGGAATATTCCACAAGTTGCAGTCCCTACGATTAAACTCAGTCTCATATTCCTATCTATTTATAGGTCAAAACAATCGATTGAAAAATAAAGAAATCAAAGAATTGCTCATCAGAGTGAGGAGATGACATCACTACTGCTTTTTATGCTTTTTATGCTTCAAGTCTACTTTGGGAAAACAAATGAGGTAACCATATCAGTAAATATATCGAGATCAGGATGTAACTCAATCACACTTTTACCAGAATTCTTACATTAAGTTCCTCTCGTTCACATACTAAAACTTAATGTACTAAAAACCCCTCCTTTAACGATGGTTTCTTTTCAAATAATATCAATAAGTTGACGATACAAATAAAATAATGTATTTACTCTATTAAAGTGCTTCAGTCATTTCCTACCTTCGACTACACAAATTAAAAGGAATGCGTGCCGCTAAAAGCTTTTTTGTATTTTCAGACTGTTAGCTCTAGCTTATATCTTTTTTGCTTCCTCTTTTACAATAATCAATTACTTTATGGGAAACTTTGATTAGTACGAACAAGCTTTAATGATGGTCAATGTACTGTTCAGCAAAGACTGCCCTTTTCAGTAAAAATTGCACATTGTGAGGTTCTCTGGTGTAACCACGTGACTGTCCATGACATCAGTCTTCACTGTTATCTCTGTACATGAAAATATTGCTTTCAGTTGCACAAATATTGCACAAACGCTAAGTATCTTTCATCATTATTTAACCATTAGGCCTACGACTTGTCCACACAGTGATAAACTCTTGTACTAGCTTTCTGTTCAAACATATGTTGTCTCACAAGACTAAGCTTATGAAATGTGTTGCCATGCGATTAAATGCAGCGGTATAGTCTTCTAATACAGTGCTGTACTGCATGTGTGCGTGGTACGTATAGATAGTTCTCACGTGACGTCATAGGAGCTTTTCACGTATTATTTCAGCCATGTCTGAGGGCAACCCCGGCAACCCCGGCATGTGTGTACAGGCTTGCCCTCAGACATGGCGGTTGATAACCACTAGCTGTGAAGTCACTGAGAACTATCCATAGACCTTATGCATTGACATCACACTGACGTCATTTTGGGTGAAAACAATGAAGCACACGTGCACGAACGGCGTGGATTTCGCCGCACGTGTAGTAGACTTACACGCGTATACGATTGGTTGACAAATCAGCTGTCTCCATTTATTGGAGTGACTTGCAAAGATACGCGCTTTTCCGCCATTTTCCTCCAAAAGAGGGTGAAAAGTTGTGACATCATATGCATCATATGCATCAAAAGTTGCTCCATTGTGACATCATATGCATAAGGTCTATCAAGAGCACATTAACCTTTAACGCTGCAACGTTGTTGGTATGGGATCGGTCGGTGACACGTCACTTCCCCATGACAACAATATGTTGGAGTGAAAGCAATATTTTGCGCGTATTCGGCACGTAGTGTGGTCCAGGGATTGTTTACACTCCAGCAGTGTAGCGCGTAATATGTTCCCGTATGGTCATACTGCATAAATTGTTGTTTTCACTCCAAAGTTGCTAGGGTAACGGAAAGACAAAGATGACCGACCGGCCCCATACGTACCACGTGCTATACATAGAGGTTTTACACGTGACGTCAGCGCGTTTCAATTTGGCATACTGGCCGTCACTGCTCATGCGCAAAAGACTGCAGCAGCTTAGTTACGATTGTTATACACTGGGCACCTGGCCGTTAAAATAAAGAGCCGCGCGAACGCGGTGACGTCAGTGAAAAACCTCCATACGTACGATACACACGCAGTTATACCAATTGGGTACATGCAGTTCATTATTAGTGTACACTGCATGTAAACGTGCCACACACACACATGCAGTACCGTACATCATAAGGAGACTACGATAAAGACCATTCTATAACGCCTTATTAATTCCTCTAATTGGAGGACTGGTGGTCACATGCCATGGGTGATTCGGCATTACCATCACGGCCATGTGTTATCCATCGTCTGTTAGTCTAGTATAACACACGATCACATGTTATACTAGTATAACACACGGTGGTGAGTCAGCTATCACTGCGGTACGTATTCCGCGACTCAATAAATCGATCAATGCAGCTTTGGGGATCGCACATTACATATCGTACGTAATAGGTAGTCAAGGGCGTGGACCATGGGGGAACGGGAGGATGCGTCCCCCTCACTTTTTGGAAGGGGGGACATCTCCAAAAAGTCTCCCCACTTTTTCAAAATGATGAAAGCTAAAACTGTGATGAATTGTATTATTACATATAGATTACGAATTGACACTACATTTTAAAAGCTAAATTGCGCCCAAATATGGCACCATTTGTCATAAAGACACCTTCTAATTTCCTTTTTTTCAAACCCCTTAGACCCCTCCCCCAGAATGACGGTTCGCAAACGGTGAAAAGTCCCCCACACCTTTGGAAATGGATCCACGCCATTGTAGGTAGTACAAAAACGCGCAGTTAGCAAACGACAAGACACGGAGCTACCACACGGACAAAAACGAACCATGCATAGTGACCGCCAAAACACAAATTTAACCAACGACTAGAAAAAAGTTATCAGGTGTTAAATAAAACAAATAATGAATGTTTTTCATTCGTGCGATAACATGAATAATTTTATTCGTTGAAAGATTTAACGTTCTATTCAACTCGGCTTTGCTTCGTTGAAATTTGAATAGACCTGATGCATTGACATCACACTGACTTCATTTTGGAGGAAAACAATGAAGCACACATGCACTCACGGCGTAGATTTCGCACGCACGTGTAGTAGACTTACGCGCGTATCCCCCGGTGCACCGTGCACAAATCAGCTGTCTGCATTTGTTGGTGTAACTTGCAATGATACGCCATTTTCCTCAAAAAGAGGGAGCACTTTCTGTTCTGTGACACCATATGCATAAGGTCTATATATAGAATGTTCAATCTTTCAACTTACGAATAATTTCATTGGTTGAAACATTTAATATTCCATTCAACCCGATCGGCAGGACTTTAAACTGCATCCGGTTGTGGAGTTTTTATAAACGTGGGGATAATGAGGTTACCCTTTGCCACAACTGCCTCCGGGGCACCCTTGGGCAAGGTGCGCCTGTATTTGCCCAGTTCGGTTCAGGTCGTCGAAGAGAGCGGACGAGCCTGTCCCCCCCCCCAGGACTTGTTTGATCTCTTGGTACTTTGATTTTTGTTTAATTTTGGTTGGGTGTAAATAGTGTATATACTGTACATACTGTAAATACGGCAAGTGGACCCCTGCCCCTCGTAGCCCTTTGGGGTTGTGGCCATTCGGGGCAGTTACTTGTGGGTGGTGGTAGTTTGGTCTGGTGTTCTTGGTGTTTCGGTTTTTTGGTTGTTTAGTGATGGTAGTCTGGTTTTGTGTTGTCTTTCAGTTTCGGTGTCTGTGGCTGCTCAGTAGCAATGTTGGTGGTTTTTGTTTCGTGTGCGAGGGTGTTGTTGGTGTTCGGTTTTTTTGGTTGTTGGCCATATCTTATATCCTTTCGCTGGTCTGGCCGTGCCCGTTTGTTTAGCACGTAAAAAGCCCCCCCCCCCACCCGATCCTTCGCCTCGTTGAATAGAATTACTTTCAATCTTTCAACTCATGAAATTATTCATACTATCACACCCATAAACATTCATTATTTGTATAATATTGCTATGTGGGTAGGTGCATAGTATATACAAGTACATGAAAGAGCAGATACTAACCTTGACCGCTGCAGTGAACCCCATGTAAATTCGCTGCATGTTTTGGAAATTGGAAAGTTTGAGTAAACAAATTATAAAGATCTTTATTCTTTGACTTTTTTTGTCACCGACCCTAATATTTATCTCAATTGATCATGAAAGGCTAATGTTTGGCGCGCTTCCCGAGCATTTATTGCCACCAGGCCGGTAGTCAGGGGGGCAGAGGGGGCGAAGCCCCCCTTGGAAAAATTTTTCGCCCCCCAGATGATCAAAAATTAGCATTGCCGTAATGCATTATAGTATGTTTCGCCCCCTCCGGAAAATTTTTCGCCCCCCTAGAAGCTTTTTCGCTCCCCTTCAGCACCTTGTCTAGCTACGGGCCTGATTGCCACATACATGCCTGGTGATTACTGAGAGATTATTAGAGGCACACGTTCAGATATTACATGTATATAATTGTTCAGGGCCTTCAAATTAACTCACTGAACTGATATATCCCCATGATCTGATGATGTAACAGCAAGTTGACACCAACAGTCTAAAAACAATCTAGTCCATAGCGAAACGAACAGGAATCTTGTCAAAAACTTGACTATATTCGATTCAAAAATTGAGTAGGTTTGGCAATTTGATACAATTTGGGTCATCTTTTAGCCAAATTTAGTGAACAGTTGACAAGATCCTTGTTTGTGCCCCTACTGTTAAGATTTTTTCAAATTTTAATCTGACTATTTTAGATGTTTCCTCTGGAAAGTAGCCTCTTATTTATTTAAACTATGGCATTGATGTTGTGATTGAAAATACGTTTTCTTAAAAATATGACTTAAAAATATACTAAGACAGCGCAAGATAAATTCATCAGGGGCTATACTTCAAGATGTTACACAGTTCAATTCAGTACTTCCTTTGCAATTCATGAAACATGACAAAACTGGGTTGGAATATGGCTCAAAGTTTAGCCTTATATCTCCCTATTCTCATTTGCATAGCCTAAATGACACGGTTGCCATATGCAAATTACGTCTTTAATGTAGCCTTATTTGGTTCCGTCGATGGTTGTAATTATTCAGATAGCTTTTAAAATAGACGTAATCCGGACTATAGGGTAGATAAAATCTGCTTGATGGTGCCCTGAGCGTCACAAAACCTTAGTCTACTTTGAAACTATCAGACAATTAATTGATGATAGCCAGGAGTTGAATTCAGCGCTCAAATTGTCCACTTCATTCTAACGACGGTCTCCTACGAAGAGCATAATTTAACTTTCCCTATGCATTTTTTCAACATAACACCGATCCCTGTTTATGACCTGAATATGCAACACACTTCTTTGCTCACTCATTCTTTCGTGCACACCCCCCCCCCTTCCCACACACATACATCATGTCAAAGGAAAGGTGTAGTAGAATATCAAACTTCCTCATACACTGTTAGCGTAGGGAAATAAAACTAAACCTTTGAGAGGTATAATACAACATATTCATTAAAAAGTTAACCCAACTAAACTGGGTAGTGCAATATCCATTTCCTTAACTTTCTTGCACAAATCTATAACAAAATGGTGCCATTTCTATTTGGCAGCCATTTTGTACTTTTTGAGGTGAAAACGCTCCTTCTTACACATAACACTGACTACGACTGAAACTTGTAGCCATAGCAACAGTTAATAAATACACATTTTTAACGATCTTCACTGACATAACATTACATTTGCAATTCGTTGTGATATTTTAGACTCTAACAGACACGTTCCCTGTTTGAACACTTTGACGGCACTGACTACCAGCTTTTAAGCAATCTTCAAAATGAGAAAATAAGGAAATGTGGTTTATGCTCATGTGTTCTGTGGAATATGTTGTTCAAAGTTTAATTATTACATGTTTTGGCTTCTGGTTAGTCAAATCAGAATTGATTGATCGCATTGTCACGAAAAGCAATTAGACTACCGATGTGTAATGGTGAGTTTTGCCCAACGAAGCAAATGCATAGCACGGGGAAAAAGTTGATAAGCTCCGCATCCACAGTTACCAGTGGAAACCTTGTTTCATGTAATACTGTTGTGGCAAAGTGCAAACAAGATATACTGCAAAGAACACGAATTAACACTCTAAATGCGATGTTTTCAAGGAAATGATCGTCGTTCTAAAAAGCAAGATGAATGTTAAAAGTTATTCACAATTCAAGATGATTCATAGTTCTTACGACACTATTACAAACGACTGTTAAAGTAATGTAGCTACCATGGGCTTAAAGTAGACGGCAGATTTTTGAAACAGATACCCATCTCAAAAAAGTTAGTTGGAATGGCGTAGTTGGAGTCTGACGGAGATGTCTAACTGGAGGGCTATCTTCTTACCCTTTGAAAAATGTTTGTGACAGTATAACTTAGGAATGGCCCTTGCCTACATTATAAAATTTCTAACAGGGTAGTTTGTGGGGGGGGGGGGGGTTAATTGCGGGTGGGAGGGACAAGCAAAAAGTTGGGAGAGGGTAAAATGCTGTTCGTGCGCATTGTTCCTGTTAGCTGTATACCTTTGTACGAAAGCGGACTGGGGAAATGGGGGGGGGGGCAAAAGTCATTACGGAGGGCGAAACGCTCCCATGCCGTCCTCTCTAGGTGGCGCTGATGAGGGTGCTTCTCATTCTTGTTTCATTATCTGTGAACCTCCTCCGCTGGAATTTGTCAGAGCTGAAGCTTTATGCCCTAGTCCGGACTCGCACTCAATTCCGACTCTAATCAGTTTTTTTTTTTTTTGCTGTACTCGGAATTAGCTCAGTCAGAATTGGAGGTCCCCGTATCATAACTGGCCCGAGTGGGCTGCTGGTTGGACTCGAACTAGTTTGTCGATTCCAGCCCAGTACACAAAAAGTTACATAGGTGTTACTTCAGGCTACATTGTGATTGTTGCGCAGTTCAATACACGAATGATTGCACACAGTCAACTAAACTACAAGGTGGGCTAAACTATGTAACTGACGTTAACAAAGACCTGAATTTTAATTAAATGTATTGGAAAATAGCATGAATAGCATTTGAATGTTATATTACATTAACGGCTGGACTCGGAATTACCTAGACCTGGGGAAGCTGGAAAGGGAATTGGCTCGGATTCGGAGGCTACACTCGGAATCGACCCGGAATAGTGGCTACTTGAAAAAGAATTGACCCGGAATAGTGGCTACTAGAAAAAGAATTGACCAGGAATAGTGGCTACTAGAAAAAGAATTGACACGGAATCGGATTAGTGGACCCGGATAAATCCGTGATTTTGTGTACTGCTGTGATTCATAAATATGTAATTAAAGGGCAACAGACAGAAGTGTGCCTTAGTTTTTGCAACTTTTCTGCATCTTCGGTAAATAAAATATCATTTTTTAAAATCTGATGGATTTTTCGTTAAATTTGGGACACTTTCGAGGATATTTGTTAATTGCTGATGAAATAGTGCAAATTGAAAAAGTTTCAATTTGCAAAAATTTTTATTATATTTTTAATATTGCAAAACCTCTATCTACTAAATACACCACGCTCCCCCCAAAATGCTGATAATTTGATGTTTTAAAACAGAAGACTTGTATTGGATTCCATAAGATGTCTCAGGCATGAAACTAAAGAAGGGGGTTAAGCCCCCTCCCCAAGAGCAAAGTGCGGACAAAATACTGCCGAAAACCACCTGCTACTTGGGAAGATATTACGATAATGATGACTTCCTGCCCCTGACCATGCAAACCTCATTACGAGGAAACGCCCTGAGCCGTTCCATGGACCCCAAACCTACAAGGAGGGCTTTGCAGTGGGGTTGCCAATGGGCACATGTCCCCAAAGTTTGTCGTGCCCCAAGTGAGATTTGGGGTGTTCAAAATGCGCAAATACACGGCTTATAGAGCGATTTGAACACGAGGATCCACGGTCACTTTTCTAGTCAATCAGGGAGCTAAAATTGCACAAACTATTCTCAAAACTACGTTTTTGCGGTGCGCTTTGCGCGCATCTGCTTTTGTGAACTTTTTGAAGGACTTTCTTATTGGAAAATGTATTCCAGAAATATTGCCTTAACATCTGTTTTCAAGTTTACACCATTGCAGCGGTGATTCCTCTCCATTCAATACAAGTGCTACCTCCTTTATCTTTCAGCCCAATTTTATGTTCGAAAAGTACTAAGACTTGGTCCTCGTGTTCAACCTTGAAAAACATTATATTTCAAGACAGGGATGACGGATCCTTTTTCATACTTGGTATAAAGGTGTGTTACTTTAAGAGAGAGGGAACCATATGGGAATTGTTGGAGGTCGAATATCAAATGAGGTCATCAGAGGTGCAACTACGAAAACCTCGTAAACTAAATAGACATTGAGCGGTGTTGTGTCCGACGTTTCGTGACCAACGAAAAGTTATAGGGCTGAAGTTTTCTACCATTCCAAAGATAAAGTTATTGAGAACAATATTTATTTTTTCACAAGCATTACTTAAGAGTAATAATACTAATTTAAATTACTAATTACGAACAGAGGCGTAGGAGCCCAAGTTGACTTGGGGGGCTGGAACGAATTGCCCGAAAAATATAACCCAAAATTTCCGCGCACTCCACGCACGTTCGACATGTTAATGTACATATCATATGGGCGTTCATCGTTTTATCACACCGCATGCCAATAACATACAATAATTTGCCTTGTTTCTACCTTCTTTATTGGTTTAATTTTAGCGGAAGTCGTTGATCGCCGGCCTGGGGGAGGGGTCTAAGGGGAGGGGGTTTCTCCCTCCCCTTTGAAAATTTGAAAAATAAACTTTGAAAATGTTTGAGAAATTAGGTGTCCTTACATGCAATCTGGTGCCATATATGCTACTTTTGAAGTAAAATTTGTGTTAAACATTTACGTATTTTAGGTACTAAAAAACGGCATTACTCCCTCCTCTTTTTGGTGGGGTTCAAAGGTCATATGAGGTCAGCAGAGGTCAAATTGTGAAAACGTCGTAAAAAACGATATAGTCAAGAAGTATAAATTTGAGGGATGAACCTTAGCCCCACAAATCACCCCCTCTCAGCAAGGAATCACTAAGCCTATGGGCTTTCTGTTTTTTTCCAAATTTTCGCAGCGAGGACCCGGATCCGTTTCCGTAGATGCACCTTTGATGCTCTAATATGAAGGCCCCCCCCCCCGACAATGGCATACCTGGAAATTGTCTCGACATTATAATTTCTATTGGGTAGCATGAGTGGAATTATCATTCTAAAGCCCAATGAAAAACTTAACGTGATCCGTCGTTCCCACTCACAACCGCCACCCCCAAGCAATTAATCGTCAGTGGGGCTTAGGCTAACAAAATTGGTCAAATTGTAATTTTCATTTACGTGGTCTGTTTAGTGCACATCTAGGCCATTTAGAGATGGACAAATGCTTCATTTTTATGGTTACAATTTTTCAAATACCGCAGTGCCTACGGGGCTTCGTCCTCTGGACCCCACCGGGGAGTTGACTCTGCACCCCACCAGGGCCCTAAGACGGTCCTACGACCCGCCAATGGGCCAAAATGTTTACAGGGGAGCCCTTCGCGTCCCCATAACGCATCTGGCTCGGTTTTGTCCTTCATGTCAGTGTGCCCCTCCAGTGGAACATTGTGCTCCCAGTGCTACCACCCCCCCCCCACACACACACACACTATGAAAAGTCTGGCGCCGCCACTGGGGCTTTCCTATCCGATTTCCTATGCCGATTCCTCGCACATCACTGAGTTTGTGTAGCCTAAATCCGAGCATCCTCCCCATATGAAATCCTGGGCTAAGTGCCTGATAGGCCTGTTCGTACTCCCTTTGGTACATTTGCATGTGGTCGTTAGAACTGATTTAAAAAAAAAAAAACACAAGACACCACTGACTAGTGTGACGGCATTATGTATAGTATAACAGAAAATCAGAAAAAGCTCCAAACATAATGACCTTATTTCAGAAACATGTACTCACATAAGTACTCATTTCGATATCAACACAAAATTTCGTGAACTAGCTACACGTAATAGTCGTGTACCATACTTCTGTAATCACACTACATAGCGACCTTTCACAATCGTAGCCAATATCAATCATTTTTTTCCATCATCAATTAGTCAATACAGCTACGAAGGTTCTGTCAAGAACGGGGTGAAAGGCAAATTCTTTCGACTACGTAAATCTGACAATCAATAAATCATGCAGCGGTCTACTTTGTTTGCTTTCGTGTTTTTCGTATACTTCTGTCATGTTTATTACATTGTAAATCATACCGTACAGCTACATGGTGACTAAATTTTGAACGAGTGAAAGCCTATCGTAAAGGTTATTAAAATCGAGAAAATTTGGCAATTGTAATCAAAGTCAGTGGCGTGTCTAGGAAGGGGGAACATCACTCAGTCGGGGGATTGAGGTAAAGGGGAAGAGAGAAAGATTGAATAGTCAGAGAGGGATAATTGAAGAGACAGAAAAAGCATCCAAAACTTAGAATTATCCAACCAGGTCATAATATTTTGTGGTTAACTCTTAATCTTTCCTTACAGCACTGGACAAGTAAAATTCCTCGTCCCTGTCCGTAAATCATCGGTCAGTATCGACATTAGGCCCGTTACCCAAGTACTCCTAATTTTCTTTCGCGCTCAGCGCGAGTTCGGTAGCTGGTATAGTAACATAAGTCTGTATGAGGCAGGGTAGGTAGGCTACAGAATGAAACAACAACAACTGAGGAGAAAATTTTCAAGATAGTGGATAGAGCGATCTCATGTATTACTGCAGCTTGTTAAGGATTATAAATATCTTCCATGTAGGCATTCTGTGCATGATAATCTTCTCGGCGCATTTATTCTTCCTTTTTGGTCCTTGACTGTTCTGGCGCCCTCTGTTTGCGCCTAAACTTGAGTTTGCAGTGCCTTGACTCCAAGTTCACAAAGTGTACAATTTCATGAAACAGCAACAAGTAGAGATTTTATTACAGAGATAGTAAACTAAAATTCTCTGAACACACACTGCATAGTCTACTGGTCTAGGTAGATGCACAATCGTAGTGACAAGTTTGTGTTTTCGGAACTAAGAATTCGATTTCCAGCAATCTTGGGATATAGGGAAACCAGATTTTTTCGTGGTAGTTGGTGATGAAAGCCTGGTAGGCTGCACAGGTAAACGAATGTTACTAGCAGAACTATAGTGACATATTCGTCTTAGTGGCTTACAAATCGATGGATTGTCCTACATTCTGAGACGTTCTGGGTGCCGAATATTCTCCCATACTGGAGACCCACGAAGGGTATTAGACACATTCCGATCAGCTGTGTTGTAGAGTGGGGTTTCTGCAATCTGGTGCATCTGAAATGCCAAATTTTCTGACCTCAGTCCTAACATCGGTCGGGATGAGTTCGGCTCTGGTCTCACTCCCTCTTTGGAATCGGAATAATGACAAATTCCTGAACCCAATACCATATAAGGGTCCATTTGCAGTTAGAAATGCATGCAAAATATGTCTCAGTTGTGTACTAAATGACCCGTTTGATGAGGTGGAACAAGATTAATTTGTTAAGTACCTTCTTCTCCAATGAAGAAAACATTCACTGCACATGTGTTAATTTCCGTGCGACTTTCAACCCTGACACCGCCTTTACCCATAAACTATGGGTTTTCCTTGTGCAAGTAATTAAATAATGAACCCGCGATAGCCCTTCTGCCAAGGAGTATAGCACGTTGAAACTAATAAACGTGTAAATTACCCCACCCAGGTTACTCATCTACGACGAGAAATCCAGCTCTTTAATCTGGCAAAATGAAATATTTCAAGAATTGTTCATTTCATGGATATACCTTCGAAGTTCATAAGCTGTCTTCTAATTCAGGGGTCTCCAATTTTTTTTGCTTGGTGGCCCCAAATTTCTACTCCGAAATCTTGGAGGCCCTCAAATTGACGGGTCAGTGAGAGGAGTTTGATTTGACTTGGTTATGCAGTGTTAATAAAGCAAATCACTGGTTCTTAGATTAGATTCACTCCTATTGAGACATTTGGCAAATTATTTTTCGCTCCGGAATCCTTTTTGCGACCCTCCGAAATATTTTCGCGACCCTCAAAAGGGTCGCGACCCCTAGTTTCCCAACCCCTGTTCTAATTAATCTGTATTCATTCATTAGCATTGAATATCACAAAATCTGAAACGAAATTAAACTTAATCAGCAGAGTCTTTGGAACCAAGTTTTGGTTGTCTTATTATCTTATATTGCAGGAGCTTCCAGGGGCTTCGTCCCCTGGAACTCCACCGGTGCTCAGTCCCTGAACCCCGTGAGGGGCCCTGTGGCGGGCCCTTGTACCCAACGCGGTCAACCTCGTGCTTCGCGCTCGTTGTGGACCCGAGGTGTGCACCTGAGGTGACACCCTTTCCCGTTAAACCAGTAAGGGGAATCACCAGTTGTGTTCCTACCTCCGAAATCTTTCACACGCCACTGATCAAAGTTACAGTAAAGAGTAAAGCCGTATATACGTATCATATGTCGTAAGGCGCGCAAGAATAGTCTGATCGAGGAAGGGAGATTTGCCTACATACAGTGGCGTAGCTAGAGGGGGGGGGGGGCGGTCGCCCCCCACAAAGCCTCCGAAGGCCTCTGTCGGAAATTTCTAGTCTCTGTCGGAAATAAGTTAAAAACAATTCATTTGAAACACTTACAACACTTGTTATGTTTTTAAGCAGAATTACACGTCGAAATGTAAACGTGAAAATCAAAAGTCGGACTCAAATTGCCCGGAAAAAAAAAAGGTCCCCAGATAATAATCTGTCGGAAATTTTTTGCTTTTGCCCTCCCCCCTCCACAAAAAATATCTAGCTACGCCACTGCCTACATATTCTCTACAATTCTCTACATATTCTGTCAGAACTAGTCTTCAGTTCACATAAGCTGCTACATAATCTACCAACTTACCTTTCCTTAATCCCATAGATCAACAGCTATTCCAGAAAAGTTCTACCTCAAAATATTTGGTGATCTGAGGGATAGGAAATCCCTCCCTCCCGACATATGCTAGCATTCATAATTCATTGCAGAATTATTTTATGGTTTAGCGCCATCTAAATTACTGTGATGTAGGTCAATATGTCTGTCAGATTAAGGCACACAAGACGTGATCAGTATATTAATATCACCTAATATTTACTATGTGTAGGTAAATTCGTCAAAAGTCCATCAGAAGCATTAACGACTGGCCAATCTAACTTCCGAAGAAGTTTGGTATGATGTTCATCTGCATTTGATGAATGAAGAGTTTATTGGCCTGTAGTAAGTTGTACCGTATTCAGGTATTCACTGTACATAAAGTTGACATAGATCTTTGGGAAATGCATATAGTTTTGTCAATTAGTCGCCGTTTCGTTGCTCCAACGGAAACACATAACTTTATAAAATGGCGGTGCCAGAACCCATCACAAATCGTGATCTCTCACTGGCTCGTTTGACCATAATCACTGCCTGTCTCTGTACTTGCTGCAAATAGCATTTTTGAGGAAATTTTTACATACTTTTGTTGGATTTTGTCCTTTATATCAATTGTTGGGTTTTAGAATAGTTATATCAAATTTGTCGGACGATTATTGTCTCATAAACCTTCTCGACTCCAGATCTGGAAAAATAACCGACCCTTTCCCAAAATTTGGAGTCTTGACTATTAATTCACCAACAAACGTCCGCCAAATGCAATTTATTCCTAAAATACGCCATTTACATACATTTTTGAACCATTTATTACCGACACACTTTAGCAATAAGGAGTGTAGGCGTTACATGCGGGTTTACAATCTGCCACAATTTAATCTCATTGGATGCAGTTATGTCACAGGAAGTCAAAGAGGTCAATGGTACAAAACTTTGGGGAAGTATCCTGTGCTTTGTCATAAATTATGCTCAATTTTAAAACAACACTCTAAAAACCGTTGGGAAAACTTTTACCCAAGGTTGGGTCCGTATGCCACCTCCTAAAATATTGGGTAAAAAACTGCCCAAACTTGGTCAAAAGGACTCCCATGGTGGGTGAATGTTCCCCAAGTAAAGGATAATTTTTGACCAACTTGGGTGGTTTCTTAACCAACAGTTTAGGAGGTGGCATACGGACCCAACGTTGGGTAACAGTTTACCCAACTGTTTTTTGAGTGAACGTGACGTTTCAAGTGCATCAAAACGTGTACAGCACACAGTAAGAACGCCGTTACAGTCGTAGCAATCAGTCAAACTGAGCGTGATATGGCTCTAGTAAGACCACTTTCAAATGACACACTTTGAATTTAGCGACTTATTTTTAACTGTGTAAACATTGAAATTGCATGCAACTACCGCGGCCAAATCAAATTCAATTCGAAACGACCTTGAAAAGAGTATTGAAACCTAACTAACGAATACTAGCTAGACTATTTACACAGTCACAACGTGACGAAAAAACAACATAAAGAAACCCTGGAACAGTGCTAACACCAAATGATATAAAGTACACAGGATGAAGTGATAAAGAAATTGACGAAATTTTACAATCTTTTATCACGGATCATGGTATCTTATTCTGTCTTCGATACATAATAGTTTGGTTACTGCTACGGGGAACGTTACTTGAATATTAAGTGATGACTTGTAGTAAGTCTAATCAAATGTCAAAGTGTCACCACAACGTGGGCATTTTCTATGTTTCCAGTCCTGTGTGCATGATGTCTTGTTCTTAGCCTGAGTACAATCACCATTGTAAAGTTTCATTTCAGAGATACTCGTTTTTCAAGTTGTCAAGTATTGGAATTTACATAAGACAATCTGCACGGTACGGCCTTAGTTACAATTGTTGTACAATGGACATCTGACCGTCAAAACAGAAAGACGCGCAACGTAGTGACGTCGGTGAAGAACCTCTATAGGGTCGAAATGCTGCGAATCACTACAGAAATGTATAGGTATAGGTCGATAAAAGTGGTAATAAGTGCTTAAAAGTTTGCGGAAAATTCCACATTTTGGGTATAAACCCTTCATCAGGTGACAAAAATGCAACTGAACGAAGGTAGAGAAAAATAATGTTAAAAGAAGGCACGAAAAAAACCGATTGTAAAAAAAAAGTAGAAAAACTGCGGTATGGAGGCTGAGCAAAACTTGTAAAAGGTGAGTTCAAAAGGGGGGAGGGAGTTAAAAAAGGTTCATTCTAACGTTAAGACGTGGAGAGCCTGGATTCCGAGCTTCATGTTAAGCCGGTTTTCGGCAGTTAGACGACCACTGTCAGAACCTCTTCACATTATAGCTGGGGTAACGGCCAAGTCCTTCATCGAGCACAGTGATGGGGGATAACCGTGAAGGTTTTGTTTGATGGACCTGTTTTCAGTGACCCGGTCCGCGAGGCGACGTTATAATTTTAAATTTCCGAAATTCAGGCTGCAATTCGAATCAGTGAGTTCATACAAACGTAGCCTAATTAACTAGTAAACATACCCGGAGTCCGATAATTGCTGCTCAAAAGTAAATACAATAAAAAATTAAGAAAGTTCACACAATTACAAAGTTGTGGGATAAAAGTCTGTTAAGTGACATTACCACCTGAAACGATTGATTCAGCTAAGAGACTGTAAGTTGCTTGTGGATGTAGAGAAAGCATGCCAAGCAGGCAAATACATTAGCGTGTATGGTTTGAAAAATAATGCTGTTAGAAAAGTGAAGAAAGGTAAACACCAAACATGTCACTTGCTGGTATGTCCAAAACCGGTTAGGGAGAGAGGAAGGGGCAAAAAGCAGCGATCATCTCCTATTTTGTGAGAACGCAAAACATGAAAAAAAAAAACAAAAAAAACGGTGTTTATGTAGTAACGCAAGGGGGTGATAAAAGAGTGGGGGTGAGGAGTATAGGTATATTCCCCTAATAATCTGGGAAACTAGTGGGACGAAATACCTCTTATCTCCTCCCCCCCCCCCTTCCATATGTGGTGGACGGAGGTGATATTTTGCTGATTCTGATCATTACGAGACAAGGTTTTTCCGGGCAGGGTTCCGCATGCAACTCTCAGAAAGAAAATCTCAATAGACCTTATGCATATGACGTCACACAACAGAGAGTACACCCTCGTTTGGAGGCAAGCGCATATCATTGCAAGTTACACTAACAAGTGCAGACAGCTGACTTGGGAACCAATGGGATACGCGCGCAAATCTACTACATGACTGTGCGAAGTCAACGTTGTGCGTACAGTGTGCTTCATTGTTTTGCTTCCAATATGACGTCGTGTAACGTCAATGTATGAAGATAAATTTATTTAATACCAATATCAATCCCTTTCTAAGTATATTTATCTATAACCCCTAATATTACAATTACTCATTAAATAAAAACATATTTTGGGAGAAAACCCTATCAAATCTAATAAATTCTTCAAAGAAGTTTTTAATTTAATTACTTTGATGTTTGCAAGGTCTATCAGATCAGTTTGGCTGTTATGCTGATCTGGTTCAATACTGGTCTCCGCTTTATCGTCTCTGCAATTTTAGTCGTATTTATTTGATGCTTTGCGTCATATTCTATCATTCTGTTTTATTGTATGGTTTTTTTTTCCTTCGTAAAAAAATTTCAGGAACAAAGTGAGCATAAGTGGTGCCCGGGCTGGCCCGAAGCCAAGGTACCGAAGGGCACGACGGAGATAGCTTGTGGGAATATTTTCCAGGGCGAGATGTGTTAAGATGTACTAACTAAGGCAAATGTAATTTAAAATTTTCTAGGGTAGGGGTACCGCTCCTGCCCCCTTGACTACTAGCCTAGCTCGGGGTAAAACTTCTTTGGGCATGCATTGATGTTATTTCCTGAGTTAAAATTATTTCAATTGGAGGATAAGCACTTTGGCGTCCGAAACGTTTAACTATTCTGTGATCGATTGTCCGACAAAAAACGTGTTTCTTCTCACAGTGGATTTTCTACACAGGTAGATCAGGTCAAGGTCATCCTCCACAACTTTGGCAAGCGGTTGACCCTTTGGTCTACACCATTATAATTTTGGAGTATGAGCCACTCCTTTTAGATGCAACGTATGAAACACGTGACCAGCCAATACTGTAATGGAGATACCATTAGGTTGATGAACCAATGTGCGTAGAGGTATACGTCCGTATCTCTATTTCGATGGACGTGATGGTTTCAACATAGCTAAGAGAGCCATTCATCTCCCTTCCCTCCTACAACCAACCAACCCCTTTCCCATGATTAATGCGTCCATGGGCCCAAAGTCGAAAAGTTCCTGATTAAACCATTGCTTGTTTTACTCGTTGAAAATGTAAATGTTGTACTAAAGCCTACTCATTTTTGTTAGGCCTAAAGTTATGAAAAAATGGCTGTAGCCTTTCGTGCTTCTCGTCTTTTTGGCTAAGATCATGTGCAGTATCTGTTCTTTTCAATCAGTCTAGAACGGGACCACATAAGACAGACCCATGCTTGAAATTATGATGTCATGTTCAGTCGAAGTTCCCTCGTGGACATAGCTCCTTTGGGGAGTAGAAGGCATTCGTGAGTAAACGTTTGGTTTTCGCCCTTCGGTTCTTCGCCAGAGAGTCGAAGGGACTTTGGAAAAACTTTTGTACCAAGATTTTTCGCGAGCCGCACTAAACACCCTCTGAGCCTCTGTTTGGTGTGTGGTGTGTGTGTAGTGCGTGTTTTGCGTGATACCTGTAGAGAGGGAGTTGGCAGACAAAATATTTCAGAGGTTGTGTGTGTTTAGTTATTTCATTGTTAAAAATCTCCCCCATACTTGGCATTGACGCCTTTTGTGTTTCACACTGGGCACGGATGTCACGATTTGGACAAATCCCTACACATGACCTTACTGCTTTTAATAACCGCCACCGCCTGTAGCCATTGTTTCATAGCACAGGGTACTACCGACTATGCAGCCGCCGATAGCCAGCAGATTTACAGGTTTGAAGGATTCATCGACTGCGATGTCTGTGCGGGTGAATACTCAAAATGGGGGGATGGGGGGGGGGGCGAGGAAATTCCCCTCCAGTGTGGCCAAGGACCTGCATTGAGGGGGCTTTACAATAAACATATTTAGCGGAGAACGTAAGCGAATGCTGTTTGCTCAAATTTGCGAATGGAAGACCTTCCAAGAAAACGGAAGTACAATCGGATCAACTAGTATCTGTGGCTTTATTAATCCTTCCTATGTACAGAACACATACATATTCATTATGAGAAAAAACATACATATTCATTACAATTGGAAGACAATGACGTCACAAGCTGTAAACTTTTTTATGTAAATACACCGTTTGATTTTAACCTCTGTCTAATATATGTTCAGTTTTAGTACTATAGAAATGTTTTCTCAACAAGGTCAGTAATTAGAAAAAAAAAAAAAACAGGGAAGAGAACAGAGAAGAAGGTAGCATCCAAATGTTTACCTCCCATACCTGTTTATCTTACGTCATAAAACAGCTAACGATTCGATCATTACTTGAATTTATTAATATTACTTTCGAATGGGATACAAGTACGTCAGGGCATTCGTAAAGAAGGTAGGTGCGATAGGTGAAGTGAAACGACGCCGTGTTTACATTAATGTAAGTTCCAATCTTTCTTAATGAATACCTATGGAACTGTGGCATTTTGATCTGAAAATCCGGGTTCTATAAACTGAGACGACTATGCAGCTGTTGAAATGAAATCATAAAATGAAATTTTCTGATCATCCAGTATTTATAGTAGTACATATCACTCACTTCAACTGACTGACTGAAGTGTCCTTGACGTCAAATTAGAAGGAAAAGAACCATATGTTCAGATTCAATCCAAGATTATTAAGTTAAAGAGGGAAATTTATTAAGGTTATTTTCTCTCCTCCGTAGTAGTATCTTATTTTCTACAACTAATAATTACTCGTGATCAGGCCGGTTGCCCACTTCGGAATCAACGCGTTGCGACTTCATAATATTCATTGGGAGGACGCGGTGGCCTGTGACCGGGAAGTATTCGTAGATTGTAGTTACTAGCAAATCATTGATGTAAGCGTAAAGATTATCAACATGTTCAGAAATCTTGCCACCTCGCTCGCATTTGCAACTTTTTACTAAAACTTCCTTAACTTTTACACCACTAAACTCTAAGTTCTGAACATGAATTCATTTTCCGTCCGTAACGTCAGTCACATATGGATGCTGCAGATTGGCCTAGCCTATACAACACCTCCCTTGCTTTGCTCGCGTTCATAGGATGATCAAGTGCTCGCAATTCAAAATCAACCATTGTGACCTCACATACACGATCAAGATTGCTAGGGTGATCTACAGCTCACCTTGATTTTAATGTGATTGGACGATCGCAGTCTTGGCCATTCTCATGTCTGCAATGAAGACTGAAGAGTCACATTACTTTTGTTAAAACGGTTTTAATGCCTTTAAGAACACATGATTACGCTTGGACTCACATAGTTGTTTCCTAGGTGTGTTAGCACAATAAAATGAGCGAACGATTGCGACAAAATTTCATGAGCTTTTGAAGTGACAGCTTCTCAACAGCTCTTGTGTGACTCGGTGCGCATTTCGCAAAGGTCTAGCCCAGGGGCCTAGAGTGTTTGAAGCCGAGGCCCACTTTTGTTGGTTATTATTTGTTGAGGTTTTACTTTGTAACAATAGTAGCATCCCAAACTGAATTACACTGTTTACTTTCTTGTTTGAAATTTTGGACTTCTTGAATAACAGAGTCATTCTAGACCTCATCGAGGATCGCCAATGGCTACCACTTGAGAGCCTATGGTTTAGTTATGTGACATTCCACTATAATGTTACATCATTGTTATTTACGTTTGCCAAGATCCGACCTACTTTAAATGCGTCCAACTCTTACACAGCACCCCCTAAAACATTTGCACAAAGTTCCCAACACAATTCACAATACTGAACATGATCGATAAGAACACAAAACAATCATTTCGGCACCCAGAATTTTCATAGAGTCTGCTAAAGCAGATGCCCAATACATAGTAAAATATCGAAAACTTTTTATTTTCTATACAAAAACAGAAATTAAAGACAAGTTGAAGGTTAAACCTCAACATAAACGACCAAAACAAACAAACAAACAACCAAAAAAAAAAAAAAAAACAGAGGTTCATAAGGATACAATTCAAACATGTTTCCTAAAGTAGAGGAAAAAGTTGAAATTTGTGTTCGAAAATTGACAAAGTAGTGGAGAAAGTTCTAGTGAAAAATACCTCCCTTCATTAATCTACATCAAGAAATCCATTCTTAATCTCTTTTTACATGATTCAATAGCGCAAACACGGGAGTAAAACTGACTATCCTAGTGGAAACGAAACTGGCTGAAATATTACTTAACCACTGCCTTCAACAATTATTTTATCGTATGGGCCCTATACACCCATAATCTACCCGAATACCTTCAATTCTTAGCTGTCCTTATCACATGCCTACTCCTCGGTGTGATGTTACCACAGAATTTATTGCAGACTTCTTTTAGGTAAGTTTATCTTTCATTAAATCCTTCCAAATTTCTTTCTCCCTAGAGATTGATCGAACAATAAGTAATGTAAGTGAAACATCAATTTTATCTGATAAAAGTCAGTATTGATTCTGTTACATTCTATCGCTATGCCATTGAGACTGGCTTATGACTTTATTAGCACAGCATACTTGTTTTGGCAGCCGACGAACTGAGGGCGCTATTAGCTTTTCGTGTGACTCTTTGGAGAGTATTTAAAATAACTCATGACAATCGATGGCGTTATTTCAAAATTTGGATACCATCCACACAGTATCTTTAAATTGCTGCGGAGAAAGACGTCACAGTGCAACTTTTTAGGAAGAGTGCCGCAGGCCTGTTTTCTGTTGCTGGCGAAAACCTAACATTGCTCACAAGGAGTTAGTTTCATTACGAGAGCAACAACCCCAAACTGGAATACAACCCAGCTTTCTTCACGCAAAAACGGATATTATTGTCAACACAAACATGGCTAATTGGTTTTTACTTTGGCTTGTTGCCAACAGCAACATACTGGTATTCAAGTATTGCTACGGATACAACAATGTTTTGAATATGGCTGACACAGATCAGCCTAAGTGATTAGAAAAACACATGAAATTTATTACTTAAGATTCCTGGCGTCTTTTGCTTGAGAAAATAGGATAACTATTTCTTCATCTAGTGTTGTTGCTTACCATGTACTTATATATCTATATGTACTCCCTAAAAAGAATCCACATGATAAGGTGTACTTTGACAGTTTCAAGAAGTAACAGAAGTTTGGAAGCGGAGTATTTGAGAAAAGGACACGAGATAAACACCATAACTCAAATATTTACCTAAACCAAACTAAAAACATGAAAAAGAAACCCTTGATATCATATGTCATGCTGTGAATATGTATAAAATCATGCAAATTGGAAAGAAATCATGCCTTTATTTTCAAAACAATCTGGCATCAGTTTTAAAATATCATAAATTAATCAGTTATCTTTGGTTGCAAAATGACTTAAGCCGGCAAGACGTACACACTCACATAGACGAATTATTGACTTGAATGTTGAATTTGACAACCTGTTGAAACAATGAAAATTTTTACTTGTAGTAGTATATGGGTCACTATAATAAACAGACTGTCTCAGTTGTCCAAGACACCTCTGTTAATGCAAGCAAAGCTAATCTCAAGTTGCAGTGAACCTTCCAGAGTAACTGATGAAGTCATGCTTGGGTAAACCATGAAAAAACTTTTAACATAGCAATTGCAAGTCACCTTTGTAAAAGTCACATTAATTAGTAAGGAGAAGTACTCAAATATGGGTTGATATAAACAAAGCAAAATCATTTAAATTTCTGAAGAGAGCCTGCTTTTAATGCCTATGGAAAGCCTCTGTTGCCAGGGGCACCAAGTATCTGCATCTTTAAAAAAGGCATTTGGATCGATGTGGCATTAAAACGTTTTGGGCAAAAATGAATAAATGTTTTTGATTTCCATCAATAAATGGTCACTCAATGTCATGGTAATGATACGACATTGTGAGGAACTGGCTTTGAAAATTTATGGCTCCTAGTCTATTGGATCACAGAACAATGTAATGGAGTTATTTACTCATTACAAAGCAAGCAATCAACACTACATGTCAACACTACACTTGATAAATCTGCATAAAAAAATTGGCTCATGAATAACCTACAAACTTTCAAAGTGTAATGGTTTTAGTAGACCCATAGCTTTTAGTAACTAGCAAAGTTCCCCATCACATCACAATCATTCTTAAGTGAGAAACGAAATTCTCATTCATCCTTCTGAGCAGACTTGGAAGTTAGTACATACTTGTACTCATGCTGCAGCACACTTGTCTTTACCTGTTTTTGTAAGAATGGATTTACTCATTCTCATAGACGTTCAAACTTTATGATTACAGGTAGTGCAAAAGCTTGTGTACTGGTACTCATACTCACTGAGACACTACACCTGTACTCATACTCATGACATTGTACTCACACTACAAGTATGGTGCTCATACTCACAACCAGACAATACACCTGTACTCATACTCATGACATTGTACTCACACTACAAGTATGGTGCTCATACTCACAACCAGACAATACACCTGTACTCATACTCATGACATTGTACTCACACTGCAAGTAGTATGGTACTCGTACTCACAACCAGAGACAAGACACCTGTACTCATACTCATGACATTGTACTTACACTGCAAGTAGTATGGTACTCATACTCACAACCAGAGACAAGACACCTGTACTCATACTCATGATGTGGTACTCTCACCACAAGTATGGTACTGGTACTCACAACCAGAGATAAGACACCTGTACTTATACTTGTGACATTACACTCACACCGCATGAATGCATGCTTCCAAAATATGAAGCATCGACTGAACACTATGGATTTAGGTCTACATAACATTTTTTCCCTTTATATTACAGAATTTTATACATAAATTTACACATGTAAACTATAAGAAGATGGGAAAATAATGAAAAACCAGTTGATGTTAAATTACAAGTTAAAGTAGTTCATCTTTGATTCTATTTTCTGGTTCATAAAAGTTAATCTTTGACTCAAATTATACAAAAATTGAAAGTAGCTGCTAACGTTTACAACTCTCAACATCAGGCATATTTACAATAAACATTTCCCCCCCTCCCAAATATCTAGGTGTTACCAACATGCGTTTGTTTATCCCTCATTATACATCTGATGTCTGGCTGCACATGCCATTAATATGGGTTGTTTCACCCTAACAATTGCTTCCAAGTTAGACATTGCAAATGTTTCTACCTGTCTGGTGATCTCTGGGACATCAATTAAAAACTTGTTATTTCTGACATTGGTTTTGTCAAATAAATTACTACACCTCCTGGGCCCCAACTGACTGTAAACTATCTGATGTTTTAAAATTCCTTTCCCTCCATCGTTTCTAGTGATACTGCAGAGTACCAAAATAGCCACTTAGTCATACAAATGTGTCCATTTTGCCCTAAGGGGTACCTTAAAAGCCGCTGACTTTAAAGACACTCACCCTTCGTAGATAACCTAGACATTCTTCAGCGTTGCAATTTGCAAGCATGGAAATTAAATCTAAACATAATCCATACTATCTACTGCTGTGTAATTCCCCTATACTCAGTATAATATTTCCAATGAAAGAATTTCACAAGAGTGAAAAAGAAAGCACTGCTTTCCACAAAAAGTGTTTCTTAGTCAGAGGTCACAAAGTCTTTTTACTGATAGCAAATATTAATCTCTTAAGTCATATCTGATTACAGACATATCTATTAGCATCTGAATATTCATGCTCACATTACTTCCCTAGTTTAACAAAAAAAAAATGTCAGCTTGGCAAACTTTTAATTTTCTTCACTAAATCGACTCAAGTTTTGTATTTTTATTGTATTGTGTTATAGAATATTTTTTTTTATTGCCATGTATTTATCCATGAAAGTGGTATAAATTATTACATTTTCTTTGCTCTATAAAAAATTTATTTGCAGGATGATGAATTATAAATTGAAGTAAGATTGCTCAATTGAGGTTGATGCACACTGGTTATCCTCCAGACAAACTGTCCAACATGCAATATTGCACTTTTATAAAAAAAAAATGAAGACTTAAATAATGAAAGGAATGTGTAATATTTCTACAAAAATTCTAATATCTTTATCAATACAAACTACAGATGGCTTGTGGTCTTCAAGTCCATATGCATCCTCTTCCTTCTACATTCTTTACCCCACCCTTCAATCCCCTCCCCATCCTCCCCACCCCCACCCCCTCAGAGTTTACATACATGCAGCACACATTTATCCTAACTAACATATTAGACATTCTGGAACTTAAATTCATATTTTTCACATTCCCAGCCCCTCTAGGGGACCAATTTCAAACCCTGATGTAAGACAGTCTGAGGAAGTCTGACCATGAATTTACTCGTCTAGGCAACAGAATATTAATGACTTTTTAATGAGCTTTTGGAATCTGAAACCATGACAACCTGCTGTTATCACCTCACAGGTGTTACTGTTCTAAATGCACCTGTCAAGACTAGACAAGGAGCTTTATTGGCCCTTGGCTGAGCTATGATCATGCAGAAGCCTAGGAGAAGTAGTTTCCAGACACAATCAAATGAATTTTCACTGCCACAACCATGTCAAAATCTTTACAATACGAAGGCCAATTGCATTTTACTTTTTTGTCTTAAAAACAAAGAGAACAATAAAAGAGGTACAAAATATATTTCCACAATACTTTGTGCTCCATCATCTCCCAGGGAGCTGCAGGCCCCTCAGCCCTGACCATAATGTGGCCCTGGTCTCTGCCAAACTTATCATGCACACTAAGTGCTAACCATAATGACCCTCCCCCCCCCCAAAAAAAAAAAGAACAAAAAAAAAGGAACTGTGATCATTTTAGTGTAAAGCTATACTAATTATATTTTGACAATTGGAGACTTAGCTAATACTCATCCCCCCCCTCCTCTGGCCCCAGATGCAATTCATGTCCCACTACTGCCCCTTTACCAATAAAATAAAAATTCTGGTAACATGAAAAAATTCTGGTGAGGCATATGCATAATGTCCACACTCTGTGCATGCTTGTCACCATATGTATTCCTAGAATTTCCTCATGAGGTGGACATTCCCTTGAAAGCTACAATAAAACTGTGGCAGTATCATCACTGCATGGATCACGTAGGTTACAGATATTTCATAATTAAGCAAAGAAATGTTCAACGAGAGAAATGTGGAGAACTCTCCTACTGATGTTGCCCAAAATTAATGAAAATGGAATGTCTCAATTTTTACTGGCTACTGACTAAATTACAAAGTATCATTTATACATTTGAATGACTATAAGGAATTATTTGCTTGAAAATAACTGTGTGACACTAAAAAGGTTTAAAGAAAGTCATGACAAGAACAGAATTGTAAGTGAGGCCTTCTTGGATGATTGACAAAATCCTTACCTAAGTTGGCTATTTTTAGCCAATTCACACCCACATGTTGTATGGAATTATAAATATGATCCCACAAATTCTCAACGATATAGAATGGTTTTATGTTAGAGTAATAAGCTTCACGAGTTTGAAGGTAAGATTACCAAAGTACAGACACAGTCCACTGTTATAAAGGCAAACCTCTGATGTTAATTAAGAGAACTCTTCTGTCATTTAAGAGAACTCTTCTGCTCCTGAGATTTTTCCTTCTCTATAAAGTCCCTTTGTACTTTGCAGTCCAGGAAACTAAATCAAGTGATACCCCTAACTTTAAAGTGTCAGTCAAAACTAAAAGTATTCACAAAAAAATACTCTAGCAGGATTCACCAACAACTGGGTAAGTTTTTGCATTGATTACAAATTTTTTGTCCAGACTTTCTTCCACATTAATCTCAGGAAATTACTTAGTTGCCTGACTTTAACCACAAACTAGAAATCACTCTAGCACAAATATTTGATACTGTGCGCTTTAGCAATTGTACGTATAGCATCTTTGTTCACAGAAAATAACTTCTGACCTAATTTTCTGAAACAGTGTACTGACTATATTTGAAGCGTAATCAACTTAACTCATGTTATGTAAGAAATGTTACATGACCCTGGAAGCTGTGGGTCACCTAGTTATTAAACAAGTCCACCTGAAGGCATGTAACTCAGTCTAGCTGGTGACCAACTTCACTGGATGGGCAATCAACTTTGATGGCAAGTCATGTCAAGAAGTAGGAAAGCTGGATTTCCCCCAGGAAAAATGCTGTACAGTCCCAGTGGAAAAATGGGACAAAAATTAATGCTTTGGGATGATTTTGTCCAAAATCTTTCAAAATCTTCCTGCCATTAAAAAGTGTCAAGGACAATTACACATTCCAGTATTGCTGCCTGGACTATCCCATTGTAAAAAGGATGGAATTAACAAGCAGGGTCGTAAACCTTCAAGGTTTCTTTGTCTTGTGGAAGATAAAATCAAGTTTGTCCTTCAGCCATAAGAGGTAGAAAATCTCCATTTTAAAGGGAACCGTCAGCCTATTATGCAACAAAACATTCCTTTCTTAGTCACCTTGAAAAATCGTCCAAGAGCAGCAATTTTTCCTACCAAAACTGTCCAAAAGGCAAAGGATGAAAATGGAAGATGAAAAAACATCCAAAATCATCCCATTTTTCATTGGGGTTCCTCACACTTATGAAAACACACTGGTGCATGAAGTACACATGCTTCTGACTTTTCCATACACAAATTTGATTAGGATTAAGTAAAAAGTGTAGCTGTTTATAGAGTTTTAAAAATTTGTGTTATTCTTCCAAACCTGGAGCTAGTTTTCTCAGTACTTTTCTCCCAATCAACTAATCATACAGCCATACATAGTTAGCCAATCAAGCTTGTCTTCAAGCTACTGAGTACCCTACATGTAGTCAACATTTCACTGATTGATTGCACAAAAGAATACCCAAAAAGATGCATGCAGCCCTTATCCCTTTTAGAATATGTATACCACAGTACAACCTTTTAATGTTTCTCTCAAATTATATCCCACTTTGTTGTTATGCAAGTCAAAAACTGCCAACAAAGTTGCCTTCAGCTTCTCTTTTCCACCTAATACCCAAAAAATTTTCACATTTCAATAGAAGAAAGAAAAAAAAGATACAAATTTTTATCCTACTTTACATTGCTATAATATGAATATACTTCTCTGTGAGAGAAATAATTCTTGCTGTCAGTGGCAATCAAATGCAATTGTAAAGATATTATTTTTCATAACTTCTTTTTCCAATCAATATGCAAATTTCCATTCGGAGAAATTCATTGACAAAAGTGTTTAATATGGGAAATTTTTTTATTTTGTTAATCAAGCTCTTAAAAGCAGGTTTTCATGCCATTGTCATATTAATTTCCACAAAGTTATCGGTTCTAAGACCTTTTTTGATGGCAAATAGTATTCTCTCATAGTGGCAGAAAATACAGGTGGAGCAATGATGAATATTCAAAAGTATGAATACATAAATAATAAGTTACTCATAAAATGCTTCCCTGGCTTGCTGAACTGAAGGTTATCACAGCTTATGAACAACCAACACATCTGTTCATGCTGTTCTATAAACATGGTAATCCATGAAAAGCTAAGCAAAAGTATTGCATAAACATGAATATTCCAATAGGTGATAACACTTCCACCCAATAAACGAACTATTTTGTCTTGTTTAAAGCCTATGACATCACTTCAACCACCAATCATGCAGCTTCCTTTACCAACCCAACCTTGCCACCTGAGATCCTGACTCCACATCACCTTCCTTTAAAACTGTCCACATCTACCATCTCAGGATATGCATCACATGCTGATGAATATTAAAATGACACTTTAAGATATCATGCATATTCATTGTTTAGAACATTCAACCAATCAGCTCATGTCTTTTAGCATGTGCCACTGAGCCACTGGTTGCCTTGGCTTCTGGAGCATGTTATTCCAGTGTTCTTGTTCTGATGGCGATGACCTTGGACCTAGAATCAGTCCACCGATGACATCATTTCGAGACAATTTGTCCTTGTCCATTACTGTTATAACAAACATAGTATCTCGGAGTCTCTCTAACTGAACATTGAAGACAAAGGACTCATTATAGACAGGATTCAAGGTGCTGTATTTAACAGATGTCTTCACTTTTTCAATCTTTTTCCCTTTGTAGGTGTGCCATATCTTCACATATGGATCTGTAATATAACAGAGTAAAAAATAGTTGATTAGCTCATTTTTCGGAATGTTATGGATTCCAGTCAGTAATGGAGATTATACCTGCTAGCTTAATCTATCAGCCTTCTCTTCCAAGACAAACTTAAGAACTGAAAATAAATGTGTTGTAAAGCTTGGTGCTCAGACAGTAAAAACAAGTGTCTTGGGGAATGCAAATGTTAACAAGCGGTAAGAAGATGGTGACAATATGTATGCACGGTCTATTAAAACTGGTATCAATTCCTTCAGTTGGAACCTGCTTACACTAGAAAGAGCTTATTATCTCAAGTAAAGACAAAGAATACATTTTGACACTTACAAGGAACAGGAGTCCCTATCCAACTGTTATTCATGAGTAATGCAGGGTTTAACTTTTAAAAAATTTTTCTTCGGTGTAGGTGAAGAGAGTTCTTTTGAAATGTCTTCTTAAAAATCATGTAAAAGTTTCCGGGGCTATAATGGGGTGTGCAGCCACCACAAGTGAAAATGCTAAAAATGTTAAGGTCCTGATGATGACTGAAAAGCCCTCAGGAGCTGGGAAGCATAGGTGATATTCCCTTCTCTAAGTTTGCACAGGAGAAGGACCTTTGGTGCTTTTATGTTAGGAAGGGATGCTTCTGGATGAGCCCCCTTTTGTTCAAACAATAGAGGCTTTTCATATGACGACATAATACTCCCTGGCGCCATGTTGGAGTACATGTAACTTCGTAGTACACCACAATTGATGCCCTTGCTCAATGAATGTGTACAAACCGCGTATACCACAGGGCACACTGTGGGGCGCGTTCAGCATATTACTGCACAAAACCATGTGTTCTTGGCATGAGTGTCCTCCAGCATGGCGAATCCGTGACGTAATTGCAAAGCCTCTATAGATCAACCCCTGCAGGGGGCACACAGTTGATAACTAATGTCAATTAGCACAGAAGGTAAAACTTGTTTGCCTGGATGGGTTGGTAGTTTTCAGAAACTTAAAGCTGACATTATAAAGCTGGATAAAAACTTCCTTCCTCTAATCAATAATGCCCAAAGCTCTGAAAAAAACTATCCTTGCTCAGCCCTACCCAGATTCTGTTGGGAAGACTACAGGGCATCTAAAGATGGCAACATTGGTTCAGCTGTAAAACTCCTTGCACAGAGCCTATATCCCACTGAAGACCAAAAAATGCATGAAAGAAAAAAAGAAAAGAATGGATGGGATGGGATGGGGATTAATGGATGGATGGATAAATGAAACTGCCCTCTGAAGGAGTTGCAACCCTGAAGGGACATGTAACTAACCAACCTTAAGCCGCGGTCACACTACAACGAATTCGGATCGGATTCCGATCCGATTTTTGTGAGTTTTTATTAAAATCTTCTCCATTTCGGGTCGGAAAGAACCCAAAAGTTGCCAACCTGTTTAAATATCAGTTTTGCATCAGAGGTTTACGAAAATAAAATGTTAACTGATTTTTTCGTGACGTCACACCGACAAACAGGTTTTATCGGACACGCGTAGTCCGATAAAAGCTGTCTGTCGATGTGACGTCACGAAATAATTCGTATAAATTTAATTTTCGTAGTCCTGCAATAAAAATCATATAATTACACAGGTTGGCAAGTTTTGGGTTCTTTCCGACCCGAAATGGAGAAGATTTTAATAAAAACTCACAAAAATCGGATCGGAATCCGATCCGAATTCGTTGTAGTGTGACAGCGGCTTTACAGATACAAAAGATAGCAAACACCCACCTGATTTTCCTGATATATCTTTGGCCATCAGATTCTGACATTTAATGATGATGATGGTGACTCTGTTTGAGGCAGGAGAACAGCAGAGGGACAGGAGTATACTTCCAAGCTTGCCCTAGGAGGAGAGAAAGTAAGTAAATCAAATTTAATATGTCTATGTAATAGTATTGCATTCTCACTAAAATATCATGTTATCACACCCCAGTATATCAAAGGACCCGGTGGGTTGTATCACCAACAGCATAGTTTTGTTTGATAAATGGGCCACACAACACACACTGCACTTTTCAAATTTTCAGGGGTGGCTGACCCTGCTATACCCCCCTCCCCCCATGTGGGTATGCAGCTAAGCTTACTTTGTTGAGGAGATTAATCAGCAAATGAAAATGGCACTACTAAAAAATGTCTTCTCACTGCTCACATGGACTTCTGAAGTATTTTCAGACACTGCAACTTGACATTTGGATAGACCTGTAGTCCTGTACTTTTCTTAAACTTTATTTTGCGACAATTAAACTTGACTAAAAAATTGATTTGTCCTGACAGCAAAAGTATCAACAATATATTGAACGTCATTTTGATGTGATAAATGTCTCCCATTTCAAATGAATGAGTTAAAAAACACCATTTCTGCTGCAAAAATATGGCTCTTTATCACTGTCACATATAGAAGAGTATTTCTTTGTCAAGAGGCCCCAAAATCTAACTGTATAATTCACACTTCCAACAACATTTTTCCTTCAGACTTTTGATACATAAGAGTATACTGTAGCTGACTTCTTTCTGGGGCCCCCAAACTTTTAATGAATAATTAACACTTCCTGCACACATTTGCTCCTTCTCACTTCAGCTCTGCAATGAAAACAAATTCCTCCCTCAACAACTTACTACTGCCACATTTTAGCTGAAGAAAATTCAAAGCTATATAGTGCAAAGAACTGAAATTTCTGGCAAAATGTTTTTCTTCACAGTTTTACTACTGAGACGTTAGTTACTAATTACGTTGTGAGTGCTTCACTAATAAATGTTTACTGACAGGCTGAAAAACATAGTAGCAGACAAAAAAGTAAATTTGTGAGAGGGAGCAAAAATAGGCCTCAAGATCTTTCCTCCATTCAGATAATTTCCTTTGCTAAATTACAGCAATTTTCTGTGAATAATAACACCATGAGAGATGCATTTTAAATGCCTTTTCATTTTCAAGTAAAAACTGAGGCATAAAAGATTGCTGAAAGGTGGGACGATAAAATGAAATAAATGAAGCACAGACATCTTGAGGTGGCTTTCTTATTTTTGAGCATAATTTTATAAAGTGGGGATTATTACTTTCATTCCCTAAAGGTATCATAGGAAAATTATAACTATTGAAAATGTGGACTGTACTGTCATCATTAAACTGTACAGTTTACCTTCAATATAAAGTGGATTCTTTTCAAAATTTCTCACTGGTTATTTCAGCAATAGCAGTGAGAAGAAAGAAAACTACTGAACTTTTTATGAAAGATAGAATCGAATGAGGAATAGAAAAAAAAAACACCACGCTAAGTGGTAGTGCACAATAAAATGAAACATTGCAATATTGTTTCGGACATTTTTTTTTGGGGGGGGGGGGTCTTTTGAAAAGTTTTGCGAACAATTTGCTCCCCACCCTAAAGAAAGTGTTTATGGGGCTTTAATGGATTCTACAGCATTTAACAATCATCCACAGGTAGATTTATAAATTTGATTGAGTTGAATATGTATGGTACAATCAAGTAATTACTGGTTGGAACAGCAAACAGTCAGAAATTCACGCCTTGCATTTCTATGGTCCTTTTAGAATATTAATTTACTTGATCAGTATTCCAATTTATATAATATGGTTGCATGTATTTTTTTTCTTCTCAGAGTGCCTTGAAAACACTGAGGAAAGCCTCATATTTACATACCCTGGCAAAGGTCCTGCTGGGGTGGTATCACTTCCCATATATACATTGCAGTGGCACGTAACAAATAAGACCTGGATGATCAACACATGGGTATGTTGTATCAAATAATATGAGTTTTCACACAGGAATACATACTAGCTGTTTCCTGACAAGGAGTACACCTACCTATAATTTGTCAGTTGATGGTCATGCTGGTGTTTTATTTCATTACATGCTTTAATATTTAGCACAATTAGAATCACCTTAAGGTGGGAGGGGGGGGGGGTGGGGGCAGACAAATGAAAAAAACATGTAGGAAATTATACAGATGTAAGATGGTTGCACAGTTTGCATCTCAGACCCCAATGAAAGCAACAATTTTTCAAAGGAGATGCAAACACCCCCTGCCCTTAGGTCTCTCTCCAGGATGTCAACATTACACCCCCCCCCCCCCAAATGCCTACTTTGGCTACACACCAGTGCAAGATGTGGGATATGCGTTTTTAATGCATTGCCAAGGATCCTGTTTCATGAATGGCTCATTTTAGTCATAAGACAATATTTTTGTTATACATTTAACTCTTAAATTCATACAGAATAACTCCTTTATTTATTTACCATTTAGAAGTAGTAACTATCTTCGGAAACATCAAACAAGAAGCAATCAAAATACAAATCAGATAAAATTTGTACATACAAGCTGATCTTTCGAAACAGAGTTGAGGTGACTGCTTAATCCCTTAATTGGAAAAAAAAATGTTTGTGAAACTTTTTTGCTTCCCTAATTATTCATACCTTAATGGCAATGCTAAAGCTCAATGTTATGTGAAGGGTTGACTGCAACTAGTGTACTAACAGTGCTTGGCTCATTATAATTTTTTTATGTCTATCAGATGAACTTCACCTCAAAACTTGTAAGTTTTATGCTAATTCTTACCTTTTCCACTCTGTAATGCACTTTTGTCACCTTTGATTGTAAGTTTGTGATGAATTTTGTGAAAACTAATTCAAGAAAGAAAGTGCCAATAACTGTTAAAATGGGAAGTGGGTCTGGGTTAATACACTTTATGCAAGGCACATTAAGATAGAAATTTCCTAGTTTTTACTCTTCTGTAGGATGGCAAATTTTTACATCAGCTTTTTGATTACTTGATCGATGGCAAAAATGCAAAGTATTTACTCAATGGATATAAGGTGATCATTCTTCTGAAGAGCCTGAAAATATTTGAAACTTCACAGGATGGTGTTTCTGTATTTTTTTCTAATCTCCTACACTTTGATATCAGCAGCTGCTAATATAAAACATAGTAATGTAAACTGCTTTATGTTCCAATGCCTCTTTTATTCTGATGTGTCTATGATCTAGCACCCTATGGAGAGGGGAGAACAGCTCAGGTCATAGGCTATGCTCATGTCAGGGATGGGATAAAACAGAATACATTCATCATATTTCTGTAAAAACAAACATGTGAATCCATCTTTCAAGCCCTCGCTTGCACCCATATACAGTGTTGGAATACAGAGATGTCAGAACAAAGAGCTGGTGGAGCATAGAGCTAGCAGAAAATAGGGCTGGCAGAACATAAATTGGCGGATCAAAGAGCTAGTGGAAAATAGAGCTGGCAGAACACAGAGCTGGTGGAGCATAGAGCTAGCAGAACATAAAGCTGGCAGAACACAGAGCTGGTGGAGCATAGAACTAGCAGAACACAGAGCTGGCAGAACATAGAGCTGGTGGAGCATAGAGGTAGGGGATCATAGAACTGGCAGAACACAGAGTTTATGGAACATAGAGCTAGCAGAACATAGAGCTGGCAGAACATAGAGTTGACAGAACATAAAGCTGCAGAACAGAGCTAGCGGAACATGGAGCTGGCAGAACATAGAGCTGGTAGAACATTGGACTGCTGGAACAAAGAGGTGACCATATTTACTTTGAAGGATAGTTAACTAATTAAGAAATAGCCTTCAATGTGTAAGAAATCTAAAAATTGTTGTGTACATATTTCACAGTTGGTCCCCCAACCTCAAGTTAAAAACTGGGGTAAAACATAAATAGTTAATTTAGGTAGCATTAATTTTGTTGAAAAAGTGTAGGTGGTTGGTCTACATCAAACTCAAAATCCACATTGCTGTAATTGACCTCACTTCTAGGAGCAATTCCCAGATTTCTTTTACACCTTTCTCAAAGAGTTAAGAGTTAGATGACATTTTATGGCTCAGTTTCTAACCAATTGGTTTAAGTCCGGCCGGCCACGTCCTTTTTTCCAGTTGTGGCTCACTGGCTTGTTTTTCCTACTCCATTGCTTTATAGGCTGAGCACCAGGCACAATGGCAGTAGGTTCCATTTTTAAAGTCTTTGGTATGCCCCGGCCAGGAGTCGAGCCCCTTCCGGCTGCAAGTTGGATGCTCTAAACACTTGACCATGCAGTCGGTCATCTTTCTTAAAGTGAACTACCATTTGATTATGAAGTTTCAAACATCATGTCTTGTGCTATAGTTGTAAAAATATAAATCACTAAAAGCTAAATCAACAATTTAAATGGCAGGAAATAACATTAGCATAATACCTTTAATGAATGAATTTCCTGTTTAGAAGACTCAAAGTCTTGTTACTGTTATTATTTGTTATATGAATATTTAGTGCATGTCTTACAGTATGACAATATTGTCTGTGGTAATTCAAGAAATGAAAAAGAAACTTTGTCTGATTGTAAGCGTATACTGCCTAATTGCAACCAAGAGGATAGGCTAATCTTTCTGCTCCTTTTAGTACCTTTCTGTGACTGTGTTTCTGTTTAGAATTGTATAATTTTTCATGCATAATGAAATGTACAATGTCTACTAAACTCCCCAATTCATCAAATTCTTAATGACTGAACTGTTTTCCAATATTTCATTAAATCCACTTTTTGGATAAATTCCCCAGGTGAATACAACACTGTACTTCAATGACAATTCACTATCTTCACTAAACTGTTCTTTTTGTCTATTTCTTTATTTTTCCCCAAAAGCACTGGCAATTCTCAACTCAAACCTGTTTATTAAATGACTCTTACCTACAGCCACTGGAGTAATCGTATGTTTGGAAGTGAGCAATTAGAATTTAATTTAAAAGGCTTAATATTAACTTTCAGATTCCATTTAGGGTTAGAATGGCAAGACAGATGTAATACAGTCACTGACTTTATTATTTATTGCTGGTTTCTTGCCCCGCAAAGATGTCATTTCAACTATGATACAATTAATTGTGAGAATTATTACAACGGTCATAAATTCTAAATTCTTGTGCAAATATGATTGACATATAATAATAACAATGTGAAGCATTACAGCAGATAGGTTAATTTGTCAGTATGAATAAAAATGGACTACAGTCAATTTAAATCTCTTTTAAACCAACTTTCTAATTTACAAGGAATGCATACAGCATGTGATGCAAATAAAGGACTGATTCACGCTAGCTATAAAACTGGTTTGGAAATTCATTCCTGTTTAAGAATAGTATTCGCTTTGCACGAGCAACATCTCATGTGCATTCTAGAAATTTTGCTAATTAAGTGTGACAGAAGGTTTTTTAATCACTTATGTGTTACATGAAAGACAATGTAAAGCATGCAGAAATTTGAAGAAAGGAGGCATTCTGCGAGACAAGGGGGAAGGGGGCAGTGGGGAGGAGCAAAATGAATCAAATCACTACAAATGAACTTCATAATACCCATTTTTAGTTAAGTTGCTTGCCTTTTATTTTATTCTGCCAAATTTAAGAGGACAAGTTTGGAAGTATTGCCCAGACCCCTAGCTGACAGACCCTGCTGATGGGAGATACGGTATGGGCTATATGCTTCCTCCACCTGTCCTCCCATGCACATGGTAAAAAGAAAGTAAAGTTATCATTAGGTTTTGTTTAAAATTGATATATTAACTTTCGTAGCATCTTTTTGCCTTAGACAGGGATGTAGCTACAGTGGGCAGCGCTGGGCGATGACACCCAGCACTCAATATTCCCGCATGGCACTCCAGGCAAACACACGTCTCCCTGCCCACCACAAATCTGCCTACCCGAGACCTAAATCTAGCCCTACATTTAATACTCCTTAAAGTAAAATGAGGGAAAAATGAAAAATTAATGGCTGAAAAATGGGGTAGATGCCATGGGGGTGAGGTGCTTTCCCCAGATTGGACAATTAACCGACACTCAAATTTAGCTGGGCACATCCCTGGCCTTACAGTTCAGTAAACCTAAGAAGATTACAAAATTAATATTTAAGCAAATGATACAGAATGTTTAAACATGTTTTTACTACTTTCTGTACCCTCCAGCCAATATATTCTGTACTGAAATTTAAATTACATATGAAATGAAATACAGTATCTCACCGAAGATTTCTTGCTTGGCACAAGTGACTTCCATAAGACTGTCTCTTGAGTAAGGTCAACATCTGCTAGGGGTAAGTTGACCTCTCCGATGGGGTCATTCCGACTAAACCTGTCATAATCTAGCACCTGGAGGTGGAGAATTCTCTCCTGGACTTTGGTGTATGGGTAATCTGAGTGGAGACATGAAGAATGTAGAAGACTTTTAGATTAACACAAGAAAAGTCTCTTCGGTCTATTTACATAATTTCTAGGGTCCTGCAACTTAAATGTCAAGACTTTCCATGGATGCAGAAACTCTGGAAGTTACAGTGTAGGAAGAAAACTAACTCGACCTCTAAAATGTTTTAGATGTACACAAAACATACTTCTCTCCTAGCAAACATTACCCTAACCCCTAGCCCTGTATACAGTTAAAAGGGTTGGCCATTAACTAAACTCTATGGCTTCAAAAATGGAATTTTTTTTTCTGTTTTACATGAAAACTGTATCTGGATAGCATGTAGCCTTGGGAAGGTAGTGATTTTTCAAAGAATTGTAATTTTTTCTAGGGATACAGTGCATTATGGGAAATCCGTGACGTTAATGCAGCACACTGATTAGACACAGTTTTGTATTTCTTTATGATACTGACACTACGGAAAGATATATAAAACCTTTGTTTGCTGTACCCTAGGTATGATATAGTTTTATGCTATGTAGATCTACATGGAAAAATATTCAAACGTTCCAAAAGTATAAATTTCAAGGACAAACAGGACACCCACTTATAAAGAAAAACAAAAGAAATCTCAGGCACTGTGCCCACTTAACATTTACATTTTGTGACCTTGATGAGAACTGGGAATATTTTTGATAAAAGTAACTAATCTTTTAAAATGATGTACCTTCAGTTATGAGTAGTATAATTTGCTACAGGGTTTAGAGGACATGAATAAATGGAATTTTTTTCTTTTTCACATGAGACCCTCGTGAAATAACACTGGAATATGCCTTCAACCTTTCCACAAAAGAATGGCAAATTTACACAAAAAGATATAAATTGCCTAAAGGTTTCTGTAACCCCTCAATGGTTGAGATCAACTCCTAAGACACCCAACAAATGACAAGAGTTGCTGTTCAAGGATTTGTGCTGGATTTTAAGGTTGTGAAGTGAACAGAGCTCTCTCAAATGCCTGCATAAAGCACTTCTGACTCCAAAAATAGCTCACTGCACAAACTTAATGCTAGCCCTTCTGCTATGTCCTGTAGAACAGGGATACTTTGATCCTTGAGGATAACTTTGCCCCACTCAAAAAAAAAAAAAAAATGAAAAGCTTTTTCGTCACATCACATCAGTGGCTACTTTAATATCAAAACTCTTCATTTTTGAGGAATGCAAAGAAAAAATTTCTCCTGAGCAATGTAGGTTCTCCCTTCAATCCTGCAAATAACCAGTGAATTAAGATCATAACTTGACATGTGTAATTATATAAATCAATCGTGTGGAGGCACAATGCAGTGACAGATGATTATGCCTGGCAATCATCCTCAAAGGATTCAATCCAAATGATTTCACATCTGTTCAATGTATCACAAAGATTTCTAACTCCCCAGACTCGAACATCAGCTAGTGAATTCCTGTGAAATATAGCTGTAACTGTGCACTGAGGCTATGCCATGTTGCCAAACCAATCACTGACACTATGATGTAAAATCTGCCTACAATTCACTTTGTGGTCAGATGGTGTGAACCTGACTTATGAGGTCAGCAGGTCCAAAATGACTTCCTCTTCATTTGTGCAGGAAGTCCAGAGGTCAGGGAGACAGACTTCTGGTGACAAGTGAGCAGTAAGGAGAGGAAGGGAAGTGAAGGGGCAAAGCCACGGGCTACCGATACTTTTATGTCTTAATCTATTGTTCTTCATTGTTACTGTTTTATCCCATAAATCAATTTTCTGAAAACATAAACTGGAAAAAGGAAGGGGGTGGGTAGGCATTCTGTCTGAATGAAAACTGATGAGTATTCATCACTTCCCCAAGCATTTCTAGCAGTAAATGTCTATATGTTGATGGCTATCTGCTCCTGTATAGTTTGCTACTTCCAGTGACAATTAGAAAAGATATCTACATTACTTTTCAATTCATTTTCATTTCATAACCTGCCTCCCATTACAGATCACTGTGAAAACTAAAACTTGCAAGAATACTGTAAACTTCTTGAACACTGCCATGCACAATGAAGAATTTATTGGAAGTGGCGGGCGAAGGGGGTCGGGGGTGGAAGCAATGGGTATAAATAATTAACAACTTAACTTGCAGTTGTGAATACTTGGAAGTCATATTTTTGTTATTTTTTATGGAAAAAAGCACAAAACTTCCTTAACTTATTATTCACTTAGCTCTTATTTTGTGTGGCTAGGGGTGGGGGATGGTTCGATGGGTTGATTCGAATGACTTTTGATACTGCAACAAAATAAATTCCTTTCCACCTCTTTAAGTTGTGACTACTTGAAATCCCTGTTTATTACTCTTTTCATTGCAAAGACCATCTGTTACCATGCATATGTGCATGGTCACAGTGGCTAATTGTCCGTATTCTGAACTTGTACAGTCATGACTTAGTCACCGTACTTTTACAAATGGGGTCAAATTTCCCTGCAGTGTACTTTCTCAAAAATGAGAATTGAACATCACTATTCAGTTCTTACACAACAGCTACAGTAATGTGATTGTTGCAGGAACATGTTGATAAGAACAGAAATGCATTTTACAAGATGTTAATAATCAACATGCTGCTAGAATTTTAGAGATTTTAGCCAAAACCACCCTAAAAAAAGAGGCCTTTTCCCGGGTGAACCTGTTCTCTACACTTGCAAAAGTTAATCCCTTTTGTAAAAAACTTGCTCTGCTATAACTACAGACTCTTCAAAGGGTTTATAAAGCAATGCCTTTGTTAAGACCGTTATTCAGTTTCGGAATTTAGGCCCATAACTTACATTTATGGCTCACTGTAATACAATAACAAACCCCTTTAATGTTACTGATCTCACGATAGCTGCACAGGAAGTTCAGTGATAAACTGTGGACAAACAGTGGTCAACTTGGGATGGCTAAAACTTGGTATTCTTTTTTAGCGTCATGAAATTAAGCCACCATATTGCTCTTACAAACTTACTAAGGAACATAAGTATTAAACTAGACAGACATCGATCTCCTATAGACAGAGCTGAAATGACCACACAGCTGCATATACTAATGTCTACGAATGAGCATTAAAAATGAATGACCTTGAAGATAACCAAATTAATACCCTTTTTAGGGATCTGAGCCCCCTATAATCCATGTGCTATCCATCCTGTACTTATTATTGTGACACATAATTAGGCTGCCAAGTCATCTTTTTTGTGCAAACGTACTGTATGGCATGTCTGTAAGAAACCGACATGCTGCATATACAATGGATAGAATGTGGGAAGTGGTAGACGGCAGGTCACTTCTGACAGCTAGGCATCAATATTTAACGGGTAGGAAGTATAAAGCATGATGACGTAGAAAATGTGTTTGGGATTCCCCAAGTGGCCAGCTCTGCCAGAGAAGATGTATTACCTAGTAATTCATCACGCCTATATTTTGTTTAAAACTGTGTCCTGTACAGCAGACTAGCTTTGGCCTACATTCCATGGAATGACACTACAATCACACACATGCTATATTAAGTGAGGCAGGAAAAAACCTTGAATAACTCGTTTAGAGGGAAAATTCACAAGTCTCTACAATTTGAATTAGTGCACTCTGGTACATATCATAATCCATGAGTGCCTCTTTTAATCATGTGACAATATTTCTGTAACTTGAATTATTTTCAGCATGCAGAATTATTCCTTGTTTTACCTTGTTTCTTCTTTCTGTTTCTTTTATACAGCCAGTTGCAACATTATACTTTACTTTGTAGTGAGTTGTAAGTGTACACTGATCAACAACTCTGTCTACAAAATATTGATCTTAAGACATGTTTGACATATCAATTCAGCAGTGATAATTCTGTCAGAATGCAGGGTAAATAGTGATCAAGTCATGCAACCAGGGTATACCGATAGCTTTTCCTGGTACCTGGATAATTCACATCTCAAGGTTTTTGAATGATATAGCTAAATTTACTGTGATGTACACATCATACATCATATGGTGACCTCACATGCCATGCACGTATGTAATGCACCATAGCAAATCAGATATTTTGTCAGCCCCTGTGTATGCAAATGAGCTGCAGTCGACTTGACAAATTTTCTTATTAGGTTTATTCAAAGTTTAATCTTACAAGTGTTAAACACAAACAGGTAGGATGCCTTTACATGTTAAGTTTTCATATCAAAAGAAACCTTTGGAGGTGCTTTTTCAATGACCTTGAGAACTCAGGGCCTACTTATATGACTGACCATGGGGCTAGCTTCAAAGGGTAATACAGCTCCAAACTGATCTGACAAAATCCTGATCTGCCATTATGAGTGACTGACACACTACTGTATGAATCAATTAGAAAACAGTCTGTAAATTAGCAACACAACACATTCTGAAATGAAGGGGTTCTGTTTTCCAATTTTATTCTCCTCCAAAATAAGTTTTTGGTACTTGCTACAACTGACCTGAGGCCTTACACCCTTCTAAACTTTGATAAATTTTACCACTTTTTGCAAGTTTTCTTTTTTTAAGTTTTCTCAGTAGTACATAAAAATTAAAGTGGGTACAAATTATGCTTTTCCAGAACTCTCAGGTCCAGGTCCTGTTTCATAAAGAGGTACATTTTATTTTAAAAGCTCGATAATCACACCCCATCAGATGGTGAAAATTCTCCCTACTTAGTTTAGTTTGAGACCCTTGTTTCAATTAAACAAAACACATTTGTCTAAGACATACAGCTCCCAGACAAAGTTACAGTAGCAACTTACACTCAGTTTAGATTGCCCAAGGCCATATTCACACACAACTGTGTATTAGCTTAACTGGGAACACAACTGACTGCACAAGTCATCACCATTACAATCTTCTCAGCTCATAAGGAATACCACCCAACAGGAGAGATTAAATATCTACCAGAGTTTGTAACATTAGCCTCATTGAACGCTCTACTGCACAAATTGGTGCTTAAGTAACCACCAGTTGATTTCCAAAGGTAGTGGACTACAAATGTTCACAGTAGCATATAATGCACTATAAATACCTTATACCTATTTCAGACACACAAACTCACACACATCAAATACCCGAGGCTGTATGGAAAATACTCTGTATTTATTCTGTATATTATTAATCTCATGATATTGAAAATATCAATAAAGGAAGCAACATGTAATTACCTTGAAATAAAAACGTTTCATTCCATATTGGATTTAAATTCTTTCTCTTCACTTGAGTTTCTAATTTTGTCTTCTTGTCTGGTAACAGGAGTATTTTCACAAATGGATCACTTGTACCGCTGTGAACAGAACATGGTGAAATTTTAAAACATTTAGCAAGAAAATACTGCCAAACAAAGTAATGTCAGCTAAAAATTTTCAATATTACTATTAACATATTAATTTACCATCATGTCAACATCGGTTCCCCTTCATGATTTGTGGGGTTTCTAAATGAAAACAAAACTCCTGGAAATTTTGGTTACGAATTTTTGAAATCTGTAGAAATTATGTTGTCCAGCTGTTTCCTGTTTGATGATTTTGAAAGCCACCATAGCCAATCATATAATGGATATATGCTGATTGAAAACAAGAGAATGGTCAAATTCCCTTTGCTTTTATTTGATATGAGGCAGATAACCTCACATTCCATGACTTTCTCCTATCTGAAAAAGGGGAACTTATTGAGCAGATTTTTACTGAGTACCCGGATGTCTGAGAACTATCATACCCTCAAGTTCTTCTCAAGTTTACGTGCAACATCAAATTGACTAGTACATTTTTATTTTAAAAACTCCGAATTTAGGTCATATTGCACTGAGCAAATCTTCCTCACAAAGTGCTATGACCCGATCCTTCAATACAAGACATCTGGCCATGAATTCATTTGTTGTGATAACAAAAGTCATTCACAATGGTATTCAATTATACTACTTAAGGCACGTCATAACAAAATGTAAACAATGGATAGTGATGTCACTAAGTAACCACAAAATTTGGGTTAAAATGTCACTATTAAAGTAACCACAAAATTTGGGTTTAAATTAAACTATGTAAAGTTTTGATGTACTGAGATTGAGGGTGACCTTTGACTGCCACTGAAAAAAATTCATTTTCCTTCTATCTTTTCATGTTATATTGATGTCAATCTTTGACTCAAAGAAAGTGCATTATGCATTTTGTTGCCTGAAGGGAAAATTTTAAATCTGAGGCTGCCTGCACTCTTCAGATACTCGTCACTTTAATACACAAACTCCAAAGTGTATTATTATCCAGTAAAAACAGCTGTCTTGATTTGATGGTTTAATTAAGTTGATTTCAAGCTACAGTATAATTCAAACTATGGTAAATGCAAATGAGAAAAAGGAACTGCTTTCTTGGAGGAAGTTTTTAGTATAGGGGTCTAGATAAGATCTACTGGAATGAAAACTAAAATTACTGATGGTGGTATCATTTTACCATGACATAGTACACATACATGTTACTATGATATTAAGGGTGAAAAAGAACCTGAAAGGTATGAAAATGGATTTACAAAGATGAAATGCAAGTTGGCCATTTGATACAAATCTAAAGGGCTTTAGTTTTCTGTTGGATATTAAACCAGGCAAAGAAGAAAAATAGTTAACATCTACAAGTTTACAAATAAAGTCAGAAGACCTTTCATTAACACACTATACAATGCCATACAGCCTGATATGTGTCTCAAACTTCATAAATCTGACAGATGCCTTTACAGAGTTTACAAAAGAATGAATTAATTGACCACTGGTATTTTTCATGCTGAGTTGATTCCACTAAAAACCTGTTTTTCAAACCCCAGCTTTCTTTTGTTCTACTGAGGTATACGCTGTTTTATCAGCACACAGGGTTCCTTTCTACTCAGGTTACAAAAAATAACCCAACAGTACCAACTCCTTAACAGACGAGTTGGAAAATTAGATTTGGATGTACCATGTAGTACAGTACCACAGATCAAGTCCACTGACATTTTCGCACATGATACGAAGGCTTTATTAAACGACTGTTGTTTTTTTCTTCCACAATTTACCATCGTTCTGTCCAACCTTTTCAGTCCAAGATAAGAAGATTAGCTTCAAAGAGAACTTTTCCGTTAAAGAAAATTTTCTTTGACCCATGACTGATGACTAGAACACATAGTTTTAAACTCGAAAATTGTTTTTGATTAAACAAAATATCTGTCTTGAACACGCAGTCTCTGTTATGGTACACTTTCCATCCCAGCATGCATTGTACATTGAAGTTTCCCAACTCATCTATTATGTGCATCCTAGTCAATAGTTAACTTCAAAATGCAAGTTACACAGAAAGCCTCTTGTTGTATGTCCATGAACAAGTGCAATTAATGCAGAGTAAGATGCATTTTTCTGAAAGTATTTTGTGTCAATTTGCTCTATACCTTTTAGATGAGCTGAGTACTGAGTTGACATGAGCACTGGTGCAACGACTTTTTGTTCCAATGATACAATCACTTCCCATCATATCAACATGCATAAATTAATACTTTTTTGTTACATGAACTGCAGTATCACACCCTCTTTAAAACAGACATCTGAGTCATACCTTTCAAACATGCTGTGTTTTTCATTAACGCTGCAAGGAAATCTTATCAATGTCATAAGAAAATATCACTGCTGAGATTAATTAACATGGAAGACCTCCTTCATCAATTTGAGGACAACAATATAGAACACTACAAAACAACAATTACACATTCTCCTTTTTCTTGAAAATTCATGTACCATGTCTTCATGATAAATTACCACACATTTTTTGTTTCTTAAAAACAAAAATTTGTAATTAATAAATTTTGAAGCACTTGCATTCAAAAAATAAAAAATATCATAAATGAAATTGATGGATTGTTCTAGCTTGGCATGTAGTTATCCATCCATCCAATGGTTCCTAGCAATTGTTAATTAAAAATTAATGCCAGGAACACAACTCAATGATGGCCTGTTTTAACAGCACTGATTGAATAATATATGTCTATTGCCCTCCATATAAGAGGCCCACCACTGTATATTGAAAATTATCTTGGTTAATCACGTGGACTTATCAATTTAAAGGGCTCTGAGGTCACCTCAAACATATTTTCGAAACAAATTTAGCCAGTTAAAACTATTCTATTTTCTTTGAAAGAACATTGCCTAAAGCACCAGATGATTCTGATCATATATCAGAGAAAACTAGCAAATTACTGAATGTTTAAATTCACAAACTTAAACAGGCTGAAGGCTGATTTCTTCAGGGTTTGAAAATCCTATTATTTAATGAGAACCGTGTTTAATATTAATTTCACTTAGGGGCAAATATACTTGCCCTTTAATTTTACAAGGCAAACATCCATGCTTCAGAGAACAAATTGAATTTTGTTGGCCAATAAAGTTAGCTTTTTCCATCAAGACCTTGCGGACAACTCAATTACATATATACTTGACAAGTAGTGTATATGGGAAAGGCTTGAACTGAGAACAGGCATAAAAATTGAGACCAGAGGAAAGGTAAGATTTAAAATCAAATATAAATCTGTATTGGGTGGTGAAAATAATATGAGATATCAACACTATCTCTGATTTTATGGGTCATAATTGAGGCAAACAAATATGAGATAAAACCTGAAAAAATGTAACTTTGTCCTATTTTAATGGAATATATAAATTTATATGTTGAAGTAAAATGACTCTTTGAATGGTATTACATCATAAAATTGGTACAGATGAAGTAGCTAGTAATAACATTGATATGAATATGTAAGAGACTTTTAAGAGTTAAACCTTCATGACTCTTGCAGTGGCTTTTTTCAAACTGAAATGTTGAAATTTACACGAATTTACTAAAATATAGGTCAATGAAGAATAGCTGGAGGTCAAGATAACCCCTGTCTTGACCAATGTGGTGTTATGTATTAAAGCAGACTTGAAGTAAGTATGTATTCATACTCACTGTTTCACATATTTGCCTATGTCCATACTTGCAAGTATAGACATATACTCACAAAGTTTCAAAATTAAGTATTATAACTGTTACTGCAAAATGTTTTTATTTGTACTCATGCAAAAGGTGTACACCCATACTCATAACCAGAGATGATCCTCTTATATTTGCATTCTTTTCATTGTACTCACTCTACAAATCTGGTTGTGAGTATGGGTAGGAGTGTATGTCTTTGTTTGAGTACAGTACAAGGTCATAAGTGTCCAGTATAGTGTCTCTGCTTGCAGATTTATAGCATGACGTAATACTAACACTTTGACACACTTACCAGTACTCAAACTTGTGAGAATAGATTCATACTTACACTCATACTAACAGAGTTTGAAAGTTAAGTACTGCTATTTATGCAAAGATCTGTCTTTGTACTCATGAAAAAGATGTGTTCCATACTCACAATTTGAGATGTTTTCTAATATACTCATAACATTTTAGTCACATTTCAAAACAACGCATTATGTTCAAGGTTATTACAGGGGGCAAAATCATTGATTATCAATTTTTCATTTTCTTCAAAGGTTTTTCTGACAGTTTGTGACAAATGAGGAACATCCTGTTGCCGTTTCATACAAAGCATCATAAAGTACGACATGCCTTTCAGAAGTACAGTACTATCTATTAATTACCCCGAAGTAGAAGTTTTGATGATGGAAGTCAAATTTTGTTGAGGATTTTTTCTCTTTTCTCTCAACAACAGAGTTACAATTAACAAATCAGTTTCTTTCTCTCCATCTTTCATCTCTCAACATTTGTATTAAAGATACCTTCTTTACTTTTTATTCAAGTTGTATGATTGTAACCACAGGCATAGGAAGCTGCTCTCAGCAGGTGGGTGTTTCATGTGGCCGTCCTGGGGGAACGGTTGTACTCCTGCCCTTTGGGATATTTTTAATATTTGAGGGTCCTAAGATGCAACTTAGTGCAATATACAGCATCATGCAAATTTTTGAGAAAACTAATGCCAATTTCTGACAATTTGCATAGGGAACAAATTAAGGCTTTTGCCATCACCCCCTCCCTCCCCCCCATGTTTGTAACAAGAAACTTACATGTACAAGAACAAAAATAAATTTTCAATACTCAAATTGTCACACAGTAACTGCTACTTCTCTCATACTGGATTTTGTGGTTCCACATTGTGTAGGCGATAACCAGTTTCCCCATGAAGTCTACAAAATTGATCTCCATGAGTGCAATCACAAAACTTTTAAAGTTTTATTCACAGGGGTAAATGTTTCACTAAAATTCCAAAAAAGCCCTTCTTGAAAATTCCATTTCCAATATTAAGTGTAACTTAAGAAACGTTTTCTGTACTGCTGTTGTCAGTGATACGGCACACTGAACTACATCAGCCTGAAATATATACCTGGCTCAATCCATAAATAAGGGGTCCAATGGGGTGTTTACTGACTTTGCCAATGTAATTCTTAATTTCAAAGACATGGAATACAACAAACCAGTGCATCAGGTACTTTCATGGCGCGTACATTCCCCTACCACGGTTACAGCAAAAATGGTCTAAAGAAATCAGCCCAAAGGCTTCAATCCCTGCACGGTCAATTAAACAGATTTTCCAGTTTCACCATGGAGTTGAAATCTAATCACCAAGACTATTAGTGTGAATGGACTTTGGGGTAATTCACACCATAGAGTTACCACCTCCATGTTCAAGCAAGCTGCTATCTAAATGTGTTACGTAACACACACACATACAGAGAGACTGTGCACACAGCAATATATTGTCAGTACTGTGTGTACTACGGTACTGTATATAGAAGCCATGACAGACTGGCATAGTAAACAAATCAGTCTTGCAGAGAGGAAAAGCAATTTCTCTAAAATGATGAAATTACTGCATCTTCAAACTGCCTGGATTAGCTGAACGTTAAGAAGGGCAAAGGAAATGGTGATTTCGTATTTAACCAAGTTATAGTCTGTTGATCTGAATATAAAGGAGCCCCTTACAGTTGGAAAAAATGATAATGACAGGGGATGCACTTAAAAACAGAATATTTCATTTGATAATATTCTTAAGAAAATGTTAAAGTGACTTTTCCTTGGGAAGGCTATGTATGTGTGTAAAGTGTGACTTTGACATAAATTCAACTTTCGCAGTAGGCCTAGAAATTATTACATCCTGATGCCCCCCCCCCCTTGACTACGGGCGTGACAATGTGCCGTTGGTTCTTAACATCGTGAGTTTAGAAATCAGACAGGAATTAATAATTTGACCATGCATATACTTTAGCGCCGCTAGTACAAATTTTAAACAAGTCCTATCATTACCTTCTGTGACTTTGTGTCCAAGTGTGCCGTAACGTGTGCATCGGAACCCAAAAAATAACTTCCAGTTTGTCACCAGGCGCGGTTTTACGGGGGGGGGAGGGGGCTTTGGGGGCTCAAGCCCCCCAAAAAGTTCGCTCAAGCCCCCCCCCCAACATTCAGAGGTTGTGTTATACTATATTTGCGTGTACTGAGAAAAACAAAATTGCCCAATACACTTGTGCACATCTTGGTGCAGTGGATTTAGTTTGTCAAGGGAAACTGTCGTCTCTGTCTCGAAATCACATATTAGGTTCACGATTGGGTCAGATAAGTAGCATAAGTAACATCTATGATAGTATGTACGTACATGTTAATCAAGTTAACGGATTAATCATCTGTTGGAAGTTCAAAACGAGTCATTTCGTCGCTGATCTCGTCAAGCTATACTAGCAGTCCTTTTAAGTCAAATCTACAGGCCGAATTGTTATTCCCATTAATGTGAACAGGTCCAGTTGTTTGTATCTCTCAGTAACGTTTGCTACTTTCTTCCAAATAAAACCAGAATGCAAAAATGCATTGAGGTTTCGATGATATATGTTCTATTCCAAATAATGCCATGATGTCCCATATCTTTCAGTCACTGGTCAAAATTTCCCAAGAATTCCCAAGATCATCATCTGGGGTTACGAGAGGTCAAAAAGCAAAATTTCCCAAGAATTCCCAAGATAGTCATCAGGGTCACCAAAGGACACAATGCAAAATATCCCAAGTATTCCCAAGGCCTAACGTTACAGTATAGCCTAGAGGCTATGCTAAATACTTGGCAAGGCCCTAAGTAACATTAGCCTAGGTCTAGCCTAGGCCTAGCTATAAGTATAAACCTAGCCTAGGCCTATGCACAGCTGGTCACAGAAATCTCTCTGTAAATACTACAAACTTAGATGATGGGTACCAACATTTGACAGGCAATAACTGCTTTGACTAGCCCTAGCCTAGGCCATAGCTATTACAGTAACCTAGGCCTACCTCTAATAAGTAATATCAGCCCATACATACTGTACTACACTTAGGCTAGCCTGTACTGTGGCAGTTAGGCTAGGACTTAGTCACAGGACTAGGACTTTGTCTAGGCCTAGCCCATATAAACCTGGAACTCTGCATTAGATTTATGTACTGAGTCTAACGTTATTGTGTGTGTAGGCTAATGTTTGTTGTTGGTCTGTAACAACACTTAGGCCTAGGCTAGGCCCTAACTGTTAGGCCTAGGCCTACGTTAAAACTTGATCTGCCTGGTAAATTTTCCACTAAAGTTACTCATACTACTCTGCTACTCTGAAGAGGAGCCATATTACAACATACTGTGATATTCCTGCTGTAATTTTTATTATTCGATTTCTTGGTGCTATTTTTCCAATTCAGTTACAGTCAAATCTAACATTAACGTTGGGCTACTCAGCCAGCTCAACAGACCTTGGCAGGAGTCTGTCACTGCACTCAGAAACTAGCTTTTAACACAGTTTTTGATTGGTTGAAAGTGGATCTGTTTACAACTGATCAACCAATGATATGGTAGCTTATGGAATGTCATGGATCTGCTGCAAACTATCTACTGATTGGTTTAACATCAACTTGTTGACAAAAATTTAACCAATAACATAACAGCATAGATTACTGGGCTCAAATAAATACACTACAGTACTGTACAGAAAAGTGAAATACTGTAGTCTATTCTCAGTCTTTTGATATGTTGGCTAAAGAATAATAAAGTTCGTGAAAGGACCTATTTACTCATTCAAAATTTGGATTATCAAGGAAAAATCCGTATTCCCATATTTACAATGATTTTCCGTACTGAATGTGGAAAGTCCGTGCTGGTTAGGAGCTCTGTCTCAGGGTTTGACCCCCCTGGTGACCCCAGATGACTTTTGACCCCCACCAAAAATGATAGAGTTCTTCCTCTTACTATAAGGCATCAAAATACAAGGTATGAAATTTATCCAAGCTTCCTACCTCGAGATATCGTGTTAACAAGGTTTTCAGAGTTTGACCCCCGGTGACCCCAGATGACCTTTGACCTCCAACAAAAATGATAGGGTTCTTCCTCTCACCATAACGCATCTACATAATAAGTATGAAATTCATCCAAGCTTCCTACCTCAAGATATTGTGTTAACAATGTTTTCAGGGTATGACCCCCGGTGACCCCAGGTGACCTTTGACCTCCACCAAAACATTAGGGTTCTTCCTCTCAATATGGGGCATCCATGTACCACGTTTGAGAACTGTCAAAGTTTCCCTTCTTGAGATATCGTGTTAACAAAGATTTCAGAGTTTGACCCCCGGTGACCCCAGATGACCTTTGACCTCCACCAAAAGTGAAAGGGTTCTTCCTCTTACCATAATGCATCTACATACAAAGTATGAAATTCACCCAAGCTTCCTACCTCAAGATATTGTGTTAACAATGTTTTCAGGGTTTGACCCCCGGTGACCCCAGGTGACCTTTGACCTCCACCAAAAACAATACGGTTCTTCCTCTCAGTATGGAGCATCCATGTACCAAGTTTGAGAACTGTCAGAGCTTCCTTTCTTGAGATATCGTGTTAACAAAGTTTTCAGGTTTTGACCCGAGGTGACCCCAGATGACCTTTGACCTCCACCACAAATGATAGGGTTCTTCCTCTTACTGTGACGCATCTATATACAAAGTATGAAACTCATCCAAGCTTCCTACCTCAAGATATTGTGTTAACAATGTTTTCAGGGTTTGACCCCAGGTGACGCCAGGTGACCTTTGACCTCCACCAAAAACAATAGGGTGCTTCCTCTCAATATGGGGCATCCATGTACTACATTTGAGAAATGTCAGAGCTTTCTTTCTTGAGATATCATGTTAACATGGTTTTCAGAGTTTGACCCCCGGTGACCCCAGGTGACCTTTGACCTCCACCAAAAGTGAAAGGGTTCTTCCTCTTAATATGGGGCATCTATGTACCAAGTTTGAGAACTGTAAGAGCTTTCCTTCTTGAGATATCGTGTTAACAAAGTTTTCAGGGTTTGACCCCCGGTGACCCCAGATGACCTTTGACCTCCACCAAAAATAATAGGCTTCTTCCTCTTACCATAACGCATCTACATACTAAGTATGAAATTCATCCAAGCTTCCTACCTCAAGATAATGTGTTAACAATGTTTTCAGGTTTTGACCCCTGGTGACCCCAGGTGACCTTTGACCTCCACCAAAAACAATAGGGTTCTTTCTCTCAATATGGGGCAACTATGTACTAAGTTTGAGAACTGTCAGAGGTTCCCTTCTTGAGATATCGTGTTAACGAAGTTTTTAGGGTTTGACCCCCGGTGACCCCAGATGACCTTTGACCTCCACCAAAAATGATAGGGTTCTTCCTCTTACCGTAACGCATCTACATACAAAGTATGAAATTCATCCAAGCTTCCTACCTCGAGATATTGTGTTAACAAGGTTTTCAGGTTTTGACCCCCGGTGACCCCAGGTGACCTTTGACCCCCACCAAAAACAATAGGGTTCTTCCTCTTAATATGGGGCATCTATGTACCAAGTTTGAAAACTGTCAGAGTTTCCCTTCTTGAGATATCGTGTTAACGAGCAAAGTGTCACAAACACACACACACACACACACACGCACACACGCATACACACATACATACACACGCCATCATGACCGCATAGGTTTCTCTTTTCATCGAAACCAAAAAAATATATGCCTATATATACGTTACATCTATGTCATGGTCAGGGGCGGTGCCACTCAGGGGGAAGGGAGGCCTACCCCCCCCCCCCCTGTAATTTGAAGGAAAAGAGAAAAAGAGTAGGAAAAGAAGACGTAAAGGAGAAGAAAAGAGGAGGGCGGAGTAGGCCTATATCTGATCCATATAGTTAAGCCAGAGCTTCCGGTTTCTATCAGCCTTTAGATACGATTTTATAATGCACAAATGAAGAAAGGCAAATTTTCTTAATAGTTCGAGAATATTTCTGTGGATTCCACGCACGTATTTTTGCGTAAAACTTTCCCCGACTAGAAGGCAGTAATGTATTCAAAAGGGGACTTCAGGAGGTTTGTTGATACATACCCTATGACAAAAAGGCTCCTCTTTCACCTAACCGAAAATATTAAGAATGTTTTGAACCCATATGATCAGGTCCAAAAATATCCCAAAGACAACACCATTTTTGCATCTAAGCAACCTTCAAGTAACCAAAATTTCTCAAGAGGGGAGGGGGACCCCTCCCCTTAGACCTATCCCTTAGAACAGCCCTCTTTTACCCAACCAAAAATTAGAATTCACGAAGTTATGAACATTTTCCAGCCGTATATATCAGTCAAAAAATAACCCAAACACCCCACCATTTTGCATCTTAGCAACCTTAACTTAGCACAAATTTCCCAAAGGGAGGGGAACACCCTTCCCCTTAAACCTCTCCCCTAAGAAGGCCCTCTTTCCCCAACCAAAAATTAGAATTCACAAAGTTATGAATATTTTCCAGTCATATAGTCAAAAAAATTACCCAAAGAACGCACCATTTTGCATCTTAGCAACATTAAATAAGCAAAAATTTCTCAGAGGAAGAGGACACCCCTCCCCTTAGACCCCGCCCCTACGACGGCGATCACTCAACCCATGTCCCCTATCAAAATAACATTGCGTCGTCCCTGGTTATGGTACTGTTTTTATCATTGGTTTCAGCGTGCGCGTGGCCGATTTACATATTTGAAAGAAAATTTTATGATTCTTACGTTTGAAGCTCCGCCCCCCCCCCCCTCCAAAGTCTCGATCTAGAACCGCACCTGTTTGTCACTGCAACTTCTGTACTGTAATGTACCTCAACCATGTGTTCAAATTTCTCTTGAACTGCTTTCTTGTTACTCTTATGAAAAATCCACTACCTACCGTACCTTCATAATAATGACAGTAAAAATCTTTCTAATCCATCTCCTGGCCGAGATTTCACCCGCACATTACCGTTAAAAATGTACGGTAAGATACGGCAGGCACCGTGCACGTACGAACGTTCATTCGTTCGTTGCCTGGGCCACTCTACCTCTATGTTGTGCATACTGGCACTTTGGCACGTTCCACTTTTCGCAAATGGGGGGTACGTAAAATACTGGGAAAATATTTTCCTTTTTTATGCAATATATTTAGGAAACTTTTGACGTAAAAATTTTGCAAGTAGTTTTTATGGTAGTAAACAATTACGAGCAAATGAAGATAGGAATCATTTTAGTATGTAAGGTAGTACCAGGATAGGGGTAACAGGGAAAGAAGATTTTTTTCGTGCACACAGCGCATAATACACCTTGAAAGAATGTGTACGATTTAAAATCTGATGGAGTGAATTTTGCTTCAGAAAAGAGTTTCTCCACCAAATATACGAAGTTTTGGCTATTGATTCGACACAAAAGAATATTATTGTCGTTGAAATAAGTGCATTCCTTATGTAGACATAATTGTATTACCAAAATTTACTTCTTTAGATCATGAAATCATGTCATATTAACTTTAGTGATAACTTGACAAATATGAAACCTAGCAGCATCGAAAGTCGAGCCACGTGCCGTATATTCATTTGGGTATGTGTTTATAGCAATCATATTTGTAAAGTTTCTAGGTCTTTCACGCTACTTCTGGGCCTTAGTTTTGGAACGTTACCCATCCACACGCACTGGGTTCAAATATTTATGAGCTGTCTTTTGACGTTCATTTCTAAAGATGGGCCTATGTTGTTTCGTTATCTAGTAGGCCTATATGGGCGGCTTGGTGTTAGAAACACGCATCGCTGGGCTCGTTTCTGGTGAAAAGTGCAATTTAACAAAAGCTTGGTACGGAAAAAGACAAAAACAACTCCATTTCAACATACTATTTCCATAGTAATTTTTTTAAAATTTGATTCAGTAGAATTCGTGTAATTTTTTCAAACCGAAGAAATTTCATTCAAGGTGGAAGCCTGTGTGTAATTCTACGAAGCACCATGATACTGTCTGTGCAAGATAATATAATGCAGGTGTATGCACTCAGTGTCAACATGTGCGCGTATAGTGGTATGCACTGCATTGTCTGGCTAGTTGTAATCGCTACCTGTAACCAGGGAGTTGCTACGTAACAACTTCCTGCCGTAACCTGCCCTGCTGTAACTGAGCAGGGATTATTTACACCGGGCCAGCCCAAGCGTAAAATTGCTCCTTCGAGCACGGAATGGAGTTGGAAAATTTCTGACCCTCGAATCTCCATATATTACTCGGGTCTGCCGTTTGCTGTAAACTGGTATGGCCGATGTACACGATATGTATTATACCTTATCCACATGGCTATCTTATGATATACACACTAAATTTTCAACATTGAGCATTTTCTAGAAAATAGACCATTTTGCTTTGGTGTCCCCCATGATTTTTTGGTAACAGCTGTGACATACAATCATACAAATCTAATTTACCTGAAAAACATATTTATCATAGACTGAATTGCTTTATTCATTTATCATGGTAAGGATATCACCAATAGTCAACATTCCCAAAATATCAGTATTACTGCTTCACCCATTTTTTCAAACAGGCACATAGAAAATTAAGTGACCAACATAACTTTTTGGTGTCCCCCTAGTTATGTTGGTTTTTTAATGTAGTTTTCATCATGTTTACAAATGTGGTCATTCTCAGGTGGCTAAAGTTCATTTTATGTAAGAATTAGGTCAAAGTCTTTTTGATAGTGGCGCATTGGAAAGAAATAATGAAAACAAACATTGTCAGGGCATCCTTCATAATCGGCAAAATTTTGGTGTCCCCCCTCAGTGAGTTATGTTGGTCAACTTTGGTGCTTCACCATTTGCACAAACAGCTAAATATTTTTGTGAATTAAGTCACATGTAAATAATATAACAGAATGTAACTAGAAAACATATTCCCATGTCTTTTGAACCAAGTATTTTATGCTGATGGACATTTGTTTTTTTGGTGTCCCCCCATGATGACATAGTTATGTCCGCCATTCTTGATGTATGAACAATAAAAGTTCAATGAAACTGGGGCTTTTAATGGTATCTTATTACCGCAAACAGTAGTTTCTATTCCATTAAAAGTTTCCAGGTCAACTCAACATTTAAAAATTAAACTGACAGTTTTCATGTTAGCTGTTATGGGGACACCAATTCTTGGTGTCCCTGTTACACGCGACAGTCTGAGTGGAGTAAAATGTCTTGCTATATCACACCTGTCCATAAAGAGACAGAAAATAAGACAGCAAATGGCAAGTCTAACAATGTAAAAGTATTAAAGTGGGCATGACACGGCCAAAATAACTTTTGTGTATTGCAAGATTGGGTACAGTAATGTAAAAGTATCATCTCACACACAATTAAAACCGGCGCAGTTCGGCATAAATAGACTTTGAAGAAAAACGTCCAGAAATCCAATTTCGAAAAATGCCGCAACAGGTCACCTGACTTTTATGACGCAATTGGCGGCACCCCGCACTGCGCTATGTAAGGACGCGTATCTAGATGTGAAAATAATGCAACGCTTTGGGAAAATTCCATATCTTAGAAACTTCATGAAAAGGATTACATCACAATACCCGCCCAACATACAGAGCGCAAAGCGCGGAACATGTTGGGGGCTTCGAAGCATATCATTGGCCAATATGTTTGCATGCATATGCGCCCCTGTTTTAGCTTTCCTGTATATAATAAACAGCTTTGTTTTTGTGCAAAAAGAACGCGGTCCGGGCGCGCTGTACAGAACAGCTATGAACATGTATGGACAGTCTATAACAAGCGCGCCTTTACTCAGTGAGCTGTTCAGTAACGATGCTATTGTGAATGGTAAGCAGTCACCGCGCAACGACGCATAGTTCACGATGTGGTCACTGGTCACGCGCGCTGCTGTATAGTATCATAGCACAGGTGTTTGCAATGATGTACCTGCTAACACGCGTTAGCATGCACATGATTCGATATGTAGAACGATGGGTGAGCTGCCTACAGTGTTACTTACCGTGCCTCCAATGACGTCACGATCTTGAGACGCGCTCACATACTTTTTTTCGCTTTTGGATTTCAGATGGCTGAGTCTGGCCTGTAAGTGGGAATTCACAAGGTCGTATTACTGTGTTTATGGACGTAGTTGAGTCGGAAAAACATTTGCTTCATTTCAAGCTGTACCCAAACAATATTTACTGAGAAACGTACTTTGGTCGTGTCATACCCACTTTAGAGAGGAAAATTTGAATAGCTGAATATCATTTTCCAGTTAAAAGCAGTCAAAGTAGTACAAAATATGTAAAAGTGTGACCTTTTTGACATCTTAAAGTATTGAGAATACTGAAATGACCTTTTTTTAAGGTTTTGGAAAATTCTTTCAAACTTTTTCCATGTTGTTCTTAGAAAGAGTGCTGAATCACACTCAACTGTGAATTTTCAACCATTTAGGATTTTCTTTGATCTTTTAAGAGGAGATTAAAGACTGCTTTGGTGTCCCTGTTATGTTGGTCAATTTTACAGGCACGTATATGTTTGAGTGAGCCCCCTCCTCCATTCATAATACTGTATGTAAAAACATTTGTATTTTTTACAAATGCTGATAATACTCTATCATGAGTATAAATTTCAATCAGTTTAGATGATTTTTAAATTTTGACGTCACGTCACACTTTTGAACCCCTAATTTATGGATTGAGCCACCTTTGAAACTGCTTGCTCACACCAGACATTCAAAAATGGAGGAAAAAATGAATGCATTGTTTTTTTTGGTCACTTATAGATACTTCACTCCTTTACCACACAGTGGTAAGCAGATGACACATTCACCTCAGACACTGTAAATCTTACACTAACTGTTAAGACATGTAGCCTGTGATAAGAGGATTTAACAAAAGGTTGAACTGTGGAATGAACAGTGTATACAGTCTGTTCTCATTAGTACATGTCCAATATGGCTGCATAGATGATTGCATGTTTACAAACAGTTACTGCAGATTCATTTTTAACATATATTATATGATCTGTTGTCATTAGGAGTCTTCTTTCCGCAGTTTGACAAACATTGACATAATGAAATTTGACAGAATTAATCATGGTCATTTTTATTATCTTTTGAAAAGAGTGCATGAGTCGTTATCTCCTCCCTTCAAAATAACTTGTGAAAATGTTGATAACTGTAAATGACATTTTAGTATGTGTTCAATGGATGGATGTGTTGTCGATGACTGTATATTAACAATTATTTATATGGTCTGTCATCATTAGGGGTCATACATAATTATCAATCTTTCTCATGGATACTGAGAGTACTTTCTGGAACACCTCCCTCCTACTAGAGCATACTAAATTGAAACAAAACTGCCACTGAAATTCAATGGGATTACTCATGAACATATTATTATTACACAGCATACATGTCATTACTTCCTTACACCTAGCGCACTTGTTGTATGGTTGTGAAAATGTTGACAACAGTGGATGACCCAGTGTATGTTCAATGGATTGATCTAAGGTAGATGACTACATATTTGTCAGCAAATTACCGGTGATTCATAGATCTTGTTCCTGGCCTGTGGTTCATGCTGTGTGAAGGGATCAGTAATAGGGTGATCAACATTTCATCCTCACCTAAATCATGTTCAGACTGGTGCAGGGCCTGACCTTGAAAATGGCTACTGTAACTGCTTGTGTACTCTGGATAAGGTCTATGGATCATGATCTCACTTTCTGTGAGGGTCACAAGTAGCAAGATGGATCAAGTTCTTCTTAGTCTGAACGATTGGGTGATCAGGATTTAATTCTGGCATCGTGACCTTCTTTGAGGGAAGATCAGCTAGCAAAGCATTATTACCAATTCTTAGTCTAAATGGTAAGGTACTAAGTAACCTTGGACCTCAACTGTATATTCTGTCAGTTCCTATTCATAATACTGGGTTGTTTGTTGGTGTTCACTCCTATCTTCAACCATATTTGAAACTGTATTTAAACTTCACCTTTTTATCTAGTTGACAATATATAACACATTCGTGTTGATGTGTCGTTAAAACTCATCCACCTAACCTAACTTAACATCATGGAACTCCTTCTATGATCTTTATCTTTAATGGATACTCCAGCCTTTAGAAAGCGGACCAAAGTAATGGTCTCTCCGTTGGGCAAAAATACTGCTGATCAGCCTTCCGCTACTCCAGTAAAAACAGCTCTTTCTTTCCTTGTTCTGATGATAGTATTTTAAAGCACCACTGTTCAGAGGGTTGATACATTAAATGTCCCCAAATTACAAATTTTACTTTCACAACATAACTCTAGATTCTGATCAATCCTCATTAAAGAGAGGGTCAAGTATTCTCTCTTTCGCTCTGGATCTAAGCCCACTGAAAAGGACAATTCAGTGAAAAATTTCAAAGTACTGTAATATTAACAAATTCATCCAACAGATTTCATAACCAGCTATTTCAGTTTGTAAGTGAGGTGGTATTATTGAATATATTGGTACTTTAACTTACAAACATTGTTCTTGGTTCTGACACAACCTGATAAATTAGCTGAAAAAGATCTCACATGACTTCAGGATGAAAGATTGCACTAGATGAACACAGGAACACATCCAAGGACATGCAATAGCAACATTTTCAAAATGAAATGTGAAGGTACAATCTCCCTTTAATATCACAGAAGTGCAATTGCACGTTTTAGAAGCACAAGTCTAGCAAACATTAGTATGAAACATTTAACAATTGAATATTAGCAAATTCAATCAACTGACTTTATAACTTTTAAGTACAATGGTGAAGATATCACTGAATACAGTGAGCAATAAGTGTAAATTTTACCAAAAAATACCAATTATTCCCAAACATGGTAATCTTAAAAAAAGAGATATAGATTTTCAAATGAAAGACTGCCCTGTGTAAAGATAAGAAAAAAAAAATGATAAACAGCCCTTAATTACCATCAACAGAAGCAACTGCAAATGACAGGGAAGAATCTTTTCTGGAATTAAATGGAAGAATATCACACAATTTTTTCAGCAAAATTCTCATTGCAAAGGTAATGAAGACACATGAATGTCTTGTCCACCTGTCAGAGAGGTGCCTGTGGCATCTTCTAAAAGTCTGCCAGACTAACAGGTAGGTGAGACCTGTCACACTAAAATGTTTCTGTGCTTACCTAAAGTCCTTTGCAGGCAGACTCTGTGCTTTTATTATTCTGACTTCTAGCGTCTGCTCCGTGAACTGGTATCGCAAGGTGAAGTTTATACGACCGAGGTTCTCCTCAATGGGAACAGCTGCTGACACAGATGCTTGTGAAAGCTAAAGAAGAATGTCAAATGTGGTCGTAAAAAAGGAAAGAAAAAACACGGAATACTCATAAATATATTGGTCAACTAGCTGCATGAACACAACTAACTGAAGTTAAGTTATATCCTTATTCATTTTACAAATTTCCTGAGTTTAATACAGATAATCAATATAAAGCTGCTGCAATGCAAAGACTTGCCAATGGAAACTTCTTATTAAAACAATATGAGAAATGGATCAACCTCAAAGTCAAGTTTTCCAAATTTCTGTTAAATAACTATTTTTTATGCTTGAAAGCAAACGTCTGATTTCACACTCTACTGACCCCAATGGTGTTGTCATCCGGTCACAAGGAACTATTGTTATTGAACAAACAATAAGTATACATTTGAAATGCACAGACAACTGTATTTGACATCAGCAAACATATCTGACAGACTTTAAGTGAATAAGTACTGTAGTAGTCCCAAACTTTGCGGCACTCATATGGTGCTGTTTTAAGAGCCAGTCGAACCAAAATTTGCTGTACAGTCAGAGAATTTTCAGGAGCTTTTGCAAGAGCGAGCTAGTCTACTTCCAAGCTCTGACAGTCTTGAAAGTTCCTGCACAAGAAAGCCATGCTTCCCTGAAACCCACTGGGCACTGGCCTTGCTTACTGTGCATCCTGCATCATTTTTGTGCATATTTCAGTTGAGGTCCTGGGTTATCTCAATACCTGCCACAATAAAGCAAATTTTTGGCCCGAGTGGGAGGCTGCATGAAGCCTTCCCTCAAGCTCTGGCCCACATCATGTGCCCATGCTACTCAATGTCCAACATGTTTCACAATCAGAGAAGTGTGAGATAAAGTGATAACAATTACAAATGAATTATACAGATAGTAAATCGTCAGGGCCAGGCATACAGTCCCTGCAACTAAACACACTTCTAGCTAGCACTTTCCTAGTTTTGGGGAGGGTTGAGAAATATGAGCATCACACACTTATCTATCTGGGACTGTTGTCTGGTACTGATATCAAAAGGCACATCAACAAATAAATATATTAGGTCAAAATCTTGTGAAACTGATCATCAAATTTGCATTTCTCACTAAAAATGAGATTACAGTGTCACCTTCATTTCTTTAAATAGGGATTTATTTATGACCATTCCAGAGACAGAAACATCCCTCATGTGTGTCAACGTTTACATCCACGACTGAAACTTTATCACTGTACTTTATTAAATTATCAAAGTATAAATTTGGTCAATTTAATGAAGACATCCTGCAGACTCTTAGTAATTTTGATTGATGCAAATGTAACTCTGGACTTTCAGTTTTTTCGGATAATTAAATTCATGTCTCGATCTTCATCGTGATTAAATATTCCATCAAAATTTACAGAGACAACAATAACCCGCTGGGAAATCAAAACGAGGTCAGGGTAAGATTGATTCACATTTTTTCATTTCTTGACAAAGGCCTGGCAAAACTTCACTGTATGTGAAGGTAGGGCAATCCATACAGGAATCTTGGACATGAGGAGATGTATCTATAAGTTACATTGTGTTACAGTAATCAAGGCTCACTATACAAATCCCAGAGTGTTTGCAAAGCAGACATATGTCGTGAGCAATATTTTCTGCCCAACTATTTCTGGTTTCCAAATAGACCTTGTGCATATAATGTGGCAGAACAGAAAGTGCTGCCTCCCCCCCCCCCCATTCATTTGAGGAAAATGCACATTATTGCAACTTACACCAACAAATGCAGACAGCTGATTTGCTTAACAGTCGGACACGTGCCTATGCATGTGCAAAGTCTATGTCGTGCATGCATGTGCAAAGTCTATGGTGTGCATGCAGTGTGCTTTATTGTTTACCATTAGAAAAATCTGCCCCTTGAAACTGACCATCATGAATCTGCCAATTTTTTAATGACAGAAAACCGCAAACAACTAATCTAGCGACTGAATCCGATTCTAGTCACATCATATATGTAAAAACAAATCGATCCTTAAAAATGTTTTGAAGATGGATGCCCAGTATCTTAAGGTTAACCTCAAAAATACATCACTACACTGCTGGGGATTCGAAAATCAAGGTCACGTGTTACTGTCGAGGGTTCAAGCCTACGAAATCTGTAATGCCTGCCAAAATAATGTTGCAAGACATCAATACATAAGTTCTATTGTAATATGAGATGTGCCAGATTCAACCTCATGAATCAGGCCAGAAACAGAATTTGCAAGATACTACCTGACATCAGATTTAAAAAAATTTGACATGGTCAATATCAAAACAGGGAGGATAGCTATAAGGGGGAAGGGGAACTGAGGAGAGTTGTAGCAGTTGATCATGTGATGTGACCAACTGGGTGAACTTGTGTGATTATGAAGGGTCTAAAATCATTGAGAAAAATCCACCATGCTGAAGAAAAAGTGAAGCTGAGTCTTCACTGTGAATAACAAAATTGCAAAAATTCACTAAAGCTCCTAGAGTGAGATTAAATGCTATAGAAACATGTTTAATTCTGAATAGTTTTGCCAAGAAACAAGATGATGACTCATCACCTTCTTCAAATGTTCAAGGACTAATTGACAGCAAGTTAAAAAATACAATTACTTACATTAATGAAGACTGTTTAGAATACAGATACTGTAACAGTGAAAAGGCTTACTTTAAAATTGTCTTCAGTGTCAGCTTGACTACGTAAAATTTAATATACTTCAAAGCTGTTCTAATATTTATGACGTACAAGTTGCTCACTGTCTTTATCATAGTGAAATAACATGAAATGAAATATAATAACAAATAATCGGTGAATAATACCCTAAAGTAAGAAACTTTCTGAAAGATGATGTACAAAAACTTGTGAAACCACCATCTTCTACAAAATTACTGTAGTTCATAAATAATATGAGAAATACATCCTGCCAAATTTCTTTTAAGATCCAGGTGTAACCACGAAGTTTGCCAGAATCTGACCACATAACTGGACGGGGGGGGGGGGGGGGTCATTTGCATATGTTGGTAGTACAATGCTGGGAATTTTCGTCAGACGTAACAAAGTTATGATACGTTTGTTTGAAGTATATGTCAAATATCAGTGTTTGGGTATCTGCATGTTAGGACATTTTACTGATATCAATACAGGAGAAAAAACAGGAGTATCGACTGAACGGAAAATAAATACTGATAGATAGTTCATCACTACCCAAAAGCACTAAAGTTATAATTTAAAATGTTACCCAAATTACACAAATTGGGGAAATCTTTCCCCCCCCCCCCCAAAAAAAACAACGGAACAGAAACTGAAACGTGGCTCGGTTACAACCGAGCCACATCCTAATGTAAAATACAGTAGACTTGTACTGTACAATGTTCCCATGGACAAATTACTGATTTCCTACTCCATAATAAATTTATAAACTCATCCCCTCAAAGTTGAAATGATTGATGGATTAGGACAACTGCCGTGACCACTCTATACGCATGATGGAGCCCCTATGCTGTAATAAGGACATGCTGGAATTATATTGTAAACACTGCGATGTGCATGAGCTACTGTCGTGTAACGTGGAAGAAACGTGTATAAACTCTGCTAGGTGTACAAACGATTAGACTGGAAAATGTTGCTGAAAAAGTGCATAAAAATTTGTCCGGTAGCAACCTAGTTTAAACAGTGTGTGAATTGTGCCAACCATGCATAGGGTGTTAAATTACAGTTTCTGACCTAGCTTTTTATGGATGAAAAGTCTTGAAAATGCCCGAAAGTAATTACCTTAAAAATGTGCTAAAGACATAATTTGGTAATATTAAAATATTAATAGCACAGTCTCTGTAATGGTAAAGCAGAGAAATCTTTAATAATTGTAGGTGAAAAGGTGATGAGTGTAGATGTAAACTGGGGCCATGTTTATTCAGATTAAGATGCAGTTCCTGACCCTCTTTAGGGTCATCAAAATATTTCAGAGGGTCACCAAGAAAAATTGGAAGAAAATGAGTAATTAAACCCCGGCCCTTCCAAGGGTAGTCCTATGTACCTCCCATTGGTAGTCCTATGTTTGCAAGAACTTGAAGATGGGAGGTAAAATATGACTCAACGGTCCTAGAGCAAAAACACAAACTGTGATAGGAAAATATCAGATGGTACTTGTTGAATGAGTAAGCATACAGGGCCTCCTTGAAAATCAAAGAATTACACTCCATCTAAAGCATAATTTATTAATAGGTCTACGTAAATCAAACGTAAAACTAAGCGTAACTCTTTGTGCAGCAAAAGTTAGGTCCTTTTGGACAATCTGAGAACAGAGGGTGACTTTTCAAAGTCCATTATGGGTCTTGAATAAGTACAGTATGAGAACATTTTAATCAAGCCCTGATAGAGATGTGTGTATCACGTTGACTCAACTGGGATATGTGAAGTCTTGAACGATTCATTCAAAGGCATAATTGTATGAATTAAGCTAGTACTGTAGTTTGAAACTATAGATGGGCTATTCCATATAGTTTTAGTTTCTCTGTAAGATGCATCTTAAAGGTTAATAATACTTAATGTCAGCTTTGTAGTTAACAGGGTATCAGTTTTAACCTTTTCCGAGGGGTTCTCTCCACATGTTTTGGAAAAATTAGAAACAAAGTAGAAACAAATTACCCCAAGTTTTTTATCATGCTATTTCAGGGTCAACTAGGGCTATTTCATCATATTTGTTGTAATAACTTTGGAGGGGAGGAGGGTGATTCTTGTAACATTTTGTTTTTTTTTTTTCACCCTCTTCGATATCTTTTCAAAGCAAGTTCGGCTGCTGCATGGGGAATTCCCCATCATCCCAGTGCACTTTTTCCGCTGACAGGTGCTTGTATTCATGCACACAAATAGCACATTTTTAAATGGATGTGACACTCAGGGCTCCCACTTTGAAAGAAACTCATTCATATCACTGCCTTTCACACAAATTTTTGCACTCACCTATAAGCACATGTCGCATGCATGTACTTACACTACAAGTGTTAATAATGTGATCTCACAGTACTCTGACAAAAATTAGATGCAAGCAAGATATCCAAGGCCTATATTTTATCACTTAAAGATATTTCTCCTATACTTCTCCAATTTGGAAATGGTCTTATCAAATTATCATGGTACATCACGTCAAGAGACCGTGTACCTTTGATCCCTTAATTGATTCAAACCAAATAATAGAAAATGTTTGTATGTCAGAAACATAACAGTATTTAACCGCATTAAACTTAAACTACAAGCATCATGACCTACAAACTTTAACAAATTAAGCTAACTATTGTCCTAGCTTGCTTACAATTCAAACAATAGATACGCATGCCCTTTCTAAAAATACATCACTTTATAATGCATTGAGTGATAAACTCCAATCATTACGGTAATGGACAGGATATAGACTTCTCATAAAATGAATAGAGCAGTTCTAATACACTATTAAAAGTTTGTATATACACACAGCATGTCACAAGCATATATGTACATTTGTTCCTACCAAAATGGCTGTGGTGTTATCTCTTTTACTTGAACTTTGTACTTATTATTCAGTTTACCATATACTGACATGGTGAATATGAGACTACAAACTTGGGAAATTTGAAATAAAATATACAATTTTGGAAAAATTAATGATTGGTTGAAAGAATCTGCATATTTCATTTCATCACATTGTAGTTTGTCAGAAATGTTGCAGATCTGAATAATGGCAACACTTGGTCATGTGATCCTCTGTCCATATTTATAAGATGTCTATGGCACAGGTACATAACAAACCAAAATTTTTAATCTGGATCAACTGAACAGGTACCCTTCTGCAGGTTTTTCTACAGTCACTTTTAATCTTGCAACCACCATACAGGAATTGTTCCCTTATGGGGGGGGGGGGGGGTTAGCCCCCAGTCCAAAATTTGGGGGGGGGTGAAGTATGCTTCTGCCCACAAGATCCAAGGCCAAAAATCCCTTATTTGTCTCTTCTGTAATAAAAAATGTCAAAAATTTGCAGTAATTTTCCTTAAAGTTTGTCCAAAATGTTGCACCAAATTGCATCTGGGGACCCTCAAAAACCCAAAAATTTTCCAAAGGGGAGGGGCAGGACGGCGATCCGAAACACGGTTCAGACCTCCCGGTCACGAAAAGCTTCCTACACCTATGCCTTATAGATTGACATGAACTATATTTACTATATTACAACCTTCTGCAATGTGTACAAACAACAGCACTTAATAACCTACCAATGTATAATGAAAAATCTCATACGACATGACAGACTGAAACTCAAATCGGAGAGTAATTAAATCTCTATTCTATAAAAATTTAATGGAAAGTTTTACAAAGGGGGGAGGGGAGATAATGATAGTTTTCTATGATTTTATAGTGATAAGAAAGATGACATCATGTTATTGCAGTTTTTCACATAAAACAACAACTCAATCAGATGAGGGCAAGTGGATAGTGTTCAAAATTTCATCTAAGAAATGTGCCTACCAGTCCCAGGGATTCACCAAGGCTGCTCATAGAAGAACTATTATGGAAGAGATCAGGTTGTACGGCTTCTGATGTCATCCGCCTCTTGGGTTGTTCAAATCTGTCGAAAAATATGAGAACATACAAGGATTAGGAACACTGATAGCATGGGGTCTTCTGATGCTACCATATGTCTTAGAAATGGGTAAACCCTGTGAAGATGGCCATGACACTTCCTGACCAACATCCTGCAGAATATGAGGAGGAGGTGGCAATGTTGCTTTGATCCTAAGCTGAATTGTGTGAGATGTCCCCTGACCAAGGCAGATGGTGGTAGGACCATCTCTTTTACAAATGGCTGGGAACGAAAATTCTTTGGAAGCAAACAGTATGCAACATTGTACTTTCTGAATGTTTTAATTAAGTACTGTGACAGCTCAATCTCACATATTGCATTGCAACGTACATTTATGAGCAAAAAGGCATTTTATCTTTTAATTTCTTCCACTTTCTTCCAATTTCAAGAGAAAAACATTGCTATAATTAGGTATCGATTACTTCCATCACCAGGTGAAGGCTTCCATTAGAACCATTACTGGGTATTTAAAACAAAAATCTGCTTCTATGTAAATGTAATAAAAATGCAGCCACAAACTCAGCCGTCTGTTCTAATGGTTCTTACTTGGAATATTTCAATAAAACAGAAGTCCCTAATTGGGTAAACCATATGCAGAACAGTTGAGTGAGCAAGCATAACAAATGTTTTCAAAACATCAACTGTGGTGATTACAGTCTCTGTCGATGTATACAGTATATTCACTAACAGCAAACATCTGTACGCTTCAGAAGAATGCCAAGCACTAGCAGACAAAAACACATTCCAGCAATACTTTGTAGTCTTACTGTTGCTACACATGTGTGGGGCAAGGGAGGGACTGGGAGAAGCTTATAACTACCTTCTAGTCCCACAAATGACTGATTTCAGGCACAAATGTCTTTTTCCTGGCAATTGCGTGCTAATTACAGAAAATTTCAGGGCAAACAGGTTCTTCCCCCTTGTGAAAATTGTCTTCTTATACACCTGTGACAGAAGTATGTGTAAAATGGTAAACTGGTGTCAGGGATTGCAGGATGTAGGATTGCAAGATTCCTGTACTGAGTCAGATTGTCCTGCAAAGCAATATCTCTTTGCAGAAAATTCCTACAAATTTAGTAAAACCTGCCAGTTGTACAACAGAATTAAGGCCTAAAATGTACAAAATCCAGCAGAACCTTGGACACATCATGCCCAAAATAATGCAGAAGTGTGAATTTCTTTCAGATTTCATTTCTAAAGCAAACACTGGCTGAAGCTTAAGTGAGATTCTAACCATATCACCCCCACCCCCACCCTGAAAAAACCCAAACTTAAAATCAACCCTTTTGTATGAAGATTTCTGGTAAATGCTTTGGAACTGCTCACTAGGAAATGTAGATCTCTGCTCAAAAAAACCTGTACAAAACTTTAGTGCTGAACACAACATCTGATGCAGGTGACCTGGGATGTATAGACTCACAAAAAGTGAAAATTAGACATTCATTAAACTGTCAGCAAAGTGTCAAGCAATTTATTGTCATTTCTTGAAAAAGTCTAAATGACTGTCAAATGTCTTCAATCGACAAATGATGAGTAAACAATGGATCTGCGTTTGAGCTCCAACTTTTCAAAGGAACGTCTTCATGCATTATGCCAAAAACTGTCAGTTTCAGAACACAAGACACATGGTTCCTTAAGAATTTCCAGGGTAGGAGAATTAGGATAAATGAGGCACAAGCTGTAAGTTTTTGTACCAGAACTGGGACTTTCGCAGTGTTAAGCTTTAATGTTCAATGTCATATATTACACACAGAAATCAGACAGGGATGAACCCCTTTTGAAACTTTCAGCAGCTGCGGAGGACCTAGAGCCCACAGGAGCTACAGGGGCCCTATTACAGCTATGGGTAAGTATTGAGACACTCTACTATAAGTTACAGGGACCCTATTAAAGATATGGACAGTGGTAAAGGAATACTGAAGTTTCCTAGAGCTGCAGGAGCCCTATTAAAGTAATGCACTTAACATACAGAGACATTTTCAGTTACGTTACCATATGCTGCAGGAACCAACACTACTACAGTATGTACAGCTGTGGTAGAATTAAAGCTCTGAAGGTACTGTGCTCTACTTATGCTACAAGCTCAGCAGATTTTACACAGACCCACTATCGGACTGGTGCTGTGGCTTCATCAGTGAAGGTGGTGGCAATTGAAACAATGAAGCTTTTCAACCATGTCGTTCGGGGCTAGATTACTGGCCAGGTTGCAGTAAGAAAGGTTTTCCATTCAACGGCAATTCAGGAGCACTATTAACAATGTGGATTACCACAGAGATCATATATTACAGCTACTTTTAGCTGCAGGGTTCATATTATAGCTATAGGAATTTGCATAGCAAGGCACTATTAAATCCCTCAGTACAGGAAGGGGCCCTATTGATACTGTAGGCAGCTGCAGATGTCCTGTTGAAGCTTGCAAGAGCTGCAGGTGCATGGTTTATTATTGTAAGAGGAATTTGAAAGCGCCTTCGGAAGGCCGCACCTGTAATAGTTTCTTCTGTTATGTAAATCATCAGTTATGTACAGTCTCTCGGTTATCATTGTAATTTCTTTACCTTCGTCATTCTGTTACTCGAGGGTGCCATGGCCAGATATCCCTCAGTTTATTTTCTTTCGTTCAAGATGTAATATATTTATAGCAGAGAGCTTATTTTACTGCCTCGTGTTTTCTTTCAAGTTATGACTTGACGGACCCACGACCATGTCCCCGCTAAGGACCTAACTCGGGGAGCTCGGCACACATTACATTATATCTACAGTTAAGAGCTCTAGACTGAACTGTTACTGTGGGAGGATGGGTTAAAAGGCAGGGACTTCTGAAGCAACAGAGCTTACTGGGTAATCAAGGGGTTGATTCAAACCCAGTGGGGTCACACTAAGGTGAGTTTTCATCCAAAAGCAATCTGTTATGTGCTATGGTTGGCTGCAGAATGCCCTATTACAGGTACCAGAGGCTGCAGAGGATCTTTTTAAGCCTCCAAGAGGTGAAGTGATATTAAAGCTGTACAAAGAGTTGCAGAGACTTTAGGGGCCCTATTAAAACTATGGGCACCTGCACAGGCCCTTTTACAACTACCATGAGCTTTAGATGCCCTATAATACCTATGCCCAGTTGTAGAGGCCCTATTACAAACACTGTGAGCAACAGGGGCCCTATTAAAGTTACACTGTAAACACACATTACTCAAAATGATGTCTGAATCAACTAATTTACTGCACAAATTAGCAACTCACATTTAACTAATTTCCGATAATATCTTATTTCAAAATTATGGAATTAAACTTACAAATTAGTCACAAGGTTCAAAACTGGTCAAAAATTAAAGCCAAGTGGTCAGACAGTAGTAAAATGTTGACAAACTTGGTAAGGAAAGTTAAAGATGACCATTTTTAGATAAGCTGCCTTGTCTTGAGACATATCAGCAGGGTGATAGCATTGACCAAAGTCAACTCATTGATGTTCCCCAAACCCACAGTTATCATGACTGTCACAATGTCATAATACATTGTTCCACATAACCCAAAATGAAATGTTTTGAAATCTTCATTTTCCTTGGAATGTAATACATAAGAGCACTGCCTTATATGTCATGCTCAAAGCTTTCCATATTCTCTGAGAGCACCCAAGCGGTGGAAGGACGGCCGGAAGGGGATTGTCAAGCATTCTCATTATGTTTCCCGTTATCATGCCCTTCGTGACAATTCACAGTGAACTGTTCTGTCTCCCTTACATGATCAATCCTGTGAAATCTCCATTTTGTCATTGAATGCATTTGCATTACAGCACTCCTCTACAGTATACTGTTTCTTTATGATTTCATGCTTCTCTGCCAAGGGAACAGATAGATCAATCATCACACAGTATAACTGGTGAACATAATTGAAGGTTTCTATACATTGCAGTCCATTGGCCAATAAAACTCCCAAATGATGCAACACTTTACTTCTGGCAATGACCTTTTACAAATTTCTCTACAACAAAGCAGATTCTGAAGCAATATATGGCTAAACTATAGCACTGTTAGTACAGTGCATTATCTTTTGCTAGTGCTGAGCTCCATTTGTGTTATGTTACAATACACTGCTGTATACCCCATTGAACTATATTACACAAAACAAGGAAACTTATGTTACATAGTTGCTACGTAAGATAGTCTCTTATGAAATGAAGGTAATTTCTTGCCATCACAATTACAGTGGAACAAGGGTATGAGAGTAGACATGTGTTGGGTGAGGGGAAAGTTTGGAAACATGCCCTCAAATACCCCCTCCAGCTGAACTTTTACTGCCAAAATAAATGGGGTCTTGAAGTAGATCACCTGAAGTTTGACCTTGGAAAGGAATTACCCATGCTACTTTTCCTCAGGATAGTGTAAATAGTTAATAGGTCATACACAGGCTTACATTCTAAACAAGTGACCTTCAGAGGTAATCTCCAAGCCATTGACACCATGTCACAGCACGTTGAATTTGTAAATGGGGTGAGGGGAGTTGAGTAAGTGGCAGCTGTGTCTCATCAAGATGATGTACATCAAGACTATATGGAAGATAATCAGTACAATTTACCATGTACTTTGTCACATCTTGTTACAAGTTTTTACTTATTTTGAAAAAAGTATACAGTACATTACTACAGTATGTTGAATCTATGCTTTATTTACTAACACACTGAAACCCACCCTAACACAGCTGTATATGTGAATTCCCTCAGACCCCTTAAGGGCAGACCTTCACTCTTAATACACACACTTGTAAGGCCATTGCCCATGGTCTAATTAATTTTTCTTATCAATTTGCACAAATGTTTTGTTCTTTGTTCAGTGACCCATACACCACAGAAAAGTTTAGAAATTGCCCTGTTCACAGAATATTAATTTCAAGTGGTCTGAGCTCACTAAACATGCAAATATGCAAATGAGCACCCAAATCAGAACATTTCTATTGTCTGAATCATTTGCATGAAGAGGTAAAAAAAATCTTCATTTTGCAAATCTACTGTTGCAATGTTGTTTCTCAAATGTGTTCCTTTTGATTGACACCAAATTTGTCCCGCTGTTACATAAAATGGCTGAGTTAATGATGATTTTTGAGACGGGGAGGCTGAGGCACAATGTAAACAATACTTGGCAATAGGCCTTTAGTAGGACTACAGTAACAACACTGTATGCTAATGTACTGTACTGTAAATGCAACACTAGCCACGCTAAGTATTCACACTACTTTTGGAAACTCACTAAACCCTGCATGTAGAGCTTGCTGTCTTTCTAAATCAAGTTTTTTTCCATCTTCTACTAGAGTTTGTCAAAGATTGGTCAATCAATTACTGACGTGGATTGAAACTTTGCTCCATTTGCTCACATTAAAAGTCAAACCATGCGACTATTGTGAGTACACATCTAACTCCTTCCATATGGACAGCTTTCTAAAGAAATCCTGGAAAAGGAGAGTGTTTTTTTTATTGATCTGTTGGTCAAGGCACATCCATAATTTCAATATTCATCTTTCTTAGATGGATCAAAATGAGAATAGACAATATGAGATGCATTATGTATGACAGTAACAGCCACTGTAAGTGGTGGTGCTAAAAGGAGACTAAAAGCCATCTTTCTCCTCATTTTTGTACGATCAATACATATCAAGTAGCACAATATCTTCCGATTTATCCAGGGATCAATTAGAGAGGCAGGTGGTTGATGAAGGTCAAAGTGTTGGCTGAATGGAATGATGCTGAACAAATCTTTAAGATGAGGTATTAACTCACAGAACAGTCATTTTTTTAGGAACTTAACTAAAATGCTTCAAAGAGATCTATTTTTAAAGGGAAAATGCCATCATCCCAGAATGAATCAGTATAAAACCCTCGTATCCTTATTCATAAATGGCCCTTGACATAACTTTTGTGCCCGGTACCCGAGTTATTTGATTCATGCAGAACACCTCCTTGGCCTACATAATTATGTAATTTCGCTCTGAAACATCTTTTAAGATATTTACAAGGGATAAAACAAACAGATTTGAAAGATTTAGCTCATACACCAAAAAAAGTTAAGGGCAACTCCTAACTCCCTTAAGTTCAGCCTGATATAGATTACATATTTTTATGAGCAAATGTACTTAATTGCAACACCTTGATTAATGAGGATGGTTTGGGTTTACATAAGTTTCAGTTTGTTTCCTCATGTCAGCACCAAACTCTCCCCTCCCCCATCTCCCTCCTCTAACTACTGTACATGTGTTAATTTGTGAAATAGGATACGGGAAAGCTCATTGCACCACAAGGATCCATGCCTCAACAAAAGAATTAAGATTAGTTACTATTGTTTTGAAGCAGGAAGTGCTAAAATGGACTAGTTTGCTAGTTAAACGAATGTTTAACTGGGCTAAGAGAATTGCTGTCTGAACAGTTCTGGAATACCAGATCCTATCTTGCTTCATATCTTAACCTTACAAAATCTGTACACCACACCTTTTCTATAAATCCTAATACTGGGTAATGTTCAGTCTCAAAATTAGGCCTACTTTTACTACAAAACCCAGCCTCATACAATTACAACTATACTCACAAACACTCTAAAATATTCAATTTCCATATTTCTTACTCCCAGCTACTTCCTGCATTCCATCCGGTAAAGTTCTTGAAATGCTTTTAAAAAATTGCAAACACTCAAAATAGCCTTCAAGGGAATCAAAGGCTGAATGGTATACAACGTGAGAACGACTTAACAATTTTCTCCTTCTCCACATTAGAATAGTAGATTAAACTTGTAATGACTTTTTTCAATGTTTCAGTTGACTGACAGTTTGACATTGCTTAAATCTCTGGTGCAGAAATAACACTTTTCAAAACAGATGCTTTCGAATGACCCTCCAATGATAAAAAAGTATAGACGGTACATATCATTAACTAAACTCGTACAAGCTACACTAACATTTAATAGGTTTGTAAAACAAATGTTCCACCTTTTAATATTTTGGAAGTCCTTTCAGAACAAACAGGTGACTAGACATTTCAAAGTTGTAGTGGTATCAATGCATGAAGTTTCAATTTGTGCACTCTGAGTCATTTTGTGAATGTGTTCTTCAAATTACGAGACAGTGTAGCTTTTTTTTTTTACATATTAAAGCATTGTTCCTCATCAATTATGACTTCATTGCCATTGATTTTGTCTGCAAAAGCACACATCATCACCTACAGGGCATTTTAGCAGAAGTATGGCTCTGACGATGAGAACCATTTTCAAGTGTACCACTCAAACTAAGAAAGTTTTAATTAAAATGAGGTAGAACCTCCTTTTAGCACAGACAAACATGGTGTCTTTTGCCTTGAGTATGTCTGCCAATTGGTAAAGAGGCTATGTGATCCACAATCAAAAAGTATTCTGACTTTTTGGAATATGTTTAAAAGGGACGATGTTGTAATTGTTCAAGAAACTCACTATTGAAAACGAAATACTGTATTCTATGTGTACAGCTAGGGTGTACATATTTGTGAAATTGAATTGGGCAAAGAATTGAACTGAGTAAGTACTGAATTGCACCTGCTGTATATCAGGAATGTGTTAGGAAGGTCTAATATTCTATAGTTCACTGCTGATGATCTTGCTTTGCTTCTTAATATTTTGATCACAATACCTAGATCAGTGGTTCTTAACCAGTGGGTATTTACCCCCTGGGGTGTAATTTTGGTATCTCAGATAGGTAATTATTCACCACCAATCCAGTCCAGTATGTTTTTCTTTATTATTCCAGTTCTGTAAGAATACTCCCAAGTCCGACAATCTGACACTGTGGTGAATGTAAGTACTAACCGTAGTACAATTACAGTACCAAACCCATTTTCGTGTACTCACATATTTGGGAAATGATTAACTTGAACCCATTTAGGACCGCTTTATGGAAACATAAAGGACTATTCATTGGAATACTGTCTCCAAGTTAAAGTTAGAGTACTAAAGGAAAACAGGTTAGGGTCTGTTTTCCAGGAATATTAATTGGGCTTGTTCTTTCAGTGTCGTCAAGTTACTACCAGGTTATGACCATGAAGTGGTCCTAAAGATCATGTCATTGTCCACAGGTATTCTCTTTGCTGTGAATATGAACTATTGAGAAAACCACTTTTGATATATTTCAGGGGGGAATTACATACTGTAGGGTGGTTGATTGGAAAGGGGGAATGGGATGGGTGGCTGATTGGAAGGAGGGAATGGGATGAAAAAGGTTAAGAACCACTGACCTAGATGAACTAGGATCAATGAAAAATTTTGACAATGAAAAGAACTATTTTTCACATAGAACTCTTTGTAAACTTTTCAATGCCAGTCGTCATTGAAAATGGGAATTATTAATCTGTTGTCATTATTTATCACCATGAATTTAACTTCAGAAATGAATTTCCTCAAAAACTTGCTTTTTGAGTATGTACTTAGAAATGCAGAAATGCAGAAATTTCCTAACACTGACAGGAATGGTCTAGGTTTTAGCAATGTTTTCAATCAAATGATACACAAAAACCATTGGGACAAAAAGGGAACTTCATTCTTTAAATATTTTGTGGCAGCTGTTTAACTGAGAGTGTTGATTAACGCTTGGCCATTGTCAGTTACAAACCTCACATCAAGACATGTACCCTTGACAATTGGCCTCTGTCTCAGGATTATTTGGATACAAAAGAGCAGATAATCATTGGAAAGGTTTAGTCAACAGTGGCTATATAACATGAACAAAGAGACCTGTCAATCAAATTTTGATTATCCAACAGATTTTTTAATTGTCTCCTTTTCACCATCTCCTGGTCATATCAGGGAGGTGTTAAGGAGATGCAATGACTAAATCTTCCAGACGTGGTGGGGAGGAAGTATGCTTCCACCCCTCTTTAATGCTGGGAAGAAAACCTTATTTTTTCCCTCGGTTTAAAATATTTCCCACATAAGGGTAATGGATCTATATCAGCTAATACTGAGAATTGAAATATCAGTATCAGTAAATATTGGCTGAAACTATATCGGTGCAAGACTCTTCTAAACATGCTATATGCATGTGTCAGGCAGGGTTTAACATCTGCTGTTCAACATGAAAGATACAGTAATGTACTTGATGAAAAGCAGAAATGCTAAGTTCGCATATCTTACTGTATGTACTTGCATTTGTAACAAATGCATATTGCATAGGGTATAGTGGACGTTTGGCTGAAAGGCATCCAACTTGTGATCAAAGGTTGTGGGTTTAAGACCTGTCTGGTTCATTAAGTTTTGTCCTTGGGCAAGATGCTTTATCTCAATTGCCTCTATCCACCCAGGGGTCAAATGGATACCTGCGAGGTACATTATCATTTCTAGCACAGTATATAACTGCTGCTATCCAGAGGAATTACTTTCAAAAATAGCTCCTATTGGACTAAATTCTCCACTGGGAAGAGTTTATCATGGATCTGGGGAGATATTTGTGACAGTGTTTTGATACTTCAGTGATAAAGTGCTATATAAGGAAAATACAATGTTATTATCATTATTTTATTGCCTGATTGATCTATGCTCTGCCCTTCAAGACTTTAAGGTTGCAACATTTTGAAATTGATTAGCAATAAGCATGACTCATAGAAACCTTTTCATAAATATTTGACTTTTGGATGATCCTGGCAATATGTCATGACTATTTTGGGAATCTAAACATAGGACACAAAATTGATAACAGCTATTTTATCCTGAATTCTCTTTCTACCATGAGTTTCTCTGTACAGTAAGACTTGGAATTTCTTTTCTTTTCTTGACGTCAAAGTCCATATTCAAAATTGTGAATTAAGATGTTCTGTGATCAAGGTAAGACTGTGAAAACTGCATACTACCAGTATTGATCAGCTTGAGGCATTTTGAGGAGTTGACAGATGACATCAATATTTTATAGAAATATGAATAATTTCTGATAACTTGGGATCAAGATTGTATCTTTTCTCTGCTTAAGGCTTTCTGTTTACATCTCAGATGACAACAGCGCAAGACTACTGATGTTATATTGACAAGTATACTAAACATGAGTTAGATGGCTTGAAAAGAATCATGAAGCAGATAAAACGTACCATCTTTGCACTCAGTGTGAATAACTTCAACTGAAACACAGCAAATCCTACTGTTAAATATATGTCTATATGTATGAGGATGTTCTGTAAAAGTATTAGAAAATGTGAGGAAAGATACATTTATGCTGTGGCACAATCTAAAAGCTGCATGTTTATGTGGAGTTTAAACTGTTATTACCTTCCCACTCATCCAATTGATGCCCCATGCGTGGACAAAGTTATAACTAAAAAATGCAACATCTCTTGGAAACTTTTAAATTTTTGTAAATTGAAGAATTTTATGTCTCTACTAGCCATGTTAAAGGTATGCAGTTTGTTACTTTTTCCAGGTCTCAACCATTACACTGTTCTGCTCACTTCCAACCTCTTCCTGCTCACTTCCCACCTCTTCCCCTCAGTAACTAAGAATTTCTGGGGATATCACACAAATTTCTCAAAGGTACAAAACAATGACAGTCAATCTTACAGCAGTACAAATAAGTGTTATAAAGTGAGCAATGCACCAACTAATAGTCAATGGGAGTGACTGTACAGTTATGACTGTACATGGCACTTAAAGGGAGAAAGCCATCATCCCAAGTTTATTTTCAAAAAATTTGCTAAATCTTACAGAGTCTCCCCTTATTTCTCTAACAAGTATTTTTCATTGTTTCTGTATGTACATACATGAGATACTGAATGTAAACCAAGGAGTTCCTCTACACAAATTTAACATGCAAGTCACAAAAATGTTGTCACATGATTGAAAGAAGCCATTCCTGAATTAGGATGATGGGGTACACAAATTCAAAGTGGAAGGCCCAGCTGCATTTTCCCTTTAAGTATTAAAATTCCTATGAATAATATCTTATATCAGCATTCAATTTGTCTAGCATCTTCTAATGTCACATACTGCAATTTGGCACAGCCATTATGATATTATGACCTATGTTTATACTAAGGTGCAAAACTTATGCGACAAAGGAAAATTAATACTTCCATAATCTTTTATCACAAAGTTAATTTTGAATGCATCATGAAATCAGAGATTTACAATTTGAATATGAAACCTCACACCAATATACACAAGTGTAACATGTGTGCTGTAGGAGACTTTAATATAAGAGAATAGGTAAGTTCTTGTTTTTCACTCAGCATATGGATATCATGCCCCTTGGCAGCATACAAAATTAAGCCAGTGCACATAAGCAAATGCACATAGGAAATATTTTAATTTCATACAATATGTAAATTTTTAATGGAGTTCCTGAGTCAGAAGTTAGATTCAGTGAAAAGGAAATGAAAAATCTGAGTGGGTTTTCTTTTTCTTTACACTTGCAAACATATGATATGATTATTTTTAAAAATTTGGCCCTAAATGGTCTTGTTCAATATTTCAGGTGTAATTACTTACTGTAGTACAATGCATGGCCAGTGCTCAAATTCTGGCTCAGTACATGATGCTGTATATACATAATCTGGTCAGTAATTTAATGAAGCATACAACCTGCATTCATAACCTCACTGTGTTGCAGCCAAGGATGGAGCTCATGGGAAGAGGAGGGGAGAGAGGGCAGGAGGGAGGGAAGGAGAGGGGAGATGAAAAGGAAAGGAAGAGGGAGGGAGAGACTAGGGAGATGTGATCTCCTATAGTATGGTTTATGCTAGAATAAGTTTCATTTCCTTGCAATAGTTGGTCAGTGACTGTAGTATGTTGTTGATATTTGTGGGACACACAACATTGATATGGCCGACTGATCATTTAAAGGAGCTGCTGCACCACTCTAAACATATTAGGAATATGAACGTATCTTTAAAAACAATTGGAGACTACACTTTAATTGACATAAGTTCATACCAGAGCATCACTCTGATTGGTCAATGATGACATGTACAGAATGCTGCAGATCACTCAGTAGGGTACTAAACCTCACATGTACTGCTGTGGCACTGTAGGGATATGGCCTTGGGTAATCTAAACTCAGTACATACAGACCATTGAGGCTTTGTGGAAGAGGTACACTTAGACAGACGATTTTCTTTTACTGGAGGGGCTAAAAGTAAACTTAGAGGGAGAACTGTGTTTGTCTGGGGAAAGATTTGTTGTCTAGAGATTTAGTGGTGCACCCTCTAACAAAAGCATGAATTGTAAGTCAGTTATTATTAAGAACATGTGTATACCACTATGTACACAAAATAAATTTCATCAGTAGTCATTTGTGGAATAGTCATAGATAGGCATACGAGGTAGCAGAATGCCTGGCAGCAAGCAGATTCCATTTTTGAAAACATTAAAAATCTAGGAACCAGGCCTCAAAAAGACTGAAAACATTAAAACTTCAGGCAGCTTTCTCCATAAAGGCTGTACTAAAAATAGATGTTGAAATGCTGCATTGACTATCATGAGGTAAGTTCGTGCAGCTGCCTACTTCCTGCACACTGGTTGAGCCTACACATACTCATAAATATATGAATTCTTAAATCCATTCTTGCCGACATAACTTTAGTAAATTTTTTAGTGATTAGTAAACAGAAAGCCAACCAAATGACATTAAGGAACATGACACACACCTGTGTTTCCACACTTGGGTAATGAATTTCCCAGATTTCCTCCCCCTCAAATTTCCATTTGACTGACTTCAGAGGCTGATGCAATGGGGTCTATTGCGGGCTGTGATCATCACAATCAGTCCTCCCACTTCCACCTGCCCCGTGGGCTGGGGGTTGTAGAATACGCCCACGGTATTTCCCGCCTGTCATTAGAGGCGACTAAAGAGAAGGACTTGCACCGTATTTAAACTTTACTTGACACTATATAACACATTTGTGTTGGTGTGCCATCAAATTTCATCTAACCCACTTCCACCTCTCCTTCTGCCCCCCCACTCACACCCCAAATCTAATGAAGCATAATTACATGTATAAATCTTCCCTCTGGCTTATTGCCTGAAATCCCAAGAAATTTTGTGTCAATTACCCAAAACCTTTTCTGATTTTGTCAATGCATTTTCTGAAATTTGCCTCTTGTCAGAAAATTTCCTTCTAAGCAGAAACACAAACATATACCATGCAAAAAAGATGTTAGAAAAGTGGCACATGATGAAACAAACATACGGTCTGGCGGTCTCATCTTCTTCTGCCCTTTGGCTGGTTGGCTGGAGGGACATTGACCTTGGGCCCCGAGGCTGGACCTTTTCATAGGTAGTTGTGGGTTTCTCATCTTCTGAGGGTGTTAGTCTGTATGGATTAGTAGAATGATGGAAGACATATTAAGCAGAGAAACCACAAAAATGTGTATTACATGTAAGAAAACCAAGTCCTAAAATTAAACTGATCAATTTGAGGAGATGTCAAGAAGCAAGAGAAGAAAGGTTATTTGATAAACTGGTTATTCGAAAAAAATGGTAGGAATTCTCCAGAAAAGAGGAAACAATGTAAAATTTTATAAGTCTTGTCTTACTGTCCATAACAAGCAGTTAACTGCTGTATCATGTTCAACATCTCTTGGGTGAAAACAGTGGGAGGGGGAGAGTCTCTACAGCAAGATCTCAGTGTCTTTCTATTTAAGTTTCTGATCCTACCTAAAACTATACATTAATGTACTTGTAGTCTACTATAGGGTTTCTATACCAATTTAATTGTAATTAGTGTAACAGCCCACTTTCAATTGTTGAAAATACCTGGCTGACTACCTTACACTATTACCTGAAATATGAAGATAATCCAATTATTTATACTTATAAATTAACCGTATGAGACACCGACTTTCAACACTATGCAAAGTATAAAACTAAACCTCCATCTGTGTCAGATGAGATAAATTGTTTTCAAAAATTGAAATAAAGGCATCCTGTTTTTATATTATTTATTTTTTTCTGGCCAACATACACTGACCATCAGAATGCAATTCCCTCCCACTTGTGGGAGACAGCCCATTTACTGCCCACTTGTGGGAGACAGCCCATCAGCTGAAAAAGGCTAATCTACTGAATGTCGTTGTTATCATTAAACAAGGTTTACGCACTTTTCAATATTTTTGCAGAGTCTAGAATGACCAATTGTTTTGGAAGAAACAATAAATTTCTAACAAAAAAAATTTGCACTTTTTTAGGATGCATTTCTTATGATCCTATTCTAGCATTACATTCATCACCGCAGACATCTAACCCCTTGTACATAAAGTCATAGGTTTAGTTAATGCTTCTTGAACAAAGGACTTCCATCTGTTTAGTATACGAATATTTAATATCGCATACTGTGTAAACAGACAGCAATATGGTGGAAAGTGCAGTTAATTATTCCAGACTACAGCATTATAGCAAGTTTTTCTGGCCAATCACCCCAAATCTATGAACATTTTTTAAAGACAATGCCAAAACTGCAGACTTTTCCAAATTTTCCCTTATTTTCCATACTGCATTGGGGCCCTGCATACATAAAAGTGTCTTTGTTAAGTACTTAAGTACCAAAGAGCACACTTAAATTTCCCAGCAGACTCAAAGAAACTCCCAATCCTTTCAAGAATATCAAGAATTGAGACCTCTTCTTTATTTAAAGGAGTGCTCCCCAGCATGCGCATCTAATTAATACAGTTTCACCCTAGCAACAACTACTTCAAAAAATTCAGGAAAGAGAAAAAATTGTTCATATGCTGTCTTAACAAGGGCCCATTTTTAAAATGATTAATTTCACAGATGGATAATCAAGTGGATAAATTTTCAATCAATAAGAGGTTAGTTTGACACTGTTTACCACATGCTGGCCTCTGGATAAGTAGCACTTAATAATGCAGTGCATTGAGAGGAAAAATATTACTGGAGCACAAAAGTAACTGACCAGACTATAGGGTGGGGGCAGGGGCAGGGGCAGGGGCAGGACTTTAACCAGGATGGTGAGATCAGGATGTCCAAAATGGTAATACTAGTAGAGTTCTTGCATTAAAATGTAATATACATACAGGTATGAGGCAGACAGCATTTATCGGACACGCATGCAAAAATCAGATTGATTTTCGAACAAATACCGCTCTGTTGAGCGGTATAAGTTATATAATGGTAGCAAAATAGTTCACTGTGAGACAAACTAGGATCAGTTATCGATACAGCATGACCATCCTTAGAACAAAGTCTGAATGAAAAACTATTGGACTGATTTAGAAAAATTTGGACCAGATTTTGGATTGAAAATCGCTGTAGTGTGACCTGCCCTTAAGACCTGATTATGATAAAATAAAAAATGCTGCCAGGCATGTTACACTACAGCATGGACTGGTGATTCTGGGAAGGAATGAGGAGATACATCCCCCATGGAATTGGATGGGGGATATACTGTACACTATATCCCCCTGTGAAATCAACCCAGCAGATTCAGAAATCTCCTTAAAAAGTTGTTAGTTATTAAGAAAACTTCTTAATAGAACAGAAAACTTAGAAAATTACAAAAATTCACGCTTTAACATATGTAACATACAACTTGTAAAATGCCATTTTTGGTGTTCTCAGGGGCATTTTTGGCCGAAATTTTGTTTATACACTCTGTGCCAACTGTAGATGATGGCATTCCGCTAATGGATATAGTATCACTGACTAAATCCCCCCCTCCCCCCACATTCAATGATGGATCATCACCCATGCACTACTGCTGGCAACTTTTTCTTCATTTCTTGACAATATTCCAATGACTCAATAGTCATTACATGTAACAAAAGAGCCATTCTATGTTATGACTGGCCACACAAAATATTGCTCGGGGACAAGTAGGTCAAAGACAAAATTAATTCACCTCAATTTTATCGCATCGTATCCCATCACGCTGTATTGCTCTAGAGTGAAAGGGTCTAACTAATTACATTGTTTTCAACTTTTTTTAACCTTATCGTATTGTGTCATATCGCATCATACTGTGTGTGAATGGGGCTATATGTGTAACCAAGCTTCCCAGTAAGAAGGGTACAAAATTCTAGCAACTAAATCATGACTTTCAGCAGCCAATAAGTTCCAAAAGTCTTTCAAAGAATATTAAATCATCAGTGCAGGTAATTCTGAGAATTTTCATTGCTGCAATAATTAGAGACCATATGTTCAATATGATGTGACTAGACCACAACATAATTTGAGACAGTATGTTCATAATATGACATGACCACAACCTTCAGTATGCATTTATTGACAACTAGATCATTCACGGTTATGTCACTGGGTGGTATTAGTTGGCGCAGAGCATTCGTAAGAACACATGCGTGTACAGTATGTATAGGTGTTGCCTGTGTAAAATGCTTGCATGATTGCATGCAGAAAGTAGGCAAATTGCAATCTATTTTTCATTGTGATGACAGGGTAAGCATGCCTTACCAACTCTTTTGCCAACCAGCTGTGACGTCATTTGTTTGTACACATGAATGAGTCTATATAGTCTGAAATTTAACATGAAAGACTATTATTTAAATAACCAATATGTATTTGTAAATCCGACCAAACTTTTTTCCATCACCTGGAATAACCTGAAAAACAGAATTCCACAGGTTCATCACTCATTTCACCAAAGAGGGTATGAAATTAAAAAAAAAAAAATATTCAACATAAAAGTCACCTGAACCAAGTTTCATCCAAACCATTCCACAAGATACATGATGGAAAGAGTCTAGCGATGTATTATAAATATCATCATGGACCACTGAACTCGAGCAACTAAAAAATCTCTGCAAATTCAATTTAGCAAGGGCCTCTTAGCTTTCACAGCACCACCTTGACAATGTGTGATATTCTGAAATGTAAGAATACCATGGCTGATCACCTGCAGGCACAATGACTGCAGATTTTTGTACCCTGTCTTTGCCAACAGTTACAACATTACAGTTCCATTTCATGTTCTATGGAAAGCCATTTGCTCATAAATAGAATAATCTATTCTATAAAGTGAATAAAACAAAGAATTTGACAAATTATTTTCCCTCCACCTTTATTTCTTTTAAATGCTATCAAGTTTTTAAAACATCATTCTTAGGAGATATGAAGTGAAGACAATTATATCGTGAAGGAGTATGACCGAGTGGGGTATTAAAAGGCACTTGGCATTTGAAGTAATGAGGCTTGGCAAATAGCTATAAGGTTGCAAATTTCCTTATGATCTCTCACAGGTCAAATAAAATTCATTGATAAACATATCTACAGCTCATTTGATAAGGGCTTCTGAACCATAATGTTGAATATGGGGCATAGACGGACATCATCTGAGGGACAGGGAGCAAGTTTGTGGTGCCCCCTTCCTTACATAGAAAACACAAAAGAGTTTGGTGCCTGAAGTATCTCTGTATAGTCACAGCAAAATGTAGTTGATGCAGCCCTTTTCTACACCACAAGTGTATTGAATTGAAAGTCTGCTCATTACTGTATCATGAGTTAAACACAAGCTTACAAGTTTCTTCCACAGCAAGGTCTGTTTTGCTTAAAAACGTCACTCCTGCTGATCGGATGAATAGTGCAAAGCACTACAAATGTGATGAAATTAACCCACCATTCTCATCAAAATTGTCCATTTTACAAAATGATCCCTCTTTTAACACCTACATGCTATATACAAACATTACCCTAATACATTGTGCTATTTGTGATACAAATAATGACCTCTAATATTGTATTGCTTACTCAATCTTCATTTTAATGATAGATGTAATGGTGATATGCCCTAAGGGCATGGACAGAAAAAGGGGGAGGGGTGTAAATACCCCACTTTTGGGGGTATGCCCCACTGACTATCATTTTTTCATGTAGTAAATTTTTCTTCAAGGTTCCTTTATCCTCTCCACTTTTTCATAAACATATCTTGGCTACTATATACCTACTTCAGAAGAATATGATTGTTGTCTACTGGAAAAATAACTGCATAATGCAAACTGTAAAACAGATACCACCTACGTAATGATGAGGTTGGTTACACAGAGTTAACAACTGGAGATGCTAACACTGTGCAACCTTCCATACCATTTTACATTTGCTTGGTATAATTAAACAGAAACAGTCACTCTCTGAAGAAGTGTAGGAACAAGAGATATTTAACTAATCAACACATCTTTCATAACAGGGTTCGGTTCTATCTGCAGCAACTGAGTTTATGACAGCACACATGATTGGAGACCTGCAATGTTTAATACAGAACTCATTATCAATTGCTAATTGAGGGGTTTAGGCTAGGGGTAAGATGGGTCTGAAGGAAATCCCTTATACCATCCCTAAAGTTAAGCCTTATAAAATATGCATGACTGCACATCACAATATCACTTTTGAGACATTAAAGTGCAGGGTTTGATCTTTAGTTGATACTAATTTTCCCCTCTCAAAAAAAAGTTAGGGTATAGAGTCATATTCACTTCTGAACATTCCTTTTGGTAATCCAATGTGCATGCACCCCTTCTCTAACATAGATTTTTCTTGATGAATTATTTATACAATGATAACCCTGCGTCTCCCCTTTTTCTTCACACATTTTAACTACATACTTTAGCGACTAAACTAATTCTTCAAAATACCACTTAAAATCATTTAAATGTCCTGTATTATTCAGTTTTTTACAATGTATTAGCAACTAAAATTCCAATGAGAGACGAATCTCCAGCAAAGATTGTGGGGATACTTGATAAAGATATTCAATCAATTTTCAGTTTGACTATAGGTAGCTAGGTCAAGGGTGTATACTGGTGATAAATCTCCTTTGATTGTGTTTTTTTTTTGGGGGGGGGGGAGGGGGGTGTATGTTAGACAAATGTTCCCAGTGGCTCAGGTGTTGATTACAATTTTATTAAAGTGCACACATGAACGTATATGCATAACTGTTGCTAAATTGAAACCATTCTCAAGGGGAAAAGAACTTTCTATTGAACTTAGTATTGATCTTGACCTTCAGACGGATATTTGACACCCAATCAGGGGTTTAGCAGCATGTAAAAGGTAGGGGAGGGGGGTACAATATCTGAATGGCACCCTTCGAAGTCCCGGATATATACAGTACATATACGCATGTATATATATATATGTACACTTTCAAAAGGGGCACATTTACCATTTTTCAGAAGAGCAGGGGACACATGTCCCTACCGTTCCCCTGGTCAGTCATCCCACATCAAATTGATGTATCTGTGTTGTGAAAATGGAAGGATTTTGGGCCATTTCTTTGCATGGAATTCAGGCTCTTTGTGAAAGGGGTTGTCCAAACCTTAGGTTTAAACATATATTAAAGCTTAATCTTACAAATTTTTGAAATCATTTGCCCTTGCAAGTACATCTTTCATGATTTTCGAGATATAATATTGTAAATTAAAGGTATTAGCTGCATACAAGATATTACAAAATTATGTGCTCATTTTATACACCAAAGTAACCTGACACTAGAATTTGGTCCAGGGATATGGCAGCTATTTGAGTCAACAGGTCTTTTTGGGAGATTACACAATGTAGATGAATGGACTGAAATCTCAATTTAAAGCTGTAACAAAGTAATTTATATTACATCATTAGAGTTTGTTTTGCATAAAAGCAAGATGGTACCACTGCATCACACACCAATGTACTTCATGAAGCATTCATTCACATAGGTTGAACCCCTTCCCTCACAAAATAAAAAAAAAAACCTTATCCTCAATGGCCTTTTCCTTGCACAAGCTTTGTTCAATGGTTTGCTCTCTCTCATAGTACATTTTAGCTTTATAAAGGATACAAAGTCATGCATTTCTAGTCGTTTAAGTTGTATCTAAGTTTGTTTCAATTACAGTATAAGGCCCAGGTATAGAAAACCATCAATGAACTACCACTAGGTCAGTCGCTACACCTGCAAATTTATGGCAAACAATTCCTGGCAAAATTGATTAACAGGGCAACTCCCTCTTAATGATATGAACTGGCTAATACCCTTACCACTGATGGAATTAAAAATTGCTTTAAGTAATATCTCACATACATGAAGAGGATAGAAATTCTCACTTAACACTTTACATTCAACTTAAACCCCTCACTTCTACCCCCACCCCACTCCACCCCCTCTGGACTGTACAAACAATCAATTATGCACTTACCCGTTTTGATTGCAACAAGTTTCACAATCTGCTACAGAACAATCTCCGTACACAAGATGTTCAAACTTTTGGTGAGCGTCCTCAAAAAGCTGCACTAAACCTAGGTCTGGCCAATCCCAGTCCATGTTTAATAAGAGACACTACATAACACTTCTGGAGTGAGTTATTTTTTTCCTGCCATGCACACAACATGACGGCAGTATATCATGTCAGTTAATATCTACTAGCTATATATACAAAAGAACTGAATCAACTCCATATGCTGTTATCGTAAACCAGTTGATTTCAACTCTCTCTTTTCATGGTAATATGAATGGTTCATAAAGTATAAAGATGTGATGACAGTCGGATGAGTAAACTCCATAATTAAACACTGGAATAAGTAATCTACAGAATCTGTTCCCAAAACGGCAATACGAGACTGACAAAACAAGTTGAGTTTTTTAATTAAATGCAGGTACGTGCCGTGTGCGATATCCACCACACAATGGCTATTATTTACACTGCCTTACTATGACAATACAATGAGTGGTAACATCTTCATCTAAAAAAGATGAATAAATTCTCGGCTATATCCTCACTATATAAACGCCTCTCATTTCTTAAAAAAGCTGAAATGAGATTCCCGCTGGCACAACTCTTGTAATTAATTTTTTGTCACAGAGAAGGGATGCTGTGAGAAATCAGTCACTGCAGAGGTATTCAAGTGTCACTATATTTACAGTGTTGCTTTTTATTTGATGTTCCAAACTGGAGCAATAAATGTCCATTCTTACTGGTCATAACCTACATATATAACATTTTACATGTTATTATTGTCTAGATGGTCCGTGTTCTGGGTTACGGAGGGCTGCAGGTGAAATAACTAACAATAATCCCTGCAATCAGTGTAGTCTCATTGTATGTATTTTAATAGCTTACAAGGTAAATTTTCCTACAGTAAGCTCCATTCTGAGCCTTTCGTGCAATATAATCTGAGCAATGAATCAAATATTGCAGATGCACTTTTGGGTAGCTGTATGAACTTTTTGACCCGATGCTATACAGCCATATGGATAAAGTTAATGGCATTTGAAGCAATAAACAGTGGCAGAGCTGGGGAAAGGGAGAGTAGGGCAAACACTTGTTCACTTGTCCAGACACTTGCCAAACCTTGTCATTCCCTAAACCTAATTATGCAACTATCATGCCCCTGGGGTCCCCCTGTAATTTCTTCTGTTACACTCACCTACCCCTTCCCATGGCACTTTCAAACCTTTCCAAACACAAGGTTGCAAGTTGATAACCCTAGTATGATCAGTTTTCATCCAACAACTTCCAGAGGGTTTTTTAACTGAGGGCAACTCTCCAAAGTAATCTATGGTTTTCACAACTAAACTGACCTTTCAAGTGAAAGGAATCTAAAATTTGATCTAACTGGAGTTTGTCAGCTGTCAGACATAAATTTGTTCTTAGAAGGCCACATCTCTTCAAAATTTCTGGGCACTCAGGTCCAAAACCCATACTTGTATTCAAGTCGCGACTCTAGTCACATCCCACCAACCTTCCTGACTTGAAAAGTTCTGGGCAATTTTCCCCTGTTGAAATAACACAGAGACCTGAGTCAATGACTTGACTTGAGTCCCTAAAATAGCTCCAGTTGACTTGACTTGCTGAGAAAAGAGTGACTTGGATACATTTCTGCCAAAACCTATGTGGCTAGATTTTTGGTCTCACAGAGAAGCATGCAGTTGGCAGGATGGCATCATCAGTAACTTTATGTTCAGACCATACATGTGTACAGACAGGGATAGATTGGACAGGTGCCCATCCACCTCAACCCCACCCCTTTCTGGGATGGGAGTTCCTATATTGGAAGGCATATTTTTCAACGTCTGGGGTGGGCATACTGGAACATTACCCCCACTCCCTTCATTCGGCCAACTGAAGATTACTAAAGGCAGATCAGTTGCAAAATATGTAAGTGCCCCTAACAACATAGAAATCACAGTAACCTAGGTGTGCTACTCCCCAAAATAATGAATATATTTAATGTGTTCTGTATGATAGGCTGACTGAAGGTTACAATATGATTGATAGGCTGATAAGTCACGAAGGTGTCTGCACTTTTGTAGCTTCTAATCATTATGTAAACAAAATTTGGACGGATGACGTAAGTTTAACATGAACATGTGATCGAAAGTTCATACCTCTCCAGTGCCCCCCCTCCCCTTGACAAAGATATCCCTGCTACACCAATAAATACATCATCTTCACTGCAATACTTTTTAAACATATGCATGTGAAGTGACCCACAGCAGAAGACTTTCAGCAAGTCTATACACTACAGATATCATAGTCTCACTGTACACATGGAATGTTCTTTTTATGTTTCACTGTTTCCTTGGATACCGACTTAGTCTGTACCAAATTTTTACAACAATTTGCTCTACAGTGGGAAGTCAATCTGTAAGGTACTACCTCGGCTTCAAACTGCAATGACATCACAAAATTTGGGTTTAGTCAGGGGCTTGTTATAGAAACGAAACAAACATGTTTTGCTGGTTACAATATCAGAAAAGAAAAAGATGTTAACACAAAGTACCATTTCTCTAGTTTGTTGTCTTGAAGTAACCATGGTGGAATCAGGGAGTGCTACGCTACAGAACACACAGCTGTGAAAATTTCTTTGTGCCTTGGCATTTTCTGACACACCAACTTTTTTTTGTGTTCTGCACTCAGTATGTTATAAATCAGTTCCTCCACAGAAGAATTGTGGCCGAGTAGTGGGCTGTGAAGCCCTGTTTGGTGGCCAGGAAGTCCATGGACAAAAAGAAAAGAAAAAAAAAAATGCACATGTCTTCATTCCTATTATGATTTTTATAGTTTATTTCATCCAAAACAGATGAAATTTTATTACCTTGCTTAATAGTACTAAACATGTCTCATATCGTTAAGTTTTAATCAAAAGTTAAACTTGATTTTTCAGTTTAATGGTGGATGATGGTCCTCTAATAATGCCAGCAATCGATAGAGGGCCTTGAGTAACACAAGGTGGAGAAACCCTGCATCAACTTCACTATACTATTCACAATGGTTCAAATTGTCAGTGACATCTTGAAGTGCACATACCAATATTTGGTACAATTTTTGTTTCTCTCTTTTGCCATGCAGTCACTTCAGTCATAAATCTGTAGTTTAATGCATATGTCTTCATTCCTATTATGATTTTTATAGTTTATTTCATCCAAAACAGATGAAATTTTATTACCTTGCTTAATAGTACTAAACATGTCTCATATCGTAAGTTTTAATCAAAAGTTAAACTTGATTTTTCAGTTTAATGGTGGATGATGGTCCTCTAATATTGCCAGCAATCGATAGAGGGCCTTGAGTAACACAAGGTGGAGAAACCCTGCATCAACTTCACTGCCTGCATTGCCTGCATTTTGGCAATTTTAAAACAACACATGTATCCATGTACATGTGGAACATGAATAACCCACTGGCCAGTCATAAAGGAATGTGCAAATTGATAAAAATTCACTGGTATCAAAGTATATCCTCCTACCTCTTTCACTCATTTGTATATGGCATTCTAGTATTAGTTTTTATTTCACGCAAGCATCTCTAGACTTCCTTACAAGAAACATCCAATTTGAAATTTAAAAGAGTGGTGTTAATTTACTGCAGGGCTGTCAGAAACTGCTTGCTAGATTTCAAACCACTGTTCCATTTAATCCTTATATTAGTGGTGTAGAATGAGCAATTAGTGTAGCATGAGAATTAGTGGAGAATAATACCTAAGATGCAAAGGGTCAATTATTAAAGGCAAACTATAGGAATGTTAACGTCTTGGCTCCTGGACAACTTCCCCAGGTCAATCCAAGTTGTATGAGTGGTCACTGTCATGGATACGAATTGTCTCGGTGGAAATTTTCCAGAGTGGGGGAATTTTTTCAGTAAAAAAAATTGTTCAGTGGACACTCTCCAGTTGCAGTTGTCCCCAAGGGATTTTCCAGGTGGGAACTGCTGGGGTGGGGGGAGTCTAAGCATGCTAACGATCACCCACTAAATGGTTATCTTCTCATGAAACAGTGGAATTAAGAGGATTAGCTGGGATATTAAATTTTTCATTACATTCCCTGAAATTTTTAGTTACACCTCCCTGGTTTAGTGTTTGGTGGCTGTAGTTTGTTGACCTCTTTTGTCTTGTTGACCAAGAATTTAGGCAATAATTGTCTTAAACATAATTAACGATACATCTTTTCACAACAAAATGACACACTTCTGCCACTTAAGTTTTGATAAAAAGATTTCTGCCACATGAGATATCTAAAATCTTTATGATATTCAATCTTCATTCCACCACCTATCCTGTAGAGGTGCCATTTCTAGCCCACCAGGGATATGTTTGTAACAGAAACACACTAAAATATAGTCTTATGTAGGTTGGATAGCTGACGTACTAGAGTCTATCACCACAGATAACAAACTACTGTACACAAGAGTGGGATGATTAAATTTCTTCACTGATATCGATAAATACAGCTTCAAGTTAAAAAAAAAGTCATTTGTTTGATCCATGGCTTCAGTTATTTCACCTTGCTTTTCTTTTTTTTTCATTTTGCTGAATAAGATCAACAACAAACGTGTACTGTACTTTCCTTCAAAATCAGTAGTTGCTTTTGTTTAGGAGACTTAGACTTAAAGGGTACATGCAGTCACTACTGTTCAACATTTAAACACTGTATCAGCTAAATCTTTACACAAAGTAACTCTTATCCACCAATACAAATATCCTGCATGATGTTTTAGAACATAAATACTACATCCTAACTGTATTAAAATCATGGAGTCACTCTGACTTAAACAACCCCACAACACAAATATGGTAACACCATGATAAAGGAACCATAAATTAAGATACCAAGGTATGAGGATTTGCAATTGCCTTTTAAGACTTTAAATAGCTTTCCTTGATTCTTTTTATCTATCTTTGAATAACTTTTGGTTTGCAAAAATTAGTTCCCGAAATTTATCAAGCTTGAATTTATTACCGAGAGAAATCGTCGACATTTCTTATTCAGTTTCAGGGACAGATAGAAAAGATACAGGTATTCCTTGACAGGTGTAAGATAAAATGCTTAATTGAACAAGTACTATATTCTACTAACAAATACTTTTTGAAGGAGAAAGCAGGGCTGGGACTGAAAAAAGGTTACAGCCTTCACATATTTAGCATTGGCACAAGCTTGGCGTCCCACAAAACAATGTACTTTTCAACCCTTTCCTGGGGTAATATAAAACTAAACATGTCACACATAAACAAAATCTTTTATTTAGCCTTGGTGCCCTTAAAAATAGAAAAAAAAAAGGAAAATCACCAGATTTTGGTTAATTAGGTATACACATGTGATGAGAAGGTTTTCAATAACCTCCATAGTAATGAGTGATATTAAGGTTGCAGTCATGAACCACATTGTGAATATTCAACAGCATAATTACCACCAACCCCTAGCCCCTAGCCCCTACTCTGTCAACTGTCACCTGTACATAAATACCCAGAGGATGTTATTGTATCCAAGTGAATCACTCATTAATTTGTTAAAAGAAGTTGCAAAAACAATTAAAGTTAATAAAAAAGATGGAAAACAGAAAAAAATGTAAAGAAAAGCGAACTTGCAAACACAATTAAGGACTATAATTAGTAAAATGTGCATGAAATACATGTAGAAGGAAAAGGCAAAAAGAAAAATTGCAAAAGGACTGAAAAATGCATACTTCAGATCCGAAAGGGTGTTGTAGTTCCCAGCAGCATTATCGCTGTCTGTCCCTGGCGTGAGTAGAGCAGTTTCCGAGGTCACCAATATATCATCATTCCTAAACAACGTAAGATTGAGAGGAACATAAAAGGTGCAGGCACGCATAGCCATGCAACATAAAATGCAATAAAAGATGCAAAAAGCCACAAAAGAATGAGAAAATTTTCTGATTAATGTCGCTTTATATGTTGCTCTCCTTTTTCAGACCGGTGTTTACCACTGCCCAACAGACACAGATAAGGAAGGGGAAGAGGGAATGGGGCTTCCTGTGCAATAATCTCTCTTGCCCCCTCTCCCCAAGTATAATTCATTTGGCAGTTACAGCTGAGACCAGTACCATACACTCTTAAAGCAAAAGAGAAAAATTCACTCCAAAAAGAGTGTGCTCAGTAACCACTCCTACTAAGAGTGAATTTCACCCAGAGTAGAGTGAAAATTCACTCTAAAAGGAGTGATATTTCATTCCAAGTGTGTGAGGTATCATTCTCTTTGAGTGAAATGTTACTCATCATGGGGCAAAATTCACTCTTCTAAGGAGTGGTCACTGGGCACACTCTTTTTGGAGTCAATTTCACTCTTTTGTTTTTAGAGTGTAGTGATGCTCACCCCAAGGCTGGTCATCAATTCTCCCCCCCCCCCCCCTCCAATGGCCATTATTTTCACATTGTCAGTTTTAATATTTCTAGACCCTTACTTGTGAGTCATCCATGTTTTTGTTCTTTGCATTATGTTGCTTGATAGAGTACCCACAAAATGACAACATGCCACTCGTATGGGTCCCTCATCCCACCACCCTGTCTACTCATACTGTACCAATCTACTCTCCTGTAAACTTCAGTCAATCTAAACCTATCACTGACTTTCAGCCACTGAAGTTTCTTTGTCCTACAGCTTTGAGAAGTCACATCATTTCACATTCAGAAAATGTGTGGAAGTGGAAGGGGGAGATGTATCTTTGCCAGGTCTCCCTATGACAAATGCATCATTACCAGGAACTGCAACATGATCAGAAAAAATTCTCTGCTTTTATGCAATATTCAAAACAGAAATTCGAGCATTTGAAAACAAAATTAAGCAACAAAAAGAAAACTTAAAATATGCACAAAGTAAAGACATAAAATGATGAGTGCAAACCACCATCAGCCCAAAAACTTAGATTAAATAAAATTGCAGTAAAATTAAGAGCAGGTTAGGCTACCATAAAATGGTGATTAAAAATGTGGCTTCTGGATGATTCAGTTCTAGGATAAATCTTCCTTTCCTGTTTTAAAAGATTCCACTTTTCTCATAAGATGGGGGAGGGGAGAGCATCCACCCCCTGAAAATGAAAACATTCTACCCTTTCCATTTGAAATAATCCTTAAAAGGTATGGTACTACTAAGGTTTCTGATTGGTTAGCTTTGAATTTATTTTGAATATACAGCAAAAGATGCTTTATTTAGTGTTGGTACGGGAACATCAATTTTCATCCCTTTAGTTAAGTTCAAACAGGTGTAGAGTCCACGTAAATAAAAATAATTGCAATTAACAGTTCTGTAAAAGATATCAACAACATTTTGCACCTAAGTAAATCATATATATTAAACACAAACTTTGCAAAGGGTGAAAGGACACCCTTCTCCCCTATCCTAAGGCCCTCCTCCAGGGAATAACCCCCAAACCTTAAAAACCTATGAATACACCAATTAAACTTTTGAAAAGAAGTCCAACAAACACGAATTGCAAAAAAGACAAAAGGGGGGTGGGAGGGAGGGGGCGTGCGCAAGAAAAGTCATAAGTTTAGCAGCTGTTCACCATAAATGTGCACTTACAAAAAAGCCCCAAAGTTAAAATTTGCTTGTGTAGGATAAAATCTGTCAAAGAAAGTGATAATTAAAGGCAATGCATACAGTACCTGATAATACCGTAACAGGGTATGCTAAAAATATAGGAATAATTACACTGTAAATGTGAGAAATTAAAAATGAAACTCTCTGCTATAAGTGAAACATTTAAGAACATAGTGCTAAAGCATGTAACAAGCAATATATGCATCATACTTTGTGTAAATAAAACAATACCTTAATTAAAACAAGGAAGATATAAAGTAATTCATTTTAAAGGCAAAGAAATTGTGTATGAATAAAAAAAAAAAAAAAAAAAAAACTAAGGCATAGAAAGTAGGAAGTCAAAGGAGGGCAGCAGACATGTAACAATGAAATATGGTATCAGTCCTGACTGGAAGCAAATCAAGTTCTATTATAAAAAAGCCCATTTATGGTAAGGTATACTGAGACTGCCATTCTCATATTTGATATGTATAAAACAGTACTTCTCAAGTGTTTGGAGGGGAGGAGAGCCATGCTTACTTTACTTTCTAATTTTGTAATTCTAGTAGCCAGTAATGATGGAAAAATCCTGACTCCATGAATTTTCTGCTGACCATTTATAACTTGAAAACTGTAAATTTTTGTTAAATAGTCCAGACAATGGATTCATGTTTTATGGCATGTCACAATTTGTCACATCTCAAAATTTTCAAAATGTCACAGGAAAGGCTCAATTGTCACAGGAAATTTGGTGCTTTTTCCATGTTTATGTCACATCAACTTCGCTTTTGTTTTTTTTTTTGTTCTTTTTACACCAGCTTCCCTAACATGCGTTTACGTTTAAAGGGCACCACTCACGAAATTTGGCGTGAAAATCTTGCTCACTGCAGTGTACATTATTCATGTAGAGATGTACACATAAATTACGCGCCCTATTCATTAATCGTTATGAATAATGACATAGGCTGATTTCGTGGGTTATCAACTTTAAATTCTATAATTGAGATAGCAACATCTAGCAAGTGATTCAGCTGAATTGAATTGTATTACACATGTTACAGTTGTTTGTTAACCATCCCTACCTTCCTTTTTTTCACTTTTTTTAAACATTAGCAAACAAACTACACATATCTGATGGACTAACAAAATATAATAGGGAATAGAATTTAACAACCCACAACAAAACAATAACAACAGCCTATTTGGCTCAGCAGTCTAAAATAATAAAATAAAGACAGGTTTACCTGTACTTAAAGTAGATAAAGGAGATGCAGTTCTTGCAAATTCTAACTATTAAAATCATAAATTACCAAAGTGAAATGCACATGTATGATGAAAACAACTCCATGGTGGAAACTTTATGAAAAGCAAAACATGTGGTATCACTATCCACTGTGGAGGTAACACCAGGCAGCAGAGGTGTTATGTCAGAATGTTCATGTGTATAACTAGGCCTACAAGTTCATATTGAGTTAAGACACCCCTGGACAATTTATGTCTTCCTCTTCTTCGACTGGGAATCACGCTTTGAGATTGCAGTTTCTACGTCTTCAAGGGCTTTCCTGGCATTCTGGATTATGGCATTGGCTGTTTCAGCTTTGATCATGGCACATCCATCATGATCACCCTAAAGAACACAAAGTGATGCAGGGACCCCAGTGGTTGCATGCTTGTTCCTGGATAACATATGAAGGCATGTGAGCGCATGGTCAGTGAGCAGTGATAATGGCCTAGAATGGAAACACCAAGTGAAGATTTACCAGGACACCTTCACTCAGCTTCACCATCCCGGGAATAAACCCCCCAATAAATCCAACTTGGCCATGGCTGGGGTAGGCCACACTAAAATGCTCACCAACTACCCCTGTACTTCATCTAGTACTTCCCATTTACTTGGGAATCTTCCTTTTGTCACATTTTGTCACAGAATTCTCAAAATGTCACAGAATGTCACAGAATTTCAGGCAAACATGTTTTGTCACAGAATGTCACCATGTCACAGGGAATCCATTCTCTGAAATACTTTTATTTTTCCTGTCATTTTAGCAATTCAAAACTGGTGTGTATGGTACAACATAGCCTTTTTATTACTGAAAAAGAATTCAGGGAAATATCCCAGCCTGAATTTAACAGATCATCATTTCAGAAAAAATAAGCCTTCCAATGGGTTACTCAAGTTTTAGAATGTCCTGAGCTTCTTGAAAGCTCTAAGTTTCCATCCCTGTTATTCAATTTTTTATTCATTTTTTCGCAGTGGGTGGGGAGGAGAACATTTGATCTTTGTATGTATTTTGACTGAAAAATGGAGTGCTTGCAAACTTGTCATTTCAAATTGCCTCCACTGTACTCCTCTTTACATGTTTCTTTGTTATTATGTGTGAGTGGCATAGTCTACTTAATTGTACTTGTGGAAGGTAAGCAGTATTCTTTGTCTTATCTTCAGAGGGTGCTGTTTCCAATTGATGGTAAAGGCCAGCCTCATTGATGATATTAGTGATAAAGTGTTTGCAATAAGAATGCATCTAGAACAAGTGTGTAGCAGTAAGGTCTGCATCGGTCAAACCAGATGGTCCTGTTAATGTTTTCATTGACATCTATTTTGACTTTTTTACTGAAGCCATGGCAACATCTCCTTTATTTCAACTAGATACTGCAGAATTTATCTTGCAATGTTAAAAATTACGGTTTAAAATGAAGGAAACATGAGACTTGCTTGAAGGCTGATAGGTTGGGTTAATCTTACATGAGGGACCCTCCCAAAACCTTTCCTCTCTCTCTTGTACTTGTGGAGAGGTCCCAGAAGTTCCTCATCTTCTCATTCCTCATGCACCATTTGTTTTAATCAATTGGAGCATTTAAGTAATGTGAGTTAAAACAAAAACTTTAATAAAAACCTTTAAATATAAAACTTTAATGCTCATACTTTATGTTCACATGACAAGTCATGCTACTTTACTATTAGAGTGAGAGGGCTAACATCACCCATGACTCCATTTTTATATCATGCCATTGAACCCCCACCTCTGTCCCCTTCCCTTCACATCTCACCCTCTTCCTCCTTTCCTTTAAAGGCTGACATGATGTTGAAAAGGAGTTTGTGCAGCACCTCTTTAATCTTTTCACCTGAATCCCAGTTACCAACTTATCCAACTTCTAGAGAAAGGACCTATCCCAAATGAGGGCACTGTTTACATTTCAGTAGTTCCCAAAAAAGTACTAAACTCAAATCAACTATTGCACAGTTTTGCATGTATGCTATCCAATACAGCACATTAAAATCATTTTGCTATGGCTTTACTTAATGTTTGCCAAATTCTCAGATTTTGAGGTTATTATTCCAGTTTCATTTAATATTTTTTTTCATTGTGATTTTGTTGTTAACTTGATTCTTACCACAGGCTGGTATTAACCTTCAAAATCACATCCTTGCTGGGGACAGATATGTTCCATGTCTTCCAGCTCCCTGACATTACAAACTGATCTTTCAAAATTTTTTTTTATTTTGACACATTCTTTTTTTCTTTATTGGTGGGTGACGGACACACACAGAGTGCATTAGAGGCTGTTAAGTATGTGCCATTGTGCTTGGTGCTTATCATAGGCAATGGAGTAGGGAAAACAAGCCAGTGAGCCACAACTGGCAAAAAGGCCGTGGCCGGCCCGACTTAAACCAATTGGTTAGAAACTGAGCTGTAAAACCTCATCTAACTCTAACTCTGTTAAGTATTTGTAATAGCTAATTGCAATAATCTCACACTGATTACAACATTTGAGTACCATTCTTTTATAGACATACCTATAGACATACCTACAGTATAGACCTACCGAGTTGTCATGTTTCGGTTCTTTTTTTTTTATGCTTTCCTGTTCAAAGTGTTGAAAGCATGGACAATAGCCGATTATTTCCCAAACAAAATCCAGCGGATACTGATCCTTGAATAAAGGAAATTTTCGTTTTTCCATATTCTGAATAAACATAACAAATATGTAACATCAGGAGTCTAGAGCTCTCATAACATAGGTCCTCTATTCATAAGATTCTTTGTTTGTTAAACTTTCACTTCAAGGACAGTTTTGTAATTGATCTGCCCTGGGGGTGGGTTACTTCGGAAGTAGCTGGCTGCCTGCTTAAAAAATTTCAAAATCAACACACAAAACTGGAAAATATGGCCAAGTATAAAACAACACTACCTTATCAAGAGTAATACCAACACTGAACCCATACACATATGAGAAGAGGTAGGGGGGGGGGGCATATACCTTCCCAATCCGGACAAAAATTGTGGATCCATTCGGGTAAATGAGACAGCCAAGAAAATGAATTAATTATTGTGACAACGGACACAGCGGTATCAAAAATTATCCCTGCCCACCTAGAAATATTGGCACCCTTATGCCTTTGACTGAACCACATATCTGACGAGTGACTTCATAAATGGTAAAAATCTCATGCAGTACATCTTGAGAATAGTACTGTAATCAATTGAAGTAATAAAATATATAATTTTTTTTTTTTTGTAACTGTGCATGAAAGGGCTCTTATGGTTTCATGTCCAAATACATTCAACTAATAAATTCCTTTATGTTCTGTGTGAACATATTCTTGTGGTTGTATTACAATGATTACGGAACATACTTTTTATTATAAAATCATTATTTTTTTTTTATGGGTAAGAATGCTCTCCCATCATGTTTTTAAACTGCTGGTTGTCTGCAGTCTTTCTAATAAACTGCAACACAACTACAACAATTTGAATACTTCTTGTATCCATAACGTTAACAGTTCTCAAATGGAACAATCAAGAGTAATATTGCCAAGACTAAACAAGATATTTTCTACAGTTAAAAAGTCGCTATATGATTGTTTTTCCTTTCAATTATCCCTTTCTGTGCCAAATATAATTGTTTAAAACTTTCGAATTAAACTCAGTGTGTATCCATTCTTTATGGGCAGTAGAAGCCAGCTGTCAAGAACATTACCCAAATCTAAAAGTTCAACATTAATTAAGCCTTCAAGTCGTTGTACCCCTGATTGCATCGTAACATAGGCTCATCAGTCTGTAAGAGTCTTCACAGAAGCACTTCACTAAAAACTAACTAGAATACCAGCAAAAAAATGCAGAAACTTATCACATCAGCTAATATACCTGTCTTCCTGACAAAGGAGAAATGAAATAGGCACTCTAGTGGTAGATTAATGGGACACATGTTGATAATGAGTAATAGTTAAAGGGAGGGACACTACTGCCTATGAGGACACTATGTCATGCCAAGAACGCTATGACAGTAGGCTGCTGTCAATGATCCTTCTGACTTCCATGCTAGTCATGCATGAGAGGAGACAAGCACACTGCTGCACTAGTGGCCTAGTTTGCCAATGGGAATGAAACACTGCCAACAAATGTGTCATTCAAAATAATTCAAAATTCACATTTTGAAGACTGAACTTGACTTTTCTAAAACTTGGAGGCTCTTTCTGCATAATTGTTTCCTTCAAAAGTTGTGGCTGGAGAATTTAATGCTAGGTTTTATGTTTGTTTAACTGGGTTTTATAAGCATATTACTTTTTCTTCTTTATATAAGCATATTACTTTTTCTTCTTTATATAAACATTTTTTGAAAGAGGCAAATGAAAATGAAAATGGAGGAGTTGAAAATCCCTTTACAAGGAAATATTGTATCTGTGGTACAGAAATTTTCCATACCTTTAATACCATTGTTGATTACCTATTAAGAAGGATAGGAGATTCAAATTATGGTCAGTGGGTAATTTTATTTTCAAAACAAATGGTACAGTAAGACAGAAATTCATTCTTTACTGCTTACAAATTTGTTCACCCATTTTCAGATTTTCAAACAATTCAACAATTATATTTCGTGTAATGTGTTATATTTTCGAGAAGAAATCTATTGCCAGGGTTTATGGGTGACACTGAATGGTTAATGATTAAAACTAATCTCTCATCTGTGCCATGTTGATGCAACTTGAACATAACATTTCTATATAACTGAGGACTAATCTGAATAATCCAACATGCAAAGTTGGAAGTATTTAATCAAATCAAATCTGAGCCATTAATAGTCTATATGTCTAAATTATAGTTAGCCTTTCTTTCACCCTCTGAAACTTGATTTTTGCCAGTAAGTGTCATCATTTATTTGGTAACCTTCATAGGTGTTACGTAGCCATTCATAGACTCCCATCTGTACACAGTGACTTGGCTATTCCAATGAAAGTGCTGGGACTTTTGTTTGCTCAATTCTGTTTAGTATCAGTGTAGTCAATGGAAAATACATGTAACACTTCTGTATGCAATTTACAAACTAGCAAAATACTTGTACCACAGCCCCAACTAATTATGGGCGCAGGAGATGTACGGTACCCTTCCATATACACGTAATATAGCCAAAATAGTCTAAAATTTCCTTGCAAGGGCAGCCCAGTACTTTCTGCACTTTTCTCCACTAACCCCCAACACTTCCCTACAAAATTTGCAAATTTTTCCCAACAGACAATTTCAGATTCCCTCCCCCACCCCTCTCCTCCCCACATGAAAATGATGTGACTGGCTATATGAGAGTCTTCTATGCACATTTCTTTCATACTCTTGACAATTTATGCCAAACATATATTCTGGATAAAACTCAAGGTCGATAGAGATCTCATTAGACACAGGCACACATGTACAGTAGTGTCTGTGAAGCAACTGGGCATTCTCATGGGCCCAGACCATAGGCTCGACTTTTTGGAATACAATCTCTGGGTTTGAGAACTCTACAAAATGGCTTGTCATATCATGGGTCGCAGAAAATAAGAACTAAATATTTTTTTACATTTTCCTTTAATTTTGTCAGAAGTACCAAATTATTTGGGAAATGTTTTGGCACACTTTCTTAGGGAGCCAATGTATGGTATGAAGTGAAAACTTGGAAACCCTATTTAACCGAATTTTTCTGTTACCAGAACTACCTTCAGTCTAGATGTGTTCGGACAGCCATGGTTTTGCAGTAACTGAACATGCTTCATTAATGCAGAATAACGTCGCAAATTCCTTTACCTTTGAAATATGTAACATCCATATTCTGACCTATCACAAAAATACATGTGGGGGAAGTATGAGCATGAAGATTTGTATGATTTTGCTAATGCATCAAAAATAGAGGGGACAAATGCTTGTTCCCTTTTAAGGTGGTCTCACCTAGCTGAAACGGTTTGGGCTGTGTCGCATGCAGACCAGCAGTGTGTGGCAAGCTTGTTTGTCCTCCAAAATGTACAGTATTGGTGAAGAATGCAATTTATGCATTTAAAAATGATAATTTTTACACTGTTATTCACTGTAACTTTAAGTGATCATAAAATCTTGCAAAAAAGTGCTGATTCCTGAAGTCTCAGCCTGAGTGGCAACACCAGGGTTTCACTAACATAGGGTGAGAGATGGGGGAGGGGGGTGACTGGATGTCTTTTCAAAAAAGGGAAGAAGAAACTAGTGAGTGACCAAACACCTTGGCAGCTGGATATTTTCTACATTGGAGAATGACTGGGTCAAGTGACTGTGGCAAGAGACTTCAATAAGGAAAAGAAGGCCACCAGTGCCTACTGTTCTTTGGGTTACCACTGATCCTAACCAAAACTTCACAGTTCTGTAAACTTTCATGAAATATTTCATCCAGTTATGATAGTACTGGCTGCCCAGTCAATTTTCAAACTACTTTTCATTCAATATGTCAGTTCATGATCACAACACTCGACAATCTGCATCCTTACATCTGGACTCTATCCAAAGTTTTTTACAACACAACTCTCTTCGTGATGACGTGCCATTCGGCTCTAGAATTCCCTTCTGTCTTCTGTAATAGCTAAACAAAGCATCAAATCCTTCAGGAAAAGTATTTCACGTAATAATATTCAAGACTACTAGAGTAAATCTTACTGGTACTTCACCAAGTTCATCCACAGACTTCTGATTATCACGTTTTGCTTCTCTTAATTGCCTTAAGCATTGTCTTCTCCGTTGATGTTGCTGGGGTGGGACGGGGTGGATGGGGATGGGTATTTCGTTGGGGTAGTTCTTACTCTTCTTTTGACTTTTTTTTCTGTTTTTGAAGACTCTTTTTTTGCTACTGTCTAAGCAGTTTGTTGCTTGTTTGTTTTTTTTTCTCTCTCTCTTTGTTTATAAGGAGTGCACGTTCTCAAGCCCTCTGGGGTTTTTTGTACTTCCTTTTGCTTATGTATGTACATAATTTCCTATGTAAAGGTTATATTCTTTATTTGTATGTATATACATAAAGCGAAAAAACAATTTAAACGTAACGAAACGAGGCGAATTTGTCTTGAAAATCAAATAATACTTGTGTTACAATTTTTTATTTCAATTTAGCATAAATTACAAATTAATTACCGGATAGTTTGATCCCCGGATAACAAAGGTTTTGTACTCCACTTTTTCTTCTCCTTTGCCCCCTTGTCAACCTCTGCAAAATCTGCCGGGTCTTTTTCAATAGATCGTCTTCTCTTCCTCTGGAACAGTCTTCTGCAGAAGCCGCATATTGAAATGGAGACCACAATGCAGGCTGTGAAACCAGCACAGAGGACCGCAAGGTATGTTAACCCAAGGTCTACAAAAGAAAGAAAATCATAACAGGGTTGTACTGTACATACTGTAACTTTCAATAAAACTTGCCTAGTTTATAGGTAACTGGCTTCAAGAATTCACTTTCCCCTGTAAATAATTCTTTGCTTGCATTGAAATGAAAAAAAAGGAAATGAGACTAGGAATTATTTCTGCAATGTAAAATTACCAAAGATTGTAAAGCTGTGTTCTGCTCAATAGACACTCTCTTCCAAAGTGACAATTTGAGTATTACTTTAAGGACAAATCATCTGAGCTCTCTCATTATTTCACATTTTCACTGTATTTTTGTTGAGTTTGTCATTTGCTCAACTGGAAAGGCTGAAAGTCCATTCTCACAAAGGGTGGGTAAAGTGGGTGGATAGGAGATCCTAACCATCTACCCCCACCCCAAGAAAGTTCTAGCCCCTGCAAAAAGCATTTGAGAATGATATTGGCTTACACTATCTCACTAACACTTGAAAAATATAGTGCCCCTTTCAAAACCAATTTTAGCATACAGCTACCTGTACAGACAAGCTGAAACTTGAGAGAGCTTGGCTGATATTATTTCCATTTGGCTCTGGCAAGTGGTCATATACTGTACTTGGCCTGTGTACTCGTGTCAACAGATATGTACCTTACTTCCCTTGACCAGTCCCTCACCCCACTACCACCCCACCCCCACCTGCAGAGAAGTACAAGGATGGGTTAGTCTAATTCCTCCCAAATTAGTGTCACCAAAATTTTACAGCATATCATTCCTTACATTTTCTGAAAATACAAGGAACAGTCGTACTTGGCCTGTGTACTCGTGTCAACAGATATGTACCTTACTTCCCTTGAACAGCCCCTCACCCCACCCTCACCCAACCCTCACCCCACCCCCACCCCACTCCCACCTCACCCCCACCTGAAGAGAAGTACAAGGATGGGTTAGTCTGATTCCTCCCAAATTAGTGTCACCAAAATTTTACAACATATCATTCCTTGCATTTTCTGGAAATACAAGGAACAGTCGTACTTGGCCTGTGTACTCGTGTCAACAGATATGTACCTTACTTCCCTTGACCAGCCCCTCACCCCACCCCTCACCCCACCCCCACCCCACCCCCACCCCACCCCCACCTGAAGAGAAGTACAAGGATGGGTTAGTCTGATTCCTCCCAAATTAGTGTCACCAAAATTTTACAACATATCATTCCTTACATTTTCTGAAAATACAAGTTACAGTCGTACTTGGCCTGTGTACTCGTGTCAACAGATATGTACCTTACTTCTCTTGACCAGCCCCTCACCCCACCCCCACCCCACCCCCACCTGAAGAGAAGTACAAGGATGGGTTAGTCTGATTCCTCCCAAATTAGTGTCACCTAAATTTTACAACATAATCATCATTCCTGACATTTTCTGGAAATACAAGGAACAGTCGTTTATACTCTTTACTGTACCTCAAGAGGAAAGAGTATGACTTTTTAAAACACAATCTGACCTGATTGGCAACCATTGTAGTCCCAGCCTAAACTTCAAGGAAATAAAAATGCTACTGTACAGTACATGGATAGTATCTTTGCCACCCCTCAACAGAGAAAGCATATGCATATCTTGTATACCTTACCGTGCTTACAAAGACTGTAAAAGGGTGATCGGTTACTATAGATGTTGATTGTGGGGCCAAAATTTTTATTTAAAGGCAATAGGCAGTCACCCCAATCAGAGTTAGTATGCCAGTCACTCTAGTTCATGAATGGCCTATTTTGAACATGTGACAATGTTTTTGTTAGTGAATTGTGAAATTCAAGGAGACTTTCTCCATGCTTTGCTTACTGTAATGCAATAAAAGGAGATATGCGAGAATTTGCTGATTTTTCAAAGCAAATTTTGGAGCGACTGCATACTGCCTTTACTAATATACAATGTTGAAATTTGTCCCAAACTAACACAGACATGACTACTTACTGGAATACATGGAGAAAATATTTGGGGATGTCCAAATGTCTTGGACTATACCATTTTGTGTATGAAGTTTTAAACAGGATGTCATGGAGGGACATTTCCAACTAATCACATTCATGTAAAATAACTATTTTAGTTATGAGCTATTTAAGTTTTGTGTGATTATATTTAGAGGGCTTACTTCATTCCATAATCATACATGTACTGAATTTAAAAGGTAATTAAATCTTGGAGTGTTTATAATAATCATTTCACATGGTTGTTTATGTATGATGCAACGATGTCTGTCCATGACACAAAATCAGCAGAAAGAAATTTTTTCTCCTTCCCCATTGTAAATATTTTGTGAAAAAAAAAAACTTGCTGAGTTATTTATCCTTAACATGTGATCCATTGTGTATCCATTACATAAATATTTAGTAATACTATGTGTGCTGTATTTGATAGAAATTCTGTCATGGACAGACACCGAATCAAAAGTCTTTCCATGACAAACTATTTTTAACACCCCTATGAGTAAATGGAAGAACCAAATGAAGAAATGAGTGTTTGCAAAGCAATGAGTCTATCTACTGTATTCACATTTACCCCCTGCACTGAGAATAGTGTGAAAATGCAGTAAAAGAAAAAAAAGCCAATATTAAAAAATAAAAAAAATTGCTTTACATCCGTGACAAGAAATATGTCCATCCATGACAAAAAATGTGTCTGTCCATGACAAACCATGCAGTTTTTAAACCCTCAACCTAAGAAGGGATGTAATTTTCCAAAGTCTCATGAAGCTATTAAGTATTTTTCAGCTGGTAACTTTTCAATTTTCTCAAAGCAAGTTGACCTCTGGGTTGACCTTTGCTGTCTGTCCATGACATCTGTCCATGATGCCTAGAAATACTGTACTTTTGTTTTGCTCCACAGACAGAAATGAAAGATAGCTTCAAAATAACAAATCTGCTAAACAAGAAAAGTCATACAGCTTTTGTTTCAACGTTAAATTATTTGTGAACTTACATTAGTAATTTAGATAGAAATCTGACAAGAATACCAAAAAGTGAAGAAACATGTATTTATCTTGTCGGCCCATGACACAGATGTCACGGTTGTTTTGTTGATTCTTTTTTTAGCAACGCACCATAGCAACCAACTTTTGTGAGAAACTAGTGCAGTTCATGATATCCTTAAAAATAAAATCCATAACTTCACTGCAAACATCATCACGTTTTTTGTAGCACTTTTCTTCGTCAAGATACAGAAAATGTCCGTCCCTGACAAACCGATTAGCCTCATAAAGAACAGGGTATCCTGCATACTGTACCCCAAATAATGATATATATAGTAGCACTGCATCGTTCCCTACTATACAGTACGCCTATATGTCTAGGGTGAAAATGCACTGGTATCTAGAGTATTCAGAGTAGGCACTGCTTGTACACAGCATCTACTGCCTTAAACTCAAAATCTGATGGAAGCTAAAATCTTGTTAACAATGGCATACAATCTGAGACTAAAACTGTGAGATGTGTACAAATGCAGAGCTACTAATAAATATAATATAAATCTTTTATTATTTATTGCCTGAAACGATATATCCTGTTTGATACAGCTACCAGCACAGTGTCATTCTGCTAGTGAATATGCTATCATTTAGTCGCTATTTATGTGATGCTTCAACAAATAAACTATGTAGCTGACACACAGTAACAAGGATTCTCAGACAACCACAGAATAAAATTTTGGCTTAATTTTATAGGCCTACTGTAATACAAAAAGGGGAACAAAACACAAACATATCAGGTATTAACTGTGCTCAACGAAGTTTGCTTTCAACCTGAAGGACAATGCCAGTCATATCAAGTACATTTATACTGTATACACAGATACCTGCAAGGTTGCAAACTTCGTACTCAGTTTTGTCAAGTGGCACTGAGTGTCAGTGGTATGCTGGACATTGTAAAGCATGGGCCCAGGGCAGGTCCTTCCTTTCTCACCCTATCCATGCAAGAGGTACATTTGTGTTGGAGAGTACCTCCTCCCCTTTAATAAATTTGTTCACAGGCACTTGGGGCTTGAATGTAAAATGGTGCTAAATTTGGCAAAGATTTGAACAGATCATTTAAATTTTCATTACTGAGAGATTGTTTTGTCTGTAGTATGGTACCCCTCCAAGGCTGGCACAGTACCTGCAGCCCATGCCCATCAATGCCCCCCCCCCCCCCTCCTCCAAGTATGTCACTACTTAGCTTTGCACCAAGTTCATGAATTTTTTGTGGTAAATCAAAAGGTTAAAAGCTACTACATGGTTCAAGTCGTGCTGCTGAGCACTTTTCAAAACCAGCACTTGATATATGATTCAAATTTAGCAGTGTCGTGGGGAATGGACCTCTGGGACTTGTAGTAAGCAATTGCATCTTTGTGGTACACTAAACATTAACTTACCACATAAAGTATGCCATCAAGGACGCTTCACCCACACAAGGGGGCAGTGCCATGTGCAGTCCGGAGATTCCCCCGTTTGGGGGAAAATCATTTTCCTCCGAACGGGGGAAAAATTTGACAGCCATTTTGCATTTATCCCACAATGCCACACGGTTTGGACAATACAAAACAAAAGGTCAATCTATTCAAACCCCTCTGGAAAATTTGTACGTGCGGAGGGAAGTCCAAAACCTGCATATTCATGTAGCTGGTCACATTACCTACAACTTTTCCAGGCGGTGAAAGGTAGTCCACCGTGCATGTTTTGAAAAAATCTTGAAAGAAGGCAATGTGACCTTATTAGTAGACGTTGTACAGTCGTCTCTCATTGCATACACCTTTCGTGTGCATGGCGACAGCTCAACTCGTACACTGTTCAATGCACACTTGTTATCCTACGGACATTCGCTTTACGTGCTTATTAAAACTTGTACAAGAATTGCAGGCCCACAGTTCTTAAGAGATACCTAGGAACTATGCAACTTATTTCCGAACTACGACACAACCTTCGAACTACAAGTAATGTAGGATAATTACTCACCACTTTCCGGCCTACCAACGCTGCTGTTCCTTAAAATCCAACACACAAACCATATGCAGCCACCTTTGTTCGTTTTACCTACACTGCAACCCGACACCCCATGTGCGCATGCGAAATGGCTGTTATGAAAGCAAGGCTTTGTTTATTCATGATGCCTAATGAATACAAATTCCGCTCTTTGGGGAAAAAATATTTTCCCCCAAACGGGGGAATCTCCTGGACTGATGTGGGAGGTGTGGGTGACCATGGTACGTTCCACTGTCGTGGAAAGGCTAGCCCCTGGCAGGGGAAATTTTAAAATATTTTCAGGGAGCCTTCGTGGGTATGATTCAGAAATAAATCCCCGAGGGCGACAAGTCGCCCCAACAGATGACTTCATTTTGCACTCAAGGAGAGTTGATTCTCCAATAGAAACCTAAAATGTCAAATTTTATCACATCAAATTTCCAAATTTTCTTTATGAAAACCAGTAATTTTCTAATTTTCTTCAAAAAGCCCCCCCACATTTTTGGCATGCAAATCGCCCCACAAAATTTTGCATTCGCTAGCTTTCTGCTAATCTGTTGAATTTGTCAGGGCTTTTGGTTGCTCTCCCCCTCTGCCCTCCCCCCCACCCATGAACCACCTTTGACAAATCCTGGTGCCATGCCAGACTGCCATGACTTTGATGCCAGTGGTGGCATTGAGATCACACTTGAAAGTCACTTTATCTCGAACATAAACTTATGTATTATGTAACTACTACTCTCTAACAGAAGCTTTAACATAGTGTGAATATTTTGCTTCCCAAGGTGAGATTACCTCAAAAGACTCCAACATTGCTCAGGCAGCAAAATTTCAGATGACAGTCGTACTATAAGGGGCCAGTTTTCAAATGCCAATAAGCAATAATTCTGACCCTTGTTCCAAGTTGTAAAATTCACAAAGAATCATGTACAAACATTTTATACAGTTCATTCAGTATCCAAATACCAGCTTCTGTAATTTTCACAGCTCTTTTACATCACTTTTGTTGAACTTCTGTTCCAGTGATTGAGGAGCAAATGTACTCTAAGGCATATGCGACCCTATAAAACCAAATATGTACAATAGGACCTTAATATGCTGCAGACAAACAGGTCTGAGCGTTATCCCATTCTGTGTATCAAAATAATGCGTAGTGCTCAGCAAATGTGGGTTGAAGAGTTGAAATCAGCTTATGGGAGACCTTGTCTGTATCTTGCATGAGTGACTTTATGCCTGCTTGATATGGGTAGTGAGTTAGCATTGGACACTGGAGATGTATGCCAGCAAAACTCAGTTAACAGGTACGTGATGTGCCAGCTCAATGCAGCAACAGAAGGTCCTGACCAGTGATAAAACTTTCCACCCAGCACTGATTGAAAAGTTGTAAACACAAGCAAACCCGTATTCCCTAAGTTCCACATCCAGGAACATCCTTGCATAAGACATGCACGTATCCACATTTAGCTTTACTAACTTGAATCCATGTACACACCTAATGGTATGAATTAATCTACGAATAGGCATACTGAACATGAGTGCTTAAATAATTTCACCAGGAAAGGAAATGAGGTAAAAAGTGCAAAGCAGACCACAAAATGCCTAAAGTTAGTTTAGATGACTCACATAGTACAAAGCTGCATGTCAAATAATCAAAAATTACCAATATGAACATATGACAGTCACTGACAACACATTGGTCAGAGGGGGGGGGGGGGGGTTAAGTAATATTTTGTCTCCTAAACCAAATTGTTAGGGTGAACCATGTCCCCTACCCTTATCCTGCCCTCATTCTCCCTCTCCCCTTGCCCTTATTCATCACCCTTGGCTAACTGAAAATTGACAGTACAAATTCAACTGTACTACAATGAATTTACCAGAAATAAAAGATTGCTTCTTTCATACACGTCTGGCTTATAATCTTACATACTGATTATACAATTCAGTCAAAATACTGAGGACTGACATCTTTATACAGTTTAAAGGCCGGTTCATACTTCCAAATTTCTCGCACGATAAAGCGATCAATAACCATATATGGTCAAAATATCTTTGCCGCCAGTTCGATTCACGGTCATCGCTTGGAGTTGAACATTGTTCAACTTTTCTCGCAAGCTCTCCAGATATTGCAAAGGAAACTGCTTCTGATTGGCTGCTTGGTAGGTGAACTACCTTTTGAAACGAGCTCACGATCCTACTCGACAACAATGGCGGACCTTTTCAGATACCAGCTCATTACATGTATTCGGGTTCCGTGCGACTATCGGCGGCCTGATTGTGACAATGAGAGTTGCAGGAATGAAGGGAAACAGTTATTGCTTCCCACGAATTAAGACATAAAGGTTAGTAAGGCAGGATTTTCTTGTATTCCCTAAAACTATCACGGTAATCAATAGTGTACTTTGTCGTAGAGCCGATCAAACCGCATACACATATGTACTGTACTTGGCCTTTGCATACACTGTAGGCAGGTACTGGGAGACTGCACTGCATGGCAAGTACAGCGAAAGTTGAGCTATGCGAGAAAACTGAAGTATGAATCAATTTTACATCCGCATATTGAGACCCAGCTAACATCCTTAAACACAGCTTTATAGCGCTATAATGGAGTATGAACCGGCCTTAATTGCTGCTGTTTAAGTTATAGTCTATCACTCTCTACCTGCCCAATCACGGCATCTGCAAGTTAAAATTTTGTACATACATATCCTTCCAGAAATGTAAAAAATGTATGTATGTATACCATATGTATATCACCATCAGGAAGCTTGATCAGTGTAATGAAAATGAGTGATAAAAAATTCATAGAACTACAAACGGTGAATTCTCTTTAAAAATTATTATAAATAACAAACCTTTGTCAGTTTGTGCAGCCATATTGCCCTGTTCTTAGTTGAACTTTATACATGATTCGCTGTCACTTGTAACTCTGCAACATAGCCTAACCATCCATTTATGATTAGGCTAAAGGAACTCACACCTTATATTATGTGTATAAATGGCATCAGTTCTATAGCACACTGTTTCAACTACAAATTCCAATACACTCTTCTAGTAAATCCCATGTTTACTGTACAATGAACGTCATCCGGCCTGGCCCTCATACTTCAAACCTACTACCAGACAACTGCACGTACCAAAGTTCAAAGATGTAACTACCTTCTAAGGACAGTGCCCAAATATTGACACAAGCACTCATCTACACCTACAGCAAGCTGTGACATCATTGGTAGTATCCAGTCAAAGTGTGAATGACACAATGAGAACTCATGAATATTTATGAGCTTGTACATTCCATCACTAATTCTATAATGTTAGTTAACTATATTCAAATGACTGTCAGATATTGCAAGCTGAAGGCCAATGTAAGTTTGCAGCAGTACAGGTGGGTGTGTTTCAAATGTGGACAAGTCACATGATGTGATTAAATCTGTCACACTTGTCTTCATAGTCTTACTGTAAGAATTAAAAAATTGTTCCTTTGAACTTTTGAAGAGCCATGTGATGGAATTATTATTTATGTGAAGCACTACTGACCATGAAATTGGAGGGATCAGAAGTTTATTGTAGTCCTCAAGGTGAAGAAAATGCTGATGTTAATTGTCCAAATCCAAGATGCACTTTCTTGAGGGTTGAGAGAGTAAATTCAGAGAACACTCTGATGGAACTTAAACTGAGTGCAGTCTTGAAATAAAACTAGTATACACACCGTACCTTTAAGAAACAGAGTACAGATAAAACTATAAAAAACCCAGGAATATTTTCTTCAGTCATCATTCTAAAGTATGATGTATGCATACTATGGCATACTATAACGAACCACTTTTTCATACCGTTTTCCGTGAAATTTCTTTTCTCACCCTTACAGTATAACAATGAGGGAGAGAAAAGGAAATTTAAGGCAAAGAGGTTCACAATTTTTGGACAGAATGTGTCTACCATTAATTGTAAAATACATGTAGTTTCCTTTTGATCCACATAAAGCTTACTAACTTTCACCACATTTTCCTGTCACAAACTTTTCTAACAAATAAGCTCTATAATGCATCATATAAGGCATGAGCCAAGTATAAAGGTTAATATATTAAAGGGAAACAATGCACACCTTGTACAGAAAACTTGTAGCCATGATTCATAGATACATAGCAATTTAGGCAAATCAAAATACAGTGACTGGGTTAATCTTATTTTTGAGTGGGGAATAAGACTTTTACATAGAAATTAACTACACTGTAACTTTTGTGTAATTTGTTCAGATTCCAGGCTTTCATGTTATTAACTAAAGAAACATTTATTCTTGTAATTTATAACAATTCAGGGCAGCAAAGCAATTGCTTGGAATTTATTTGTGAGGGTTAATAGTTCCATCATCATACAACCCTATTTTTTGCCCACCTACATGTTATGATGAAATGTAAGTTTCCGCAATATTCTCCTTTTAAATATCTATTTTATAAGCATAAACCACCTTCAGAATTAAGCAGTTTTTTATTAAATTTGTGGCTGCCTTTTTTTCCTTATTTTGGGAACCCTCCACCTTTCACACCCCATTCCTAAACCAAACTTTCTTATCAACCTCCCAGCTTTTCTAAATATTCAAAATCAAGCATTAATAAAATTCAGTGTTACATTTACACCCAAAGGATACCACATAGAACCTGCAACCTGAAATATTCAGTGAACTATGTGTTATTTGGCCCAACTATTCATTAGTGATTCCTGATAAGATGGTCACATAGGGTAAGCATACTTGACTCCTTAAACTTGGCACTATATGAGAAATGTCAAACAGGACAGTTTGCATTTCAGGTATTGGCAACAGAATCAGAGCTACCTTAAACCAGGGACCCCCACTGGGAAGGACTCTAAACTAATCAAAATTCAAATGAGGGTGAAATCGACAAAAATTGTCAGTAAAAATGCTTTAACAATTCATGATAGAAGGAATTGTACGCCAACTCACTGTTCCCAACCTGGTGCAAGCTGGTGAATTGTCAAATTTCATTTCTTTTCATTTGCCTACGTAAATTATCCCACAAAGTGTACAGAAGTTTGAGAGAAGAGCTAGATTCAAAGGCTACAGTATAAAAATGGCAAATTACAGAGGAGTAAATTATGAACTCTGTGTGCCCATAATAGCATATTATTTTGTAATTTAGAAACACCATGATTGGCAGGAAATTGAACAAGTGTGCCAATGAATGAGTTTCAACAATCAGATCTGATTACTTTGTATTCAGGACAATTAAGTACAATCTATTGTTGCTAATAGATCATATCCTCCCAACCAACATGGCAAAATTTATTTTTACCGACAATTCGGTGTTTGGATAGAAACAATTCACATAAGAAACCATGATCCAAATGACAGCATTGCAAGTACTGTACAGGGATGTAGCTAGTCAAATCTGAGTGCCGGGTAATTGTCTGATTGTCTGGGAAAGCACCTCACCCCACCCCATGGCATCTACCCCATTTTTCAGCCATTAATTTTTCATTTTTCCCTCATTTTTCTTAAGGGAGTAAATTTAGGGCTAGTTTTAGGTCTCGGTAGGCAGATTTGTGGTGGTGGGGAGATGTGTGTTTGCCTGGAGTGCCGGGCAGGAATATCAAGTGCTGGGTGTCACCGCCCAGCGCCGCCCACTGTAGCTACATCCCCGGTACTGTATATTCTGACCTGCTTTAACAGCAGGAAACTTTGGAACAACTGCAATCACTTGTTACCAGTTGAGCATAATGTACACTTGAAACTACCCCAATGCAAAATCATACATAATGCATTCCAGGTAATTTATGAATGAATCACAGGAAGTTCTAATCAACTGCAGCAATTTAAAAAACTTGATACTGCATTATAACCTCTTCAAATTCTAATTCTATTCCATCATGATGATTGATACATCTCCCCTCAAACTCCCCCACCCCCACCTGTCCCCCATCCCATCCCTCAGGACTCCATGTAAACTCTTCACTGTTCTTGCTAAAAATACTTTCAACTTTGATACAGACTTATTGAAAGATGTTCCTTGGTCAATAGCCTATACTTTTGGCACTTTATTTCAGAGAGTAATCCAGAAAATTTTGTATCCTAGATGTCTAAGTTTTTTCTTTGGAATGTACAAAGCCATCAAAGTATACCTCCCACTGTACTAGACTATGGTACCAGTAATTTTAAGCACATGCACATTCTTTTCTTCTGAGACTCCTGTCAAGAAGTCTATGTGGTTTGCTTTAACCTAACAAGAACTTGGATACATCTAAAGAGACAAGAGAAATGTTCACTGCTGTACTGTAAACTGGCCATAAATTTTTAACTTACTGGAATCTACAAATCTTCATGGTATCAAACTTGAGTATATGGTCTCAGTAATGTGCAGTACGTAAATTACAAGCTGAACATAAAATGTAAACCTTGGGGAACTCTTACTGCAATATAAGGAGAAAACAAGATTAAAATTAATAGTCTGATGAAATAATAGAGGGTCTAGTAACTGATCACTTGTAATGGATTTTTTATTAAAGACTTCATAGAAAGGAAAGGTTTCATTCAGAAACGATTGCACTAGGACTGTATGCAATACATACTATAGAAAATAGATTGATGACATTCATATACTGTACAGGCCATCTTCAGGTTTACTGGCTTTTAAACAATAAAATTTTGAAATTATGTGCACAGAATATGCATTGTGCACTTTCATAACAATTTTAGCAATTTGATTTATAGCAATCTGGTTCATTGCAAAATGTTATGAAATATTGGACATCTGACTAGAAAAATGTTTCTGTGTACAGTAGTCAAGGACAGCTGGGGGCCGAATGTGGGTATTCAGAAACTAGCAGGTCCAGCATTTTGCAAATTTCAAATAGATTTTTGCCCAAAAGTTGGCTTAGTCAGTGCTGTAGTGTGTTTTCAATAAACAGTGCTGTGTACACCTTTCGATTTTATTTATGCCCTCAATTAATGAGAAGGCAAGGTTCCATTGGCTTAGTGAAAGTTACGCGATAAATTCATTACTGAGGCCAGTATTTACTACAAGCTGCTACACAGAGTCATGTTTTTCACATCATCTACAGTATTCAGGCTTATTGTCTAGTGTTAAAGTATGGTTTATCATATGAACTACGGTGCAACAAATCCCAAAACTTAGCTTCAGTGGGGGAACAACGTTTGAATGAAATTGGGGACTACGTTTTTAAACTGTGATACTGCCGAAAATTGAGAAAAGTAAATTCTCACAAAAATCACTACCAGATCTAAAGGTAGGCTTTTCTGCCCCAAGTTTTCCACACTTATTTATCTTGTCCATCTCATCTGTAAACTAATTCGTCCTTAAAGTACCCACCTGTATACAACTGTATAGCGAATCCCATTAGATGTGGTATATCGTACTGTAAGTAAACTTGTTTATGATACCTGCATGGGTGTCAATCCTGTGGGGGGGGGGGGGACAGGGAGACATGTCCCCCACACACATTTTGGAAATACACCCACTGACTTGAGATTTTTACACAGTAAATACTTGACAGAAGTGGCCATGTCCCCCCACATTCAAGTAAAGATTGACGCTACTGGATACCTGTATGTATTGTTGCCCTCTAACCTGGAGCATTGTTGTCTGTGCATAACCCTGTACTCCTGCACCCTATTAGCTGCACTAGTAATACATCTGTAAACTTCCACATAGTTTGATGTGTCGATATGTAATGTAATCTATCAAAATTATATAAATACTGCACCAAAAAGAAACAAATCACGAATATTCATCAAAACATGACAAAAGGTATGTCTAATTCAGGCCTGAGGATTTCAGATTTCATGGTCACCATTTTTTAGGTTACATGTTTTTTGATCCATGTAACCTAACGTAACCTATTTTTGTTGAGTCTCAAAAACGCATTTTTGCGGATTCCCAACATAAAGAAAACAACATGACTCTGTGTGACAGAATCAACTCATGTTTAGTATCAAAAGGCCACCAGTACAGATCTTGGGAAAAACTTAAAGGGGAGTGTATGACAACTGCGAATGTCCCTACCCCCCCCCCTTCACTCAGACTGTCATTGTCCTTGAACAGGTGCACCCTGACATCATCCAAACTTCCAAAGCTGCTGATGCTCCCAACATACTCAGTGTCCTCAAACAGTTCATTCTCCCGGTAATGTGCAGCTGTGGGGGATACTGGCTTAGCACTTCTGCTCCCCCATGTTTTGCTTTGATATCTTTCATTTAATAGCGATATTTATTTGCCAATTCAATGACCAAATAAAGCTTCGAAAATAAACTGTTGGTGACCCTCTTCAAAGCATATAATTCTGTGATTGAATTGATTTTCACTTACTCACAGTAACAGGGTTTTCACTCATCATCTTTTTTCAGGAGTCACAGACCCTTTAGAATAAATTTACAAGAGCCAAAATTAAAAGAGAAGGGGTCAGAATGAATTTGAGATTCATGCAACAAACTTTATTCTTATTTTTTATTTTCAGTATTTGTGATGCTTTGCCACTATCTTTTCACTGTAAGATACGATAACAAATCTGTCAATAAACAATATGGGAACTGGAAAGTGCTACATTTTGTGCATAAATTTGTAAATGTATTGAGAAAATTGCTTTCTCATTACTGATCGTTGGGGTGAAAAAGGCAAGCCGTGCGTCAGTTTGAACCCAGAGATTTTGTCTCTGTGCGTCAAAATCAAAAGTTGTGCGTCATTGGCCCGGGTGCCTGAGTCAGTGAAATCACTGCAGTAAGCCTACTAATTCCCCTTTACAAAATGCAGTAGTTCCTTTCTCCCATTCGTAGCAGTAGCCCATATTAGTAGCCCTTATTAGTGCACAATACTGCTACAAATTCACACTTTCTCATGCTCAGTTTAGATCGTAATCGTAGCCAAGCCACAGAACGAACCATGCATGCCATATTGAACCCGTTAAAAATGTTATATTTCCGATCCCAAAAAATTGGACTTTTGTGGGGTAGGATTATATGTCACTTTCTAACGCCCGAGGCTATCTCCATCGCCGAGCCAATTAATTACCCCCTTCCAACAAGCTGTATCACGTGTCATGATCTGGACAATGGCAACGCCCAGCCTTGAAGCAACTGTTGTAGAAGGGGAAAGAGGTTTTTAGTTTTAAGGAGACCAATACCTCATGTGTTAAAACAGAAATACTTAGAAGCCCGCACTTTTCAGTGCATGTACTTGGACATTTCACACCATCCTACCGTGCTTTACCTATACATACGCGTGTTTGAGTGTTTCATAATAGCAGTACCAATGCATGCACTATACAGTATATCCATACGTAAATATCTGTTCGATGCATGCCATGAAGGCTGTGCTCAAATCAATGGCGCTAAGTACAAGTGTGGGTACAAGTCAATTGAGCTACTGTCAAACTTTTGTGCACAGCTCATCAGGGTCATAAAGCCACTGTTATTGCGTGAATCATAAAAGTACAAGGTACTGTAAACTTCAATTTCACATAAATTAACATTCATGTTTTTAACATAAACAGGGTTTTCACTCATCATTTTTTTCAGGAGTCACTGACCATGGAGAATAAATTTACAAGAGTCAAAACTAAAACAGAAGGGGTCAAAAATTTGAGTTTAATGCAACAAACTTTATTCCTGCTTTATCTTTATTTTCTATATCATTACATATTATTGGGGTGAAAAGCTGTGCATCAGTTTGAACCCAGAGGTTTTGTGCCTGTGCATCAAAATCAAAAGTTGTGTGTCATTGACCCTGGTGACCAAGTCAGTGAAATCACTGCATAAAGGCACCCGCTGTAAACTACTTCAAACTACAATGTAACAACTGGGAATTTAGCGGACAAGCAGCGATTGAAAAATGCTGTAATTTTCCGTACCATGCCCAATGTTCTTATGATATACGTCAACTTCTGTACAGAGCAGGTGCGTAGCCTGATGTCTTAGTGTTTGCATGCAATTACAGACCTATACACATGCTGACTTTACTGTGCTTTCTTCGTGCATATCACTTGAACCTCTGTACAGAACATGGACATGGCCTAACGTATCGGTGTTTGTGTACATTTTGGCCCTATATCAAATGTACGATTAATGAGACTGCGAATTCGATACTTGGGTCCGTTCATTGGTAAATGAAAAAGAAGTCGGTGAAATGATCACTGGATCTTGATGTACAGTTTTTCAAGCTTGTGCATATTGCGAATATTATTGTGCATGAGCCAGTAATGCATTACACTGTTGTTTCAGAAGATGAACACCATTTAAGCAATAAACGAACGTTTATTCTGACCGTTTAAACGTTTAGGAGATTTCAACGGAAATTGGCAGTCCAACTTCTCCTCAAATTTAAAATGCTTCCTAATGAATGGTCAAATTTTACGTAAGTAACTGAAGAGTTGAGTTTGAGTGTCAAATGGGACATCGTAACCCATTTTTCAGTTATGTGGTTTGGCGGTCACGTAACCAACGTGTACATGACTGCGAACAATCGTTCACGTGAAATCTGCAGCCTGCTAATTACCCCAAATTCCATGCAACAAAGTCAAGTCAGGATTTAATGTGTTCTTACTAAATGAAGAAGTCCCACTGACTCAATGTCAAATAAAAGGGAAAAAAGTCATACATAAAACATTAATTCAGATTATGTAACTGTGCCTTGCAACACATGTCAGTTTATTCATATTAATGAAAACATAGGAGTTGAATGATCTCTGTCAATGTGTGCAGGTGTTAGAATGATTATGTTCGAAAGATGTATTCACGTCTGCTGTGACAATAATTGGAACATTGCATTGATGATTTGAAAGCAATGGTAAAGAACGATAAAATAACATACTACCAGACATGACTGAAGTTTTGTTTCTCTTAATTTTTAAACTCTCTGAGGAAATTTTTATTACTCTCAAACTATGTCATTACAATCATTAATAGATTTATGCTTGAAATCACTACAGGTCTCCAACAGATGAGCTGTAACGTAGTTTGTACATTGAAACTCCCATACGGTAGTCACGAATATAGCCAGCTGACCCATTAGACTTTATCATAATGCATGCAAATGACTTGTTGAGGGGATTTAAGGTCCAGGGACCAGGAGTGTAAATCGGCTAGATGGTGGTGTATAAGTAGGACTGCATCCAATAGGTTTAGCATGATAACTAAATCTTACACCCATTCGTAACTTAATAGTCTTGCCACAACTGGAAAAAAGGCCGTGGCCAGCCTGACGGAAACTAACTGGTTAGAAACTGAGCCATAAAACCTCATCTAACTTCAACTTTAACCCTAAAGTCTGGGCCTGCCATTATTACACTCAGCCCTCAAAGCTTGCAAGATCAGTTACCGCACAACTTGCCATTGTATAGGCCTACTACAGTAGTTATTGGGCCTCCATGATTCCAGTATGGGTCCTGCCACTGTACCTTAGGGCTGAAAACTGTTCCCTGGCCTAATTGATGTAGAATACACAATACAACAGGCATACAGTCTTGTGCATGCAAGGGTTTTGTGCACTGCAAAACTTACACTTGGCAGAGACTCCACTCACAATTACATTAACTGGCTAAATTTTATCTTTATGAATGGTGTGAAGATTTTTTTTTTTTTTTTTGGGGGGGGGCGTTGGTTTTTTTATTTTTTTTGTTATGACTCTTAGAAAGTGTGTGTACACCCGGGCTTCAGAATACATTTAACTGATACAAACTATCTATGACAGAAGTTCTAATTTGCCACAATTTTCTGCAAGGATGACTTCAACTCTATTTGATTTGAATTTTAAAAGATACTATTGAGACCACAAAATAGTTTAGACAGCTTCAAACACAGCTTTGCTTGTACATCTTTCCTAAAGGTTAAGGTATTTTAACCAATTCTTGTGTCAACATATTACCGAATAATGGGAACGGTTGCAGAACACACTTGCATCAACTGAGAGTATGAGCATTGCAAAACCACTGAACTAGAGCCATCTCCCAGCAGGGAACTGAGAGCCTTGTACAAAATTACACTTTGAAAGGTGTCTTTCACCAAATTGAAGGTGTGATAAACTGGAAAAAAAGAGATTATTCAAAAACTACTAAAGTGGAAGACCACACGATGTCAGTTAGACTTAATTAATCTTGCCCTTCACCATATGGAAGTAATGCAGCGTGACCCCCAGAGTGAGTGTTATGCTTAGTTATGACAAATTTCACTCAATGACATTTACATGTTTTGCTAGCTAGCATTCACTTAATTTTGACCATGGGTGTGCGCACAGTGTTTGTACTGTTAATATAATTAACAGTATATTGTACTTTACCAATAAGCATCTGTACAACTGAGCATATGTACCGTACCCTAATTAAAATGATGCAACAAAATTGATGTACGGAAATTTAGTTGCAAGGTCCAATCAACGTTAAAATATTATGGTAAGTCCAACACTTATGACGATTGAGCATAGTCACAGAACCCCTGCCATAGTATACCAATTGTTCCTTTATCTTCATAGATCTACAAGTATTAGAAGCATTGATCAAATAAACAGACCCATACAGTCAAGAGGGGGATGGGGGAAGGGGGTAGCTCTCCCTAAAAATTTTGGGCCCTCTTAGCAAATTTGAATTTCTATTGTCTTAAAACCTCTTAACACATTCTCACCATGGCTGAAAAAAATATTTCACTGACCCCCTGCATGTTTCCCTCCCCCCTCCCTTCCTCCTTCAGTATCTGGCCTGGCTACATGCCTGCAAGTAAATTAATATGTACATGTACCAAAAGTAAACTTTTCTGAATGCTATAATCCTTGGGCTCTGAAAGAATTATTGCAAAATATGTGAGAGCATGATAGAGTGGTTTCCAATTATTACTAAGTTTGAACCATCCGATTAAATTTAATTTGCAAACAACCTAAACTGTTTTGATTTTAACATACTGACAACACAAGCTAAAAGGAGTAGCCCAGGTTTTAGGTATAACCTATAGAAGCCTTTTGAGAAGCATGATCAAATTTTCAACCAGCAGTGTCTAGAAAAGTAATACCTTGAAACTTTATTCTGTTAGATATTGAGAAGACTATCATTTCATCTGAAAGGAAAATATACTCACCCCTTGCTCCCTGGTCACTGCTGTCTGCACTGACCATTACGACCCCTCTTCACAGCAAATCTGTCCTGTCTGTAGAACATGCAAAGTTGAATTAACCCTCTTCACACAAGTTGTCTGTTCCATTCATTGACACCAAAAGCAGTATGTAGGGTAATATGCCTGCAGCACAACCAGGCCACAATGGTGAGGACGATAATGATCACAGCCTGGTGCTGTTGTAGTGTCCTCTCCCTCTATTGACTGCTAACTTTTCACGATGGGATTTGCTGGAGTGTACAAAAGGTGATTAAGAAAGCTGAAATGATGGTTTGCTCATGAGGTATCTATTTTGCATACCAGCAATTGATGGCCCAGTATTGTGCTGTGCTATGTATATTGGCAACATGAAGAGTACAGTAGCTCCTGAGGAGGAAAAGTTGATACTGAGAAGATTCCCACAATACCAGCAAAAATTCTGACTGGGATAAGAACACTACCATACAATTGCCCAGTTACTTCCACTTGATGGTTCAATGCAGGTCAATAGTAAAGCTTGTAAAAACATGCAGAGGGATGGTTCTGGGAGTGGGCATTTGCATGGATCCACCACTGAGGTGACAAGAATCCATAGCTTTGAAAAAATTTGGAAAGGAAGGTAGCCTGAATAAATAAGCCTGAACACTCTTACCAACATCTTAAACAACATTTGTTAACACTTTGGAACAAAAATGATTCGGCAGAGATTTTAGGCCCTGTAGCTCTCACTGTAAGCAGACAACTTTCAGTATGTATTGTGTTAGCATCTTAGTAGACTTATCCATGTATATTACACATAAGGCAACTGCAAGCCCCTCCAGAGAAATGTGACTCGTGGGGAGAACCTTCCAAGTAAAAGTTGCCAGTATATTACAGATATACTGTACTTACAGTATTTGAGAGTCTTTTAACATGCCATCTGGGAGAATGTTTTTGTCATTTTTGACAAATTTGTTTGTTTGATACTGTAAAATACTGTAATGCACTTTGAAATAACAACTCTAGCTCTGCAGTACAAGATGAATGCAGCAAGCAGTACTGTAGGTTACTTGTGCAATCGAACCATGTACGTGCACTTCAGAGCTGGTTCAAGTGAGTCCTTCCATCACTTGTGATTCCACAACTCAGGTCATAATTGTATAATCAAAAAACAATAACAACAACAACAACAACAACAACAACAACAACAACAATAATAATAATACAGTTCTTATAAAGCGCCTTACACAAGAAGTCTCAAAGCGCTACAAAAACTACACAACAGGCAGTCAATAGGACAAAGTAAACAAATGAGTTTTCAAGTTAGTTTTAAATTGACCAACAGAAGAAGAGTTCTTGACAAAAGACGGTAGGTCATTCCATAATTTGGCAGATATCGTTGAAAAAGCTCGATCACCATAAGAGAGGGTAACAGATGATGGCACATTTAAAAGTGACTGAGAGCTGGAACGTAGTTCACGCAAAGGCTTGTAATTAGATATAAGATCCTGTAGATACAATGGAGCAAAACCATGGATGCATTTGTATGTGAGAAGGATTTTGTAGTTGATGCGATGCTGCACAGGAAGCCAGTGAAGATTGCGAAGAACAGGGGTTATGTGGTCACAAGATTTTGTTAATGCAACAAGTCGAGCTGCCGAGTTTTGAATTCGCTGGAGTTTTGAAATTTGATGTTTAGGTAAACCATAGAAAAGACTATTTCCATAATCAAGACGACAGGTAACGAATGCATGAATGAGCTTTTCAGTAGTTTGGGTATCCAAATAATGCCGTAATTGACCAATTTTGTGCAAAGCAAAGGAAGGGGAGCGACACATATTATTAATATGCTGAGATAAACTAAGATCATTCTGGAAAATAACACCCAGATTTTTTGCACTCTGGGCAGGCTTGATTTTCTTAGCAGTAAAATTGAGGGGGCGAACTGGTTGGTATTTGGGGGCAAAACGACTTCCACTTTGGGGCGACTGGTGGGGGGGGAAACAAATGGTGCAAACTGGGTGGGGGCAAAACAACCGGTACCCTGCAAGATTGTGGCATGGAATGTTAGGTATGTAGCCTAGGCTAGACGCGCACTTGATGGCCCACAGTCCATGAGTGCCCTACTACTAGGCCACTGAGGTTTGGTACACATGCCCAAACTGGCTTTGCCTTTTTACTATCAACCTCATTCTTGTAAAAATTAAATTAAGGTCAACAATACACACAAGGGCAAGGGTATACTCTAGTCACTGGACTATTCATCTTTGTCTCACATAGGCCACATGCCATGTTCAATACAAGCACGTATGCACGCCTAGGGTACTCTGTTTTTTAGGATAGCCACTTTTGCCAGCATTGTACATGCTTATAGCATGTTTAGCATCCTTGCTTCCACATTATGAAACTGGATGAGCAAAACATCTCGAATCTCGTGTTCTTCTTGGGCAAGCACAGGAATGTGTGTGATCGGTACTGCTCTGCATGTGAAGGAGCTGAAATGCGTGTTTCATACGCCAGATGCGTGTGACTTGGAAAGTCTGGTTTTGGCCAAAATTAGTTCTCAGTAAGCTCCACACCGATGGTGTTGCTCTGCTTAGATAGTATCGGCTGCGCAATTCTCTTGGTCATTATGAAAATCCCCTGTGCACCACTACAAACTTTCCAATCTGGGGCCTAGCCTAGGCCTAGGCTACTATGGGAAACCCAGACTCCAGAGCGACCCAAATACTAAGGCCTAGGCCTAGGTCAGCAAACTGCGGACAACTCCCAAATTGGCCTACTTCGGATACAGAACGTAGGCCTACTGTAGGCCTAATGCTAGGTAAGGCCTGTTGTTAGGCTAAGCCTAATTTAGGCAATGTGCTAGGCAGGGATGTAGCACCCAGCACTTGATATTCCCGCCCGGCACTCCAGGCAAACACATGTCCCCCCGCCCACCACAAATTTGCCTACCGAGACCTAAAACTAGCCCTAAATTTACTCCCTAAAGTAAAATGTGGGAAAAATGAAAAATTAATGGCTAAAAAATGGGGTAGGCCTAGATGCCATGGGGTGGGGTGAGGTGCTTTCCCCAGATCAGACAATTACCCGGCACTCAAATTTTGCTAGCTACATCACTGGTGCAGTGCTAGGCTGTCACTCTTCCTCAGACGACATAGCCTAGGCTAGTCCTTGAACAGGACCGTGTACTGCGCAAACAGTAGATCCTACTCCGTACCACGGAGTGCGGAGTAAAACAAAGTGTATGTAGGCCTAACGTTAGCATAGAGTCCTGTTCAAGGACTAGGCTAGGCTAAGATAGGCCTGGGCCTAGGCTAGGCCTAAGTGGTGATCTAAGGCTAATAGGCGTAGATTTTTGCTGTAGGCCTACCAGGCCTATGTGTCATGTGACGAACAGGAAAGTATCGGCAATCAGTTCTTGCCATTCTCAGGTTGGCCAACGTTTCGGTGTTCAAGCTGTCTGCGCCGACAGTTATGTGGTAGAGCACTAACGTCCCGTTAGTTAATACAGGGACAGTGCTCCAGTGCTAAGGACACCCCACACCCACCACCAGACAGTGTTTCCACACTCTAAATTCATTTTTCCTGAAACGAAAACTAAAATTTCCTGAAATCTGTTTAGTATTTCCTGAAATTTTCAATAACGCTTGTTTAATGCTAACTTTAATAGCTGACCCAGGATTTCACCCTGTTATGCCATACGTCATTTCTATACGCCACATACCATTTCCAGATTTCCCGAAATAATCCCACTTCCCGAAAATTCCCCGGACAGCACCCAGATTTCCCGAATTTCAGGTAATTTCGGGAAGAGTGGAAACACTGCCACCAGACCACCTGGCTGAAAATTATCGTCCAGTTTCTCTCACTTCAGTTTAATACCTCCAAACTGCTGGAGCACATTATTTGCAAACATTCACTGGATCACTTAGATCGGAATAATATTCTTACTCCCTTAAATCATGGCTTTAGGAAAGGTTTCTCTTGCGAGACCCAATTAATGGTCACCATGGATGATCTATTCAAATAGTATGGCAAAATTGTACAATCTCATATTATCATACTGGATTTCTCCAAAGCCTTCGACACTGTACCACATAATAAATTGTAATACAAACTCCAAACCTATGGTATTGATAGAAATGTGTTGAAATGGATAACATCATTCCCTACCAAACGTAAAATGCGTGTTGTCGTCGATGGTGAAACCTCGGAGTATGCTTCTGTTGAGTCAGGAGTCCCACAAGGGACAGTTCTTGGGCCACTTCTATTCTTGTGCTACATAAACGACTTACCTGACTGCGTCTCCTCCCAAGTGAGACTATTTGCTGATGATTGCCTCAGGCTCCTTTATAGACCCATAAAAGACCAAAGCGATCACATTGCCCTGCAGAAAGACCTGCAAAATCTAACTTTGTGGGCAAATACATGGGGTATGAGCTTTAACCCAAAGAAATGCTACCTATTGAGGAGTCGATCTAAATCTTCTTTTTTCTATACCATTAAAGACAGCATACTTCAACAAGTTAAGAACAGCCCCTATCTGGGTGTCACCATTTCGGACGACTTTAAATGGTCAACGCATGTAAATAAAATTACCGCTAAAGCAGGTGCTATGCTAGGTCTTTTAAAAAGAAATCTTAAACGCTGCCCAATGGAATGCAAAAAACTGGGATACATATCCCTAGTTCGTAGCAACCTAGAGTATGCTGCCTCCATTTGGGACCCTTACCAACAAGGGGATATAGACCGTCTGGAAAAGTCCAACGCAGAGCTGCCAGATTCATTAGTGGTAATTATACATCCAGAGAGGAAGGCTTTATGACTGACCTCCTTAAGCAATTGGAACTTCCCCTACTAAAGAATCGTAGGAAAGTCGACAGGTTATGTTATATGTATAGAATTTTGAATAACCAGCTACCAGCTGTCCCACGTGACCACTACCTTTCAGACCTTAATTCCAGCAAAAAGAAGGGTCAAACCTAGGCAATACAAAAATTCCACTTTTTTAACATAATTGAAAATCAGACTAGTAATAACAATAAAGCCCTTAAATACATTAATTGTAGAACCCCTCAATATAGGGCTTCTTTCTTCCCATCGACCATACTTGACTGGAATAAGCTAACTGATGAGGAAACTAACTTGAACGCACAGACCCTGAACATATTCAGGCGTCGTCTGACATTTTGCTAAAGCTCCCTCTCTCTCGTTCCGTTGCGTTTATGCCCTGTGGGTTCCTGCGACGTACTGATGATGATGATGAGATGATGATGATGATGATGATGATGATGATGATGATGATGATGATGATGATGATGATGATGATGATGATGATGATGACCACGGGCTATGCACCACTTGACTTGCCTTGCGGAGCTCTTCCACTTTTTTCTGAAACTCGGGCGGTTTATGTGGAAGTCCGGGTAATTTTTCGGGAAAGGGGATAATTTCGGTAACAACCCTGTAAACATTTTGCCGTCTGATCGACTTTGGCTTGCGGACAGCGTCTACTGTGACGTGGACCGAAGTCCATTGCGTTCCCGCCCGTTTGCAAATCCGTTTGAATTGAGACCAACTTTGGCCGCAAAGCTAGACGATGCGTCGGGACCCTGGTGGGGTCCAGGGGCAGCTATAAGGGGCGGCGATCTGTTAAAGTTATAGGGGGGACATCTGCTTGGGTGCATGAATGTTTTGCTCCTCTGGCCAGGGCACAGCGGCGGCGCCAGGAATTTTTAGTTGGGGAGGCTAAGGGGAGGCTGAGCAAATTTTTTGGGTGGCTCATAGCAGTGGCGTGTGCAGGATTTCGAAGGTGGGGGGGGGGGGCACAACCTGTGATGATTCCCCCTACTGGCGCTTATTTTGATGACCTTTTTTTTTTTATTTTTTTTTTTTTTTGCTTTTGTGCACTTCAATTCTTGGCGACCGACCCACGTCGGCATACTTGTGCTATCCGAATTTTCGAGGACCTTTTTTTTTTTGCCTTTTTTCCAAAACAAAAGAAATCGAGGGTCCCTCTCCCCGACGACACCCATTTTTCTGCCCCCACGGGGGCTGGTGTGTGGTGAAGGTTTGAATGCTCAGTGTGTCTGGTGTGTCTCTTCAAACTTTTTATCTTCCTCGATCGAACCCGTAAATCCCCCGACTGGGTGATTTCCCCCGACTGACTTCGGAGGTGGGGGGCTTGTGCCGGCCCCCCTTTAAACATGCTACTGGCTTATAGTAATATAATTTCCGCGTTAGCGGCAATCCGAAAGGCACAAATTGTGCCAGAAAAGTTCACTGATACTTTTAATCTTCATTAGTGACATAGAGCGGAACGTAAGGAATGCGCGCGAAGCGCGCCGAAATTTGGTGGTATATTTCATTGCCCAAAAGAAAAACCACATGCAGACTCAGGGAGTAGTGCTTGGATTTGTCGACATGGGGGCCAAGCGGAGGGGAGGGGGTTAAAGGTAGGGCTAGCGCTGATGGCTGACAAATTTTTAGGGCCATTAAAAATTCCACTTAATAAAATTGTTTTAATGAGTATTTTAAATTTTCAATTTGCTCATTTCAGTTGGGGGGCTAATGGGGGGCTGACCACTTTTTTGGGGAGGCTAAAGCCCCCCAAGCCCCCCCCCCCCTTGGCGCCGCCATTGCCAGGGCACATGGGACCACCATAGGTCCCATGTTGGGGTCCATGCAGGGAGAAACCCCTGGAAGCCAAGCGATTCGGTGCATTCTAGAGGACACAGATCACAAAGAAGTTCTCTCCAGCTGCCATTAAGCTAGTTTCACAATTATTCATATCGAAAATGTGTGTAGCAATATATTTTTTTTGCATACCCCTAACATCGGGAGGACATTTGATATTATGTCCCCCACAAAAAATGTTGAGGGACATCTCGCCCCTGTCCCCCATCATCGCCACCCACGTCTAGGGGTGGAGTAACGGTGGGGTTCCAGCCAGGCGAAGCTCTTACAATATTGCATATTAAGGGGAGGTTTCATATCATTTCATATTTATGAAATTCGATGTTAATGGCTCAGTACAACTTACTAAGGGCACTTGGTGATGTCCAGGGCAAACCTGCAGTGAGGTTATACTTAGGCTATCAAGGCATAAATATAGCATTACGTGCGATATTTACGTTTAGTTAATTTAGATATTGTTTTGTCACTCATAATGAATGTTTATCTTCGTTAGAACTGTTAGTCGGTTGTGGGGCAAGAACGGCAACAATTGCGAGCGAAGTGCGTCAAAATTTCCTTTTTAAAACATTCATTTCCCATGTTTTAAAAATCGCATTCGCGGGCAGTACTTTCAGACACCTCAATTCCCTAGCCAAATGACTCTGTTGTAGAAGATAAGTCTTATTTCTCGAATGCTTTGCAATACTCTAGAGAACACTGATTCGCTTCCAATATGATCTAAGTTTCCAAACTAGTAGCAGGCGGAAAGAACTTATCTTCTCAAAGTTAGTTGTTAAGTTTGCTTTAGCATAAGTGACGCCTGTGTACAGGTGCATTTTGTAACACATTGACTGTTGCATGAAACGATAACATGAGATACCGTCACTAAACAAGAAAATAGAAAAAATAAATATGGAATTGAACTGAAGGTGAAGGCGTGAAAATTAAGGTAGGCTATGCGAAAGACTTGTAAAGGAAAACAATTAAAAAAGTCAATCATTCGTCCTTTCACAAGTTTACCCCACCTATCTTATTCTATAAACCTTCTTTTGGATCGTTTTAAATTCGATAGGAAACAGTCTGTCGTGTACTCGCTCGATCCATTACGTTGCGTCTTGTCGTCGCATGTTTGTCGCTGTACTTTTGCCAAGAGTGCTATCGGTGGATGAGCACAACAGTCCCTAGTGGCGCTGCCATGCAGATTTGGCGGTTGGGAGGAACCACAGAAGACGTCGTAATCCCACCCCACACAAACCCAGAGAGTCATAGGCGTACGAGGCGGGGGCAGGAGGGCAGAATGCCCCCTAAAAAACTGCTTAGGTCGAAAACTCGGGCAGGAAAGAACAGAAATTCGGGCACAGAATAGGCTGGTGAAACTTCGGCAAAGGTGAAGTAAAAGTGAAAAGATTGCCCGAATTCTCTACTGAGTTCCCGGATTTTTGATCGAATGCCCGAAAAATGTGCAAAAATTGTCTCGCTTCGTGCGCATGTAGTTTTTTGGTGATCTATTTTATGCACCTGAACTGCAACGAAATTCGGGCAACTTTTTGAGATTCGGGCAAAAACTTTTCTGCCCACCAAACTGGAAAGGTCCCGTGAGCCTGTGCCGAGAGTCACCTCTGACTTGCTGTCGGGTGTAAAAGGGAGGGTACCCCTCCTTTTTGAGAATTTTCTTTTCATTTAAGGTGGCTTACATACAGAATTGTGCTAGTATCTGGCAAACTGTTTCGAACTAATCATCTGTTAAATATTCGCATGCATAAATTAGTAAATTGTTCTTAATATGGGCTGGGTGTAAGGGTGAATGTGCCGACAACCCCTCCATCCCGAAGAATTTTTTCTTTAGATGCAAAATCGTTATGTCTTTTGCAAAACTTTGAATAAATAAAATCTAATTAGTTAAAGTTTTCAATTTTCATGAAATATGTCTTTCCAAGAGTAGAGGAGGGCGGAAGAAACCCCCCTTACCTCTCGTTATTTCCCACAACGCTGTACTCCTCTCTTATCACGTTATACGCATACGTACAATCAGGGAGTATTACGGATTGGCTTAGAGACCCTATAGTCCCACTATAGGGTCTCTAGATTGGCTTACTGTAGAACACTCATTGACGAAAAATGAGTATCCGTGATCTCGACGGTGGAGCTCACTGGCGGAGGCCGTTCTATTCAGCCAGTCTAGAACGAGACTTCGCACGTCAGGTTGTTCGGTAGTTAAGTTGTCCCTTGGGGACGTATAGCTCCTTAAGGGAGCAGAACTCCTTTGGGAGTATTGTTTGGTTTTCGCCCCCTGGCTCTTCTCCAGAAAGTTGAGGGGACTTAAAAAAAGAAAAACTCATTGACGAAAAATGCGTTGAATACGTTTAGGATAATGCATGTTGATAATAAGTGCAGCATTGAAACTATATAACAGTGCAGAGTGTGCAAAAATTTTCATAGATTGCGAAGGATTTTGAAAACGTTTGATAGTTTTGAAATGATTTGTGATAGGAAATGATTAAAATAAATTCATTACTCAGTAGAAAGCACACCTCTTCCTATACCCCTCTAATCATCTTAGAAGACCTATAAAGCAAAACTTTGGCATATCAACCCCTTAGATTGCAGAAATTTTCACCCTTCAATTAAATTTTGTTATATACAGTTCAATGCAGCTATAGCCGTACCCTAAGCGCATATATCATTATGTTCACGTCCATACTATGTGCGAGAACATACGGATACAGGCGCTTAGGGTACCATTAGATCTGTAGACAGGCATCATTGGTGTTCGCAAACATTCCGACAACTCGTCGTCTTCGTCGAAGCCTCGAGGTGTTCCCCCTCCCTTCTGAGAGCTTGGCCGCAGCCCCCCGTTGGTCGAACCCTGGCACCACCCCTATCAAGTCTTCTGACTTTCTTCTGCATGTACAACGGAAGCAACCTCTCACTATTTTCGTAGCCTAATTTGTCAAACATGGATATGCATGTTCGCCTTACTTCGATTTCTTTTTGGTAAATAAGTATATCAAATTGTAGGACCTTGGGCCTAGTTCAGAAAAATTATATTTTTCACTTATGGAAACACTCCCTGGAGCGTCGGCGGAACAGTTAAGAATTCATCACCCAGAGGTAGCTTTGGGTAGGACGAGATAGGATAAGACAACCGAGGGCGTGCTTTCTTTTGATCTTTTAACTTATACTTCCCCGGTATGTGCTTTTTTTAATCGTTTCGCTTATCCATATGAGGAACAATCCGCAGTCGGAGCGTGGGGGCTGGAAATCCACAGCCCTCACTTATTTTGAAGTTTGAAGGTTTTTGTCTTAAAACCTAGAAAATTATCTATAAAATATAAAAACTCCTGAGATGAATGGTTCAACCGTCTATGTCGTAAGAACTTTTCGACGGCACTCAGCTGGAGCGGTTGGTAAGTCGAAACCAAATGAAAGCATGGTGCTTTTCCAACAGTACAACCCTGGCTAGGACCAAGCGCGTAGCCAAGGGGGGCGAAGGGGGCAGCCGCCCCCTGGAGCATATTTTTTGCATTTTTTCATGATTATTTTTTCAATCTGTCAATATTGCTAGTGTTTCCCCTATTTATATGAGGTAAATAGGCCTGGGAAGTACCATTTCCAGTGATCTGGGAGGCATTTTGGGCCAAAACTTTCTTGCGCTTAGCGCCAACCCATTTTGGCGCGGAACGCTGAGAGTCTGTCTATGGGCTTCGCCCCTCCCCCCTTGACAAATTCCTGGCTACCCCCTGACTAGGCCAGAGGCTAAACTAAGGCTTTTTCAATTTTTAACCCAGAGATTATTCTTGGTCTCCCTTGAGTAGATTGCCCCCACCAAGATGACCTTATGGATATCCTATTTTTTATAAATTTCGATGGATGACCTACCTTCCTGGGGATGACTATGATTGAAACCGTGCTTTAGTACCGTGCATTTTGTCCCTTCCCCGTTATTTACTGTAATTATAGTATCACGTGATAGATGACTTTGTTTTTATGTTATGTGTTCGCTGGATAGCAGGGGGGTAGCTAGGAGGAGGCTTGGAGTGCAAGACTCTGCAAGTCTCGCCCTGCCCTCTGTAGCCCCAAATGTATCACTGAAGAGCGAAAAACATCCCCCGTCCCTACGTGAAAGGTCGATAAACCGCACTCCCGAAAAAATATTGTGGGGGCCAATCTAAGGAACAAAAAATCGCAGAACTTAAAACAGAATTATTTGGAAAAGTGTTGGTATTCCTAAATCAAATATTTATAGGCTACAGGTGGGTGACGGGGACCAAATACCCCTACTTTTGAAAGCCTGAGCTTATTGTCCCTTCCACTTTTCTCCAGAACCCTAAAGAACATGATGTGAACATGTTTGATTCTACAGCTTGCAACACAGCTGATTCAATGGATTAAAACTGGAAAATGCTGAAGATACCCCAGGTTATACCATAAATCATCTGACCTCACTTTTTCCAGGAACCTTACATAAGCCCGGGATTCGTGGCTTGTATGGTTTCGCTAATCGAGCTTGAAATATAGTTCTAGTCAAATTCGACCCCCCCCCCCCAAACTTTTGAAAAGTTGTTGACTCTCTTGAGGCTATGTATTTCAAACGGACAGTTAATCAGTGGTCGCCCTCCATACGTTCGTTCGTAGTTGGGCGTTCGGATGACCCTACCGGCAGATATCGATGGTCGGTTTCGAGTTAGCACGGAACAGAATATTAGAAGTTTGTGGTTCAATAATGAAATACTGCCCCTTTTCTCTTTCTACACATGCGATGTACAGGGAACATTCTCTGTCTGTGATTGATTGACCCTTTAAAAACTAGTTATTCAAGATCATTGCTCAGTTCTTTATCCAAATATTACGTTTTGGGGAAAGTGATAATGTGCTTGGAACACGGAGTTGTCAACTCCCTGCTTGGAACAGCAATATTTTTTCAAAACGATAACAGGCCATTAAACAGGGACGGAGGAAGCGGGTGGACAGTGTGGACAATGTTCGGAGGCCCAGGGGTCCAGGGGCCTGACCAAGATCACTAAAAAAAGTTTTGGGTATCGGGCCAGGCTGTGATGCTCAATTTTTCTTTGGGGGAGTTTGGGTTTGGTTTTGGGGGCCCCTACTGTTCCTTGTCCATGTGCTCCAGAGGGTGTTGTTACGCCCCTGCTATTATAGACTCTGCCAGTTAGACGTAGAATGGCCACGTAGGTGCTAGTCATGCAATTTTTTGTCTTCAAATTGTCACCAGTCCTGTAATTTGACATTTCAATTTCATTAAATATTCATTTTGAACATTCTGTGGTGTTTAATGACAAGTATAGAGAATACGATCAAACAAGAGAAATGTCAACATGTGAGAGGTAAAGACTGTGACAAGTCTGAAATACGACAGATGTGTGTCGCTACTATAATTCGCTCGTAAGAAAAAAACAAGGAAAAACAAATCACATTGCACGGTAGGAATCATCTTGGAGTCTCATTTTGAAACGACTGAATGACGTGAAGTTTCACCAAATTTTTCTTTTGGGTGGGTTTCGTGCTCAAATGTCAATGTAGTTACCAAATTATTTGTGAAACGACCACCAAGGGTTATGCTCACTAGACCGCCAGGTTCACTAGATCAAAGGTTCCATCACTAGACCGAAGGTCTGCCAGACCACAACTCTACTTCCGGTTGTAGGAAGGGTTAGATATCGGGTTATATAGAGAATTGGCATAGCTTCAGGTAGTTATGGGGTTTGGGCCAGGATTAGGGGTAGGTTTTGGATCAGGTTTAGCATTAGGATCTTCTGTCTAGTGAACCTTCGATCTAGTGAACCCTACCCCTCCCTCCAAGAACAAATCCCGAGCAAAAGTCATGGCTCTGTAGGTCGACTGCGTCTACAACTTTTTTCTTGTTAACTGAGATTTCGTGTTTCAGTAATACATACTTCCATTGAAAAGGTCGATGTTCATAATAATTATCGTTTTTACAGTGCGTGTATATCGTAAAACACTGAATGGCGAATGGTTCGCGATTTCAGTGATTATGTATTAGTTTCGTTTTGATAACACACTGAGTGATTTTGAAAAATAATTTCCGACTAGGCCTAAGTAGGCTCTTCTTGGAAGCAGGGGCGTAGCCAGGTTTTTGGTGTGAGGGGGCAAAGTCGACTCATCGTCCCCATTCTTGACCGCAGTCCTGGGGGAGGGGAAATTTTTTGCTGCCCCAAAGGGCTTAGATGCAAAATGTTGCTTCTTTTTATACTAGATCCCAGTGTTCTCCACAGGGGTTTTTTAGACGGACGCAATTGTGGCGCCAGGATTTGCCCGAAGGGGGCCAGACTCCCCAACGGGGAGGCCAGCGACCTGAATCCCCGACAGCCCCGATGACGTCGAGGGATTGGTGAGGAGGGATTTGAAGAAAACCTGTGTACTATACCATGTCATTGCGGGGCATATATATTACATAAAATGAGTATATACTAAAGGAACATAGATTTACCGTTTTTATCCGGAATCTAAATTGTGAAATTGCAAAGCGCGCGAAATTTTTTTGGGTAAGCCTACACTAAAGAGAATCTGTACTTATTTAAAACTTACATAGGTCAATTGTTCGAACAGGTGGGCCCTACCAGACATAACTTACATTTTACTTCCCTCCTCGGGTCACTAGTCGTTCCTCACGACAGGCATAAGAGAACATTAACTAGGTTTACGGAAATGAAATGACATTGGACTATATTTAGCTATAAATAACGGAACTGAGGAAGAGTGGGCGAAGCGTACCAAAAATTGTAGGTTTTATCTCAGAAATGATCCTTTTGAAAGCCAAAATAAGTAAACCGACCAATGATGGGTGGCGACAGAATTTTCCCGAACGGGGGCCATGCCCTCGAACCCAAGTTCCGACAACCCACTATACGTCATGGTGAGAAAGGGATTTAAAGGAGCTTAACTATCCCATGCCATTGCAGGGTATATTTTGCATAATATCACATTATCACTTAATACTTCAAGAGCCAAGTTGCGCACTGATATCGTTCTTTTGAATCTGAATCATCAAACTGCAAAAAGGGGCGATGCGCGCGAAAGTTTTTGGTAGACTTCCACAAAAAAACATATGCAATCATTAAGAATAAAAAGAAAGAAAGAAAACTGTAGGGGTTGAAGACCGTATCGGGGATAACATACATTGTATCGAAACCACCTGGACTCGCTCACCAACTGACCGCACAGTATGACACATTAGAGAACAGCAACTATAGGCATTGCGATATGGGATGAAATTTACGACCTGTACACAAGCTGTGTACTCTGCCTACATGTTACTTGGTAATTACGTGGACAGGACTTGTGCTATCTAGCTATGTGGAATGGAAATATTGAAGAAAATGGAGTGACCCTACAGCGCGCGTAGCGCGCCGAAAATTTTGGGTTCTTATTAGAGAAGTTGTCCTCTTGAGAGCAAAAAACAGGTAAACCGTTGGGGCGACTGACGCCTTCGAGGACTGCATGCTGTATCGTATCGACTTCCCCGACGAAACTGTAGACATTCCCCCTGACCCCACCTGGCGCCACCCCTGGAGGGACGGCCCGCCCTCCGAGTGAAAATGACATTGACAACCAATACTTTTTCGGGATTTTTTTTATTTTGTTTCGAAATCAGGATTTAAGGTTCGAAAAATAGGCAAGGATTCAGTCCCCAAGGCATAACCTGTTGAAAAAAGGAGAAAAAATCCGGAACACTGTTTCCAGACGAGATGACATCATTAATATCCAAGGTTTTGATTGACTTTTCGGGGCCTACTGCCAATACGTCCTGCATAAAATAAATATGTCATCCGTCCTGCTGCGGATTCCACCGTCATTACTCCTCCCCGGACCTAGATCCCTACCACTCCTACTCCGCCCTACCAACTCCCCATCCCTCCCTGCTCTCGCCGATTTTTCTTTTTTCTTTTTTTTTTTGCTTTCCTTCATTTTTCAACATCGCCATTGCGTCCCCAAAATTTCTGTGGGGGGGCACTCTGCCCCCCCTGCCCCCCCTCTGGCTACGCCACTGCTTGGAAGCGTAAATTTCTAAAACATGATATCACACACTGACGAAAATTAATGTTCAGAAGCAATTTACAAGGTATAGGGAATTCCATTTCCGGTAAGCAAGAAGGCATCATTGGTATAAAATTCCTTCGTATATGCTACTTCTCAACCAGAGACTACCTCACCATAGTGTCAATATTAACTACCCCCCCCCCCCCCGCAAAAAAGTAACTTCAGTCTCCACAATCACGGATGGTTTTTAACAAGTACAGTGGTAGCAATTTAAGTGCGTTCCAAAAAAGGGAACCAGTCTAATGAAGAATCTTCATATATACGGGCCTGGTGTAAGAAGTACGAGCTAGAAGAAGTAATTATGTGACAATTCTAGTAAAGGCCTATAGTTTTTTATTTTTAAAAGTGACGTGTTACGTTTTCTCCTGACAAACTTCAGTTAAACAGCAAATTTTATACACTTTTACTGGGAACTTCGGTGAGTACGCCCTCTACACACTCTCTATATACCCTTTCAGTCTATATACACTGTATATACGGTACCTTCAGCTTAAGTTTCATTCTCGGAATGAACGAATTTTAGTGGAACCCATATACTGTAGTTCAGTTGTCAGGCAGCCTCATTTTATCAGAACGTGTAAATGTACTAGAACGTGTCCCATACTGTCATTAAAGATACTTAAGAATGACTTAGGCTTAACTGAAATATGAAACGGTTACTTAATTCATGACTTGTTGTGAAATTTGCATTGATTTCTAGTTGTGGGACGGTCGGCAATGTAAAAGCAGTGGAAGTTTCCTTTTTCTCACAGTAGTGAACCTGAAGCAAATATGTGACGTCACATCCACACAAAAGCCGAGAGTTTTGAATTTGTTTTAAACTTTGCAATCAATTTTCTCCTCAAGCGTTATTCTCAATGTTTTCGTATTATATGAATTCAGAGACATGGGATTACGTTTATTTTACATTCCTCGTAGAAAAGCCACGTCCCTATTTTTTTAAGTTCACACAACGGAATTCTTAAAGAAAACACAATGTAATGTGCATCAAAGTTAGGAGGTAGTATAACTATTGCTTCCCTCAAATTAAGCTTAGGTTGAAAACGTAGTTACTTCATTTGCCCCTTTGATTCGCTACGACGAGTCAGTCGAGGATCCAGAAGGGACTTACCCAACCAAAATTTCACCATTAGCTTTTTTTTTTTTTTATTTTTTGTTAGAAAAATACATAAGGTACAATTTAAAGTTTATGCAAATTTATGATTGCTAAGAGCTAGAAAATCACATCTAGCTGATTGAAATTTCAGAATTTCTCAGAAGGAAGACCCCAGGCCTCGTCTTGGCCATTTTGTTGGATACCGCCCCATGACAGTAAGGCCGCTTAGCTTTCTTCCGAAATTGCAGAGCGGCCATTCTGCTTAGTCGGATAGTGCAAACATTCTTTGTTTACTTTTCTTTCTTGCCAACGAAAGCGTACGCAGGACTTTTATCCAAACTTCGGTGCTTGCTTGCAAGAACATGGCATGTACTTTGCTAGAATGTAGCAAGTTTTCTTCCAGAATGAGGGCTGCAGACTCTTTAGCCGCCCGCCTTATAGCCAATGCTTGCCAGCTGTCGGGAATTGCTATTGACAAAATTCTTCCAAAGGAGGACAACAGGTTATTTACGTAGACCATTTGGACGGGTAGCGTGCTTTTGAAATAATACTAGACCTTGATAAGAATGCAAGATTTTAACTGAAAACTTTTAGTACTGGAGAAGTCTCAAAAGGTACGTTCACACCAAAACCGAAATCTGCTGCATTTTGGGGGCGGGACGCAACTTTGTTATCTCAGAACGAATGGGGCGATTTTCTAAATTTTCATCGGAATATAATTGCCCCTATTTCTCCTGGGAAAACAATTTCCGCGTCCCGCCCTCAAAACGCAGCAGATTTCGGTTTTGGTGTGAATTACGCACCTTAACAGAAGGGTCTAAGCTCAAACCAAGTTTCGATATGTTAGAGGGGTAATTATTCTAAGCATTCTGGTGAAATTTGCATTGAAACCTGATGTGGGGTTCTCAAGATATTAGCAGTTAAAGTTGTCACATTTTCAACACAAAGTGAATTTGAAGCAAGCTTATATGACATCGTGGCCTCACAATAATGAACACTCTTTTGTTTTTCTTTAAACTTTACAACCAATTTTCTCCTCCACAATCCCATGTTATGGAAATATGATTGCATGAGAAGCATGGAAATTTTACAAACTTCACATTCCCCACGGGGAGGTCCTATCCCTTTTAACTCCAAGGTCAGCACAACAGACTGAAAAAAAAACAAAGGAAACAAATCATTTTTCATCAATGTGAGGAAGTGATATAACCCCTATTTGCCTCAAATTCACTTTGGGTCACAAATATAGTAACTTCAACATTAACTTAAATTTGAAAATTAAGGTTTTGCTTAAACCCTCCCTTCAACAGACCAGTCGAGATTTTTCGCATTCGGTATTGAAAATATCGGGATTTTAAAACGGTGGAATGGCGTCTACTGAAATGAAGGTGGCCTTTCTTTTACTGCCAATTAATTAGTATGTCCCGGTCTCTGAAATGGTGGGAAAACTTTGTGTGAACCATAGTCGGAGCAGAACTTCCGGGGAATGAGTGGCTTGCCACAGGGGGAGATTACCCCCTCCCACCTAAAAAAAAATTGTGGCAATCATATGGTCTCCATTTATCAAAACGTAGCATATAATAGGATATTGTCATAACATTATAGGAAGAAACATTCCTGTCATCTCATAAATGCCACACATAGGTCTACTTTTTTATCTGTTTATTGGGCTTCTTGACCACTGGTCATATGGGTTAATATTCCGCACCCCGATCAAACATAACTCCTTGCGCCTGCTAAATTGATTCGGGGCTGGCTGATTTACCCAGCAAAATATCGTCTGGGTATGATTTTCTGTAACCTGAGTAGATAGTCCCGGGCAATCTACCCAAGGGAATGATCAAATTTTTTACAGCACTTGAATAAAATTAATGGGGGTTGGGGTAGGCCCCAAAATGCCCTAAATGACTGCCTGCCCGAGGTTTACATATGCCATCACCTCTGCCCAAGACGCTTACTAATTCGCACCTAAAAATCATACGTGAATGAGGGCGCTAGTCAATTAAATTGTACTAGATCGATCAGTCGCTCCTAAAAGACGAAATTTTGAGTGGTAAGCTGACGGCGTAATCAAAGCAGCACCCAAAGAACGATTACTGTTGCTGACTGGTACCGAGCAACACTTTCATCATCGAGGCTTTTCGAATCTTTCCCTTACAACTCACTCTTGGCATTTGTTCGCAAACTTAGTTTTAACTAACTGTATGAAAAATTTTGATCAATTTGAGTTGAAAGCGTGAACGATGTACTAAGAACGACAATCTGTTTCACGGGTACTAATAGCAGGGGTGGAGCCAGGATTTCCCCAACCGTAATGGGGGGTCCTCAAGGGGGGGGGGGCAAATTTGACGTAACAGCTTGCAAAATTTTTGACGCTCAAAGTGCGCCGGAAATTGGAAATTTGGCTGTTTTATTGAAGAAAAAATGAACATTTTGGATGTTTATTATGCGTATAGAAATTTTGAATTTTGGGGTTTTAAGCCATATATTTTGGGTTTTTATGTAAACAGATATGTGAAGTTCAGGTTTTGTATTTAAAGGGGCTCCTTGAGTTGATGTCGATTATTTTGTGACGAGTTTGAAGGGAATCATTGCATGAGAATGCTTCTAATTAGCCTCATTGCTCATGTTTCACTTCCTGTAGTGACCAAAAATGTGAAAAATTGTAGTTTTTATGGGTTTTAGAGCTTGCAGTTCACCAAGCTTGTCCAGGCCCATGATAGACCAGCCTCTCTTGAATAAACAACACTTATAAACAATTGTGACCTTCAATCACAGCAGATTTTGGTTTTAGGAGTTGCAAGCCGGTCAATGCAGTTGGGATAGGCCTCCTCATTGGTTGTCTTTAAACAGGGGTTGCATATGATTAATATCTAACTGTAAAAAGTGTCTCGTCACAAATTTGCAAGAAATGATTTTAATCATTAATTACCCTATCATTACCATTTCAGTTGTGTGTCAGATGTGTAGAATCTCTTAGTTTGACCATTTTCTATCAAGATGTGAGTAAACTTCAACAGGTGTGATAAAAAAAATCAAAAATTACGTGAACCAACTAAATGTGCCCCTTTAAGAAATTTGAAAATCTGGAATTGTTATTCGAGAATCTGACCTCCTTGAAAGCAAAATAAAGGAGCTTAGATCATCCGGCCGGGAGACTGATGGAAGTCGGGGATACCATACTTTATTATACCCTTTGTGGCTTCCACGTCGAAGGGGCATCCTTTCCCGACCTGAGTATGGCCCCTGCCCACACTCCAGGTGCTACCCACCCTGGATTAAAGCGTGACGAACGTGAATCTGGAGCGCCTCTGATGGCACTTTGGTTCAAAGATAAATTCGGCTAAATGGTAGATGTTCCAGAGGCAACATTGATTCGTTTTACTTCGAATATAAGGAAGCTTAAGACCTACCTGGTTTACATTAACGTCATGCTCTATCTTATAATATGAACTTTTTTCTTTTTTAAATTGAACCTCGTGGCCCCTCAAATCGCGGGACAACGTGACATTTGGCCATAAGATGACCCTGCCACGCTAGTTAATTACCAGCCATAAAATTCCGTCTAATTTAAAAAATACGACAATTAACCAACCCAATTACTCCATGGACCAAAATTGTCCTGGACGCAGTGGCCATTGTGGTAAATGTTCCGGGGTATCACCTACTCGTCTGGCTGGGATTTTTCGAGATTGCCTGCCAGCCAACAGGATGCAAGGCGACATACTGTTGACTATAGCAATGTGAACTTGGTGTGACCACTTACAATTTTGGGAAAGTTAAAAGAGTGCATGTATCCCTCAAAATGGCCAACGCACAATAATTCCGTCTATTATTGTCCCTATGGACATCTGGCATGGCGTGTGAACCGTGCACACCTGCTCGCGAAGCGCGCCAAAATTTTCATTAGGAATTACTTTCCATGATACAAGATTGCATACAGGCTCCGTCTTTGCTTAGACACTTTTAGTGTTCTAACTAAACGAGCCTCCAAGAAAGCACGTCTGAGTTAAACATGCCAACATTCGATGTGTTTTGAATTCACTTTTTCTTTATATATGTCTTGTCTGGTGTAGAGAAAAACCGGAAAAGCGCTCCCCTTTGCGCTCCTCCAATGAATCCTGTGTGCCTCCGTAATCATGCCTGTGTAAGAGAATCATGGAGCTATTGAAGTGAAGGTAAAGCGCCGAAATGTTGGTATGTTGTGATTGATTTGTGATAGAAAACAATTACAATAGGCAACATCTAACCCTTCAGCCGAAAAGACCTCATCCTACCCTTACCAAAAAATGTAAATCAGAGGCTTTCGGCCTTTCACCTTTTTGGCCGAAAATCAATTTGGCACACGTGCCTCTCTCCTTTGGGTGCTACTGCCACTGACTTCATAAGAAAGTGAGTTTTTTCTAATTTTTGTTGTAAAACGATTCTTTGATTTTAAAACTGATCAGTATAATATACTATTTTTTTACAATCATCTTGTCTGAACACATGATGGTCTTGTAAATCCTTGCTTCATACCGGCGACGTCCCCCATCCCCTCTCCATCTTTCTTGTTAAATTTCCTTTTATACAAGTTGTTTTTTTTTTCTCACATTTTTTTCGTTTGTCTCGCTTTCATGTTTTTTATTTCCTTTCTTTTTTTGTTATTGTAAATTCCCTCCACTCCTTCTATTTTCTGTATCATCATCCCGGCCAGGGGGTGCGCTTCCCCAACACGCCCCCTGGGTACGGGCCTGTAAGAAATGTTTAACTGTATTTTTACATTCCAAAAGTTCGTCCATTACATTAAAAAATAAAATCCTCATGAGTTGAGGCCAGGAAGAGAAGCTCTATGAAACTTTGGGATATTTGCAAATTGTTGTTATTGGAATGAAGCATTTAAATAAGACCATGTATGCGGTCTTAAAATAACCACACAATTTAAAATCTTCAATGCAACTTTTGAAAGCTTCCGGCCACATTTCTAGCGGGGGGTCTGTTTTATATCCCACCCAGTACACTTTTTAGTAGGAAAAACGTTCCCACCCCTTCCTCCGATCCCCTTCCCTGGCCCCAGCCCTTGTACTGGCGTGTCACTGTCAGAAGGATGAATGACAGGGTTTTGAATAGTCCTTTGGATTCTATTAGAGCTATCTTTCTAGCAAGAAATATGGAAATAGCTTTACACAATGTGTGGCATGTGCCCGCGAGGCGTGTGGAAAAGCAACGCAGTTTTAAATGCATCTTAGCATGTTTTGATACATTTCACACGGCAAAAGCAACCCATACTGTAGTTGCGTCCACTGTCAGTCAGATCCATTCTTACTCGTGATGGTTTCGTGTCTGCCATTGTTTCCCAAACTCTTTACGAAAGTGAAGGGTTTGCCCCCCCCCCCCTAAATGGAGGTCATGATAACGGCGATAAGGGGGAATGAAAACTAAGCCATCCTGTAGAACCGCTCCCAGCTGGATCCTTGCAAGCGCTTAGGTCGTAAGATTGTAGGTGCCAGACCATCGAAGGAATAAGCCCCCGGGGTGCCTGCCAATCTGAGGTTACTGGGGAAGATTTCCTCAGGAAATATTTCAAAATGCCAAGCAAATATCTGTGTCTTTAGACCGGGTAAGAGACGCGTGGTCACGTGAGTCTCTCCCCCCAAAGGTATAAAAAACCAAAGTAAAACTGGGTGAACATGCAGATGGAGGGGGTTTGCCTCGAGGGACAGGGTGGTTAACTGAATTCAGTTAAATTAGTTACTAATGAATTGCGTTCCGCTACGTTGAAAACATTTGAACGTAACCGAACCTTTCAAACATACAGAGTAATAACCTGCCTACAGAGGGGTTTCACCGATGTCACGTGATCACGCGTCTCTTTGGTTTTGAAGGGCAAGCGTCCATTATGTCAAAGTAGTTTCTATTGTTATGCCGTGCGCGTGTGCTGAAAATACGCTTACTGCGTGTTTTGCCCTTTAGTGCCTGGGAATCCCTCTGACGTGACGTCACATGAAATCCCTCTATCTCCAGTATCTAACTTAAAGTTGCACATTGAGTTGATACTGATAATTTTGTGAGGATTTTGAAGGGCACTACCACATGACAATGCTTATAATTAGCATAATTATTCAAGTTGCCCATGCAAAAACTAAAAAACTGGAAATTTTTGGACCCATGATTGTAATGGTCATCATGTGCAATTAATACTAATGTAAAAAAGTGTCTCGTCACAAATTTTTGAAAACCGAACTGAATCGTTAATTAATCACTCCGGAAAAGTTCATTTGAACGTAAGGTATGGGGATGGTCTTAGTGTGACCATTTGTCATTTGCACCTGAAGAAAACTTGGCAGGTTTGCAAAAAAAGGGGTAATATTACGAACCAACTCAAAGTGCCTCTTTAATACTTCCGTGCACTAGCAGTCTTCTAACTGGGAAAGGATCTTGAAGTCATCTTTTTTTTTGAAAATTTGCCAACATGAAATAAGATTAAGGTTAAAACCATGTAGGTAATGTATTCGAAATGTACGTCACCGAAATTAAGAGTCCAGTAATATACTTGGATAGTTACGGTACTCGGGTATAAGTTGAAATTAGGATTATAATTCTTTGTTTTACTCGTAAACTAAAGGTCGCAGTACTCAAACCTACTCAACTTGAGTGACCAACGGCAATACCGTGTTAACTGTTTTGCTACAATATTTCGAGTCGGTGGTTTCGGAATCATCACTCATACATACAATTGTCCTAAAATGTATCTTCAATTACAACAAAATAATATCTTCAAAAATTGGCACAGCACATTACCCACAGTATCCGATTCAATTTTTCAACGAAGAATCCGGGACATATTATTGGTTTTGGCAGAGCAGGTATTTGTATAGTATTAAAGCAATGCTTTTGCTGTTTTGTTAGGGCCATTTCTTGTTAATTATTTAATTTACTAGAAAAGGTGGAAAGCCTTAGAAGAAAAATTGCACACAAAACAAGGATTACCCTTGCGATCAACGGTTTTCTAATTTATTTGAAAAAGCAACTTGCTTTACAAAAATATATTACACAAAAATAGAAGGTACCCTAGCAGAAAACTGACTTGTATGGTTAACGTATAAGACTTTAATATTTATTTCTCAGTTGCTGTTAATGTTTGTGATAAATTGACGTGCTGAAATGCACTGAATACCCATTATGATGTCCACAGCAATGTCACTAAGTACGTAACAAAGTTGGCAAATCAAGTTTAACAGGTTTTGTGCCACCGCTATAAACGTAATGAAATTGGAATCGTAATTGTACCGTTATAACACATGCTTTGCACACACAGATTTGAGCATTATGGTCTAAATGGCTCGTTTTACTCGCTAGAGGGAGTAATTCACATGAAGAAAATATTAAGCCGTACGTGATTAGTAATAGCAAATATAAGGTCTTAACAGCGCCACCTAAACATATTTCTCAAGCCAAACATAACCATTATAAGGACGAATTGTGAGACACACATCAAATACTTGTCATACTTTGAACTATAAATCTAAAACTTCCACCACGCTAACAATATACAATCAAATACTAATTGGCAGTTCCAGTTGCTCCTCAAGGCACAACTGTGGTAAAGAAAGCTGTAGGTGGTGTGAGAAATGGCAACTATAATACCATATGTAACAACAAGATGTAGGACCCATGGAAAAAAGGAGGACCAGTCCTGCTGGTTCAAACCTACAAACCCTCCCTTTTTAGGTTTGCAGTGGAACAAGTTGCAAGAAGGTCAAAAGATAAACGGTTGGTATTAGCATTCAAGTTGCATTCCACACAATTACCTTTATCTAAACATTTTCTGAGGAATAGAGGAGAAAAGTTTTAACGTGCTTCATGTGCATACATCACTGTATTTATACTCTAAAGGCTGGCTGGCTTCAAGCAATAATTCCTACTTTTCAACCCCTCACTTGTAAATCTTCCGCAAAACTCACTAGAAAAAATTCCGCCCTAAACAGTTCTACCCCAACGTGCCCTAAACATTTCTACCCCAACGTGTAACACTGAGGTATTACGAAATCATCTTATGTACGTGGCATATCACTGAAAGAATGTCAATCAAACGAAACAAAGCTGCACTCGCCGAGTTAGTCAAGTTATTGCAATCAATGCACTGTGCTCCCTTTAGTCACTACATATTAAATCACTTGCCCATAATCGCAAATAAAGTTCTTTACAAAAATTAAAAAAAAAGGTAAAAATGAAAAAAAAAAAATGACAACTGACAATTGTGAACGTCATTTGTGCTGCAAATGTTTTACATGAATGGTTTTAACTACCACGGAAACGATACGAAATAATTGAAGTGAATTATTACATTTTTCATCATGCAACCTAGGCCTATTTGCAATGCATACAGAGGACCCTATGAATGAGATGATATTAAAAGTGCGTCACATTGTTTTACACCTCACGAGTTTACTTAACCTTCTGCACCACAGGCAGATATGCCTCAATCTTTGGCTCCCCACACTATAGGTAAAAAAATCCTAATAACACATCTTGTTCACCCGAATACTACCATACACCTCCTCAAAAATGTGTCTGACACTACAAAACTCTCACAAAGGATACAATCTCGCTAATTTTGAACTGAACACGCTGAGTCGTTATAATGGGGGACTCGAAGATGATCTATTGCGAGTGCAAACGGGTACAAAATCGTGCAAATGATTCTCCATTACTGAAGGGTTTGTCATAAAGTACTAAAATGGGAGTTCTTGACGATCACGGCAAAGACCTCAACATTGAATGTAAAAGGAAGTATTCTGATTAGAATTCGGTTTTCATGAAACACGCTAAATGTTATGTATAACGGTACTTCCAAAGTGGTATTCCCAGCCTAGAAGCAGTGTAAGTAGGCTTAGGATATTATTCAGCTATCACTACAACAGCATAGTACTGAAACTGTTAGATACAAAGTAGACCGTACGGAAAGTTACTGGTGATAATAGCCTAAATGAAGAAGGACCTTAACATAATCGTTCTCTCACAACGATATTCAAAATAAATATCTACTCAAAGAATTTATTTTTCGATCATTCTGCACCGAAAATAAGCCATCATACGTTGAAAACAAAGTTATTGAAAAAAGAATTTCATATAAAAGTAATGCTTAGTCAACTTTGCCTAACTCTGTAAAATTTAATTGAAAGGATTTTGCTTCCTAAGGCACTACATTTTATTTCCAAAGTCAGAAAGTAAAACAATACAATTTTGTAGGCGACAATGAAACACTGAAATGCAATCGCGTCTAGGTCCCAATTTCAAAATTTTCAAACTTACAATTGTGAATAATGATGCCGATAACCAACGATAATCATGGACGAAACATGTACGTGGACTTCAAAGAGAGGATCCACATAACCCCTTAAAATACGCGATGTATTTACAGTACAGTAGTTGAACAAGAAAGAATATAAAAACAGAACCACGGTACAAAGGTTACTGTAATTTGTAATCAACCATCATCAGTCGAAACTGAAACAAGCGTGTCACCCGTTAGAGGTGAAAAGGAGCCATTCAGAAGGTTACGTAGAAGTTCCAAAAAGATACAAAGCAAAGGGGTGGGACTCAAAAGCAATTCAAAGCACTTATCGACATAACCTACCATATCCCTTCCCGATCTGGCAAGTGGCGAGGAAAATCCACTTGCCCCTGGTGTAAGTAAATGTCTCCAAAACGTTACTCGACAATGGCGAGTTGGCAAGCGGTTTTATCGAAGCCTAATCGAAAGCTGGCAACATTAAATATTTAAGAATAAAGCCAAAAAGCATAAAATCATTTCAAATTAAACTGTGCAGAAGAGAGTGGTTGAAAAGAATAACAATTAAGTAAAACTGACTGTGAGAGAACGTAATTATTACCATAGGCCAGCTAGTTCTTGAAATAAAATTCTCCTTGACTGAAATCGGCCATGCAAAATGCAATGCTTCCCTTTTGGCTAACACAGAATCAACAATACGAATTTGTTCGATAATGGAATAAATCGACGTTTCCCGACGATATGTGGCCTCGAATACAAATGTACACCAAATTGAATTATTAACTGCGTCAGATTTGAGAATAAGAAAATAAACCTTTCATAAAGTCACGTATTGCGAGAAGAACCTTCATATTTAACATTACATCCAGGGCATGTTGCAACATAAATGACATTATTTCTAGTGCATGTAGTTTGTCTATGATAGAGTATCCGTCACTGTTATTTTCGATAAGGAAACGCACACGTTTATTTACCAAACTTTGGGCAATGCACAAAGTTCACATTGATGTTTGCACATTTACAGTATGACAACCAGAACTTGTATTACTAACACTATTTGCATAATCACTATTATAACGCTTCATAACTTAAAACATGTTTTTATTAAAAAGAGTTACATTCACGAAATGTAACAGAAGAAAGCATTTTTCTTTGACGACCCTCCCCCCCCCCCCCCCACACACACTTCTTTATCACATCTCACTAACTGAATCAAACGATGTTCAGTTGTGCACGCGATTGCAGTACATTGGATATTGACAGAATATTACATAGCTTACATATACAGTACCTATTATCATTTCTAAACAATTTCTGCAATCCGCATCGAAAGCCTTATCCTCTTTACCTCGATTTTAACAATTAAATTGCTATGTAAATCTTTAATGCAAAAAGCAGCTTGATTGCAGCACTCAAAATCATCAAGAGATCATTAATCGTGCTAATGCAGGGAGGTAATATTAGAAGGAGATCCATCAAGAACTTTTTATGTTAATCCAATTAGATTGACCTCAGAGTGGAGACTAAAGCCTTTATCTGGGGGTTATTGAACTAAAGGGCATTGGATTCCTTTGTCTAATATCTAGGCAACCTCAATCATACCTACAGCAACCCCAACAAAAAGGATTATTGGAACAATGTTTAAATGTTTAACTAGTTACCAACAGTCAAGTAGAAAACAATCTCCACACATTCAAAACCACTGTTTATTACCAAGGAACCTAATGATGCTGGCAATAAACCAATGCTCATGATTTATGCAAATAAGCAAAATAAGTTGACACTAAACTTTGCTGTCGGATTTTGAGTAATTTCCGCATCCCCTCGCATGATTTAAAAGGCACAACCATATTGAGCAAGTTATAGGGAACTAGACAGGTATGTTGTAAGTAACGCCGAAACACATCGACATTTTAAGCGACTGGCAATGTTAAGGCATGGGGCAAATTTCCCGACCTGCGCTTTGAGATGTAGCAGATGACGTGCCCCACTTGTACTTAGTTCTTAACACCTGTTAAGCCTATTGCATCATCAAGAACAACACATAAAGGAGATTACTGTCAGCAACTAGTAGGCTTCAAAGAAAGAATTTTCGATGGCTCTCCGTCTAATATCACCTCCCTGGTTAACGTAAGCCAGCTTATTTTGCTTGATCCAGGTTGAGCAATTACAGACCGAAAATATGCTTACTACATAGCTACCAGTATGAATGGCCACAATAGAACTCATTATTTGACAAAAGAAAGAAAAGAACTTAAGATTACAAGAATACTTCTTAAAAATGTAAAAAACTAACAGCATTGTTTTGTTTTGCTAAACTTCTACAAAAACATACAACACGTGCATAAATATTGTATCATTACTATTTACTGTAAAATTGGAGTTTCAGTACTTTCGTGTAACAAAACGAAACTGATTACTTAGAACTGTCTGTACAACCAAAATGTAAAATCTATTTAAGTAAAATCACTCCTGAAACATCTATTATGAAAATTAATCTGTAATAATTCTGCAGGGCCAAAATAAATACTCTGAAGTCTCATATTCACCCTCACAAAGGATAAATTAGGGGGTGGGACTTCGTTGTTTCATATTTCCTAAAATGTAAATATGTAGCTTTTTGGCTATGATTAAACCGAAAGTGGGAGCACTGAACTTTTGAATCCCTGACTGCCGCAAAGGATAGACAAAATATATAAACCAAATCATAATCACAGTTTTTTCTCTGCCCTCATTTATAAACTTGTGGGGAGGTTAACAGTCTTTATAAAATAATTGTATGTGATCTTGTTGGGTGAATCATGAGATATAATTACTATCTTCAGCATGCCCAATAGTTAGTCATTTTGTAAGAACTAAATAGTTTATGCAATGTCGTTATATAGAATGAATAAAAAATTCTCTCCTATGACTTTGTAGTACTTAGGAATAAATAGCTCAATAGAAAACCACTCTCGTAAAAGAAATACACCAAACATTTTCCGGTGCTCCTCCGTACTTTAAATGCTCCTAATATTAAATGTTGACTGATTTTGATATGGACATTATTTAAGATACATATACATTGGTTTGCAAAGTTATTGACAAGAAGGTGGAACTTAGAATCTACCCATGTACTACAAACACTTTCTTATGAGTTTTACTAACGTTAACATCTGTGTTGTGGTACGTGCATTTAAATACAAAGGTTACCTCCATATTTCATCTAGCCATGATCAAAAAGTAACTTCAGTAGAAAGATCGTTCATCTAACTTTAAAATAATACACTAACATTTTAAACATTTCCCCAAAAGATCAACATTGACCACATTAAATTCCACATTACATCGCTGACTAGCAAGAACAGATCTTTGGACTCAATCGATGTTTTGGCCAGATGGAATTATGCAGCAGGGTGTTCAATTCCCGACAGAAGAGTATAAGAGGTTTGGGAAGGACATTTGAATGAAATGTGTTCATTTTTATGATAACTTTAGGAGTTCAGATATACTGATGAAAATAACTTTGTGATGAATTTATGTCACGCATGGTAAAAGCGCATGTACAAGATAAAACCTTAGAAATTTAGGAAATGAAAGTGTTTGGAACAAATCCTCTCATGAAAATATATGAAAAGGTGGTGCTTTCTTTCAAATTACATTTCACCCTTCTGAATAAGTAATGTCTAACTACTGAATGCCAACTGCCTAACCATCCAGTACGTACTGTTTATTTTGATACAGTACTTATGTCCTAGTGCTTGAGTGATAAGTACGTTACAGTATGAAGAAACGGAGCAGTTACAGTATATCTTTACAAATGGAGAAATGGAATGCGATCAACGTTAAGTGCATGAAAGTAACCACTATACAGTGCTGTTCAGCAGATTACCAACCACTTAAGGATTTTGAAAGGTTATGCCAGGAAGATTTTTTAAATGATCTGCCATTTCTGACATTAGCATATCTAACATCGCTCCTGGTGTGTACGGAACTTTTGTTACTGAATGAGCCAAGGCAGATAAAGCTTCACTTTTTGATATTTTTGCCCAGCTTTGTGGTATTTTTGCCGGTGCGCAATTATAACCGTTTGCAAGGGGTCTATTGAACTTTGCCATTACCCATTTCCAATACTTTTCATAGTTTGGTACATCCCCTTGTGGTTTGATTGACCAGGAGGGGAAGTTGTCTTTGTAATTTCTACATAAATGTTTCCTTTTATCACCTGGAATTTCATACAAAGATGCAGTAGATTCCACGCATGGTAAACAGTCATGGAGCATCAGTTGTTTTGTTTTGCCTCTGATTATTCCACTTAGTCCACGGGGTATGTGAGTTGAAGTTGTGTGTTCGTGATACGAACCTGCTGGCCAATTATTTTCGCAAGCAGCTTTACAAATTGGACACTGCTCAAAACAGATTCCTTTGAGTATATCATCCGACGGGTCAACGAATAATTTACCAAGGAATTTTCTCACTTCTTCTTGGTTCCGATCAGTAGGTATATCAGTTTCCCTCATTATGTCATTCTTCAAGCTTTCTTGAATATACGCCAGCAGCTCTTTCACAAGATTAGCCAAATCGGGCGATTTATTGTTGCATAAGAGAGAGGCTAGCTCTCGATGACGTAAGAATCCCCTCTTAGACAATTCTTCCATTAACAAAGAAACCCAGTTTCTGTAACGGGCAGAATCATCTTCCGTCCGTTCATTGTCCATCATTTGGGTAGTAATATGTGAGACCATAACGGTAAGGTCTTGTATTACATCATATATAGCGTCATTAGCAATAACATCTATGGCCATTCTTCCATTAATATTTCCGGTGCAAACTTTAACTACCCCATTGTTGACCCATTTTTTCACATACTGGCGGTGGTTGGTGATGTACTGTAGATAGCCTTCAAGACTTTCTTGCTGAAGTAAATCTTCGAGAATCGCTCTAATTAGCCAACATTTATCTCCGAATCTTGCACGTATTGCGGTAACGTGAACAATTCTTTCCTTTAAGCACAAGAGAGTATTATCTTTCAACCAGTCAGTTAAAAACAATTTTAAGTATGAAAGTGCTTGGTGTGTTTCATTTTCACTGGCCAAAAGAGCGGAAAACTCTTTGCGAAGCTGGCCCTTCTCTTTTTCAAGCATATTTTCCAGTGAGTTTTCAGCTTCGTACAAACGTTGGTTTTCTAAAGCAACTCTGTACAGCTTACTACATATGTGTAACAGTGTTTTACCTTTCAAAAGATAAGGAGGTTCTGATGTTTTGAATTGTAGTGAAAGATTCTGCAATGCACTCTGAAGTAGCAGCTGAATAAGATTCGCATCGAAACTTTGGCAACGACTTTTCTCCTTCATTTCTTCAACGCTTTTATTGATGATGTCATGAAGCGACCGTTCGTACCGAAGAAACCATTCATCAATGTTCTTACTGTCGCGTTTCGGTGGGAAATACTTTCTCCATTCTGGTGTATCCAGATGGTTCTGTATACCACCCTCTGATTTCATCAGTTCGTCAATCTTAGACGAAATGGCCTTTTCGTTAGTTATGGAGAGAAGGAGATCTTCACAAATAGCTTCTATTTCATTTTCCAGTCGAGCTGTGGATTGAAAATCGTCAGTTTGCATTTCGCTAAGACACTTCCTCCAAATGAAGGAAAAGAGGGTGTCAGGATCCTTGCCGCTCTTGCGTGCCAAGTTCTTTGCCGTACCCTCTCTGGGACTATCCAAGTCTCTTTCGCTTTTCACATGCTCCAGAAGCTTACATCTTATCTTTGAAACGACGCTTGAGATATCCCGTTGAAACTGTGTTATTCTCGCATCACTATTAAGAACAGATTGAACATTCCTCTCTATATCTGACATAATATCACCCAAACTTTGGTCAACCCTTTTGTCGTAGTTTTTCAAACTATCTCGACGTTTATGCTCAGAGACAAATGTTTGAAATGATGTTTGTATCTTCACCTTATAAGCTTGCAATTCATCGTGACACTCTTTCTTCAAGTCTTCTAGTAAGCTTGCAGTATCATCAAAACCTTTGGGGTCATTAAGTCTTCTCCTCCAGACAGTTTGTTTCTTGTCTAACGCAATCCTCATTTCAATGATCCACTCATTGAGCTTCATTGACAAATTGTTGAAATCAATAGCTTTCACGCTGTCCTGGAAGTTGAAAAGGAAGTTTTCACTCTTTACGGCTCTCCATGCATCTCGAATCCTGTGAGTAAATGTTGACACTGTAAACTGGGGTACCAATCTCTTGGATTCTACATCTTTTAATATGTCAACCTTTAACCTCATAAGAATATCACCATAAAACTGGCTCGGGGGTGACATTGGTCCCGTCCACAAACACGGGATAAACTGCAAGTTTTCGTCCAGGCGAAGATCAAAAACATCGGAAAATTGTTGATAGCGACCTTCGAATCCTTCTTCTTTGGCTGCAACAATAGTTGCCTCATCCAGGGTTTCTACAACTTGGCTCATGTTCTCTTTATTTCTCTGGTTGGCGGTCAGATCAGAAACTCTCTGCTGAATTATCCTACACTGTGAGTGAAGGTCCACCTCCTTCATTCTTATCATTGCATGTGCAGCAATCTGGAGTAAACCCGTCATGTCTGGGCCTATGTTCTCCCCTTCTATATTCAAAATAGTCAGATCAGATATACACAAAGCTAGAGTGACCAACTCATTGTCAAATCTGCACTCCTCAGTCACAGTTCTTTCCATCGAGCGAATACCTTCTGAATCGATGAGGAAGATGTATTGAAACCCAACTTTTTCTGCATATGCCTTGTCTACTTCAATGAGTCTCACAAATAGCCCCCTGGTGCATCTCCCAGCTCTTACGGGAAATCGTACGCCAAACATACTGTTAAGAAAAGTTGACTTGCCGCTACTTTGAACACCAACAACACACAATACAAGAATTGAAGGATCTTGAAGGTCGCTTGCCAATCGATCAAGAACACTCGTTACCCATGACAATGGCACGTGTCCAGTGTCCCCATCCATGATCTCAAGAGAATATCCATGAACGAGGAGTCGGGCAGCCAAAGCAGGTAAAAAACTCACTTTGATATCCTTTGCAGCATTCTTTTCCACATGAGCTTCGTACCACTGTCCAAGCTCACGGACAAAATGTTCCCATCCAATACTTTTTTGTTTGCAAAGCTCATTTTCTCTTTGATGATGCTCCTTAAATTCTTTCCTGTGATTTTTCAACCGAATCTCAGTTTCCTGCTTTTCTTTGGATTGCAAATTTTCGCCACTGGTATCAGACGTGAGCTTATTTATCCTTGAATCCAATTTTGAAAGATCTTTCTCCAGCTTTATAATGTTAGTTAAGTGTTTTCTAACATTTTCATCAGCCAAACAGAATAATTCCTCTTGCAGATACGAAACGAAATACGCAAGGTTTTCTGAATCATGTCCTGCGCTTTCCATTGCAGACCAAAATCTTTGCATCGTATCTGATAGGCCACAACTTAGTTGTTCTTCTCGCTTTCTTGCTTTTCTTGTCGCAATTTCCTCCCTAAGATCCTCAATTGGTTTTGCATTAGGAATGTCTGGCTTCAACCGTTCCTTGTCTATTTCAACCCATTCCTTCCAAATAAATTGCAATGGAAAGGATTTTTGCTTAAATATTGTTAGATCTTTGGTATCCTTGGGGTTGCAGATCTTTGCAACTAAATCTTTGGCATCAAGTATAACTTCATTGTCTTCTTCAACATCGATGTCTCCTGAGCACATGTTCTTCATATGCTCCAAACTTTGAAGTGTAGTAGTGTCACACTTTTCTCGACATTTTGCAATAACATTACAAATCTCATCGCACAAGGTATCCATCTCCATGAATCGCACAAACAACCAATCATCTATCCATCTAAGCTTGCGACATCTTTTGGGAGGATCTACGCGCTCGTCATTTACTGCTATAAACTTGCAAGCAGGAGCCATCGATTTAAGGCTTTCAATACATGATTCGTAGCTTTGCTGATTTCTTTTAGCTATAAAAGCTACTATTAGATTCGAAGTTTGGCAAACAAATCTGGTTTGTGCAGGAAAAGCCATACAATTACCCCTTAAATTAAGAAATGATGTTACAATTTTCAGTTTTTCCGAACCGTTGGTATTCATTGGTAAATACCACACAGATTCGACACAACCCTGTGAAAAACCTGAACTGTAAGGGTCATCATCCTTACATAAAAAGTAAGGATGTCTTTCATTACCTTGACATGGACCCAGAAGCATGTTTAGAATAGCAGACTTTGAGACGCTCCTTATATCACCAATACGAAGAAATGCAACTGTGTATACGGGGTACTTTACCATGTATTCCTCTAAAGCAATGGAATTTTCCTCTTTCCATTTTTTGACAACACGGCGCAGTGACCATGTTAATAGTTCTGGCCTGGCGTTTTTGACACCTTCCAGAACAACTGGTACTGCCAACTGGCAAGCTGACATTTTTTCGATTATGTCTTGTCTCAAAATTCTGTCAGAGCAATGCATTATTGCAAAAATAAAGTCTTTGACACTTACATGCTTTGTATGGGGATGTTTGTTTTCATTTAAGAATTTATTTGATCTTGCACGATAGTCTAAAGAACTCAGCTTCTGCCAAAACAACTCAACCAATTTAATATCAGATGTAAGCTGATTGCGATCTTTTATAATAAGGAAATTTTTCAGATTTAGTTTTCTTACAAGATGATCATATAAACTCAGGCTTTTAATGAACTCATCAAAATCAGGTGTTTCATCATCGTCATTTGGGCTATCATCTTCTGATGATTCATTGTCTACTGGAAATGTGTTACGTTTCCTGTTACTGAACATTCTGCTCCCTTCTGAGGTCCCTGCAATGATAATACAAACAGTAGAAGAGGTAAACTATGATTTAAAAGCATACTCCTCAACTGAGGGTTGATGGACATTGCCTTTTTAAAGATATACAGTACATTCAAGCTGAACCATGATGTCTGTAGACATACAGGACTGTACCTCAATATTATATTGACAAAAAGCACTGCACCCAAAACTCAAGATGCTGAAGTCTTGGACATGCTACAACATACTTGTTATACCAAATACGCAACCCACCACTTGAGAGGTATCAGAATTTTACAGGAATACATAAATATCTACATTACTTAGTCTAATTAGTTTATATGAAACTGTCTAGGGCATGATCCAAAACCTGTCACACTGAAACTCAAAATTTGAACCTAAAGTATGTTAAGTTGCTCTGGCTGTCATTTTAGTACACTGCATCAAGTACAGTATCTTAAACCACACTTTTTACATAAAAGCATATCGTAATTGAGAGTCATGTCACCAGAAGATGAAGTTCTGAAAGTATTGGGATGGAAACATAAAAAAAAATGATTTTTGGATATAAAAATGATACTGTAACTAATTATATATAATATTAACCTTTTATTTCACATCATTCTAGCTTCAACATGTGGGAAAAGACAATTTAAACTCTGAAAATGAGCCTTTATAAATGTCAGGGGCATTTTGATTTGGTCAAATATTTAAGTGGGCATTTTCCAATGCGCCAGGGATCAAACCCCTTGTTCCTCATTTATCTATATACTGTGGCCTTGTGATGTGATTCCATAAATATTTTTAAGTTCAGCTCTTTATAAAGCATTCTGTACATAGTTATCACATATTCAGATTAAAAAAAGACTGCAAAGACCATACATGCTAATGCATTTGTTTGTGCTCTTCCATCCCCCCCCCCCCACTACTTCCGAATTCCGTCCCGCCACATCTGCAATTGTTGTATAGTTACCCAGTGTCCATCCACATAATATGCATACATGTAATTGCTCATTAGGGTTTTTACAGATTCTGTAACTTAAGCCTTTGTACTCTTGTAAAGTGTCACCTTTCAAACCTGTCTTAAAAAAATATTTTTGCATTTTTTCAGCAGGGAAAGACCAATTTTCACACAAATATTTATGCTATTTTGAAGCTGCAAAGGCAAAAAGAAATGGATTTTTCAATCATCTTACTAAGTTCCTTCAGACCTTCCATTTTACTCTCTGTTGTTAGTACAGTAGCTTCGTGATAGCAATTCTTTCTTAAGAACTTTAAAACAAAAAGGACCTAAATAATGGTCATAAATATGACAAAGAAACACAGCTTAAGGTGACAAACTTTCAGAATTGTCCTTTGTTGAACACAGCCAATCATGGTGTTTACTTTGCTCACCCTAGGAAATTCATTTGTTTCAAAATTGAATAACTGCTGTTTTACAGTATGTGCTTTGCAGTTTGATTGTGTATATATTTGACTTCAATAAAACTCAGCCCTGGCTCATTGCTTACTGTATCATATCTAGCATTTCTGCAAATATGGTTTATTAAAGAAATTTTGCAAAATGCAGCAAAACTTTTCAGCACACAAATTTTTGTGTTAATGTACAGTAGATTACAAAACATTTTTCGAAATTCATTCCTTTGACATAAGCCACAAGGTGTACAGTAGGGGTGTCAACCATACAGGAAAGGGCACACCCCCACATTCTGATGGGTGGGGAACACATTATCCAAACCAGATTTTGTGAGTGACTCTGGTTTCTCAAAAATAACGATGACAACTCAATTTCCTTTGATACAGCATACTTTAAAAGCATCTTCCATGTAAAATGAAGGAAAACATTACTGTACAAGTTTAAATGTTTCTTTGGCACACTGAGACATGTGAGATATGTAGTTGCTACTTCCTGTTGGACAGCTTCAGTATAATTGCTACATAGAATAGTGTAATCCAAAGCACAATGAAGCTCTTGTCAACATCCTCCCAACTGTGGCAGCAGTATGAGGTCGCCCACAACTGTACCCCCCCCCCCCCCCCACTTCTATCTACACTGTAGATTGTTGTAAAGTGAAAAAGCATTTCTATAACCTAAATATTTCTTTTGTTGTGGACAGAGAGGCTCAGGTGTCTTTGCCAATGACTGAAAGATGTTCTTCCAACTGTTTCCTACAGTACAGTATCACAGTGCATTATTCTGTGGTAAGTCTTTCCAATTGTTTTCCTTTTTTCTATACCTATGGTTGGTTACAATTATTTTTGAAAAAAAGAAACCCCTGAGTTATAGGGCTGTGACCGTTAAGCGATCAATCGCTAAACAATCGCATGTGTAATAAACGTTTAGTACAACGCTACCAGCGATTAATTGCACAACCCGTTTTTCCGCACGAAATAAAAATCTGCAGTCATTACAGAAAGTCAGATGTTCACTTTAACTCTTTTTTGAAAAAGTGAAATACATATACAAATGGGACACACATAAACATACGGCATCAAAGTTGAGCTTCTATGAGGATCCGTGTTTGAGGTTCCTGGAAACTATGTCCCCTGGATGTCACTAACACATTTTGCATATTCATCATGTTCAAGAGCATGTTTAAATTCTCTATTTTGATCATAGGGACTTGCGATTAATCGCTAAACGATCACAAAATTTTGCGATTAAACGTTTAGTAATTTTGCTAAACATTCACAGCCCTACTGAGTTATCAATACTTAAAATGTCCTCCACTGTGTAGCCATCAGACAAAAATTCAGTAATACTATGTGTGCTGTATTTACAATAGAAAATCTGTCATGGACTTACAGGTACCTGTAACCCATATCAAAAAGTAAACTAATTTTAACACCCCCTCTCCCCAAATGGATTGAAGAACGAAATGTGGAAAATGAGTGTTTGCAGTGGAATGGGCCTAAGGTCTACTCACATTTACCCCCAGTACTGAGAATAGTGTAAAAACTCTGCAATTTAAGAATCTAACTTTCAAAACTTTTCCTCATATTCCATTCACGACAAGAAATATGTCCATCCATCACAAACTTGAGCAGCTATGCTGCTGAATCTCAATACTTTTGTAAATGGTACAGTATGAAGGGTAATATTGAAGCAAAGGTATGCATCAAAGTATGATAAAACAAAAACAGTTTTGATGAACTGGTAGCATGGCATGAAAGTGAAACATAACACAATTTCCATATCACTGCTGCTGACATTCAAAGTAAATTCTGTCCTTCATCATGAGCTTCATATGTGCGGTTAGGACAATTGTTGTGGTACTGTATAGTCATTCAAATCATTCAGAAATTATGCAAAGTTAGTGTCCTGATACATTTTATGTTCAAAATGATTATCATAAAAAATATTCCAATTTGCATTGCATGTGCGGCCAGATCTATGACCAGCAATTTTTGCGCAGCCAGGTGCCAAACGAGACAGCTTGCTGCGCAGGCAAGATCTTTCGTGCACAAGGCAAACTTTCCAGTCTGGGCCTAACTTAATGTAGGCCTACTGTAGGCCTAGTCAAAGCACAGGCCTACAGTACTGGCCATGATCCAATATTTACTAGCCTAAGGCCCTAATTATAATCAATCTTTTATCAACCAGATTTACCTTAATATAAATAAAAAAAAAATGAAAAATGATCAGAGTTGAGTAGAAGACAAACATTACACTAGGCCTAGGCTGGGTTATGTACAAAGAGTTCTCAGTGGTCGAGTTGTCCAATGAGCCTAATGATCTCAGGTGCCGAGTTGTCTCAGGGCTCTTCATGTACAGTATGCAGAGATGCCAACATTTGTCATAGAGAAATAGTAATGTTTTTAAATGACGTACGCCATTAATGATTACCGTCCTGGGGGAGGAGTCCGGGGGTGTCCCCCTCCCCCTTTGGAAAATTTCGCTTACATAAAGGAGGCTTAGATGCAAAATGGTGCAATCATTCTTTTGCAGATTTTGCACTTATTTTGCGTTGAAGAATTTCCATTTTCAGGTTAAGTTTGGCAGTCATTTAACCCAAATTTGGGCCTATTTGGACAGGCTTGCTCTACAGTATTTATGGTGCTTCAAAATTCTTAAAGTACACGTTAGTTATGGGTATGTGGATGTGTTGCCCAAAGTGATCCTTTGTAATACAGTTACTCATATAGATGTGTTAGCACTTTTGTTCCCGTTCGGGAATTCTCCAGAATTGCGCAACCAGTCTGTGTAACGTTTAGGAGCCTAACGCCGTGGCAATACTAGTCCCACAGCTTTCATTCCAAAATGCAAATTCAGAAGTTTGTTGTACGTATTAAAATTTATTTACGGTTACATAGACATATTTTGATACAAACGTGATTTTGTGACTTATTGTTCACATTAAAAATGTCAAACAAAACCATCGTTAAAATAGGGAATAAATAAGTCAGCCTTTACTTGAATCCTAGCTCAAGTTCTGTGCCGCGCGATACGGCGATCCAGTCCTTTACAAACTATAACGTAACATCCATTCTTGCAACGATTGTCTAGGCTGTACGTACGTAACTCTTTCTGGGTTTTGACAATTTTCCAGACCGATCGTTACCACGACCTTGGGCAAAAATACCGCGATGATGTTTCAATCTCTCTTAATTACTTTCATATAAACTCTTCTGAAAAATATCCATAATAGACACAGAATCTATGACATTAAAAGTTTACGATACCTGAACCCAGGCTACTCATCTTGTTGCAACGGGGCTCACTCCGTACATGTATGTGTACGTGTCCATGTATGATATGATACAGCATAATATAGCACACACTGTACAGTATAGTGCATGAAAAATGATTGTAGAGTAGAACAGCGATTTTACGTACGCCAAGTATCTCCCAGTCAAAGACACCAAACTGCAGTACACGGAAACGGACATTGCACAGATGCACTACATATCCTAACGTATATTGTGTATGTATTCTACAGCCTATGCTGCACACGTGTTTTGCTTTGCTAATTTTTACGCACATGAATGACGCATTGTACGCATGTGATTCGAAAAATATGTCCGTACGGCAACTCCTACCATTACATAAAGCGAATCAACGAGTTGATTTCTGTCTTTTTAGGCTTTCTATTTTGACCTCCAACCGGGTTTTCAAACATACATTTTAAACACTCCTTGTTTTACTTGCAAAACGTAAATACATGAACAAGGATTATAAATGAAGGCCTGCAAGGATAATAACACACCTTATGTTACGCAAATCGGAAGATTTTGGCACATCATCGTAATGGCGTAATACCAGTGTAAAAATCGTAATCATTACGCCAAAATCGTAATTGTTGGCATCTCTGACAATATGTCTCTCAGTGGTCAAATCCATAAACTCCAGTTCTGTTCTACTGTAAGTTAGATGGCACGATTCATACCGTGGGCTAGCTCTAACGTTACTACGCTAGGTTATAGCATGTGGTATAAGATTAGGCCTAACATTAATGTTAGTAGGCTAACCTATGCCGTTACTACCTTGAACTTCGATGAAATCGCTTAATAAATGATTCACAATTGCACCACGTTTCCAGTTTCAGGCAGTAAGTTTTGGATATCTGTTGAAATATTCTTCTCAATCCATGAATAATTCCATTTATTTTTAACTGTAACATTAACTTTTCGAACGGCAAACTCATACATACAAAACCAAAAAGAGAAGGTTCCATGGTAATAAAGCCGTGTTTTATTGAGCTCGTGAAGTGCATTCCTCAAATTTTTTTCTGTGGTACTAATGAGGTACTAATAGTTCAAACCTTTGCCTGCTTCTTTGTTTTGCAGGAAACAAAAGATGCAGTGAATGCACAACTTCACAGCTCAATGGAGAAGGTTCCACATATATCCTACTGTATGGTTCCACAGCAATAAAGCCGTGTTTTTTGGACTTCACGAATGCAGCATTACAGCATTACAGGTATCGTTGGCCTAGCAACCAAATGTGCCGTGTGCAAAGAAATGGACAGTTCCCTTGACAACTTTTTTCACACCAAAATAAATAACTTCTTCTGCCATCAACTCATCAAAGGGCATGCTCTCAAACTCTGAAAGACACTGACCACAGATCAAGGGACAATCTGTTGCTTTAAAGATATTTCAATCACCAGCTAGTGTGACAATATCTCAATACATGTTATGTATTGAGATAAAAATCTGTCTGTCCATGACGAAAATATGTCCGTCCACGCCAAACCATGCAGTTTTTAAGCCCTCAACCTAAGAAGGGATGTAATTTTCCAAAGTCTATGGTATATGGCACCATGTCCCTAATATAAGTAGCTTTCAGCTGGCACTGTAACTTTTGAATTTTCTCAAAGTAAGTTGACCTCTGGGTGACCTTTGCTGTCCATCCATGATGCACAGGAATGTTTTTGTTATACTCCACAGACAGAAAGGAAACACTACAGTACTTGGCACTAACACAAATCTGCTAAACAAGGAAACTAATACAGCTTTTGTTTCTACATTAAAGTAGTATATTTGTGAACTTACATCAACTTAGAAATCAGATGAGAATACGAAAAAGTGAAAACCATAAATTTATCCTGTCCGTCCATGACACAGATGTTTTGTTGATTCTGTTTTTAGTAACAAACTGTGGCAACCAACTTTTGTATAAAGAAACTGGTAGAGTTCATGATATGATACCTTAAACACAAAACCATTAATTCACTGCAACTATCATCACATGTTTTTTGTAGCCTTTTACTTTATCAAAAATGTCCGTCCCTGACAAACTGATCAGCCTCAAATTCATCTTGTTTGTCCATATGATACTGTAGGTCTTGTAAATTCTGTTTTTAGTAACACACCATGGAAACCAACTTTTGGAAGAAACTACTGTAGTAGGGCTGATGATACCCTCATAATACAGAAAATGTCCATCCCAGACAAACCTATCAGCCTCAAATGCCTGTTTCACTTTTCCACCTCTAGTGATTATAACCTCCTCCCACAAAAACGGAATACTTACTGTATACTGTATCATGTATGAAAATTATCCATCATTTGCATCTTGAGCGATAGCTTTACAAATAACTTCCACAGTTTCTTTCTTTCACCTCACCATTCACCTCATTCCGCAGCACTTGTACGGACTGTCCAATAGTTGAAATAGGGGAGGTAAGTAGTTAATTAGATGAGGTTTAACGTCCCAGTTTCCAACCAATTGGTTCAAGTCGAGACGACCACAGCCTTTTTTTTTCAGTTGTGGCTCACTGGCTTGTTTTCAAATCCTTCTTTCACCTCCAATTACCTCAGATAACCTTTGACCTCTGCCTTAAACAACAGGGTTAATCTGCTGACTAGAACACATACACACACCAAGTATGAAAAGTATCCATGCTTCCTAACTTGAGATATATCATGTTTACAATGTTTTTGGTTTTTGACCTCTAGTGACCTCACATGGCCTCTAAACTTATTTAAGTCATTTCTCTCAATATGATAAATTTAGTGCTAAGTATGAAAAGTATCTACCATTCCAACTGTATCTTGAGATACTGTGGAAATGCAATTTTTAGTTTTTGATGGCTGGTGACCTCACATGACCTCTGATCTCTACCAAAAACTGGATTTTCCCATTCAATATGATATTCCATATATATGACAAATATAAAAAGTGCCTATCATTACTATCTTGAGATATTGTTTACAAGCAATTTCTAAGATTTTTGGAGTTTAACTTCCTGTGACATCACATAACCATTGACCTCTACCAAAAACAGTAAGCTTCTACTTCTAACTATAACCATTCACATGCCATGTATGAAAAGAATCCATGCCTCCTGCAGTACCTTCAGTTTTTTTACAGTTTTTGGTTTTTGACCTCAGGTGACCTCACATGACCTCCGACTTCTACCAGAAACAATAACATTCTCCATCTCAAAATAAGAAATCTATATTACAAATGTAAAGTGTCCATACTACTGTAGCTCAATTATTATGGATTTTGAAGTTTTACCTGTGGTGACCTCAGATAACCTTTGACCTCTCCCAAAAACAGTAAGATTCATCTTCTGACTTCAAAGCATTGACATGTCAAGTATGAAGTTTCCATGCTTCCCACCTTGAGAGATTGTATTTAATATGTTTTTGGCTTTTCACCCCTTGTGATCTGAAATGACCTCTGACCTCCATCAAAAACAACAGGGTTCTTCTCAATATAAATTTACATACAAAGAATGAAAAGTGCCTATTTTTATTCCTATCTTGAGATATCGTGGAACTTACACAAGTTAAATATTCACAAGCACACACGTACAGTACATCGATGTTCAAAATATGCAGTCTTCACACTTCAGCTAGTCCGAAGTACTGTAAAGCTTCCCAAAATATTATGAGGCTTAGTTAAAGTGATTAATACATGCCTCATAATCATTTTATGAAATGTATATCACTCTAGATAATTTTGGATGCCTTTCAGGTTGATACTGAAGGTGGCTACCCTCAAACTCTGGTACAGCACTGCATTTAGTAGTGTGCACTGCAGTGAAGGAACTTGTAAGGACTGAAAGAGTGATCATAGGTTCGAGTTTTGGGACAACATTCTTGGGATACTGTATTAGAAGGATACCAGATTGATCATTATTGTCAATCATAAAAACAGTTAAAGGCTTTTTGATAAAAGTAGCTGAATTTGTTCGATTTTTGAGGCTGTATTAAGTTTATTTGGAAAATATTTTGGCAGACCTTCTCCTCAAAGGGGACCACATCACAGTAGACAGTGTCTTTACTTAGAATCAGTCACTGAAAGTCAAGATGTACAGTACTTTTTAGTCACGGTGATAACTAAAGGCCGAGAATTACTTGGCCAAAATTAGGCCCATGGCTGGACAAAACGTAGGAAAGGGTAAGGTTAGGTTTTTTTGGTTTGTAAGTTTGTATGGTAGATAGATACCGTACTGTACCTCATACCATTACTACTTTTTCAAATATTTTACATGGTGGAAATGCCTTCCCCGACATTCTTGAATCCCCAAAAAATGTTAGCTTAAAGTCCCAGTACGACTTTGTATACAAATTTGGATAAGAGAAATGAGTGGTGCTTAAGGTTACTTAAACCCAAACATAACCAAAGAAATGATTTGTTGGAGAAAAAAGACATTTACGGAAGTGAAAGGCAATTGTTTTAAACAAATCATGACTATAAATGTAACGGCAGTTTCAATATGCACAAGGTTCATCACGGTGGGAAGTTCTAGATCATTATGAATATTAATTACTCAGCTGCTTCGAGATCTCATCATGTCGACGCCTGTCCAGCACATGAGACAGTATGATGCAGCCAGTGTACATCTACTACATACGCACTCGCTTTATACCGTACTTTCATTGTGCACTAATCAACGACAAATGCTACGTGTAGGCTACGATGTGCTTGTTGCACGAAGAATGTAGCTATAGGGCCGTAACACGCAAGCAGTCAACTTGTGTGACATTGGCGGCCAGATGCGGGCGTGCATGTCCGTATACAGTAACCTGCCTGGATTTTGCCTCACTGTGCCAGGCAACGTTATCTTGGCAATTCAATTCTAAGCCTACACTAACCTGTGTATAGTCCTAGGCTGCTTGTGTAGTCCATCCGTCAAATACTGTACAAGCAAATGCTCTGCATGGTTTACGTGCATACATTTCACTACAGTTGAGCATGTAGGCAAGGCACCTATAGTTGTTTATTCATGAATTATCATAAACAAACAGACTGTCATTGGTTCATACTCCTGACTGATAGGCTCATTACGAGGAGAGAACTCGAATTTCAGTTGGCAATCCGAATTCAACATCTGCATTTCGGACAAAGATTACACCTGAAAGAAGCTAAGACTGTTCTTCTAGGTATGTAAGAACCTCCTAAACTGTTACCAACTTCATATATCTGGCTCTCATGCTATGACGATTTTTGGCGTTTTTTTTTTTTTTTGCCAATTTATTTTCTGACTTTCATTTGTAAACAGAACTCATTGCATGTGGGTACAACATATTTACACGTACCATAACAAAAGTGTATACACAATGCAAAAACAACATAAATTGTCATGTGAATAACCAATTACAAAATCTAAATGCATTTTTTAGTTGGTCAAACTGAACATACAGTAACGTTTTGTTGTCTTTTCTGATAAAGACTTTTCTACTTGCAAAACAAATTTAAACTTGTGTAAAAACTCATTAACATTTGGAACTTCTTCTTTAACCTTCTGACTGAAAATGTAATATTTAATATGCAAAATTAAGAAATTGTAAGGATGCAATAAAACTTAAAGCCAAAAAAAAGGTCCTCTTTCGTGAAAATGAATTGCTGACCAAGAATTATTTGTTCAATATCCAACAAAAAGGTTGAAGTAACTGTACACCCCCCCAAAAAAGGTGAGAAATTGACTCGTCAGCTATATTACAGAAAGTACACAAGTTATTTTCTCTCTTATTCATAAGAAACAATAGATGGTTTGTGGCAAGCACCCGGTGAAGGAAACGAAATTGGAAATATTGAATTTTAGTTGAACGTAATGTATTGAAAGGGATTTTGAATCTGTTTCCATTGGTCAGGGGTCAAACTGAATTCACCCTCCCATTTCCTCACGGCCGTGGGAGTAGTACAAATGTCTGCTATCAGACTCTTGTACACATGTCGTGATACTAACGGGGCCTTGCAAAAGGATTGGAACAAAGTCTGAGGATCCTTGTTCGAAGGATAATCATCCCTTTTCCAAGAGATGGGAATTGAATCAATTCAACAATACCTTGAACATGAGTGAAAGGAACATGTTGAATTGAAAGGAACATGTTGAATTGAAAGGAACATGTTGAATTGAAAGGAACATGTTGAATTGAAAGGAACATGTTGAATTGAAAGAAACATGTTGAATTGAAAAAATTCGATTAATGCTACCTATGGAAAGGAGATTATTCTGTTCGTCATAAAAATCTCTTAAGTAAACAATGCCTTTCTCATACACTTTTATAGAACACCATTTTTTTGTCAACCTTGATAAAAGAATTATTCCATATTATTTGATTTTTGAAATCTAACAATGGATTTTCAAAGGCATAATAAGACCACGCTACACAAATGTCATTAATAAACTCGTTGGGGATTGAAACATCCCTTGCATTAAAATTACATTTAACCAGAAAGCCTAAGGGCTTAGTGATTCCTTGCCGAATGGGGATGCTTTGTTGTACAGTACTGAGGTTTGTCCCTCAAATTTATCTTACTTGACTACATCATTTTACAATATTTTAACAATTTCACCTCTGCTGACCTCACATGAACCTTGAACCCCACCAAATACAACAAAAAAGAAAAACAAAAGTGTCCTGAAAGGAATTCAACTCCAATGGATCTTGGATCTTGAAAATTCTTGGGAAATTTTGTTTTTTTGACCTCTGGTGACCCCTGATGACTATCTTGGGAATTCTTGGGAAATTTTGCTTTTTGACCTCTGGTGACCCCATATAACAATCTTGGAAATACTTGGGAAATTTTGCTGTTTGACCCTTGGTGACCTCAGATTACGATCTTTGGAATTCTTGGGAAATTTTGCTTTTTGACCTCTGATAACCCCAGATAACGATCTTGGGAATTGTTGGGAAATTTTGCTTTCTGACCTCTGACCCCAGAGGACAATCTTGGGAGTACTTGCCATATTTTGCTTTTTGACCTCTGATGACCCCATATGATGATCTTGGAAATTCTTGGGAAACTTTGCTTTTTAACCTATAGTGACCCCGGATGACAATCTTGAGAATTCTTGGGGAATGTTCCTTTTGATCCCAGTGACCCCAGATGACAATCTTGGGAATTCTTGGGAAATTTTGTTTTTTGACCTCTGGTAACCCCAGATGACCTTGACCTCTACCAAAATTGATAGGGTTTTTCCTCTCAACATGGCAAATTTATATACCAAATATGAAAAGTGGCTGTCATTGCTATCTTGAGATATCGTGATTACAAGCCATTTACAAGGTTTCTGTAGTTCAACCTCTGGTGACCTCAGATGACCTTTGGCCTCTACCAAAAACAATAGCGTTCTTCCTCTCAACATGACAAATCTATATCCGCCATTCCTATCTTGACATATCCCAATTTCAAGGTTTTTGATCTTTGGCCTCTGGTGACCTCAAATGACCTTTGACCTCCACCAAAAACGATAGGGTTCTTTCTCTCAATATGACATAGGCCTATCTATATACCAAGTTCCTATCTTGACATATCCCAATTTCAAGGTTTTCGCAGATTAACCTCTGGTGACTTCAGATGACCTTTGACCTCTACCAAAAATGATAGGCTTCCTCCTCTTGACATGACAAATCTGTATACCAAATATGAAAAGTGTCGGCCTTTGCTATCTTGAGATACCTGTAAGTGCGCATTCACAAATGCAAGGATTTCTCTTGTCATTGAAACCAAAAACAGTTTGACAGTTACTGTACAGTACATACCTTCCTGATCTAGCTCTGCTTCATGTTTAAAGGTGACTTCAATGGACTTCAGTTTGTCTACAAGATGCCCATGTATACTTTCAGTTTCTAATAAAGCACTGATGAATTCTTCGTATCCTCTTTTCCCTTTCATCTTTAACATAGACACCAGCATCGACACCTTCTCTTGTCGAATGTTTACAGCAGCTAGCTTTTGCTGTTCAATGTCTGTAACTATCTCTTTAGATATGAGATAAGGCACTACAAGGTCTGGATCCAAATTCTCCCTTAGCTCAGTAAGACCTCGGGTTAACACTCTTTTGTTGATCTCATCCATCTTGATATTTTAATTTTTAACCTACAGAAATGTAAACACGAGAAAGGAAAATTATATACCGTATTCAATTCCTTGCCTTTTGGAAATTCTGAAACTACAATTCCTTTTTCTCAAAGTATACCAATAGGTAGAGATTGCAAAAACAGTATTAGCATTTGATAAAATATTATCGACAGCATAAAGTGTATATGGAATTATGATACTGTCCGAAATTAAAAAATTTCAACTTTATTTTGTACAGCTCAGAAAAAAGTTGTCAACCCAAACAAAACGAAAGGTAGTCCCATAACTATACGGGCAAATACACAGTAAACCAACATTGTAGCACCACATATGGGTTAATTCCCATTCTACAGTAGTTACAGTATGTTACAGTAGCTTCATATGGTTTATTATGTTCAAGGCTAGTCTTTAGATGTAGTCTAAAAATTTTCAACTTGCTACCTCAATATTCAATATTGACAAAAAAATTCTACAGAAGTTCTATGGAAAATTGCAAAATGTAACAGGCGAACACTGACATACTGTACTGTACAGTAAGAAAGAATAATGGGTGTAACACATCGACATACAACATATACTGTACGTGGCTATTTTTCAGAAAGTTCATCATGTGGATGGTTTTTGGTATTTTCCTAGGATGATATGTACAGTAGCAGTACTTCATAACAAACCAAGCAGAAGCATCTTTTGATCTATATGAAGCTCAAAAGAGTGTAAATTATAAATGTATGTCAATGTTACACCCGTTTTGAAATTGTATTTGCCCATTTATAAAAAAATGACGAAACTCAAAAAGTTTGCCATATGTATGGACCTTGCCAATAACTTAGTATGCTACAGTAAGTCACGATGGTTGATAATTTAAACAAGGCAGGGTTTCCCCTGGCATTCTTTTTGTGAGGTGGCCACCTCACAGTTTTTGGCCACCACCTCACAGAAGTTTGTACAAATGCCACCTGTACTGTACTACGTAGCTATGGAAGTACTCACAGTTCTCACTCTCTGTTGGTGCCAAAGCTGGCACGTATTACCCCCACGGGCTAATACTACCTCACACTCTCTAAAACCTAGGGGAAACCCTGCAAGGTAACATCAAAATATGATGTAAATTACAGTTTATATATATATATATATATATATATATATATATATATATTTCTCTAATTCGGCACTTAGGGGGAAATTTGTTGTTGAAAAGTCGACCTTAAGGGGAAAAAAATTTTCGGGTGAAACATAAGTTTCGCCTTAACGTTTCCACACACTTTTTCTATAGGAATACGTAAACTTACAAGGGCGCCCTCTAAGATTTACAAACTGGATGCCATTACTTCAAAATTGTCAAATTTACGGACACCTAGCTATTAACACGAACGGATGGCTGGCCATTGAAATAACGTTAATTATATGTGTAGACGTTAGGGCGAATTTATTTCTTATGTATTTTATTATCTTTTTTTCGCCCTATGTACAAGCAGATATACCAATTTCCCCTTAAGGTGGGAATTAGCTTTATATATATATATATATATATATATATATATATATATATATATATATATATAAATATATATATATATATATATATATATATATATATATATATATATATATATATATATTGCTAATTTCGGATTTAGGCGAAAAACCGTATGAAAAAACGCAACTGTTGGGAGAACTCGACCCTTAGGCGAAAAAATGGTTTCACCTTAATGTTTTACACACTGTTTTATATAGGAATGCGTAACTCTATACGCAAGTCCGATTTACCACATAATGTTTATGCACAATTACTTAGCTGCACACCAACTTACGCGCATGTATCCGTTAACACTAAGGACTTACGGCCCATTGAAAAAACGTGCATACATATCTCAGAACCAAAAGGGGAAATATAATCTTATGTATTTTATTGTTTTTTTCTTCGCCGGTTGTATTGGCGGTATACCGATTTCGCCTAACAGGTCGATCTAGCGTTATATATATATATATATATATATATATTGCTAATTTGGGATTAGGGGGAAATATTGTATGAAAAAACGTGCCTAAAAGGGGAAATCGTCTAAAAGGGGAAAAAATCAGGTCGACTTTGCGAAATCACACGCTTTTTATATAGGAATACGTAAACGGATGGTAACGTCCGTTTCACCACATGATTTACATGCTATTACTTCAATGTTGACCAAGTTACGTACCCGTATCTTTTAACACGTACCTGTACGGATGGTGGGCCATTGAAAAAGCGTTGTTGTATATCTGGTTTCCAAAAGGGGAAATATTTTTTAATGTATTTTATTGTTTTTTTCTTCCCCTTAACGAAACCGCGATATATCAATTTCCCCGTACAGTAGGAATTAGCGTTATATATATATATATATATGTATTTATTTATATATAATATATAATATATATATATATATATATATATATATATATATATATATATATATATATATATATATATATATATATATATAAACTGTAAAAAGGTATCACACCATAACACAAAGTATTAAAAGAAACAAGTTAGGTGCAGTACTAACTCAGTCATGTATATATGGGCAATTACGCAGTAAAACAACACAGAATTATTATATATGCATATTTTGTTTTGTTAATTAGTTTCATTTGTTTATTATGTTCAGGGCTAATCCTTAGATGTACAGAGATAGCGTAAAAATTTTCATCATGCTACCACAATTTTGAAAAAATATTTCTATGTAGGTCCTATGGAAAATATAACGGGCGAACATTGACATACATAACGGGTGTAACACATTGACATACAAAATATAAATGGCTATTTTTCAGAAACTTTATCATGTACATACTTTTTGCCATTTTCTGAGGATGATATGTAGCAATACTTAATAACTAACCCATTGGGGGCACTTTTTGATCAACATTAAGCTCAGGAGACCATAAATTGTAACGTATGTCAATGTTACACCCGTTATGAAATTGTGTTCGCCCGTTATAAAAAAAAATGCTGATAAAACGCTGAAATTAAAAAAAAAAAGTTTACCATATATATGACCCTTGCTTTATACCTAGAGGTTTATATGACTGTGATAATTGATAAACATGGTGGCATCAATTAATGATGTCCACAGGGTAATTTACAATGCCCTTCAATTGTTTGAGATACATATGCATGACATAGATGTATGTCATATAATTTCAAATGTGCTTCATGGGTTCTATGCACGTCGTATTACCTTGTTTATTATAAACCATCACAACATAGCAACTTAAGTTATTGGCAAGGTCCATATATATGGTAAACTTTTTGAGTTTCAGCATTTTATTAGCAGTTTTTAAATAACGGGCGAACACAATTTCATAACGGGTGTAACATTGACATACATTTACAATTTATGGTCTCCTGAGCTTAATATTGATTAAAAAGTGCCCCCAGTGGGTTAGTTATTAAGTATTGCTACATATCATCCTCAGAAAATGGCAAAAAGTATGTACATGATAAAGTTTCTGAAAAATAGCCATTTATATTTTGTATGTCAATGTGTTACACCCGTTATGTATGTCAATGTTCGCCCGTTATATTTTCCATAGGACCTACATAGAAATATTTTTTCAAAATTGAGGTAGCAAGATGAAAATTTTTACGCTATCTCTGTACATCTAAGGATTAGCCCTGAACATAATAAAACAAATGAAACTAACATAGAATGGAAGTTAACCCTTATGTGATGCTACCGTGTTGGTTTACTGCGTAATTGCCCATATATATATATATATATATATATATATATATATATATATATATATATATATATATATATATATATATATATATATATATTTCCCTAAATGGTCACTTTAGGCGACATATCGGGTGAAAAATTGGTACTTTTAGGCGACATTGACATTAGGGGTTTATATACATGTCGCCTAAATGTTTACAACGTTATAACAACCATTCCCTGCATGTTATTTCAAAAGTTTTGAAATATATAAAAGTATCCTAGTGCTCTCTGTTTGGGGTTACTATAGGTAAGTTGGAATCCCATTATGTATTAATTTACTATTGAAATTTGGGGGTGTATATCATGCATGTAAAAAATTGGTATGTTATGTGTACACACCCTTACTGCGCAATACCGATTTATTTCTGTTTTACTTAATTAAATGTTGTGCATACTTCACACAGGTAATTGGACATATATTCAACTTGAGGGCCTTCCTGAAGATCATTTAAGGTATTTTTTGTCTAATTTTTACCTACATGAATATGCAAATATATTTAATTAACTGGTTGTCGCCCAAAGTGACCATTTTTTAACGTGTCACCCAAAGTGACCATTTAGGGTTACAGTATGTATGCATGTATGTATGTATTTATGTATGTATGTACGTACGTACGTACATGCGTACGTACGTATGTATGTATATATATATATATATAGATCGACCTGTTAGGTGAAAGGTCAAATCCCCAAATACAAAAGGCAAAAACAAAAACAATTAAATACTTAAAGATTATATTCATGGCTGCAAAACTTGCAAAACTTCGTGGGCGCACATACTTTGAAAACCAAAATTTCTAGCTCACCTGGTTTACTTAATTTGGTACTAAGATGAAAATTTCTAGCTGCAGCATGATTTTTGTGGGCGCAATGCGTCTTTGCCTCCAGCTTTTTGCAGGCATGATTATATTTCCGCTTTTGGTTTTGAGATATATGCACATTATTTCAATGGCCCCTAAGTCATTAGTGTAAACGGATACGTGTACCTAAGTTGGTGTGCAGAGAAGTAATTGCATAAAAATTACATGGTAAATTGCCTAAAGGTCGAGTTCTCCCAACAGTCGCATTTTTTCATAACATATTTCGCCTCAATCCCAATTTATAGAAATATATATATATATAAATTGGGATTTAGGCGAAATACGCATTTTTGCATAACATATTTCGCCTCAATCCCAATTTATAGAAATATATATATATATATAAATTGGGATTTAGGCGAAATATGTTATGAAAAAATGCGACTGTTGGGAGAACTCGACCTTTAGGCGATTTACCACGTAATGTTTATGCAATTACTACTCTGCACACAAACTTACGTACATGTATCCGTTAACACTAATGACTTAGGGGCCATTGAAATAACATGCATATCTCAAAACCAAAAGGGGGAAATATAATCTTAAGTATTTAATTGTTTTTGTTTTAGCGGATTTGACCTTTCGCTTAGCAGATATATATATATATATATATATATATATATATATATATATATATATATATATATATATACAGTATATACCTAACTGTGGAATAAGGGGAAATTTTTGGTGAAAATGTCAACGGTAGGGGGAATTTGCCGTTAGGGGGAAAAATTCGTTTCCCCTTAACGTTTTCACACACTGTTTTAATGGGAATACGTGACTTTATGGTAAAATGCATATGACTGTACGTAATATACGTAATTACTTCAATGTTGACCACATTACAGACACGTACCTGTTAACACGTACAACTAATAGGCCATTGAATTTACGTACATGTATACCTTTTTACTTAAAGGCGAAATATACACTTATGTATTTTATTGTTTTTTATTTCGCCTAAACGTACCAAGATATACAAATTTCCCCCTATTGTTCAATCTAGTGGTATATATATATATATATGTGTGTATATATATATATATATATATATATATATATATATATATATATATGTATATATATATATATATATATATAACGCTAGATCAACCTGTTAGGCGAAATCGGTATACCGCCAATACAACCGGCGAAGAAAAAAACAATAAAATACATAAGATTATATTTCCCCTTTTGGTTCTGAGATATATATGCACGTTATTTCAATGGCCCGTAAGTCCTTAGTGTTAACGGATACATGCACGTAAGTTGGTGTGGAACTAAGTAATTGCATTAACATTATGTGATAAATCGGACTTGCGTATAGAGTTACGCATTCCTATATAAAACAGTGTCTAAAATGTTAAGGCAAACGATTTTTCGCCTGAGGGTCGAGTTCTCCAAACAGTCGCGTTTTCTCATACGGTTTTTCGCCTAAATCCCAAATTAGCAAAATATATATATATATATATATATATATATATATGTATAGTATATATGTATATGTATATGTATATATGTATATATATATATGTATATATATATATAGATATATATATATATATATATATATATATATATATATATTTCTCTAATTCGGCACTTAGGGGGAAAGTTGTTGTTGAAAAGTCGACTTTAAGGGGAAAAAAATTTTCGGGTGAAATATAAGTTTCGCCTTAACGTTTCCACACACTTTTTCTATAGGAATACGTAAACTTACAAGGGCGCCCTCTTAGATTTACAAACTAGATGCCATTACTTCAAAGTTGTCAAATTTACGGACACCTAGCTGTTAACACGAACGGATGGCTGGCCATTGAAATAACGTTAATTTATATGTTTAGACGTTAGGGCGAATTTATTTCTTATGTATTTTATTATCATTTTTTCGCCCTATGTACAAGCAGATATAACAATTTCCCCTTAAGGTGGGAATTAGCGTTATATATATATATATATATATATATATATATATATATATATATATATATATATACAGAACTGTCCGACTCATACATCATTCATAGAATGGCAACAAAATACTAAATATATACTCACAGAAGAATATATAATCACTTCTAACCTAATCAGCATACCTCTTTTTAAGTTCTACAAACCCTGGTAGTTCGTATCAGCTGATTTACTTAAATCTACCTTTCAATTACTGAGTTTCACACTTAGTCTTTTGTTATTCATCAACAATGTACACATGTATGTCATTTGGGATAATACTATTTGAATATAAGCAAGCAATAATACAGCACAAAAACCTAATTGAAAACATTCATGGACGAGTAAGCTTTACTTTGTGATACTAGCACAAAAAAGCTTTCAACAACACACCCTCTTTAAATGTCTAAAAGTGGCTTAAACCATGAACTTTGAAGCTAGCTCACACAATCATTGTACAGTAATACATATCTCATAACTGTTCATCACTGGGAAAGAAATTAATGCAAATGCAAAACTCGATCATCATGACAGCAATCAATTATCAAGGTTCATTCAAAATAAAAGTAAACCCGTGGTATAATATCAATACTATCCTCAACCCAGGCTGCCTGTCCTGGTCCTGTGAAACACCTACTTTCACCAAACTTTCTTTAACCTTTCCACCAAGACCAATCTCAAAATATTTCTTACAAATATTGTAAAAGCAATGACTCTCCAATACTAAGGTAGCCTCAATAGACCACTGTTAGTATACCAGGTCACTCTGCTCAACATAGTTCCTATGTGAAAAACTCTCTCAATGTGGCACTCTTGGAATACCGTACTTAAAAGTGACACTAGGGTACACCAAACTCTTTGTTACTTATTGAAATATATAACATCCCTAGGCTATAAAATGTAGTAGCCCTAACCAGACATCTGTCTGTTTCCATTGCAACCAGAGAAAAGGGGGGACATAGGGGTCATAGGTGATTGGGTTGACCATTAATAATTTGCGTGATAATATACCATTATTTCTGTTGGCTTAGGCCTATCTGTTCTGGGTGGAGCTGACCCTCTACTCTTAAACAAGTGATTTTTACTCTAAAAACCCAATACCACTTAGTCAAAATACCACATTTGAAGACTCTTAACATATATAAATTGCAATTAGAAGAATGAAAAGAGAAATGAAAATCAAACATATCTGGTAGACAGGCAAAAAGTGAGGATGATGAGAAAAGATACTTTTAACAGGTTGATGCTGGTACTGTATAGCATGTGTGCTGGCCAACGTGTATGCTTGTGCGTCCCAGCCACAAACCACCAGACGGTCTCTCCCATTTTCAATGAGGATTGCAAAGTGATCTAGCTGCAAGCATTATCTAAATTTAGTGGATTAAAGGGAATGGTATCCAAAATATTGTGGGGTGCCCGTTTTTGCACTTGCTACACTCAGATGCCCGCTTCTATAAACCACTGGACTGTGATCCCACCACCCAGTTTCACAGAACGCTCTCTTCGTCAGTCAACACGTTCAATGCTGAGGTAAGAGAGGAGGTTGTAAATCTTATCCCCTCTGTCCCCAAGCTCGGTAATTTTTACACCCTACCAAAAATTCATAAGCTTAAAGCGCTTGTCAGTAAAGAACATCCCAATTCTGACGACCTCCAAGATCACGAGGTGTTTGAAATTACACGACAACATATTCTTGTCCCTGGTAGGCCAATCGTGTCTGGTATAGGTACGTTAACGGAATACATTTCTACCTATGTGGACCAATTTTTACAACCTCTTCTCTCCACCATACCCACCTACTGTATATTCAAGAGAGTACCCATTTGATTTCCTCAACAAACTTAATGCAATTCCACCCCTAGACAAAGATGTTATTCTGGTTACCATAGATGTTTCCACCCTTTATACAAATATCCCCCATGACGAGGGCGTCCTGGCTTGTGATAAGTTAATGGCGGCAAATGGTATTTCTCAACACACTGAGCTCTCACTATTGATCAAGTTTATCCTTGAGCAGAACAATTTTACTTTCAATGACTGCCATTACCTCCATATCAAAGGCACCGTGGCCCCTTCTTATGCAAATATTTTTATGCACTACAGTACCTGGAACAGGAGTTGCTTACTTTGTCCCCTTATAAACCCTATTTCTATGTACGTTATATAGATGATATATTCATGTTATGGGATAAGAGTGAGAGAGAACTTTACAACTTTTTCTCATTTGCCAATGCCTTCCATGAGTCAATAAAGTTTACCACTGAAATCTCAACAAACCAAATTCCCTTCTCGACATGCTAGTAATGAGTATGGTCATAGAATAGAGACCTCTCTTTATACCAAACCTATGGACAGTCACTCTTATCTCCATTTCAACAGCTTCCATCCCCGACATATAAAAACCTTCACAGTCTATGTCAGCTCCTACGATATCGACGCATAGATCTGTTTCAGTGACCAAATTTTTCATAATAAGGCTGTAGAACTTCTACAGTAGGTTTCTTTCTCAAAAGGGGATATCTGTATCACCTTTTGTGTGATCAATTCGAACGGGTTATGACCTTACAACGATATAACTTGCTCTCGTACTGCAACAAAAGAACTCCAGATAGATTACCCCTTGTCGTAACCTACCATCCCTCTCTCCTCCCCCTTTTCCAAGATATCAAAAAATCCTGGGGCATTTTAGGTTCTGATCCCACCATAGAAGAACTTTTCAAAGAGCCCCCAGTGATTGCTATCTAGACAACCACGCAACATCAGGTCTGTGCTTGTCTAGACTTCCCTCCCCCCTTCTAATCATGAGTCAAGCAGTGGTAACATCACCTGTAACAAACCCAGGTGCATGGTGTGCACTCATCTCGATCCCTCTCCTAACATTTTACACCAGGCCTCAGGTACCAATTTGAGACCTGGGAGGTTTAACCATGACTCAGACAATGTAGTCTATTTGCTCTATTGTACTAAATGTCCCCAGGCCACCTACATAGGCAAAACAAGTGCAAAGTTTAGGCTTCAGTTCAACAACCATAAACTAAGCATTTGACAAAACAAGATACTGTAGGTTTCCCCCTTGCTGAACATTTTAATCTCCCAAATCATAGCCTTTCTGACCATCAATTTGCAATTCTCTATGGCAACTTCAAAACAGCCCAGGAAAGAAGCAACTGGGAGTTCAATACTACTGTATCTTGCGCTTGAACACTCATAACACTGGACTTAACAAAGATCTCGCTTTTATGAGCTTCCATGCTCGGATGCATCCCTATAAGGTCTAGCCTCTTACGTACAGGTATGTATGTTTCAGTACAACTGATGAAGAGCTGTGTATATGACGCTCCAAATATTTTGTCTTCTGTGTGGAGTTATAAAGTTGGAAACGAAAGTATCATTTTTTCTCATGTTGTGCTTCCTGTATATATATATATATATATATATATATATATATATATATATATATATATATATATATATATATATATATATATATATATATATATATATATATATAGGTCGAACGTGGTAAGATCGAATCAGTTACTTACTCTTCGACCTATATATATATATATATATATATATATATATATATATATATATATATATATATATATATATATATACATACATACATATATATACCTACATTTACAGTCGATCTTACCACGTTCGACCTATCTAATTTACCCGTTTCGGGATTTACACACTTTGTGTGGTAACAAGGAGGGAAAATTGTAGCGTGCGGTATTTGAACCTTGGTTCAAGCCGAGAATCACGTTAGTCACGGTGGTGCAGTGGTTAAGGCAGTCGCCCGGACAGCGACTGTCCCGGGTTCAAACCCGCGTGGCTCAATTTTCCTTCTGGTTTCTTCTTTCATTCTTCCCTTGTTCAAAAGGCTATGCCAGTACTTGGGTTGAATTTAATTCAGATCGAATCAGTTACTTACTCTTCGACCTACATTTACAGTCGATCTTACCACGTTCGACCTATCTAATTTACCCGTTTCGGGATTTACACACTTTGTGTGGTAACAAGGAGGGAAAATTGTAGCGTGCGGTATTTGAACCTTGGTTCAAGCCGAGAATCACGTTAGTCACGGTGGTGCAGTGGTTAAGGCAGTCGCCCGGACAGCGACTGTCCCGGGTTCAAACCAGCGTGGCTCAATTTTCCTTCTGGTTTCTTCTTTCATTCTTCCCTTGTTCAAAAGGCTATGCCAGTACTTGGGTTGAATTTAATTCAGATCGAATCAGTTACTTACTCTTCGACCTACATTTACAGTCGATCTTACCACGTTCGACCTATCTAATTTACCCGTTTCGGGATTTACACACTTTGTGTGGTAACAAGGAGGAAAATTGTAGCGTGCGGTATTTGTACCTTGGTTCAAGCCGAGAATCACGTTAGTCACGGTGGTGCAGTGGTTAAGGCAGTCGCCCGGACAGCGACTGTCCCGGGTTCAAACCCGCGTGGCTCAATTTTCCTTCTGGTTTCTTCTTTCATTCTTCCCTTGTTCAAAAGGCTATGCCAGTACTTGGGTTGAATTTAATTCAGATCGAATCAGTTACTTACTCTTCGACCTATATATATATATATATATATATATATATATATATATATATATATATATATATATATATATATATATATATGGATGTATGTATGTATATATATATATATACTATATGTCAATACATACATACATCCATATATATATATATATATATTTACCTGGATCACACCTTTGGTGGACATTTCGTTCGTTAAAAACGTACATTAAGGGGACATTTACAATAGGTCGACATTTTTCTGTCCACTTAATATTTGAGCCATTTTTTCAAAACCTTCTGTATAGTAAAGTGGGGTAAAAAAAGACAAAAAAAGACCACCCCCCTACAAGGCAAGGGAATTAGATTTACATACTGGTGAGTATTGGGCATTGTAGCTAATGATCTCCAGTATAGTATTATACAGTTTCAGGACAGGTCGTCTCTCGTCTCGAATTACCGCATCTTTGAAGCGAGAACGCAGAAAAATGGCAGAGATGAAGTTTATGACATTCAACCCGAAGTTTTGCCTCACATGGAACCTGTCAGTTATGGCGAGTTAATTTCCACAGTGCACCCACTTCTAAAGTGTCTCCACATGATTTAATATTGCAAGCACCCCCTGTATTTTATCTCTCTCAGAAAAGGCACGGTCAGTTTTCACCCCAGGTGAAAAACGTGTTTGGGGCAAAAAAAGACCGGTCTTCATTTACCCCGAAGTGGTCATTATTTACCCCAGCTATACAGAAGATTATTTATTTGAGTATAGATATAACATTTAGTTAATTTTTGGATGATCTGGGATAAATCCTAGGCCACATTGGTATTTCCTATTGTCAAGAGAGTTAGTTAGATAATGTTTAACGACACCAACACGAATGTGTTATATAGTGTCAACTAGATAAATTCGTTTCAAGTCCTCCCCTTTAGTCGCCTCTTACGACAGGCGGGGAATACCGTGGGCATATTCTACAACCCCCAGCCCACAGAGGGTTTCCTATTGTCAAATGGCCTAATGTTAATAGTACAGTGTTGCCTAACACAGTATTACTTTAGTGTCCCTACTGATTTTGAGATGTGCAAGAATCATTAGAGTTATAAGATGCATTTGGTGTCTCACAGTGGATTTTGAAATATGACAGCATCCTGTGGGACTGGCCAACAAAACCTGACATTGACATCGTCAATACCAAGTAGATATTGTTTGGACCCACTGATGATGTGCTGACATATGCCCGTCGTGGGAAATCCCATTTCCAGTTCCCAGCTGAGAATACAGTGATGGAAAAGTTCAAGGAACTGAGCAATTCAGGCCTGAGCCTCACAAAGCACATGTGAAGGAATGAAATATGCTGTTTCCTATTTAATATTTCCAGTAGTAGTACATAAGTGTTCAAAACTATTTTGTTAAAAACATGTATGAATTGTTCAAACTGTTTCACACCCTGGCATATATTCAGACACTGTCAAATAGTTCTGAACATTGAAACTCCAACTTGCTTGAACACCTTGCCTTATAAATTAAAACCTTGCCCTATAAATTATATAACACCTTGCCATCTTTCTAACTATATATTTTGTATTTCTGTAATCTACTACCTTGTTAAGCTTGTCAGCATGAGACGGGGGAGTGTTTGGCTGATTTCATGTGTAGCCACACACTATTTTTCCAAGTCAGAGATACAATTGGGCATCGGGGAAGGGGGTGGCACGGTGAAACATGGGAGTCTACACCCCCTCTCCCTTCCCACTGCTTCTACAGTACCACTTGCCATCAACCTTCTTGCAGCCTCCTGTTTTCACATGTTGTTATTTCTTTCTGTCAACAGGTTCGACAGCAGGCCTATGTAGTGTTCAATTCTGGAACTGGTGGGTACCAACCGGATTCATTTGGCAGACAAGGAACCACAATACATTGTCGTGTTACTGTAATGCATTCATGTACATTGACCAATATATTAGTCTACTGTAAGATTCAAGAAGGGTGAAGTGATTCACAGCTTTCTTCTGATGTTTTGTGATGTATAAAACACAGTGGTCATTTTTTACCCCAGCATGGTCTTTTTTTACCCCGAAAACAAATTATATTGGGGTAAAAAAAGACCACCGTTTTTCAGGCTTTTTCGTATTTTCGCTAACCAAATTGTATTTTTTTTCTTCGTGTGTTTGGAGATGTTCCTACTCTACAAGTGATAAGAATAAAAGATGAAAGCCACCATATGCCTATCTCTGTTTATACTAAACTTTAGGGAAATAGTCTTTTTTTACCCAATCTTACTAATATATTTTAAGTACAATAAAGCCATGTATAATACCTTCATGGCGCCCTCTTTATTATGTCTTAGTATAGGCAAAGTAAACACAACGTAAGGTATATAGATTGGCACGTGAAAAAATGGGTCCTATATCTGGCGTCCTCCAAAAATGTACATTAAGTGGACAAACAAGTATTGCAAAATTTCCTTAATATTTTGTGTATTTTATTACTTGTGCATACATCATATTATTAAAAATACCAATTATTGTAGCTGCTATTGAAGTTTATCATAATTTTTTTTTGGAATTTTCTAGTGTATTGATATGCAGATATATGTAAATATGTGAAATTTAAAATATGTCCCCCTAAGTCCCCCTAAGGTCGAGTGTCGACCTAAGGTGTGATCCAGCGTTATACTTATATATATATATATATATATATATATATATATATATATATATATATATATATATATATATATTGCTAATTTGGGATTTAGGCGAAAAACCGTATGAAAAAACGCGACTGTTGGGAGAACTCGACTCTTAGGCGAAAAAATCGTTTCGCCGTAACGTTTTACACACTGTTTTATATAGGAATGCGTAACTCTATACGCAAGTCCGGTTTACCACATAAAGTTTATGCAATTACTGTACTTAGCTGCACACCAACTTATGTGCATGTATCCGTTAACACTAAGGACTTACGGGCCATTGAAATAACGTGCATATATATCTCAGAACCAAAAGGGGAAATATAATCTTATGTATTTTATTGTTTTTTTCTTCGCCGGTTGTATTGGCGGTATACCGATTTTGCCTAACAGGTCGAATTAGCGTTATATATATATATTTTGCTAATTTGGGATTTAGGTGAAAAACCGTATGAAAAAACGCGACTGTTGAGAGAACTCGACCCTTAGGCGAAAAAATCGTTTCGCCTTAACGTTTTACACACTGTTTTATATAGGGATGCGTAACTCTATACGCAAGTCCGATTTACCACATAATGTTAAATACAATTACTTAGCTGCACACCAACTTACGTGCATGTATCCATTAACACTAAGGACTTACGGGCCATTGAAATAACGTGCATATATGTCTCAGAACCAAAAGGGGAAATATAATCTTATGTATTTTATTGTTTTTTTCTTCGCCGGTTGTATTGGCGGTATACCGATTTCGCCTAACAGGTCGAATTAGCGTTATATATATGTATATATATATATATACATACATATATACTGTGCAACAGTTGCTTGACAGCTTTACTACACACTTTGTGTTGGAGAATGCAACCCACACAATCATAGAAACCAACAAACGACTTGCTTGGAAGGCTGTACCTTGGGAGTTTTAGCTAGACCAGGTCTAATGTGAATTAAAACAGTTTTTTATATATCTTTACGAACTGAATTAAAGAATCTGTTCTCCTTTTATGTAAAAGAAAGATCAAACTTTACTTGTGATTAAAAATCAATCTTTTCAATAAAAAATCATGCGATCACGATTCAATCAATGTGATTTAAATATTTAAATCAATAAATCAATGTGATTAAAATAAAATCAATCTATCTAGGAAGTAAAACATTCTAGGGGCGTGCATACTGCCCCTACTGTAGTTACATGTTGCACAAGCACACTTTTTGTCTGTCTGGGTACTGTACAGTATGTGGCAACCATTCCACAAGGCAGCCCCTATGTACTGTACAGTACTGTACCTGTACATGTAACCAATGGAGCTTGGGAAATGTGAAGTCATAGAGGTTCTGTACAGTAACACTGCTTTTGTGTTTCATACGTACAGGTGTATACCCCTCCCCCATAGTTTTAATTCATAATCGATTATGCATCACAAATACTGGGGTGTAACTAACTCTTGAACAGTGCTGTGTGTTTCTGTTACTCTCACCATATTAAATAGGATAGTCTGAATTTCTACTGGGACATTACACAGAGGGATTAATTGCTTGCATGAGAAAGTATGAGAAATGCAACCAGGGAGGGTTCTGAGACAATGAATCTTAATAACTGGGCGGACACATAACCCTTCCGTTGTGTAATGTCTGGTAAGAATCTAAATCAACTTCATCCTACAGTACTGGCCTACAGTAGGATGAAATTTGATTTACTGTACATTTTACCAAGTAATTACATGGAGGGATTACATCAGGAAGTATGAGCACATACTGTAGCTCTCCCACCAGGGATATGGTTCAAAGTCAATGAATCTGAATTTAATTGGGTGGGCACATAATTCCTGCATGTGAAATGTCTTAGTATAAACTTCATCCTGTGGCCTTGGATGAAGTCTGGTTTAGATTCTCCCGAGACATTTCACAGAGGGATTATGTGAGGAAGTATGAACACATAGCACTTCCACCAGGGAGGTTCTAAGACAATGAATCTTAATAATTGGGTGGACACATAATCCCTCCATTTGAACAATGTTTCGGTAGAATCTTAATCAAACTTCATCAGGTGGTCTTGTTTATTGAGGGATTTGCATCACCCCAAGTAAGACTTTTACTTGGTGGTAAGCCCTGCCCATAATTGTCTTTACTGCTTCTCCTTGTGCAGACACAACCATAGTTCACTGCTCAAGGCCACATCCTGGTAATCATAAAAGACCCCATGTGTACTGTAATCAAAACATTCTCTGTGCGTGCTGTGTAATATGAGCTGCTCTGCATCTTTTGAATTTTGTAACTCTGATGTCAATCAAAGAGTAGTGACAAACTGAGACTTTTGCTTATCCCCAACTAAAAGTCATACTTGGGGTGATGCAAATCTGTCTTTAAGGTCATAAATAATTTGTTCTCACATCTCACATACAGTACAGTACCTGTTAAGTGTTAAATGATGTCACATTCAAACTTTTGTAATAAGTTGGATGGAGAATCCCACTGTATTTTTGTGCAGTTTATAGACTACAATCATTGACAAAAATGATGGGACAAAACACGCACAAGCAACAGTGAGATCACAATCCCCCTGTCCGCATCCCCATTCCCCTGTTCAATGTTGTGGTGACCCAATGTATTCTGAGACTTCAACACTGCAGGGTTTCCCCTGGGGTTTAGAGAGTGCGAGGTGGTATGAGTCCATGGGGGTAATATGGTGCCAATTTGGCACAACCATGCAGTGAGTGAGAACTATCAATACTTCCACTGCTATTATAGTACAGGTGGCAAGTATAGCAAATTTCTGTGAGGTGGTAGCCAAAAACTGTGAGGTGGCCGCCTCACAAAAAAGAATGCCAGGGGAAACCCTGCACTGTATGGGGAGCGAATGTCCCATGTACTTTTGTCGAGGATTGACTCAAGCCTGTAGACAGGTACAGGAATTTCCAAATTTGGTTTTCAGTGCTTTAAAAAGCAGAGGTTATACCGATTTATTTTTCAAGTGAAGATGGGATCAACAGTTTGATTTGACTTCAACATTGATAAACGGAGCAGGGTTTGTCCCATTCGACTCCCATATATGTACTTTTGTTGTCGGAATGGGGATTATAGCCTCATTGAATATATCTGTACATACAGTACTGTAAATGGTACTACGTACATGGTACTGCACAAAAATAGGGGACACACAAAAATCAGAGTAACTGCATGGCATTATTTGCAGTTTAACGCTGCTTTATTGCCAGAGACTGTTGGTGATACTGAATGGTTTAATAATTTTGAATGATATTCAATTCTCCGCACGTGCCATTCTGATGCCATTTTTAAAACAAGTTAATCAAATGCTAGACTACAATCAGCTCAACATTGCTGTAGAGAGATCTTAGATACTGTACCTCAGGACAGCAGAAATGTGCACATCTTAACTACTTTTTCTCAGTTCAGGCAGGCTACAGTGAGTTTAATTAATCCCTTCATGAACCATAAAACAAGTCAGTGAGGCCCCATAAAAGGTAAGCGTCAAATATGTCTGTGATGGAGCCAAGCAGGACTTAAGTTTTTCTTTGGGTTTGTGTTAAAATATGACCATCTCACTAAAAATTTTCTTTTACATTAAAAGACATTGTCACCATTAAGCTTATTATTGATTGGGTGTCCCCCTCCCCTTTGAAAATTTTTGCCTATTTCAAGGACTCTAGGCATAGGCCGGATTACGGGGGGGGGGACACTTGCCCCCCCACTTTTTTCCAGACCTTAAAGAATAAAATAACTAGAACAGCAATGCTGTTGTGTAGCTCACACAATTTCTCTTGTCTGTTAAAAGTAGAAACTCACAAAACCAAATTTTATCATCTATTCATCTGCTTCCAAAAAACCTCCTTACCTTACAAAGGCAAATGGGAGGGAAGAGAGGAGCGTAATAATTAATAGAAATCAAAACCCATCTGTAAAATCACAAATGTGTTCAGGAATGTAAACCTGCAACTGACATAGTTTTATGACAGATAGCTACAAATATCACTGCATATTTTCTCATATCAAGCAAGCCTGCAAAGGCTGTATACACTTTTATTTGCAGCAAGACTGAAAAAAAAGAAGTTTGTATGATGAGCCAATTAGCTGTTCAAGTATTGCAAAGTACATTTAATCACACCTTCGATTCCACAAGTAAACACTGCATGGGTTTGCACTGATCAAAATAAAACAGACTCTCAAAAAGCTTCTATTGCACTTGAACTCAAAACAGTTAAGTTGTAATTACTTGACTTGACCAACTCAATTGAACAGAACAAAATGTGAGATATCCCCACAATTAATAAGTTAAGCCTATTTCCTTTCATGTGTTAAGCCACACTGACCACAGAGTTGCTTCAGACTGTAGAGGCCACTTGATGAACAAACATGTGTGTTGATGGATTGAATTTCAAACAGCCTGCATATCCATTTGCAAGATGACAACTGAATACAAAACCAAGCACACTGCTATCAGTACAATGGATAAACAGCTACCTGTTCAGTAGGCACAGTGAACTCAGCTCTACAAAAACGGCTTTAAAATCCAACTTAACTTTCCTATAATGGAATGCAAATAAGTAGGTGTTAATGCTCTGCTGACAAACAATCACATCCCAAAATTTCAGCCCAAAATCTCCTCACATCAAAAAGAAGAAGACTTTTTGTTGAAAAGTTGACGCCATCAGCCCCATTTGATATCCTCACACATGTACTGTGTACATGTGTGAGCTAATAAAAATGAGCGAAAAGAAGTGAGATCAGAGAAACTATAAAGAGCCTACTGTATGAAGTGACAAAGTACAGCCATTTGATGTCATTCTCTGACCATATCTATCACCAAAAATAGCCCTTATGTTCAAAAATACCGTCTCATGAAAGAGAAATGCTAAAACGAAATGGAACCTCTTCCAGTACAACAGCTCAAAAAGTGAAAGTACATTCACCCAAGAATGACGTCAGCTCCGGAACTCAACTTCACAGTGTGTGTATGTACAGATACAATGCACTTCCCTTGCAATATTGTTCTTATCATGTCAATATCAATTATGTACAGAAACTTGCCCTAATTCGCCCATTTTTGACTGAGATAATACAAGAATGATGACAAAGGGCCACATGAAGAGCCAGTCTGTGGAATTTAGCCCAACTATCTCAAGTCGCTGGCCTAAGAACAAGAAAAAGTCTGACAGTGTGAGGAAGACGGCAAACGAGTAGTTCAGAGAGACTCCATACTCCTACAGTAGTAACGTTTTGCTCACAGATTGTGTAGCTTGAGTCCGTTACTGGCCATATAATTTCGTAAAAAAACGTACAGTATCTGAAGAATGTGCCAGCATCAAGCAATATAACATAAAAATTTTAAATTCTTACTACCCAAAAGGGGATGTTCGTCACTACTCGCTCGAGCTTACAGGTACATCCAGACCCTGTACTGTACATAGAAAACATACACTGAATCTTGCTAGCCCATTCGCAATGGTGTCCGATGGTCTCTAGTTTTTCAAGAATTGGTATTGAATTTACAGGATTTTAAAACTCTGAAATTGCTAGTAAGCATAGAAGCGCAAGTTATGGCAGCAAACGGAAGCCATTTTCTCTCTTCTTGAATTCCTCCGTATTTCTAAGTTACATTTTAAGCCCATCAGTTTGACTTTGCAGACTACTTAGCTGAACTTCAATTAGACAGCGACCATTTGCTAAGAAAATGAAAACATTTACAGTAACTCACGTTTAAATCAGATTGTTGGGTAAGATGGTTGATTTATCTCCCAATATTCCTTTGAAATGCTTCCTTTCCAAGTTGTGACCAATGTTAGTTTGAAAATTGAACAATGGATCTCGTACTAGACTGAAATGCTTGAAACTCAAATACTTTATGTCAACTTCTGAGAAAAATACTCAATACTTCCTTAGACAACCAAATTTTGGTCTCCCTTCACACTAAAATTGCCTCTGTTTTATGTTTCGTTGACTTTTCTCGGTCCCATTTTCCCGTTTGTACGAAGTATAACCGAAGTTGTTAGCCACTATGTAGAATAGTACAGTTGTATATGGGCCTGTGCAGTGATGGAAATAAGAATTTCATTTTGCATAGCAGTACTGCTACGCATTTTCCAAAATGTGTAGCAATTAACCTCCGATTACATAGCACTTTTGTGGAAGTGCCCAAATGACTAATGTACCAAAGTGACTGATTGCATGCACCATTGCTAAAAAAATTCTGAACACCCTCAATTATGCAAATTACTAGCAAAGTTACATCACACTTGGCTGAACACCTAATAAAGGGCAATTCTCATGATCTCAGACAGTTCCAATTCTCCCAACTAAGCAACTTGTAGCTCCTCCCATAACTGTATAAAGCTCCTCCTTGTGCATACACAAGCCTATTTTATTGCTTCAGGCCATGTCCTGGTGAACATACAAGGCTGTAATTTGTAATCCAAACACTTCCTCTGCATTGTGGGGCATGTACAGTAAGTTACTCTGCATCATTTGAATTTTCAAACTTTGATGTCAATCAAAGAGCAGTCATCAACAGAGAATTTTGATACCCCCACACCAAAAATATACTTTGGGGTGATGAAAGTCTGTCTTTAAAGGCAGTATGCAGTCACCCCAATCAGAGTGAGTGTATCCTGTCACTCTAGTTCATGATTGGCCCATTTTGATCATGTGACAATATTTTTGTTGGTAAATTGTGAAATTCAAGGAGAATTTCTCCTTGCTTTACCTATTGCTTGTACTAGTTATGTTCAAAACATCTTCAGAGGTGCTTGTAAAGCAATAAGAGGAGATTTGCAAGAATTTGCCGATTTTTCAAAGAAAATTTTGGGGCGACTGCCTATTGCCTTTAAGATTCTCTGAATCTGTTGGAGGCAACTAGGCACTTTTTTGCTCATTTTTATGAAATGACCCCACGTGACCCATATGAACTTTGACTCCAATCACTGACCATCACTGATAACCCTTTATCCATTCATAAGGAGTCCAACTTACACTCAAACTTGCCCAGGTATTTGTGCTTGGGGCAAGTTTACTTTTTTACCAGTGTCTCGTAACAGTGTTATATATGGCCAATTTAACCAAGAACTGTTAGAGTAATTTAAGGAATTTATACAAGCAGTGATGTCATCCTTTCCATAAATAAGACTTTCCATGCATAGCACACTGTTAGAGAACAAATGCAACATTTATTACCACTTTGCAACAAATATTATTCAAAGAGTTTAATGGGCCCTCCAGCTCTAAGAGCAGGAGTTAACTTGTGCAGTACAACAAGTGCAGAACTCTACTGTGGTTAGGCTCGATGTATTACCTGTTAGGCAATGACAAAAGTTTTAAGCATACCTGAAGAAAGTTGCCCCGTACAGAAAAATAGTTGAATGAAACTTGCAAATACATTGCAGATTTTCATTTGAGGGTGTTTTGCAAATGTCAGTGACATGTTCTGGGGATTCTTGACCAGTTGGGGTATTTTAGATCTTTGAATTTGGATGATCTGTTTGCTCCATTGAAACATACTGCCTACAGTACACACTTTATGAAAAAAGCTGCAGTCGAAGTACGACTTTGGGAACCAAAATCTTTCCTCTTTGGGAGTCAAAACTTTGTGCACATAGTAACTGGTTCCAGAAAATCTCACTTCTAGTATATTAATGGTTTACATAATTTTTCAGGCCTTTTTAAAATGAAATGGTTATGTTTTGGTCAAGATTCTGAGGGTTGTTCTTAGACAGAGGAATTTGTTACTTTCGACACATCGTTACACACTGCTGCGTATACTAATCAGCTCATGAATGAAAGATACACACATGCACTAGATATGATCTGCTACACTACTGGTATGGCACAATACATGTACTGTGCTCCTCATTTGAAGTTTGTTTGCCATACATCAGACTGTATCATGCGGCTTCACAATCACAACCATAGTCATGCAATTATGCTGCCGTCAGTGATATACAGTATACTGTACTGTACATCAGTAGTTGAGCCATTGTGCATGCATTGCAAAAAATGCGAAACAATCTGACAATTACATCGCACATAGGTGTACTTTGCATCGCAAATTGCTATGCGATACCGCTTATTTCCATCACTGCTGTGTATTGATGAACCCCCATATATACACTAGTGAACGAAGCACTACTTCTCACCCCAATAATAATAATAACGGTTACGTACAGTAACACTGGAGGAGAAATGGATGCAATTACGTATCCCCGGGGGATATTGTTCTGTGTGTATAACCTTTTACCAGGGAACTTCCATTTGCTTGTATACAGTACCAGATTGCCAGAGAGTCCGTGGCAACTCTCTGTTTGTACCAAACCAGATGACTAAATGAAGATTGTCTAATTGTGAGGAAAGCGAAGATTTCTTAGAGATATAACTTTGATGATTAAATCAATTATTTTCTTTGCAAGAGCAGTAAGCTATGCATCATCTTTATAAAGTTTCTGATACATACATATCGTGGAAAATTCCGTAATATCAACAGTACAAGGTATGTTCAAAGCGCATTACTTACACACATTCCGAAGTTGAGTTCCAGAGCTGATGTCATTCTTGGGTCAATGTACAGTACTTTCACTTTTTGAGCTGTTGTGTTGGAAGGGGTACCACTTCGTTTTAACATAATTTCTCTTTCATGGAGCGGTATTTTTGAACATAAGGGCTATTTTTGGTGATAGATATGGTCAGAGAATGACACCAAATGGCTGTAATTAGTCACTTCATAGGCTCTATAAGAAAATTTTCAGTTGCATATTATGATTTAATTTTACAATGTTAAATAAAGGAAAACATTAATATCAAAGGCCATAAAAATGCTAGGAAAATTTTTCTTGGCACGCTTCGCCCCCACCCTCAGAGAAAACTGATTAAGAAAATTTTGTCTGGCATCATAAAATTTCTTTTCTACCTACGTGACACACTATTGTGATTTGAAGCTCTGAAATAAGGGTCACTGAAAGTACTAATGTACGACATTAAATGGACCATGGTCCTTGCAACCTTAGTCCCAAATCTTACCCATGTTAAGGGAATCGCCATTTTCGCAAAACATTTTCGGCATGTTTTGCATGATCCCTATCGATGTCCCATTAGCACTGCTGTACTGTGGTAATGCTGTGCGTAGGAAAACTTTGGTGGAATTGCCTTGTTATTACTTACTGTAGGACAGCTTGTGAAAATTACTATTTCCAAAACCCACGCTACACCTCTGGCTGTTTTTCACTGTCCTCACCAACTACCACCATCCTCAGCAAATTGATAGGCAGTTACTATCTTAAATTTGCCATCATTATAAGAAAATGCATTTCCTTAGTTTTTCAAATTAAACTTGGGGGAAACAGGATTTTCTCAAGAAATGGCCCAGAATTGCCGCAAAAACCATCAAAATTTTCTGGGAGGACCCTCAGTCTCCAGACTCCTACAGTACTTCGTGCCTTCGGCTCTCGCGGTTAGTGGCTTTGCCGGCCACATCTTCCCAAGATGCAGTCTCCAACGAAAATTACTTCCCTGGAACTTAATTGCCGATGCCCTTAGCCATGTCCATGTGAAAACTACCCATAAAACTTTTACGTAATTGACTTTTTAAGTATCACATAGTCTATGACCTTCAAAATCGAATCTATCTTACTTTTCACACTACTAAAAAAGTTGAGGGGGGGCTTGTCCCAGACCTTTTACAAAAATGAAACATGAAAGAAAGAACCATTAAGCAAGATATCCTATGACTCTATGGAAAGAAGAGGCACCTGGGGAAAGTAGGAACATTTTTATGCAATGAAAAATACTGCATTTAAAACTAAAAAAAAAATAATAGCCTACAATTAAATGTCTCAAACCCTTTTTACTTCGGCGTGCTTAGCGCACTCGTTTTAAATACTGTTTCCGGATTCGGGATTACAGTACTTCCTGTAGAGAATCTTGCTTGACATAGCTTCGCACAGTCTTCTACAGTATTATCACTGAAACCACCAATGCACCCACTCAGGATGGAAGATACATGTACATCGTGTCACAGTCACCAAGGACCGAGTACCACGATTCCACTCAGGATGGAAAATACCTGCAACTCCATCATTGGATAAACGGCCACTGGGACTATGACTGCGACTCCACTCCAGAATGGAAGTGCAATGGACTTAAGAATACTGTAATTTTCACAAAAGAGCAGAGGGGATGAACCTTGAATCATTCTCAAAATAACCATCACTGGATAAAGGGCCACTGCGACTCCACTCCTGAATGATTCTTTGAAATTGACCTGGTATTCTGCATGTTACTCCTACTGTATAACAGAATGCCAGGTAGTCTGGTACATCATTACATGTACAACAAACATAGTTCAATTCACTCATATTGCCGTCTCCCAAACAATTAGGTTAAAAATTACTTTTGTTCCTCACTGTACCTACATTCACCTAAGAGTGTCCGATTCTTTCCACCACAGAACTGTTCAAGGGAATTACCACATGTAACGTGTACCATGCACTTGGAACCCTTCCATACAAACAATGCAGCATTAAATAAGTTAGAACTGCCTGTGATTCAGGTTTTAGATTGTTTTACGAAAAGCTCGGTAAAATACGAAAGAATGGAACACTATACTTACCCTTCTTTCCCTTATTGCACTTCAACTGTTGTTAGAAACACATGCCCCTATAATGCCAGCTCGAGTTGTAACTAAAACCAACATGGCTGCTTATTTAATTTGCTACTACAGTATGAAAACAAGTTATCCTACAGTACTAGTGCGCAACGGCGTGAGGCACTGTCATCTCTCGTTATGCACACACATTTGCTCCTCACAGTTATTTCACACTAATACAATTGAACTTTATGCGGATGGGAAATCCCTGCAGGAAGTATACTAGCCGACTCATAGAACAGGATATAGAAACTGTAATATCTTGGGATATTCAAGTTGACCTCAATTTCAAGAGTAGCCAGTGTTTAGGCAAGCCACTTTTCCAGTGAGCTGATGACTCAGCTGTGGGGGAATGTCCTGGGTTCTATGGCGGCCATAGGGTTCAGCATTCTTGTACAGCAGACTTCACATGCAGTGGCAGATTTTTACAAGTTGGTAGCACATCTGTAACTACGAAGATTCGCAGTAGCATCGAGCATCAGAATGAGCAGTACTTATTGTATTGGTTTGAATTCTCCCCAACCGTACCCAAATAGTAATACTACAGCTGTAGCCTAAAGGTTGTGTTACCAGGGAGTTGCAACTCCCTGGTGTTACATGGGACGCAAAAATGACCGACCACAAAATATACATGTCCGTCAGGGGCGGATCCAGGTTTTACAAAGGGGTGGGGCGTTTAACAGGCCCTTACAAGCCAGATAAGGTAGCCTACTGGAAGGGAGGGGGAGATAGCTTCCATGCATGAAACCAAACAGCGGCGTAGGAAGATGTTTGCCATTACATTGGGGGGGGGGGCAGACCAGATGCGATTTCTCGACCTTCTTCCCACACCACAACATCATATTTTTTTCCGATTTTAATTTACGCAAAATAAAATATTCAAAGAAAAAGGAAACAACTATAACATCAACACCATGCTGCCGTGGTGTAGCTAAGAATTTTCAGTTGTATGGCAGGTTCTGAGAACTGGAGTTATTTTGGGGGGGGGGGGGGTTGAGGGAGGTGGACTCCCATTTACTATCTAAGCGGAGCTCCACCATAGTGGGCGCGGAACGTACCAAGAAAATTTGAGATTGAATACATCCCAGATCGCCGGAAATGGCACTTGCCAGGAAGTTCATAGCAGCCATCAAGATACTGCAATTTTTGTGCAAAAACCTTAATTGATTTGATTTTATTCTTAAACGCATTTCTGTGAGGACGGATTAGCTGCATGAGCTGGCCGGACTTGGGGTCCGAGGATTGCAAGTTTATTTCATTTATTATCTAAGCGGAGCGCCACTATAGGTTTGCACGGAGCAAACCGAGAAAATTTGAGATTTTAATACATACCAGATGGCCGGAAATGGCACTTGCCAGGCTTGATAGCAGCCATCAAGATGTGCAATTATTGTGAAAATTTTTTAAAGGTTGATTTGAATTTGTTCTAAAACACATTAAGTTTGTCACAATCTATCCAACTTTATTCAAAATTATTCAGAGTGGAGTTAGCCCCATGGATTTCGATGGATTGATTGGAATGGAGATTTTCCACAGCCAGAGTCTACTATTGTTAAGTTGGTGGCGCCAAGATTTGCCCGACGGGGGGCCACCGACCCGAAAGCCCCGGCCGACAGCCCCAGTACCATCGGGTATAAGTGGGATCAGGCGCGTAGCCAGGGTCTTCGGCCCGGGGGGGGGGGCAAAATGAAAATTTTCGTCCCGATTTCATGATTTTTCAAACTAATTGTAGAGGTGGGTCCCCCCCCCCCACCGTTTCTTTTGGGTCCAGTTTATCACCCCGGGACAAGTCCGGAAGCTTCGGAATAGAATTGGGGGCATGAGAATAAATTATCGACTTGATATTCAAATGGCCTTATCAGTATGCGAACTTATAGTCATGATGATCACAATTTAACTATTTACCATAACTCGATTTGATGAAGCCGGGGTGAAGTGTCAGTGGTAAACTCGGTGTAAGATCGAGGAGGAATCATTCTTGAGGGATCAATGCCTTCCTTCAGAGAGACCCTTTGAGACTTTATCCAAAGATATTATAAGCATAGATTCCAAACTACCTACACTGTTACGCTCAGTGACTCCTCATGGAGACGCATATATCGGGGCGGAAGTGTTAATTTGACAGGCGCGCCGTTCTATTCCGCGATCTGCGTACAAAAATAAGAACGCGTTATAGAAAATTCCACTGTTCAAAGAGGTTAGCGCGGGTGCACTTTTACAACGCGTTCTATACGCGCAGAATACATTTCTCTGTGTATTATCCGGAATACTTGACCCACAGTTCTGCGCGCTCTGGAAACAAACGCGCATGTTGCTTTCCCGTTGTGAGCGCGTTAGAAATTGAACTCGCATATAAAAGTGCGTCACTTGAAGATACCATAGAAACTGACCAATGAATGTCCATGAACTTGCAAAACCAGTCATTGTGCGTTCATGTTCAAGTGTAAATACGTGGAATGCCGCGTTAAAGAAATAAGTTATTCCTGTTGAAGTGGAATTTATTGAGGCGTAGTACTTCTTCAGTCAACAACATTCCGAAATAACAAGTATTAATACTTTTGTAAGACATTCATTTGCCTGTTTGTTTTCAAAACGACTGAGCAGTGATCAGCACTTCCGCCCCGATATATTGGCCTCCATGGGGAGTCAACGCGCCATTTTCATTTTGGAATCTATGCAGGGCCGTCGCGACCGGGGGGTGTCTCACCCCCCCCCCCCAAAGTTCGTCAGAGCGACGATAGTCGGAAAATCTGAAATGCCAGTTGGAATTTCTGATATCTCAGTCTAGCACATTTTTCCGACTGAGCCTATGTCATTTTTGTATATATTTTCCAACTAGACAAAGTGAGAATAATACCAAACGTTATTTTCCTCACGTAAAATCAAATCAAAGCTGTCCCCTTTTCGCAAATTCTTCTCAAACTCTCAAAATTTTCGCGCGCTCCGCGCGCCTCGAACTGCAGCGTTGTTCTTATTATCAATATCTTCCGATAGTAACTTTCGGAGAAGCACAACAGCAGAAGTTGAAAGCTGTTTACAAATTACCAGGTAAAAGACTGGCTTTTTGAGTGGCATGTTGGTTTGTTGGGCAATTGAAAGTATCTCGATGCAGATTCTGAATGCAGGTTTTATTATGGAAATCTTATTTAATGAAAATTTGGGCGCGCTTTGCGCGCATGCGTCACGATTTACAATCAATCTCATGAACATTATTTAGTTAATTATACTAGACACAGTTCTATGGGGCTAGGGCGCTTTAGCCCCCCCCCCCCCTCCCCAAATTTTTCCGAGCCCTACAAAATTGCGCAAAATTTTATATAGACTAAGCCTAATACTGGTGAAGACATACATATACTCAGAAAATATTCCAAACATCTATTTATCAGGACCGTAGCCAGTAAGTTCTGTAACGATTCTTTCTATAACTTTAAAAACTTTTCGCACGCTACGCGCGCTTTAATCTATAGTTCTATCTAGTGGTAACGCCACCGTTTATAAAAACATATTGGATTTCAACGTTTCCACAAATGTTGTTCTTCCATGTAGGCGTGATTCTAGAGAAACACGAAAATGCATCGTTGCGAAGTTCTTTCCTCTTTTTCCTAACTTTTGGAAGATTCTTTCTTCAGCATATCGCCATCATAGCATATTTTGTAAGAAAAAGATCTTTCAGTTTCGTAGGAGATCCTTAATGGGTAAGATGAAGAATGTAATCCCCGACGACGACCATGCAGTCACCCGAACAAATTTCTTGGTTTTGTCTAGATTCTTCAATAAAAGCCCAAACTTTTTCAACCTTCCTTAATGAAAATTCAATATAACCCCAAATTTTTCGGCGCGCTTCGCGCGCCTTATACTTTGAGTTCGGCAACCCATTGCATCTGTTATTGGGACTTAGAGTAGCTGGCCCCCAGTCAGGGCGCTTCCCCCCCCCCCATGTCGGCAAATGAAAGCACCACCCCTGGCTGAGTCTGCGTGCAGGTTTTTCATTTTGGCATTGAAGTATACCGCCAAATTTCGGCGCGCTTTGCGCGCAATCCTCACAATCCACGTTGCATAACTTATGAACATTATAAGTACAACGTACCAGTGAACTTTTATAGCAACTAGGTGTACATCTGAAAACGCGCTTGTTAGTAAACCCCTTTTGCTATACCTGTCTGGGAGGTCTAGTATCATTTCTCTGCACCTATACTCTCCCTCCCGCCCATCTCCCTCCCGCCCATCTCCCTCCCGCCCATTCCCCATTGCTGGAAGCTGTTCGTCTGGATTTTCGTTCAAAATTAGTAAAAATACGATAGATGTAAAGTGCTTGGCGTCATACTCTATATTATTATTTAGATGCCAGGTAACAAGCATTATGTCATTGCGCCCATTTTATATAATTGATAATTGATATTGATAATTTATATAATTGATCCAGAGCTTCCAGGAGGCCTATTCAGGTATATGCTAGCATTAGATGCCAGAATAGAAGGCATTAAAGTAGTTAAAAAGGGGGGCTTCAGGGGGTTTGTTAACAAGGTATTCTTCTCTTAGACAACATACTTTCTACTTTCACCTAATCAAATCTTAGTATTCACTAAATTATGAACATTTTCCAGCCATATATGATCAGTTCCAAAAGTATCCCAAGTTAGCACCATTTTGCATCTAAGCAACCTTACCTTAACAAAAATTTCTCAAAGGGGAGGGGGACACCCCTCCCCCAGGACGGCATCTTTATGGAGTGACACAGGAAGGATCCCCATTGCTGCATCATACAAAAGTAACACCCATAAAAACGAAAATGCAATTTACGGGCACCACTCATTTGGAAAAAGAATCAAACCTTTCGGAAAAATTAGAATTCATTTAATTATGGAGATTTTCTAGCCATACATGATCAGCTCCAAAAATATCCCAAAGATAGCTCCATTTTGCATCTAAGCAACCTTAAATTAACAAAAATTTCTCAAAGGGGGAGGGGTCAACCCCTCCCCTCGGACCCCTCCCCACGACGGCACCTTTATGTAGTGACAAAGGAAGGATCCCCACTGCTGTATGTAAACGCAGGGCTCATAACAATGGTGCAATTTAAGCGCCACCATTCAGTTGGAAAAAGATATCCATCCAGTCGGAATTTGGGACCTTCACACCCCCCCCCCCAAACATATGACCCTAGCTACGGCCCTGAATCTATGCTTGTAATATCTTTGACTTTATCATCGCGGAGCGCCACCACCAGTTGGCGGGAAGGGTACAGGGAATATTTTGGCCAAAATGCCTTCCCAAACTACACTGAGGAAATGATCCTTCCCGGGGTGTTGTACGTTACACCAGTGGCGTGCGCAGGATTTGTGAGGTGGGGGTAGACTGTGAATTCCACCGACTGGCACAGAGAAAAGTCCAACTGGCTAGACGCAAACTATTAGCAGGGGCGTAGCGAATAAATGTCAAGGAAGTGGGAGGGACGCAGCTCATAGAAAGTCTCTCAGCGCTCCGCGCCAACCCATGGTGGCGCGGAGCGCAAGGAAATTTTGGTCCAAAATGCCTCCCAGATGGCTGGAAATGGCACTTCCCGGGCCTATTTATCGCATATAAGAAGGGGAAACACCAGCACTATTGCAAAAAGTAAACATAATAAAATACTAAAAATAAGGTGGGCGGCTGCCCTCTTCCTCCACCCGGCCCCGTGGCTTCACGCTTGCCTAATAACCAGTATAAAGGTAGTCATCTTTATAACTAGATGATTGACCGTTCTTCAGACTGCTATTTGTTTAGTGATTATTGTTATAATAGAGAGACAAAAAACTGATTGTTCGCCGTCCCGTGGGAGGGGAATTTTTGCTTTTAGAAGCTCGCTGAGATGAAAAATGGTGCTATATTTGACACATTCTGAAGCATGTTAACCCATAACGGCCAATTGGGGGAGGGAGAGTGCGCCTGATGCCCGGCCAGTCTCGTTCAGACTGCTTCCGATTTCCCCCGACTACTTACAACGGTGGGGGCCATGGCCCCGGCCCCCATTGCGGACGCTACTACGTTACACTCCAAAATTACTACATATTTTGGGTTTTAAGATGTTAGGAGGATTGCTGCCAAAGTCAGCCACACCAGGAGGTGTCCCGGCCCTGAGAACAAAATAAAATGTAAGTGCATAGAGCTAAGATTCATCACTTTATATCTAGTCAGCTGGGAAAGCAAAATATGGGTGGAGCTTGCCCATGTTATATTCATGCTTATAGTTTCTCTTGGCAATTTTTCTTGACCACTCATTAGGGTTCTGACACCAAACCCCAATAAGTGGCAACGCAACTGGATACTTTCCACTCATTGTGTGACTTTGAAAGAAAATCTGCACCGGGACATTTATTTTAAGTATCCCTTTTTGATAGTGATTAAAAATAAAAATCGGGACGGTAGCTACTATCCCTATAGCTCCCACACTGACAGCCTTGCTTCACGTCCATTTTTCTATCCCCTTGCCCTGACTGCTCTGCTTCATAGTCTGTCCTTCCGGACTCCCTAGTCGTTTAACGCTCTCTATTCCCTTTCCTAGTTCATCTTTTCCAATTTCTCATGCACAATCTGCCTCGCTTCATCCCTCGTCCCGTTTCTGCCTTCTTAGCCCTTCTCTTTCTCATTCCCTTTGGTCTTTTCCACAGTCCCTAGCCCTACCTGTATCAGTATACTCGTCCCGTCGATATTTGAACCAGTGCTCTACCTCATCAAGCCCGTTTCCTTCTCTCCATCCTTTCCTTCCATCGATAATGATTCCTATTGTTATTATTTCATTTCCCCTTTCTCCTGTTATTTTCCCTTTTTTCTCTTTTTCTCCCTTCTTCCCCTTTCCTCTTCCCCTTCCCTTTTCCTTCTCCCTCTTCTTCCCTTCGTTTATTTTTTTTTTTTCATTTTTCCGTCGTTCCGATTTTACTTCGATTTTTCGCCCGGGGGCAGTCTGCCCCCTGCCCCCCCCCCTCTGGCTACGCTACTGAGTGGGATCTGAAGAAAACGTGTGTACTAGACCATTTTATTCGTGGCGTACATTGCATAAAATTTGTATATACTAGAGAAGATAGGTCCGCGTTGATTAAATGTTTTCCCCGGAATCTAAGCTGTAAAAATTGCAAAGCGAGCGAAGCGCGAAAATTTTTTATAGGTTTGCACAAAAAATATATGTAAACATTAAGAACAAAAAACGAAAGAAAATTTTTAGGTGTTCTAGACCGTATAGCAGATAATATGCATTGTATGGAAACTACCTTACCTATTCCATGAAATAGCCAGATATTGCTCCGTGAGTCCCTCACCAACTGACCGTACCGCTTGACACACACAAGAGAACAGTTACTAGGCTTTGCGATATGGGATGAAATTTAATTGTGACCTCTACATAACTGTGTACTTTTCCTACATGTTACTTGGTAAGGTGGAAAGGACTTGAGCTATCTAGCGATGTAGAATGGAACTATTGAAGAAAGTAGAGTAGCTCTTCTGCGCGCCGTGTAGTTCGCCGAAAATTTTGCGTTCTTATTTGAGAAATTGTCCTCTTGCGAGCAAAAGCGGGTAAAACGAAACTGTAAACTGCCGCGATATTGGGGGGATGGCATTTGTCCCCCCCCCACAAATCATATTGGGGGCCATGGCCCCCTTGGTCCACCGGTTCCTACGCCACTGCCAAAAAAATTTCAGGGTAGTAGAGATATAGGCCTACTACAATACATTAAGGCAATGGGTATTTTTGAGCTTTTAGGTGAGCAAAAGTTTTTCAAGGCAATGGCGCCTGCACGGGGCATGGGGTTTACCCCCCAATCGATTCTGTCTTTTTTTTTTTTGAAATTTTAAAATGATCCCCAAAGGCGTTTAAGCTAAAGATTTCTATGGGGGGTAGGCAAGGGCGTGGATTCATCTCCAAAAGTCAGAAGGCCGGGACTTTTCACCATTTGCAAATTGCCATCCTGGGGGAGGGATCTAAGGGGAGGGGCTGAGGTGTATGTTTCGACCGAGTGATGGATCTATTGTAATCATTTTCTATCATAAATGGTGCTCAAACTATCAGAATTTTCGCAAATCCTCCGCAAACTATCAAAATTTTCTCGCTATCAGCGTGCTTCAAACCTTACCTTTATATCGTTCTTATTATCAATATCTTCCGGTAGCAATTCCCGGTCAAGCACAGCAGCAAAAGTTGAAAGCTGCTTACGATTTCTCAGGTAAAAGACTGGCTTTTTGTGATTGGCATATAGGTTTGTTGGGTATTGAAAGTGTCTCGATGCAGAGCATGAATGCAGGTTTTGTCATGGAAATGTTATTTAATGAAAATTTCGGCGCGCTTCGCCCGCGTTCGTCACAATTTGCACTCCAACTCATGACCACTTATTAAGGTAATAATACATGCAACAATTCTGATCACAACACTTTTCCGAGAAAAAATGGAAGTACATCCCCAACCTCTGTAGGGGCGTCGTGTCGATATGGGATCTTTAAATCTAATTTGTAACATGATGTGGAAGGTTGAAAGTACGAATATTTGCCGTTATACATTTTTCAAAAATTTCTACCCAGCGCTTTGGGAGTGGCGTAGTCATGGAGGGGGTCTCGGGGGCCTAGGCCCCCCAAACTCCCGCCACTGAGACCCCCAAAAAAATTCTAGACGAAAGCACAAGCTAACAAAAACTAGTCACGGGCTAGTCACGGCTGCTTGTAAGTGGAATATCTGCATGTACTCTTTGTATGTTCTTTAAAAAGAACCATTTAGAGTTGATTATCAATTAAGCCAATTTCTGGTCGTCTCGGATTACTATAAAACTTTGCCCATGCCTTTCTTACGTTTAAAACACATCTCATCTCTTCAAAACTTTAATCCAGGGACGCACATCAGTAAGTGTGAATACTTACTTTGTGCTCAAACTAGCCCAGTCTAAATGTACTAAACTCAAAAGCATTAAACTGGAAAATTTCCGTTCCGAAAAGTTTTCCTGAGGCTTCTAAAATACCTAAACCCAGGAGCTTCCGGGGGCTTCGCCCCCTGGACCCCCACCATGGGGCTTTTCCCCTGTATCCCACCAGTGGCCCTAGGGCGGGCCCCTGGACCCCACCCATGTTGGGCTTCGCTCTCGCGGTGCACGCTACGCGTGCACAGTTTCGCCCCCCAAAATGTGCTCTGCCCCCCCCAGTTATGAATTTCTAGCTACGCCACTGCGCTTCTGGAGAAGCCATTACCGGTATGGTGATTGTTAATACACATGCTTACGACGAAAAAGCATTCTGAAACGCGCTTGTTAGTCCTTCACTCCTTTTGCTCTATCAGGGAGGTCTAATATCACCTCCCTGCACCTATAGGGTTCGAAATAACTGACAGCAATAGCTAGCTACACTACCCTTGCCGATGGCGAGGTGCTGCTTGAAAATTAACCTTCACCGGCTGCCAAAACTGCCGCAGTGCCCTTCTGTGCATGGCTATCGGTGCCCTTCTCATATTATGAATATAACTTTGCTGATTCTTTAGTAAATTCTTCAGTTTTGCAAAACCGAAGGGTCCAGAAATTCAAAGAGATTCGAAATACCATGCGTGTACTTTACTGAATTTTTAACGATCAGAGTACTTTGAAACATAGATATTCACCCTCAGATCTAATGCAAGTGTGTGTCTTCATAGGCATGAGGCAGTATTGGGTATTGGCGTGGCACAAGTGTAGTACACGTACATAGCTCCACTGGCAACAAGAAACTGCAGCTTACTGAATCCCTCAGAATCTCAATCGAAACCATATTACTTTAAAAATGGATTAAAATATAAAAAAAAATATGGAACAAAAATTCTAGCAGTGGCAGATTGGGGAATCTGAAAATACAAATATAAATTTTGACTTCTAAAAGAGCGAGATTTAACTCCCGAAATTTATGGTTGGGCCTGCACTAGTCCCTGCAACTTAAACTTCCTAAGAGTATTCTGTCATTATCCAAAGAGAATGACGGCAATTAACAAATACAATACACTGTTCTGTTTTTGGTTTCGATGAAAAGAGAAACCTATGTAGTCATGGTGGCGTGTGTGTGTGTGTATGTATGTGCGTATGTGAGTGTAAGATTGGCCACAGTGGACATAATTACCTGTATAATGCTGACATTAAATCAAATTTATGGCCGCATTAATTCGATTTAATGTCAGCGTTAAATAAGTTTCAGTATTAGCCAATCAGGGCACAGTTTTTAATGTCAGCATTAAATCACTTAATGCTGGCATTAAATCGAATTAATGTCAGCATTAATCGAATTTATGTCAGCATTACATCGAATTAATGTCAGCCTTAGCCTATAAATCGAATTGATGTCAGCATTAATTATTTAACTTGCTGACATTAAATCGATTTAAAGCCAGCATTAAATCGAATTAATGTCAGAATTAATTCGACCAATGATGTCTTAGCATATTACGATCAGCCAATTCTATGAGCTGTTAGAAAGCTTAAGTCGGGGCGCGCACACTTCCTGTGCATGTCATATGCTTATTACTATACTAGTCGGCTATGGCTTACGTCCGTACATCACGCAACGAGGCAATATGAGCGAAAAAAAAAATCCTGCTCGAACATTAGGACTACCACGTATTCTCAGAGTCAAAATAACATAAATAATGTCACAGACGACGAACTTTTTGAGACGTTTCACAGAGAGGTTAGTTGGAGTCCATGTAAGGAAGGCCATTCACAGGGGCGTCGCCAGAGCACTTATCATGGGGAGGGGGTGGTGCCGTATTTGCCGACTGAGAAGAAAAAAATGCCGACTGAAAGTGTTGATAAAAGATGCAGTTATAGAGCTGAGAACCGTTAGTCCAACCGGTAGCGATCCAGCAGGGGTGGCGCCAGGATTTGCCCAACGGGGGGGGGGGGGGCAAGGACCTGAAGCCTCGACAGCCTTGATGCCGTCGAGGGGTTGGTGAGGGGAGATTTGAAGAAAGCTGTGTACTATACCATGTCATTGCGGGGCATATATTGCATAAAATTTTGTATATACTAGAGGAAAATAGTTCCGCCCGATTTAAGGTTTTTCCCGAAATCTAAACTGTGAAATTGCAAAGCGCGCCAAGCGCGTGAAACTTTTGGGTAAGCTTACACTAACAGACTAAGAAGAATCCGTACTTATTTAAAGCTTATATAGGTCAGCCAGTGGCGTATCCAGGATTTCTCTCAAGGGGGGGGGGGGGAATGCAATATGTTGTGTGATCTCCGGCCTGGGGAGGGGGTCCCCCTCCCCTCTGAAAAGTTTTGAAAAATTAGGTGTCCTTACATGCAATTTGGTGCCACATGTGCCACCTTTGGAAGTAAAATTTGTATCAAAACATTTACGTTTTTTAGGGGACTGAAAAAAATTGGCATCCGTGAGGGGGACATGGCCCAATAGCCCCCCCCCCCGTGTACTCCACCGAGGTTAACTGTCCAGACAGTTGGGCCCTATCGGGCACAACTTACATTGTACTTCCCTCTTTGAGTCACTAGCCGTACCGAAAGACAGACTCAAGAGAACATTAACTTAGTTTAGCGAAATGAGATGAGATTCCTGGCATTTACATAAAACGATAAATTCAACTTGAAAAGATGGAAAGGGTTTGTTCTATATTCAGCTATTAGTAACGAAACCGAGGAAGAGTTTGCAAAGCATACCAAAAATTTGGGGTTTTATCGCAGAAGTGACCCTTTTAAAAGTTAAAATAAGTAAACCGACCATGGGTGGCGACAAAATTTTCCCGACATGGGGCCGGGCATGCCAGCGACCCCAAGTTCCGACAGCATGTCGAGGGGGTGAGAAAGGGATATGAACTAACTATCCCATGGCATTGCAGAGTACCGTATATTTAGCATTATGTCACTTAATATGTCAAGAGCCGAGTTTCGCACTGATACTATTCTTTTGAGTCTGAATCGTGAAATTGCAAAGGGCGCGAAAATTTTTGAGAGGCTGACACAAAAACATGTTATTAAGAACAAAAAGAGAAACATAAAAACTGTAAGAGTTGTAGACTGTATCGGGGACAACATACATTGTGTCGAAAACACCTGGACTACCCGATGAAATAGCCAAACTTTGCTCCGTGAGTCTCTCACCAACTGACCGTATACCGTATGACACACACTAGAGAACGGCAACTAGGCTTTGCGATATGGGATGAAATTCACGACCTCTAATAACCTGTGTACCCTGCCTACATGTTACTTGGTAAGGTTGGCAGGACTTATGCTATCTAGCTATGTGGAATGGGATACTGAAGAAACTGGAGTGACGTTACAGCGCGCGTAGTGTGTCGAAAATTTTGGGTTCTGATTACAGAAATTGTCCTCTTTCTTTCACTTCTTTTCCTCTTTCTTTTCCTCATGTTTCCTTCATTTTGCCGACTGGTGCAGATTTACCTACTCAATGCTTGAAACCACATGAACGATGAACTCCTTTAGTATACAATGATACTGAAAAGCCCTATGTAGCTTTTTTGCCGACTGAGAATATGTTTTAAGTTTCAAAAAGTGTTGCTTACGGGCTTTGGAAATATTGTAATAAACGTTGTCTACAAATGCATTCCAATATCCTGTCTTCCGTCTGCACCAGCCCCTTTTCTCTTGCCCTGCTTTGTCCCTCCCTTCCCTGTCCTTTTCTCTGTTCGCTCGGTCTTTCTCTCTCTCTCTCTCTCTTCTCTCTCTTTTTTCTCTTTTTTCCCCTTTCTTCTTTCCTCTAACTTTCCTTCGTTTGCACTTCCCTTTTCCTTCATTTTGCCGACTAGTGCAGGATTTTGCCGACCGCATGGATCTTGCGGGGTATCACACCCCCACAGCCCCCCTCTAGCGTCGTCCTGGACCATTCATGTAAATTGGCCTATTTTTGGATCCTACAGCTGTATAGTGAAGTATGGTCCTAACTCATTACTCCTAACGTATCTCTAACTTAGGTCTGCGCCTAGAACCAAGGCAGACTAGGGTTGGCTTAGTCAAGGTAACCCTGACGCGAGGGAACATGTTTACATTTGGTCTTGTCCCTTAAACCCCCGACTTCTAAGGTGCGTCTACCGTGCCATAAGTCCTGAAATCGACATATGTCGATTTAAATTGACATATGTCAGTTTCGCGTGATGTGATTGTATGAAATCGTCATACCTGGGAGAAATCCGCCTATCATTCAATTAAATCGATATATGCCCGTTTCTCGTGATGGGATGGGGAGGGAAAGGGGCAAGTGGGGCCCACACACCAAAACATCCAAACTCATAAGTGTGGTATGTATATGGTATTAAAATCTCCGAAATAGGGAAGGGAGGGGTTTTTGACAGGGTTTCTGCCAAGAGGTAAAGGAGGGGATCGGTCTCTCTTTTTTCCAGAACATGGGAGTAAATTGCCCCTTCCCCCTTAACCTTTTCATTTTGAAGAAAACAATATTTGTTTTAATATCATGACATCTTACTGAAGGACAATTTGCAGTGACATTTGAACTTACATCAATAAATAGCCTTTCGAGCTTATCAAATTGCACTTAATAGGGAGTTTGAAGCAACCTTCTCCTCCCAGATCTGCCCGTTCTAAGAATTCATCTTCTACTATATAGGCAGTCCAAAAATTTCAGTTCTGTCACCCCAACCCAAACATGGTGTGGTTGATATACTAGCTAGATTGTTCATCCGTCTCGTATCAGAAATTTAAACAGCTCGGCTTGTCATTTCTAAGCCTAAGGAAGGGGTTTGAAATCCATACCACACATACATCTGAGCCATCTTTCATTCAGTGTGGGAGCATTAACACAAGCCGCAAAACCATGCCAGTAATAAAAATGCATCGCACCCTCCCCATGAGAAACTGGCATAGGCCTATGTCGATCTGATTGAACATATGCCGATTTCCTCCAGTCACAAGGATAGAAAGCAATGTATGTGACGGTAGTAGACCAATGAGAAGACGAGAAACTGACATATGTCAAGACTTATGGCACGTAAGGCGCACCATAGACGTCGGGGGATTAAGGGAAAAGACCAAATGTAAACATGTTCCCTCGCCTCAGTGTGTTACCCTGACGGGGGCATACCCACGAGACCGAAGGTCCGCGAGACCGAAAATCAAAAACAAAAAGGGTCCACGAGACCGAAGGTCCGCGAGCGAGACCGAAAATGAGAAAAGGTCCGCGAGACGAAAAATGAGAAAAGGTTCACGAGACCAAAAATGAGAAATGGTACGCGAGACCGACAGAAGTATCAGTCCTCCGTGCTGCTACGGTCTGCTTTAAGTTAATGCTGGCTCTGTGTAGTATTTACCTTTTGCAAACTAGTGCGTTGCCCTTGCAGTACCACCCTTCTTGTATTAAACGTTCCGGTCTCGTGAGCGGATTTTTATATTCGGCCTCGCGGACTTTCGGTCTCGTGAACCCTCTTTCATTTTCAGTCTCGTGGGCTGTAACAACCCTGACTAAGCCAACCCTAGTCTGGCTTAGTTCTAGGCTCAGACCTAAGTTAGGGCTACGTTAGGAGTAATAGGGTAGGACCATACTTCCCTATACAGCTGTAGGACCCTAAACTAGGCTAATTTACATGAATGGCCTTCCCCACATGGACTCGAACTAACCTCTCTGTGAAACGTCTCAAAAAGTTCGTCGTCTGTGACATTATTTATGTTATTTTGACTCTACGAATACGTGGTAGTCCTAACGTTCGAGCAGGAATTTCTTGGCTCATATTGCCTAGCTGTGTGATGTACGTACGTAAGCTATAGCCGACTAGTATAGTAATAAGCATATGGCATGCAAATGGAGTGCGCGCGCTCCGACTCAAGCTTTCTAACAGCTCATACAATTGGCTGATCGTAATATGCTAAGACATCATTGGTCGAATTAATGCTGACATTAATTTGATTTAATGCTGGCTTTAAATCGATTTAATGCTGCAATTAATTCGATTTAATGCAGGCATTTGAATTCGATTAATGCCAGCTTTAAATGATTTAATGCTGACATTAAAAACTGTGCCCTGATTGGTTAATACTGAAACTTATTTAATGCTGACATTAAATCGAATTAATGCAGATATAAATTCGATTTAATGTCAGCATTAAATAAGTAATTATGTCCAGTATGGCCAATCATGTGCGTGTGTGTATGTGTTTGTGTGTGTGTTTGTGACACTTCTTGTTTACGCGATATCTCAAGAAGAGAAACTCTTACAGTTCTCAAAGTTGGTATGTAGATGCCCCATATTAAGAGAAAGAACCCAACTGTTTTTGGTCGAGTTCAAAGGTCATTTGGGGTCACCAGGGGTCAAACTCTGAAACTTTGTTTGACGATATCTCAAGGTAGGAAGCTTGGATGGATTTCATTCTTGGCATGTGGATGCATTATAGTAAGAGAAAGAACCCAATTGTTTTTGTTGGAGGTCAAGGTCATTTGGGGTCACCAGGGGTCAAACTCTGAATACCTTGTTTACACGATATCCCAAGGTAGGAAGCTTGGATAGATTTCATACTTGGTATGTGGATGCACTATGGTAAGAGGAAGAACCCTATTGTTTTGGTGGAGTCAAAGGTCAGTTGTGGTCACCAGGGTTCAAACCCTGAAAACCTTGTTTACACGATATCTCAAGGTAGGAAGCTTGGATAGATTTCATACTTGCTTTGTGGATGCATTATGGTTAGAGGAAGAAACGTATTGTTTTTTGTTGGAGGTCAAAGGTCAGTTGGGGTCACCGGGGGTCAAACTCTGAATACCTTATTTACACGATATTTCAAGGTAGGGAGCTTGAATAGATTTCATTCTTGGCATGTGGATGCATAATCTTCAGAGGTAGAAGCATATTGTTTTTGGTGGAGGTCAAAGGTCAAATGGGTCAAATTAATCACTGGGGTTTAACCTCTGAAAAGCTTGTTAACATGATATCGCAAGATAGGAAGCTTGGATAGATTTCATACATAGTATGTGGATGACTTATGGTGAGAGAAAGTACCCTATTATTTATGGTGGAGGTCAAAGGTCATCTGGGGTCAACCTCTGAAAACCTTATTTACAAGATAGCTCAAGTTAGGAAGGTTGGATACTTCCCATGGTGTTGCATTTAATCCATCAGAAAACCCCTATGAGTTTTGTCAGAAATCAGAAGCCAGCTGAAATCACCAGAGATTCAAAAAGCAAAAATTCCCAAGAATTCCAAAGGTCAAATATGAATATGAAAATGTAATTTTCCAGCACTTTTAGATCACATTCAACCAATCACTGAAAGAAACAGGACATCTTGGCATTATTTGGGATTACACATTAAGTGCTGTATTCATCGAAACCACAATGCATTTTGCATTCTGGTTTTTCTTTTCAAAGAATATCTAAGCATATTGCTAATTATCAGAATAACAAATGTTGAGTGGTTCAATGGCATTGAATGTGTTTTATCTTATTAAAGATACAGTATGAATATTCTGCATACAGTATATACATTGAGAGATTTCCAGTCTAATACACTAACTGCTACAACATAAGTTGTACAGGAGAGCAAATTGCTCTCCTAAAAGACTCCAGGAGAGCAAAACAGTATTTGTACTTTAGTGACAGTTTTGTCCAGGAGAGCAATTTCAGAGTGTTGATGATTCCAAGAGAGTAATTCAGTGCTCTCCTGGATTTTATATAATGAAGGCCTGTTAAGTGTGACGTCACAGGCGATCCCGTCTACGCCCTTTAATAGACGGACCGTATCAAAGAGCATTAGGTGTTTGAGCAACATGTTTGTTGTGGGTGGCGGCGACGGAAGGTTCAAAGATGGCGTGAAGCACCGAAGCAGAACAGGTTAATTCTGCTAGTTTGGCAGAGAATAACTTGCGCATTGATTTGTTATACACCACACTGAGTAGAGAAGGTCGTGAAGTGCAGTGTAAGGAGAAATATTGCTCATACTCACATAGCAGTGAATAAGCCGATCACTGTCCTTGCAAGAAACAGGGCTTTTCCTAATGGAGGGTAGCTGTACAGGACCAAAGCTGACCTCGGTCTAACCATTGATGGGCTGAGGTCAGAAAATTTTGCACTTCAAACTCCCTACTATAATTGCAGAAATTCGCTTTCTGAATCACGCATTTTTTTTTGCAAATGTCATGCATCTTCTACGTCGAAGGCTCGCCAATGTTGCGAAAATGTGATATTTCAAAACCACTAGATTGCAGCAAATACCATCCTAAACAACAAGTTTGTCGACACAGATTTGCGTCTACTACGGGGAGGACGTCGATATATTGGAGGATAATTTTGTGATCCAAACGTCAGAGATTGCAGAAAATCGCAAGTACCTTACAGCGAAAATTTCTCACTTAAGTGTTTTGCATCTACCACGCGCGGGTCGTTGGTATGGGAGAAAAATATTCATCTCATACTCCGTAGATTGGAAGAAATACCAGCCTGACATATCCTTATATATTCACCACTCCTACATTTCTGTGTCTATCGTGCCTCGGTGCTATTTTCCTTTGGAGTTTCTTCTCAAGCTTGTTGACAGTCTGGAATAAGTGTAATGGGGGGTGGGGGGGGGGATTGGCACCTTTATCATTACTTTCCATTAGAATTTTACTTTTGCAAGTCTATGTCAGGGTATTACTCATTTCCTGTGCTAATCGGCAAAATGCAAGTTCCTACCGAGTACGTGTCGGGCGATGGGATGGTTGGTTGCTCTGGACCAGTGCTGACCTGTGTGGTTAGATCTTACCCATGTTACATTTCAATATTTCTGAACTAGGCTACTTTTCTAATTAAATCTGTCTTTAGCTTGCCTTGCGCGTGGAAGGCAAAGAACCTTATTTTCCTTTTTAGAAAAAGTCCATTAACTCCATATTTTACCATGTAATATAAATTAAACAAGGAATAAAGAGATGGCAAGAAAGATTTCGTCCAAAAACAAAACAGTACATGTAAAGTTCTTCATGCTACCTGGTGCCGGGCAGTGTTTGGCGGTACATCGGCGTGCCGTTTGGTCGAGACATTGCCGACCGGTTGCAGAATGAAACACCTTGACACGTCGTACTCTTTTAGTAAATGTTGCAGGCCCGGATCCAAGGGGTGGGCGGCGGGCTTTCCCGGCCTCAGCCTCCCCTTTTTCTCCACATCAACAATAACAAATACGCAAAAATTAGCATAATGTTAATCTAGGAGAATATTCAATGGGGCTTTCAGCCCCCCTTTTCGAAATGTCTGGATCCGCGCTTGTGTTGAGAAGAATTACACTTACAAGATTGAAACTGTTTGACTTCTGAAACCTCAAATGGTCCTTGACCTCCACCAACGTAGGATTTTGAACTAAATGACTTTGGTACTTCACCGAAATCAGGTATCTACTGATTATTATTACCATTCTTGAGATGTCAAGTTAAGTCTTGACAAAATTATCACTCTAAGTGACCTCAAATGATCTTTTGCCAATACCAACGTGGAGCGCCCAATTGCTAACTATGGGATCCATCAAAGATACCCTTCAAGAGATATCATGTTTACAAGCTTTCACCATTGATCTCTGATCATCCCATACAACCTCTAACCTGCACCAAAAACAACAGGATCCATGAACCTGATATGAGACATCATGCCATACCTAGTAGGGGATCTCTCAGTGTGTTACACTTCTTAAGATATCGTGTTGACAAACAGTTTTCAAGATTTCATAATTTCACTTCTGAGGACCTCACATGACGCCTGACCTCCAAGAAAAACAAAAAATGGCACTTTTCTTAATATGCACAATTCATGTAACAAATTTTTAACGTATCCATCATTCCTCTCTTGAGATATCGTGTTGACAAGATCAGCGTCATAAGCACACACACTCACGCACACAGTTATGCTTTACATACTGTTTGAGGACCTCATTGTTTTCTCTATTGTGTTTGCCTCCTTAACCCTAACTTTAACAATATACTCTCTATTGTCAAACTTCTGAGGACACGAGAAATCTTTTGTATTTCCTTCTAAGGACCTGAAATCCATTGTTTAGGTCCTCAATCTGAATGGAAAGTAAGTGCACACGCACACACACATGGAGAAATACATCCAACATACTTCAGGCTACATTTTCATATAGAAACAAGGCAGGTCATCCAAAACATTTCATAAAGGGATGAAATGCTTTACAGGAGGCCTTGCTTCTCATCTCATCTCAGTGGGGGAGCCTGGATTTTCCGACGCGTGCCATTCTCCCTATGGGGGCCAGCAACCAAAACATCAGACAATTGCTACAGGTTAACAGCCAAAAAAAGATGGAGCCAAAGTCTCCTGCACGGTCCGCTGGAAAGAATTTTCAATTGTCTTAATTAGAAATAATTTAATAAGTTTGATTTTTATTAAAGAAAATAGAATGGTTTTAGGTTCCCTTTGGGTGAAATATGAAAGTTTGGGGTTTCATTGAAGAGAATTTGAAAATTTGGGGGATTATATTGAAGAATTTGTCCTCCTTGAAAAAAGAAACAATCCAATTGTTGGGTTGACTGGTTGCCGTCGGTGATTATATTTTAAATCATACCTAGTGAGGCTCCCAGATGTAACTGGAAATTTCCCCGAAGGAAGGCAGCTCCCCCACCCCATGGACGTCTGTGCCCACACATGGCGCCTCCTCTGTCTCCCACTAAAAGTTTTTCCCATTATGGCAAAGCTTCAAAGCTTTCTATGTAACTGCTTCAAGAGCTGTTACTGATTACCCTGTTCTCTCATACTAACACATAATTCTGTTGTAGGATTTTTGTTGTCTCGTTGAAGGAAGCATTGTTAGAAGGATGGGGTCCATCAGATAATATACATCTTTATATACTTTACCAGTGGGCAAAATATCTGAGCTCTTAAAAGTATCATTGTATTAAAATCACTGGTACATGACGTTAAAATAAAGGACGAAGAGAGATATTTTTTAACTTTTAGCTAGAACGTGTTCTTACCAAGATTTGTGAGCCTAGATTAACATCTATAAAGGGGGGTTCGAAATTTCACAATGGTGTTTACGCGATTGTCTTATAAAGTTTGTCTGTTGTCGAGCAGGGCCGTAGCCTGCGGGGCAAGGGAACAGCTGCCCCCTTGAAATTTCCAAAACCGTAAGTAAAAGTTGACCTGCTTGAGAAAAAAGTGCTGAAATGCTGAAGATTTCACTGTCCAAATTATGATTTCAAGGCCCCAAAACATAATATATCCCATTCAAGGATTCTTTTTTCTCCAAATATTAGAACCCCCGCTGTTCGCACGCGTTCTTATGTGGGTTTTTTTCCTGACGAATGAACGCTGTTCCTCCTACAAGATACACTGCTTGAATACACCAGCATGATACGCTGGCTGTAGATAAAATAGCCTATGATTACCTTCATTATTAGCTAAACTCAATGAGCGTGTAAAGTACTGTTAATAAAAGGGGCCTAAACAGTTGCTGCAAACTTATTTTGAAGCAACAGCTAAATCTCACAAAGATCCTCTTATTTTACTTCAGCTATCTTCTATACGTTTTTCTATACGTGAATTTCATAATTCAGTACATGTTGTCACATGATTCTCAAGGGCCATTTATGAAATAGGATACCCGAGTACACTTATTCAAATTGGGGTGACTGTAACTCATTCTCTTTGAAATTTTAATTTGTTGCTAAAGCGTAGGAACTTAAAGTAAAGGATGTTTAGATGCAACTTTAAGGTTTAAAATGTGTCATGCGCCCCCCCCCCCCTTCCTTGGAGATATTTCGACCGAACAGTTATTGGCAAGGCCCCCGCCATGTCTACGCGCCAACCGATGGTAGCTGCCCTTCTGACGTACTAAGAGCGCTAAGAAGAAGCCCACAACGGTCTTGTACGGGTGCCATGTCACAGCCGAAGAAGATAACACCATTTTGAATCTAGGAACTTCAGACTTAAAATAAGAAAAATTTCTCAACGAGTAGACGTGTAATGCCTCCCCATGGGCAACAACCCCTTCAATTACACCCTACCAAAATAAAAAAAAATCACTTACTGAGGATTCCTAAACATATAATCACTTCAACGGTTTGCCGGGCTTTACCAAAGATAACATCATTTTGCATCCAAGGCACCTTGTGACACCGCCAGGCTAGCGTCACCCCAGATTCTTTCTATACAGGTACAATATTATAAATAACAGTACGAGAATCTTCCCATATCATGCAAGTATATTGGAGGAACAAGATTGAACACTTTTAAACACGTGGGCTATCTGGATGTGACTTGCCACTGTTCAGCTCCAAATGTCGCGAACATAAAGTTCTTCAAAATAAAGATAAAGTTCTTCAAAATAAAGTTAAAGTCTATGCCAAAGCTATAATCACGTGTACGATGTCAATGTTGGGCGGTCCTGCCTTCATCTATAGTCAACGATCGGCACATCGAGTAATGGAGTGCTACACCTCGGATTTTAGTAGGCTGTAACAAATCAACACCGAACCTTACAATAATTTTCATATCGAATACTAGGATATTTCAATTGCCCCTCTCTAGTCACTGTAATTCTAGACACAATCATATATTTCCTCATTCAAAATAAATTTACCCGTCGTAACCTATTTAGCCATTTATATACAATCCTATTCATTACTCATTAAATAACCATTTACACAGTCTGTAACAAATTCAATTTCCTGTATAATTATACAATGACTCATGGTCTTCTAAACGATCTATTTTTACAACCATTTGGCTCTCCTACCCATGCCTTACTGCTATTGCACCGGATCTGCCCATTTCATATTTCAATGTATTCAACAATTTACTAATATAGCACAATCTTAGGATTTTATAACACACAAAATATCAAAACATTCACCTTCTCAATAATTTAACCAAAAGTATACAAAATGCACAAAATACTCACATGATTCAAAGTAGTATAATGAGACTCCACCCGAGCCTATCCGTCTCCGTGTGAACACCTGCTGACAGTCTTTTCAAACTTTTCTCAAGACTTAAATTCTAAAGGTGCGTTTCACATAATAATTTAATATAGCCTCACCCAGGCTTTCACGGAAGCAATATATGAATATTACTAGTTCTCCAGGGTACACCGCATTTTACCATACAATGTACACAAATGACCTCACCCAGGCCAATATATGCCAATGGCCACACCCAGGCCAAAAGATATACTATAGCACTAACTGCACCTCAGTCAGCTCCCTTGTCATCTCACTAACATTGAAGAGTAAAGTAAACTTCTCTCACAACACACTGTAATACTGAACCCATGTCTACATGCCCAGTAGTATTCACAGCAAACACACAATACAAAGCAGCATACCTCAGCTGGGCTGCTTCAGTGACTTTGGCATGAATGGACAAGCATATCATTGTCCTCTGCTAAAGAGGATAAATACCCCTAAATAGTTAAGAATAAGATGCTGCAATACAGGTGCCAATTTTACTGTCACAATTACCTCCCCTCTTCAAGAAAATGTTATCATACATTTTGCAAAATCAGGAAAATTGAATATTCGCACATCTGACAATCCAACAAATTACACACTGAACATAAACTAAGCTACATGTTTGACTAATCTCACTGCAGTTTGATCAATTACCTTTAATAAATGAATCATCCTACTCTTTCTCCATAATTTATACCATAGCTACTCAAAACTCAGACCTGCTCAAATAACCCGCTCCGATGTTTTCACTTCCTTTGATTATTTCTATTCTATACCTGTAAGGTTGTAGCATTAAAGCCCATCTTAATAATCGACCGTTTGCAACCTTTGCTCGTTTAATACAACTGAGAGGTTGGTGGTCCGTTTGGATAACGAATTCTTTCCCGTAGAGATACGTTTGGAACTTCTGAACTGCCCAAATAATAGCTAGACATTCCTTTTCTGTAACCGAGTATGCGCACTGTGCCTTATTAAACTTTTTACTAGCATACGCAACAGGGAATAGTTCCCAGCAGTTTTCTTGAAGTAATACTGCTCCCATAGCGGTTGTGGATGCGTCACTACGAAGCACAAACTCTTTACTCACATTCGGCAAATTAAGAATGGGGTAACTTGCCACTTTCCTCCTTAATGTTCTAAATGCATTTTCATGTCTGTCGTCCCATTTAAGTTTATTGGGTTCTCCCTTTTTGGTAAGATTCGTAAGAGGCAATGCTATGGTGGAAAAATCTGGAATAAACTTTCTATAAAATCCTACAAGCCCTAGAAAGGATCTTAATTGGGTTTTTGTTTCTGGGCGTTTTGCCTGCTTGACTGCTTGAACCTTGTCTTCCTTTGGTTTTATTGTCCCCTTTCCAACAACATGGCCTAAAAATTCAATTTCTTCATACCCTATAAAACATTTTGTTGGTCTAGCAGTTAAATTACTCGATCGCAATCGTTTAAGTACTTCCTTCACTGTTTTGAGATGCTCTTCCCATGTAGATGTATGTATTAATATGTCGTCAATGTAGTTATGGACATTTTGAAGATCTTTTAACAAAATTCTCATAATTCTACTGAAGATTGCTCCTGAATTAACAAGTCCAAAGGGCATAACATTGAACTGATATAATCCTGAATTGGTTACGAATGTTGTATACTGTTTTGAAGTTTCTTCCATTGGAATCTGCCAGTAGCCTTTGCTGAGATCAATCTTTGTGAAATAGATATCTTTGCTTAACTGGCTGAAAATTTCTTCCTGATTTGGAATAGGCTCTGCGTCAAATATCGTTACTTGATTCAGTTTACGCATATCCACACAATTCCTCAATGTTCCATCTGTTTTTCTCAGAGCTACTAATGGAAATGCATGTGGGCTATTTGCTTGGGATATAATACCCATTTTCAGCATATTTTCGATATCTTTTTCAACTTCAGATTTGATAGCGTGGGGTAGTGCGTAAGGTGCACACTTAATTGGACGACTGTCTGTAAGTCGGATTTCGTGTTTCCCTAAGTTGGTCCTACCTGGTATGTCAGTTAATATTTCTTTGAAATTTCCTAACAGTCTTCGCACTTCTTTCTGTTTGTCCCAATCTAGTCCTGGATTTACATTAACATCTTTTACAGATTCCTTTGCCTGCATCCTGGGTAAATGAAGTAATTCATTACCATAAGTTTCCATTTCACTTTCGTTCTCTTCAGGCTCAATAATAGCCACTGCTGAAATTTGCAGGACACTTTCAGCCTTTGAATTTGGTGGTTTTCCCTCAGACCTACGATAGTAACGTTTAAGCATGTTGGCATGGAATACCTTTGCTCTATGTCCGAAATCAATTTTGTAATTCATAGAGTTCAGCTTTTCAACGATGGGAAATGGTCCCTTCCATTGCATTAACAATTTGTTTTCCTCATTTGGTATGAGAAGCAGTACTTCGTCCCCTACTTTAAAGGTTCGATCTTTAGCTTTCCTGTTGTAGTACCGTGCTTGTTTCTGTTTTGCTTTCTTTAGATTTTCCTGTGCCAACTTACATGTTTCCTCTAATCGGTTCTGTAGCTCTAGCACGTACTGATAGGTAGTTTTTGTCTCGGTTTCTTTACACTGCCCTGTCCACAATTCCTTTAATAGTTGCATTGGTCCCCTTACTTGCCTGCCGAATAACAATTCAAATGGTGAGAATCCTGTATTTTCATTTGGGGTTTCCCGATAAGCAAAAAGTAATGGTTTGAGGTACCTGTCCCAATCACGCGGTTTTCCTCACACATTTTCTTTAACATCTGTTTAAGGGTGCCATTATATCGTTCTACCAACCCATTACACATAGCGTGATAAGGAGTCGTATTTAGTTTTCGGATTGACAGTAATCGACACACTTCCTTCATTAGCCCTGACACAAATTGACTGCCCTGGTCTGTAAGCATTTCTTGAGGAATTCCTAAATAACTAAACATATTGACTAGAGATTCCGCTACAACTTCGGTTTCGATTGTCTTCAAAGCTTCAGCCTCGGGATATCTTGTCGCATAGTCCATGAGGACCAATATGTACCTATGTCCCCGGTCAGTGGATGGTTTTAATAGCCCTACGAGATCAACCGCAACTCTTTCGAATGGGGAATTCATGAGGGGCATGTCTCCTAAGGGTACTTTGGTTATTCTCCCCTTTGGTATCGTTCTTTGGCAGATATCGCAAGATTGGCAATACCGTCTTACGTCGGCTCCTACGCCTGGCCAATAAAATTCAGTCAATATCTTAAACTTAGTCTTCTTAATTCCTTGGTGACCTCCGAAAAGGGATTCCTGTGCCAATTTTAACACGTTCTTACGGTATATTAAAGGTACTACAAGTTGTCGATAAGGTTCACCATGATTGACATTTGGTGATTGATATTCCCTAAAAATAATGCCGTTCTCATAATTAAAAGTTTGGTACCCTGCCTTTTTAGAAGGAGTTTTCGTACCTGACTTAGCCAATTCTCTAATTTTTTTCAACGTAAAATCATTTTGTTGAAAGTTTGCAACACTTTCTGGAGTAACTTTCCTATCATCAGACAAGACTACTTTAAGAGGTTTAATTGCTTTGGCGCTCTGGCCTCTTTGATTACGTGTCTGAACTGTAGCAGTTGTCTCAGATATGCATTCTTTCTCTATGATCTCACCAGACTGGCCTTTAAAATCTACATTAATTAGGTTCTTGATCCCTTGAATGTTTCCTAAAATCAAGTCAAACACTGGGTCATTCATACATAAGGTACTTACTTTCCCTGTAAAATATGGAGTACTGACATCAATGACAGCCACTGGAAATCTACGAACAGTACCATCTATCAATACACACATCCTCTCTTCACCTGTATATTGAGAATCCTCTACAAACTTTTTATTTACCACAGCCCCACTACATCCCGTGTCCCTTAACACTTGAACTACTTTCTTCCCGACAAATCCCTGCTCAACTGGCATATTCGGGTGACTGCTACGTTGACATGCAGCTGTAAGCATTGGAATTTTATGACCACACTCTAATGCTAAAAATCCCTTTTTTGATGCCTTTAGTAAGTGAGAATCGTTTTCTTCAATTTTAAGGAAGGCTACAGTGTCACTTGAACCTGTCATAGCCTGCGGACTCTGTCTCTGACCATACACAATAGAATTGTAACCATTTGCCTGGTCTGGCCTAGTACTTGAATTAATTTGCCCTTGATTTGACATAATCGGGTAGTACGGCCCGTCCCTGTTATCATATTCTACTTGAATAGTTTGATCTATACGTTCAGGTGGAGCTTGATTATATCCCAAACTTGTAGATGTCTGTGCTCCATCAATGAGTGCTGCCAACGTATTCCTACTCCGACATTCACGAGCCCTATGTCCACGTTTACCACATACATAAAAAGTTATGTTCGATCTGCCTGAGGGTAAGTTAGTTGCAGATCGACCAACTGTACTCTCTGTACCTCTTAAGTTTGAAGATTGACTTTGCCTTGGGTTGTCACCAGATTGACTTTGCTCTCTATTCCTATTGTTTCTATTGTAACGTGTAAACCAACCTCCGTGAGCATCAATATATTGTTCAGCTAGTTTAACTAGACTCTGTACATCCTTAGGTTGTCTTTCACGAATATATAATGACAATTCCTTGGGACAACTGTGAATAAACTGGTCCCTTATTAAAAGGTCCATAATACCTTCAAATGACTTTGAAGTCCCCCGAAAGATCAATCCATCTTTGTAAATAATTCGTTAAACGGGTTGCAAATTGAGAAGCCGTTTCCTTACTTTCTGGTCTTGATGAGTTAAACTTATTTCTAAACCCTTCCTCTGTTAAATCGTAACTTTTAAGCAAAGCTGATTTGAGAACTTCATAGTTGTCTGCTTCCTCTGCACTAAGGCTATAATACACAGTTAAACCTTTTCCTGTTAACAATGTACTAAGGTTTAATGCCCAAGACTTTTTCTTCCACTTTCGTGAGTCTGCATATCTTTCAAATCTCGTTAGGTATGCATCCATATTATCCTTCCCATCCTCAAATTTGGGTAACTTTGGGGCTTTTGTGTATATATTTCCCTTTTTGTCTGTACCCTGCTTGGTATCACCTTCCCCTTCCGATGCACTACTTTCTACTTCCACATTTCCATCTTTCATTTTGAATTCCTTTTCCTTAATCTCCTGTTCCTTTTGAACAAGTTTGAGTTCTATTTCTTTAACTTCTAGCTCTTTTGATTTTAATTTATATTCCTGAGCTTCTATCAGTAACCTATGCTCTTCCTCTCTTTCCTCTGCTCTAATTCTTCGAGCTTCATCCCGTTCTTCCTTTAACCTAATCCTCTCTACATCAATGAAAGCTTTTAATTCTTCCCCTGAAAAGCCCAATTCTTTCCCAACTTTTACTAGCTTTTCTATCTCCATAGGCCTACTGTATTCTGTTTGGACGCTCAACACCAACTTACTAGATATAACAGTTACATGGAATAAAATAGTGACATTTACATACCACAGGACTATGCTTGCAAAACTTTTGATGTACATATCTTTACCGTATTACAAGATTTCTGCGAGAGGTGTTCACATTTTATGGAGAGGCGGCAACGGGTGTGTCTAAAACAAAAGGACCATTCAAATGTTATGAAAAGGTAAAACAAATATACTTTCTTAATTTAACTCTGTGCCCCAATTTCGCATAAGACACTAATTATACAAGTTATTCATATTAACAAGTCAATATTTTCTTAATCTCATTTAAATTGTACCTTCCCGGATAGGCCCCCATTTGTGACACCGCCAGGCTAGCGTCACCCCAGATTCTTTCTATACAGGTACAATATTATAAATAACAGTACGAGAATCTTCCCATATCATGCAAGTATATTGGAGGAACAAGATTGAACACTTTTAAACACGTGGGCTATCTGGATGTGACTTGCCACTGTTCAGCTCCAAATGTCGCGAACATAAAGTTCTTCAAAATAAAGATAAAGTTCTTCAAAATAAAGTTAAAGTCTATGCCAAAGCTATAATCACGTGTACGATGTCAATGTTGGGCGGTCCTGCCTTCATCTATAGTCAACGATCGGCACATCGAGTAATGGAGTGCTACACCTCGGATTTTAGTAGGCTGTAACAAATCAACACCGAACCTTACAATAATTTTCATATCGAATACTAGGATATTTCAATTGCCCCTCTCTAGTCACTGTAATTCTAGACACAATCATATATTTCCTCATTCAAAATAAATTTACCCGTCGTAACCTATTTAGCCATTTATATACAATCCTATTCATTACTCATTAAATAACCATTTACACAGTTTAACAAATTCAATTTCCTGTATAATTATACAATGACTCATGGTCTTCTAAACAATCTATTTTACAACCATTTCGCTCTCTTATCCCTGCCTTACCGCTATTGCACCGAGTATGCCCATTTCATTTCAAGGTATTCAACAATTTACTAATATAGCACAATCTTAGGATTTTATAACACACAAAATATCAAAACATTCACCTTCTCAATAATTTAACCAAAAGTATACAAAATGCACAAAATACTCACATGATTCAAAGTAGTATAATGAGACTCCACCCGAGCCTATCCGTCTCCGTGTGAACACCTGCTGACAGTCTTTTCAAACTTTTCTCAAGACTTAAATTCTAAAGGTGCGTTTCACATAATAATTTAATATAGCCTCACCCAGGCTTTCACGGAAGCAATATATGAATATTACTAGTTCTCCAGGGTACACCGCATTTTACCCTACAATGTACACAAATGACCTCACCCAGGCCAATATATGCCAATGGCCACACCCAGGCCAAAAGATATACTATAGCACTAACTGCACCTCAGTCAGCTCCCTTGTCATCTCACTAACATTGAAGAGTAAAGTAAACTTCTCTCACAACACACTGTAATACTGAACCCATGTCTACATGCCCAGTAGTATTCACAGCAAACACACAATACAAAGCAGCATACCTCAGCTGGGCTGCTTCAGTGACTTTGGCATGAATGGACAAGCATATCATTGTCCTCTGCTAAAGAGGATAAATACCCCTAAATAGTTAAGAATAAGATGCTGCAATACAGGTGCCAATTTTACTGTCACACACCTCACATAGACAAAAATTTCTCAAAGAGTAAAGGGTGTCGTCTCCTCTTCTTAGACAGCACATTTTTCCTTATGCCCAGTGAAAAATAGGAACACTATCACTAAATACTGACAATTTGTAAAGAAATAATCAGTTCAAAGCATTGCCAACGATAGCACAATTGTGCACCTAAGCCCGGCCTTACATGTACCACTCCCCTCAGTACCCTCTCCTAGGATGGCGCCCATACATAGGTGAAACAAGGGCAACAATGTTGCCGAAGCTAGCTCAGCTTTTCCGGTTGACCTAAAAGTCTGCAGTCAATATTTTTGGACTCAGATAGTAACTTCCGATAAAGAAATATTACAAATGGTTAAAGGTCTTAGAAGCGATATTTTACCCCAAAGATATTCCTTGAACTTGTCCAGGGACAAAAGTTCAAATGCGGGTTGCCACTATGATTTGGAAAAACCAAAACTGCTCAATTGCTCAGTATAAAGGGATAACTTCTAAATTAAATTCTTTACGCGCCTAATTCTGAGTACTCATTAGTACCGTTTTCCCCTACAAAATTATTTTACTGCATAATACTTTTATGATTGGGATCTACCAGGTATAAATCGTCGATCGCTTTTAGGACCGGTGAATGTGTCGCAACAGGTCGGAGGGTAACTACAGTTCGTAGAGAGCGTTGGGAAAATATGCACACGTATAATAAGTCTAAGGCTATTGAAATATCATCCCCCATGGCTTCCCCTTACCAACTTGGTGGGGCTTTCGGCAACGGAGAACAAGACTGAGGCGGTTCCTGCAGCCTAGTGTCGACGCCCATGTGACTGCACCAGGCTCGTAGCCTGACAAGGTATGTACTGAATGGGGACGAAATGGCTTCCAGTGGCTAACAAATTTTTAAGGGGGTCAAATGTGTACAAATGCCATTAGGCCAATGGCAACTTGAAAATTTGCTAGGGGCGAAAAAATTTCAAAGAGAGATTCGCCCCTTGGCTCGCTTGGCCAGAAGCCTGAGCTGCACCATTCCTGCCTCTGAGACTGACATATGGCCTTCAAAAAGCACGTTTTCCTTTTCAAACCGAAACTTGTTTTTGGAATTTAGCAGAACCGTCAAGCTTAAACCATATGAAGCATTGTATTTTCAATCAACGTGTTATGTTCTTTGTTTAAAAGAAAGGGGGTGGGTTTCTCTTTCCCTTGCGACATTTCCTAGATAACATTCACCTTAACTTGAAGTAGCTATAGTGTACCCCGCGCCGGCATCCCAATTCACGAGTAGCTTCTTTCCTTAATGTGACAATATAAACTAATTTGCTATTAGGGAAGGATAAGTCATTTGTTTACCTTTCATACTAAATATTTTTTGTCCAGAAATGTTAAGAAAAATGTTTGTAAAGGAGATACAAGGAGATTTGAAAGATTAAGGTAATGTTTACAAATAACTTGGAACTTGAGGCGACTGCATATATTCTCTTTAAACTTTAAACCAAACTCCTAAAACCATTCAGACATCAGGCTAAGTTGAATGTTTGTTTCTGCCTCAACACAAAAATGTGTATAGGCCTAGCTTATACCACTGTTTCGCACAAGGCCACTTATTCTCAAGAACTTTCAAACGTCCGGTATTTCTTTTCGAGTAGGCCTAACCATCCAACCTATTTAGCTAGTCTATTATTAAAATGTCTGAATGAGATCAGCGCCACATGTTCACGTAACACCTCCATAATAGGCTGTACAGTATATTCCGTATTCATGTCATATCCCGGGGTTTGGAAAGCAAATAGCTGAGCAAACATAGTCTGACATAGTGGGGTATCCCAAGTACGCTATTCAAAAATCGGTAATTGTAGTAAGTGTCGTATTGATGTGAAACCCCGTAATCAAACGGTATATACCCAACACACTATCGATATGGCGTACCCATGCTAAACTTAATTGATTTACATAATTTGCACACCTATTACGTAATTGCTTGCTTTCAACAATAGTGAACAAGTGTGTTGCTACCTGAGTTGAAGGCATGTGTGGAGTGTGATTATAAAATGAACTTCGATAACACCAGCACACTTCCACATTTCTTGTATAAAGCTGGTCACAATTTTTTAATACGAAAAAAAAATCCTTCGAAACAAAGTTTATTAGACATGAGTAAGTCTGACATTGAGCTTAAGAAAATCATTAAAATCATATACGTAATCATATACAAAAAATCGCTGAAAAAGAGAACAATGAATTTCGCTGCTTGTACCCACTGAATGACGTGAAGTGGAAGTAGTACCACCAAGTTACGTCATAGTTCCAAGTGGAAATATATATTTTACACAGGGAGAGTTTTAGTTATGTGTCTTAAACATCGTTGTATCTATGCCTAAAGGGTAAAGAAAGAGCCTTCGATACATTTTTCAAATTTTTATGAAAACACTAAATTTACCGCATCTTTCCTGGCAATCACAATATCTCATAGAAAATATTATTTGCCAGAAATATACCTATGCTATAATACAACGAACCAACATTTCTCATGAACCTTCGGGGGGGGGGGGGGGAGCTAAACCGAGTCACATAATGTGGGAAAAACATACACATCAAATAACATGACAGTTTCTACCATTGTACAACTTACTAAAAAAGTAAATATTTACGTGCTCCTCCCTCATGCACTTTTCTTACAACTACTATCACGGTATCTAAACTGGGATATTCCTTCACGACAAATCACCTAATTAGTGTTGGTATGATCTGAATCTCATTATTTTGCGCAAAATATTCCCGAAGATGGGGACTTCGCCAGAATTTGTTTCAAAAAGTGCTGTTTTCATGCCGTAAATGATTGCAGAAACGAAAAAAAAATAACTTTTGTTCAGCACAAATTGAACTATCTATATGAAGCATATTATCAAGATTGGTGCAAAACTGAAAGACAAGTAGGGAATTTTACGTTTTCAAACAAAGCCCCCTCCCGAGGTCAAATAGCGGTCAAATTAATAAAAAAGAGTCGCACCATACAGATATCACTTTTGCTAACATCTCTACTAAATTTCAGCCAAATCTAACGAAAAACAGCGAAATGTCAGGCAAAAAACGCAAATGTTATGTTGACAGACGTTTGCCGTGCACGACAGCAATAGCTGAGCTAAAAAGAAAGGGTTCACCCGGATTTCCGCAACCTGTAGCACGTCACTTGGTGCGCCGCTTAGATAGTGTCATGAACTGCCCCTAGAGATTTCGCCCAGGCTAGGGCCTTGCCGAGTAAACATAGGGTGTTTATTTCGTCTCATCGTGTAGACGCTCAGTGTTAGTCAGAAATACGGTCTTTTTAGGCATTCCCGCATTGTTCTATTGGGTTCAGACAAGAACAAAGAATGAGGGCAAATTTTAGGAGGCGGTTACACGTGATCTAAAAGACATTTTCGGTACTTACATGCTTTTCTTCGTAAAATCCCGAAAGACAACTACCGATCCTAACTCACTAGAAGAAGCCTACATCTTATGTACACAACAGGAGCGATATAAGTTTTAGAGTACTTTTATCTATTCCACTCTTCCTTTCCGCCATCTCACTCTCTTTCTCTTTGACGTTCCCTCTTTTAGGAAATGACCTTAGGCACCAAGGACAGTGGGCCCTTGTCCTAATGATAATTTTCAAGGCAAAACTGCCAAATATTCTCCTTATTGTTCAACATTGTTTTCCCCTCCTCATAAGCTAAAGCCTGTTTGGAACTCTCTTGAAAATTTACTCAAGAACTTACTATATCTAAGCAGGGAATGAATTGCGACGGAAAATCCGATTAAAACGCGGTTTTTTGCTTGTATTTGAGGAAATTATTAGCAATAACTGTTCATGTGTTTCCCATATATATGTATATGCATTACTTTCCTTCTGCGCAGGCGTATTGCTGATAAAAACACGACCAGCACCACAAACAACAGTTCTGCAGGTCTAAGTATTACGTAATAGTAAAAATCTCTTCGACGGCAACTAGTTGGACTCCAAAGGGAAGTTTTGAGTCCCAGGGGGGCTGTGTGGTGACTGAGGAATGTAAAGGCTTGAGAAAAGCAGTTGATGGGGGGTTAAGTAGGGTTTGAGTGATGGAAATAATAAAAAAAGGAAGTCAGAACTCCATCTGTTTGCAACTCCCTGATCTAAGTTAAACCATCAGACACGGAAGTAAATTTTATCACCAAGATCAGTTTTCAAACGTTGCATGACGTAAAATGTTAATAATCAAGAGTCCTCAATAGACCTTATGCATATGACGTCTCATCAGAACAGAACGTACGCCCCATTAGAGGCAAGCGTGTATCATTGCAACTTACACTAGCAAATGCAGACAGCTGATTAGTGTACCGGTCGGATACGCTCGTAGTCTTCTACGCTCGCTTGCAAAGTCTACTTCGTGCGTGACATGTGCTTCATTTTGTCCCCCAAATGACGTCGCGTGACGTCTGCATAAACTCGCATGAGCCAGTAAGTGAAGTAAAACTAATCTAGTGCATAGCAGTTTTTTTAGCACCGACGAAAGTGATGTGGGATTGCCTGCCGTTGAAATCTCATCTATTATCCTAACAAGAAATATCTAAAGATGGCATGTGAAAGACACACATCTAAAACTCGGCAATTTTCGAATACATATTCCAAAACTTGTTTCCGATATCTTCTCACAAACTGTAGTATTTCCAAACTATGAATTCTAAATGGAAGATAATATTGTAATTATTTGATTAGATGTCATGTAAAGCTTCGGGTGAACGTGGTTATGATCACAATTTTAGAGTGCAGTTTACCGTATCGAACCAGAGAGTAAACACGTCGACACAGGACATGCCTACGTATTCTTCATATTGTTACGGCTTGTGGTCGCAAGTCAAACCAATAACAGCGAAAGATCACAGAAGAACGAGATTAAAATTCAACAACTTAATGATTATTTACAATCCCCTTATCTTACTTAAATTTACAATAATTAATTAGACTTACTCACAATCCTTTACTTAATATTTGCCTGGTCTGGTCCAAGGGCTGGTAGTGCATACACGTTGACGATGGCACAGTGGTAGACCTGCAGCGTGCTGTAGCGTAGGAACTGGTTCCACGAGCGAATAATGACAAGGCTATGTAGGCGATGGATGATAACAACCTCAATACACAGTGTAGAAACGGCGTAAGGCAATTTGTCACAAGTATGAATTGTCAGTGGCTGGCCTCATATGATTCGGTCAACAAACGGACAGCAGAATAACGTCTGGACTCGATGGTGTCTCTCCAAGTCTCTCAGTTGTTGAACTGCCCTTTATATGCTAGGCTTTTATTCGAGAACTCTCCAGAATTTAACAGAAACTTCTAGTGTACACAGTCCAGCAATTACGAGAACGTTCCTTAATAGAAACTCCCAGAGCACACAGTCGAGACATTACGAGAACGTTCCTTGTATGCACGGTAGTAAACAATGTAGAAGTGTCGTCAGGCCGCGTAAACAGTTCTCTCTTCTAGACAATTCTAGAAAGGCTGCGTTGAAGTTGAATTCTCTTGAACTTTCCATTCGCTCGTCGATGGATTCAATCCGGTGTTCCTGACGGGTCGTCTTGTAACACTCCCCCCCCCCCCCTTGAAAAAGTTTTGGACGTCTCGGACAAAACTTAAGTTACAATATTTACAATGTATAATGTTACAGTAATAACTACAGTATGTATATTATGTAGTCCAATATTCAATGGAAGGTATAATCATAACATACAACTTGTCTTGCAAGGTGATGATAATACATGAATACAGCAACATCATCAATACACATTGTGCCATAGTTAACACAAAATTTCAAAACTTACAGTGATATCTTCAACATACTGCATCAAATCAAATTCTTGACAAAGAGTCTGGTACAACATTGTCTTTCCCTTTAACATGCTTAATATCTACATTATACGATTGCAGAAATAAACTCCACCTCATCAATCTTTGATTCTTATTCTTCATCTTAGATAAAAATGTCAAAGGGTTATGATCAGTGTATACAGTGATAGGGAAACTAGTAGTTCCCAAATAAACATCAAAGTGTTGAAGACCAAGTATCAAAGCTAATGTCTCTTTTTCAATTGTTGAATAATTTTTCTGGTGTTTGTCAAATTTCTTAGAATAATAACAAACAGGGTGATCAACACCATGCTCATCAGCTTGAAGCAAAACTGCTCCTATGCCATTGTCACTGGCATCTACTGCCAACTTAAATTGCTTCTCAAAATCTGGAGCAATCAACACTGGTGAACTCATTAGTGCCTTTTTCAGTAATTCAAATGCTGCTTGGCAATTATCTGTCCAATCAAACTTTTCATTTTTCTTTAACAATTTTGTCAGTGGTGCAGCAATGTCAGAGAAATTCGGACAAAAACGTCTGTAGTAACCAGCCATACCTAGGAAGCGCATGAGCTGCTTTTTATCAGTTGGGGCAGGGAATTTGTCAATGCCCTCAACTTTAGCCTTAATTGGTCTAACTTTACCCTGACCAACCACATGCCCTAAGTACACCACATGGGCACAAGCAATCTCACTTTTGACCAAATTGACAGTCAAATTAGCTTTGGCAAGCTTGTCAAATAATGCCTTAACATGTTGTACATGTTCATCCCACGAGTTGCTGTACACAATAAGGTCATCAACATATACTTCACAATTTTCCAAATTTGACGTAAGATTATTTACTAAGCGCTGAAACGTCATCGGTGAGTTTTTCATACCAAACGGCATAACCTTATACTGAAATAACCCATCTGGCGTCACGAATGCCGAGATTTTCCGAGCCCTCTCAGTGAGTGGTATCTCCCAGTACCCCTTTAGTAAGTCAAACTTTGACACATACGTAGCTTTCCCAATCCTATCAATGCAATCATCGATACGGGGTATCGGATAGGAATCCGTTCTTGTGACTGCATTCACCTTTCGGTAATCAGTACAAAATCTGTACCCACCGTCTGGCTTGGGGACCAATATACAAGGGGAAGACCATTCACTATTACTAGGTTCTATAATGTCATGGTCCAACATGTACCGAACCTCATCCCTGAGATGTTGTCGTTTTCGAGGGTTAACTCGGTAAGGATGCTGCTTGATTGGTGTAGCATCTCCCACATCAACATCATGTTCAATCAAATTTGTCCTAGTAGGATCATCTGAGAACAAGCATGCATATTCATAGATTAATGATTTCATTTCTGACTTTTCTTTGTGATCCAGATGACTTAATTTCTGGTCAAGATTTTTCAACACATCAGAATTTTGTAACTTAATACACATGTCAGGAACATTATTAGCCTTGATTTCATCATTACTGAGTTCATGATCAGTATTGATAATACACACTTGATCACCTGTATCATTAGTGTTGCTATTTACATCATGTATACTTTCATCCTTAGAAATGTCACAATCTTCTCTTTCATAATATCTCTTCATCATATTAATATGACATACTCTTCTAGATTTACGCTTGTCAGGTGTCAAAATGACGTAATTTGTGTCACTAACTTTTCTCTCAATGACATAAGGTCCTTGAAAGCGAGCTTGAAGTGGCTGACCAGAAACAGGCAAAAACACTAGCACCTTATCACCAGGCTTAAACTCTCTTTTCACAGTGGTCTTGTCGTACCACTCTTTCATTTTCTTCTGAGAGTGCCTCAGATTTTCCTGAGCAAGTTCACATGCTCCATGAAGACGATCTTTAAAGCGGGATACATAATCAAGTAGATGTATGTCTTCACCTGGATCTGATAACCACTTCTCCTTTAACAATTTCAATGGTCCACGAACTGTGTGTCCAAAGACAAGTTCAAATGGACTGAACCCAAGTGACTCTCGTATAGATTCCCTGGCAGCAAACATTAAAAATGGAATGCCTTCATCCCAATCTCTCTCATTACCATGACAATATGTCTTTAACATATTCTTCAATGTTTGGTGAAACCTTTCTAAAGCCCCTTGGCTTTCAGGATGATAAGCCGAAGACTTAATTTGGTCTATGCCTAACTCATATAACATCTGTTGGAATACAGTTGACATGAAATTAGACCCCTGATCTGACTGGATCTCTTTCGGCAACCCAAACAATGTGAAAAATTTAAGTAAAGCTTGTAAGACTGTCCGAGCCTTAATATTCCTCAGAGGTATTGCCTCTGGAAACCTCGTAGAAGCACACATAATGGTTAATATATACTGATGCCCTGCCCTACTCTTAGGTAGGGGACCTACACAATCAATGATGACTCTACTAAACGGCTCTTCAAAAGCAGGAATTGGCTTTAAGGGTGCAGCCGGAATATTCTGATTCGGCTTCCCAACCATTTGACATGAGTGACAGGTCTTACAAAATTTGGCCACATCACTCTTAAGTTTTGGCCAATAAAAGTGATTTAGAATTCTGTGGTAAGTCTTATTGACTCCTAGGTGCCCTGCAAATGGCATTTCATGAGCATTACTCAGTATTTCCCTTCTATAAGTCCTAGGTACCACAATTTGATGGTAAATTCTCCACTCTTCATCTAATAGTGCATCAGGTGGTCGCCATTTACGCATCAAAATATTGTTTTTCAAATAAAAGCAGACTGGGACGTCTTTCGATTCATCCTCAGTGAGTGCACCAGCTATTAATGGCTGAAGCTCTTCATCATGTTTTTGTTGGACTGACAACTGGTCTCTGTGGAGTGTGTCAGACATTTTTGATTTTTCCTGTTTTACCCCCTCACTATGTGTGGGGCCAGGAGACTCACAATCCTGACTATCATTAAGATTAGTCATAAAAGATTGGCTGAGATCATACCAAGAATCTTCACTTTCATGAATATTTTCACTAGAATCTTTTCCAGACTCTGACTCCTCCTTGGGAGTGTTGTTCCATTTTTAGGAACTAATTCCTCAATTTTAGAGGGCGGATGATAAAGTTTATCATCCTTATTTTCAGAAATCATACCCTCATTTTTAGAGAGTGAATGTTCAAGATTATCATCCTTACATGATTCCCTACTTGTTCCACTTTTGGGAACTGTATCCTCACTTTTGGAGGTTGGATGTTTAAGATTATCATCCATAGCGAGCTTTTGTGACATAGCTCTAGTGACAGCACAGGCAGGGAATAAATTTGGAAATTCCTTTTCTAATTGCTCTGTGTTGTTATAATCACATGGTTTATCTGTCAAAATTGCATTGGCTACTACCTTTCCACCAGCTAGGTCATTGCCTAGCAACAGAGATACCCCCTTTACAGGTAGAGTAGGTCTGACCCCTACTATGACCGACCCAGAAACTAAATCTGACTTCAAATTAATTTTGTGGAGAGGGACCGAAATAAATCCACACTCAACCCCCTGAATTAGTACATTTACCCCTGTGGAAGTAGAGTCCGATAATGGCAAAACTCCATCAAGAAGCAATGACTGAGTTGCGCCTGTGTCACGCAAAATTTTAATTTTGACGGGTGGATGAGCTGAATTCCCATCTAGGGAAACAAACCCCTCAGACACGAATGGAAGGTATTCTTCCTTAATTTTGTCGTTAGAATTAGGCCGTAAAGTCACGACTACCTCAGAAGAGTTCTCTACATTGGCTAAGGCATTAGAAGCTGTTTCAGTCTCCTTTAATTTTGCCAATGTGAAGCAATTTGCCATTGTGTGGCCCTTTTTGTGACAGAAACCACAAGTTATGTCTTTAAAGGCAGCTTTGTTTGAGCTGACCTGGTCGTTCTTTTGACGACTCGAATCTGGTTGTTTTTTACCAGAATTTGTTGGAGAGATAGAACCAGACTGAGACCCACTGTTACCTGTTGTGCCACTACTATTGCCATATTTCTTATTTGGCTTACTAAACTGACCCTTGTTTTGAGTCTGACCCACTTTACCAAACTTATGGGTAAGTGCATACTGATCAGCCAAATTTGCAACTTCACTCAGCTTGTCAGCCTTATTTTCCTCAAGGTGAGTCTTAATGTCATCATTCACACACCGTTTGAATTCCTCGACCAGCATCAGTTGTCTTAAAGTGTCAAATGTGGAGACCTTTTTGGAAGCACACCATCTATCGAAATGCCTTTCTTTTTGATAAGCAAACTCTACATATGTTTGTGTATCCGCCTTACGATACTTTCTAAATTTTTGGCGATAAGCTTCAGGCACCAATTCATAGGCTTGTAATATGGCCTTTTTAACCTTATCATAATCCATGCTGTCCTCTATTGACAGAGCGGAATACACTTCTTGAGCCTTGCCTGTGAAATTACTCTGGATGAGTATGGACCATTTATCTCTGGGCCACTTTAGTTGCTCACCCAGCTTTTCGAAATGGTTAAAGAATTTCTCCACATTATCCTCCTGAAATTTGGGGACAAATTTTACGTGCTTAGAAACATCGAATCCCCCAGTATCCAAGCCTATTTTAGGGTCTGAGGCTTTTATGACCCCTAGCTCTAGTTGCTTCAACCTAAATTCATGTTCTCTTGCCTCTTTTTCCCTTTGCATTTGCATTTCTCTTTCCTCTTTTTCCTTTTGCATTTGCATTTCTCTTTCCTCTTTTTCCTTTTGCATTTGCATTTCTCTTTCCTTTCTTTCCCTTTCTCTTTCCTCTCTTTCCCTTTCTCTTTCCTCTCTTTCCCTTTCCTCTCTTTCCCTTTCTCTTTCCATTTCTTTTAATCTAATCTCCTTATTCATTTCCATTTCAAGCCTTTTCAGTTCAAATGTGTTGTCAGTTGGCACAGTGATAGCTGTTTCCAATACTGTACTAGGTAGGATACTTTCATCCACAAGATATTCTAGAACATATCTTTTAATCTCGTCTTTCCGCATTAAAGGCTGAAATTCAATGCCATAATGTTTTGCGACCTTTACAATCTCAGACTTCTTTAATGAATCTAGTTCCTCGACTGAGGGACTAGCCACGAATTTATCTAAGTTGAATGGCATTTTGAAGTTGTTTACAATTTACAACAGAATTTCTCGAATTTTCTAGTACTTTTCGTTCCCGGATGTTAGGCCACCAATTCTGTTACGGCTTGTGGTCGCAAGTCAAACCAATAACAGCGAAAGATCACAGAAGAACGAGATTAAAATTCAACAACTTAATGATTATTTACAATCCCCTTATCTTACTTAAATTTACAATAATTAATTAGACTTACTCACAATCCTTTACTTAATATTTGCCTGGTCTGGTCCAAGGGCTGGTAGTGCATACACGTTGACGATGGCACAGTGGTAGACCTGCAGCGTGCTGTAGCGTAGGAACTGGTTCCACGAGCGAATAATGACAAGGCTATGTAGGCGATGGATGATAACAACCTCAATACACAGTGTAGAAACGGCGTAAGGCAATTTGTCAAAAGTATGAATTGTCAGTGGCTGGCCTCATATGATTCGGTCAACAAACGGACAGCAGAATAACGTCTGGACTCGATGGTGTCTCTCCAAGTCTCTCAGTTGTTGAACTGCCCTTTATATGCTAGGCTTTTATTCGAGAACTCTCCAGAATTTAACAGAAACTTCTAGTGTACACAGTCCAGCAATTACGAGAACGTTCCTTAATAGAAACTCCCAGAGCACACAGTCGAGACATTACGAGAACGTTCCTTGTATGCACGGTAGTAAACAATGTAGAAGTGTCGTCAGGCCGCGTAAACAGTTCTCTCTTCTAGACAATTCTAGAAAGGCTGCGTTGAAGTTGAATTCTCTTGAACTTTCCATTCGCTCTTCGATGGATTCAATCCGGTGTTCCTGACGGGTCGTCTTGTAACAATATACACTAAATCTGAAAAGTTATTACGTGGTATGATCACAATTTTAGAGTGCAGTTTACCGTATCAAACCAGAGAGTAAACACGTCGACACAGGACATGCCGTCGCTGAATAGACATAGTGACGAATGACCAAATTTGGCAAAATGAGATAAGTCGATTTTCATAATCTATAAAAGAAAGTCTCCATTCTCTCAAATTTTTAGATCAAATTTATAATTGGTTAATTAGATATAGCCCTAATTAATAATGACGTATCACAAATACCAGTCCTTGGTGAATAGTCATAACGGCGTATGATGATACGTCGCTATGTCTCACCATAGTGTTTTTAGGTGGTGCACTACAGCCAATGGGTAATATCTCCTGGCGTATCATGATACGCCACTATGTCTATTTACAGAGGGCATCCTTCTAGCGCATAATAAGATGACGTATCACGAGTTTGCCATATAAGTATTGCAGAGTATGCTTATTAAATAAATCTTGATTGAGTCAAAATTTGACTATTAATTCCCCAAATCGATTTTTGGTACTACAAAGTTGGCATTGAAGAGTATAATCTTAGTTCTGAACATTCGTCTTATGTCATATTCCCAATAAGCCATCGTCTTGCTATACTAGTCAGCTCCCCCGTGTGATCCAGTTATATCTAGAAGTCGGAGCAGAATGCTATTCTTCACCGGTTTTACTGATGATGAGCGGCAGACAATCAGATCATCCTACTTTGAAACTGGTGGCCTCCAGAGTCAAAGGGAATGGCTTGCAAGACAGGTTGCCCAGGACAAACTAAGAGCACAATTATTCCAGGCATGTTACATTGGTTTGTGACACATTCGTCTTCAGCGCACACAGTCTCCCTCTACTTCTTCGAATCCAGTCATGACCAGAGGAAAGGAGACTCAATGCATTCAGTCATTGGACGGAAGATGAACAGAGGGTAGAAGACTTGTTCCTTCCCAGCTTGCCGTGTTAATGAAGACCACCAGAAAGGAAGGCAAAGCTAAAAGTCCGAGAAAGAGGTCTGACCCCTACAAGGTCATCGAAGTCTCCGCACAAGACGTACTCGACTGGAAGTTTCATTCCACTTCGATGTCGGCAGAGCGACGATGGACAGCCAATTAACTGGAAGGGCTTCATGGGAGTCACAGTCAAGAAATATGCCCCTAAAAGAAGATGGTCTACTAGAAAATGTCGCATCTTGATGCTGACTTCAGTACAGTGACACCCGCAGCAGGTAGCCACAGTCTGTCACCCACTAATTATCAGGTTGTGTGTATGCCAGTGAGGGACCTTCATGTCCAAAACTATCCGAGGACCTCATGAAGCTTGTAGAAAGACCCATCCTAGTTATCAAACAACAGGATCATGCCCAGTTTTCCAGACAACTGTCACACTAGAGAACGTCATATGATATCAGGAACGGCAGACCAGAGTAGACCAGTGATTCCCAAACCGATGTGTCCAAACCCATATAGTGGTCGCGAGGATCAGAGGGACTTAAGAAGGGATCACAACGGTTTGGGGTCAATGTCAGTATAGGTGTAAAGTTTGTTGTAACCAGTACTAATTCCATTGACACGACTGACAATTCTTCAAAAATGTGGCATCATTTGGCATCTAAACAGACTCCCTCATTGACAAAGCTCTTAAAGAGACTACAGGGACACTTTCTCCGATCCACCACAGGACGGTGATGATGCTGGATCCCTTTCTGCGAAAATTATGTGCGCACTATCGAGGTGGTTCGTCGAAGAATGCAAAATCGTAAATTTGGGGGCGCTTAAGAAAACCGGTCAGAATCTAGGTTGTAGACCAATAGAAGATAAATAGGAAAAATACTTATACGAATTCTCCTTGTATTCTACTCTCCAATTAATATTGTTTTGATGATACAGTAGACTTCTCCAGCGATGCCCCCGAAATATATCATAAATACCAACATGTTTCAGTTGACTTCGGAATGTAGGCCCAGTTGAACTTCTCTGTGCATTACCATGACATATTTTTCTTGTTCATTTGCTTGTTATTCATTTTTATGTGTACTGACGTGGCGGAAACTACGTTTGGTTCAGTACAAAATTCATTAGGGCTACATAATATCGTTTGCTTGTGTTTGCTGCTTTGCTTTCCTGTGTGCACTTATGTTTACCGACTTTACATAACATTCATAATATTACATCATACTATCAGCCGATTGGTCCTTTCCGTAGAAAAATACTGAAAGGATGTGACTTTCAGCCATTTTTGTTACATCATCTTCATTGGCAGAATCCCATGAAACGTTTAAACTTTGAATATCTAAAATAAAATTTTAACTCATCTAACTAAAATCAATGTGTAGATTATTATTTTTCCTTTAAATATAGGCGCAAACGATAATGAAATAAGAAATACACTTAATCAATAGTCGGAACATTTTTATATGTGTATGGAGTCCATCATCAATGCAATTTCAGGTTTGGCCTAATATTCATAGGCGTAGGACGCAGGTGACTGGGGGCTGCAGCCCCCAACCAAATATTTTTTGTGAAAATTCGGGCAATATGCTGAGAATTTTTCGGGCACCTACTGAGAGAAAAATAATGCAATGATGTAGCTAAAGGTAATCAATAGTTAAAAAACTTCCTTGGTAATTGTAATTGTAGGGCCAAATATTTTGTAACGCCATATTTTTGTGTTGACGCTGTCCAATAGTAAGCCAGAGACCAAATATTTTGGCGGTCGGTATTCTCTTTAACAGGGCCAAACATTTTGGCATTCGAAATAGCATTGAAAGGCCAAATATTTTAACACCCACATATTTGGTCCCTCCATATTCACATATGTGCGGCCAAATATAAAACAAAGTCGAATAAATATTGACACCACGGCAAACATTTTTTACACGAAATATGGCTAAACTCTACAATTTCACTTTTAAGGCCGTATAAATAAGTTACATCATGAAATAATTTTGGTACACCAACATCAATTGGTGTAAAGTACGTACCATATATCAGTGGTGTATTTAGGGGGCCATTGGGTCATGCCTCCCTCATTGATGCCGATTTTTTTCTTTTTAGTACCTAAAATACGTAAATTTTTTAACACAAATTTTACTTCAAAGGTAGCATATGTGGCACCAGATTGCATGTAAGGACACCTAAATTTTCAAAAATTTTCATTCGGGGGGGGGGGGGGACACCCCCTTTCTTTAGACCCCTTTCCCAGGCCGGCGATCACACAACAGAATACATGCTCCCCACCCCATGAGAGAAATCAAAAAAATTATAATCAATATTGAAGGGAAGTAACTGACACGGCAAATGGTTGTATGTAATTGACAAGCGGTGTGATAAAAGCGATACATGCCTACACGATACATACATTGACATGTTGGACGTGCGTGGAGCGGGCGGAAAATTTGGGTTATATTTTTCGGGCAAGTCGTTACAGCCCCCCCCCCCCCCCCACCAATTTGGGCTCCTACGCCTATGCTAATATTGCCGCACTGACACCATAGTACATGTGGTGACGTATCTCCAATAACTACAGGCGGTGAAAATGTGATAAATAGACATACCGGCGTATCAGGTGACGTATCTCAGATCACTGTGGGAAAGCTGATCTTGAAGAAAGGGCATACTGACGTATCAGTTTAGAGCTATTACTGCTAATTAATAGCAACAACAGTGATATTGTAATTGCGCTAATTACAAACTTCGATTATCGTTTTATCACATCCAACAGTAAAAACACTAGCTTTTCATTTTCTTTTCTTTACAGCGATGTTTGAAAAATTAAAAATTTTCAACTGCGAATATCTCAAAAGTGCATTTTTGCTGATACGTCACTATGTCTATTCAGCGACGATGCGTACGTATTCTTCATATACACTAAATCTGAAAAGTTATTAACGTAGTGAGCTTCATACCTAAAAATAACGAAAGTAGACCGTACAAAAACATTGCGAATTGCTGTTTGAGAGTCTCCTACACATGTTTCTCTAACATGTTTTTGAAATTTATGCAGAATTTATGTTCTAGATACCTGTCCTGATCATTACAGCTTTTCTTCAACCCATACACTCATTTAGTGTGTAGAAAGCATTGGTCATTCAGAAGAATGAAGGCTCGAATTTTAGGAATAAAATCTCTGTCTTAGAAGTCTTAAAATTTATTTGTCATATCATCGGTCACAAAAAATAGTAACGAAATATTTTGGGGGAGTTTGTCCGCAATTTTTAGCCTTTTTCGGAATTATTTTGGAAATGGGTTGACACACTGTCTTATGGACCCAGTGTACCGTACTTGAGGCAAAAACTTGGAACCCCGTTAATCCGAATGTTTTCCTTATCCGAACTACCTTCGGGCCCGATGTGTTCGGATAAGCGGGGTTTTACTGTAGTGGCTCGCCGCTGAAGTCGGTGCTATCGGTGCATACTTCATCAGTTCATAAGCGTACTGGGAAGCTTTGTGAAAGGGGGGAGGGGGAGCGGATGTTAGTGATCACAAGCGTGGAGCTACGGGGGGGGGGGGCTGCGCCACCCCAGATGTTTGATAGGTCCCCTAGAAATTGTGTGTGTCCTAGTAAATTTGTAAGAATTAAGGACGGCGATGCCGTGACCCCCCATTTGATACCTAGGCCCCCCTAAAAATTTCATCCTAGCTACGCTCCTGAGTGATCAGTGGCCTGGGGGAGGTGTCTAAGCTAGGGGAGGGAAATTTTTTGACCACTTAAAGTGCCCTAAATGCAAAATGGTGCAATGAGTTGAAGCTGACAAACTTTGAAGTAGTTTCATCCCAATGCCATATTTTGGCAGCATGTCATCCAAAGCGGGTGGAGGTGGGGTTGAAACGAGGTTTCCTCCCCCACCAATCGGAGTGGGGAGGGCGCCCTCCCCCTTTTCCAACGCCTATGCAGTGTGCACAGTATTGAGTCTATTATTTGGAGTAAATTGTACTCTTTTTCATCGGCTGACAACCATCATGTTTTGTTGCGAACTAGGCCTATATCATTTCCCACTTGACAGATCATATAGTCTGTTGATGACATTGTGTTTGCTGTGTAATTAATAATTCAAATAATAGCGGAAAATCATACTAGTCTTATACTATGATAATCTGGGTGGGGTGGGGGCATAATTTGACTAAGGGGGTGGATGCGATACCTCTACCCAAATCATAGGCGTAGAAAGCTTGGGAGCTTCCCCCTCCCCCAGTCAGAAATGTGCAGGGTCAGTGTGTGTGCTCCGATCCTCCCCTCTTCATACAATTGGACGAAACCCCCTTATTTGCTCCCCTGCAGGCTGTGTAAAAACGTAAGAAACAGGGAACAGGGCAGGATTTCAGATCTGAAAGTGGAGGTTTGTCAAGCCCGGACGAAATATCAACGGTGCCGAAGGTGCCGAGGGGGCATGGGGGCTCTCTTATAGCAGTGGAGTCCAGGGGCCGTCGTAGGACCCCTGGTGAGGTCCAAGGGGCCCCAGGAAGGTCCTGGGGTATTTAAGTATTAAAGCCATTAGACTGAAGCATTTGGCTAGCTTAAACTCATGTGCACTAACAAATCACAGAAATCACATTTTGACCATCTTAGTAGTGACCTTACTCAGAATAAAAGTGATTTTTATGATGAGTGTCGCAGAGTGCGTTGAATTTTACAATGGGCTGCTAACTTCGGGTTGGACTTACCGCCCGGGGATGGAAATATATTACGTAATCTAATTTGTTTACCTAGGGAAGTTCTATTCAAAACATTTTCGCGGGTATTCTAAGGGTCGATTAGCAGGCAAAAGGTTAAAAGCTAGCGGGAAAGGCTAATTTGTGTTGCGTTTCCATAGGCAGATTCGTTCTGGCCTCCTGTGTGTGATAACGGAGGAAACGTCTCTCACGGAGAGTCCTCGTATATGGAAACCAGGTGAAGCTGATGGGTTAACCAAGTCACCTGTAAGTGTTTAAGCTTTGTTTCTATTTATTTCTACTTTAGTAGAACTGTTTTAGGGTTTTGTTTGTAAGTTAGAAGAGAGTAACAGGGTCGTTGTTTTAGTCATAAGTAGTTAATAGGAAAATATGCACCATACTTATATCTCACAGCTCGGGGGCCGGGGGGTCACGCTTTACAGAGAGGGGTCAAATATTGTTTGTAAATATTTGTCAACTTATGCATATATGTGTGAATTTCAGATGGGAGTGAAATATTATTGCTACACGATTTATGTGAAATCAAGCGGTCTTAAATGTGGAGAAATTGGTTGTGAGGGGGGGGGGGCGTACTTCATTTCCAAGTCGTCCCAGTGTATTATATTGATGTGCATGTTTATGTTTTTTATGGTGTCATTATTACATCAATGGATTCATCTTGCATTCTTCTAAACTTTGTTTTTAAAAAGTCTGTGAAAACAGACCACTTACGGATATATTGGTTCAAATGTGTGCCTGCACAAATAAATTTTGTTCAACATGTGCAAACCAGTTATGTTTTTACTTCCTCACTAACATTTGTGTGCTCTAAATCGAGCCAGCGTACCAAACAGGGATGATCTATGTATAAAGCATCAAGAATTTTATGTGCTGATTGCCTTACTCTGATTTTTTTTTAGTAATTATGACAAAATACTAGCAATACATCGTCTTGTACAGAAAGCTGATAATATTGGTAAACTGCCTGAAATTCAGCAACTGACAAGTAGAGAATTGCCTGTATTAGTTCAAGTGAGGATAGGAGTTGATAAGAATGCAAATAGAAGAAACAGCTTCAAGTTGCTGGACACTATAAGATCTGTAATATGACATTAATCTGTAACCTGTCCACCTGTAACTGGCTTCTTAAATTTTGAGACCGGGAGTGTTTGAGATTTCTGTAATTTGGGAGTAGGGGGTCAGTCTCCGAAGAAAGCTTTCTTTCTGCTAAGAAGTGTTCAAGAACAAAATGTACTATTCCCTACAAAACATATCTCCCCCTCTCCCCTTCTAAATAGCACCAACCTTACCCCATCCAAGGTATCTTATCCCTTCCAGATATTTAATTCTGCTGAAGTCCTTATTCCCAATCAGGAACTTGCCACCTGGGCTCATCAAGCATCTTGTTCCAAGTTGATTACGGATGAACAGTCTATTCACCTCCATCTTTTGATGATATTGTTCACAGGACCCAGTGGCTGAAATGGCATAAGTAGGGCCAATCAAGCTCCAAACATTATCATCCAGAGAGAGAAATCACCCTCAGTCCTTGACCACATTCCCAAAGGCTTAATGACATTGATTTGAAATCCTTCCTGTGAACTGTGATGAGCAACCTGGGGAGTAGGCTTGAGTTTAATAATATCAAAGATGGCCAACAACCCCTACCCCGTAGCCAAGGGCTGGTGCAGCGGTGCCCCTTAGAAAGATTTTTCCCCAGATAATAAAAGACATCATTACTTTAGTACAGTTTAGTTAATCTTACTTTTCAAAATTTCTTCACCCCTGAAAGCTATCCCATCCTCTTCTTTACCTTGTCGGGCTACAAGCTTGGAAAGGGCTCTTTGAAACAGCATAGCCCCAGAATATGTGGGGTGATTCTACTGAGAAATGATCTGGGTTGGGTATACCTGCCAAAGCTTATGCTGTGAAATCCATGCACCAAACTATTATGAGGTTTTCATAGTTGGAAAGAAAGCTGTGAAAATATCCATGGGTTGTCAGGGACCGCGGAGACTTCAGGGGGCTGGGGGGCTTTAGTCCCCAAACATTTTCTGCCGTGGGCATTGTGAGCCTCCTTAAACTGGGATGGTAGGCTTTTATTTTCTTAAACATATTGTTCGGTTTCGATGATTAGCCCCCTCAACTTTGATGATTGCCCTGGATGACAACCTCACGGTCAATCCCTGGCCTCGACAATTCAGGATCTTCAGCATGGACCTGTATCTGTCAGCATTTGGGAATTGGAGTGGGGCTGGGTAACTGCACCATGTCAGTTGGTGATTATCATCGATGGGGTCATCTTGGAGGGAATGTGAAAGCTGGCTGGTAAGGGTAAAGGCTAAAAAAAAAAACGGAGGACGTCCACTACCAAAGGTCTGCCTGACCAAAGTCTACTCTGGGTAAGAGATAGAGTTAGGATTCGGGTTAGTAAATGCAGAAGGTTCAGGATAATGTTAAGAAATGACCTCGTGTCGGATTGGGGTTGGGTTAAGATTGAGGTTGTGGCTAAGTGCTCGAGTTGGTATCTTCCGTCTAGGGAACCTTTGATCTAGTGAAACCTGCCCATGAAAAAGGGAGTGTGCAAAGGTGGTGATTTTTTCTCAATATTGGGGGTACATGACCCAATTTCCAAATAATTTACTGTGTGAAAAATCAAAGTCAATAGGCAATTTCTCAAATATTGGGAGGGTATGCCCCCTTTGTGTCCCTTTCCCAGATCGCCGCACATGGGAGTGTGTACTGAATTTTTCATATTTCTGGGACACGGACGTTTCCTCAGTTACTACCCAGTAGACCGTGCTATTCCAAATGAAAATGAACTGCAAAAGGTCGTTGATGGCATTGGTAAATCTTTTGTTCAGCGTTTGAAACTAGAGGAATGAAAGGGACCTATTACTTCAAGGGGTGTTGAAACTGAGTTACGGTGTTTTGAACTAGAAGCTGTTAATAACATGAAAAACTGCAATCTGGATGATGTGATGTGGTTCTTTTACTTGGAACATATTTTCTTCAAAATGTTATCTTCCAGCTTTCGTTGTAAAGGACACTTCAAGGGCACCACTAAAACGTAAAATATTCATACTGCCGAGAAGCACTTTCACAATGCAAACCATAGTAGCAATACACTAGAGTATATCAGTGGCGGAGCTAAGAAATTCGATCGGAGGGGGCAAGAATGGACTGTAGGGGCGCTTTGAAGTATAAGTAGATACCCTATGCCTCAATACGATAAAAACCTAAAAAGGGCTCCGATAGGCGGTTTGAGTCCGTCGGAGGGGGGGGGGGGAACCACGCCCCTGACTATATGGACGCTCCGCCACTGGCTTATATACACTTGTACACTGATATGCTTATATGCATAACCAAAATCGTAGTTTTGAAACAAACGTAACAAATTGTTGGGCAATTGAGCAATTGGCTAATTTGGGCTGAAAGCGATTGTTATTCTTGATAATTTGTCATATGTCCTTTATCTATGAAAAGTCCTGATTTTTTTGTAATGTGTAGAAATAAACGTCTGCCAGCTGCCACCGAAAGCAAAATTTTACAGTGCATCACTAAGTGGCTTCTTTACAGGTAAGCCAATCTTCAAAGATTTCGCGAAAGTCTCACCGTTTGTTTTGAAAGTTGGAAATAGCAGCAGTAAAAGTAAAATATCAGCCGTAAAAATACATAACTAAAAAAGGCTCGATTTAATTTATTCTCCTACACTATTTAGGTTATATTAGCAGTTAAAAGCAATATCATTTTGTAATTTGATCCTTAGCGACGCTTTCGCGTAGCTCACTAACGAACGTTGCTTAAGAAAATGAATATTCAACAGTCAGTCATGCGCGGTAGACTTCATTATCTAAAATACCGTTGTAAGTATTGGCTTAGAACATAAGTGGAAAGTAGGTACCCCACCTTTCAAGGACAAAAACCCCATATTTCTCCATTTTGCCTAATGTACCAGACCTTTTCAATTAAAATAAACTGCCTAAGATGTAACGCAAAATTGCATTAATATGAAAGAACCCTCAAAATTTTTGGAATTTTTCCAAAAGGGCCAATATATTTAGTCTATTCTAAAAACGGTGGTCTACAACGAAAATAGGAATGTTGCCATATATATCTATATTATATTATATATATTACTATTATTAAATTGACGTCGACACTTTCATCATCACATTCCTGCCTTCAAAAGGTTCCCTGCGTACAAAATGGGTCATGAAATTAAACTTTTCAACTCTATGTACATTTCGAAAGAGTTTTTCTGACAATTTTCGTACCCATGTCAACATTTTTTAACACTTACGTAAACTTGAAACATATGGCAACCCAAATAAATTCTTGAGATATATATTTAATAAATTAAATGTAATAGCCCATTAAAAATGCTTTCTATTGGCAGAACGAAAAATTTGTCAGCCATTAATGGTTTGCATTAATGCTTCAAATACATACAAATTGATACGAATGGAAGAACATACAAGTGCAAAAACGCACTAACCTTTCTCATCTACATACTTTTGCACAAGCCATTTAATCTGGACAATTAATTTGTCGAAATAGTAACAATAGTTTTACATCAGATGCACTTCTAAAATTACGATGAAAAGAAATGACTGCTTGCTTGGCTATGTTATCATCAAATATTCACAAGCGTAGCAAATTTCTTTCCAGGATAACCTGTCATTAATGAAAAGGACTGTTTTACCTTTAGCAATGGCCCTTACAAATGGCAAAAAACCTGTACATTTTTGTAACATTTAAGTAAAAAGTCACAGACAAACAACTTTATGTACTAAATGGGCACAAAATGAGTCATTAAAATAAGGTTTAACTTTATGTACATTTCGAACGAGTTTTTCTGACAATTTCTGTTCACATGTCAACATTTTGTTTACTACTTACGTAACCTTGAAACATATGACAATCCAGATATATATATATATATATATATATATATATATATATATATATATATATATTCATGAGATATGTATTTATTTAATTTAATAGCATATTTCTATACATATATATATATATATATATATATATATATATATATATATATATATATATATATATATATATATATATATATATACATATATATTAACTTTAATAGGACATTACAATATACTAGATGATACTAGAATCTGTGCTTTTATAAAAAAAAAGAAGGTAGTCAATATCGTTCATTGTCTGTTGTTTAAATACCTTAACATCTTACAATTGAATGTTATCGCGTAATTCACTCTGCGATTCTTTTTCCGGGCGAGCCGATTTTTCTTGGTTCAAAGATATTATAAGCATAGATTCCAAACTTAAATTGGCGCGTTGACTCTTCATGGAGGCCAAAATATCGGGGCGGAAGTGCTGATTACTGTTCAGTCGTTTTGAAAACATACAGGAAAAGGAATGGCTTACAAAAGTATTAATACTTGTTATTTCGGAACATATGTGAATTTGAGAAGAAATACTCCTCAATAAATTTCACTTAAAGTGGGCATGAAACCCCCAAAATAACTTTTGTGTATTGCAAGATTGGGTACAGTATTGTAAAAGTATGTTCTCACACACAATTAAAACCGGCGCAGTTCGGCATAAATAGCATTTGAAGAAAAACGTCCAGAAATCCAATTTCCAAACTAGAACTGTATTTGCTTGCAAATACGCAGAATTGTAGTGCGCGTTAGGCAAGTCCTTGCAGTTTGAAGTCGAGCTAGTTTTGACGTAGATTTGGTACGGTGTTTATTTAGTCCCAAATTCACTGACACCAAATACTGTATATTTCTTTACCTTTGGAATGGTTTGCAAAAAATCTTTGATATTTGAAGGGATTATTAAGGTCATATATTCAACCAAGACCTTGACCTGCCGTCATAGGCCATATAGCCACATTGTCATTTTGTATTAAATATTGGGCAAAAGTTGTCCAACTCAAGTTTTGCCCAATATTGGGAGTCTGTATAACAACCTCAAAATGGTAGCAAAAAGTGACCAACTAGGTTGGGTACACAATTGTCCCAATTATCGGTCAAAACTTTGACCATTTGTTGGTCAAATATTGGTGAATATCTACTGGCCATTTCTTTCCCAAGAGCGTTGGGTAAACTTACCACCCAACACTTGTTGAAATTTTAGGAAAGATATTAATCAATAATTGGGCAGTTTATCTTACGGTGTTATCTGTACCCTATACTGACCCATGATATTTTTCCTATCTACCTTTCTGTTGTAGTTATAAACGAATTACTGGTATCTGGAGCCGTAAGAAGTCTATTCAAAATGTTGTTTTTTATAATAATTTTACCCGGTTCAATATTTTCCGTGTAAACTAAAACATGACACTTTACGACACGCATGCAGCGTGCACTTACAACACTGAGAGGCACATTTCAGGTCAGAGCAACCCACCATAAACCCAAATGCCTTAGTCTAATCCGTTTGGCCTTTCATCTTTATCCGTAATGTCCAAAACAATGAGGTTTAAAAAGCACTGTCTGTGTCAAATGATGCTTCGATGTTTTGCACTTCCAACTCTACATAATTAATAACACCAGACTCAATTGAGAACTAGCGGTTGTTGCATGAGTAGTAAAACACTAGCTACATACATGTGCGTGTATGGATGAAAAATTTTCGAAATCTAGAATATTTATGCCCTTCCGGACGTGATAGAGAATACCCAAAATTCTGGACTCTCATTGGATATCCGTTCGGCGCTCGATAACAAATGTCGAATCTCACACAAACGTCACGGTGTGCTATTTCGAAACTTGTACTACTATTTTTACACTGTTTTGGGAAATAGAGCCCGATTTTGTGGGCAAACGGAATGTGCGAGGATTCCTCCTTTGCCAACGTCTAATATTTCAAAAGGATGTTTAAGAGCATCAAAACAATGGCTCATATAGGAGAAATGTGATGCTAATTCAAGTCAAGTCTGTGCAAACCTGTTGCGAACGATTTGCCCAACTTTAAGCAAATACTATGCAAATTAGCAATTAAACGCCCAACAAGCAGGTAAAGCGAAAATATGCCCAACCGTTCAAGAATGCAAGCTTATCACCATTTTGACCAATGAATGGATAATGCAATAAATGTGTATCTGCAAAGTTTGACCAACATATAACCAAAACGTTTTCCCCAACCAAAAAATTAAACAGTGAAGGCACTCGTGTTGGCATCAGCTCTAACTAAGCGTTGTGGCCAGCACATTCATCACACGACCCCTGTAGAGTTCTGTCCCGATTGCTGTTACGTTATGCAGTGTACAGTTCTCTGTTCATAATCAACTCAGTTCTCTGTTCATAGTCACATTGGAATTCTGTAGGCAATCGTGTTGCGATCAACTCTGTGTAACTACGTACACGTTATGGCACACTGTATACTCAGCATGCTATACGGCACAGTGCTTCCACACTCTAAATTTATCTTTCCTGAACTGGAATCCAAAATTTTCTGAAATTGGCTCGGTATTTTCTTAAATTTTCAGTAACGCATATTTTATGCTACTTTAATAGCTGATCCAGGATTAAACCCTGTCAAACCATACGCCATTTCCATATGCCATACACCACTTCCAAATTTCTTGAAATTTCCCGAAATTATCCCTCTTCCCGAAAATTTCCCGAAGAGCACCCAGCTTTCCCGAATTTCGGGTTATTTTGAGAAGAGTGGAAGCATTGTACGGCACCCTCATCCAGCTTGCATCACATAAAACTTCACGATAAATTCATCCACTGATTACTTCGTTTGCGAATTTCAAGTTATGTATTCTTATTGTATTGATAAGAAAGCAAGCGCACATTCAACTAAAATTTCTTTCTGAAGTAAAGACTGTCGGCATTTCATCAATCAGAAACATTTCACTCTACATTACAAGCTGTTTCTATTTATGAAAGAGGTCCTTCGTCGGGACCAATTTAGAATGTGTGCAAGAAAACGGTGACAAATCATGGACAGGCTTAACATTAGCTACCTGCACAGTGGTGGTACCGATAGTAAAAACGGACCGAAACAGTGTGGAACTTCCAGTTTCAACGTTCAGTCATGTAGGTAAGCCTGCCTGTCGTGTAACGCCAAGATTGTAGCGCGCACGCGCACTACAATAAATATGCCGCAACAGTTCACCTGACTTTTATGACGCAATTGGCGGCACCTCGCACTGCGCTATGTAAGGACGCGTATCTAGATGTGGAACTAATACAACGCTTTGGGAAAGTTTCACATCTTAGCAACTTCATGAAAATGCTTACATCACAATACAGAACACAAAGCGCGAACCAATGATGTGTGCATGCTAAGGCGCGCGTGCACTCGTGCTACGACGAGTTTGCGCGCGTGCATACACGTCACTGGCGCGGACCAGGTCGGGGGCTTGGAAGCACATCATTAGCCAGTGTGAACGCGTGCATATGAGCGCGCGTGTTTTAGTTTTCCTACGTACATAAACCACAGCTCAGTTTCCGTGAAAAAAGTACGCGGTATGGTCGCGCGCGCTGTACAGAACAGCTATTCACATGTATGATATGAACAGTTCATAACAAGCGCTTGTTATATAGGCTGTTCAGTGACAATGTTATAGACCTTGTGCATTGACATCACACTGACGTCATTTTGGGTGAAAAAAATGAAGCACACGTGCACAAACGGCGTGGATTTCGCCCCACGTGTAGTAGACTTACGCGCGTATACGATTGGTTGACAAATCAGCTCTCTGCATTTATTGGTGTAACTTGCAATGATATGCGCTTTTCCTCCATTTTCCTCCAAACGAGGGAGCACTTTCTCCTTTGTGATATCATATGCATAAGGTCTATTGAGAATGCTAAGCACGCGCTACTCAAGTATCAGGATAGCACAGGTGTTAGTTGAGATGATGTACCTACTAACGCGCGTTACCATGCCTATGATTCGGTGTGTGGAAACGATAGATGAGCTAGCTGCCTCGTTCATGCACTGAAGTGCTACTGACCGTGCCGCCAATAACGTCACGTCTTGAGACGAGCTCACTACGTTTTTTCGCTTTCGGATTTCAGGTGGACTGAGTGTGGCCTGTTTTGAGAATTCACAAGGTCATATTTCCGTGTATATGGAAGTAGTTCAGACAGAAAAACATTCGCTTTATTTCAAGATGTGCCCAAAGAATATTTACTGAGAAACTTACTTTGGCCGTGTCATACCCACTTTAAATAAGAAGTTATTTCCTCATCGCGACATTCCACATAAGTATACTTGAACATGAACGCACAATGACTGGTTTGCAAGTTCATATACTTATTCATTGGTCAGTTTCTATGGTATCTTCAAGTGATGCACTTTATACACGCGTTGAATTCCTACGCGCTCACAACGGGAAAGCAACTAGCCCGTTCGTTTTCCGAACGCACAGAAAAGTGCTTTAAATATGATTGCGGAAAGTACACAGAGGAATGTACTCAGCTCGTTGTAAAAGTGGACACACGCTAACCTCTTTTAACAATGAAATTTTTGTAACGCGTTCCTATTTTTGTACGCAGATCACCGAATAGAACGACTGGCATGTCAAATTTACAGTCTTCCGCCCCGATATTTGCGTCTCCATGAGGAGTCACTGAGTGTAACAGTGTAGGTATAAACCATCCATCTACATGTAGGACTGGATAAAACGCGCGCTATTGTTTAGCTTTACAGCGTTGGGGAACCACTTGGTGTTCACAAGATGGCGCGAACTACTGCTTAACAAATCATCGCGCAGCTAGCGCGTAATGGTGAACGGTGCAGGATGTACACGAACATGGACAAATGAATCAAAAATATTGGAAATTATTCTTTAACCGAAGGAGAAAACTAAAGGTCATTGTGCAAAAAAACTTTTTTTCAATTTTGTCTACATTTTGTGTTAGCAGATTTTTAGTATAACTTCACACTTTTGACATGAAAAGTGAATCAAAGAGATTTTCTCCATGCAGACAATGGTTTTAGTGCATTTACGGTAGGCCTATGTAAGTTTAGAACACCGTGCGAGAATGCGAGAATACTGAAGACGTTGATTGAATGGTTGATATTGGAGATTGATGTTCTGCAAATTTATGATTGTAAACCTGTTGCAAATTGTTTCCACTAGGGACATTTACCTATTGAGTTTCGTTAATACCTCTCCACTCAACTTCTAGGTTCCAATGTTGGATATCGGAGTTAAAGTATGCTGATTGCAGGTTAAGGTAACAGAATTATCAAAGTGTCACAGTTGGTAGGAAATCTTTAAAAATGCAAGTCCTTATTTCATCTATTAGACGCTACTTTAAATTACTAGATTAAGAAATATTTAAGGGCTTTATTGATAGCGGATATCATATATGGTCTCTGTTATGTTGCTCACAATGCCCTTCTCATTTTCATCGTTCTCATCTAGTATTTTTGAATATTGTACATATTTGAACATATTCTTTTACTTCTAATTTTCTTCGTTCTTTACTCCCTAAGTTTCTCTCTTTCTGACAGACTTGCTTTATATTTCCTTTGCTATTTCGGTTTACCCACACCTCGACTATCATTTCATGTTAAGTGATGTAATTTCGAAATGAAACGAATCAAGGGGGAGAGATGTATCTCTGCTTTTCAGAACCCATGCATTTATGTCAAAATCATGCCATCACATGACCCTTAGAGCATAATGTATTGAGAACTTGGCCCTGACAAACGTAGTACAGTAAAGGATTATGCCTAAACTGCCAGTGATCTTCTTTACAATAATATCGTACGGCCTATATATTTTTACCAGCAAATGTTCAACGTCATCACTCGTTGGCAAAAGAACCCGCAGCCTTATTCAAAATAATCAGACATTACAAGCTTTACTGTCGTCACAATGTACAACTTAATTCTTATTCGTCTATTCCTGCGCACGACGGTGGCAGCGTTTAACAGGCGCCATATACTTTAGACGCACACCTACTAATCATGGCATGGGTTTTGTCAACCGTGACGTCATCACATATTGTCCGGTTAGACTGCATCTTCTTTCTTTAAAAAAATAGTTTTTAAAACTCATGTTGCTCACGATTACCGTATGTAGCGTTCAACGACGAGTTTTGCATTGACGATTGGTGCAATTGTAGGCTGCATGTACTAACATTTTGTAGAAATTCTAAAAATACGCCGCTCTTATAGCGTCTCTCCATTGAGCGTGTACGTGGCTAGCCGTTTTACGAGGAGTAGTTGCTGTGAGCGGAGTGGTTGCCCTTTTTCGACGCACATGTTATAGCCAGTCCTACATGTAGGTTGGTGGTATAAACCTTATGCATATGATGTCACAATGGAGAAAGTGTTCCCACTTTTGGAGGAAAATGGCGGAAAAGCGCGTATCATTGCAAGTTACACCAGTAAATGCAGACAGCTGATTCGTCAACCAATCGTATAAGCGCGTAAGTCTACTACACGTGGGGCGAAATCCACGCCGTTCGTGCACGTGCGCTTCAATGTTTTCACCCAAAATGACGTCATTGTGATGTCAATGCGCATAAGGTCTATACTGGTTTCAGTCACGTGACTGTAACCAACTAGACGCAATTTTGAAACTGTGCAAGATCACCCGTCTTTTTGATTTTGAAGGGCAAGATCACGGGTCTCTTTGGTTTAACGGGCACGCGTCCATTGTGTCACAGTAGTATCAATGGTAATGCCGTGCGCGTGAGCTGTAAATTCGCTTACTAAGTGTGTGTGTTTTGCCCTTCAGTGCCTGGGAATCGATTGCGCGTGACGTCACATGAAATCCCTCTATAGGAGTTTGGAATCTATAGTTATAATATCTTTGACTTGCTTGAACAAACGGAATCCCTAATGAATAAACAAGAGGACAATTTACGGAGTTGCATATCTCATCGCTAGTACACGCACTGAGCTATAAAACTGGAGTACGCACGTCAGTGTGGAATAAGCCTCGCAACTGAAGTTGACTTGGGGGTCACGACATGTAGGTTAGGTTACTCATGTCTATTCCGCTACCCTAGAAACGTATCTAGAAGTGGAAATAATGTAACGCTGAGGCAATATGTACATGCTAACGCTCCTAGCAAGGCGCGCCCCTTCGGCCTCTTATGCGCTACTTGGAGCGCTATCACGCGTTAGCATGCACGTCACTGCATCGAGGTACAGTTGCTACAGCAACTTAATGAAAGGCCTGCATCACAGTACCTGGAGCAAACGTTGTAACACTAACTTAAGACAAAAAAGAAAGTACTTATTATTACCCTTGTCATTTCCGTACGACTTAATCCAACAAAAAGAAAACGAATCTAAAACTCCATTGGTCTACAAACTACACATGATAGCGCTTATTGTGAATAAGGTCTGCGCTAAAGGAGAGATACAAGTATAACATACAAAGCACCGAACTCGGACCATTCAATGATATATGTTTAGGATAGATCAGTAGGATCGCATTGGAGACTTCCAGGCAGTTGCCAAAATGCATGAGTGCATATGCGCGAACGTGTAAGCTTCCCTGCATGCGTCCTTTTGTTGTTGTTCAAAAAGAACTATACAGAAAACCTGTGCACATTATATGAATGGACCAACGATGTTCATGCTTGTGCGTGCCAGAATGCACATCATTGGACTAGGCAGTTAATAGACCTTGTGTAGTGACATCACACTGACGTCAGTTTGGGTGAAAACAATGAAGCACACGTGCACTCACGGCGCAGATTTCGCCGCACGAGTAGTAGACTTACGCGCTTATACGATTGGTCGACAAATCAGCTGTCTGCATTTACTGGTATAACATGCAATACGGTGTTTCGGAATCACCTTCAGCGCAAGCGTAGTGACCTTTGAAATAAGGTCAAGTGAGGGGTTTTCATTGTTTCAGCAGTGTTTTATATTTCTACCTTCATGGAAATCTCCTTTTCATAAAAAGAACCTTAGTGCATTCCAGAAGCTTTAAAAATGGCTTCAAAGGTCAAAAGAAATTTCAGAAATAAAAAGTCTTTCTGAAAACGTGCAAAAATTGAAATATTTTCTAAAATGAATCGAACTTAGTGTCTATTTCAGGACATTTTCTTTAAATACATGGAATTGTAAGCAGACATATGTGGAATGTCTTCTGCATAGCTACTGAAGCGTACGTACTCTTTCTCGCACGTACCTCTAGTGCACGGCATGTACGTACGTATATCTGTTATAAGCGTGCTAGTATACGGCAGTTATTAACTATGCAGCCCACATATGCACACATATCATGCAGACTGACTAGCCGGTGTGGGTCGGGTGACGCGAGAGAACTTCATCAAGTATAGCCTACAAGGTTAGTGAAGGGAAATCGTAGATTATTTTCTTTACCATTTTTTCGAGTGATCATTATCACACGCATTTCTTCTATTTTAAACTGGTAGGCCTAACGGTAGCGTTTCAAGTACGGGCAATTTCAGTGTGGCAAACACTAACGTTAACGTTGGACTAACTTAACGTCAGAGCGAAGCTAGTTTAACTCCCCGTTTTCTCGACTAGCCATTATCAAATTAAATGTGTAGATACATCATCATCTTTCATAAATCTCAATAGCCTAGATTTTGTGAGCCTAACTCATGACAACCTTCCCTAAACTGCGTCGATAACGTGATCAATCTGAGTACTGCTGTGAGGCTTATGGGTCGAGTAGCAGCTAGCTACCTGTCTCTGCACAATAACGCTTTGTACGTGCACGATCATACAATTATGTGTACAGTATATATATACTATGCGTATCTCGTACGTACATGTACGTACATGTAATTTTTGAATGTTTACATCCCGCCATCAGCCGAGTGTCTGCGTAGCGGCTCTCATTGGCTGTGTATATGCTCTAGCTACACAGTGACGGTGGCAAAAAGTTCGTCCGTTCCCTGCAGGTTCCCCTCATTTGACCTTTGACCTTCGCTACTTGCGTTCATTCCGAAATACCGTATAATACGCGCTTTTCCGCCATCTTCCTCCTAAGGAGGGCGCACTTTCTCCTTTGTGACATCATATGCATAAGGTCTATACTAGTTATAAGCGCGCCTACACTGTAAAATGTTCATTTACTCATTTACGTTACTATCGTGGATGTTAAGGAGTCACCGCGTAACGAGACACTAGTCATAGCGGTCACACGCCGTGGACTAAGAATAGACTGGACCACTTCTCAAGACCGTGTTGGTTTCCTGAGCACTTACTACCGGGACGCAATAGGTGCATTAGTTTTCTCAGCGCGCAGAAGTGCCCGTCAAGTATGCAAGATAAATACGCAGAGAAATGTTTTTTGAGTCTATAGAGCTTATGCACGTGACGTCAGCGCGTTTCAATTTGGCTTACTGGATGGAACTGTCATACGTAGTACGTGTGTTAAAGATACGCGCTCACGACAGCACCTTAGTAAGCTCTATAGAGCTTATGCACCTACGTCACGTTTCTCTTTTTTTCCATCCAGGCGTAAATTGTGCAATAATTGTTACTAAGGTGCTGTCTTGAGCGCGTATCTTTAACACACCTACTACGTATGGCAGTTCCATCCAGTAAACCAAATTCAAACGCGCTGACGTCACGTGCATGAGCTCTATACCATACTCAGGCACAGTAAGCTATCCCTTTCAGAGTTGTAACTGCTCATGTGCAGTCTCTTCAGGTCATAAGGGTATAGAACCCCATCATAAGTTACGCGCTGTGCATACTTTTGCACTTATGGGCTATGCGTTGCTATAAAAAGCTTAACTCACCCTTATAACCTTTGACCTTTAGAACGCAACGGTAACTCTGAACTGACTAGGCTTATTGCATTTGTTGTAATGCGTTGTTAGCTTTGCACGCAGATCGCCGAATTATATTTTATATCTGCCTGTAATATCTTAAGTAATAGCCACAAACATAGCCTCACATCACTAATGAAACATCACATATATGGAAACAGGTGTACATCTGATTTTCAGTCATGTGACCTTTGACCTCGGTTGGCATGGTTCCGCATATTGTGGTAGAACTGTTCCTCCCTATTATACGTGTGAAGTTTTATGTAGGTGCAATGATTCCTCTTGGTACTAACACCACAGTCTACACAATATGACCTTTGGCCTCTGACCTTTGACCTTTACAGTACATCCTGGACGAGACACATTTTCCACCCTTGGGCACCTTCTCTTCAAGTTTGAAGAGAATCGGTTCAGCCGTTTAGTATCAGTTTTCAAAACAAGAAAATATGAATTTACCTCTCGTCACTTGACCTTTGACCTTGGTTGCCATGCAACTATAGTAAAAAGCTATTTATACAAAATTTTACCCTTGAAATTTGACCTTTACTTCCGCTGGGTTGCCTTTCCACTAAGTTTGAACAGAATCTGTCCAGCCCACTAGGAGAATTTTATTTGACAATTTTTGTTTAAAAATATTTTCTTTCGATCACGTGACTTTTGACCTCTTAAAATTTGACCTTTAACTTCTGACCTTTGATCTTTACTTTTAGTATTAAGTTTTGCAGCAGGGTACTACCTAGGGTGATTTCCCACTAAGTTTGGAGAAAAGTAGCTTTACCGATTAGGAGATATTAACAAAACAAAACTGGACAGTCACACACCCACTACACACACACCCACGCCCACAGCACACGTCACACACCACGGGTGCACGCAGACCATGGACCCCCAGTCACCCTGGGCATCCCACCACATGTCAGCCCTCTCCACCAGCGATATGGGAAAAATTGCGTAACCATGCCAATCGTCGCTGTTCAGCTCACATTGCCGTATACAGCCTAACACGAAAAGTAACTCATCCTCCCCACGGAGCGATGGTATCAAATGTAATCCAATAATATTTAGCACAATGAGTCTATAATATGCAGTGAACTTAGCAACAAAGTTTGTTAGCGAATATCTAATGTGCAAGACGAGATTGAGTTAAGCTCTTTGTGCCACAGTATTCAGTATTTGTGCTTGTATTTAGTTTCCTCGGCAATGCTATTTTACGCTGCTTTGACAATGCTCTCAGTTTATGACTTTGTCTAAACAGAAAGTGCGCAAACTTTAACGTAAAATCCGCTTGTAGGAAGAGAATCAGTGTTTAAAGATTACACACTATAGTCTTTGGATGCCTTCATAAATATTAGACAAACACTACGAGTCAGGCATATCCTTACAACTTATGGTCTATTAATCAAGATCTAGTTTTTCCAGGAACCCTTCCAAAAACTTATTTTGAATAGAATAGGATTGCTCTTCAAACGCTTCTAAACATTTGCGAGCATCATCTCGAGTTAAATCTGACCAAGTTGTAGGCAAAGATGGTGGTTTACAACGAAAGTGTTCTGCAAACTGTGACCCGTGTTGTACCATAACCCATCTCCAAAACACTTCATGGTTTGGATTTAACTTCCAAATTAGCCAGTGTGGATAGTCCTTGATGAAATCTTTGCACAAATGTGGTTTTTCATCACCTGGGTAGTTATAAGTGGCTTCGGGAGATTTTATACATGAGATGCAGTCATCAAATAACAACTGATCTGTTTTAGGGTCTTTTACTCCCATTAGCCCTCGTGGTAAATGTGAAGTGGGACCATGAAAATGTCCGTCTTGATTCTGGATTAAAGGTGGAATCTCGCATGAGGCGTTACACATCGGGCACTGTTCAAAACATGCAAATGTAAGAATTTCACTAGCAAAATCTTTACAAATGCTTTTGGTCAAAAAAAGGTCCATATTTTTGTGGTCTAAAGGACCAGGTATTTCAAGGTTCCTGAAAACTTTATCAATCAACACTCCTGAGAAGTGGTTATTAAACCTGTCCAAGAATATGTCTAAGTCATAAAGCTCGAATGCACGCAACTCAAGCGACAACTCAGACTGTTTAGAAAAAGATGTTGTGGAAAGAGATTGTATAAACAGATCTACCCAATGTTTGTAGCAACCGCTTTCATCACTGACCGACTCGTAAGATTCTTTAACTTTTTCAATGGTCGCTTTAACTGTGCTTGTAAGTTGATTAATTACTGTCACTATGCAGCCTAAGGCTATTACTTGCGCAGACGATCGTCCGTCGACTTCTTTACTGCAAACCTTTACCATCTTTTGCTGCATCCAGTTTTTGATATACTCTTGTTGGTTTAATATGTATTGCAAATACTCCTCTGCATCATCTTTCAAAAACAGGTCTTTCAAGATAGCGTGACTGACATTACTTTTATTGCCGTAGAGACATTTTACCATGGCAAAATCAATAATGTCCTTAAATATCTTTTCGTAAGTAGAACTTTTTACCCAGTCAAAGAGGTAAAGTTCTAAGCATTTTATTACTTGATCGTAGTGACTGTCGTTGGTACTGTTTACTAAGAATTCTTCCCTTAAAAGCCCTTCTTCTTGTTTCAATAGTTGCTGTAGTGAATTAACATCTTCATATGTGCGCTGAGCTCGAAGAGCACTCTGAAAGATGCTACCGCAAATATGAAGAAAAAATTTGGCCTTAAGACGATTTGGAGGTTCTCTAGTTACATTAGGGAACGTGAAAAATTTTACAGCTTTTTGTAGAATGTATTGAAAAAGGTTAGAATCGAAACTTTGATTTTTACTCTTTTCTTCTATTTCTTGAACACTCTCTTCAATGCAGTTTTGTAGGAATGTTTTGTTTTGGTCAAACCAAGTTCTGATGTGTTGCAATCTGCTTTTTTTGGGATAGTAGTCTTCCCATTTTGGTGATTTTAAATGCTGTTCAATACCTCCTTCTTCTGTCAGAAGTATCTCTAGTTCGGTAGACACACCCATGTCTCTTACTGTAGACAAGAGTATCTTTTCGCACAAAGCCCTTAATTTTAATTCGGACATAGGTTTTGGCAAGTCGCTTTTGTTCTCAAGTATACATGTTTGCCACATGGTGTTAAAAATCTTGTTCAAGTGATCTGAAGTTTCTTCCTGGCTACCTTTACGTTTACATTTCCTGAACTTTTGCACCTCAAGTTTGATATTTTGACGAATGTGTTTTCTCACTTTAGTAATATAAATTGGAATGTCACTTCGTAGCTTCTTAGTGTCCGCTTCGATTTGTAAAGTTGACATGAGGTCAGCCTGAAGTTCTTTAAAGGTAACTTCTAATGTAAGTTTGAACCAGTTTAGATACTTTCTCAAGGTTTCTCCCCTTTCATATTGAGAAACAAAGGTATCGAACAAACGTAAAATTTCTTGTTTATGTTGTTGTAGTTCATCATGACATTCTTTTTCTATGTGTGTAAGAGTGTCATTTGGTTCTCCAGCAGAATCGTTAACAATGCTTTGCCAGTTCAACTTCTTTGTGAAGATATTTTGTCGCACATCGGTTAACCACTCATTTAACGCCATGCATAAATTATTAAAATCTAAAGCTTTCAAGCTATCTTGAAAGTTGAAAAGAAATTCTTCGCTTTTTACAGCATTCCAGCTTTCTCGAAGCCTATTGGTAAATTTGGATAATGTAAACTTAGGGAGAGGTTTCTTAGACATAACTTTAGCAAACAAATCCTTCTTCATTTGTAGTACGTGATTTCCGTAAGACGGATTTGGAGGTGACATAGGTGAAGCCCACAAACTTGGAATGAACTGTAAGCTTTCGTCTATGAGAAAGTCAAATATATCAGAAAACTGCTTATACCGATCTTCGAATCCCTCTTTTCGGGCGGCCATAACAGTAGCTTCATCTAAACTTTTCATGATAAGTTTCTTGTTTTCTTTATTCATTTGACTGGCAGTCACATCACTTATACCATGTTGGACGATTCGACACTGCGAGTACAAATTCGATTCTTTCATCCTGATAAGGGCATGTGCTGCAATTTCAAGCAAACCAGTTGTCTGTGAATCGATATTTTCTCCGTGTATATTAAACACTGCAATATCTGATATGCATAACGATAGGGTTACTAGTTCATTGTCAAATCTACAGCCAGCATGCAATGCTCTCTCTGCTGAACAAACCCCTTCTGAATCAATTATGAAGAGGTATTGAAACCCTAATTTATGGCAATATAAATCATCGACTTTGATAACTCTCATGAATAGTCCTTTGGTGCAGGGGCCAGCACTTACAGGGAATCTAGTTCCAAACATACTATTTAGAAAAGTTGACTTCCCACTGCTCTGTGCCCCTAAAGCACATACTACCAAAATTGTAGGGTCCTTGAGATTACTGGTGAGCTGGTCTAAAACACTAGTCACCCAAGATATCGGAACCCGTCCGGTGTCACCATCCATGAGTTCTAGAGAATGACCGTTGATTAAAAGTCCCGCAACAATGTTAGGTAACAGAGCAAGACTCGCTTCTTTTGGAAAATCTAATTCAACGTGGGCTTCATACCACTGCCCCAACTCTCGAAAGAAATGTTCAAGTCGTACGATTTTGTGTTTAAATGTTTCCCTCTCACTCTTACACAAGTTATCGTATTCGTCTAATTCCTTTTTGAAGCGAGCCTCTGTTTCTTTGGTTTCTGTACTTTTATCTTTAGTAGCAGATGCATTGCGCCCAATAATTAATTGGTTTATACTTGCATGTAGTTTTGATCTTTTCGTTTCCAATTCTGTAATTCGAAGCAGATGAGGTCGTGTTTTTGTGTGTGACAGAATCTCTATTTCTTCGTTAAAGTAAAACACAACGTTTGCTAGACTTTGTGCATCAAGTGTTTTGTCTTGTAAAGCCTGATAAAGCTTTTCTGTAGTTTTAGACAGACCACTTTGCAACTGAAATTTTCTGGTTAGTGTTTTTCTCCTTATAATATCTTCATGTAAGAGTTGTACTGGCTTTTCCGAGTCACGAAGGGGCATCATACGTTCTTGATCGATTGTTACCCATTCCCTGAACTTTCCCTGAAGAGGGAAGGAATTTTCTTTGAGTGATGAAATGTCTTTTCTAGTATCGACATCCAAAATACTTTGACAGAAACCTACAGCTTTTCGAATAAGCTGGGCATTTTCTTCAACTTCAATAGCTGGCTTACAATAGTCCTTTAATTGAATTAGACCTTGAATATTTTCAGCGTCACATGTGTTCCGACAGGTTGAAATCATTGTGCATATTTCTTCACAAACATTTTCCAGTTCCAGAAATCGAACGAAGAGCCAGTTATCTTTCCAAAGTAACTTCCGTCGCTTTTTAAGAGGAGTTTTCCTCTCATCATTGATTACAATGAATTTATGCACAGAAGCCGCTTTAGTGATGTTTGTAATGACGTTTCTGTATCTCTCTCTTGTTTGATTCTTTTTAGCTATGAAAACTATTGTAAGATTTGCAGCTTTGCAGAGGAATTTAGTTTGTGCCGTTTGGGTAGTGCTATCACCTCTCAAATTCAAGAAAGAAGTAACACTTTCAATTTTCTCTAAAGTATTAGTATTCGTCGGAAGGTACCATGCAGCTTCCACACAACCCTCTGAAAATCTTGATCTGAAAGGGTCATGTTCCTTGCATAAAAAGTAAGGATGCACTTCGTTACCTTGAAACGGACCCATGAGCATATTTAAAATTGCAGATTTTGAAAAGCCCTCTACTTCGCCAATTCGGAGAAAGGCTACTGTGTAAACTGGGAAGTTGACAATATTTTCCTCGAAGGCGAACTTAAAAGCAGATTTGTCTTCCCATTTCTTAATTATACGCCGAAGTGACCACGACAAGAATTCCGGTCTGTCTCCCTTGACCCCTTGGAGGACAACTGGAACGGCCAACTGACATAATGACATTTTTGTGATTATATCTTGCCTAAGTAGATTGTCTGAAAAATGCATAACTGTAAAAATAAAGTCCCTTGCAGAGATCTGTCGAATTTTGATTGGGCTATATTGCTTTAAGAAAGTGTTTGTCGTTGCCCTGTAATCTAAGGAACTTAGTTTCTCCCAAAATAGCTTTAATAAATTAATACCAGTATAACTCTTGCCCTCGTCAATTTTTAGAACATCATTTAGACAAATTTTTCTGATAAGGTGTTGCCTTAAGCCTACGTTGTCAAGGAATTCGTCAAATTGCATTTCTTTGCTGCTTTCATCTACATCGCTGTCACTGTCTTCGGATTCATCGTCAATTGGAAAAACATAACCACTGGATGATGTAGCTGTCCGATGAACTACTGAAAAAGAATGAAAAACGGCTTCATAAAGGTTATGTTATGACTTTGTTACAAACAATTTAATGAACATTGAGAAACGAACTCATATTTTACAGTTATAAACTTAGGTTATGGTGCCTTTAGTGATGGAGCAAACTGTATCAACTACTCCTTGTGGCTTGCCTTGACACAATCAATCTTGATGTTTATTTCGACCAGCTGTTATTTGGATGAAGAATTTGGATGAAGTTGGGGTTTGTTCCGCCAAGGTCACTCAGGAATCAATTGCTTATATCTTTCTTGAGATTTCTATACTACTTTACACCGGATTAGGAAGTAAGTACAAAAGGAATTTGTCGTCTGCTATATCTACAATAAGACTAGGGGTTTTCCTCCATTGCCACAACATTGCCAGTCGTCAGGGAAATAAAAAAAATATTGCACCTTTCGACGCTCGGTGACGCGCATGACAGTATGTCAGTTAGGTGTTATGTCGAAATATGAACAAGAATCTATATCTGGTTATTGCAGGAAGCTTCTGGAAACTTTCTATTGTTGTAACAAAAGTTAGACTTCTGTCTCGTCAATTCATTTGCATGGGGTATCTTGTGCAGGAAGAGGCTAACTGTATTCTTCTGTTTCACTTAAACAGTCGTTTCGAGTTTAATAACACCTGCTAAAAACGTATTGGCGGTGCAAACCTACACATCAAAGTATTGTTCTTTGCAGGCCACTTGTTAAACGATTGCGTGACTTGAATGATGTTTCTTAATGATACCAAACTGGAGCCACCATACAAAGGACAGAAATCCCCCTGCGTCAAATTAACGGCTTATCGTTGATAATCATCCTTCAGTTTGGTAGATCATAAAGTTTTAACATAAATTAAAGTGTTCGATATATCTCCATCTAAATAATAGTTCCCTGTCATTACTACGTCCACATTGTTTAGCCAGGGAGTTGTTATTTAGAAAGAGATAAAACAGCAGCTCTCCCCTTTGTACCTACGTTGTTGAAGCCAAGGTCACGTGTCTTGTATAGCTCTTGAAAATACAATGGGCTTAAAGCTATTGTTGGCATTTAGCAAAAGCTTTATGTCTTCTACTACGTTGAAAAGAAACGTCAACAAATTTTGTCTATATGCTATAGCATTGCCAGCCGCTTTCCTTGGAAATGAATTTGCAGCTCCCAACGCGATCTAAAGCTTATCAAAATAGGTTAGTTAAATTTTATGTAACATGTTGATCATGCACTTGCCATTCGAAATTGAGAAAGTTTGCGGAAATTAATATAATCTTAAAACAAATTATAGTCTTTCATCTTCTTTCATTTACGCATTGTGTCAGTGTAAAGGCCTGTTCACACCGGATGCGTTGCGTTGCGTATACGTCACGTTCTTTTTCCGTATCCTTCAGGATACATCAAGACGCATGCCTGTCTGTATAGGATGCGTCAATTTCGATGCGTCAGTTTCAGATGCAGTGTGTAGTTTCCAATGGCAAATATGCTGATCGACGAATACAGTGTATGTAGGTCATAAAAAGGTTTACAGTACATACGGTATTCAAGATATGCCTGCTTGTGACAACTCCCGTCCCCAGTCTCCCGAATGAGACTTGTATTTGAATGATTATACCTTCTTTCTTTAAAAATGAAAACAACACCGGCACTGAACATGATTTTCATGACAAGAGCATACACAGTAGGCCTACGTGTAATGGCACGCAACACCCTCGTGAAGTGCTGGTATTTTACATATCTGCATTATATACAGTGGTGTAGCTAGATTTTTTTTTTGTTTTTGAGGGGGGCTCTGGGGGCTGGAGATTTTCATGGGTGTTCCCGTTTACTATCTAAGAGGAACGAGTTGGCGGGGAGCGTACTAAGAAAGTTTGAGATTTTAATACATCCTAAATTGTCGCCCTTGCCACTGGCGATGCGGCGATGCTTATATAGCAGCCATCAAGATGTACAGTTTTTGTGGAAAATGTAAAATTTGATTTGATTTTATTCTCAAACACATTAAGTTTGTCACAGTCTATCCGAATTTGTACAAAATTATGCAGAGTGGAGTTATCCCGATGGATTTCAGTCAGTTGCGTATCCAGGATTTATCTCACGGGGTGAGAGGCAGGCAGTATGTTGCATAATCGAGAAAGGATGAAAGGGGAGGGGTGGTGTCGCTTTCCCCTTTGAAAATTTTTGAAAAATTAGGTGTCTTTACTTACATGTAAGCTGGTGCCACATGTTATCTTTTGGAGTAATATTTGTGTTAAAAATTGATGTATTTTTAGAAACTAAAAACAATCGGCATCAGTGAGGGGGGATTGCCCAATTGTCTCCCCCTTTGTACGCCACTGATTTCAGTGGATCGATTGGAATGGAGATTTTCCACAGCCAGTCTATCTTTATCAAGTTGAGTAGTCCAGTCGAGTGACAGTTTTTTCCCAGGCCGCCAGTGTGGTCGCTTGGGGACGCAACGGTTGAGGGGAGTGGCTCGATCCCCCAAGGCCCCCGTAACTACGCAACTGTTTATATACACTGCATTTTATATGTATATCTTGTCATGTACCACGAAATGGCCCTGTGCAGCCACCAGACCACCCCTGCTCGCCACCCTACCAATTAATACAACTGTCTTTCCACTATCGCAGTCAATAATATCGCGAGGGTGGTGGGTACCCAAATAACAAAATGCAAGAAATGAGCTTTCCTACCATCTTACAGGTGTTTTTTGTGATTTTGAGGTCAAACATAGCATCATTTTGCATCCAGATTCCGTTAAATTTTATTTCATGAAAGGAAAACATGAAAGAAATCAAAGCTGACGAAAGTTGACTCTGTTTCTGAACGCACATGGACTTTGCCAAAAATTGACGCATCCGGAGGGATACGTCAACATTTTTCCGCATCGAACGTGACGCAACGCAACGCGTCCTGTGCGGACGGCTCCATTGGCTTACGTGCAAAGTGATAAAAGTGACGTGACGTAGACGGACGGTGACGCGACGCAACGCATCCTGTGTGGACAGGCCTTAAGACCTTCTTATGAGTTAGTCTTTCTAGACTCCTTCGGAATTAGCAGTCGTTTTGATTTATTAGACAGTTTTTCTTACTTGGCTGTCGGTAAAAACCTTCGGATCAAAGCATTGTTTCTCCTAATCTTATTCATACGGTTTAAGTAGGTGTATATAAGGTTTACTTGGGTATCATGCACAAATTGAAAAAGGATCAGACAAAAGAAGTAGGTACCCTAAGCTCTGATAATCGCTCATGAATTAAAACTATGCAAACGATGAGATGGATCTAATCAGATTACCATAACTTAATTTTCCCGATGTATCTCCTTCTAAATAGCAACTCCCTGGTTTAGAAATTTAAAAAATATTTTAAAAGTTTAAAATATTGTAAAACGTACCGAATAAAATGAAGTACATGTCTCAAAATATTCACGATGCCGCACACTTTTGAAGTCCCTAAAGATAATTTTGTTGCCCCCAAGGGACAGAATTACAGCAAAAAGGTGCGTTCCCACCAAAACCGAAATCTGCTACGTTTGGCGGGGCGGAAGGCGCAAAGCAAGTTGATGTACGTATTTCGATGGAACCGATCACACATAAATCGCGATGGCGGCTCGCCGTACAATAGGGTTCTTTGCACACGGTGTTTGGATACTTCGCTGTTGTGCAGTGCAGACTTTAGAGCATGATGCTTGAGAAGAACGTTGGAGAATTTAACGTTTGATAGTCGCAATTGTGAGAAAAATCCGAATTTGTATGACAAGATTAATTCTAATTAGGGACGCAACTGAATTTTAGGCATTAAATATAAAGTGAAATAGCAAAACAAATTTGATTTCTGATGTTCAACTTTATTAGACTGCTGTAAAGCACTATGTCTCTACCCCTACCCTGTATGATTTGTTATGTGTTTTTGTAGGGTGGCCTGTTTTGGAGAGAAAATCAATTCATTTTCATTTCTGGTAAATTTTTGGGAGGTAACTTTGCCATCTCACTTACTGATGCTGCTTTGAAGACTTCCCGTATTATTACAAAAAATCTTGAAATACAGTTCTGTCACTAGGACCATCGAAGCTAATTCTGTTATAGTTATTTGTTGCTGGAGGGCCGTAAATAATCACTCAAATATCACGCATGTAGGATTTGGTATGGGAGTCACACCCTAACGTTTCGGTTCCAGACCCCGTAATTAAATAACGTTGATGGGTACGGGTCGAAAGGCAAATACAGGAACCAGGGGTAGAAGCTTGAAGAAGCTCTGGGGTATTCACAAAATTGCGAGCATAAGAATGAAATATTTCAGTATCTTAAAATGGCATTGATAGGCCTATGCAACAAACTCCTCCTGACCTTTCTGTTTTTTACAAATGCCTACTTTGGATTTTTGATGATGCTGGAGCTTCTAGGACTTTGACGTAACAAATGTACTCAAGCTCTACCATGAGAAGAAAGGCGTATAGTACTGTTGAAGAGTGGGTAACGCAGAAGCGAGACGAAAAATCACTTTATAAAGACAACAACGACAACGAAAACGACAACGACAACAACATGATGATGATGGTGATGATGACGATGACGATGACGATGACGATGACGATGACGATGACGATGACGATGACGATGACGATGACGATGACGATGACGATGACGATGACGATGACGATGACGATGACGATGACGATGACGATGACGATGACGATGACGATGACGATGACGATGACGATGACGATGACGATGACGATGACGATGACGATGACGATGACGATGACGATGACGATGACGATGACGATGACGATGACGATGACGATGACGATGACGATGACGATGACGATGACGATGACGATGACGATGACGATGACGATGACGATGACGATGACGATGACGATGACGATGACGATAACGATAACAATAACAATAACAATAACAATAACAATAACAATAACAATAATAATAATAATAATAATAATAATAATAATAATAATAATAATAATAATAATAATAATAATAATAATAATAAGCGTGGATACCTACTTAGGGCGACAGTTACATTGACTTGTGTACAAAAATTTGAATTTTTCTAACCCTAACCCTAACCCTACCCCTAACCCTACCCTAACCAAATTTTGTAGAGATACATTCTAGAGGAGGACGAACAATTTAAGCCTATTTCCGACAATAAAATTATTTTTCTATCTTGTACCTGAGAAATAAGGCGACACATAAACTGTCGCCTTAATTCCAAGTGTCGCCTTAATGTTGTTGAATTAGCATGAACTGTCGCCTTAAGGTGGAATCCATGCGGATAATAATAATAATAATAGTAGTAATAATAATAATAGTAGTAATAATAATAATAGTAGTAGTAATAATAATAATAATAATAGTAGTAATAATAATAATAATAATAATAATAATAATAATAATAATAATAATAATAATAATAATAATAATAATAATAGTAGTAATAATAATAATAATAATAATAATAATAATAATAATAATAATAATAATAGTAGTAATAATAATAATAATAATAATAATAATAATAATAATAATAATAATAATAATAATAATAATAATAATAGTAGTAATAATAATAATAATAATAATAATAATAATAATAATAATAATAATAATAATAATAATAATAATAATAATAATAATAATAATAATAATAATAATAATAATAATAATAATAATAATAATAATAATAATAATAATAATAATAATAATAATAATAATAATAATAATAATAATAATAATAATAATAATAATAATAATAATAATAATAATAATAATAATAATAATAATAATAATAATAATAATAATAATAATAATAATAATAATAATAATAATAATAATAATAATAATAATAATAATAATAATAATAATAATAATAATAATAATAATAATAATAATAATAATAATAATAATAATAATAATAATAATAATAATAATAATAATAATAATAATAATAATAATAATAATAATAATAATAATAATAATAATAATAATAATAATAATAATAATAATAATAATAATAATAATAATAATAATAAGCGTGGATACCTACTTAGGGCGACAGTTACATTGACTTGTGTACAAAAATTTGAATTTTTCCTTGAACCCTAACCCTAACCTACCCCTAACCCTACCCTAACCAAATTTTGTAGAGATACATTCTAGAGGAGGACGAACAATTTAAGCCTATTTCCGACAATAAAATTATTTTTCTATCTAGTACCTGAGAAATAAGGCGACACATAAACTGTCCAAGTGTCGCCTTAATGTTGTTGAATTAGCATGAACTGTCGCCTTAAGGTGTAATCCATGCGGATTAATAATAATAAAAACAATAAAAAATAATAATAATATATGTAACATCTCAAAGCGCTTCACAAGCATTACCCCTGGTCATTGGTTACTTGTCAAACCCACTGTATAGTGCACATCCCTTGCTGTTCGTACCCGGCACACTGAACAGTAATGCCACTTCATCGTGTCCCCCGGGGACTCCCATGGGAGCAGCCACATACAGCGCTTCACTATAAAAGTTACCTCACAGGTACCTATTTAACCCCTGGGTGAAGAGAAGCAATCGAGAAAAAGCATCTTGCTCAAGGACACAACATAATGAACCAGATGGGAATCGAACCGGCAATCTTTAGATCACAAGTGCAATACCTTAACCAGTAGGCCACCACTCTCTCTTTAATGTGTACATTATCTAATATTTTCATTACAAATGGTATCCATGTCGTCTCTTTCCCTTCCCATTTTACTAAACATTTGTTGATTCCTAAATTTCGTTTACCAGAACAGTTTTCTACATTCCCTTTTTAATTAGTATTTATTTTTGGCCCTTGCATGTACAAAAAAAAACTATCAAATATCCCTCATCATTTTCGGCGTCCGCGGGGCCCGCAGCGGGAACCGTAGCGTTTCCCCAGCTGTGTAAACTGTCTGCAGTGCGGGAAACGCAGCGTTACCCGCAGCGGTAACCGCTCGGTTTTGGTGTGAAAGCACACTAAGGAAGTATTTCAACATTGGCGTGCAGGAAAAGGCCATCATTCTGAATAGTTGATATAAAGCGCGCTTCCCGTAATGATTCAGATCTAAACAAGGGTTTTGCATGAAGTCGGGGTTAATGGTGGGGGTGCTAGAATGTGGATAACGTAACCGTGCAAATTTTTACACAGGTGATGGCCTCTAAATTCATGTTTGTATAGTGGTGAAAACCAGATTTTAAGCTTTTAACTGTTTTGCAAAGGCGGTAGCAGTTTGTCATCACTGTTTTTCATTGTGATTACAGTAACAGACCCTTTCAATAATAAAGTCTTTTTTCCAGCAGTATATTCTGGACGTGTTCGGTGTGGGGCTAATGAAGGTACTAAGTTAATCATTGTAGTGCGCCGCACTACCATCTTGGCATTCCTGGCCGACTGCTGAATTCTTTTGGTAAGCCTTGGGTATGACTTATAACACCTTCCTAAAACGATGCTGCGCGTACCGTAACTAGTTCGTAAAAAATTCTTGCTTGACCTTCTAACAATAGCAGTACCCTTACAAAAAAAAGTGTGGCATGCCACATGTGAACACACGTAATCACGTGTGGCAGAGCATATGAAAATACATAAGGAAAAAAGTGTGGTTATGCGTGGTGACACATGTGGTATTGGAACCAATCTGACACACTGGACCACGCTTTTCCCTGCATGATTGTCACACCTTAAAATCTGGGTCAAAGTGGGGAAAGCTGTGTCAATTTGTCACATGTGGCAAACCAGGGCAAAGTGTGGCAAACAAGGCCAGTGAACGAAATCGAACAATTGAATTTACTTTACTCATCACCACACTTCTCCACACATCTCCACACTTTGCCTACTTTACCCCAGTTAGTCTCCTGTTACATGTGTCAAAGCGTGATTTTCGGTTTTCCACACATTGCCTCATGTCCAAACTGTGAAAATGCTTGTCAATGCATGGCACTTTGGAGAAGTGTGTCAACTGTTTATTAATGACACACATTGTCACATAAAAATTCAGGAATTTCACGCCTCTCCACACCCCACCATAGTTTTGCACAGTTCGACACAGTATTTCACGTGTGGTATTGGAACTTTTGCCACACAATTTTTTGGAAGGGTAAGTCGACCTGTGGCCGTCATTAAATAAAACCCCATGTAACAAAATCAAATACCATGACTTCATGACATGCAGTATTGAACCCGTTAAAATGTTAGATTTCCGACCCCAAACAATTGGACTTTTGTGGGGTAGGATTATATGTCACTTTCTAACGCCCGAGGCTATCTCCATCGCCGAGCGAATGAATTATCTCTTTCCAACAAGCTGTATCACATGTCATGATCTGGACATTGGCAACGTCCAGCCTAGAGGCAATTGGTGTAATAGAGAAGGGGAAGAGGTTTTTAGTAGTTTTAAGGAGACCAATACCCCATGAAAGGTTATATATATCAACGAGTTAACTCGATGAAAGAGCTCTGCGGATAAATTCCTAGAAAAGGCGATGAAATGTGATTAAGGCTTTAGTTACCAGTTACCATCGAGGTGTAAAGCCTGGAGATATTTCAATTATAGTAATCCCTGCTTCTTATGTTAGCACGCAACAAGACCACTACATACCGCTGGAAAGCGATTTGGCTCCATTGCACTGGTTTAAGTGAGTTGTGCTGTATTCCTCTCAAGTTTAGTTCAATGGTGAGAACAGAGCGCTGTATATGACAACAGCAATGTGGATGAAACTGTACAAGTGAGTGACGTATGATGAATATATAGCGGCCACAACGTGTAGTTTACATGCACAGAGTTGATCACAACACGAGTGTCTTGAGAACATTGACAATGTATGTGTCTATGTGTAAAAAAGCTGGTCGGGCGGCCTTAGGCCGCTCCTTCCGAATGCTGACGGTTAACTTTTACAGATTGAGCAAGGAGTTTCTCGTACTAGAGGATTTATGCAATAGGGCTTGGGATTTGGAGGAAATTTAGTGGCGTAAGCTGGTTTCATCTAAGAGATTTGAGATAATACAAGGTACAAAAGTCTTTAATGAGAAGGATAGATCACCTGGCCGGAACGCGTGAACTCTGGGAGAAGCACAGTCCTATAAAAATAATCCAACCACAGGTTGCATGCGTCATTCCCTGTTAATTCAGGACATAATTCACAGGCATTCTGGCATATCTCATAGTCGGTGGTATTTAACCTAAGCTGGATAGATCCCATCCCGAGGCTCGACCATGCCATCGATCTCTTCCCAGTTCTTCTAATGGAGTAAATCCAGGGATGTTTTAAGATTGTTTTTGGAGCGGTTAAAATAAAGTGATAGGTATAGTTCTGGTTATTAACGGGTCGTAGAGGCGATAAGGGGGAAAGGCGCGGATAAGGGGGCTATGCAGGTCAATGCTTTGGTTGAATATGAACTTAATGACACCTTCAAAAAACAAATATTTTTGCAAACCTTTCTTAAGGTAATGAAAAATATTTGACTAAATAAACGCCGTACCGAATCCACAACCAGAAAGCCAAAAGGCTTAGTGATTCCTTCCCATATGGATATATTGTAACAAACATGAATCACCCACACAACAAGCATGTGATCTCTCATAGTTATCCTACTTAAGATATCATGTTAACAAGGTCAAAAGCTTTCGAAATCTTGTGACCCAAAATGACCTACATGCTAAATATAAACAATCCCCTGGCTAAGAATGAGATCCCTCATAGTGCCCCTCCTTTAAATATGTTGTTTACTAGGTTTTGACCTTTTGTGACCTCGAATGTCCTTTGACCTGCACGAAAAATAATACTGATCATCTTCTCAATATAGTCAATACACAAGATAAGTATTTGATCTCTCACAGTTACCCTTCTTGAGATATTGTGTTTACAAGTTTTTTGACCTTTTTAACTCTGGTGACCCCAAATGACCTTTGACCTCCACCAAAAACAATAGGGATCATCTACTCAATATGGGCAATCCACATGCTAAGTATGAGATCACTCACAGTTACCCTTCTTGAAATATTGTGTTTACAAGGTTTTGACCTTTTGACCTCTGGTGACCCCAAATGACCTTTGACCTCCACCAAAAACTGTAAGGATCATCTACTCATCACAGGCAGTCCTCATGTTAAATATGAGATCTCTCACTGTTACCCTTATTGAGATATAGTGTTTATAAGGTTTTGACCTTTTTACCTCTGGTGACCCCAAATGACCTTTGACCTCCACCAAAAACAATAGACATCATCTGCTCAATATGGGCAATCCACATGCTAAGTATGAGATCACTCACAGTTACCCTTCTTGAAATATTGTGTTTACAAGGTTTTGACCTCTTGACCTGTGGTGACCCCAAATGACCTTTGACCTCCACCAAAAACATAGGGATCATCTACTCATCACAGACAGTCCTCATGTTAAGTATGAGATCTCTCACTGTTACCCTCATTGAGATATAGTGTTTATAAGGTTTTGACCTTTTTACCTCTGGTGACCCCAAATGACCTTTGACCTCCACCAAAAACTGTAAGGATCATCTACTCATCACAGGCAGTCCTCATGTTAAATATGAGATCTCTCACTGTTACCCTTATTGAGATATAGTGTTTATAAGGTTTTGACCTTTTTACCTCTGGTGACCCCAAATGACCTTTGACCTCCACCAAAACCAATAGGGATCATCTACTCAGTATGGGCAATCCACATGCTAAGTATGAGATCACTCACAGTTACCCTTCTTGAAATATCGTGTTTACAAGGTTTTGACCTTTTGACCTCTGGTGACCCCAAATGACCTTTGACCTCCACCAAAAACTGTAAGGATCATTTACTTATTACAGGCAATCCTCATCTTAAGTATGAGATCCCTCACTGTTACCCTCATTGAGATATCGTGTTTATAAGGTTTTGACCTTTTTACCTGTGGTGACCCCAAATGACCTTTGACCTCCACCAAAAACAATAGGGATCATCTACTCAATATGGGCAATCCACATGGTAAGTATGAGATCCCTCACATTTATCCTTCTGGAGATATCGTGTTTACAAGCAATTTCCAGCATATTTACTATTTGACCCCTTGTGACCCCAAATGACCTTTGACCTCCACCAAAAAAATAGGGATCATCCACTTATTATGGGCAACCTACCTGCCAAGTATGAGATCCCTCGGAGTTACCCTTCTTGAGATATCGTGTTTACAAGGTTTTGACCTTTTGACCTCTTGTGACCCCAAATGACCATTGACCTCCACCAAAAACAATAGGGATCATCTACTCAATATGGACAATCTACATGCTGAGTATGAGATCCCTCGGAGTTACCCTTCTTGAGATATCGTGTTTACAAGCAAAGCGTCACATACAACACACACACACATACACGCACACGCACACACACACGACATCACCATCGCATAGATTCCTTCGGCCTTCGGCATGGAATCAATAAAACTGGCCTACTTCATACTGCAAGGACTTGTCTAAGATGCACTACAATTCTGCGTATTTGCAAGCAAATGCAGTTCTATTTATTTCTATGGCATCCCTGCACGTGTTGTGAAAAGTGTTCTCATTAAAAAGTCAGATCAATATTTACGCTATCCCACTCACTGGCCCCTCATGTACAACAGGATCGTGAAAGGAAGCGGTACACTTTGTTTTTACAATAATTTTTACGCAGCTTTCAAAGTTAAAAGGTGGACATTAAAGAGAGTAAAAGAAATGTTCGATTTATGCCCAAATTGGCTGATGTGCTTCTTATGTAAGAATTTGGGAAGTTTGTTGCAGTGACACACTTAACTGCTTTTGAGATAAAGGAGAAAGGCAAGGTATGGGCGTTTTCCCTTCCAGCATTATGAGGGCAACCTGGTCATGACGTATGTCCTCTCAGAGGGTAATGCAGGTCCCAAAGTACGAACAGGATGGTGTTTGTCAAGCCGTCAGCATTAAAATATCTTTGCAGTGGTCGCGAGAAATCAGCTCATGTTAACTACGGTGTGAACAAGGGAACCACACACACTGATAATGGTTTCAGAACCATTATCAGTTTTAACTGTACAAAACTCATGGTTGATAACACAGATTAAACCATGATCAGTTTTAACTATACATAAATTATGACAGTAAAAACAAATAGATTTTATCAAGTTGAAAGAAACGTTAATCAGTTTTAACTGCACATGGTTTAATCTATGATACAACCATAAGTTTTGTACAGTTTTTATTGATAATGGTTCTTAACCATTATCAGTTTTAACTGTACAGGCTATGAGAATCAGTTGCACCGACACATGAAAATTAGGGGATTTTACACTTTACGGTATCCATAACCGGATTAACAATGAAACTGAAAAGAATTCTTTACAGGTTATGCCCCTGCATCCGCCTTGAGGTATCCCGGACAACACAGTGGCAGCAGGGTATTCCGAGATTCCTGTCACAGCACAAACAATATGATTGGAACCGTCTTTTATACCCTAATTTAACAAAGCTCAGGTTATTCAATCTATTGAACAGTGTAATTTCAATGCACTCTATTGGTTAGCCTTTCTTTTACTCTACCTGGGTGCTTAAGGGGTTTACCCTAACTTGCCTGTACTTTTTTCTAATGAAATAGTGAGAGGCTTTATTCCAATTCACCTAATTAGTGAAGAAATAACCCTTCTGATATTCAAGGCTGCACAAAACTTCCTGTAAAAAATAAAAGGGGAATATCCCTGGGGTGGCCGCACAGAAGCCGTTGACAGCGCTATCAACACCACTAACAGCGCTGATAGAAAATTTTGGGCACACAGAAGTTTACTGATAGGGGGATGAGCTATCAGCGCTGACAGGCTATCAGTAAAAGGCCTCACAGAAACTATCACTACTGGTAATGTTATATCAACTCACTAACAGTGACCAAGGCACCAATAGTGACTTTGTCAGCACATTTAATTCCTAATGGATGAAAATGTAGTGCACAGCGGTCGACATCGACTTTGTAAATGACGGAACGATCCGAAAAGGCAAAGATATGTAAACCTAAAACAGAACTAGTGATTAAGGTTGCTTATAACACGATTAGAAAAACGGTACCTTGAGTTACAAATATGTTTCTGTGATAAAGGCTTAGTAGCAAGGGACATCAATGGGAAATTGTCCCCAACTAAACTGAGTAATTTGATGTAGTCTTAGGGGAAAGTGGCTGCAGACTGACTGGAATTTGCAAAATTTCCACTCTTTGTGCAAAGTGGTGCAATCTTTGGTACAATTGCGTTAAGCGTTGAATTGATTTTTTTTTTTTAGTAATCAGCATTTCTAGTGATTTGTTTCTCTTTTGTTAGGGTGTAATTGGAGGTAATGTTGCCTCAGGGCAGAGATGACACCTCTAGCATACTGTTTGGGAAAATTTTCGTGTTCTAAGTTTTCCTAGATCTTAAAAGTGGTGTTATCTTTAGTAAAGACATGATTTGGAATTTAATTATTTGCTGAATTTTTCAACTGTGGCTCTATAAGGCTGGTACCCTGTGCGGACTTCTCCCCACAGCCCTAGCGCTCTTAGTGCGGTCACTAGGGGATCCACCAACGGTTGGCGAGTAGCCATAGCGTAGGACTGTAAGGAAATTTTCGGTCAAATGTGTTCCAGATGGGGCAAATGACACGGTTTAGACCTTAAACATTGCACCCAAGCATCCTTAACTTTTAGATTTCATGGCAAGTTAGTCTGTAACAAATTTGGAGTTCAAGAAGAAAAATTAGATTTTATTTAAAGGAAAAATACAGTCACCCCAATTTGAATGAGTGTACCCGGGAATCCTATTTCATGAATGGCTTTTAAGGATCATGTTACAATACGTTTCTGAGTTGTTAAAGTCCCGTATAGAGTTACTCCTTGGCTTACCTTGAATATGCAATATTTTTTAGTCTAAAACATTACGAAAGATACTTGAAGTGAAACAATAGGACATGATTTAGCTGTGCTTCAAAGTAAGTTTGCGGCCTCTGCTTATGCCTTTTATGTTCAGTTTCTTTACCAGTACGTTAGGTTTAGCTAAGATTAAAGGTAACCCGCATGCTATTTTATCTGATATGCTGGTGAAGTTATTCAAGCTGTGTATCTTGTAGGAGGAACACTATGGTTTATTCGTCAGGAGAAACCCACATTAAGAACACATTCACGGTGGGGGACCCCCGGGAAACTTTATTAAACAATTTCTCAGGTTTGGGGGTGCTAGAAATCATAATTTGGAGAGCAAAAGTTTTAGCATTTACGTATTTTTTCTCAAGAAGGTCAACTTTTATTTACGATTTGGAAATCTCAAGGGGCAACTTTCCTCTGCCCCCGGAGGCTACGGTCATCAGTTGGAATTTGTTCGTCCTAAATTTAGTACAGTAGTACATAACGCACAACCTCACACTCACAAGAGTTGAGGATGCAAATACTTGGCTTTTATCAACACGAAGGATGGGCATCAAATGTAGGTGTAAGTGACGCGATCTATGGACAAATTCTACCTGTTTCTCCCTGTGTTTGAGGTAGCATACGTAAATAAAACACTACAAATGGTGATTACTGACCAAACCAAGTGGGAAATCCCCGATCTGTAAAAAGTTAATGAGCCTATCAGCGCCTTATCAGAGAGCACTTCTATCAGCGTCTTCTGTGCGGTCATTTTGCACCTGCTGATAGTAGCAGGTTTGAAAGGGAGTTGATAGCGCTATCAAGACTCTCACTACCAACGTCTCTGTGCGGCCGCCCCTGGTCTGTAACCATAACTTTCTACAGAAAAGTTATTTAAACTATGCCCCTCTGGAAATTGTAGTCTGTGTAGAATCAGATTCTGTGCTTTTGTGGGAATTTGCGACTTGGATTCCCCTCTGACAACTTCTGATTCCAACCAAATTCCAATCTGACTCTAGACTGACTTCAAAATATCCTGACCAAAACTTTTTTTGCAGAACTGACGCTCACCTGACCTCCTTGTAATCCACTGGGATAAAGTTTTGCTTTTTGCATACAAATTCTGACCTCTAACATTGACCAGTAAAAGGTACAATTTCAGTGATGACGTCGATTCCTCACCTTCCGAGTCCGAGTCCGAAACTGAATCACTGGCGTTCGAGTCCAATACCGAGTCTGAGTAACAACCTTCGAGTCCTAGTCCCCCTATTAAAAAGAGTACACTAAGAACAGGAATTTACAAAGGATCAATTTTTACCTTTGCCTTTCGTACAATGCTGTTGTGTGTTATGATATAGGCCCTGGGCCTGAATGGCAGTGCGCAATTGTTCTTCTTTTACTGGTCATGTGGTGTTACTGTATTTATGCCGAAAATGAAATCGCTTCTGTTTCCTTTCTTACTTCGTATTGGCAGAAATGCAGATACTGACGAAACGTCAGTTGGGAAAATCTGTGTCGGCTGAAAGCTTTGGCTGGAGGTTAGGTGGTTGCCATTTTTAAAAGATTGATCTTTAAATATTTTGTACTAAAAATTGTTGCAAACTCAAGTTTTTTGCGTTTATTGCTCTGCTTATTAAATTTGAATCAGAATATAAATCGACGTCGTTTTTGTAAATGTTCCAAAGTGGCGTCGGCACAGGGGAGGGATATGGGGATCATGTGCCCCCAATCGATTTCCGAAGTTTCCATAAAATTAAAATGAGCCCCAAGCCGTTTAAGCTGTAGATTTCTGTAGGGTGTAGGGTGAGGTATGATTCTGACTGAGTGATAAATCTAATTTTAATCATCGTTTATCATAAGTCGTTCTCAAACTGTCAACAATATCGCAAATCCTTCTCGCTCTTACCTCTTTCAGCTTTTCGTAGGAGTAATTATGAAGGAGCACGGCATTGCAAGAACGCAAAGCAGGGCAAGACATATTTTATGAAAATTAAAAGCTTATACAAATTACCAGAGAGAAGACTCGACCTTTTATTGGCGGATGCATTTTGTTAGGAACTGAAAGTGTCTCGGTACAAGGTCTGCACGCAAAGTTTGTTATGGGACTGATTTTCAATGTAAAATTTAGGTGCGCTTAGCGCGCATTCGTCACGGTTCACACTCCATATCTCATGAACAGTGGCAGGGCAATAATACATTATTCTGACAAAACACTTTTCCTAAAAAGTACATCTCAATTTAGATCCTTCCTCTAGGACATCACCTCCATAAGGTGAAAAAAGGGCGCAAACCACCACCGATAAAGAATAGTTATGCACTATTTGCACCGACGATCTGGGTTTACCTGGTTTGGGTTGAAGGCATCATCTTCTGTTGTGTCCCCCACACCAACCCCTGGCATCTGTAATGCAGGCTTGACAACTCTCACGGTTTCACCGTTCGTCTCACGGTAAAAATGCCAGATTACACGGTGAAAATTACTTCGAGGCAACGCTAGGTAAGTTGCCTTAAATTTAGACCAAGATCAGTGCTTTACATCGCTGGTTAATAAGTTATTATTGAATCACAGATATATCGTTGTCAGAAAGATGACAATTTTTTAAACAGTCAGTTTTAATTATAGATGACATCTTAACTTTATTGAGAAGGTGAGCAAAAAATGTAAAATCTTTTTAGTTTCGAAAACATATTTCATAATAACGTATGTGACTAGTTGTTTAAAATCTCCGAATTTGAGATGTGATTTCCAGGTTTTCTTGCGAGAACCTTAAGGTTTGCCATTTTTGAAGTTGGCATGTCTGGTAATGTCTCCCATCACCAACCTTTGGGGGCGCCAATGATGTTCCGAACCCAACGGACCCTGCACCCGCAGATGTACCTTTACTACTTTTTACGTGAGAGCATCTTCCTTTCGAGTGTGCCTCATTTCTCTAACCGTTTCAAGTCCTAGGTGGTGACTTTTAGCGAACGATTGTGAAGACGGCACATTTTGGATAAAAATTTACCAACAAAACAATTGTGCAGACAACCTGACAACACATCAGTTTTGGAAGCAAAGGGGGGGGGGGTGTCCTAGAAGCAGGGTGACTGGCCATATCTTGGATAAATTGAAGTCTATACATTGACCTGTATGGTCTACGGTGGTTGGGATTCTCTGGCTTCAAACCCACTTTCAATTTCAGCTCCTACATACCATCACCATTCCCTCTGCTACATCCCTGCGTGCAAATCGTACGGTAATCACATAATCACACCAGGGAGCTGTTACACAGCTCCCTGATCACACACTCAGTCACCCACTCACATGATCATTGCAGTCAAATCGACGGGCCATATAGTTGACGTATGTAATCAGTGGCGTAGCAAGGATTTCTCTTAAGGGGGGAGCATGCAGTATGTTGTGTGATCACCGGCTTCGGGGAGGGAATAAGGAGAAGGGTAGGCCAATTCCCTTTGAAAATTTTGAAAAATTAGGTGTCCTTTCATGCAATCTGGTGCCACATGAGCTACCTTTTGAACTAAAATTTTTGTAAAAAAAATTACGTATTTTTAGGAACTAAAAATATCCTTTTTTGTATAAAAGGATGAGTGTCTATTGGGGCTTCAAAAATTTAACTCAATAGTGGGTATTAGTAACAAATTTTCATGCTGTAATATTAAAGCTTATTCGTACAATGGGCCTCCACAGATTTACCAAATAGACATGACTGTTGTTCAGTTTAAGTTTCTTGGTATGAAATGAAAGAATCTCTATTGGGGTTGCAAAAATTGACCGAATAGAGTGTATTGGTTACACATTTTGATGCTATAATATTAAAAGTCAATTTGTCTATCGGGCCTGTAAAAATTGACCACATAGAAATGGCTGGTGTTAATTTATTTGGTTTGCATAAAAGGATGAGTGTCTATTGGGGCTGCAAAAATTGACCAGAAAGAGTGTATTGGTTACACATTTTCATGCTATAATATTAAAAGTCCAATTGTCTATCGGGCTTGCAAAATTGACCACATAGACATGGCTGGCTTAAATTTAGTTTTTTTTTTATAAAAGGATGAGTGTCTATTGGGGCCGTAAAAATTTACTGGATAGAGTGTATTGGTTATACATTTCGATTCTGTAATATTAAAAGTCCATTCGTCTATCGGGCTTGCAAAAATTGACCACAAAGACGAGGTGGTCGTTTAGTTTACTTGTATAAAACGATGAATGTCTAAAGGGGCTGCAAAAATTTACGGAATAGATTGTATTGGTTATATATTTCTTGCTGTATTATTAAAAGATAATCCATCTGCCTGCCAAAATTGACTACATGTGCATGGCTAGTATTTATTTAGTTGTTTTGTATGAAAGGGTGAGTGTCTATTGGGGCTGCAAAAATTGACCGAATAGAGGAAATTGGTTATAGATTTTGATGCTGTAATATGAAAAGGTAATCTGTCGGGCCTGCAAAAATTGACCACATTGAAACGGCTGGTGTTAATTTGTTTTGTAAAACAGATGAATATCTATTGGGGCTTAAAAAATTGACCGAATAGTGGGTGTTGGTTATACGTTTTGATGCTATAAAATATAGAGTCCATTTGTTTATCAGGTCTGCAAAAATTGACCAAATAGACATGGCTGGTGTTCATTTAGTTTCTTGTAGTAAGATGAGTGTCTGTTGAGTCCGTAAAAATTGACCGGATAGAGTGTATTCGTTATACATTTTGATGCTGTAATATTAAAAGCCCATTCATCTATCCGGCTTGCAAAAATGACCACATAGACGTGGCTGGTTGTTTAGTTTACTTGTATAAAACGATGAGTATCTAAAGGGGCTGCAAAAATTTACCGAATAGATTGTATTGGTTTTACATTTTGATGCTGTAATATTAAAAGATAATCCATCTGTTGGGGCTGCAAAAATTGACAGAGTAGAGGGCATTGGTTATACATTTTAATGCTGTAATATCAAAAGACAATCCATCTATCGGGCGGTGTTCCCCAAGGCTCCATCTTAGGACCTTTGCTTTTCATTTTGTATGTGAATGATATTTGTAACATTTCGAAAAAATGTTCCTTGGTTCTTTTTGCTGATGACACGAACATATTTTTCACTGAAAGCAATATTAATAGTTTGAAAAGAACAGTGTGTAATGAGCTGCAAAGGTTTTATGATTGGTTCGCTTCAAACAAATTGTCTATTAATGTGGAAAAGACGCACTATATTTTGTTTAATTATAGTAGGCCTAATGTAAATAGGCCTACTGATATGCATGTTGTTATGAATGGTATTCCTCTGGAAAGAGTTAATAGTACTAAATTTTTGGGTGTGCATATTGATGCTAATCTCTCCTGGGGGATCATGTTGGCCATATTTCAAACCAAATTTCCAAAGGTATCGGTATTTTATCAAAATTAAAGCACATACTTCCCCATAAAATGATGAGATCTATCTATCTTAGCCTTATATTGCCCCATCTTTCTTACTGCTCATCGATTTGGTCTGGTACAACTAAGACAAATTTAAATAAATTATATATCCTTCAAAAAAGAGCCGTTAGGAACATCACCTGTGCGTTACCACGCAGTAGCACTAATGAAATGTTTTCTTCTTTAAATTTACTTAAATTAGAGGATCTTATATCCTTAAATGTAGCTACCTTCACCTATCGTTGTCTAAATAATCTTCTTCCTGGCTCGTTTTCTTCCTTTTATACGTGTAATCTCTCTATTCATAATCACGACACACGCCACGCAGACAAACTTCGAAATACTTTGTATCGTAAATCTCGCAGTCCGCTCAGTCTTAGGTATAGATCTATTTATCTGTGGAATTCATTACCAAATGGTCTTCATGCGAAACATTCTGTTGCTTCTTTCAGAAAATGCCTTCAGAATTACTACATTTGTCAGTATTGAAGAGATAGTTCTTTTTTTTTAATGTACGTTTACTGTTATCAGTATAACCATTGGGTGTAATTGATTGTCATGCACACGGGTGGGTTAGGAAAGGGTTGGGAAGGGATGAAGTAAATGGGAGTGGTATTATATGGTACTGAATGTTTTGGTTTTTCTAATTAAGTTTTTTTTTTCTTTTACGGGAGTGATCTTCTTTGTAAAGCCCACAAGGGTTTTAAGTTCACTTCCATCCACATATTATTTTGTTTGATACTTCTGTATGTATATTTTCTGATAACGTGGAAAAACAAATGAATGAATGAATGAAAAAATTGACCTTATTGACACGGCTGGTGTTAATTTAGTTGTTTTATAATAAAGATGAATATCTATAGGGCTGCAAAAATTGACCGAATAGAGATTGTTGGTTATACATTTTGATGCTTAAAAAGAGTCCATTTGTTTTATCCGGCCTGCAAAAACTGACGACATACACATGGCTGGTGTTAATTTAGTTTACGTCTATTGCAGCTGCAAAAAGTAACCCAATAGTGGATATTAGGTATACATTTTGATGCTGTAATATTAGAGCTTATCCGTACAATGGGACTGCAAAGATTGACCAAATAGACATGACTGTTGTTCAGTTTAGTTTCTTACTATAAATGGAAAGATTCTCTATTGGGGAAGCAAAAATTGACCGAATAGAGTGTATTGGCTGCACATTTTGATGCTATAATATTAAAAGTCAATTTGTCTATCGGGCTTGCAAAAAGTGATCACATACATATAGCTGATGTTAATTTAGTTGTTTTGTATAAAAGGATGAGTGTCTATTGGGGATGCAAAAATTGACTTAATAGAGGGTATTGGTTGCACATTTTTATGCTGCAATATTAAAAGTCAATTTGTCTATTGGGCTTGCAAAAAGTGACCTCATAGACACAGCTGGTGTAAATTTAGTTGTTTTTTCATAAAAGGATGAGTGTCTATTGGGGCTGCAAAAATTAACCCAATAGTGGGTATTAGTTACACATTTTCATGCTGTAATATTAAAGGTTATCCGTACAATGGGCTTGCAAAGATTGACCAAATAAACATAACTGTTGTTCAGTTTAGTTTCTTAGTATAAAACGAAAGAGTTTCTATTGGGGCAGCAAAAATTGACCAAATAGAGCGTATCAGTTATACATTTTGATGCTGTAATATTAAAAGGTAATCCGTCTATCGGGCCTGCAAAAATTGACCACATAGGCATGACTGGTATTAATTTAGTTTGTGTGAAAGGATGGGTTTCTACTGGAGCTGCAAAAATTGACCGAATAGAGGGTATTGGTTGTACATTTTGATGCTACAATAATTAAAGTCCATTTTGTCTATTGGGCTTCCAAAAATGACCACATAGACAGGGCTGTTGTTAATTTAGTTTTATTGTATAAAGGATGAGTTTCTTTTGGGGTTGCAAAAATTGACCTAATAGAGGATTCTGGCTGTACATTTTGAGGCTATAATATTAAAAGGTAATGCTTCTATCGGGCCTGCAAAAATTGACCACATAGACATGACTGGTGCAAAGTTGTTTTGTATAAAAGGACGAGCGTTTATTGGGACTGCAAAAATTGACCAAATAGAGGATATTGGTTTTACATTTTTTCAACGAAAAATAAAAATTAGTTTAAGTTTTACATTTTTTGAGTGAAATATTAAATCTGCTTTTGCAACCGACATATTTTCGTGTTTTATTGATGAAAAATAAATTTGAAATGCTGTAGTTTTTTCTCCGAAAAGTTTACTTTATCTGAATTTCCAGAAACGACAAAATATTTCCAGACGCGTTTGTTGAAAAATTTATGTAGTTTTATGGAACTAAAACAAGAAAAGCAGCAGCAGTGAAGGAGGACCATGGCCCAATGGGATGTCATCCTCCCCATTAAAAATTTCGAAAAATTAGGTGTCCTTACATGCAATCTGGTGCCACATGTGCTACCTTTGAAGTAAAATTTGTGTCGAAAAATTTACGTATTTTTAAGAACAAAAAATCGGCATCAGTGAGGGGGCCATGGCCCAGTGGCCCCGCTAAATACGCCACTGTATGTAATCCAGTAGTGGTGAGGCTGAGCTAGGCAGGCCAGTTAAAATAAACTTTAAAAAATCTTAGGAGACCATACGCCTGTTGACAGAAACATAAATAGGCTAAATATTTTTATTTTCCCTATTATTTGACTTTTCATATTAAGGCAGTGTACATTTCTAAATAAAAATATTTCAGAATAAAGAATACGATATGGAGATACAACTTTTACAGCTTGGTTATTTGCTTCTCAAGACATTCTAGAAGGCTTTTTTGGCCAAAAGTATTCTTTAACGCTAAACAAGCTTACCGATAGTGACGTTCCGCTCAGATAAAGTCACGCCAAACCATCTTCTCCCCAGCCATACACTTCTCAAAAAAGATTTGCGCCACTAAATCTGACATGACTTTATTTGTTCCCCAATCTGTCAGGCCTAGACTGGGCCTAATGGTAACAGTCTGATACTTGTGATCGTCAATTGAGTGCGCTTTCAATGTCATTTACAGATAGCGTAGATAACTGACCAGGTTTATGTCCACTATTTTGTACATACCCTCAGAGATTCCTGGGCTGAGCCCTTTTTATTCCAATCGGTGTTGTCTTGAGCCTGGTCTCGGGAAATTTAGGGCAGAGTCGCGAGTCCGGACTGTACGAGACCGAGTCCGAGTGCTTGCTTTCCGAGTCCGAGTCACGTGTCCGAGTCCTAAAAATCGTGACTCGAGACCGATCTCGAGTTTGAGACCGGTCTCGAGTATTACAGTACTGATATTTTTGGAACTGTCAGTCCACAGCGAAGGAATTGGTAAATTGGACTTGATTTTTCAGAGCAAGTTTGGACCTTTAAATGGTGAATAAACTTAGACTTCTTCCATACAAATCTGAAACTATTCGGCTTTTGTCAACTTAAGTCGGAATTTTTTTAAAAAAAAGACAAAGTATTGATTGAGTACAGTTTGGTCGGTTTTCAGTGAGGAATTGTAAACAACCAACAATACTGTATGCTGTTTTGAAGAGGATTAACGAAATTGGGAGCAGTCTATAAAAACCAATATAAGTCCATAGCTATACCAAATATGCGGCAGTTTCAAAATGCACATTGGTATGCACACATAACAGGTGACAGACACACAAGGAAGACCGCAAAAGACCGTATTGGTAAGTAATCACTAAATATTTCCTTGAAATTTTTACAAAATTCTAAAGAAACCTGCCCACACCTTAGCTTAAATGCATTTTTAGAACGCCCCAAAATATGTGAAAGGATGGAATACATCAATTGGCAGTCTTTTGACTGGAGAACATTAGAGATGCTGATGCAATAGAAATACTGACAGGTGATGCAAAAAGTCCAGTTTGATACAGTTGGAGATGAAAATATGATACCTGCTACTGCCAATGTCTATTTTGTGTGTAGTTTGGGGTATGTATGTAGCGGTTTAGGGATATACCTTTACTGTAAGGGATGTGTGAAAATGAAAAATACTTGTGATGGGTACATTTTTAAAATTAAACTTCAGAAAGAACAAGGACTTTAAAGATTGTTCTTAAGACTTCAAGAGATTCGAGCAGGAACCGAAGCCGGGATAAGAGATTGCAAGGAGAGGGGATGCGGATGAAAGTTCAGTTAGCCTTACAGATAAGGCTTCTGTTGGTTTTTGTTTTATTTTTCCAATTAGTTAGAACTTATTTGTAGAGTTGAAACAACATAACAATCTTTCTTACAATTCTGTAATTACCTCTGCTGTCAACTGCAGTATTTAATGTGCTACATGGCTAGCACGAGGGCAAGAAGTCTACAATTACAAAGTAGTATACTTTATAAAAGTAAAATTGGTCCACCTCGTTTCTTCACAGCTACTGAAACTAAAAATATAATTAACTCAATCTACTTCAAATGGTAGATTACACATTTTATATCCCAGAAGCTAGAAGAAACTGTACTTTATATTTCAATAGCTTTGTGTGGTTTATATTGTTTTTTTAGGTTGTAAAACTAAGGTGAGGTACCAAACGGTGAGCAGGGATTTTTTGAAGTTTTTGGAAATATTTCACAACTGCACAGAAGATTCAATTTTGTTCTTTACTAATAAACAATTAAGAGTCTTTGTGTATGCAATTATCCTACTGTAATTGAATACTTTGCAGAGTTAGGTACTGAATATTTATTGTTACTCTTTTATTTCACAGAAAAAGTTCTTTTGGTCGAGAGGACAAAGAGTATGTGGATTCAAATGCTATGTGGTTGGAGGTTTGGAAGGTTAACAAACAAGTTAAACCTGCCAAAATGTGCATTCACCTCTACATCCATTTCCGACACTGGTCATTGTTATGTCTATATAGACAGTTCTGGACAAAACACCGTGTGTAGCCAGTTTCCGTATGGCCACGTAATCCTTAAAAGAGGGCATGCAGTCACTCCAATTAGAAACAGTGTATCCTGGTATCCTAATTCATAAAAAAAGGGTTTTTTTTAATAATGTGACAATTTTTTTGTTGCTGAATTGCTAAATCCAAGGAAAATAACTCCATGTTTTACCTTGGTCTGTAATATTTATGGATGAATACATCTTCAAAAGGTACTTATAAGGCAAATACGAGACCATTGGCAAGATTCGGCTAATTTTTCAAAACATATTTGGGACAACTGTTTTTCCCTTTAAACCTTTTTCCAACCAGTAGTCAGTTTTGGACTACGAAATCAATTTTGGACAGTTTCACAGTGGGTGTTCGATTTTGGTATAACCACTTTTAGTTTGAGATGTGACAAAGAAGGCAGATTTTGTCTAGTCAGTATATAGATAAATTCGTCTGTTTTAGTCTATCCATGTTTCAACTAACCCCACTCTATTTTATTTTGGAATTTTAGTCTATATCCTTCTCATTTTTGGACTAAAATTCTGACTCCAGACTTTCCAGAAGCGGTCTTCTGCTATTCCTACCAACACGCTGAGTATGAACTGCATCTAATGAAATATATGGAAAGAAACTTACTGTAATTTTTAATCTCCTTTTGTATAGCCCCCAAACTGAGAAATTCACACGCTTTTTCCAGCCTCGAAACATCTCCTTGGTGAATGATGTCCATTAAAACAAGATGATTAAGTAATTCCAGACCAGGTGAAGGGCAATTCAGTATTCTTTCTGTTTCAACAGGGGTGCATTTAAAGTAAGTACACAGCTTTTGGCAGACACTAATGATAAGCAGTTCGGAAAGCTTTGTCTTTAACAAGGCGAATGAATCATCCATATTGCTGTATAATGGAGAGAAAAAGAATATGTTGTTATTGTAAAAAATGATCAAGATAATGTTTCAAAAATAAAATGGGGCTCCGAAAATAAACGTACATATTCACTACTATGGCTGCAGACATAAGTCACATTGAGAATTCAGCCAATATCAGTAGCATTATATATATGCATATATATATATATATATATATATATATATATATATATATATATATATATATATATATATATATATATATAGGTACATGCAATACGTACGTACGTACATGTTTGAACCATTTATTGCATTTGTATCCACAGTAATATAACAACAGCATCATAGTACAAGCGGTAAATCTTAGAATGCAATAAGAATGCCTACGTGGAAAAGAAAAAAAAAGAGTAAACTGAACCTAAACAACAAGAATTCACCAGGGAGGGGGAGACAAAATACCAGCACATATGAAGTGCAATCAACCTGGACATATTTATCGGCACGTTTTTCCATATATTATTGGACCCAATGGATGCACTAATGCTGAGGTATTTGGCAATAGCTTTGCTTGTGCTATTTGGGAAGCCCAGCATCTTTAGGCCGGAAGTAACTCGTTTGTTTATACTTCCTAGACTGCCAATCATAAGCACGATAGTCTTACAAGGATAGGGAGTGTCAAGGGTGATCAGTTCATTCAGTGGTTGGTAGATGTTAAATTTGGCACTATAACAGGTATTAATAAATGCATCAAATGGGCATGAGATCTCAACAATGAAAGCCTTCCTGACTAGACGATCACAGATAAGAAGATCTCGTTTTCTGTCATGAATGCAATTAAAGTCTGTTTACGTACGAAACATATCACCTGTAATAATCTGGGGTGGCCGAAAAGAAGCGCTGATAGTGAGAGTCTTGATAGCGCAATCAACTCTCTATCAAACCTGCTACTATCAGCAGGTGCAAAATGACGGCACAGAAGACGCTGATAGAAGTGCTCTCTGATAAGGCGCTGATAGGCTCATGAACATATTACAGATCGTGGATTTCCCAGTTGGTTTGGCCCGTAATCGCCATTTGGAGTGTTTTATTCAGGTATGCTACTTCAAATAGATCGCGTTACTTAGACCTACATTTGATGCCCATCCTTCGTGTTGATAAAAGCCAAGTATTTGCATCCTCGGCTCTTGTGAATTTAGACAACGTGTGAGGTTATGGTACTATGCAAAGGTACTTAATTTAGAACGAACAAATTCCAATTGATGGCCGTAGCCTCTGGGGGCAGAGGAAAGTTGCCCCTTGGGATATCCAAATCGTAAATAAAAGTTGACCTTCTTGAGAAAAAATATGTAAATTGCTAAAGCTTTCGCTGCCCAAATTACGATATACAGGACCCCAAACCTGGTAAATTGTATCCTAAAGTTTCCTTTTCCCCAATTTTTCCCGGGCGTCCCCCGCCTTGGATGTGGGACTAGTAGTGGTGAAGACATAGATATGCTCAGAAAATATTCCAAATGGCCCTTCATCAGGCCCGTAGCCCCTAAGTTCTGTAACGATTCTTTCTTTAACTTTAAAAAATTTTGCGCGCTACGCGCGCTTTGACCTTTAGTTCTATCTAGTGGTAACGCCTGCCGTTTTAAACATATTGGATATATTCAACTTTTCCTTAAATATCGTTTTTTGTGTAAACGTGATTATAGACAAAACACTAAAATGCCTCGTTGCGAAGTTCTATCCTCTTTTTTCCTAACTTTGTGAAGGTGTTTCCTTTAGCCTCGCCATCCTGGCAAACATAATTTGTAAGAAAAATTTTTTTTTTCAGTTACGTTAATGGGTAAGATAAAGAATATAATCCCCGACGACGACCATGCAGTCGCCCCAACAAATTTCTTGATTTTGCTTTTGAGTAGGGCAGATTCTTTAATAAAAAACCAAACTTTTTAACTTCCTTTAATGACACCAAAAAAAGTGAAATCTTTTTCAATGTACCCCGATTTTTTGGCGCGCTTCGTGCGACCTATCTTTTGAGTTCAGCAACCCATTGCATCTGTCGGGGATAAGAGTAGCTGGCCCCCAGTCAGGGCGCTTGGCTGCCATGTCGGCAGATCAAAGCACCTACCCTGGCAGAGCCTGCATGTAGGTTTTCCTTGTAGCATTGAAGTATACCCTCAAATTTCGGCGCGCTTTGCGCGAAATCCCCACAATCCACGTTGTAATACTTATGAACATTATAAGCACAAAAGGACCAGTGACTTTTTCTAGCAAAGTAGGTGTACTCTTATGACTCATCCCTGGGGCCTTATGCTAGCCCATGGCAGCATGGTCCCCTCACCGCCCGAAAAGCATTCAACTCTTCGTCTACGCGTGCGGAGCTGAAGGCCCATTAAACACGAAACATTTTTGAAATATCTTTTTAAGGTGTAAAAATGCTACAGAGAAATATGGAGGGAAAATGTTTTGAAAATATTTCAAAAATGTTTTATTAAGATTTCAAAAATATCTGGACTAATTTTTTTTAATTTTTTCAACATGTAATCAAAACATTTCTTTGTCAACAAAAGAAAATGATTTTTTCATGAATGTGATTCTTAGTGCTCGTAGAAAGCACGCCAAAACTAAAAAAAAAACCGCAAAATGCTCTTTGTGTATGTGTTTTTGTTGAAATGCTTTAAAAATATTTTGAAGATATTTTTGTTTACATATTACACTGAAACATTTTATTAATAAGAATAAAATGTTTCATAATAACACCCAAATTTGAATTGAAAATAGCCCCGAAGTGTTATACTGTACTTAGACTATCATACTATGGCAGATCGGAGAGAAAAAATGTGGTTTTCTTATTGGATCCTGGATATTGAAATTATAATGTTCCTAGAAATATTCCTATTATGTTTTCATAATGTTTATAAAGCATTCTGGTAACATTTCAATATGTAGTTTCTTAAATATTTCAGAATTATTTCCATAATATCATTCCATGACCATAAAAGCAGTAAAAATAAACAATTCCAATTTGAAAAAAAAGGTGAGTAGATTGGTTCAAACATTCCAATAAAAGTGAGAAAAAATTAGAGAGCAAAACATTTTTGAGATGTTAGTAAGATATTTCAGCAACATATTTTGTGATGTTTCCAAAATATAACCAAATCATTTTTTTTACAAAGAAAGAAAATGATTTTTCCATTAATATGATTCTTATTGCTTGTAGAAGGCTCGCCAAAACTGTACAAACACTTCAAAATGCTTATTATGTATGTTTTTTGTGTTGAAATGGTTTTTAAAATATTTTGAAGAAATTTTTATTTACATATTGCACTGAAACACTTTAATAATATGAATAAAATGTTCAATAACAACACCCAAACTTGAATTGAAAAAAGCCCAGAAGTGTTATACAGTAATTAGGCTATCATACTATGCCAGATGATAGAGAAAGAAAGTCGATTTTCCTACGGGACATTCGATTGTTGTGTATGTGTTTGTGTTGACATGTTCTTAAAATAATAGTTTATTTGAAGATATTTTCATTTACATGTTACACCGGAACATTTTAATAATATGAATAAAATGTTTAATAATAACACCCAAATTTGAATTGACAATAGCCCCGAAGTATTATACGGTACTTATACTATCATGCTATGGCAGATCGGAGAGAAAAACTGTGGTTTTCTTTTTGGATCCTGTACATTGTAATAATGTTGCTAGAAATATTCTTATCATGTTTTTATAATGTTTATAAAACATTCTGGAAACATTTCAATTGATCGTTTTTTAAATATTTCGGAAATATTTCCATAGTACCATTCTATAACCACATGTGTTACTTGAAATTTCATATGATGTTGTCGTAGTGTTTATAAAACATTTTCATTGGTAACATTTTAATAAATCATTTTTTCAATATTTTTCATTATTGAAAAAGCACCTAAAAACCTGTACGGATAAAACCTATATCCACTACTTCCCTTCGTGCTCTCATGAAACTCGTCTTTGAAAGGAGCTGTCTTTAGTTTAATGGCCAATTTTTCACACATACACAAATGGCTTCGTTACAGCGATGATATTTTACTGCTGTATAAGGGAACGAGATTTGAACTTTCTAATTTGGTGGCTAAAATGAATGAAATTCATTCTTCTCTGAAATTTAGCCATGGAAGTCTCTGACAACGAGGTTACGTACCTAGATCTAAAAATCTTCAAAGGTACCAAATTTCAATCTAGTGGCATTCTTGACTCAAAGTCTATACTAAGCCCACTGAAACCTTTCAATACCTCGATCGAAATTCTGCAAACCCACTAGCAACTTTTAAAGGTTCTTAAAGGGGAAGTACTGAGATACGCTAGAATTTGCTGTTATGAGAAGGATATTCTAGCTAAAAGAAGCTCCTTTAGGGAGAAACGTCTCACAAGAAACTATTTGCTCGAAGACATAGCCTAAGCCACTCACGACATTGATTATAAACAAACATTAAATCTCTTTGCGTATAAAAGTAAACAGAGCCATATACTAGGTCCTAATATATGGCTCTGAAAGTAAAAACACAGCGCCACCACTCGTTTTCAAAACAACCTACATTCCAAACATTAAAACGAGGCACCTAAAAGAAGCTTTATTAAAGCACTGGAATATAATTGCAGGTGACCAGCAACCGTCCCGTCTGTTTCCCGACCGTAATATTTTATCCTGTAAAAGGGCAACAAATCTCATGGATTTACTCGTAAAATCAAGGTTCTCCCCAGACCAGGAGTCGAACGAAACAGAAGAAAGTGATGACGATTCTTACTTGATGCGCTCATAGCTGCATTATAAAACATGACAAACCCTTACTTAATATTACACTGCAGTACACAAACGCTACTTCTGATGAGGTTCTGCCCACGGAGCGAAAAACAGAAACCAGTCTTGCTGGTTTTCATGAAACCTTTTATTTGTCACGACTCACATTCCTCCAAAATAGTGGAATAATTTGAAGCTTTTGCTTCGATCATATTTAATATGATCGGGCACTTTTCCTAAAAAAACATTACAGTTCACCGACTTGATATCGTGAGATGGTGAACCGCCTCCCCCTTTCATTTATTTTTGCTTCTCTTTCTTCGGAAGATTGGACGTACGTTACATTCACTCAGAATTCCGAACGGAATCTCTGACGTATACCGAAAGGAAATACTCGTTCATAACTTCATCCCACAAAAGCGGGATCCTAAATACGGAAAACAGTCGAAAAGAACCGCAAACTAGCACAAATGTGTGTGAGATCTAAACGGCTTATCTTAGCCAAAAACTTTTGTCAAATCAGCGCCCAGTATTTGGGGTATTCTCTTTCACGTCCAAATAGGCAAATATAAACAAAAGCTGCGAAGTCTGTCCAGGGTCGTCGAGTGGCAGAGTGGTCTATTCCCGCTGCTGTTCACCAATGTGTTCCCCATGTGCGTGGGTTGGAATCCCGCTCGATGTACGTTGGTTTTTCTCCGGGTACTCCGGCTTTCCTCCCACTTGGCATACTTCTAAAATCGGTTGCCCAGCCGAAAAAGTCGATTGTGCGCCTTCGGGTGGACCAGTTAACTAGCCGACCTAACTTAAGGTCTACCTAACGCATTATATATTTCAGAGCATGGAACCTATGGATATTACGGATCTAATACGGGATATACCTGCCTCACCTAAAGACACCGCAGACTCTGAAGAAGAGAAAATATCTTGTGACCAGAGAACACCCCCTCCAAAAAAGGACAGAATTCTTCTAAAAGAAGAAAACTACAGGGAAGTTAGACAGCACGGTGATACTCTTAACACGGCGTCGAGAAGAAGACGGTAGGCCTACCTCAACACTTGAGGGTTCACAAACCCTGCCAGACTTTTAAAGTCTCTGAACTGCTCTGAGGAATCCTCTGAGTCTTGGCACTCGGCGACTCTTCGAGAGGGAACGGGGCTCGGCAAAGTCTGGCGGCAGGAACTTTCCAGCCAGGTGAAAAGGCAACGTCAACGCTTCCTTGAAAAGGAAGCCAGGGCAAAGTTTCACGTAGAGTCAATTTCAGAAGGTGAAGAAGCCAAGAAGCTGCTGGACAAACTTCTTAGGTCATCGGCCAAGAAGGAGGAAGACATGTTGCGGCACCGAAATGCCCACGAAATCACCCCTAGGCTACAGGCGTTGAAGGAATCCGGAATTAAACCAAATGCTTCAGAAATAGTGGCTTCTCTCCTCTGCGAATATGATTAGGCCTACCCTAAACTGTCTTGAAGGTATTCTACTAAGTCAGATCATAGGCCTTAGCCTAATTCTGTATCCCAACCTACACCAACTAAAAAGCGTAAATTTAACTAACAGATCGATTAAAGCTGCTAAAAGCAAACAATGATGTTTCACTGACGTTTCATAAACAGCCCAAAAATATTTTAGTAATAGCGTAAAAATGTTTCTGTAACATTTTTAAAAATAAGCTGGAAATGTTGTTGCGACATTTATGAAACGCAATAACAATATTTTAAAAATGTTGTGAAAAGGTTATAAAATGTAACAGAAATATTTCTAAAACTGTTGTGGAAATATTTCTGCAACTCAACAAAAATATTTCTGAAACGAAGTTGAAAATATTATGAAAACAACAAACTATTTTAAAAATATAACAGAAATAGGCTTTTTCACTGATGTTTCAAAGACATCCCCAAAATATTTTAGTGATAGCGTGAAAATGTGGTGAATATGTTTGTGTAACATTTTTAAGAATGAGCTGGAAACGTTGTTGCAACATTTTTGGAACGGAATAACAACATTTTATAAATGTTGTGAAAAGGTTTTAAATATAACAGAAATATTAATGTTCTGGAAATATTTCTGCAACTCAACAAAAATATTTCTGAAATGTTTCCTTAAAGTATAACAAAAACATTCGGCCTAATATTTTTAAAATATGACAAGAATATTTTCGTGTTTACTGGGGAAGCACCATCATGGACATAGCCTCGTTCCGTTCACTTGTGAGACTTTCCAAAAATTGCCTCCAGAGAAGGGGAAGATTTCGCGCACTTAGCGCATACGTTCATACGTTAGCCGATATAATATCATTCCCTGTGGTTCCCGCAAACTGCCCTCATCTGTTGGCACCACTAGCTACAAAAATAGTCTTCTTCGGTGCCCACCTTTGCGGTACCAGACCCCCTATGTCAGAATTCCTCAACACGGCCTTCTCTGTATCCTATTTCACCAGGGTCAATGGCAAAATAGCCCCCTCATTATGTCCCTACAACCGCGCCTGAATTGTACATGGAACTATTCTGATCACAGCGCTTTCCGAAAACACCGAGATACATTTCCAAACTTCTGCAACGGCCTCCCATCAATATGGTATCTTTCATTAATTTGTAGCATGATGTAGAAGGTATACATATTTCAAAATTTTCCAGGACCTCGTCCCGCGCAGCCATTATGGGTATAGATGGTGATTGTTGATGCACTTTCGACGAAAAAGCATTCTGAAACGCGCTTGTTAGTCCTTCACCCCTTTGCTATATCTATCAGGAGGGTCTAATAACACCTTCCTGCACCTATACTCCCTCCTCCCCCCCCCCCCCCATTCCCCGTTCCTGGGAGCTGTTTGTCTGAATTTTCTTTCAAAATTATTAAAACTACGACAGATGTAAAGTGCGTGGCGTTATATTCTATATTGTCATTTGGATGTCAGGTAATAAGCATTATGTCATTGCCCCATTTTATTTAATTGACCCAGAGTTTGTAGGAGGCCCTATACAGGTATCTGCCAAACTTAGATGCCCATTTATAATGCACAATGAAGGAAAGGAAAAGTTTCGTAATTGTCCAAGAAAGTTTCTGTTGACTCCATGTACTTATTTTTGCGTTAAAACTGTGCCCGAATAGAAAGCAGTAAAGTAGCCAAAAAGTGGACTTCAAGAGGCTTGTTAACAACGTATTCGTCTCGTAGACAACAAACTCTCTGCTTTCACCTAACCAAAAATTAGAATTCACTAAATTATGGACATTATATGATCAGCTCCAGACGTATCCCAAAGATAACACCATTTTGCATCTAAGCAACCTTAAGAAACTAAAATTTCTCAAAGGGGAGGGAGTGTAGTCCCCTCCTCCAGGAAGGCACCTTTATGAAGGATCCTAACTGTTGTTTACAAACGCAAGGTGAATAAAAGTGCAATTTACGCGCCGCCACTCAGTTGGAAAGAACATTCAGCCTGTCAGAAAATATAGAATTTACTTAATTATGGACATTTTCCAGCCATATATGATCAGCTCCAAAAATATCCCAAAGATAGCACCATTTTGCATCAAAGCAACCCCTTAAATTAACAAACATTTCTCAAAGGGGGAGGGGACACTCCCTCTCCTTAGATCCCTCCCCCAGGACGGGTCCTTTATGTAGTGACAAAGGAAGGATCCCCACTGCTGTCTATAAACACGCAGGGTGCATTAAAGGTGCAATTTACGCACCGCCATTCAGTTGGAAAACATCCATCCAGTCGGAATTTTAAACCTTCACACCCCCAAACATATGACCCTAGCTACGGCTCTGACCCTACCCCTTTTGATAACCCTCCCCCCACAAAATTCACCCCGTAACCTCCAAGCAGGGAAACACCTTCATTAACAACATGCAACACAGCTTTCCTCTTTGACATATGAAGTTGGAAAAATGACCTTACCACTGTACTTTGTTTGCGGATCATCGGAATTTAAGGCCTGGAGCAGGAACGCCACCTTTTGGAAACATATATCGAGGGGCTTAAAACAGCAAGTCCACCTTTGATAGATGAAATAAAATTATGTCCCTCTTTGAAGATTTATTTAAATGAAAGCATTCCCGACTGCACTTCACAATGTTGTACATATATACATACGTACATACATCCATACATAAATACATACGTACATACATACATACATACATACACACACATACATACACACATACATACATACATACATACACACACGCATACATACATACATACACACCCATACTCACCCTCGCTTCCTTAGCGGTACGCGGGAAATGTACCGGTAAGGAATTCGCGGGATTTCCCCATTAGCCTGGCTGACCTCCAACTAACCCAGCAGACGTACGTGTCTGGAAGGCGGGCTGCTTGCCAAGGCAGGCACGTGCAGCCGCGCGAGACTTCTCGTTGCAGCGACGGAATTTTCGGGCAGCTACGCCAGTTTCGAGCTCCGCGTGAGCTAGGAAAGACGTGCGAGAGCGGAGCTCTCGCCGGCTGTACCGTGTCCTGTTAAGGACGTGTTGCTGAGTGCTCACCCCATAAAAGCCACAGGATCGCTCACACAAACACGACCGCGGGTGACACCCATACTCACCCTCGCTTCCTTAGCGGTACGCGGGAAATGTACTCGGTAAGGAATTCGCGGGATTTCCCCATTAGCCTTGGCTTGACCTCCAACTGAACCGCAGAACCCAGCAGACGGACGTGGTCTGGCAAGGCGGGCTGCTTTGCCAAGGCAAGGCACGTGCAGCCGCGCGAGAAACTTCTCGTTGCAGGGGGGGGGCGGGGGGGCGGAATTTTCGGGCAGCTACGCCAGTTTTCGAGCTCCGCGTGAGCTAGGGAAAGACGTGCGAGAGCGGAACTCTCGCCCGGCTGTACCGGTGTCCTGTTAAGGACGTGTTTGCTGGGGAGTGCACCCATAGCCCCACAGGTATCGCGCTCACACACCCGCGGGTGCACTCCCTACTCACCCTCGCTTTCCCTTAGCGGTACGCGGGAAATGTACCGGTAAGGAATTCGCGGGATTTCCCCATTAGCCTGGCTGACCTGCCACTAACCCAGCAGACGTACTGTCTGGGAAGGCGGGCTGCCTTGCCTAAGGCAGCACGTGCAGCCGCGCGAGACTTTCTCGTTGCAGCGGGAATCAGGTGTGGCTTCATCGTACATAATGTAAAATACATGGTCAGCAGAAACTGTATTAGGCAAACACAAAAGTACGCTTCGTGTGGCTAGCCTAAGTGGTAAATGCTTATATGCATAACAAATACAACTGCCACCATAGGCGGAATTACAGGGGGTACAAGGGGGCACTTGCCCATAAAAATAATGAAAAAATGAACGGAGGAGAGGCCAAAGAGATTATGAGGGAATCTTTAATATCATGTTTAATTTTGCAATACAGAATGAAGGAAATCTTAATTTAAAATACCATAACAAAACCACACCTGCAATGAATAATTACTAATAAAGTGGCAGAGCTCAATGGTGGGGAGGCAAGGGGCAATTGTTCTTGAAAACTTTTGTCAGGTACCATTAACAAATTCCAAAGCGTGCGCGTTGGCTCCCAGCCACACTTTCACGCGTTGAAGCACTGAAATAAGGGTCAGAGTAAATATGCGTCATTACACGCACCATGCATGAACCTTGCATGGACAATTAAGGAACCTAACCGTGTATAGGGAACAGGGGCGTCGCCAGAGCATTTATCCTGGGGGAGGGGTGTGGTGCCGTATTTGCCGACTGAGAAGAAAAAAAAATGTCGACTGAAAGTGTTGATAAGCGATGCAGTTAGAGCTGAAAACCTTTAGTCGAACCTATAGTGGTCCGACAGGGATGGCGCCAGAATTTGCCTAACGGGGGGGGGGGGCAACAACTGGAGCCTCGACAGCCCCGATGCCGTAGAGGACTTAGTGAGGGGAGATGTGAAGAAAACCGTTGCGGGGCATATATTGCTTAAAATTTTGTATATACTAGAGGAAAATAGTTTCGCCCGATTTAAGGTTTTTTACGAAATCTAAACTGTGAAATTGCAAAGCGCGGGAAGCGCGCGAAATTTTTGGGTAAGCTTATACTAAAAAGAATCTGTACTTATTTAAAGCTTATGTAGGTGAATTGTCCAGGCAGTAGGGCCCTATCGGGCACAACTTACATTGTAATTCCCTCCTCGAGTCACCAGCCGTACCGAAAGATAGACTCAAGAGAACATTAACTTAGTTTAGCGAAATGAGATGAAGGTCCCGGCATTCAGTGGCGTACCCAGGATTTCTTTCGGGGGGAGGGGGGGGGGGCTATGCAGTATGTTGTGCGATCGCCGGCCTGGGAAAGGGGCTTAGGGGTCCCCCTCCCCTTTGGAAATTTTTGAAAAATAGGTGTCCTTACATGCAAGCTGGTGCCACATATGCTACCTTCTTGAAGTAACATTTGTGTTAAATATTTACGTATTTTAGGCAAGAAAAAAGAATCGCCGGCCGGGGGGGGGGGCTCTAATAAAAATAGGTGTCCTTACATGCAACCTGATGCCACATATGCTACCTTTCGAAGTAAAATTTGTGTTCAAACTCTTAGGTATTTTAAGGAACTAAAAAAAAGAAATCGCTGTCCTGGGAGAGTCTGGGGGAGGGATTAAGGGGAAGGGTGTCCCCCTTCTACCCTTTGAAAATTTTAGAAGAATTAGGTGTCCTTACATGCAATCTGGTGCCACATATAATACCTTTTGAAGTAAAATTTGTGTTAAAATATTTACGTATTTTAAGGATTACGTATTTTAAGGAAGAAAAAAATCGGCATCTGTGAGAGGGGGCCATGGCCCAATGGACCCCCTGCGTACGCCACTGCCGGCATTTACATAAAATGATAAATTCTACATATTAAGTTACTTGAAAAGATGGAAAGGGTTTGTCCTATATTTAGCTATTAGTAACGAAACTGAGGAAGAGTGGGCAAAGCATACCGAAAATTTGGGATTTATCGCAGAAATGACCCGTTTGAAAGCTAAATTAAGTAGACCGTCATGGGTGGCGACAGAATTTTCCCGAGGGGAGGCCGGGCCATGCCAGCGACCCCAAGTTCCGACAGCCCTATGTCGAGGGGGTGGTGAGAAGGGGATATGAAGGAACCTGACTATCCCATGCCATTGCAGAGTATATTTTACATTATATCGCTTAATATGTCACCCGAGTTGCTCACTGATAGTGTTCTTTGAGTGTGAATCGTGAAATTGCAAAGGGGGCCAAAATTTTTGGTATGCTGACACAAAAACATGTCATCCTTAAGAACAAAAAGAAAAACATAAAAACTGTAAGGGTTGTAGACTCTGTCGGGGACAACATACATTGTGTCGAAACCACCTGGACTACCCGACGAAATATAGCCAAACGTTGCTCCGTGAGTCGCTCACCAACTGACCGTATACCGCATGACATACACTAGAGAACAGCAACTATATAGGCTTTGCGATATGGGATAATTTATGACCTCTACATAACCTGTATATACCCTGAATACATGTTACTAGGTAAGGTTGACAGGACTTATGATATCTAGTTATGTAGAATGGAACTACTGAAGAAACTGAAGTGGCATTACGGCGCGCGTAGCGAGCCGAAAAGCTTGGGTTCTTATTACAGAAATTGTCCTCTTTTTCGCATCTTTTCCTTTTTCTTTTCCTCATATTTCCTTCATTTTGCCGACTGGTGCAGAATGTACCGACTAAATGCCAGAATACCACATGAACGATGAACTCTTTTAGTATACAATTATACTGAAAAGCCCTATGTAGCTTTTTTGCCGACAGAATAAGTTTTAAGTTTCAAAAAGTGTTGGCTACGGGCTTTGAAAATATTGGAATAAACGTTGTCTACAAATGCATTCCAATCTCCTGTCTTCCGTCTGCACCAGCCCCTTTCTCTTGCCGTGCTTTGTCCCTCCCTCCCCTGTTCTTTTCTCTGTTCGCTCGGCCTTTCTCTCCCCCTCTTCTCTCTCCTCTTTTTTCTCTTTTTCCCTCTTTCTTCTTCCCTCTAACTTTCCTTCGATTGCATTTTCCTCTTTCCTTCATTTTGCCGAATAGTGCAGGATTTTGCCGACTGCGTGGATCTAGGGGTGTCACCCCCCACACCCCCTCTAGCGTCCACCCTGATAGGGAATCGCGATTCTTAATAAATTTTTCGGCTCAATTGAAGTACTGTGAATGTCTCGTTAGTACTGCTGTCCGTAGTAGAACTTTTGTGGAATTGCCTATTACTTTGTTATTAGGATCAATGTTTGAGTAAACTCCTATTTCAAATGCTCTTGCATCCCCTCCTGCTGTTCACTTTCCTCACCAACTACCACCATCCGTATAAAATTGACAGACGGTTACTGTCTGAAAATTGCATTGTTGCCCCTGGACCCTACCAGGGGACCGAGTGTGGCCTTTGTACCCACGGCTTCATAGGAGAGCTTCGCGCTCCCGTGGCGCCTTCGGCGCCGTTTGGTATTTCGGTTTGCCCCCCACATTCAGACACAAAATCCCACCCCTTACTGCCACGCATAAGGTAATGCCTACATTGTCTAAAAAACTCATATTGGTATATTTCGCACCAACATACAAAAACAAAATGAATTATTTTCCTGCCCAATCACGACACGCCTTTAAGGAAAGACTTGTACCTACAAAAAGCTGTAGAAATCTGTAAAGCTGCTGAGAGAAGTAAGGCCCAGATATCTTACTTGAATACTACAGCCCGCGATTCAAATGAAGGTGAAGTCAATGCACTAAGTAACAATAGTAAAGCAAACCGAGGTAACGCTAGGCCTACTAACGTTAATACTAATACGACTCGACACCAGTGTGGCAAATGTGGCTTTAATCATAAGAAATATGAGCCCTGTCCTGCAGAAGGAAAAACCTGTAATAAGTGTGGCAGAATGAATCATTTTGCAAGAATGTGCAGAACAAAACTAGCAGATAGGGGTACAGATAAGCAAAGGTCAGGCCCTAATGTGAGAATGTAAGGCCTGTATCAAAGCAAAGGAAAAATGTCCATGCAGTTGAGCATGAGAGTACCAGTAGCAGTAATGAAAGTATATAGGATTCAATTTTTATTGATGCACTTGAAACACTGAAAGGTACAGGAGAAAGAGAGTGGCTTGTGGAGTTGAAAGTGGAAGATGAGAAAATGATCAACTTCAAATTAGACACAGGAGCTCACTGTAATGTGATTTCGACATCTGCTCTGAAGTCCATAAAGCATGTGAAGCTACAACGGTCAAGAATGCATTTGATTACGTACTCAGGGCAGAAGATCCAACCAGTGGGACAGTGTATCCTGTTGTGTGAAAACAAGAATCACATTATACGTTGTCCTTTCAAGTCATAGAGGGAACAAACAATCCATTACTAGGGCTTAAAGAATGTACCCTAGGTCTCATCAAACGTGTAGATGCTATGAATTCATCGCCAAAGACAGAAGTACAGGAGAAGTACAAAGATGTATTTACTGGACTTGGTTGTTTGCCTGGTAAAGTATTACTAAAGGTGAAGTCTGATAGTATCCCAGTAGTTCATCCACCTCGTAAACTGCCTATTGCATATCGAAATGATTTAAGGGAAGAACTTAAACGTATGGAAAAAATAGGTGTTATAGAAAGGGTTACCGAACCTTCAGAGTGGGTCAGTAGTATGACCACTGTTATCAAACCAGATAAGAAAAGGGTCCGCATATGTCTAGATCCAAAAGATTTAAATGAATCACTAGAAAGAGCTCATTATCCAATGAAAATAGTAGAAGTTGTCACGAAGCTACCCCAAGCCAAAGTATTTTTTACTTTAGATGCTTACTGTGGATATTGGCAGTTGGCCCTTGACACCCCTAGCTCAAAATTGTGTACATTTAATACACCCTTAGGTAGATACCGGTACAAAAGGTTACCCTTTGGTATCAATGCCGCACCTGAAATATTTCAGAGGTGCATGACAGAATTATTTGATGATCTAGTAGGTGTAGAGGTCATCATGGATGACATACTTGTATGGGGTTCCAATGAGCAGGAACATGACTTGAGGCTAGAGAAAGTGTTGGAAAGATGTCAGGAAAAGAACCTAAAACTTAATCTAAGTGTAAATTCAAAATTGATGAGGTTCCATATATTGGGCATATTTTGACATCAGAAGAGGTGAAGCCAGATTTTAAGAAGGTAGAGGCATTTCGAGAAATGCAACCACCCACTAATGTGACAGAACTTAAAAGGTTCTTAGGTATGTTGAATTATGTTGCCAAGTTTGAAGATAATGGATCTGCCATGTCTTAGCCACTTAGAGTACCCCTTCGAAAAGAGACAGTATGGCATTGGAACAACGAACAACAGAAAAGTTTTGAAGTCAATGATAACAAAAGCACCAGTACTTAAGTATTTTGACACAAATAAACCAGTGACATTGAGTGTAGATGCCTCAAAAAGTGGTGTTGGGGCTGTGCGCATGCAAGAAAACAAACCTGTAGCATATGCATCAAAAGCATTTACAGAGTCACAAAGTAGGTATGCTCAAATAGGAAAGGAGTTAGCAGCGATTGTTTATGGGTGTGAACAATTCCATCAACATGTATTTGGTAGGCTAATATATGTTGAAACAGACCATAAGCCATTAGAATCTATCTTCAAAAAACCATTGAGTATGGCACCAACAAGACTTCAGAGAATGTTGCTAAAGTTACAAAAGTATCAACTCTCCTGTATCATACAAGAAAGGCAGTGAGTTACATGTAGCAGATGCCCTAAGTCGAAGTTACTTACCAGACACTTCAGAGGAAGTGAACGATAGTTTATACATTATGGAATGTGTAGTCTCTCCTGTGCTATTTCACGGGAAAGATTGAATCAGATTGAAAAAGAAACACAGAAAGATGAAATTCTTTCTAAGTTGTACAGTCAAATTGTTGATGGATGGCCAGCAAGTAAGCAAAAATTAGATAAAGACTTAGCACCCTATTGGTCATGTCAAAGTGAGTTAACAGTAGAAAGAGGAATCATTCTAAAGAATGAGAGAGTGGTCATTCCTAGAGCAATGCGTAGACTGATGTAAGATAAAGTACATCAAGGTCACCAAGGAGTTGAAAAAACTAAGAGGCTAGCGAGAGATATCATGTAGTGGCCTGGGATGTCTGTACAAATCACTGAAACAGTTGAAATTTGTAATGTGTGTAATCAGTTCAAGTACAAAAATGCAAAGGAGCCTTTGATAAAGCGTGAGAAGCCTGAAGGCCATAGCAGAAAGTGGGAACAGATCTTTTTGTGTATGACAATGATACATACATTATTATGGTAGATTATTACTCCAGTTATTTTGAAGTTAAGAAGTTACCAGAGACAAAGTCAAGTTATGTAATTAGTTTCTGTAAACAACAATTTGCTAGATTTGGTATTCCAAACATAGTAATTTCTGACAATGGACCACAGTATGTGTCTGCAGAATTAAAGGAATTTAGCAAATCCTATGTGTTTAAGCATATCACATCCTCACCCTTGTATCCACAGTCAAATGATAACCAGAGAAAGCTGTGCAAATAGCAAAAAATCTGATCAAGAAGTGTAAGTTGTCTGGACAAGATCCATATATTGCATTGCTGAATTTAAGAAACACCAGCAAGAAGACTTAAAGTCCCCAGTACAGTTGTTGATGGGTCGGAGAACACAGACAGTTCTACCCACCTCTCCAGAATTGATGAAACCCCAAATTCCCACAAATGTGGAAGAGAAATTCAGGAGACAGTCAAACAAGCAGGCCAAGTATTATAACTGTAGTTCAAAGGTGTTGCCATCTATTAAAGTAGGAGATTCAGTTAGTGTAAGATTTAGAAAACAGTGGAAGCCAGGGAAAGTAGTTGCAAAGTCTCGGTATCCTGGATCATTTGTTGTACAAATAGGTTTAGAGCAATACAGAAGAAATCGTAGAGATATTAGAATCTCACCACGGTTCGAAACTCCATCATATATTGCTGACGATACTGATGATCAAGAAACACAGACGAAGCCTCTATTGTAAGATCTACTAGGGGCAGAATAATCAAGCCAAAAAGAGATCCAAACTTTGCATATTATTAAGTCAATTGTGAATACTGTGTATTCTGTTGCAAGTTTTAAGGTAATTTGATTATCTCAAGAAAGGGAGATGTGTTGATTGTGTTTGTTGTTAATTATGCAAAGCGCCCTCATTTTGATTATAGATCAGCAATCAAGAAGAATACCGCAAATAAACAGCCGAAATATAATTCTTCACATCTCGTATAATATTTACAGTCATGACACCACAGCTTGCTTTCTTCATATCTGTGGACGAAATGGTAACAACTTTCTCAACACTCCGAGAAAACAAAATTCATGTGATTATCGAGTTCAGTGTAAGTCACAAGAAAGTTTCTGACTTGTCAATGTGGAATCTGTTTGGTGTTAGATTTGGTCATAAAGGGAAGATAATGAAGAGAAAAAGCAAGGTTGACACTATTGAACGACAACGCGCATGCCGGGAAGAACTGCACTTTTTCTGAACCAAAGACAGAGTCCAGCTACAATATCTTGTATATAAGCCTGCCAGACAAAGTCTTCGTCTAAAGTAGTAGCTTTCGACTTCAGCCTCTTGGTAAAGCTACTGAGTTTGCAGAATATGTTACCTTAAAGGTGGAAAAAGAGAAAAATTCAAAGCAAAAAAGAAAAAAAAAAAGAAAAAAGAAAGAAAGAAAAGACATTGTGCAATGATAGTACGTTTGTGTGCGAAAAATCGTGGAATCGGTATTTCAGTACAGCATTGCAAGATTAAGGCTTTTCATCGCGAAGGCGAATTTAGATAAAAATAAGATAGAAGAAACTTTCTTTTAGCTTAACTTCAAAGTCATAATATTTAATCAAAGACATAATATTTAATCAAGAGAAATACCAAAGCAGATGTAATTAATGGAACTGAAATATGTTTAGAATAATTTTCTTTCTTTGTGATTAATTATTTACAGCCACTTCATCAACTGCAGTACAAATTTTAATTGCCATTGTCCAATATCAATTACTAAACCTTAATAAAATTATCATTTTCATAGTTGTAAAACTGTTTTTTGCATCTTTTTCTTTTCAGGTTGTCTTCTACTTAGGCTGGGTAATCGCGACGTGTATATTCGTTGCAGTCCTGTTTGGAGTCAATGTAAACAGACCTATGGGAATTGTCGGCAGCGTTCTCTATGAAATGTTTAATCATCTGTCATGCGGCATTTGTCTTTCATGGGTTGTGGTAGCATGCAGATTCGGCGGCGCAGGTTGAATGTTATTTTCGTAACGTCATATTATAAGACCAAAGCAATTACATTAGACCTAACGTAAATTTTCTCTAAAATAGATAACAAAAGTGTGGAAGATTTGTCCTTTGACCCAGTAGACAATGGGTTCATCTCATGGCATGACCCTCAATTGTTTGGTGTTCGTTGTTAATTCCCGGAAAGCAGAGAAATTACAATTCGTTGCTTGAACTTTTAAGAAATATCTAAAACTTTGTAGGTCCAATTTATATCCTCTTGGTAACGACCTGAAACGACGATGTGAAAGCCGAGTAACGCTTTCCAGGGTTGGAACAGATATATATATATATATTTAGTTATATATATATATATATATATGTATGTATATATATATATTATATATATATATATATATTATATATATATATATATATATATATATATATATATATATTTATATATATATATATATATATATTTTTTTTTATATATATATATATATATATATATATATATATATATGCTTTTGCATTCGAGCACTGGGCATCCCACTTGCTACTTCGGACGCTTTAACCACTGAGCCATGAAGCCAAGATGGTTTGGCCTTTGTTCAAATACAATATGAAGCACTCGCAAGTCACCTTCTGATCAGGCACCTAATTTTGGAACAGTACTAGTTCTCCTTTGATGCAATCCCAACTATATATATATATATATATATATATATATATATATATATATATATATATATCGGTTAGGATATCACATTTTAAGACTGGAGAGCGTGGGCTGCAAGCCCATACGAAACAAATTTGTATCTTATCTACAGCTGCTCTTGTTGATGACGCATCTATGGCGCTTCCAGGCGCGCTATTCAGATTTCATATTGATTTTGTTATTATTGTGTATCTTGAAAATGTCATAGAGTTTACTTATTATTTGGATTTATATATATATATATATATATATATCAACAGATTCCGTGGGCTGGTATAAAAATATGAGTAAATAAGCATACACCACATACCCCCATATCATGGGTAAGAGTGCCTTCAATACCAACATAGTACAAACGACGTAGCCTAGTATTTCGAGGTCCTACCTCTTCCTCAGAGACTTGAGTAATGGAGCAAACTATAAATAGATGCTTCAACTACAAATGAGTTTCAAGTTGTAGAATCTATTTATATTTTGCTCCATTACTCAAGTCTCTGATAAATAAATATATATATATATATATATATACATATATATATATACATATATAAATGCCGACATCACACCCCACAAAAGAAAATCACTCAAGCGGACAGCGGTTAAAAACTGACACAGTGACAAAGTTTATTATCAGACACGGCGAAAATTCGAAAACCATTATTCATCTGAACCTCCTGATAAACACACTATCGTGAAATTCTGAGTACAGGTTTATTGCTTTTACGCCATATGTAGTGTAATATATATATTTATATATATATATATATATATATATATATATATATATATATATATATATATATATATATATATATATATATATATATATATCAGAGACTTGAGTAATGGAGCAAATTATGAAAAGATTCTACAACTTAAACTCATTTGTAGTTGAAGCATCTATTTATAATTTGCTCCGTTAATCAAGTCTCTGAGGAAGAGGTGGCAACATGTGTCCCAACATGTATCGACACATGTTGTCAAATAATTCAAAATCAATTTTCCGGCCCCATTTGTCCAAGCTCTGACCAATCAGAAATCGTATTTGAATCAGCAGCTGAGCCATATGTAGGTAGTGCACCACTAATTCAAGGGGAATATCCGCGGAGGATGTCACCCTACGAATTTAATACGCTAGAAAAAAAGTTTTTTTGGGGGGGAGGCGACAGTTTAGATCATGTTGCTGAAAGAATGTGTTCTAATTGTGATGTGTATCCGGTAGGAAACGAATTGAAGTACTCATCCTGCAAAATAGAGAAAATTGAAGACATTTCAGGCACTCTCGTGAGCTTTCTCGTAGGCCTATATGAAATTAGCTCCGGGCAGGTCACTCAAGTGGGTGATTGTCATGGGGGCTATTTTAAGAGAGGAGAAAATTTGACCGGGGTACTTGCCTAAGGGGAATTGACGAGGGAGGTGGGCAATTGTCCAGGGGATCCTGATACCTGTTTGGAAATATTCCACTTTCCATCAAATCCATTGAAAGTCCCCCTCCGAACCGCCTGACAGAATCCTCCCCCTCCTTAGTCGCGGACCCAGGTGGCTAGCCCCCTCCCTTCGTGACGGAAACATTCAAAGAGTAAAAATAATAACAAAGGGAGAAATGGAAAACGAATACGTAAAAAATGTACGTGGTGATGTCAGTGGTGGCGCTAAGTGGGGGCGGGGCATGCCCACCGTTTGGGAAGGCTGCCTGTAGGGGAAATTTTCCGGTTTTGTTGGGGATCTGCTATGAATACGATAAAATATGTAGTTCCAGACATCAGCCAGTCGCCCGACGATTGACTTAATTTCGGTCCAAATTAGGGTAAATTCTTCAATACAAACCCAAATTTTTCTAATTTTCTTGGTTGAAAACTCAAATGTTTTCAAATTTCCTATAGGTAAAAGCTCAACTTTCTTCAATTTTTCTCCAATAAGGGCCGGAAATTTTCCGCGCGCATTGAGCATCCAAGTTTCATCGTTTCGGCAATCTATCGCCCTCATCGAGGCTTCGGGTTACTGCCCCCGTCGGGGAGCTTTGCCCCCTCCCCGTCGAGCAAATACTGGTGCCACCCTTGGTTGGTGTAGGGGGTAGGTGAGGCGCACGTCGGGGAGGGAAACTGTTAGACTCCCTCGGGGAACGTGGACCCAGAGTACAATTGCCAATATTATTTCAGCTGCTCCCAAAACACATCTTTTTCTTTCTGAATCCTCCATCTTCCTTCCAAAATCGTGCTTTCCCGCTCTTTTTTGACAGCATGTTGCTCAGTGTATCGCAACATGTGTCTGCGACATGTGTCTAGTGTATACAAGGACAAAATTTCTGTGTCCACGTGTGTCAGCAACGTGTGTCGACACATGTGTCCTGAAATGTTGATAGTGTACACGGGGCTTTATCGACTCATTTCAATAAAACTCCCCATAATCTTAAAAAATTTGTTCCTTCCCATTGAGAAAATCTACCAAACCGATAACATCAATAAAACTTTACTCTTGCGGGAGGCTTACTGAACTGCTCAATTACAGACGTTCAATCCCTTTGGTCTAAACAAAAGAAATGAACTACGTGCAATAAGCAGGATTAACTTTGCCCATTAAGTGTTGTATTCTGCTACGTCTGTTTGTTTACCTTAGTTCTCTTTATGATCGCAACTGAAGAAGGTCGAACGCCCGAAACATATGCTTGTTCGGAAAAATATATTTTGGTTTCGGAGTAACAGAAGTTGTGTTTCCTCCTTTTACTTTTGTATACTAAATTTTATATATAAATATATATATATATATATATATATATATATATATATATATATATTGGAGGATTAGCTTTTAAGTTATCGTGTACTAGAGCTTTTGTTCTTCTCTGTGTTTTTTCCGACCGTTTTTAAATGCTCGTGCAGTGTTCTTGGTTTTATGGTATACTAGTACGTGGCCTGAAAAAGGACGCTTTGACGTCCGAAAATTTGTGAATAAACGTTTTAGTACTGCACTGGACTTCTTCTTTGTATATATATATATATATATATATATATATATATGACCCCCTTGATTATGACAGACAAATAGGTAAACTTATAAACCATTTCCTTCGTAGTGATTATCCGCTCAAAGTCATCAAGAAAGCCACTATCAAAGCCTCCAAAGTCGACAGAAATAAGCTTTTAACATACAGCTCTAAAACACCACACCAACGAATCCCCATGGTGTTTGAATTTAATTACAAATTAACCAAACTCTCACGCCCCCTTGTCAAAGACTTCAAGTACCTACGGCTTGATCCCAGCATACGGGATTTATTTAGTGATCCTCCCCTTAGTGCGAGGCGACAACCCCCCAACCTACGATCTTTGCTCACCTCTTCTAGGCTTCCCCAACCCCCAGCCTCCCATGGCAACCGTACATGTAACAAACGACGCTGTCAGGTATGCAAACACATCATCACTGATGTTCCTTTCATTCCCCCGGGTACCACAACTAAAATAAGACCCCCTCCCCTGACATGTGACAGTTCTAATGTCGTATACCTATTGGTTTGCACACGATGTGATAGAGGTAATTATGTCGGTGAAACTGGCTCTAAATTCCGTCTAAGGTTTAATAATCATAAGCAGACTATCCGGGACAATACCCAGGGTTTTACTGTTGGACAGCATTACAACTTACCCGGTCACGACCTCAACGATCTAAAATGTATACTGTTGGGCTCTTCTTTTACTTCCCAACAGATCCGCCGTAATTCTGAAACCAAATGGGTCCTAACTCTCAATACACACATCGCGGGTCTGAATAGGGATTTAGGGATAATCAGTGATTACACCTTCCACAACCCCCAATTAATCTGACTGCCTAGCTTTTGCTTGTGAATCTTTGCTAGTGAATCTTTCTTATTGCTAGCCTTTTCTCAGTCATCTGTCGTTATACGCTGATGAAGAACACAGGTGTGTTCGAAAATTTCGTATCACCATATATTGTACATATTTGCTATATATTTGCAATAGATCGAATACGTGCTTCAAAATGTCAACCGGCCTGTTGGCCTTCTTAACGTCTACTGTATTATATATATATATATATATATATATATATATATATATATATATATATATATTACACTACATATGGCGTAAAAGCAATAAACCTGTACTCAGAATTTCACGATAGTGTGTTCATCAGGTTCAGATGAATAATCGTTTTCGAGCGTCGCCGTGTCTGATAATAAGCATTGTCACTGTGTCAGTTTTTAACCGCTGTCCGCTTGAGTGATTTTCTTTCGTGGGGTGTGATGTCGCCATTGTGAGAGGAGTTCTGATCTCTTGCTCAGGAGGTTGGGAGACCGGTGGTTGGCTATTGCAAGCTTTTCGGCTTGACAATGGTCGCGAAAGCCAGAAGTGTTCCTGTGGGTGTTTGACCGTGCCAGTATGCACCAACGTATGGAGAAATCGCGGCCGCTAGGATTTAGAGACCAGGCATGTTTGGAGAGCTCTGTTTCTTTTTCGTAGCTTTCTAGGTTAAACGATTCCTTGTGGTTGTTACTATTCTCCTTGAAGGGCCCGCCGGACATGCCTATGTATGTGTGTAACGTTATTGCTCTTAACTTCGGCCTTGTAATCGGTTGCTGGGGTTAGGCATTTCCCCTCAAGGGGACAAGAATCTTAGACCCTGCAGTAACAGCCATGATTTGGGGCTGGTAAAGCTTTCTTAGAGAGCACCTTGGGGGTATGGCCTAAAATAGAAATAGGATAACTCACACTGACTATGAAAGATGACTGATTGAGCTTCCATTTTGTTAGATAGGACTTCACATGTCCTGGTGATTTTTGTACTTAAATTATCGATTTACACTGTTCTATCTGCAGGTTGGATAAACGACATATTAAGTTGGAAGTTTTGGGTGCCACTCAGCCGTGTGACGTATGCAGTATATCTTCTTAACATTGTTCTCTTCATGATTATAGGGGGCAATTTGGTTCGTCCATTTTACGACTCCATAATACTAAAGGTAATATATGAAAATAATGGTCTCTCACAATGTTTTATCCTCGACCCAGTTGGCCGTGGGTAGCATTCAAATATGGTGGATATTAATCCAAATTTTGTCGAAATATTCTATAGAAGGATTTACTATTTTTGATGATGGACACCTTAAGTTTTGTTTAAAACACGGACAATTCTTGAAATGAGTGCTGAAGTAGCCACCGATGGCTTTACTTAGAATTTTTCTGCAGGAGGAAATGGGTTATGGCAGAGCGCCACTATTACTTACCGTACAGCATACCAAGAAGAAAATCATCCCCCAAATGCCAAAAATAATGCAGAAATGGCATTTCCCGTGCCTTACACGTTGCATCTAAACAACATTTCCGCATTTTAATAACCAAAGATATAAAACTCAATGTGTTCAAAATTTACTTTGAAAATTTCGAGGTCAACTGCCCCCGCTGTCCCAGCTATGCACGACCAAAGTAGTACCTAAAACCTAAACTTGCTTCATACCCATTTCCTCAATTTCCATAGTTTTATTAGGGAATGTAATAATGTTCAGTATTTTTGTGATTTCTTTGGCCAGATCTATTACTTCGGTTCGATGGTTTTCTTCTCATATATATTGGCGATGGTAATATCTTTAGTCGTGGAATTCCCAGTGGTTAATTTGGAAAGGCGTCTTCTACCAACAAAGTAAGCCATTTGTGTCAGCGAATTAGATTACATTGTGATCTTCAACAATGCAATGTGTGGTTGTTTACTCTTTAAAACTCAAGAACTATGTCAAACAATGATTTCTTCAATATTGAAAACTTTGAACGTAACTAGTGTTGTTAATATTTTCTTTATCATTAAATCATCCTCAATATCAGCATAAACAACAGTGTAAATAGAAATGTCCACGTGAACACCAGTATCAATACCAACATCACTACGAACCTGACCCGTAAACAGAAAACGAGGTGAAGGGGCGAAAAAGCTTCGGGGGGGGGGGATATTTTTCGGTAGGGCATACTAAAATGCATTAAGGCGATGGTAATTTTTGATATGGCAGGGGGGCGAAAACCTGTCCCCCCTTGGCTACGGGCTTGTCATGAACATGAACAACAATATCAACACCAAGATATGTACATTAGCATATTTTGCTTTCAATATAGTAAAAAAATTTCTTTTTCTCATATGGTACTGCTTATCCTCATTTTGCATATTCTTTTCAATTCATCAGTGTATGGTCCAAAGAAAGGCAGGCTTGAAAAGTATTAAATAATTTGGAACTGACCGTGGATTGAACCAATTATGTTGTGGGACTTTATAAGAAAAGTATAACGAAATTATATATGTGGAAAATTGCATAAATACTCGCTCTGGGTACAACATGGTCTTTGCATTAGCAGACCTGTAATAACATGTTTCAAATATTTTTGTCAATTGTTTCATTTAAAGTGATATGACATTATCCTACCAAATATATTACAGAAATTCTTGTACTTTTTGCAAATGTCTTTACGTGTTGAATGTAAACGAAGCTTACATGGTCCCGAGGGTTAACTAATTGCTAAAATGCAACTATTCAGGAGGGCAAACAAACCTAAGCGTGCACGAATATATTGCTAACCTACTTGTTCAAAGCGACAGAAGTACTTGTTTCGTCACACATCGTACGGATTCATGGGCGTGGATCATGCGGGGGGGGGGGGACGGGAGGACGCGTCCGCCTCACTTTCTTGGAAGGCGGACATCTCCAAAAAGTCCTCCCACTTTTTCAAAATGATGAAAACTAAAACTGTGATGAATTGTATTATAACATAGATTACGATTGACATTACAATTTAAAAGCTAAATTGCACCCAAATATGGCAACATTTGCCATAAAGATACCTTCTAATTTCCTTTTTTTCCAAAAGGGAGGGGTATTGACGGCGATTCGCAAAAGGTGAAAAGTCCCCCCCCCCACACACACACCTTTGGAGATGGATCCACGCCACTTTACGGATTTAGACCTTTTAAGCTTAGATGGAGCCCCATGTAAGTTTAAGGCAAGACAGACGTTCTGTAGTACAAAATGGGTATTTTTTATTACTTATGAAACTTGGAAATGGAAAAGAAATAAATGCCGTAAAAAACTGATTGAAACTGCACAGTGATAAGTGTTCCATATAAATAAAATAGATATGCTTTGTATGAGAAAAGAACCAATATTTAATAAATCAGATGGAAAGCTGAGAAGGTAAAGCGTTTTTTCATCATTTTTGAAATCTTGGTAAAAAATGGTTATCTAAAGCATTAACAGGCGCGGAACCAGGTGGGGACGCACCCGGCGCACGCCTCCCCTTTTTTGATAACCAACGATTTTTTGAAAAAATGAGCAAAAAGATATGGAAATATGCTTTCCAGATGCTGTAAAATCGCATCTAAGCCCATCTAGAACTCAAATTTTCTAGGGGAGGACCCCCAAACCCCCTGCCGTGGCTTCGCGCTTTCGGCGATAGCAGGTCGGCCTTCGGCCGACGGTGTGTGCGCCCTCCTTTCTCAAAATCCTGGATCCGCAGCTGCTTATGTTAAAGCGTTACTTACTTTTAACATTCTGGTGAAAATTTTATGATATCCTCATTTTCGGTTTTGGAGATATTAACAACTGAAATTATGACATTTTCTATCCAAACGAAACTGTTGGCAAGCACCACATCAAAGATCCACATTTTTGACCAATGTTTTGTTTTTTCTCTAATCTGTACCTTCCATTTGGCAACACAAAAATTTGACGTATTCACTCCGTGAACTCATCTCGGGCATTAAAATATTGTAAACTTTACGTACGGTTTCGGCAAATTAAACTAGCAATCGTACCAAATCCAAGGTAAATTAATATAGCTTGCAAAATAAAAAAAACCTACTTGCATCAAGTTCACTTTTTGGCAAGAAAATGTGAGAATCTCGGTTTCTCGTATCGTATCTCACAAACCGAAAGCAGTTAATAAATTAAAGGAAATTTCAAGAGAATGTTAACATGAGTTTCTTTTCACCATTTTCTTTCAGTGGGATTAAAAAAACACCATACTGTGAAAGATTTCAGTCAAAAACTTTTGCAGACAACACCTTATACTTTTGTTTAAGGGTCGATTGTCGCAATAAATGTTTTCCGAATTGTCGGGATTCTACCCCCATGTCTACCAAGTTTCTAAAAATACATTAACGAATAACGAAAAAGGTACCTCATGAATGAGTGCCAATAGATAACATTTTTGTCCAACAAAACCAAGAAAAGCATGTTTTGTTTTGTGCGTTCATGTCATTCCAACTTTTCCAGTAGTTAGGGTTGTGTGGTATTCTAGGTCGGAAACCCAGTGGAGGAACGAGGAAAAAGCGGAAGATGAAAGCAGTCCGCATGGTGTATTGTACAAGGTTCATCTGAATACGACTGAGCTACCTATATCTACTTTTGGTAAACTTAATACATGCAATTACGACATCTTCCCTTTGCTAAACTTAAAATACATGGTACTATTTACAAATGTGGTCTTACCCGACAATTGTACAACATATACATATTAATACATGATATAACTACCATCCCGTTGCCACAACGGACGTTACTTTATTCTTGAGATTCTTTTAGATCGTGTTCGAATGTCGATTCTTTGGATAGAGGATTCCCAATCGCCATTGCTTCTTTCAATATCAATAGTACCGTTGTTTCAAATATTTTCCCATAAGGAGTCGTTTACGACCTCTTGGTATTGCAGTCTTTTCAAAAATTTGGTCCCAAAGTATCTCATCGGCCATGGGGCCAAAATTGCAAGTTTTATCGAGTTCTCTTAAACTAGCAACGTACCAGTCAATGGACTCACCAAATTTCTGAACTGTATGTCTAAACCGATACCGTTCAGAGACAACACTGACAGAAGGGATGAAATAGTCCTCAAGCATTTTTACGGTATACTTGTACATGTCAGTTTTAGCTGAAGCAGGTGATGTATGTAGTGGGGCACCCAAGGGGGAGGCTCAAGGGGCTTCAGCCCTCAAAGGGTCGTCAGTGTTTTTTTTTTTTTTTTGTTAGATGAAAATGTCTTTAGGCTAAAGTTTTCAACAGAGGTAGGGAGCGAATTGTTCTTTTCCAGAACGTAACAAACTAACAATCAGAAAATGTCAGAAAAAGTTAAGGAGAAGGGTTTTTAATCCAAGAAAATACTGACAATACCATTTCCAGGAGCGTACTTGCCGGGCCTGGGAAGGGGAGTTTCCTGCGATCTAGGAGTTATTTTTATCCTAAAATTTTCTGGTACGCTCCACGCCAACCGATGGTGGTGCTAATCTTAGATAATCTTCCCACAATTCTCAGTCCCTCCCAGTCCAAAATCCTGGGTGCCCGCTGGGTGTAGGTAAGGTGTAAAAATTCCCTGTCCTTCTACTCCTAGACAGTGTAACAGTAAAGCACGATTTACGTTTAGGAGCGTATTCCTCTCCTCAAGCAAGGAGGTAAGTTTCCAAAGGATAGCAGGAGCTCCCTCAGATTGAAGAAAGGGCGGTGGCTGAGAAATGTGGGCCATCTTCGTCAACAAAATATGTGATATTCGAGGTAGGAAGCACAGTGGAAGAACGAGGAGAAGACAAAGGATCGAAAGAAGTCCGCATGGTGTATTGTACCTCGACTGACTATAACTGAGCAACGCTTTCACAACAGAACTGTAAGGAATTTCATACACGTGCAATTACGTAATGGATTTTTTGTTAAACTAAATACATGCAAATACGACAGGTTCGTTTTTCATTCTGAATTGTCTGTAATTGAACCAAAAAAGTTCTTAGGTTTCGTGGGGTATGTGCTCACTTCGGAAAATTTAACGATAAAACCTAAGCCAGAAGGATTAAGCAATACAGTTTTTCGAAATTCCAACTTGAAAATTGGAGAGAAAGACAGAGAGCTCAAAAGAAAACAGAGATGTAGCTTATGTTCTAAACATGCTAGCCTCTTTATTCCTAAAGGTTTAGAAACGATCTTTTGCAATATAGATGCGTACCCAACTGTGAAAGTTCAGGCCTTAACCTTTATCGGTAACGGAGATTTTGATGCACCAGTTAACATGACCCTAGCTGCCTAAAACAGTGGTTCTTAACCGGGGGTAATTACCCCCGGTGGGTAATTTTAGTATCTCAGGTGGGTAATTATTAATCACGATCCTGTCCAGTATCTTCTTTAATTATCCCAGCTCTGTAAGAAGTTACTCCCGAGTCCGACTATCTGACTCTGTGGTGTATGTTAGTACTGAACCGTAGTACAATTGCGGTACCAGAAAAATTTTAGTGACTCACATATTTGGGGGATGATAAAATAGAACCCATCTAGGACCACTTTATGGAAAAGTAAAGGATTATACATTGGAAAATTGTCTCCAAATTAAAGTTAGGGTACTTTAGGAAAACAGGTTAGGGTCTGTTTTCCAGGGATATTGGGCATGTTCTTTCAGTGTCGTCAAGTTATTACCAGGTTATGATCATAAAGCGGTCATGAAGACCATTGTCATTGTCACGTCCTCAGGCATTCTCTTTGTAAACTTGATATCTCAAGAAGAGTAAGTGTAAGGAATCTTGTAGTTAATTTTTGGATGGCCCATGTTTAACAGAAGATCAATCGGGGTCGTCAGGGGTCATACTGTCATAAGGAAAACTTATTAACCTCATACTTGGTATGTCAGTGCTTCATAGTAAGGTGAAGAATCCTACTGATTTTCATGGCCAGGTTAAAAGGTCATTTGGGGTTACCTCAGGCTAAATGGTATATACCTTGAAAACTGTTCGTAACCATGATATCTCAAGATGTCAAATAGTGATTGACATCATATTTGGGGAAAACCTAAACATGGTTCATCAAGTACGAAATAGGTTTGGATATTATATCTGGCATTTAATGCTCAATGTATGACCACGTTAACCAACCTGTCTGATCTTTACCCAGGGATATTTTACTTTTGATACCTAAATTTAAGCACAGTAAATTCACAATAAAACTGCCGCAACTTGAAACCACAATTCCAAAATTATATATCCACGTGTCAAGGAAGCACTAAACCGTTTGGCTCTCTGGTTCCAAAGGATTTAAATTTATGTTACCTTATTTCACAAAAGTATGCTGATAGAAAGTGAAAATGTTAGCAACACTTTGCATCCAGTTCCCCATAAGCGAGCAAAATTTTCCGTAGGAGTATGAGGCAGGCTTTCGGGGCACCCCTAATCCGGTAAGTCACTTGCCGCGGGGGCTTCATTACGAGCATTCCAAGAAGTGGTAAGTGTGAGAATTGAACTTAACATTGAAAATATTTTTGTTGGTAACACCCCTGTTAAAGTCTCATCGTCTGTAAAGTACTTAGGTTAGATCAAGGTCTTTCTATGTCTGATGTTACAAGACGAACCGTCAGGAACACCGGATTGAATCCATCGACGAGCGAATGGAAAGTTCCAGAGAGTGCAACTTCAACGCAGCCTTTCTAGAATTTTCTCGAAAGAACTGTTTACGCGGCCTGACGACACTTCTAAGAAATATTGACATTGTTTACTACCGTGCATGCAAGGAACGTTCTCATAATTTCTCGACTGTGTGCTTTAGAAGTTTCTATTAAGGAACGTTCTCGTAATTGCTGGACTGTGGGCACTAGAAGTTTCTGTTAAATTCTGGAGAGTTCTCGAATAAAAGCCTAGCATATAAAAGGCAGTTCAACAACTGTTATGGACGAGAGATGTATCATAAAACTTCATCAAGCCCAGACACTGATGAGATATCATAAGCCAACCACTGACACTGAACACTTGTGATAAATTGCCTTACGCCGTTTCTACACTGTGCATTGATATTGTTATCATCCATCATCGCCTAGCCTTGTCGTTATTCGCTCGTGTAACCAGTTCCTACGTTACAGCACGCTGCAGGTCTACTTCTGTAACATCGTCAACGTGCATGCACTACCAGCCCTTGGACCAGACCAGGCAAATATTAAGTAAAGGATTGTGAGTAAGTCTGTTTAATTATTGTAAATTTAAGTAAGATAAGGAGATTGTAAATAATCATTAAGTTGTTGAATTTTAATCTCGTTCTTCTGTGATCTTTCGCTGTTATTGGTTTGACTTGCAACCACAAGCCGTAACACTGATCATGTCAATAGTAAGTGTAAAACTGCTTTTTACCATCTCTATAACATTAGACAGTGTACTAAATTCCTAAGCAAGCCCGCCATCATTGCTCTTGTGAATGCACTGGTTCATAGCTGTATCGACTATTATAATATTTTGCTAACTGGTATTTCGAAATGTATGTTTTACAAGTTACAGCGTGTGCAAAATTACGCTGCCAAACTAGTTGCTAACAAGATTAGGTTATTCCCATCCTTAGGCTTGCTAAAGAAGTTGACTGGCTCCCAGTACTCTACAGGAATCGATTCTTGCTTCTGGTATATAAAGCCCTACATAATATGGCACCACTCTACCTTTCTAATATGTTCTCTTTTAAGAAAACAAAATATGTACTCAGATCCAAGACCACTCTCAATCTGGTTGTTCCTAGATATAGATCCACGTATGGTGAGCGCGCGCTAGCTGTCCAAGGCCCTAACTTATGGAATGATCTGCCCCCTTCAGTTAAGTCAGCACGCTCTCTAGAACATTTTCAGTCCTTATTAAAACCCACCTATTCAGTTGTGCCTTTGATGGTATCTGATAAATCAACTTAATCTTTGTTTTTCTACTTTCTTTTGTAAGGCGCATTAGAATAATTATTTTAAATAGTGCGCCATATAAATTTCATAAACTTGAACTTGAACTTGAAGTTCCAAATGATAATCTGGTTCTTCAGAACAACTTATTAAATCTGATCCGAAAACGTATTGAATCCTTTATGTCCGTTAGTCTATAATCACTATGTCCGTCGGGCATCTGCTTAACCCCCTACCTACATCTGTATTGTTTATTATGGAACCAGATAGTCTTTGTCATCAAGCACTGTTATGTTTAAAGGAAGACGTTTTGCCAAGTTTTTGAAGGGTCTTATCCTCCCTTCAGCTTCTTTTTATTGGCACATGGAATTCCAACTGAAAAAAAAAATCCACAAGCATTAAACTTCGCCTTTAAGCTTAAACGATTTAATGATTACTATGTATTAGAGCAAACAAAGTCAAAGTGCAGATTTGAACAATAATTCAATACTTTTGCTTCATATAACGATTTTTTTATAAGCAAAGTTAATACTTTAATCTAATAATAATTGTACAAAGAAAAACCAATAGTCTAATCCATGCATATTTTGAGCATTATGGGCATATCGCCGAAGTTAAATTTCTCCAAATCCGACGCAAGGAAAGTATACCTTTAAGTAAACAATGTAAAAGAACACTAAATATATGAATTATGTAAGTAGCAAACTGAAACCATGAATAAATGGATTAAAAGAGCATCCTAAAACATATCATGGAATACGACTTATACTTTGGAAAAAATAGGATACAATAGGAGCCATTAAAGTATTACCTCTGAAATATCAAAATTTAGTTGGAAAATGATCAGGAAGGAGGGTAAAAAACTCCTCATCAAGAACCTTATGTGTCGTAAACTCACTATCTCGTATTGCAGAATTTGAAATGCACGTTTAATGCATTTTTGAGCCCATCGACACTCTGGGCTGAAGCAACAGATTTAGGCAGATTATTTTCATTCAGTAACAACGCTCTGTGAGTTTCCTAACCTCTTTATTACACCTAGTAACCGAACTACGGCCAAAACTAGTTTAAGACTATAGCCCCTTATGCCTGCAAACTGTGAAAACTGGAAGAAGTTTTTAACAGAAAATCAGTCGAAACATTTAACCAAATAACAACTCCCTGTTTTAACAATCTTGAAAACCTGACTACGTAACCTCCTAAGTTTGCAAGATGTGCAAGTTTCCTCAGTTTTGTCATGATAACAGTTTGACATGTATTGACCTAAACTAATCTCTGACCTTCATCAGAAATAAATTTGTCCTTTCATTCAATTGTGGGGGTGGTAGGTTTGCAATAGTTTTTCTAGGGGGAGACCTTGATTCCCCGTTTGGCTACAGACCTGGACAGTGTAGCAAAACATTTAGCAGAATCAAAATAAAATTAATTGTGCATAAACCTTCAAGTTTAGGCAAATGTACCCCATGTGATGCTATATAAGAGTGAAGGAAGACAACTATCTTGAGAAAACTTGTTTTAGAAACTACTAAGGTAAGACATTCTTTAATTTACAGCATTTGACAAAATTTCTTCCTTACTCTAATATTATAAATAATTTAAGAGAACGCAAGACATCGTCGGACAGTACCAAAGTGGGAAAGCTAGCGCTGCATTTGGTCTGTGTAACGAAAAGTGGGAAAGAAGTCTCCACATTAATTCTAGGGGGCTAGGAATAAACGTATGGCAGAAACGTGAGAAAAAATTCTTATTCCTGCCGGCAAGTTTAGGCAAAAAGAGGAAAATTGAAATCGGTTATAAGTGAGAGCATGAATGACATCCCTGCTTTCCCCAGTGTGGCCAGTTAATTTGAAGACTGCAACTGCGCAAGCTTTAGCAATTTGCAAAATAGGCAAAACTCAAGTAAAAAAGGCTTTAACGCAAATTTTCCTAAGCATGCCATTTCTGCACATTTGCAGAAATGTGACAAAACCATTTCAAATATTGGTATTCCAAAGTTGCAACTGAGAACGCTCATAACGCTTACACCAAACGATATGAAGCATGAAAACAAGTAGTTTAAGGCTGTGGAGAACTAAATTCCATTGTGTCATTCATTCTGAAGCTATGCTGAATAGTGACTCGTTCGCCTCTTTCTCTAAGCATAATTGAAGAAGTGGTCAAGCTTTGTAGAGCCTTTTCCTTGCTGATCCCACACCAGCCTGCCGGGATTTTTGCTGGTTTGCTCTTATAATGTTTTGCAAATGACTTGTTATGTCTTGCAAATACCCATCTCCAATAATCAGCCTGCGGCTGGTGAGGAGTGGATCTCATTGACCAGTAGGGATAATCTTTCTTTATGTCTTTTACATGGTGACTTTTGTCATCACCTTGAATCCTGTAAATGTAATGTGGAGACATCGGTAAGAAGTCACAAAAGTCAATAGCCAGTCGAGATGTCCTCCTAAATGTCTTTCCCGTTACTCCAATGGGATAATGGATACTGGTGCTATGTTTGTGCCTCAGTATGGGCGGCTGATCACATAGTGCACCACACATAGGACATTGAACAGGACATCCGATTAGGAGTACTGCTAAATCAATTTCAGGATTTTGTAGGAACGAAGACAAAAACGACTTAACCTGTTCTGTTGCATCTTTATTGGGCAAAGATAATTTGCTAATAACATCAGGTTTTAGCTGTGTCTTTACAAATTCACTAAGACTGGTCTTAAAATTCCGAACATTTGAAACGTGAAACGCTTTTAGATGCGCAAATTGCGAAAATCGTATTCCCGTGGTAGCAGCTAAATCATGTATTAATTTGTCTATCCACACGCCAAAGAATTTTTGCTGATAACCACTGTCGTTATTGTCGGTATCAGTTTCCATTTTGGCTATCACTAAAGATGCATCAGTTATAAATTTGTCCAATTTCCTTCCTGCTTCAGATTGCAATCTTGATTTTGTATCTCCTTCCGCACAGTATCTCACACAGTTTGTTTGGATCCAATCTTTCAAGTAATTGACAGGATTTTCAATGAAACTGATATAATTTTCCGGCTTGTCCTGCTTACCCATTTCTTCCAAAAGACATTTAATACTGGTAAAGTTGTCGGAAAATATGGGCATCGTTAGCATTGAATTTTTTACCCACGTTTTTAAATGTTCCAAAATGAATCGAGCTAAAGTATTCGTTATATCAGTACAAATATGAGCCACTGCTCTCTCATCTTGATAATTAGAATTGCAAAACGCAATAAAGTCTCGACACAGGTTTTCTTTTTCCTCTTCAAACAACTTTTCACATGAGTAAACCTCTTCATAGAGTAGCTGATTTTCTTGTACTATCTTGTATACTTTGCCACAAATATGGAGCATAGTCTTAGCAATCAGAAGATAAGGCGGTTTCCAGGTATTTTCTAGGGACATCATGTCCTCATCCTGTAAATTAAGAAATTCGGGTTCGGCAGATAAACGATCTAGGGCATTTTGTAAAGAAAATTGAACTATGTTAGCATCAAAGCGTTTTCTGCTACATTGCTTTATAGTCTCCTCTAAAGTATCTTCAACGATCTGATCAATATATGATTGAAGAACTGCGCCTTGTTCTTCATTCTTCGATATCATCTGTCGGCAGATAGAGGGACTTTGACCCGCTAACCACTCTTTGACAATGCCTGGGGACAACTTAGATGGCAAGTAGTTTTCACAATCAATACTTTCACAATGCTTTTCAATGCCACCTTCAGACTCTAGCAAGGACCTTATTTCGCTGTTCACTGCCATGTCGCTGGTAATTCTGATGAGAATTTCTTCGCACTTTGTTCTGATAGAAATCGGAGTTGTTTTTTGCATTTGAAACTCTTTACTGGCCGATTTAACCCACTTGTCCCATTTTGCCGAAAATATTTCAGTCAATTTGTTTGGTTGAGTAGTAGTACTTCCGTTTTTAAGGTGGGCTGCTTCCATTTTGGCATCTTCTCGGAGTTTTGTTTTCCACTTGTTAATAAATGTGTGAATGTCGTCCGTTCTCTTCTTTGCCTCAACGTCATTCTGTACTACAGACAAGATGTAATTTTTCGCGTCCTTTATAGTCACTTGTATATTCAGAACAAACGTTTTGTGATATAATTGTAGTGCTCTTGGATTTGCGTTAATGTAGCGATTTACGTCGGCAAGGATAGTTTCTTCATGCTCTTTAAGCATAGCGTCTGAGGCCGCTTTAATTTCATCGTAAACCGTCGTCACATCTTCCTCGGTTTCTTCTATCTTCCTTTGAGACTCATGTCTGAAGTTAATCATATCAAGCCTCATCTTAGCGTGTAACCGGTTATAATGAAGACACAATTGATTATATGCAATTGCTTTCATGCTGTCTTGGAAATTAAACAAAAATGTTTCTTTCTTCACAGCTTCCCAGACGTTTTCTATTCTCTCTGTAAAGTGAGACAATTTCATGAATTGTGGTTGTAAATGACCTTTTGACACATCCTTTAATATCATATCCCTAAGGTTGGTGATAGTTTCACCATACAGAAAATTTGGAGGAGACATTGGATTATTCCACAAGCACGGTATGTATTGCGTGTTGTCGTCGAAATGAAGATCAAAAATGTCTGAAAAACAACTGTAAACATCTAGCATTCCCTCTTCTTTTGCTGCTATTAGTGTAGCTTCGTCCAGCTCTGCAATTATCTGATTCATATTTGTCTTATTCCTTGCAACTGCAGTTACATCAGTTACCCGTTGTTGAGCTATTCTACACTGTGACTTCAGGTTTACTTTCTTCATCCTCATGTGTGCATGAGCAGCTATTTGTAAAAGACCTCTCATTTCAGGCCCAACATTTTCCCCTTGTATATTCAGGATTGTCACATCTGCAATACAGAGGGCGAAGGTTACAAGTTGATTATCAAATAAGTGTTCTTCCTTCCGTGTCCTATCAATCGAGCGAAGTCCCTCAGAATCTATTAAAAATAAGTATCGAAATTTAAGTTTTTTCGAAAAGGTGTCGTCAATTTTAAGGACTCTTAAGAAAAGTCCGCTGGTGCAACGTCCAGCACGAACAGGAAATTGAACACCAAACATGCTATTCAACAAAGTTGATTTTCCACTACTCTGAACTCCGATGACTCCCAAGACGAATACTGGTGCATCGTTAAGACTTATAATTAGCTCGTCAAGAACTTTCGTAACCCACTTAATAGGTACTCTGCCAGACTCTCCATCCATTATTTCTAATGCAAATCCATGTTTAAGTAAGTTTGCTGCTATGTCAGGAAGAAAAAAGTGTATCCCAGAAACTGTATTCTCACCACTTTCAGTAACTGATATATATTCCTGTCCTAATTCACGTAGGAAGTGCTCAAAACCCAGATTCTTCTGCAGACACAAAAGACTTTCTTCATATCGAAGTTGCTTAAGTTCTTTCCGTTTCTCATCTGCTTTCCTGTCTCTTACAGGAAGATCAGGACTCATGATCTGTCTGCTTTCATTTTTATAAGTGTGCACATCCAAACTGCTTAGTTTTTCATCAATTTCCATTAATCTTCTAATATGAATACCGATCTCACTATCAACATTTCTTTGTAACGTTTCTTGTAATAACGCCATAAAATAAGCAAGGATTTCTCTTTTGTCGTAAATTTCTGATAATATTTGTTTAAATCGTACCATGTTCTGCGATAGCCCTTTTTCTCGTTGGTTCTTTCTTACATCTAACTTACGACGTGTTACATCTTCAATAAGAAACTCAAAGGACTTCTCTTTTTCACTATCTGGGGTTAGAGGTTCCTTGTCAATGCTTACCCATTCTAGCCACAATTTTTGCAAAGGAAAAATTCTTTTCTTAAATAAAATCACATTTTCTCCATCCTCAAGTTTAAATACCTCAGACACAAAGTCTTCAGCTTTCTTGTACGTTTTGTTAGCCTGGTCAACATCAATACCAAAGTCTTTACAAAGGGAAGTATTTTGCATGAGGCTGCGAAGGTCTGATTGAGAGCATTGATTGTAAACTTCAGAAATATCCTTGGAAATGTAATTACCAAGCACATCTAATTGAAGGACTCGAACAAAGTACCAATTTCCTTTCTTTTTAGGGCGACTAGCTTCACGGTTTAATGACATATCATCCTGCTCTCTGACGCAGACAAATATAATTCTTTTAGCCATTTTTGTAAGTTCATCAAAAAAGGACTTATTAGATGCACGGCTATTTTTTCCTACGAAGGCAATGGTCAGGTTTGCTGCTCGACAAGCAAAGTAAGTTTCATGTAGGTGCTTTTTGCAATCACCTCTGAGATTGTAAAAGGCCATAACGTCTTTAAAAATTTGCTTTCTATTTTTATTGTTAGGAAGATACCACATAGCTTCTACTCGACCTTGTGCATACAAAGGCATAGAAGAATCATAGTCCCTGCTTAAAAATGGAAAATGCGGATCATTTCCTTGACATCTAGTAAGAAGAGTATTTAGAAAAGCAGATTTGGACATCCTAATGTCACCAATACGTAAAAATGAAACAGTAAAAATGGGAATAAAAGCAATATGTTGATCTAATGAACAATTGTCTATGCTACTCCACTTTTTCACGATACCGCGAAGTGCCCAAAGGATAAACTGAGAATTTTTTCCTTCAACTCCTGGTAAAATGACTGGAACTGCAATTTGGCATGAAGACATTTTTCGTATTATATCCTGACGTAAGAAGTTATCTGAATATAGTAATACAGCGTATATAAAGTCTCGCATACTAAATGTTTCATGCGATGAAGGATCACATAAACACGCCCGGTAATCGAGCGAAGTTAGCTTTTGCCAAAATATGTAAGGAAGTGTCATAGATGCCTGAGATGATGGATCTCTGATCTCCAAAAAGTCTTCTAGTGAAAGTGTATCAATAGCATTTATACCGATCCTTTTAAGAAACACGTCAAAGCTTTCTTCAACTTTTCTAGTCGCGGCAGTTTCCTTGTCAGAATCAGAGTCAGAATCACTTGGATAATTCTTTTCATCTCTGTCCATAACTATACATGAAGAAAAGAAGGAATAGGATCTTTCTTTATATCGGACACTTAAACGAAAATTGTAGAATTTGGCGGTTGTTACACATGGAAGAGGCGGTTGCTACACATGGAAGATAAAGTGATTTGAAGGAAACAGGTAAGATTAGGAAAGCTTGTGTTTCTCGATTCAATTTAAGACAAAATATTTAGCTGTAATCTTGGTTCATCATCGATATAATCAATCTGTGAGAATTTTTAAACATTATCAATCTCATTTTCTCTACTGAGAAAATATGTGTGTCATACTTTTGCTTAAAATCACTTATGGACAACCAAGTCAAGTCTGATGATAAACATGACTGGCAATGTTATTTTGTGAGATAGCTCTAAACTCACCATAACAGGTATACTCTAATGTTGGTACTCGCAGTTGCAATTACAAATGTGCATTGACAGGCACTAAAACTTTTACACTAAGCTGTTACGATACAGTTATAGAAACCTTAAAATATATTTATAGAACTATTAGAGCAAAGATTGCTTGAATGTGATTAGATAAACGTGTTGGACAAAACAGAGATGATGCGGCTGCCATAAAAGCAAGTTAAGCTCTCTGTATAAATGCGCACTCACCGTGGGTTGATGCTTCCCAGGACTCTTCATTTGCTTTCAATTTGTCTACAAGGTGTTGATATACCGTTTCATACCGTAACAATGCGTCTATAAATGTTGGGTAAGCCTTTTCACCTTTGGTTTTCAGAACACCTATGAATTCTACAACCTTTCCTGCTCGTGTCTTTAAGGACTGTAATTTCTGATAATCGCTCTCTGTCATTATTTCCTTTTCCATCAAAAAAGGCATCACGTCTTCGATATTCAAATTGTTTTGAAATTCGGTGAGAGTCCGAGTCAACGATTTTTTGTGTTTATCATCCATGACGGTTTCTTATTCGCCCCCTATTAAAGTGAAGTATACGATAGTATAGAATTAGTGAAGTTTATGTTGGCCTACATACTTATTAATTTTTCGTGAGGGAAAAAGAAGATACGATGTAATAATTTGTCCAATTACAGGCCTATTAAACCGAACTATTTTCACTGAAGGGAATTTGTGGCATACGTTTATGTCAGATAACCAGTTAGCTTGTTTCTCAAGAAGGGAAGTGAAACTCTGTGCTGTTCCTTGCGGAACATAAGGTAAATAAAAATTAAGAAATAGAAGAATTCCCGAGGAGCAAAGCTCGATGCAAGCTATTTCAATGGCCTTGTCAATTCTGCTCATAAATATGATACGTATATGTTTGGCCAAATGTTTAATGAAGGCTTGTTGATATTGAAAAAACTCTGATATACAGAAACCGCAAAAATCTAGATGAGTGGCCTCTCTTGAAGTTTAATTATCCTCCACTTAATGTACTGTACCATTGTAAACCTTTACGATGGATAGTGTCCCAACCACCAGAGTGAGTGTATGGCGAAAGTTACAGTTTTTTCGTAGTCAACGTGTAATTGACAAATGGACTCTGATAAAGTCCTTCGGGAAACCAAACAAAACTGACAGTTCCGTATAACACCGGAAAACTCACTTCAAATTTGTTTGCTTTTGACGAGACATGTTAGACCAGAGTAGTAATTAAAGGGATTTGACAGGGACTAAATTCAGTGATTGACTTTACTGGGCGGATGCAGGATTTAAAGAAAAATAAGGGAGGGAGGAGTCTACTGAGTGCCGAAGACAGGAGTGACCCGCGAGGCAGCGATAGGGGAGGGTTCAGGAGGGAACCTCCCGATATGGAGACGTTTTGAAAATTTAACATGAAATTGTGCGATATGGTTACTCTTACAGCGTAAATCACAGAGATTAGAATGGGTGTAATTATGTCCCGTTCAAAAACGGAATCAGCAACTTTTCAGTCATAGCCACAGTGACGCCGCCAGATTTGATGATGGGGGCACCTCAGAAAATTATATCGTAATCCCACCGCAGGTAAGCCAGGAAGTCGCTGTAAGCTTGTATATTCGTTCTACGATAATTTGCAACCAGCGTTGATACTTCCACTATGAAAATGATGTCATCCCTGCACATTGATTTTGACATAGCATTGTGCTTCTTAATGATATTATCACAGCTGTAGTGAATATTTAACAACTTCGTTCGCCCTACCCTACATATAGTGTAGTTTCATGCTAGATCTACGTGGAAAGTTATTTGAAGGTCCCAACAGTATCAAATTTCAAGGAAAAACAGGACGTTCCATTGCAAATAAAAACAAAAGGAATCTGTGGCAATGTGCCCACTTTACATTGCATTCTGTGAGAAGAGTGCTGGAAGTGTTTCCTGAAGAAAGAAACCAATTTTTAAAATGGGATATCTTGAGTTAGGAATGAAGCATTGCTACAGGGTTTCACAGGATATGAGCTGGAATTCTTTTCTTTTTCCCATGAGACCCCTGTGAAATGCCACGGAATATGTCTTTAATAGCTGTTCGCCAGTATTGGATATTTCTTGATTCTGGTCGCCACTAAGCCATGTTTCCCATCACTCTTCCGACTGTCGGTACACTAATGACATTAGATCTCTAGCAAAATATGAAAATACATGCCGCTAAATAACATTAGCCGTATAATGTCTTCACGACAAAACTACCAGAACTAACATTTGACATTGACCAGAATGAAATATGAGGTAGTAATTACGACTTTAGAATTCCGCAATGTTCAGGGTGTGTCGTTTAGTAAACATGCTAAATTGATAGGCCTAAGAGGTAGGGGAATGGGGAGCTATCCCCTGTTGAAAAAACCGGGTATACTGCCGCTCCCACTATTCAAGGACGAAAACCCGATGTTGGCTCCTTCTGTAAAGACGTCAAAAGCTATTAGAAATTTTCCTAAAAATCTGCGCACTATGTCACACCAAATTGCATCTGAGAACCCTCCAATAATAAAATATTTTCCAAAGTGGGGGGTTGGGGTTGGAAAGTGGGAAGAAGACGACCACTCTCCTCAGACCTCCCCCCCAGGACGGCGCTTCGAAACAACCTACATCCCGCAGCTGAGCCCACCTCTACTGATATATCGAACCTTTTTTATTCTCGGCCGACTTCCGTAGAATACCTGATCATATCATACTGTTTCAAGTGTCGTTGCAGCATTGTGATGCTTGGTGTATAACAAGTACTGTTTACATGTTTTTCTTCCTACGTTCTTTCTTCCATTTCGATGAAGTGAACCGCCTATGATAACGGTTGCGTTTGTCTCCCTATCAGCATTAATGTAAATTAGTTTTTGCTCAACTTGCTAGTTACTTGTTTTTGAGTGTTCCAAATGTCATATTTTAATGCGTCCGATAATGTGGAGTGTTGTTCTAGTCAAGTGATTTGAGTGCATAGGAACGTACTCAGTGGCCAAGCTCTTGCTTCTGTCTGATCAACAAACAGCCGCATTGCCAGACTATTACATGTGGGGAGTGGGGGTAAGATTTCGAGTACGGGGGGGGGGGCTGTAAGGTTAGTTCTTTTAGGCTTTTGCAAGGTCATATCTATTAAAATTTGATGCAACTTCCCAGTAGTAGATCAGGTAAGTCATTGTTCTCACAAGGCTCGTCGTAAGCAATTCCGCTATAAATTACTCAGTTTTAAGTTCTATCATGTTCTTTATCATGTCTAATACATACTAAAACCCATTCGTGGAGTGGGAGTGGGTTACTTAGTAACCTCAATAAAAGAAAGTAGGTGTAGTGGGATATTCGACTAGTTAAGGATGTCATTGAATCTTAAGTAGGGCCAGATTAGAGGGGCCTATAGGAGCCTCTACCCCACCCTTGCCGCGAAAATGAAACGGGGAAAAAGATTAAGGTAACAAAATGAAAAGGAAAGGAGAAAGAAAGAAAGGAAATAAAAGCAATAAAAAAATCTTCAAAATGTATGTAAAATTCATCTTTCTGTTCGGGTCGGATGGAACTTCTGGCTGAATCATCATTGGAATAGAGCTTTAGTATGCGTCGTTTTTGCCATTGTAAAATGCCATTGACAAAAACGACACACACTAAACACTATCTCATCATCCTTTGTAAATGACGACGAGAGGGTAAGCTGCAATATGCGAAAACAGGTAAATTTCTGAGCGGTGGTGCTAATCTAAAGATCTGTGATCGTGCAGGAACGTAATGATATGCGGGGTGGGGAAGTGGGCACGGCCTTGTACATTGAACTGTAGTAACAAATCCATGTTGTAGAGTGACACTTTATGCAATCTAGAGGGATGGGGATGACAAGTGTTCGCCATGCAGTTGCTTTAAGACGATGAAAGACGCCAGAAGGACAAGGGAGCGTGGTATCGTGCGGACTATGCCCCTGTCCCAATTTAGAAAATCTCTTGCCAAATATATACTCACGACAAACACTGATGGAAGCGTATCAGAGACAGATACAAGGGGAAGCGTAACTAGAGTGAGTGCCCCTATTGGCACCTGAGCATTAAATAAAATAGAAAATGAAGCAAAAATAGAAAAAAAAAAAAGAAATTTGTAGTGCATGAACATTCTTGAGGGAATAGGAAATGGTACGGAATTTGGATCTAGTCCTCCTTCTGTGAACCGAAATTATGCGTATCGATGGTGGAGCATAGGTCAATGGATAACATACGTGCAGTACCTTTGATACCGCCGGTACGCAAGTAAAGGCTTCGGTAGACTGCGCCCAGCATATCTTTCTAGAAATTAACTGAGCACGTGTACGTAAACTATAGTGAACTGTGCACCGGATACACGTCATGCAGAGCAGTAAAACTCTGAACTCGTCTTTAAACATCATGACATTCCGGCTCGTAGCCATGGGAGAGGGGGGGGGGGGAGGGCATTACTGTGCCTCCATTTGGAAAATCGATCGCAAATAAAATTGCCTACCATGGCTATCAGCAATAGAGCCGGGTGTGGGGTTCATGCGCCAAGCTATTAACAGAATTTATGATCCCCAAAGTTACATAAGTTATTTTAAGAGCGAACGATGGACATATTTTAATTGTTTTCTGTCTCAAACCTTTCGCTGGGAAAATTGCGCCCTCGTCAACATGTTCTTTTATATTTTTCATTATTTCAGGCATATTGGCTTTATTCAACGCTAAGTGTCTCACAGTTATTGTTTTTCCGTGCAGATGTGATTATGGAGGGACACAAATTGCCATAGGCGTGGGGAGCTTTTCGAGACTGTGGAGGGGGGGGGGGGAAGGCTGAGCCTTGTTTCGGATCGTTGTCCTGGGGAGGGGTTTAAGGGGCCCCTCCCCTTTGGAAAAGTTTTGGGTATTTGTGGGTCCTCAGATGCAATTTGGTGCAACATTTTGGACAAACTTTAAGGAAAATTACTGCAAATTTTTGACATTTCTTACAGAAGAGACAAATAAGGGGTTTTTGCCCTTGGTTTTTTCGGGCAGAAGCATACTTCAACCCCCACATTTTTGACTGGGGCTAAAGCCCCCAGCCCCCGCTTTCTACGCCTATGCAGATTGCAGTGGTAAATGCGAAGGAGATTTATTCGCTCTTCTCTTCCTTTAAGAAGATTAGCAATTCAAATGATCATATTATCTCACATAGTTTGTTTGAAAACTGAGAATATTTTAGTGCTGACCCTAAATGCAAGTTTTACCATGATCAATGATTTCTAGCGCATAATTTTGGCCCCCTTCTCACAAAAAATTATTAGGACACTAATACATAACACATCTGAACTAATCTGGCCCCCAAACTCCAATCAAGTTGAGAGGCAGGCCTGTAACGTCCAATTCCGGACTCGGGACTCAATTCCGGACAGGTTTGTTTTTTATTGTACTTGATACTGGCATGGAATGGGAGGTCCCGGAATGAGGATTGTCCGGGGATGGGCTGCACCTGGACTCGGACTCGAAGCCGAGTCAACAAAAATAAAAGTTAAGTATATGCCACCCAGGGCTACATTGTTATTGATGCAAAATTCACTAGATGAATGGTCACATGCAGTCCAACTTAATAAGCCTGTTGGGTAATTCAGTACTTGCGGTGGGGTCACAAGGTCACCTGTACCGTGATAACTTTGTCGCATTTGAAAGCATTTTCCCAAACTCGTCTATTACAGGGTGAGGTAGGGTATGAGATATACTTCTAGAGGATGCCCTTTTTATTTAAGTGTAATTGCAAAATAGTACAAAAAGCATTTGTACGAAATGCTGCTTTGTCATATAGCCAGACTCGAAATTTGCCCGGAATGGTGACCGCGGAAATCGAAATTAGGTCGAGTTAGTTGGACTCGAACACAGCCCTGTTAAAAGGACGGACATCAAGAGGTTTTATGTCGCCATTTAATACTTTGCGTAACAATCATTGTAAGGCGATAAAAATGATTTGAAGCTATACTATAGCTAAACAAACTTATTCAAACATATTTTCGCTCCATAGTGACTGTGCATACACTTAATACATTTGCAAGGAATAAACTTTTTAATTAGTGCTCATTAATTCTCTAGCTAATTCTCCCCTTTGATTATACCTACTTCTTTCTATCTCATAATTTTGCAAGCTGTTTGCGTAGATTTCGTTTAAAGTTTATAAATATTCGATAACTGTAAAGAGCATGGTGCATGTACCCTGTTTGTCATATGGAGGTCAGCTGGAAAGCTCCATACAAGTATTCCCATATTATAACATATAATAACTTAACTTCCGGAAAAGTTTCCTCCTGGATCCCACCATAACGTTTTCTCTTGGAACACGCAAGGGCCCTGTGATGACCCATGGACCCCATAGCTGTTCCCACAGCACTCTATTATTCAAGTTCAATTGCGCTTGAGGAACTGAAGTAGCGTTAATATCCACTTCTTCTGCTCACTTGTGAAAGATGTACTACTCGTCTGTATGGCAAGAGAAAGAGGAAATTGCCACAGAAGCAGGGGAAAACTATAGCACCCTTGGCGCAAATGTGGCTATTTCGCTATGGCTTTTTAGACCTATATGTGTATATACCATTGCTTTTCTGTAAGTACAAAGTGTCAAATATCCACTGATATAAGAGAATTGCATCATTAAATATATCTGTTGAAACGATCTTCCTTCAGCACCTGAAACAGTAACTTACATCGTGTATCCACCGAAAAACTAAAATCCCAACGGACATTGTACCTCTGGACCCAACAAAAGGCACAAGAGGGGACCCCGGGGCCACCCGTCATAGATTTCGCGCTCGCCGTGCCCTCTACACGTGCACATTTTGGTCCCCACTTAAAAAGATGTTCCACCACCACTGCCCTAACCAACCATACAGATGCGCCCCCTATAGGGGTTCAATGTGACTTCATAATGGGCCATGTTTTACCTGTACCTTCATATTGGACGTCAAACTTAGTGCATGTACAAGAACTACACTGTGTGCACACATTATCGGTCAAAGCAAAACGTTTTGCTGAATCTTTTCAAAGAACATTTTCTCCTTCAAGTTGCGTTCACACCGAAACCGAAATCTGATGCGTTTTGCGGGAGGGAGTCGCAAGCAAATTCACAAAGCGCAGCAGATTTCGGTTTTGGTGTGAACGCACCTTAAAACTGTGAGGGATCGACTGTGCGTACGCCTACGTGTAAAGGATACATGCGGTGGGTTTAAATGTTATTTAACAATCACACATAAGAAATATTTTAATATATTTAGTCACTCAAAGGATATGAAGTGAGCACTGCGCAATCCAATATGTGGACATACGAGTTCAATTCTTCTGAAGAAATCCAGAAAGCCGTCTAGCTCTACGCTGTATATCTGTTCAAAATCAATAATAAAACTGCGGGGCCTCCATTTTCCTTGAGATTGTGTATCAAACTTTCGACATTATCAGGGCAAATTCTTTGAAAATCTTTGCAAAATTCTTTTGTAGAAGGGTACATGTTGCGCCGGATAAATTTCACGTCCAGTATGGCTAACTCTGTTGTTGTCGCATGTATTTGTGACCGTCAGTGAAGAAGCTCTGTTGAATAATCCGAGACACGCAACTGGGTATTGCATGGGGACGCAGAGTTGGTAACGGTTTCCAATCGAAAAGAAAACTTTAGTGAGAAGATTTAACCATAAGGTTTCTACAGAAGGTGGAGTGAACCTCCTTAGGGATGATCGACGTATTCTAAAATTTTTACTATCCCACATCTTTCACAAACTACCTAAATTTTCTCGCTTCACCTTCAGTTCAATTTTTTTAATTTTCTTCTTTGCTTCGTACAACACTAAATATATTCAGTTCATTTTCTTCTGCATAGGCGTGACAAGAGCAAAGTTCGTAACTTGTAAAGATGGGGGAATTCTTACCGCCTTCCACTTGTTTTGAAAAATAAATATGTATGTATGAAGGAAACTGGTGTTCTCTAGTCGATACAAAGCATTGTAAATCAAACTTATCATCATTAAAATAAATTAAATTGTCTCAAGGAATTGCCTGAATCCAACTTTTAACGTAAATGGAAAATTTGAGATTGCTCTCTTCGCAAGCATTTGTCGCCTTTGGTATACAGCACCCCACTGACCTTGTAAAGAAAATAAACATAACGAGCAAGCCATTTTCAGAAAACTAAATGTTTTTGTTCCTCTTTATACAAACACTCAGTTTTGAAAAAAAAAACCCGGATTCGTCCCATGACCTCATACCGTACCTTATAATAACATTTAATCAGTCACTGACATCAATTTACATAAAAAATAATTGATGGAAAAATCATGTAAGCAGAGGAAATGTAGTTATTGAGGGAAATTCAGCGGCCTTCGCCCGGTCCTCCACCTAGGCTCCGTCCGTAGACCCCGTGAGCCGCACAGATAATTGGATAACAGACCCTTTTCCAAATAGGAATTACAAAGGATTGTGGGATATAGTTTTGGTGTGCGTCGTTTTTGTCCACAGTAAAATGCCATTGACAAAAACGACCCATACCAAAACTCTATCCCATAATCCTTTGTAATTGCTAATTGGAAAAGGGTCTATGTTGGATAGATGAATGGATTGGAAGCCTGTGGGGAGCACAATTTTTTGTATTTAGGGTGTACAGGAAGAAGAAAAAGATTGTATGCTCTCAACAACTTCAAGTAAAAACATGGTACCACGAAGCACGGTTAGAATTCCTCCTGTCTGTTGATTGCTGAGTAAAACTTTTCACATGATGTAAGCTTGATATCACTTAGGTTAAATAAATGATCTTGATGTTTTCTCTCCAACCATAGATTGGCCACGAACTTAAGTACGCAATTCTATCCTTGCACAGTACTTATTCGCAGCAAAACTTCAATAAACTGCAAACAGTACTGCCTGACACGAATATTATCAATACTAGATAATTATTACTAAAGTACACTGTACAATGTCAATAGTGATGTTTAAGGATCAAAAGTTAAAAGCGATTTTAGGTTTAGACTTTGCACTGAAATGACAGACAGTTGACGACTGAAGTGGATTTCACGTAAATCAGTGCTGTGCCAGAATTTACCAAAGTAATGCAATATAGTCATACAAGTGTTGAATTTATGATTGAAAAAATTACTATTCAAATATTGAGAAACATTCTTCAATTTTGCCATCTCACATAGAACAGTTCTATACAACTCCTTTCTGTACTACCGTACTACCGGCACGGATCTGCAAAAATACTATATATATATAATATATAATATATAATATATTATATATATATATATATATATATATATATATATATATATATATATATATATATATATATATATATATATATATATATATATATATATATATATAGTCGGCCTTGCTGGCTATACGAAACAGATCTGTAGTGTAGTAATATGTTGTTACGAACTATCCAGGTTGGTCTTTCTATATGTATATATATACATATAGTAAAACAGAAAATTCTATTTATACTCCGAGGTAACAATAAAATGAAGAAAGGAATGCAATAAAGAGCATAACTGGTTGATTTTACGAGTACAAAAGATACAAAATGTTTTTCGAAATATATGTATATATATTAAAACATGTTGCGATAGTTCTGTAAAATAACTTTTTACAACATCCTTAACTAAAAGGATCAACTCAAGCATATTGCATTGCAACAAGCACTTACGTTGCTTTTATCACATAGCCTACATTAAGATATCCACCATATATGTTGGACACTCCTGCAACGATCTCCACTCTTCTAGGTCTTCGGAGCAGAATGAAAACTTGTAATTTGTTTATGGCTTCTGACAATGCCGGTGTATGCTCCGAGGATCCTTTAGCAGTACTATCGTTGAGGAACGTACCCTACAACAAACGTATGCATTATTTTGCCTATCGTCCGAAGTCCCAAAGCCTTGCAGCTATGGCAGTAGCTATTAAAATTATTGAGTAATCCGTCAGGCTTTTTGCTTATGCTAATCACAGCTAGCGATATTTTCTGCTCTGTCTTAATTACGAATGGAATATGAGATTACCTTTAATCTGCATACGCTGTTTAAAATCGTCTTTCTTGATATACCGAGGTAAGTTACTATAGGCTGTTCAGAGACTTCTACCGTTATCATTTGTGCTGCTATGGCTGTGCACTGAAAGCTTGTGATGGCTATCACGGTTTACAAAATTTTCGTTCCTTGAAAACTGGTCATGCGCATGCGCAGTACTTATGACCCTGATATAAGGTCTTTCATTAATAATGCAGCTGAATGACAATTAATCCACTAACCATCAAATGAATAAAATACATTTTCTGGAGGGGGCAGGAACAAAAAGCCTCCTTCGAAAGAAAAAAATGAGAGAGGGGGAGAGAGCGAATTAAAGCCCTCTTCTTCGTCGCTTACTTTGCTAACTGCCTCTAATTTGAGCGTAACCTTGAGTCTGAACCTTGAGATAATTTCATGGAACAACAACAAGTGGAGATCTTATTACAGCCTTGTAGGCTACACAGGTTAAAGAATGTCATTAGCAAACCTGTAGTGACAATTATGGCAAGCGAAATGTCCAATAATTAGAAAAACCAAGTTTATCGGTCGAAAAACCAAGTTTATCGGTCGAAAAACCAGGTTTATCGATCGAAAAACCAAGTTTATCTCCAAATCTTGGTATATCGGTTGAAAAACCTAGATTTTCAAAATAACTTGGCTTATCGGTCGAAAAACTTAGATTTTCAGTCGAAAATCCAAGTTTTTCGATTTATCTGGTATATCGAAAGATAAACTTGGTTTTTCTTAACGGAATGTCCAATAATTAGAAAATCCAAGTTTATCGATCGAAAAACCAAGTTTATCGGTCGAAAAACCAAGTTTATCGGTCGAAAAACCAAGTTTATCGGTCGAAAAACCAAGATTATTGGTCGAAAAACCAAGTTTATCGGTCGAAAAACCAAGATTATCGGTCGAAAAACCAAGTTTATCGGTCGAAAAACCAAGATTATCGGTCGAAAAACCAAGCTTTCAACGCCAAACGTCCAATAACTAGAAAAACCAAGTTTATCGGTAGAAAAACCAAGTTTTTCGGTCGAAAAAACAAGTTTATCGATTATTTCGAAAAACTTGGTTTTTCGATTGCCATGGTGATTTGCCGGTACTACTTTCCGCGACCACGACATGCTAGATGGCGGCTAAATTGATGGGCCTATATGTATTATGTAACAACATTTACAACAAATCAATGTTGGTCAATGCTTTTGTTTTTGTTACAACATTTGTCAGACAAAGCAACAAAAAGTCTTCATAGATATTTGTTATAGTCACCTGTCAACAAGTTTTTGGGAACACCCCCTTTTGACTTGGACACATCCATTATTACCATGAGATGGATTATTCAATTATTTCAAGGGACTTGGGATTTGGGTCGCTCGTAGTTAACTTAGATCCTGGTAGTGGTACAGCTAGCTAGCACCAGCGCGGGCCCGTACAGTACTACTGTACTACTAGCACTACTAGCCCAGTTGGACGCATACTGTCTTGTCAAAGGTCATTTGAGGTCACGAGAGGTTTAACTGTGAAAACCTTGCAAATGGCTTGTAATCATGACAAACTAAACCCCATAGCAATAATAGATGTGTCCAAGTCAAAAGGGGTGTATCCAAAAACTTGTGGACAGGTGACTAAAACAAGTATCTATGAAGACTTTTTGCTGCTTTGTCTGACAAATGTTGTAACAAAAAAAAAAAAAACTGACAAACATTGATTTATTGTAAACGATCGTATTTGGAAATTTATTAAAATCTGCACTAATTACAGAAAAATTACATGTTTACTTAAACTTGAGTCCCTTGAAATAATTGAATAATCCACCTCATGGTAATAATGGATGTGTCCAAGTCAAAAGGGGGTGTTCCCAAAAACTTGTTGACAGGTGACTATAACAAATATCTATGAAGACTTTTTGTTGCTTTGTCTGACAAATGTTGTAACAAAAACAAAAGCATTGACCAACATTGATTTGTTGTAAATGTTGTTACATAATACATATAGGCCCATCAATTTAGCCGCCATCTAGCATGTCGTGGTCGCGGAAAGTAGTACCGGCAAATCACCATGGCAATCGAAAAACCAAGTTTTTCGAAATAATCGATAAACTTGGTTTTTCGACTGAAAAACTTGGTTTTTCTACCGATAAACTTGGTTTTTCTAGTTATTGGACGTTTGGCGTTGAAAGCTTGGTTTTTCGACCGATAATCTTGGTTTTTCGACCGATAAACTTGGTTTTTCGACCGATAAACTTGGTTTTTCGACCGATAATCTTGGATTTTCGACCGATAAACTTGGTTTTTCGACCGATAAACTTGGTTTTTCGACCGATAAACTTAGTTTTTCGATCGATAAACTTGGTTTTTCCACCGATAATCTTGGTTTTTCGATACAGTTTGTCCAGTAATTCGAAAAACCAAGTTTTTCGACCGAAATAACAAGTTGTTTGTCCAATAATTAGAAAAACCAAGTTTATCGGTCGAAAAACTAAGTTTATCGGTCGAAAAACTAAGTTTATCGATTGAAAAACCAGGTTTATCGATCGAAAAACCAAGTTTATCGGTCGAAAAACCAAGTTTATCGGTCGAAAAACCATGTTTTTCGGTCGATAAACCAAGTTTATTGGTCGAAAAACCATGTTTTTCGGTCGAAAAACCAAGTTTATCGGTCGAAAAACCAAGATTTTCGGTCGAAAGACCGAGTTTATCTGCGAAAAACATGGTTTTTGATAGATAAACTTGGTTTTTCGACCGATAAACTTGGTTTTTCGACCGATAAACTTGGTTTTTCGACCGATAAACCTGGTTTTTCAACCGATAAACTTGGTTTTTCGACCGATAAACCTGGTTTTTCAACCGATAAACTTGGTTTTTTGACCGATAAACTTGGTTTTTCTAATTATTGGACATTTCGCTTGCCATAGACAATTCGTCTTAGTGGCTTTCCTACAATCTGGGGCGTCTGGGATGCCAAATATTCTCTAATACTGGCGATCCACTAGACACATTCCAGATAGTTGTGTTGTAGAGTACGGTGTCCTACAATCTGGGACATGGAGAATGCCAAACTTACTAACTTCAGTCCCAACCTCGGTCGGACTGTGGTCGGCTTTGGTTTTGTACATCCTCTTCTTTAAGAATCACCCCTATGACCAGGGGCGTCGCCAGAGCATTCTCTGAATGAGAGGGGGTGCCAAGTTTTGCCGACTAAAAGGAAGAAAATGCAGACAAAAATGGCGCGCTTAGCGCAAAGCAAGCGTATGCGGAGTCCATGGGCCTGTGTTATGGACCACGGTCGGGCCCAGAGGCAATTTACAGATGGGAGCCAGGGGGCAAAGCCCAGGAAAGATTGCACCATTTTCAAAATTATGGACATAACAATGAAGCATTTTATCTACTTTCAAGCGTTTAATAAATAGACCACTCGTATCACGATTTGGGTACTTTTTTATGATTTCTTGATTCGGACTAACAGTTGGTCGAGTTGTTGATGCAGGGAATTGTGATTGGAGAGAATGGATGATTGTAGGGATCGCATCTGGCTTTGGAGCAGTATCATCACTCCAGTTGTCATACAGGAAGTGGGCCTGACTATGCCAAGAAGCATGAGGGATGCGCGCCAAGCGCGCCTAAAAATATTTCATTTTCAAGACAGTTTAGAAGTACAGGGTCTAATAAGTGGATAGCATGCCTTGTACAAACAATTAGCATATGTTTTGAAGCACCAGATTTATTTTGGGAAAGTGGGGGAGGGGAATATGCAGGGGAAATGTCGCCGTACGCCATAACTGTCCTCAGATCACTTTGATATTAAGTGGAAATCAAATTAGCAGTGGCGAATCCAGGAATTTTCATTGGAATGCTGTACATGCAGGCCCATGTCGACATCGGCCTTACTAAGGTAAGAGACTCACATCAGAAAACACACATTTTTCTTTTAAGTTTTGAATCTCCCCAAGTGCGATGTGAGCATGGAGAAAATTTGGCATCCAGAACGCTTTTAGTTCATATTCAGAGAAAAATGGTTTGGCTGTCGGGGGGCTGGTCCAAATTGATTGTAACATACTTTGTACTGGGACCCTCCACTCTGATGATGGTCAAAATAACCGCCGTCGCCGCTTACCGTACTGTGCGAACAACTCTATATACGGTTGGAGTTTAAATTTCCTTCTTTACAGAAAACCGCGTAAACTATCTACGCTAAATCTTACTTTTACTTTGTTACTTTGTAGAAGGAGCTCTGTACTACTTTGCCATATGGAATGGAACTATTAAGAAATGGAACAGCAAATCCAAAAAGGGGCTGAAATTTTTAAGGTGGTATAGAAGAATCAGCCCTCCTTGAGAGCAAAACCAGATAAATCGTCCGTCGGGTACAACATACTTTATCTCATTCACTAAAGCTACTCGACAAAATTGAAAATTTCTCCCCTGACGGGAATTCGAAATAACCCTCTGTTCAGTAGAGCCGACAGGATTTGATGACGGAGGAGAGGGCACCAAAGAAGATGATGTCATAATACCTTTACAGATAAGCTCAGAAAGTTGGTGTTAAGTATGCATATTCTTATCTACGATACTTTGCACCCGGGGTTGGACCCTTCCTCTGTCACCTAAGTGCCATATTGGGGGAAGGGTCTAAGGGTAATGGTCCCCCTTCCCTTTGGAAACATGTAGTTCGTTTAAGGTGGCTCAGTTGCAAAATGATGCTACATTTGGCAAAGTTTTGAACTGATTATATTTTGAAAAACTCCCCTCGAGAATTTCCGTTTAGGTAATATGGCTTAGTTGTAAAATGGTGCTATCTTTGGGAAAACTTTGAACTGATTTCATGTTAAGAATTGCCACTACTTAGTGGTAGGGCACACCACCAGTTGTGGTCAGCGGCGTAGCTACGGGGAGGGGGGCCTGGGGGGCCTAGGACCTCAGATATTCGTCAGGCCCCCCCCTAGATTTTTTTGTGTCCTAATAAAATGTGTAAGAATTAAGAAAAAAATAAATGTTTGAACGGAAATAAACTTTAAAGTATTTCCTTCAAAAAATAAATAAATAAAATGTGTAAGAATTAAGAAAAAGTAAATGTGTGAAAAACACATTTTGCGCACGTATGAAATCAACTTGTAACTTTAAAGACAGATTTGCGTCACCCCAAGTATGACTTTTAGTTGGGGGTAAGCAAAAGTCTCAGATGGTCACTACTCTTTGATTGACATCAGAGTTACAAAATTCAAAAGATGCAGAGCAGCTCATATTACACAGCACGCACAGAGAATGTTTTGATTACACACGGGGTCTTTTATGCTCAACAGGATGTGGCCTTGAGCAGTGAACTATGTTTGTGTCTGCACAAGGAGAAGCAGTTAACACAATAATGGGCGGGGCTTACCACCAAGTAAAAGTCATACTTGGGGTGATGCAAATTCATCTTTAAAATGCCTACTTTTAGTAAATTAGGTATATAATCTGCACTGTCGTTTATTCGCATATAATTCACTTGGACGATGAAACGAACGTCCCGACGAAAAACTCGGATGTGACATTATCAGGTTTAGGCCCTTTCTACGTTTCGGATGGCTGGTTGATTTACTAAAAACATGGCAACCATACACTGAAGACCATTCTTATACGGTATCATACACAAAATATGCCGTACGGTAAGGTACTGCGTTCGAATAATTCTTCTATCCTTAACAAGTATGTTCTGTCTCTCTCCTTGCCCATGACAAGTACACTGTAGAACGATTGTTTTCGACAAGTCCTCTTTTTAGTACTTCGCACTGGCGACACGGTCCGGACGGATATGTAAAATTGTCAGCAAGGTCCGGATTTCACGTGTTTCTCATATGATCCCTACTGTTTTGAGGGTTAAATAGTTTGAAAGATTTACTGGTGGTATTATAGATCTGACCAAGTAATATACCGATGACTTGAGTTCGTGAACAAATACACCACCATTTTGCATTTAGACACCATTGAAAACCGGAAAAATTTCCAAAGGGAAGGGGACACCCTCAGACCCCTACATCAGGACAGTAATCAATGTCCTCCTTGCTAGAAAATAAATATGGTAACCCTAGGTTGGAGACAAATGGTATGATCTAGGGGATATGTAATTGAGTAGTGGACATGTAGCCTATGGATAGGGTGATGCAAGGGCGGATCCAGCCCCTAGCTGAAGGGGGGGGGGGGCAGTTTGAAAAGGGGGGTGCCAACATCATGCAGGGGCCGCATACTCTTGAATTTGACCGACTACATTTCGGAGACCAACTCCCATTGCCATAGTTATATATAGCTATACGGGCAGTTTTTACTTAACTTTTAGGACGCAGGGGCGCATTTTTCTTGTATTGAGGGGCGCTAGACTGATCATAGGGGGGCAGTTGACCCTAGTTGATCCCCTGGATCCGCCTATGGGGTGATGGACAAATGTAACAGAGATATACTAGAAGATGAATATGGGAGAATTGCAGGCAGAATAAATGAAAAGGGATGCATAATTCAGTAGGATTCTTGTATTATCTCAGTTCATATGATATCCACGGCCGAACACAGCGGGGGCGGGCAATTACCCCCAGAAACTTTCAAAGTGCACCGTTTCCAACTTTGAGAAGATACAGAGAAAACGCAGTAAAAATATAAGAAATAGCTGTGATCGTAATGATAGAACTTAAACAATTTCAAATAGGCAGATCAACATTTTCATGCCTATATCTGTACACATCACCAATCATTTACAGCTCTATTAGGATGTATTTCTAGCCTACTTTTCTAAAATTCTCGCGCTACGCGCGATTATGTATAGCTACAATGTTGCTGTTGTTGCTATAGGTAGCTTCAATTATCAATGGCTTAAAAACATTTTTAAAGCGTGCCAGTTTAGTCATAAAAACGTTTTATATGGAGTTCAATGGCTGAAGTCATGCTTCACATCATATCCACCACGCTCTCAAAAATGACTTTTGTCGCACTTAGTCACAACTACTTTTCGTTTTCCTTTTAAAGCTGAAATCCCTCAAACATTGCACCATTTGCTATACATCCTCCTGAAATTACAAATTTTCACCAAGGGGGAGGGAGACGCCCGTCCCCTTTAGTCCCCTCCCCCAGGCCACAGATCAGTAATGCCCACTTTTTGCCCCCCAGCAAAAATGTGTATGTGCGGCCTTGTGTATTACCATTTTTCATGGATTGAATTTTTTCCCATTATTTGAGAAATGGCAGACAAAAGAATTTCAAGGCTGGGTACATGCAGCTTAAAACACGTGGGAAGTGCCGTTTCCGGCCATTTGGAGGGTTTGTAAAGCCAAAAATTTTCTTGAACGCTCCGCGCCAACTGATGGTGGCGCTCCGCTTAAATAGTCTTCACAAGCCTGACCCTCGGCGGTGCCAGCCCCCCATTTGTTACCTAGGCCCCCCTAAAAGTTTCATCCTAGCTACGCCCCTGGTGGTGGTGCCATGAGAACGACACGGGGGCTCCTGGAAAACTCTTGGGTAATTACAAAATGGAGACGCTGTTATGATGCTTGTAACTGACAACCAAATGACACTTTAGGAGAGCACACCATAAGAGTAATTTCACTTATTTGAACGAAAATCCAAATGCGCAGCTCCCAACGGGGAATGACCCAGAGGTGAGTCAAAGTACAGCAAAATGGTATAGAGGATTTATAAATTGCATGTTTCATAGCGCTTATTCTCTGAAAGCTAATGTACTTCAAATTATGAACATCGCGTTATGAATGTTACCCACAGTACAAGATTACCATCGCGTCTTGATGCTAACATGAGGTTGTGCTTAACTTTTTCTAAGAATAATTCTCGCTCGAATAATTCCGTGCACTATCGTCCTAATAAAGGCTACTTGGCAAGGAGTGCTAGTGTGGCAATTGCACCTGAAGTGCGCTGAAATTTTCAAGTTTAAGTTCATGAAATTTATATGGCTCACTATTTAAAATAATTATTCTAATGCGCCTTCCAAAAGAAAGTAGAAAAACAAAGATTTGTTACAAAACCCTTTGAAGTACATTTAAAAAATACGTTTGGGATGGTATTAAAAAAAAAACAGAATTTGAATGTTGGCCTGAAATGTTGATAGTTTTGAAAGGATTTGCGCTTAAAAATGATAAAGATAGATCCATCACTTAGTCAGTCAGTCCAAAACACACCTCATCCTACCCTCCCACTAGAATATATTGCTTTAAAGCCTTTGCGTTCATTAAAATCTCTTAGTTTCGAAAATCGCTTGGGCCATGCCCCTGATGCCGGCGCCACTGCACCTGTTCCTCACAAGGCGCCATCCCTTATCCCAACCGTACATTGCATAAGATTGCACTCAGAAACACAAATTTGTCACTGCGATTCAGCGTATACTAGCAAGCACGGGAGTCAGCGGGATTGTAGCAAGTCATAACTAGAGTTGCTATCTCCCACAATTCAGTTGATTCATGTAAACCTTTACTAAGGATTCAATATCTTGACTCGAGCTCGAATGGGGTGTCCAAACAATTCTTGACACCAGTATGGTAGAAAGGGGTGCCTAAAATTCCTCCCTAATACCATGCTCAGATGCCACACTATTCACTTTGCCTTCACTGTTTCTCTCCTTTTTCCTCCCACCTTTCCCATCTTTCCTTCATTTTGCCGACTAAAATTTTGTCGTCTCAGCATGACACGGTATCACACTGTCATGAACAACTGTTGGTATGTCTGAGAAGCTTGTAAGTTGCAGTGCAGTTCTGTGAATAAATATGCTTATGTTTCATGTGTTTTGAAGGAGTTTCTCAAATATTACGAATTATCAAATTATCACCTGAGTTGTCTACATCCTACATACATTCCAATTTTCTCTCCATGAGCGCCTTCTTAAACACACACACGTCCGCTTTTTCTTCGTTTTTCCTTCTTTTTCACTTTCCCCTCTCTCCCCTTCTATCTTTTCTCTTCTTTTCCCTTCTTAATCTTTCCTCTTTTCCTTTGTCCTTCCCTCTTTTTCCTCCCCCGTTTCCTTTATTTTTCCAACTGGTGCAGAATTTGCAGACTGGATCCATGAATGGAGAGTGCATACACCTGTAGAGACGGCCCTGCCTATGACGGATTCCTGAACCAGCCATCATATAAAGATTATGGCCGATCCATTAGCTGTAAGGAACATGCAAAATGTGTCTCAGTTGTGTACTAAATGACACGGACAACGAGATTAATTTAAAGAGTACCTTCTTCTCCATTGGCGGAAACAATTTACTGTGTCTGCGTCAATGCTTCTTACCGTCTTTGAACCCTAATGCCGCCTTAAACCCCCACTGTGGGTTTCCTTATGCAATAAATAGATTAATGCATCCGAAATAACTCTTCTACTGTGAGGAGTGTAGTAGCTTATTTATGTAATACACGTGTAATTATCCATTATGCTCGACTAGAAAACCAGCTCATAAATCGGGCAAAATAAAATGAACCAAGAATTGCTCATTTCATGGATATGTGTTCGAAGTTTATTAGTTAGCTTTAAGTAACCTGAACTCTCAGTCATTTTCACAAAATTTGAAACAAAAAACCTGATCAATGAAGCGCCTAGAACCAATTTTCGGCGATCTTTTTTATCTTATATAGCAGGAGCTTGGGGGGGGGGGAGGGGCTGCTCCTTGGATCCACCGGGGCTTTGCCCCTGGACTCTGCCAGCCCAATGGAGCAAACTAGCGCTTCGCGCTCGTGGTGCACTTGTGGTACCTTTCATATCCGTCGGGGGAATGACAGGTTGCGCCCCAACTACGAAATCCTGCACACGCTAATACGTGTCCTGTGTTGTGGAAATTTGGAAAGGTTCGTTAAATAATTACCAAGTATCTGGCAACCTTCTCTTTTCCTCGATACCTAAATTTTGTTCGTGGAGAACTGGATGTGAGAGATCTGAGGGAAATATATTGTAGTATTGGACATGTTATGTCCCGTGATGTAGTAATTTATTTTTCCTCTTTATGCTCGTTCTTCTTAAACCTACTTTTATCTTTATATCTGGAACTTTCCCTTAACTAATCGATACTCATTTTTTTGAAAAATTCACTACTTAGACACAGTGACGCCACCAGACTTTTGGAAGTGGGGGACACGGGGGGGGGGGGCACAACGTTCCGCTTGAAGGAGACACCATAATGAAGAACTAAGCGTCGCTGGAGGAGTCGTGGTGACGTGACGCGCTTACCTGTATGCATTGGGGCCCAGGGCCCACCGTAGGGCCACTGATCGAGTACAGGGACAATGTTCCAGTTGTCTCTGGGGTACTTACTAGATTGTGACCATTAGATTAAAGCATTTAACTATCTCCAAATGGCGCTGGATGCTCACTAAGCAGACTACAAAAATAAAAATCAATTGGGTTTTGGATGTCATAAAATTACAAGTGTGACAATATGTTTCCTGTATTTTCTTCAGCAATAAATGAAAGAAGGTGGCTCATGCCCAATGAGACTACCCCTGCGCACGCGAGAAGCGAGCAGAACATATCGATATTTATGATGGAAATTTCGTGCAAGTGCTTATACTCCTTTGGAGGTATCACCACCTTATGATCCCTAGGTGGTGCATGGCTACTCCTCAGTAAGGATTTAGGAGAGTAAATTTCCTCTTGTCAAATTTAAAGCACCTGGTTTTAAAGTAAACGAACATTAGTCTATAAAAGTGAAACTATCTAACTATCCTCATTTTACTGGATAGCCTAAGAGTTGAAAAAAGGGGACGGAAATTGCAAATTTTTACAGCTTTCGAACATAAATTCTAAGTAGAAGATAATTGATGTTGCAATTGTATCGAAGGGAGAGGACTCAGGGCCACAGAGTCCCATAGCTGGTGACAATGTATGTTGAAACGATATCTGTAAATCGTATCTCCCAATAAGGCAGTCCTTCACATAGTTCAACAAATATAGATGCGTGAAGCGCGCCGCAAAATTGTAGTTTTGAGAACATTTTGTGCAATTTTAGCATGATTGACTGACTAAGTGACAGGGGGTCTTCGTGATTATATCGATATATAAACGGCATAAAATTACCCCAAATCGTATGGGGGCAAAGCCAATGTTAGGGGAGCATGCCCGTGCCCCCGACGACCCCACTGAATTGGTATACATTGTCCTGACAATACGTCCGGAATCGAAAATATAGGAAAATGAGAATTATTTGTTTCGATGTGTCTGCAGTACGATTATACCAGAAATAATTACGGGGATAACGTGTTGCACTCTCTCAACATTTCCTACTCATCACAGGAGGGGGACGACCTATTGGTTAAGGTGTACTTGTGATCTAAGGATTGCCGGTTCGAATCCCGCCGGCATGGGTCATACAAGTTGTGTCCTTGGGCAAGATGCTTCATCTTAATTGCCTCTCTCCACTACTCAGGGGTAAATGGCTACCTGTGAGGTAAACTGTCATAGGGCGCGCCGATAGAGCTGTTGCTTCGCTATGGAGGAATTGTCTCCGATATGATTTATGTTTAAGCAGGGGTAATATTTGCCTTTGATTAGGACTGGCTAGATATTAAAAATGCAAACATTATTATTACTGATTTCCATACTTGCTTGAGTTGACTAAAGCAGTAAGCTTTTGAAAACGCCCCTAGTGTGACGTAACAGTTGTAAAAGGTTTTTACATTTTTGCCAAATCATTTTTAAGCGATTGTAAATGTCGTACATTAAACAAGCACGAACAAACCCTCGTAAAGACTTATTGACGTCCTAATTTAGAGTCCGCGGTCACAGTCCAACACTTGGTCCACCCTCAGCTCATTTTGCCCTCCAGGTCTTCACATAGGCATGTAAACAATGATAGCACAAGCCATCTCATTTACACCAATTTGTCCCACACAATATAGACCCACCCAAGACCACCTGTCATGTATATGCATGTTTCATGTATTATGAGGCGCTTATATTATCCAGGTGGGGGGATCACCCAGTTATTTGTTGCAGACTTGAAGTCGACATCTCCATTGTATATTCTTTTATATTTTTGTGGATAATAATGCTGTAAATCGTCATTGTGTTATTAAAGATTAACAGGCCCACAAAACCTGGGAAAGAGCAAATAGGGGCTTCGCTTTTTCAATTTTCCCCAAATCGAAGCGTCCAACGCCCTTATAGGGACACCATCGATGTTGTTATTTGGCACCTTCCTTTTGAAGACAGGACATTCCCACTTTCTCCAAATAACAAAACTTCCACTGCTACGCAAACATATAGCTGATTTTATTTACCATATTGAAAAGTAACGTAAAGTCCTATTTCCACCTTCAATGTAATTTTGAGTAATGAAAGTTTTTCTAATAAATCCTTTTCGGAGGTGTAAGTTCTAAAACATGAGCTCGCAAAGCCAAGAGTGTGTAAATTGTATGAAATTTGTATGTGTTCTTATAGGATTTCCTTTTCAGACAGTAAACATGTGAGTGCAGACATTTGTCATTTAATTGTGATGTTACTTAAAGACACCGGATCAATGCAATAACACTTTTAACTTAAATTAATCAGCAAGAACAAAAGAATGTAGTATAAGTAGTCAACCAAAAACTGAATTGATCAGGGAGCCAAGCAGTTCGAAAACAACTCTTTTTTATTTGGTTTATTAAAGTGTCAAAAATACAGTTTGAACACGGTAATATAATATGACAGGGTTATAAACGCTTGATAATGATCAAAACCCTTGTAAATAGTCAAGAGCTCTCTAGATAAACTTGAAGACGGAATTTGAGATTTTATAATAATTATGCAGGTTGGGACTTCATGATTTTGTTCACTGACTTGTGGGCGTGCAGTTTGATGATTATCACTTGCTTAATCGAAATAGTAGTTTGTCCTTGGTACAGCTGAATCAACAGAAGTATTTCCGTTAAGTATGAGGTTTTACTTTCGTTTTTTCAAAAGGAAATCAGATTAACTTCTAGACAACATATCTTCTACCCCTATTTGAAAGCTGTTTCTGATCATGACTGTAGCAAATCTGGCAAATTAGAATTTTACTTACCTTTGGAGCCCGTTCGAAATGGCAGGTCTTACAGTTATTAGTTGGTCGCTCCTTCTCGTCGTCTTTTCAGTAGTAAAAACGGACACTGCTTCTGCCTTCTACAGACCCGTTAATGCACCAGAGCTGTGGCTAGAACTCCAGGCTCGAAACATATCAAACGAGTGCAAAACGGAATTCCAGAGACTGATTTTTAACAAGACAGAAGATTTAATCAAAGGTAGGAAGATAGTAATAACCACCTTGTATAGCTGCAGTGCATAATTTGGTTTGTACGGCTTACAGCTCATTGGACAAAAAATTCATACTAATTTAAGGCACGTGTTTACATTTGAGCTTTGATTTCATCAATTTTGTCTCATCCAAATAGTTCTAAACGGATTGACATGAAGAATTCAGAGTACCAATGTAATTAGTTCATGGTGTACATGTATATTACAGATGCAGACTTCCGAAAAAAAAATGTTTATGTATTTCGACAAGGAGTAGCCGTTTTCAAACCTACGGTGAACTGTAGTAACTTCATTTCAATACACGGTCGAGGCATTGGAGTTGTAATCGAGTCACTAGATTCGTGACTCCCGTCACCAATTGTCAAACTTTTATATGACTCGAGTCGAGTCAACTCGAGTTATTGACTCGAGTCACTGTACTATTTCAATGGGGAAATTACTCCTGAATTCTCACGAGTCATTATCATTTTGAGAAGAAGTGACTTGAGTCATGACTTTTTACAACACTTCGAGCCATTAAAAAGAGAGGATGTTCCGTAACTGGTTCTATTCAATCTCGTTTACCATTTTCTTTTTGGAACAAGCAGCACCGTATATGAACTGTTACGTATAAGTGCTTCCGCAGGTATTAATTAGACGACCTCTACTTATAAACAATAAATAAGAAGAAATAAGTGCATTTAAATTTTGCCATACTCTGAGGAAGTGATTGTAATGCTTTCGTTTCTGTTCTCTATAGCTTTCGATGCCTTTGGAAGACCAGAAGCCGGGATTATGGTAGAAAATTGGAATTGGTTTGGACATTTTCCTGAATGTACAAACTTAAAGGGGTTAAAATTCTGCTTACTTACGGTAGATTTCGATACATCCCATCTTACGACGGTACGCTGAATGAAAGTACTCAGGCACAAAGCCGATAAGAATACTCTACGTATTGTTTATTCTTAATCTTATTGTGCTTCTGCATTGAAAAGAGCAAATGTACCATAAAGTTATGGGTTTCGCTAGGGGAAGTACAGAGGACGCCATGTCCCCCCTTAGGATGGATGCCCCCTCCCCGTCGGCGAATTTTTTTCAGTTTCATAGGAAAGTCTCACTTTTTATGTTAAAGAATATAGTCCGAGACTTAGATCCTTGCTTTTGCTCTCAAGAGGAGCAGATATTATTAAATCCCAAAATTTTCAAATTTTATTTCACGAATCACCCAAATTTCAAATTTTTAATAAAACTCCAAATATTCAGATTCCTCAATAAAAGACCAAACCTTTCATTTTCCAATGAAAATCCAAAATTTTCGCCCCATGCTCTGCCATACTACCCCCACCCTCTTCCCCATCATGGAGGTTGGCCATTCGTCGAACAAATCCAGGGACCACCACTGCATTAATACAACACAACAACGTGAAAACCTAAACCAAAATCTTCCTCCAACTTAATTGGTGTAACATACATGAACAAAAATGCTGAATCAGGATGAACTAAGAGTGACTCATTATGAATTTGGATTTAAAGTCCAATAAGTAACAAAAACTTTTAGAATTACAGCCTAACGTATTTTAGTATAGGAAGATATTGAGCCTATACCGACTCATGGTTTCTAACAACAATTTCAAAACAGATACCAAAGATTTTTCTTCCAAATTTGACAAAGAGATAGCAGATTGTTTTCTATGCGTATATGTCGGCGGTTTAAGCCATCGTGAAATTTTTCCATGACTTTTAAAGTTCCGAAAAAAATTTTGCATTTCTACAAAAAATGACGTTGAATTTTGCCTCGTAAAACACTGAAAACTTGGTGGATACTACCGTAATTGTGTTGAATATTATTGTTGTTAAATATGACGTATATATGAATTGTGTCATTTGACAAGAGAGTATTTCCACTTTGTACTATAAAACTGTGTATGGATTTGTAAAGCAACTAGGATTGCCTTTACCATAGCCGTAGGTGTAGAGATACAATTGTCATTCTTTTATTTAGATAAGAGAAGATCGCGTACCTTTAAACTGGGGAACGTGTGTTCCTGAGAAATGCTCAACAGGAGATGTTCTGGAAAGTGCACAGTCACTGTTGGGTAAGTATCCAGCAGTTACCTTTCTGTCTAAGCTTGGCATCAAGTATAACTAAAATGAGGATTTTTTCCTTTACCGTTCTTTTACTTTTGACAAAACTACCAGATGCGAATTTCACATCCAAGCTTTACAGATGAGTAGAATTTTCAATTTCTTGAAGATAAAAGCCAGAGTGGAACTCTTAATGAATCTTAAACAGCTTTAGCAGTCGTCCCAAACTTATTATGAAATAATAGCAAAATCTCACGAATATCCTCCTATTATTTCCCTTCCAAGTATCTTTCATGATATTTCAGGACATAAAATACTGCACATTGAATTCAAGGTAAAACAAAGAATTACTATGCGTTAATTTCACAATTCAGTGAGAAAAATATTGTCACATGATTCTCAAGAGCCATTCATGCTATAGGTTACCCGAGTACACTAATCCAAATTGGGGTGACTGCATTTTCCCTTCAAAGGCACCGTTAGTTAAACCCATTACGTTTTAAGTATACAAACTTGTAAACATGTCTCAGTAGTTAGTTCACTGAACCAATTCAAAATGCCGCTAGGGGATACAGATCTTCTCTTTTTTGTGTACAGACTCTTCACAGGACAATTGTGTCCGTTAAAGGGTCCAACCACGGTATAGCTGGGGAGTGGCAACCCCAGTGAAAATTAAAAGTCGAGTTACAAGTGATTCAAAGTAGGGTCTCCAATTTTGGAAGGAGAATGAGACTACAGAAATTAGAAGCGGATTTGGATATGACTGATAATTTCGCAATAGAAGTAAGATGTCTTAATAATTGCTTCTCGACGCTCTTCACCAAATTGTGATTTATGCGGTCTGTCAGTTCATTAATGCACTCCTTATGCCATTTACCTTATTCTGATATGAGCAATTTCGTTCATTCCCCAGAGTTTCCAACTACCCTCTACATGGTCCATTTTGAGCAGCGCGCCGAATTGAATCTGCGCCTTGCATGGGCCCTACGTTGGGGAACCCTTTATGAAGTGCTTAACACTCGTGCCACTCCGTCGGCGCTGTTTGCCATTTGCTGCCATTTGTGTCCTCCACAATTCAATCTTAAAGCGACGTCCCCACTTTTAAGGCAGTACAGACGTAGTTGGAAAAGGAATAAAGCGTGCTCCCAAATTTGCGCCCTCTCACGTTTGGAACCATGAGTCTGTATCAATGGCAGTCTGTTATTCGGCCTCAAAAGCGATTGAAGCCTCCCTAGTAATATGTTATATATAAGCCCTTGTCCACATCATATGGAGGTAACTTGCTAACGCAATTGTGTTAGATGTTGTACTTGCTTTATTTTGCAGGAAATATGAATCTTCAACAAAGCATCTATGACGTAATTAACGTCAGCGGAGTAGACTATTGCGTAGAAGATCCAGTCGTTCCTTACAATGCAGGTTTCTATGCAAGCATGTAATAAGCTTATGGTTTCATTATAATTTTTGGTATCTCTTAAGGTAATGTACTGAAATGCAATGTAATATATATATATATATATATATATATATAATGCTATGTAATGCAACGACCCTTTAGAGCTTTTTATTGGTTTATCAATTGCCTGATTTGAATTGATATTTCCTCTTAGATTGTGGAACGCCAGCTTTGATAGCCTATCTTATTTCATTACAAGTGCATAAAGTTCCTAGTCTCTGTACATTCGCTGTCGACAAAAGCAGGGTCCGACTTAGGGTGCGAGGAGTGTTAGGCTGTTATAGGAATGCCGTGTCCTAAATAATTCGTACTTGATAGTTCAATTGAAACGGCCTCCACTTGAGTCAAATTACGCTGGTACTAATTCAAGAAAACATTATATGTAATGGACGGTTGAGAAGATGGAATGGGACCTTTTTGATTATGAGTTCATTTGAAAACATGGTATGTTAGTCAAGAATTGTGCCGACTATCGTTGTAACTAATGTAGTGTTAATTACAAAGGGACCATAGGCCATAGCATATGGCCGATCCCGTTCCAAATCCGCCATTGGACTAACGACATAGCGTGTGACTTGTCTATAAATGCTTCCGAGCAATGACAAGCACATCTTACGGCCAGGCCTGTAGCCAGACAAGGTGCTGAAGGGGGGCGAAAAAGCTTGGGGGCGAGAAATTTTCCAGAGGAGGCAAAACATACTAAAATACATTACGGTAATGGTAATTTTTAATCTTCTAGGGGGCAAAAAATTTTTCAAGGGGGGCTTCGCCCCCCTCGGCCCCTTGACTACGGGCCTGCTTACGGCGCGAACAAGCAAATACATGGCAAATATGCAAAGGCCTATGCAGAGACTTGAGTATGCATGTGTACATCCGTACGTATATGTGTACGGGGACATGATTTGACTTTGCTTTCCAAACTTACCAGGTTATTCTTGCGTTCTGCATAAGGTATGGGCCCTCCGATATTTGCTGGTTTACCTCAACATAATACATTGTGACTTTCATAGACATGCATATCGCAACTGGTAGAGATCTCGTAAAAAGCATATCCTGGAACTGAGCCCTTATTAAATGCATAGCTCAAAATATTTCCAATTTCAGAGTTTTATTCACATTTCTTGGTCTGTTGGCGGTATCTGGTTCGATTATTGACGTCATTGAGAGGCGACTCTTGCGTGCAAACAACGCTGAAAATGACCCAACACTAGAACTATCTCCTTTGATACAGAACGAAGGGAGTGAACTCACTGAAAGTAATCCCACGGGTTTGGATACGCCGAATTCCGATGCAACCTGTTGTAGCAATATCACCAATAAATTCGTCTGTAAGGTTCTGTTTTCTTCTGAAGTCACAAAAATGAAGCACACTTGCTACAGATGTGATTTGAATAAATGTAAAATACGTTAAAGTGGGCATGATACGGCCAAAATAACTTTTGTGTATTGCAAGATTGAACACAGTATTGCATAAATATCATCTCACATACAGTTCACACGAGTGCAATTCGGCACAAATGGAATTTGAACAAAAAAACCGCCCAAAAATCAAATTTCGAAAAATGCCGCAACAGGTCACCTGACTTTTATGGCGCAATTGGCGGCACAAACACTGCGCTATGTAAGAACGCTTATCGATCTAGATGTGGAACTAACGTAACGCTCTGGTAAAGTTATCTTAGCAACTTCATGAAAAGGCCTACATCACAATACCCACGCAATGAAGAGCACAAAGCGCGGGCCGTGTTGAGGGCTTCGAGGCACAACATCGGCCAATATGCACGCGTGCATATATGCGAGGGCGTTTTAGCTTCCCTTCAAAAGCCTCAGTTCTGTCTTTGTGCTAAAAGAACGCGGTCGGAGCGCTGCACAGAACAGCTATGCACAGTCCATAACAAGCGCGCCTATACTCTGTGTACTGTTCAGTGACGGTGTTGTTGCGAATGGTAAGCAGTCACCGCGCAACGACGCATCATCCACAATGTGGCCACTACCAGTGGTAACACGCGCTGCTCTAGTATCATAGTGCAGGTGTTTGCAATGATGTACCTACTAACACGCGTTAGCATGCACATGATTCGGTGTGTAGAACGATTTGTGAGTTGCCTCGTACAATAGTGCTACTGACCGTGCCGCCAATGACGTCACGTCTTGAGACGCGCTCGCATAAGTTTTTTCGCTTTCGGATTTCAGATGGGCTGTGCCTGGCCGGTATTGGGGAATTCACACGGACGTATTCCGGTATATATGGACGTAGTTTAGTCCGGAACACATTCGTTTTATTTCAAGCTCGACCCAAATTTTTAAATGTGAAACTTACTTTGGCCGTGTCATGCACACTTTAAACTTTGCTCTATATTAGAAACATAATGTGATCTCGTAAAAACATCCAGCAGCAGTTCCTTCAGAATGTGATTTAATCTTGATTTACATCACTGCTGCGTCACTGCTTAGAGAAAAAAACAGACCCATCCTCAGGGTGGGGGGCAAGAAAAATCAACATCCACTAGAAATTCAAAACTTTTATTGCCCTAATTCATTTTAGCTTATTTGAAACCTCTAAAACATTGCTCTTGAAGCTATCTCACCCCTTCCAGTTGGGCGCGTAGCTACGGGGGGCCTGGAGACCTGGCCCCCAGATGTTTGTTCGACCCTAAAATTGTTTGTGTCCTAATAAAATGTGCAAGAATTCCCAGGACGGCGATCAATGCCGTGACCCCCCATTTTATACTTGGGTCCCCTAAAATTTTCATCTTAGCTATCCCCTGCTTCCAGTACCTTCTCTGGGTACGCGAATGGAGGTATGAAGACATTAGTACCAGTGGCGTAGCCAGGATTTTTTGAGCAGTGGGGCACTGGGGGTCACGAACCTTTTCTGGGAGGGTACAACTTCTGAATTCTCTCCCTTTCTATAGGACTAATATATACAGACCTGTACGTTCCAAAATTCCCGTAGGGAGTACCTGGGTGGTACGGCTTTGTCGTGGGGGGCACATGCCCCCTTACGCCCCCGTAGCTACGCCACTGATTAGTACACATCCGAAGTGTGACGTTCAGATCGTAAGGATGAAATGACATTTATAAGAAGTTAAGCATGAAAATATGAAAATTTTGATCTATTTGAAAGAATTCATAAGTTCAAATGCCCTTGTGAGAGAATCTCGTCTCAAAAATGTGTCTGTCCATTTGAAAATCAGCTCTTTAGTCAGACAGTTACATGAAATTTTACCGCCTGAAGCAATTTGACAATCTCTTCAATTAAACCACAGGAAATCTGATTATCGGATCTTGGAGAGGCGAGTTATCCAGACTGCTTTCCTTTGCTACTCTTGGAATGGTTCTTACGTACTACGCAGGCTTACGTTTGACACAAGTGACCTTCAATCGTAATCTTACAGTCTCTGGCACTGAAGTGAAGGTAGTCTGACGAAAGAGACGATTCTCAGTTATTAGTAAAAGGGCAGGTTTATAATGTAAACGGCAGTTTGAATATCATGGCAATGAATTGCAGAGTGAATAATTCACTCTTGTTAACTTCTAAAATTCCTATGAAATCAATATGATGGCAATTTAAAGTTAACCTAGTAATTTCTAGGTTTTTTCCTTTTTTACAAAAAGTTTAAGTTATTTCTCTTGATTTTAATGGAATCCACTCTGTGAATGTAATTATTCATTGGTTAGATAGAATTCGATCGCACCTGGCGTATTACCCATATTTAATACACTTATCTAAAGTAATCCTTTTCTTTCTGTTAATTTGCTGTTTACAGCTGGAATACGCCTTCTGCTTTTAGACTTTGCGTTCAACCGGAACTTGAAGAGACTGTTACATGTTGGTGAAAGCACTGATCAAGATATCAACTGTCTGAACGGACTACGTGTTTTCAGCATAACGTGGATCATTTTAGGCCATACGTTTTCCAGCTCACTTGCACAAGGTGGCCTTTGTAAGTTGCTATGAAGAAGTATTTAATCGAAGCCAGACTTTTTGGCGTACGGCAAATTCTAGGCTATAAAGTTTGCTGTACTGGGATGGCTTACAAGTACTAAGCCTTTAATGACGATATCATTGTAGCAAACAGTACACTAACCATCATCCAATGCCTAGGCTACACCGGGCTTTCAGAAAACTAGTTCACAGTACACCTGCAACAAACAAAAAACAAAAACAAAAACAAAAAAGAAAAAGAAACCAGTAACAAACAAACAGTAATGCTCTGAAAGAGTAAGATTGATTCTGTTTGAGACTGGGCTGAATTTGGCATAGCATTGTTCCTCATTGCACGACATAGTTTGGTGCAATTTTGTGGCGTACAGTTAACAAACTTTCCAGTATGAGGCTGAGCTTGGTTTGACAAATATTTTGGGACAAGGCCTATCTGTAAAATAAGGCATGAGTGTTTGAATTAGTATGTGATGGTCAAGTAGCACTTCAACGTAACATTCTCACAATTCGTTTGTGTTGCCCTTGGAACGAGGGCGGTCCTAGGTAACGTCAATGAACACAAATGTTTTAGAGACAGAACATGCAACATGAAAACAAAAAGGAAAATGAAGTAAAATATCTTATAAAAACATAAACTGGTTATTTTTCATTAGAAATATTCCTTAATAAGTAATATAAGGTAGCTTTTAAATTATTTGTTTCTTTCGGAAAGAATGCCCATATAATTAGGCAAAAGCTGTTATTTACCACAAAACATCATTTTGCATAGATATCCCAAACATATATATATATATATGTATATATATTATGTATACTTGTGAATTATTTTAACTGTACCTCACGAGTATGATGAACTTGTGGTTTTTCCATTAGATAATCCAATCGATGCGCATTCAAGAACTCTTGGAACATTTTACCAAGCATTTGTTGATAACTTTGGTTTTGCCGTTGACACTTTCTTTTTAATGAGGTTTGTATTAGACTTGTCTACTCGATGTTTTTGTATAGTACAATATGTTCCTCCCCTGCTAAAAAACCAAGGTTTAAGTTGAAAATATATGAATTTGAAAAAAAAAGTTGAGGCATTGTAAGGCTGCTGCTCTAGTTCCATCACATTGTTTAAAAGGCAGTTTAACTAGCAAGAGCGTTAATAGATTCTCAAAAAGTTAGGGGAGGGGAGGGCCTTAATTTGAAGCGGAAATACTTCAAGGAAGAATTGTGAAACCCTAGACGAGAGGGTTCAGAACTCACCTAAGGCTCTGGACAAATTTGGAGGCCAGAAAATCTGTGGTGTAATTCCACTTTAGACCATTATATGGCTGTCTCCATTTCCATCTTAATGGTCTTAGCCAAGCCTACATAACTTTTTCAATCAAATCATTATCGGAGCTGTGTCTTATCTGTAGAATTTTATTTTTCCATGAATGAAAAAGTCAAAGCCGATTCATACTTCAGTAGAGTGGTATAAAGCTGTAAAAGTTGAACACTTCTCTGGGATATATCTGTGAATGGCCGTGAAGAGCAAGGGATGACCATATATGCATGGTTTAAATACCTTTACAGCGCGTGAAAATTTGGAGTTATGAACTAGCCTTTAGTCTAAATCATTGACATAGATCGATATTAACAAGCAGACTTTCTTACTTACATTGTAATGTCGCACCTGCGCATACATCTCTTGATAAAGAGGTAAGAATTACTTCTCACTAAAGTAAAAACCTTTTTTTCTGGCCTATTTCTACACTATTTTTACATTATCTCCATGCTACTTTGCACATATGTATTAAGAGTAAATGAAAACACAAAAATGTCTTTTACAGTGGCCTGTTGGTGTGTTTTAATACCTTGGGAAAACTGGAGAAGAACAATGGACATCTGAAGTGGCACCTTTTCTATATACATCGTATTATAAGGTAAAATTCCTCATGGAAGGAAAAAAATCTTTCAGCTAACTCTGCATGCAGGGTCAGATCCCAGTTGCCACCACCGGTGAGGAAAGGAACCAAGCAATGGTTCGAGTCCCATATTGACACCTGAAAAAAGGACCTAAAAACCTTTCGAGATACATAGTTTTACTTTTAAGTAGATGTGTAAAAGACTAGTGGCTATCCTCACAAAGTGCTCTGTGCATGTGTTGTTTCTTCATATCTGACCTTAGCCGACGTTTCAGGCTCCCCACTCATATTGAAAAATCCTGGATACCCCACAGGACTCAGGCCAACTTTCTGCGAGTATACATGCATTTTTTTAATCAATTTGTCTAGATATGAGAAGTGAGGTGATATTGTGGAATAAGGTAGGCCTATATTTGCATATTACCACCTCCCCTCTTACCAAGGAAAATACCGAACACAAGTTAGCAGGAACTTCAAGAGGTTGCGAATCCCTTGCATCACGATGTCTATATACGCGTATACTACGGACTCACTACGAGTTGGATAAGAGTTATTCAATATTTATACAAGTCAGTTATGAATTGATTCGCTTTTCACAATTTTATTGCAAATTAGGTAAGTGCTCCCTGAGTACGTTAAGAGTTTACTGCGAGCTTTGCTAGTCTGCTACGAGACAGACACGAGTATCATGCAAGTTGGTACAAGGCATGGCTTTCAATTTCAGCGTGTAAATTGGCCGTAATCGTTTGAGTTTCACTTGAATTTTACCAAAATTTCACCATTTTTGTAAGTGATCAACAAGTTGCACGAGTCTACTACGAGTTGTAAGAGTGCAGGTTTCGAGTTTTAAAAGAAATACGCGAGTTTGCTACGAGTTGCACGAGTTTTGATACGAGTTGCGTACGAATTCTCAACTCTTGGCTGAAATTTTAAACATTTTATGCACTTTCCATTAGGGTTGAGATGTGAAAGGAGTTGCCTCGAGGTGCTACAAGTAGTACGCAAGTCATGACGCGTTGCCTCACAAGTTGTTTCGAGTTTTCTTTGTCAACTCTTGAAGCTCCTGGCCACTCGTGCATTTTCCTGGCCACTCGTGCGTTTTCTGCAGAAGAAAGTAGCTCATATGCGCGTTATATTTAAATTCAGTCTCATAGATAACAAATCCCACAGTCTACGTTACGCCATCCTTATAGACACCTTCTACTTACCAAGACCTATCACTTTAATGTAACAGAGGAACGGATTTTGAAGCTCATGCACTATAGCCGAATTTACCCAATAAAAGACCCTTTTCCAAATAGCAATTACAAAGGGTTGTGGGATAGAGTTTTGTATGTTGTTTTTGGCCACAGTAAAATGCCATTGACAAGAACGTCGCACACCAAAAGTCTGTCCCACAATCCTTTGTAATCGCTATTTGGAAAAGGGTCTATTGAGGCAACCTGCAGGTTGCGGTCTGTAGATTTTGACTTTTAGGGGCCCCCGGAATTTCCCTAAAGGAGTCACCATTTTAACTTAGCTTTTGCATCTGCTTCTGAGTTTAAACATAAATCCTTACCTTTCTTTCTACCAAGATATAGACTCTGTAGAACTAAGGTTTACTTTTCTTATCTATAACGTTACGTGGTAGAAATGGATACTTGGTAGGAAATTTTGTGAATTTTAAAATTACTGATAACATGTACCAAGGAAGCGGCTACCGAGACATGTCATGTGGGTTATGACGCATTGAAAACTTGCCGTAGAGTATAATATATTGTATTATTACTGGCATTTGGTTGTACATGGATGTCCTAGAAGTGTGTTTGTTCTTTTGATATTCGCTGAATTATTGACATTGTTTTCAATTATCCTTTTATTTTTGAGGCCTTATTAACAAGGTATTCAAAAGGCGATCATTATTTGTACTTAAGCCAGCAGGGAGTTCTTTTCCGACAATGAAAGACAGACTTGTAGTGCGAGTACAGATTCCCGAGTATGAGTACAAGGCCTTGATCACGAGTACCAGAACGAGTACAGAAAATGTACTCGAGTACGAGTACGAGTACATTTCTGAGTACATGTGTAGGCTGGAGTAACATAACAACAGAAACATACAATTGTCTTTAAGGTAATTTAAAGTCTCTTATTTTCTTTAATTAAAGACTTAAATTGTCTTTAATTAAGGACTTTAATTGCTTTTTATTGTCTTCAAGATTGAGGGTGGAGTTAGCCTGGTGTTCTGAGTGTACTGCTTGCATACTAGAGGTCCCCGGATGATATCCCCGTGGGTATATGATTGTCTGACAAGGGACATTGTTCTATTCAGTATGTCGTCCTTTCTGTTTGGTTCAGCTGTCGATCGCGAGGGGGGGGGGGGGAGAGCAGGGAACCTCTACCCTCCCAGCCTTCAGTTGGAAAGTGGCTAAAGACTGGGGATGTAATCAAGTCCGTCAAATGGGGACGTTAAATGGCGGTCCCAGGAGCAAGATTGGAAGCGATCAGTACACGTCTGCATCGTTAACTTCTGAGCACTAATCGAAACGAGAAGGCGAATCTTGCCGGTGCTCGTCACTCTAGTATAGGGTCCTTGATGAGCCGAGCGGCTTCCTCACCCTCAAACGTTAAACTTAAACTGTTCGTCTGTTTGAAAACCCGGTATTACAAATGAATGCTGCATTTGATTCCTAGAAACCACTATCAATATTACATTCTGTAAAAAATGAAATGCCGTGGTTACTGACTCTAGAGGTGAATGATATAATACCTGTGGTATAATAACGATTATTTCCAATGCTATAACAACGCTTTGCCTTCTTCACTTTGACGCACCGTAAGCAGGAATATTAACTTGGGGTTTGACGACGAATGACCAACTTGCAAGAAAGGCCTTTTTCTACGGCATAGATCACAACTTGCAGAGCCATCATGGTATACTGAGCAGTGGTACTTGGGAAGTAAAGAAAAACCCAACTGTCATTTCAATGTTATTGTGTTGTAAATGGAAACCTTCTTTAAAAGTATTTTATTTCAAAGTATTTTTTCTGAGAAAAAAACATTATTTTTTGTAAATATGCTGTTTTTCTGCCGCAAAACAGGTTTTCAAATTCAGTGGAGGGGCAAAGGCTTGCATTTACCAATAAAATGACACTGATAAAGATTGCTTCCAGCTTGTAAAGAACCAAAACTGATGATACAGGTTTTTGTTTTGAATTTTGGCTTGTTTCTTTCTAGGATTTGTCAGTTTTTAAAGATTTTAGCATTGATACAAGTAGGCTAGTCCAACACTGGCCAGTTTAGTTTCAGCTTCTAAGATCTAATGCTCTCCACAAAAATGTCAGTTAGTCTCAAAACTTTGTTATTGGAAGTGCACATTTGCCAATAACTAAAAGTAACGTCAACTTAGTCTAAATTTTTTTGAAAGGTGGACTCATGACTAACTTACTGATGGAAGGTAATTTCAAACTCTGTAGTTCTAGACTACGCCAAGGCAAGATGCTTTTTTTCAGAAGGGGGTCAAAGTACTTAAATGCATAAGGTGATGGTACTCTTGAGATTATTTAGTACCCCTAGTAAGCGATTAATACTATTGTAATGTTTTGAACAGGGAGGTGTAAGGACCAGCTCCCTGGTTTTGAGAGGGAGTTGTAAGGGAGTGCAGGGAGTTGTTAGGCCTCCCTGGTCTGTGTTGATCAGCACAGGAATCTTAAATAATTAACTTGTTATATCGAATTAGTACGAAAGCCCATAAGTGCCGTTGAAATAAAAATTATTAATTTGTTATTACAAATTATTAATTTGTTATAACAAATTATTAATTTGTTATAACAAATTATTATTTTGTTATAACAAATTATTAATTTGTTATAACAAATTATTAATTTGTTATAACAAATTATTAATTTGGTATAACAAATTATTATTTTGTTATAACAAATTATTAATTTGTTATTACAAATTATTAATTTGTTATTACAAATTATTAATTTGTTATTACAAATTAATTTGGACGGACCTGTATGGTGCGCCTTACGTGCCATAAGTCCTGAAATCGACACATGTCGATTTAAATTGACATATGTCAGTTTCTCGTTATCTGAATGGATGAAATCGTCATATCTGGAGCAAATCCGTCGATATAAGGCAGTTTCTCGTCTTCGTATTGGTCTACCACCGTGGGGGAGGGATCTATTTATTTAGATGCAATTCGGTGCAACATGATGGACAAATTTTGAGGAAAATTGCTGCAAATTTTTAATTTTTTTTAATATTTTTAAAAAGAAACAAATAAGGGATTTCCCTCCTTGGACTGAGGAGGCGGAAGCATATTTCTGCCCCACCACATTTTACCTGAGGGGCTTCATCCCCCAGCCCCCATGACTGAGCTGTGTCCTGGAGAGGTGCAGAGTGTAAGGTGAGGGCCACTTTTGAAAGCATTGTTTAATTATGTGTGCTCAGATGCGAAATGGTGCAATTGGCCTGATTGACAAATGTTTTGTCATATTTCAGCGCCTGAAATAGTACAACAAATTGGACAGTTGTACGGATTTTTCCCCAGAAATCAGACAAATCTTCATTTTTTCTGATCTGGGCATTTCTTTCATACATCTCCAGAAATTTGGTAGTATCTGAATATAGCCTTATTAAGTGTCATCAAATAACGACGATTCGTTGGAACACTTTGAACTATAATTTATATGGCTCTAAACATCCAGAAAGAATTCAAACAGTTCTTTAAAGCCTGCCTTATGCTGCTCTCAACTTTCCTTTTCTTCTTCCTTTTTACAATATAATTTAACCTCATTATATTTACATAATTCTTTTTATAATGGGTGCCACAGTTGCTGGGGGTGACTAGTCACCCTTGTCACCCCCTGTATCCGCCCATGGTTGTAATGAATTTACATATGCCAGTTTCTCGTTGGAAGGTTGAGATGCATTTTTAGTGCTGGGATATTTTTGGTCCTGTATGGAAATGCTCCCACACTGAATAAAAGATTGCCCAGTTGTAGGTGTGGTATGGATTCCAATCACCTTCCGTAGTCCTAGAAATGACAAGCCCAGCTATTTAAATTTCTGATACGAGACGGGTTGAGAACTTAGCTGTGTAGTATATCAGCCACATCATGTTTGGGCTGAGGTGACAAAACTTAAATTTTTAGACTGCCTATGTAGTAGAAGATAAATTCTTAAAACGTGCAGAAGTCGAATAAGGGGAGGGGGTTGCTGCAGAGCCCCTGTTAGGTGCAAATTGATGGGTTGGAAAGGCTTTTTATTGATAGAAGGTTCAAATATCACTGCAAATTGTCCTTTAGTAAGATGCCATGATATTAAAAAATATAGTTCTCTTAAAAATGAAAGCTTAAAAGGGGGCAGTTTTTGCTAGGTTCTGGAAAAGGAGACTCATCCCCTCCTTTGCCCCCTTGGCAGAGACCCTGCCAGGGTCTCTTTTCTTCCCTATTTTGGAGATTTTATTACCATACATACCACTCTATGAGTTTTGATGTGTGGGCCCCACTTTCCCCCCGCCCCCATCCCTATCCTTTTGAGAAATCCTGGGTGCGTCCATACAAAAATTTGAAAGTATTGAATACTTTATATATCACTTCATTAGGGCTATTTGTTTTCCTTGGTGTAAATTTTTCAAGCCTGACAGAAGAAGTAATTGAACATATGCCTATTTCCTCCAATCGCAAGGAAAGAAAGCAACATGTGACGGTGGTAGACCAATGAGAAGACGAGAAACTGGCATATGTCGATTTAATTGAACATATGCCGATTTTCTCCAATCATAGAGCTAGGAACAACATGTGACGGTGGTAGAACTTAAAACCTTAATAGCAAATTAATAATTTGTAATAACAAATTAATAATTTGTAATAACAAATTAATAATTTGTAATAACAAATTAATAATTTGTAATAACAAATTAATAATTTGTAATAACAAATTAATAATTTTTATTTCAATGGCACTAATGGGCTTTCGTACAATTCTCAAAGTACGAGCACGAGTCCAAAACCTGAGTACGAGAGCTTGAGTACGAGTATGACTACGGGTGCAAAGGTCTGAGTACGAATACCAGTACTTGATTTTCAAACCTTCTGAGTACAAGTGAGAGTACAAAGTCATGAGTACGGATAGGAGTACGAGTACCTGATTTTCAAATTCTCTGAGTACGAATACGAGTACAGTCATGAGTTCGAGTACGAGTACAGAAAAATGTCCTCGAGTTCGAGCACGAGTACGTACTCGAGTACTACAAGTCTGAAGTGAAAGCGATGCTTTTAGCCGGATATTTATTAAGCGCTACTCGTTAACCTGTGGTGGCTCTATGGTTAGATCAGTGCTTCTCAGTCAGGTCCCAGAAAAACTTGGCAACTGAGAAGGAGGAATGGGGATGGGTGTGATTGTGTTAGGAGATTTAGGTTCCGATGGATGAATTGCCTAGTCATTTTTTGTTCTGTTCATTTTGACACACATAATCTGTCGGTCAATGGCTAGTCACAGTTCTTTGTAAATTGAAAATAATTTTGGTAATGTTATTTTTACTGGTTCTAGGCTAATACCTCTTCGGAGGATGAAAAGAGAATGAACTGAAACTGAAACTTAACACTTCAAAGTAATTTACAGTGCCATCAACAGATGAAATGCATTTGAGTACCCTAATTTCCATAAGCACGAAATGACCATCTGACAGTCTTTATTTCAAAATTTCCTGGGGCAGGAGCCACACTTTCCGTCTTTGCCATGTTGAGCATTATGTGAGTCATAGTTATCCTCGTGGCCGTATAAATATTTCTCAGACATGAAAGGTAGAAAACTTTAATGCAAAGTGAAAGGCCTGGGAGAACTTAGTGGCATTTACGGCAATCTGCTAGTATAGGCAGTGTTGCCAAAAAATTTTGTGTATTCTACCCTACAGTGGTAATGTGGCTCCGCCCAGAAGTGTCACGTATTAGTCCCAACCATAAATAATGTCACCACAAATAATATTGAAAGAGTCCCCTCAAATGATAGGTTACGGGCCCTCCTGAAGGTAAATCCGGCTATGACATGCGCACGCAAAGAACAGACGTCACTCCCCTGTTCCACTTGGTCTCCTTGACCAGACCGACCGTGTAACGTTCGTTGAAAATAATTACAAGATAAACAAGAAATCGTTAGTTTTCCCATATGAGGATAGCTGGAATGACATCGTCTATAGTATATTACACAGAACGTCTTTTTCATTTCACGTTTTAACTGATAATACCGAAAGTGAAAAAGCCCAAACTATTAAACCAAGACAAAACGTCACATAACGTAGGGTTTCACATAACGTGAGTTGGAAGAAAATTACATTTATTCGAGCAACAATAGTCTCCTTGACAATCATAAAGCTGTGTAGGTCAAAAAGGAGGCTAAGTTTGTGACATTTGGACTCTCTATCAATATGCCACCCATGTTTGTTTAACGTGCTTTTCTACCAGGGTTTTCAGTTAGTATAAATAGCTTGTGTCTTCAGATGCTTAAAACTATACGTTAGTTAGTTAGTTAGATAATATTTAACGACACACCAACACGAATGTGTTACATAGTGTCAACTAGATAAATTCGTTTCAAGTTCGGTTTCAAATATTGTTAAAATACAGTGCAAGTCCTCCCCTTTAGTCGCCTCTTACGACAGGCGGGGAATACCGTGGTCATATTCTACAACCCCCAGCCCACAGGGGGATTAAAACTATACGAGTTGTGTGGTATGGATACTTAACTTAAATAAAACACAGGGGATCTTTATGTTCACTATTTCATTTCACAAGCATGCAAATCATACGTGTGTGTGTTGGGAGGGGGGTTAAAGAGACCCACGAGCGCTTTCCAAGGTCAAATTGTCACCATCTTTGCAAAAAAGGCATACTCTTTTACATGTTTTATAGAACGTCTGGAGGGGTTTTGGAGAGAGTGCACATTGTATTTATTTGAAAATTGGGGAGAATGGATTACCTCTAGACCCATTTCGCGAATGTAACATTTTTCACACCATTATGTTTGCTTTACAGATTGCTCCCAATACTAACCACTGCGTTATTAAGTTACATGTTTATCCTGCCACACCTCCTGTGGGGGCCTAGAACCCCATATTATGTAGGCAAGCAAAGATGCGCAGAATACTGGTGGACGACTATGTTATTCATCAATAACATTTATCCCAACATGACAGATCTAGTAAGTCATTATGCACTCTTTCACCATGGACGTGGAATAAATGAATAGAATATTTACCTTATATGTGCATGAAATAACGATTCGACACATTTTTCTTTTAATCAGGAAACATTGTGCTGTTTTAGGTTGAGAACTTTAGAGACCCAATGTCTTCTTCCAAGACAGTTACGTTCCATCATCTTTTACTCCCTCCCATATGTGATTGATGAACAGTAGAGAGACTTGTATCCACCTCGGCAATGTTTCGCGTGGTTAACCTACAATTCAACTGCGGCCCGAATCAACTGACCACGAATACCCACAACTCATTCAGGATGAGTTGCATCACATTCCAAAAGGCTTTTATTTTAAAGTGTCGGACATGTTGCCTATTTCATTGCTGACGATTATGCAATACTGTACTTCTATTTTCCTGACAGCCTGGATTTCTTCAAAACTTGGACAATGGCTTCCTGCATAGTGTAGTAGAGATCATTTACTGACACAGAACCCTTAATTTGTTATTACTTTCCAAATAACAAATAATAATTTCCTGACAAAACAGAATACTCTCTAAAACCTTTGAAGTGAAAATCACTCTTTTAGAGTGAAATTAGGGATCACTCTTAATTTGGAGTGAAAAATTTCTATAGCAAAAGAGTCATTCTCACTCTTTTAGAGTGAATATGTAATCTTAATTATTGGAGTCATCCCTAATTTCACTCTTTGGAATTTAGAGCGTAGTTTCCCAATACTGTCAAATCTGAGAGGGTCATGTCCAAAGCCGAATTTCCACCCAACGCTCATTCACTTTAAGTAAAACGTTGTCATCATGAAATTTCCCGACACTTCTGCAGCCCTAAATGAAAGATTTTTTTCTGACAAAGTAAATGCATTGCAAAAGAAAGTGGCAACTTTTTCCCCGACGGACAGCAAACTTTTCCCGCAAGCCGGCACTTTGAATATTGGGGGGTTGTAGTACTCCCACACCTCCGGAGGTGACGCCCCTGTCTGCACATGTCAATTAAAATGTAATTTCCAGTAATATTCATATACCCGGACATGGCCGTACGGGATAAGCCTCTCTCTAACCCTCTGAGAGACAAAAAAACATGCTCGAGAGAGACAAAAAAAAAACCGGTTCGATTTTTTTCCAGTAATCTGCCCAAGAAACTGGTTTTGACAACTCCAGGAGGGGTGGAGCCCCCAGCTCCTGACTCGTATGCATAGGCGTACGAGACGGGGGTCTGGGGGCCTCCCAGAGCAGGGAAAATGCTTATTTCAGGGCACTGGCACTTGCACTTTCAGGGCAAGGGGGCAGTTCAGTGGGCAGTGCGGCCGGCACCGGTGTTTGCCAACAGGGCAAAATGCCTAGTAGTTGCACAACGAAATAATATCTCCCGAAATAATATCTTTCTTCATAGTTTGTGGGGTGGGACTCATCCATACCCGTCCTGAGTGCTATCGTGGTAAAAGGGGAAAATCAGGGCAATTTGCAAATTTTTCAGGGCAAAAACCCCCCGCCCCCCTGTGAAATGTCTTCCCGTACGCCTATGCTCGTATGTATGTCTTACCAGGTTTTACAATACATAGTTGGAGTGATGCAAGAGGTACACTTAATCGAATGTTTGAAGTAGGAAATGCATGAAGTAGAAACGCTAGCCTTTAATATCAACCAAAATCAAGATCACCCCTTTTTACAGTTTCGACATGTGCCCCAATGGAACTCTGCTGTAGTCGAGAAGATATAGAAATAACGATTTTAAAGGGGCTCATTGAGTTGGTTCACTAAATTCATGATTTCTTTCAAACTTGTTGAAATCTACTCACATCTTGATGGTATATGGTCAAACTGAGAGATTCTGCACATCTGATACACAACTTAAATGGCAATTACAGGGTAATTAATGATTAAAATCATTTATTAAAAATTCGTGACCAGACACTTTTTACCATTAGGTATCCACAAAACTACAATTTGTCACATTTTTGGTAACTATCGGAAGTTATACATGACTAATGAGGCTAATTAGAAACATTGTCATGCAATTATTTCCTTCAAACTAGTCACAGAATAATTGATATCAACTCAATGAGCCCCTTTCACATACTGATATTTTGGTTTAACTGTGGATTCCTACTTCTTGTCTCTGTTTACCCTCATCCACAGTGTATGAAATGGACGTGGTATCTTGCCAACGACATGCAGTTTTTCATCGTCAGCCCTTTGTTCATTTATGCATTTTTTAGGTAAGTATAGAAAAGTCTTCTATGACTAGCTTAATGAAAAAGTTACTTCAAACAAAGAAAACTTTGGAAGGAAGCACCCCAAAAATTGTATCACTATTTTGGTGCTTGGTAAAAAAAAAACAAAAACCAGAAAGAAACAAAAACAAAAACGGCAAGCAAAACAAAACAAAATTTTACCCCAAACCAAAGTAACGTTACTTGATGACAAAATGCCCATATATATATATATATATATATATATATATATATATATATATATATATATATATATATATATATATATATATATATATATATATATATATATATATTAAAATACACAAGTTGGTTGTTTGTCTTGCTTTCTAAGTCTTTTGCTGGAAATAGTCCTGTCAATAGTTGTTGACATTTTTCAAATTATCCTTGTTCGCCTATAGACTGTATTCATTTCATATCATACTCATATAACTCTCGACTGCAAATCAATCGTTGTCGCCATCTTGTTTGATAAGACAAGTTTGTCTTTTTGTGTTTTGTGTATGACATGTTCAATAAATTTCTGAATTCACCGTTTTTGTTGTCTGGTCACTCGTAATGACGTATTTATTATGTTTTGTTGCCAGAAAACCATTGGTGGGTCTAGGTTTACTTAGTCTGTTGTTGACCATATGCATGGGTGCAACGGGGTTTCTTGTGGTCTACCAAGATTTCACCTTACCTTTATATGATGCACCGTGGTAAGTGAAGGGAATTGCAATTCCCTTATACAAGTATCGTCTTTTTAATTGAAAGTTTTGTATATATTTCCTTTGTTTTATTTTTTTACAAAGGTTGTACAACGTAGTATGCATACTGTATGTCCGCAACACATTTAAATGCAGTGATAACCTGGAAAGAAACGTCATGTTTGTAAATTTAGACAGAATTTTTAGACGGATGTGGAGCTGTTTGCTGTATAATTTACGAAAATCATCACAAATGAAGAAGAAATTAGGCTTAATTTGTAACAAACAGCTTCTGAAAAGAGTTGAACTAAACAAAGGCAAGTTTTTAACTAGTCTACAGATGAAATTACAGACTGACTTAATGGGAATATCGAGGTGCCGGGCCTAATATTTTATTAACTATTTTATTTCCAACTACAATACTATGTGTCCAAACATTCAAGCTCAAGTGAAATCATGAGTGCAACCAACTGTAGTCATTTACTGCAACAGTTTCTTTCCCTTCTCTCTTTTCAGGTTTCCTGTCACTGATCTGATCTATCGAGCACCGTTTGCACGTGTGCCTCCGTATTTAATAGGTCTCCTCACCGGTTTTATACTGTTTAAATTGAAAGCCAACAAGGCTACTTTTCCAAGGGTAAGTTTTACATTTTCAGAAGATTCTAACAATTAGAGAGATACACTCCTACCAGATACACTCCTACCAGAGAGATCAATGGGCCCGTTGTTAAGGGGCCGGGAAGGGGGGAGTGTCCAACATTTTATACCCGTTGATTTTTTTTGCTTTAATACATTTTGTTTTCGATCTCTTGGAGTTGGAGTTAGAGTTAGATGAGGTTTTACCGCTCAGTTTCCAACCAATTGGTTTAAGTTGGGTCGGCCACGGCCTTTTTCCAGTTGTGGCTCACTTGCTTGTTTTCTCTACTCCATTGCTTATGCTAAGCACCATACACAATTGCAGCACAGTGGCGGATCCAGAGGGGGGTCGCCGACGTCCGGACCCCCCTCAAATTTCCCAATTTGCCCTTTTTCAAATTTTTTTTTTTCACACTAGCCTAAAAAAATAAAAAATAAAAAAAATAAAAAAAAACAAGACAGTTTGACAGGTAATGACAGTTGTCCAGTTCCGAGGAGATTTTGGTTACCCCCATCCAATATCGATCAATCCACCCGTAAAAGTCTAATCATGTATCGCAGAAACTTTCAGCAATTTATTTGACTATGGTAGCCTATATTGCCCGCCCTGAAACATGAACAGCGCAATCGTTTAACAGAGAATGTGACTACAGTATGTCTTACTGATTGCAATGGAGTAGGGAAAAACATGCCAGTGAGCCACAACTGCAAAAAAGGCCGCGGCCGGCCCGACTTAAACCAGTTGGTTAGAAACTGAGCCGTAAAACCCCATCTAACTCTAATTCTCACTGCCTGCGTGACAGTCAGGCATTCTAATCACTTTTCGCTTGGAACCACGTGTAGCGTGCTTGGGCTTTCAAAGTAATACAGTAAAACGCGCAGATATTACGTCATACTCACTAGCTAGCGCTTTATGCAAGTATTACTACTGAGTTTTAATATTGATTCCAAAAGGTCACTGCTAGTCTTTTGCTCTAACAAAATAATGATCTGTTCACACTCCCTAAACGCTTCATCTACGAAATCTTCCCTCTACCCGCTAGTATCCCTCCTCTCATGAACACGATATGATATTCATGGTCTGGAATTACTCTCTTCATTTATTAGTGTTGCCCTAGTGATGGGAATAAAAAGCCAATCTTAGTTAAAAGTCCACAGCCAAGAGCTGACCAGAAGTCGCAATGGACGAATCGGCTTTTGTTTCATTTTAAAAATACTATATAAAATCACCACCAGGTCAAATAAACGCAATGTTAGTCGGTTCAATTTTTTGACTTCTTTGGACCGATGACCGGTCTACTGTCGCAAATAAAAAGCAAACATTCGACCTCAGTCATCTGTTGTGACAGAGTATTTTTGACAGTCGCGCCGCAACTATATAGGGAACACAACATACAGTATTTTAACCCCCTCCCCAGTCGAGATAGCGGTGGCGCCAGGTGGGGAAAGGTTCATGCCCCCGTCGGGGAAGGCTGGCCAACTATCGGGGAAGTTTTACAGGTTTGTCGGGGAGTCCTAGTCGAAAGTACGCAGTCCCCGACGACAACTAGTCGCCCCGACGGCTTACCTGTTTTTTGCCCTCAAGAGGATAATTTCTCTAATAAGAACCCAAAATTTTCGGCGCGCTACGCGCGCTGTAGAGTCACTCTATTTTCTTCAATAGTTCCATTCCGCAAAGCAGGATAGCATAAGTCCTTTCCACCTTACCAAGTAACATATAGGCAGAGTACATAGTTTATGTAAAGTTCGTAACTTTCATCCCATATTGCAAAGCCTAGTTGGTGTTCTCTTGTGTGTTTGTCATGCGGTAGAGTCAGTTGGTGAGCGACTTACGGAGCAAAGTTTGGCTATTTCATCTTATAGTCCAGGTGGTTTCGATACAAATGTATGTTACACCCGATACGGTCTACAAGCCCACAGTTTTTTTTTTTCGTTTCGTCATATGTTTTAGGTGTTAGCCTATCAAACATATTCCCCCGCTTCGCGCGCTTTTCAATTTCACGATCCAGATTCAAAGAACACTATCAGTGCGCAACTCGGATCTTGAAGTATTAAGTGATATGATGCAAAATATGCCTGCAATGGCATAGGATAATGAGGCTCCTCCATTTGCCCTTCTAATTCTCATCATCCCCTCGAAATAGGGAATGTCGGAACTAATTGGGGTTGCTGACATGGCTTAATTGGCCTCCTGTTGGGAAAATTCTGCCGCCACACATGGTCGATTTACTTATTTTGGCTTTCATAAGGGTAATTTCTGGCATAAAACCCAAAATTTTCGGTACGCTTTGTCCACTCTTCCTCAGCCTAGTTCCGTTATACTTATAGCTAAATATAGTACAAACCCTTTCCACCTCTTCAAGTAGAAATACATGGATTTATGTATACATGGATTTATGTAAATGTCGGAAATTGTATCGCATTTCGTTAAACCTGGTTAACGTTCACTTGTGTCTGTCGTACGGTACGGCTAGTGACTCGAGGAGGGAAGTGCAATAAAGTAATGCCCGATAGGGCCTAACTGTCTGGACAATTGTTCTATATAAGCTTTAAATTAGTACAAATTCTTATAAGTGTAGGCTTACCCAAAAAAATTTCGCGCGCTTCGCGCGCTTTGCATTTCACCGTTTAGATTCCAGGTTTTGATTCCAGTTTTTGCATGTCTCTTGGTTTATCCTTTCTTTGTCAATATGCCGTAAATTGTGTAATCACTGACGTTTATGGGAACCAAAATTTAAAAAAAATGAATGTGCCCTTTTTATGTTGGACCCCCCCTCAGAAAAGACCCTAGATCCGCCCCTGCAGCAGGTTCCGTTTTTAAAGTTTTCGGTATGACCCGGCCAGGAGTCGAACCCCAGACCTTCCGGCTGCAAGTCGGATGCTCTAAACACTTGACCATGCAGTCGACCTTCGATCTCTTGGAAGCTGTTTCGCCCCTATCAACTCCTTGTCTGGATATCTGCCTGGATATCTGCCTGGATATTAGTGAGTTGTTACTGCATAGAAACTGGAAAATGCCTACACAAAAATACAGTACGCTTCTTACGGCTATAGCCTAACCTGACATTCACCAATGCTTATAAAAAATGAATATGTTACCTTTAAGGTCAAAAAGAGAACAAACAATCAAAGTTCAAATCTCCAAAACGTGAGTCAAACGTATTATTGTGGGAAGAAAGGACAGCAGTCAATCGCATTGTGTTTGGGGCGGAAAAATCGTGACATCAGTTTGTTAGTACAGCAAAATACCCGGCATGAATTGTAAGGTCAGGACTTTTCATCTTGAAGGTAAATTTAGAGATAGATAGGAGGACGTTTATGTGACCTTTCTAAGCAGGCGCCACTACCAGTTGGGGCCCTCACTAGTCAAAGAAAATTTTTCCAAAAACGCCTCCCAGACAGTAGGAAAAGACACTACCTAGTTCTTGTGAGATGCGAGTGAACATTCAGTATTTTTAGTAATTTGTTCTTCTAGAAAGAACGTAAGGATGTTTAGATCACTTTGTAGGGGATAACAGCACTGTTAATCTGTAAGCTTATATAAACTTGATTTAACTCAGTTAAATGCAAACATATGTTTGAATAAGGAATGCTGGTCCGGGGCAGGTGTGTGTATTTGAAGATCTGGGGGAGGGTATTAGGGGAAGTGTTCCCCCTCTTTAAGATTTTCTTAATCTGTTGATTCCTATATGCAAAATGGTGGCATTTACATAAATTTGATCCTCACAATTTGTCTAATTTTTTCAGAATTTTTAATACACTGCATTTGACTAGAAGATATAGTAGTCTATAGTCATTTACTAAATTGTCATTTTTGTGCTTTTTCTTTGTAAAGGTATTAACATTCAACATCTACCGATAATGGGTGAGCACGTTACGTGCAGTAAAAATGTTTTACAAAATGTATAACGACAAATAAATAGGCCTACTTCCAATCTTTCAAATCACACTATAGATGTTACCGTGGGCTACTCATGGGCTACGCATGGGCTACTCATGGGCTACCCATGGGTTACTCATGGGCTACCCATGGGCTACTCATGGGCTACTCATGGGCTACTCATGGGCTACTCATGGGCTACTCAGGGGCTACGCATGGGCTACTCATGATATTAGATTGTTCTATGATCCCCTGATGATGCGCTATCTTTACACAGGTTGTAAATGTCCCCCTATTTTTGGAAGAGTGTTTTGGCTGGAAAACTTTCTTATAATATTTCCCTAATGATGGTCACAAGATAGGAAGTACGAATCATGACGAATACGTACCAAGCCTGGCGAAATTTTGCATCAAAATTTATTCCTATGACAAATATTGAGTGCAGGTTCTACACCGAGACATTTTCAGTTCCCTAAAATGTGTTTGCCAATTACAAGGCGAGTTTGGTACCTGGTGATCCTTTATATCTTTGAATTTTCGTAAGACATATGTTTCCAAAAGAAGGGGAAGGCAAAAAAAAAAATCCCCTGTTTTGTGCTGCAATGCTTTGCTCCTCTGTGTTCACACCTTTGCACACGAGCAATCAACCTAGTTGTTAAATCCTCACCGATAAACAATGTAATTTTTGGAGACGGAATAGGTAATAAGCACTACAGCAATGAGACTGAAAGGGCGAAGAAAAATTTGATAGTTTGTGAGGGATTTGTGATAGGAATGATTAAAATAGATCCATCGATAATACCAAACCACACCTCACCCTACAGGAGGCGCACGCCGGAAGTACTGAATTCCCGAACTCGCTTATTATCAAACCTTTATAACCTTCTCATCGTTTTCATTGGTATCATACTGTTTTCTTTGCATCTTCATCTTTTCAGGCTGTCTTCTATTTAGGCTGGATAATCACAACCGGTGTAATCATGTCAATATTGTTTGGAACCAATGTGAACAAGCCAATGGGAATAGTTGGCAGCGCTCTCTATGATTCTTTGAGCCATTTATCCTGGGGGATTTCCCTTTCATGGGTCGTCCTAGCCTGCAGATTCGGCGGCTCAGGTTGAATATTATTTGTTTTGTTAACGTCATATTTTAAGACCAATAATTAAGTTAAATTTAATGTAAAACTTCTCTAAACAAGAAAAAAGTGGAGAAAAATTGTAACTGTTCCTACCAGATCATGTAACGGAGCAAGTAACTCGTTACAATTCAGTGCAAAGTAACTGTAACGGCTTTGCATTTTGGTCCCGTTACTTCCTCGTTACAAATAGCAACAGCAGACACAAAGTACATTTATTTTTGAGGATCTCTGGACTTTTGAGGCGAGGAAAGAGGCTGAATTTGAGTTTCAGTCACTTGGCAAAACAAAGTAAAATGTTGTTATTAGATTGTAGTTTAGTATGTGTATACAGTTTCCAAAGTCGGCACTTGCAAGCGGGTCTATGATGTAGGTTCCGACGACTAATACTCCATTTTCCTGCCAAGGAAACCTGTATTTCCTGTGCAGTGTGACAAAGTAAGTTACAAAATATCACTTCATTTTGCCAATATAGTCACACCTATCCTCTTCCTCATTATCTACCAAGCTTCGTCCTAAGATCGTAACAATATCCATATTCTGAAACTGCACCGACTGCTACAGTTTTCAATACAACCAAAGCTCTATGCCAGAAAATTGCATCTAACAATATTTTATTTCAAAATTCTCCATGGAGTAGGACGTGCAGGCCCCGTCTGCGATGCTCCGCGATCATGAGTGTTTTCGTAACTTGCAGTATAGAATTGAGGGTCAACGCAAAAATAAAATTATCTGCTACGAAGCACTCCGCTCCCCCACAGTGGGGGCAGGCGGCCGTTCCCTCGACTCTCTCTCAGACCAAACCCCCAAGCTTTCTTAAAAGATGCTGACTTTGTGCATCACCTGAAGGGGGGGGGGGCATCAGGTGCTCACTCTTATTCAACTCAATAGAAAAGGGACCCAACCTTTTTTTAAATCTTCATTAGGAAATTGTTCAGTTCCACTACTGAATTCTGAAATGTCTTAAAAATTCCTTTTTTTCGGGCCCTCTAGACATACTCACTACGTGGTATATAAGAACTTCATACACATTACATGAAAAGGACTATAGGAAACCGGGTGTAAGCTTGTGCACTAGTACTAATGTCTACAGGGGCCATCATTATTCAACTGGACTGAAACGGGTCTAACTACAGGCGCACACATCGCAAATACATGTTTTCTAATTGGCCTTCCACCAATACAACTGTAACTGCTGATATCTTGAGAGCCACACATCGGATTTCAATAAAAATTTTACCAGATTGCTTATAATAGGTACCCCTATAACATACTAAAGCTTGATTTGAGCTTAGAGCCTTCTTTTAAGCATATATTTGCAACAGACTTTTGAGTCAACATCTTAAAGAAATACAAGACTCAGTCTATGCAGTGAGTCTCAATGTGATCAAATATTTCCTATCATATACTGTATCTCTAGAGTAAAACTAACTTTCTTTGAAAAATTAATATCTCCCCATTGCCACATGCTATTGAGATGAAAGTTTTACCTGATGGGTCAACATCTTTCAGTTATGCGATGTATAGGGTTGTAAAGATCCCCCAGTCAAGGTAATATTGTCGTAACGGGAAGACTTTTGATTGCCACCAGGTCTAGTCTAAAAATAGTCCTAATAAATTCAGACACAGTATTCGTATTTGTTTCTCCTATTTGGGTTCTTAAAGCTTGTGCTCACAGTATCCATTAGAAAAGATCAGGAGGACTCATTGCGACCCTTTGCGTATCACTAGCTTACTACTATCGAGTACAAGGAAGGATGTGACTGTACTCTCATGTGTCCCGTCCCTACCGAACTTGAAGCAAGCATAAATGGCATCTTAGCCTCACATTAATGATCAGTCTTTTGTTTTTCTTTAAACTTTACAACCAATTTTCTCCTCAACAACCCCATGTTATTGGAATGTGATTGCATGAGAGGTATAGGAACTATACAAACTTTACATTCCACATGGGGATGTCTTATCACCATTAACTTCAAGGTCGACACACAGACTTAAAAAAAAAAAAAAAAAAAAAAACAAAGCATTTCCCATCAATGTGAGGAAGTGATATAACTCCTGCTTGCCTCACGCTCACCTTGGGTCATAAATGTAGTAACTTTATTTGCTGATATTTCGAGTACTACATGTCCGATATGAATAGAAGTTTCACCATATTGCGTAGATTTAGTTCCTCTTTCTCATATGGGAATTTTTGTTTTTGCTTAAACCCTTCCTTTAAGCTTATCGATTTCACTGTTTGCTCTGCAGGTTGGATAAACGACATTTTAAGCTGGAAGTTTTGGATACCCCTCAGTCGTGTGACATATGCAGTATACCTTTTCCATCCTCTTCTCCTTACCATTTTGGGGGGCAATTTTGTTCGTCCATTATACGACTCCATAGTACTAAAGGTAATTTTTTGAAAAATTATGTTTCACAATGTTGACTTTTTCCTTAACCCAGCAGGTGGTAGGTAACATTTAAAAGTACCGATAATTGTCAAAATTTTACGGAAATATTTTGTAGAAGGGTTTCCTTTTATTTTTTCAATGATGGGAACCTTCAAGTTTGTTAACAAAAAGGACACTTTTGTTCATTATTTGAATCCGTGAGGGTAGCACCCAACGCCGTACATAAAATCTTTTCGGCAGAAGAAAGCAGGTTATTTCAGAGCGCTACCATCATTTAGCGTTTAATGATGTATTACGAAAAAATAAAAAAGCTGCCACTATATTGTTGGAGATGACACATTGCTTAACTTACCAGATGCATCTCAACGATGTTTTGGTATTTTTAAAAACCGAAGATGTCAAAGGTATATGTGTTAAAAACTCACTTTAAAAAAGTCCGGAGGTGGGGGTGGGGGGTGGGAGGCAACGGCCCTGTTGTCCACGGCCAGGGTAGCATCTGATTTTGCTTCTAACATTTCTGCCTCATTTCAATGGATCTTACAAGGAATACAATGTTCAGTATTTTTGTGATTTTGATCGTCAGGTTTATTACCTCGGTGGGACGGTTTTCTTTTCATACATATTGGCGATGGTGATGTCATTGATGGTGGAAGTCCCAGTGGCTAATTTAGAAAGACGTCTTCTATCAACAAAGTAAGCCGTTTGTATCAGCGATTAAAATAACATGGTGATCTTCAACAATACAATATGGGGTTGTTTGTTTTTTTTACCACTAAACGACTTTGTTAAACCATGATTTCTCTTACATTGAAAATTATGAACGTTAGAAGTTACGTTAGTGCTTTCTTGAACATCAGAATCATCATCATCAACATTAAGATTAACAATAATATAAATGTAAACATCAAATGAAAAGCAATATCAACACCCACATTAAAATGAATAACAATATGAACAATAACATCAAAATGAGCACCAACATCAACATGGACATCAACATCAACATGGGCACCAACATCAACATCAACACGAACAACAACATCAACACGAACAACAATATCAACACGAACACGAACAACAACATCAACACGAACAACAACATCAACACGAACAACAACATCAACACGAACAACAACATCAACACGAACAACAACATCAACACGAACAACAACATCATTATGAACAACAACATCAACATCAACACGAACAACAACATCAACACGAACAACAACATCAACACGAACAACAACATCAACACGAACAACAACATCAACACGAACAACAACATCAACATGAACAACAACATCAACACGAAAAACAACATCAACATGAACAACAACATCAACATGAACAACAACATCAACACGAACAACAATATCAACATCAACATGAACAACAACATCAACATAAACAACAACATCAACACCACCATCATCATATGTACAGTAGACTTTTTGCTTTAAATATATGGTAAAGAACCTCTTTTTATACTGCTAATCCTCATTTTGAATATTCTTTTCAATCCACGAACGCATGATTCAAACAAAATCCAAGCCTCAATAGAAATAAAACAGTCTGGAATTGAACTTGGCTTTAATGAACGAAGTGATTTGGAAGGAATTTATAAACTGTGTTACGGCATTTTGTAGAAAGTTGAATAACTAGCCGCTCTGTTACATAATAGTCTTTGTTGTGGTAAATATAATAAGATGTTTAAACAACTTTGATTACCATTTTCACTTTAAGCGATAAAACATTATCCCGCAATTTATATACTAAAGAAACTTAGTTACTTGTTTTTCACTTGACGTCAGCGCCTTTCAGTTTTGAATACTGCTACCTGCTCATGCGCAGAAGGTGTGTTATCGATACGCACTCACAACATTACCCTGGATACAGTTGTGATCAATGAACTCCTGGAACTCAAAAGAGAGAGACGCACAACGCAGTGACGTCGGTGAAAAACCTCTATACAGAGCTTGCATAGTCACGTGGGTTAACTAGTAGTTGCTAGGCAACCAAGTTCTGGAACTCAAACAACTCTGAACATGCACAAATATATTGCTTGCCTACTTGCAAAATATGACGGAAGTACTCGTTACGTCACAGAAAGTACGTAGTTATCCCTTTTGACCTTAGATGGAAGATCCCTGTAAGTTCAAGGTAACGCCAATGTTTTGTAATCGAAAATGCGGATTGTTTCTACCTATTGAAACTAGCAAATAGTTAAAAATAAAAACTGATTGAAACTGTAATGCAATAAGTTTGATATAAATGCATGGGTTCCATATCAATAACGAATCAATATTTAATAAATGAGATGGAATATTTGCAAATCTTAAGTGTTTTGGTACCATTTTTTAAACTTTGGTTAAAATGATTGAATATAGCATCAGTGTATTTTTAGTTCCTCATTCATTCCACTTTGGCCAAAATCCTAACTGCATGCGCCTCTTGCGTAGGACAATGTTTCGTTTGTTTGAAAGTATCTTCAACATTTGAATTTGTTTGTGCAGTGTTAGCATTAACTGTTCCACCCTCGCATAACATAAGATCCTGGCGTAATATTGAAAGATGTGGATACAACGTTGTTGTCCCCATGTCACCTACTTTAAATTTAATCATTTTAAACCCCCCCCCCCCGCTAAAACAAAAAGTTTTTAAAACGTGTAAAGTGGTGTTATAAAACGTTTTATAACACCACCTAACATGTTTTAAAAACTTGTTGTGTTAGCGGGGACCACAATCGAATGATACATTCTTTCCGCAGGTAATGCCACTAACTGACGGGAATTACGTATTTCCTCATTTTTTTACTCAAATGTACATAACAAATTAATGTAGTGCCGAAAGACACACGGTACTAACTCCACACTAAACTACCACTAAACTACATGAATTACATCAAGGCTGGAGGATATACAAGTTATTCGTTTACACAAATTGGTAATACAGAATGATAACCTTAACGGCTCCAGAAAAAGTCGCGGCAACCCAGAGTCGTCCGTAAGTTTCTTCCAGATTGCCCCACTCCCATGGAGGATGTGTTGCAACTTGCAGTCTCAGTACGGTACGGTCGTATTCGATCCTGTGCGAACGCTGCTGAATGGACCTGAAAGAATGTCGCCCGATGATCCTTTTTAGTGAGATCTTGCAATTTTAAAGTTTTGTAACCACTCAGGACTGTGATGTACAGCTTCATATCGTGGTGAAACGTTATGAAATTCTCAAGTTTCGTTCCTGAGATATTACGGTAGAAATTGAAATTATCACATTTTCTACCAAAAAGAAACTTGTAGCAAGCACTTGTGCCATCAAGGATTCACAATTTTGACCGATAAATGCTTTGGTTTTTCTCTAAAATGTTTTTTATTATGCTCTACAAAAATCTAACACATTCACCCTATGCATGGGCGTAGGAGTCCAGGCTGTAACAACTTACCCGAAAATTATAACCAAAATTTTTCACATGCTCCACGCGCGTTCAACATGTTAATATACATATCATATAGGCATGCATCGGTTATCACAACGTATGCCAATTACATGCAATCATTTGCCGTGTTACTACCCTTCTATATTGATTATTATTATGGGGGAAGCTAGTGTAAAGGAAAATTGTCTCCTACAGTGGTACACTAGTTATTGTCTAGTAGGTATGTATACTCATTCGTTGGTGGCCTGTTTGTACCTCTGAAGTCAAAAACACTATCCATGAAGTAACAGCTACCGCTGCTCGCTTAGAGTGGGATCTTAGCATATGATAATGTCCATCCCATAGAAGATGAACACAAATTTATTAGCCTTGGCATGTATATTTTATTTAGTTGTAATGCTCTCCCACTGGTATTTTTGAAAACCTGTAAATATATTTTTTACAAACCTGCAGTTGTATACTTTTTGTCACACGGGCATTTTCACAACTTGCAATTGTTACACAAGAAGCTATATCTACAGTAATATATATACCATGCCCTTGTAGTGCTCCCACAGGGAAGTTTGTAAAGCTGCTACCTTACCCAGGAAATCAGACCGTCATCCAACACGTCTCACAAATACGAAGGATGACGCTAAATTGGAAATGGTTCCACACACCCTATTCCAGATAGGCATTACAAAGGATTGTGGGATAGAATTCTGGTGCGCGTCGTTGTTGGCCACAGTTAAATGCGATTGACAAAAACGGCGCACACCAAAACTCTACCCCATACTCCTGTGTGATTGCGATTTCGAAAAAAGGTCTACTGACAGAAAGCTCCACTATTAATCATAGCATGTATAGACCTCATGCATATGAGGTCACAGGACAGAAAGTGCAAATGGAGAAAAGCGCGCATTACTGAAACTTAACGCCAACAAATGCAGATAACTGATTTGTTTACTGGTAGATATGCCCGTAAGTTTACTATGCGTGCGTGCGACGTCTGCAACATACGTGCAGCGTGCCATTGCAAACACTAATATCTGCTTTAAAAACAAGTCGCAATTGGAACTTATTCTAGAGCTCAGAGTCTGAAGATCCAACTGTGATACAGAAGTCCCACAAATTTAGAATTCAAGTGAAACTTAAGCGGTTTTCACAGGGTTACAAACTGAACCTATAGCCGTAAGTTAGTAGCTCTGTTACTTTACATGCATTTACCCACACGGTTAATCTACGGGGAATATTCTCTTTCATACAAAGCAGTACACTCTGCAGAGCCAATTTTCATAGCATGTATAGTAAATACTGTACATGGTGGAATACCGACCACTGTACCATGCGGAGAATTCGACAGCCGTTCTCCTAAATTAATTACTTATCTGTAAATCACTCAACCGTATCGTACCATTAACAGTTCTCGTAACACGTGTTACAGTTTCTGTAACACAGATCAGTTTAAACTGGACATGCTATGTGTATTGGGTACTCTGCAACCTACGCTTATTCGAACGTAACAGGGCCGTAACAGCTCCCTAACTGAAGTAAGGCTCAGTCAGATTTTATCTTCTACAAGGCATCGTCCATCGATAGGACATTGACTTAGATTTCGAAGGAGAATTACAGGACTTGTTGAATGCGGCAAGTTCATCTCAACGACAAACAGAAGTTAAAGCAGCTATAGAGATTCTTTATGCTAGGAAGTAACTATTCTCAATTCACTTGGTCTCAGATCTAAGTACGACAGTGAAGCGTGCATCAAACACTAGATAATTTGGTGGACACCTGCGTAGTGGTAAATTGCCACAATCACAGCTAAAGGGTAACAAGTACCAGAGACTTTGCAGCATAAATGCCCTGCAGGTTACTCCATAAAATAATTGATTTGGGATAATGGCCATGCCTCAACTAAGTCTAACACTTAGCCCAGAAAAAGTCGAGAAAACCATAAAAGCTATGGTAGCGATAATCAAACTTCTTCAATTAGATGCTAATGTGACAATCATAGCCTTGATTTCCAAAATTATACCAAATTCTTGCCTTAGTAAGTTTCCGTTCAAGTTCCCGTTTCTTCAACAAATAAGGTCATACTGTGAGGAAAGATTTGATAAAACAAGAATCAAGCATGAGTTCAAAGATATTTTTTCTTAAATCGAAGTCAAGACCTCCCTTTTGAATGAGGGATGACGTTTCCAATCAAACTGGAGATAGTACCAATTAATTAAGCAGACGATGCCTTACATAAACCAAGGACTGAGCTAGAGGTTCTTGCAGTCAGAGAAATACAATGTTTAGAGGTCCAAATTTAATTTACAAAACCATGCTTCGGTATCGGAAAAGGTATATATATATATATATATATATATATATATATATATATATATATATATATATATATATATATATATATATATATATATATATAAGGACTTAAGCGAAGAAACATTAACAGCTAGATTATGTGAGTTCTTTGTTTTAGCCCTCCTGTTCATTTGATGATTGCAGGCTGAATATTTCTTGTCACAGTTCAGAAAATTTGAAAATTTGTAAAAAGCAGGTATTTCACGGCCTGTGGGAGAGGCTATAAAATTAATGGAGACAATTCAATTTGATTACTCAAAGTCCAAAAAACCCTTCAATCCTGTGAATAAAACTGAAAGGTAGGTTTAGAACTGAACAATGTTAAAGGGGCGAATTCATATCTCCTGTATTTTTCAGACCAAAGTTGAATACTCTTTAGGTAAAGCCTTATAGTTGAAGAACTAAACTGAGATTGTACAATATTCAGGGCAGTGAGCTGGGCAATATTCCAAGGGGAGCAGTTTCTGACAGCTTCCAGTGGCGTACCTAGGTTAGTTGACATCCAGGCAGAACACTTCTTTTTTCAGCCAGTGCCCCCTTGAGGGAGGGTTTAAGTGGAGGACGTTACATATAAGAAAGGTCGCTAGGTAAAAGCAGGTACTCTCTTTGGCAAAGCTTTGAATTGGTTATATTTAGTGTCTTTTTGTGTGTATGTAATATAGATAAGATGCAAAATGATGCTATCTTGGGAAAGCTTTGAACTTAGTCTGGTTACATATTTCGAAATTCTCGCTCTTAGTGCCCCTTTTCTAATTTCTTCTTGGCTGGATGTAACTTAAGGGGAAGGTCCTGTCTGGCCCCTTCCCCATAAGAAAGTTTTGCATTTGTAAGGTTGCTTTCGTACACAATGGTGCTATCTTTGACAAAGCTTTGAATTGATATGGTCTCGAAACTCTCATCATTTAGTGTTTATGTTCGCCTGTGGTATTGGACGTTGCCATGCCTCATGTCAAAGACTGGTACCTGATGCAGACCTTCTCCCTCTAAGTGAGCTACTGGGAGAGCCTTCATCAGTGTTGGTTCGTGGCGTAGGTCTACTCATATGTCAAAATGCCTTCCAGATTGGCGGAAATGGCGTCTTATAGACTTCTATAGTTGCATCTAAATATTTTTGAGACTTCATGCTATAGAAACTAAGACTTCATTAAAGTCACTTTGAAGAAAAAAAAAAGAACTAAAAGTTACTTTACAAGCTCATTTTTTTTTAGCATTTATGTAAAGTTAATCACAGGCTAAATATCTGTGGCTTTAACTGAAATGACTCACTCTGGTAGAGGGTCCTCGATGAGCCAGTTGGCTTCCTGACCTTCAAACGTTAAACTAAACTGTGCTATATGGGTTATGCATGAGGAAGGGGTTTATTTGTTAGTGCGAGTTACCCTCATTAGAGTCCCTGGTTGGGACCTGCAGAGGAAAATTTGCGGAAATCCTTCATATGCGACATTCCAGGTCTTGAGGGTCGTGAAAACATAATCAGGACAAACCCTTTTTAGCATTTTCCGTATTTTTGTCAAGTAGACCATTTTTTATGTAGTGTTTGGAAATCTCAGTGAGGTGGGGGAGGAATTGCTCCCCTTGCCCCTGCAGGCTACGGCCCCGTAGATTCTTCATCAAACTTCATCCTAGGACTATAAGTTAATTTAGCGTGGTTTGTCGTTGCTCCCAAATTTATTATAGCAATGTTAGTGACTGTGAATCGATTGAGAGATAGGCTTTGGGACAGCATGTAGGCCTTCAGTCTTTGCGTCCCCTCCGGGAACGTAACTACCCTGAGGAGCAGAACCCCTTGGGTGTAACGTTTGCTTTTCACCTTTAGCAACTTGATCCAGCCGATGGGACTTTTGCAAAGAGAAAAATTGAGAGCGTCATATGAAATAGTTAAACCCTACTCGTTCATCAAAACTTTTCACTGATGACTTGTTTCGTTTGTATGTGTATTTTTCTGTGACTTTACGCTCTTTGTGAAGCAATGATCTTGTCGCCACAGTCAGGGGATGAAACTAATTTGAAAAAAAAAACCGTAACAAACAAAAGGGTATAAATACTTTGCACAGAAAGACGAGGTAAAACTGAAAAAAACCCAAAGAATTAACGAGTCCTTGCTCATGGGAAGATCTGCTTCCGTACTGTGCGTGGTCTCACATTAACACGTTGTCATCAAGAAGTTACTAGTCGTACACTTAGATGTGTTTAAGATCCATAGATACCAACAAGACTGGTTACGAATCATGAAACACAAACTTGTACCGTCAAAATACCATTTTTGCAAGGCTTCGACAGTACACCTTATGGTCTGCACCATCTTTGATAGGGTTGTTAAAGCTATCATATGTCTTTCGTAATTAAAGAGGAACCATTGTACAGCGTTCTAAGCAGGTACAATATTTAGAACACATTTTTTCCAAGCATTGTGATACCATTAAAACAAGCGCAACAATGTTGCCGAAGATCAGCTTTTCATGTACACCTAAAAGTCTGCAGTCAATATTTCGGTTGGGTCTGTAACTCATGTTGTTCATACGTATACGTTAGAAAACAAAGAGATAAATATAAATGCAATGAAATATGCATTGAACTCCTGAAGCCTCTGAAAGGCTAAATCTGGTACACAAAGTTAACTTTATATACTACACAGATGTTAGTATACAAATAATGAATGTTTATGGGTGTGCTGCTGTGTAGACCTCATTTGTTTTCCATGATTGGACCCAGATAGTAACTTCCGATAAGAAAATTTTACAGAATTTATGGTTAAAGGTCTTAAAAGCGATATTTTGCCCCAGCGATATTCCTTGAACTTGTCCAGGGAGAAAAGTTCAAATGCGGGTTGCCACTATGATTTGGAAAAACCAAAACTGCTCAATTGCTCAATAAAGGGATAATTTCTACATTAAATTTTTACACGCCTAATTCTGAGAAGTCTTTAGTCCCGTTTTCCCCTACAAAATTATTTTACTGCATAACATTTTTATGATTGGGATCTACCAATTGGGATCGTTGATCGCTTTTAGGACCTGTGAATGTGTCGCAACCGGCCGGAGGGTAACTACAGTTCCTAGAGAGCGTTGGGAAAAAATGCACACGTATACTTAGTCTAAGGCTATTGAAATATCTTCCCCCATGGCTTCCCCCTTACCAACTTGGTGGGGCTTTTGGCAACGGAGAACAAGACTGAGGCGGTTTCTGCAGTGTCGACGCCCATGTGACTGCACCAGGCTCGTAGCCTGGCAAGGTACTGAAGGGGGGCGAAATGGCTTCCAGGGGCTAACAAATTCTTAAGGGGGCCAAATGTGTACAAATGCCATCGAGCCAATGGCAACTTGAAAACTTCTCTCTAGATGTAAAAGAGTGAATTTGACTCTTCGACGATTGCCTGCAGTGACCACTCTTTCTTCGAGTTGTTACGGCTTGTGGTCGCAGGTCAAACCAATAACAGCGAAAGATCACAGAAGAACGAGATTAAAATTCAACAACTTAATGATTATTTACAATCTCCTTATCTTACTTAAATTTACAATAATTAATTAGACTTACTCACAATCCTTCACTTAATATTTGCCTGGTCTGGTCCAAGGGCTGGTAGTGCATGCACGTTGACGATGGTACAGTAGTAGACCTGCAACGTGCTGTAGCGTATGAACTGGTTCCACGAGCGAAAAATGACAAGGCTAGGCGATGAATGATGGATGATAACAATCTCTATACACAGTGTAGAAACGGCGTAAGGCAATTTATCACAAGAGTACAGTGTCAGTGGCTGGCTTCGTTTAGAGAATAACTTCTCAATAAAGGATGTCTGGTCTCCATGAAGTATTATAATCTCTCTCCCCCATAACAGTTGTTGAACTGCCTTTTATATGCTAGGCTTTTATTCGAGAACTCTCCAGAATTTAACAGAAACTTCTAGTGCATACAGTCCAGCAATTACGAGAACGTTCCATAATAGAAACTTCCAGAGCACACAGTCGAGAAATTACGAGAACGTTCCTTGTATGCGCAGTAGTAAACAAACAATGCCAATATTTCTTAGAAGTGTCGCATCACGTAAACAGTTCCTTCGAGAAAATTCTAGAAAGGCTGCGTTGAAGTTGAATTCTCTGGCTTTCCATTCGCTCGTCGATGGATTCAATCCGGTGTTCCTGACGGGTCGTCTTGTAACACTCCCCCCCCCCCCCCTTGAAAAAGTTTTGGACGTCTCGGACAAAACTTAAGTTACAATATTTACAATGTACAACTTTACAGTAATAACTACAGTATGTACAGTATGTAGTCCAAAATTCAATGGAAGGTATAATCATAACATACTTGTCTTGCAAGGTGATGATACATGAATACAGTAACATCATCAACACACATTGTGCCAAAGTTAACACAAAATTTCAAAACTTACAGTGATATTTTCAACATACTGCATCAAATCAAATTCTTGACAAAGAGTCTGGTACAACATTGTCTTTCCCTTTAATGTGCTTAATATCTACATTATACGATTGCAGAAATAAACTCCACCTCATCAATCTTTGATTTTTGTTCTTCATCTTAGATAAAAATGTCAAAGGGTTATGATCAGTGTATACAGTGATAGGGAAACTAGTAGTTCGCAAATAAACATCAAAGTGTTGAAGACCAAGTATCAAAGCTAATGTCTCTTTTTCAATTGTTGAATAATTTTTCTGGTGTTTGTCAAATTTCTTAGAATAATAACAAACAGGGTGATCAACACCATGCTCATCAGCTTGAAGCAAAACTGCTCCTATGCCATTGTCACTGGCATCTACTGCCAACTTAAATTGTTTTTCAAAATCTGGAGCAATCAACACTGGTGAACTCATTAGTGCCTTTTTCAATGATTCAAATGCTGCTTGGCAATTATCCGTCCAATCAAACTTTTCATTTTTCTTTAATAATTTTGTCAATGTTGCAGCAATGTCAGAGAAATTCGGACAAAAACGTCTGTGGTAACCAGCCATGCCTAGGAAACGCATGAGCTGCCTTTTATCAGTTGGAGCAGGGAATTTGTCAATACCCTCAACTTTGGCCTTAATTGGTCTAACTTCACCTTGACCAACCACATGCCCTAAGTATATCACCTGGGCACAAGCAATCTCACTTTAGACCAAATTGACAGTCAATTAGCTTTGGCAAGCTTGTCAAATAATGCCTTAACATGTTGTACATGTTCATCCCATGAGTTGCTGTACACAATAAGGTCATCAACATATACTTCACAAGTTTCTAAGTCTGACGTAAGGTTATTTACCAAGCGTTTAAAGGTCATCTTTGAATTTTTCATACCAAACGGCATAACCTTATACTGAAATAACCCATCTGGCGTCACGAATGCCAAGATTTTCCGAGCCCTCTCAGTGAGTGGTATCTCCCAATACCCCTTTAGTAAGTCAAACTTTGATACATACGTAGCTTTCCCAATAACTATCAATACAATCATCGATACGGGGTATCGGATAGAAATCCATTCTCGTGACCGCATTCACCTTTCGATAATCAGTACAAAATCTGTACCCACCGTCTGGCTTGGGGACCAATATACAAGGGGAAGACCATTCACTATTACTAGGTTCTATAATGTCATGGTCTAACATGTACCGAACCTCATCCCTGAGATGTTGTCGTTTTCTAGTGTTAACTCGGTAAGGATGCTGCTTGATTGGTGTAGCATTGCCCACATCAACATCATGTTCAATCAAATTTGTCCTAGTAGGATCATCTGAGAACAAGCATGCATATTCATAGATTAATGATTTCATTTCTGACTTTTCTTTGTGATCCAGATGACTTAATTTCTGGTCGAGATTTTTCAACACATCAGAATTTTGTAACTTAATACACATGTCAGGAACATTATTAGCCTTGATCTCATCATTACTGAGTTCATGATCAGCATTGATAATACACACTTGATCACCTGTATCATTAGTGTTACTATTTACATCATGTACACTTTCATCCTTAGAAATGTCACAATCTTCTCTTTCATAATATCTCTTCATCATATTAATATGACATACTCTTTTAGATTTACGCTTGTCAGGTGTCAAAATGACGTAATCTGTGTCACTAATTTTTCTCTCAATGACATAAGGTCCTTGAAAGCGAGCTTGAAGTGGCTGACCAGAAACAGGCAAAAACACTAGCACCTTATCACCAGGCTTAAACTCTCTTTTCACAGTGGTCTTGTCATACCACTCTTTCAATTCCTTCTGAGAGTGCCTCAGATTTTCCTGAGCAAGTTCACATGCTCCATGAAGACGATCTTTAAAGCGGGATACATAATCAAGTAGATGTATGTCTTCACCTAGTTCTGATAACCACTTCTCCTTTAACAATTTCAATGGTCCACGAACTGTGTGTCCAAAGACAAGTTCAAATGGACTGAACCCAAGTGACTCTTGTATAGATTCCCTGGCAGCAAACATTACAAATGGAATGCCTTCATCCCAATCTCTCTCATTATCATGACAATATGTCTTTAACATATTCTTCAAAGTTTGGTGAAACCTTTTTAAAGCCCCTTGGCTTTCAGGATGATAAGCCGAAGACTTACTTTGGTCTATGCCTAACTCATACAACATCTGTTGGAATACAGTTGACATGAAATTAGACCCTTGATCTGATTGGATCTCTTTGGGCAACCCAAACAATGTGAAAAATTTAAGTAAAGCTTGTAAGACTGTCTGAGCCTTAATATTTCTCAGAGGTATTGCCTCTGGAAACCTTGTAGAAGCACACATAATGGTTAATATATACTGATGCCCTGCCCTACTCTTAGGTAGGGGATCTACACAATCAATGATGACTCTACTAAACGGCTCTTCAAAAGCAGGAATTGGCTTTAAGGGTGCAGCCGGAATATTCTGATTCGGCTTCTCAACCATTTGACATGAGTGACAGGTCTTACAAAGTTTGGCCACATCACTTTTAAGTTTTGGCCAATAAAAGTGATTTAGAATTCTGTGGTAAGTCTTATTGACTCCTAGGTGCCCTGCAAATGGCATTTCATGAGCAATACTCAGTATTTCCCTTCTATAGGTCCTAGGTACCACAATTTGATGATGGTAAATTCTCCACTCTTCATCTAATGGTGCATCAGGTGGTCGCCATTTACGCATCAAAATATTGTTTTTAAAATAAAAACAGACTGGGATGTCTTTCGATTCATCCTCAGTGAGTGCACCAGCTATTAATGGCTGAAGCTCTTCATCATGTTGTTGTTGGACTGACAACTGGTCTCTGTGGAGTGTGTCAGACATTTTTGATTTTTCCTGTTCTACCCCCTCACTATGTGTGGGGCCAGGAGACTCACAATCCTGACTATCATTAAGATTAGTTATAAAAGATTGGCTGAGATCATACCAAGAATCTTCACTCTCATGAATATTTTTACTAGAATCTTTTCCAGACTCTGACTCCTCCTTTGGGAGTGTTGTTCCATTTTTAGGAACTAATTCCTCAATTTTAGAGGGCGGATGATTAAATTTATCATCCTTATTTTCAGAAATCATACCCTCATTTTTAGAGAGTGGATGTTTAAGATTATCATCCTTACATGATTCCCTACTTGTTCCACTTTTGGGAACTGTATCCTCACTTTTGGAGGGTGGATATTTAAATTTATCATCCATGGCGAGCTTTTGTGACATAGCTCTAGTGACAGCACAGGCAGGGAATAAATTTGGAAATTCCTTTTCTAATTGCTCTGTGTTGTTATAATCACATGGTGTATCTGTCAAAATTGCATTGGCTACTACCTTTCCACCAGCTAGGTCATTGCCTAGCAACAGAGATACCCCCTTTACAGGTAGAGTAGGTCTGACCCCTACTATGACCGACCTAGAAACTATATCTGACTTCAAATTAATTTTGTGGAGAGGGACAGAAATAAATCCACACTCAACCCCCTGAATTAGTACATTTGCCCCTGTGGAAGTAGAGTCCGATAATGGCAAAACTCCATTAAGAAGCAACGACTGAGATGCGCCTGTATCACGCAAAATTTTAATTTTGACGGGTGGATGAGCTGAATTCCCACCTAGGGAAATAAACCCCTCAGACACGAATGGAAGATATTCTTCCTTAATTTGGTCGTTAGAATTAGGCCGTAAAGTCACGACTACCTCAGAAGAGTTCTCTGCATTGGCTAAGGCATTTGGAGCTGTTTCAGTCTCCTTTAATTTTGCCAATGTGAAGCAATTTGCCATTGTGTGGCCCTTTTTGTGACAGAAACCACAAATTATGTCTTTAAAGGCAGCTTTGTTTGAGCTGACCTGGTCGTTCTTTTGACGACTTGAATCTGGTTGTTTTTTACCAGAATTTGTTAGAGTGATAGAACCAGACTGAGATCCACTGTTACCTGTTGTGCCACTACTATTGCCATATTTCTTATTTGGCCTTCTAAACTGACCCTTGTTTTGAGTCTGACCCACTTTACTGAATTTATGGGTAAGTGCATACTGATCAGCCAAATTTGCCACTTCCTTCAAGTTGTCAGCCTTATTTTCCTCAAGGTGAGTCTTAATGTCATCATTCACACACCGTTTAAATTCCTCGACCAGCATCAGTTGTCTTAAAGTGTCAAATGTGGAGACCTTTTGGGAAGCACACCATCTATCGAAATGCCTTTCTTTTTGATAAGCAAACTCTACGTATGTTTGTGTATCCGCCTTACGATACTTTCTAAATTTTTGGCGATAAGCTTCGGGCACCAATTCATAGGCTTGTAATATGGCCTTTTTAACCTTATCATAATCCATGCTGTCCTCTATTGACAGAGCGGAATACACTTCTTGAGCCTTGCCTGTGAAATTACTCTGGATGAGTATGGACCATTTATCTCTTGGCCACTTTAGTTGCTCACCCAGCTTTTCGAAGTGGTTAAAAAATTTCTCCACATTATCCTCCTGAAATTTGGGGACAAATTTTACGTGCTTAGAAACATCAAATACCCCAGTATCCAAGCCTATTTTAGGGTCTGAGCCTTTTATGACCCCTAACTCTAGTTGCTTCAACCTAAATTCATGTTCTCTTGCTTTTTCCTTCCTTTGCATTTGCATTTCTCTTTCCTCTTTTTCCTTTTGCATTTGCATTTCTCTTTCCTTTCTTTCCCTTTTCTCTCTTTCCCTTTCTCTTTCCATTTCTTTTAATCTAATCTCCTTATTCATTTCCATTTCAAGCCTTTTCAGTTCAAATGTGTTGTCAGTTCAAATGTGTTGTCAGTTGGCACAGTGATAGCTGTTTCCAATACTGTACTAGGCAGGACACTTTCATCTACAAGATATTCTAGAACATATCTTTTAATCTCGTCTTTCCGCATTAAAGGCTGAAATTCAATGCCATAATGTTTTGCGACCTTTACAATCTCAGACTTTTTTAATGAATCTAGTTCCTCGACTGAGGGACTAGCCACGAATTCATCTAAGTTGAATGGCATTTTAAAGTTATATCAAGCATTCAACAAACAAATAAGAGGTCTGGGCAAACACAGTTGCTTACGATTCACAACAGAATTTCTCGAATTTTCTAGTATTTTTCGTTCCCGGATGTTAGGCCACCAATTCTGTTACGGCTTGTGGTCGCAGGTCAAACCAATAACAGCGAAAGATCACAGAAGAACGAGATTAAAATTCAACAACTTAATGATTATTTACAATCTCCTTATCTTACTTAAATTTACAATAATTAATTAGACTTACTCACAATCCTTCACTTAATATTTGCCTGGTCTGGTCCAAGGGCTGGTAGTGCATGCACGTTGACGATGGTACAGTAGTAGACCTGCAACGTGCTGTAGCGTATGAACTGGTTCCACGAGCGAATAATGACAAGGCTAGGCGATGAATGATGGATGATAACAATCTCTATACACAGTGTAGAAACGGCGTAAGGCAATTTATCACAAGAGTACAGTGTCAGTGGCTGGCTTCGTTTAGAGAATAACTTCTCAATAAAGGATGTCTGGTCTCCATGAAGTATTATAATCTCTCTCCCCCATAACAGTTGTTGAACTGCCTTTTATATGCTAGGCTTTTATTCGAGAACTCTCCAGAATTTAACAGAAACTTCTAGTGCATACAGTCCAGCAATTACGAGAACGTTCCATAATAGAAACTTCCAGAGCACACAGTCGAGAAATTACGAGAACGTTCCTTGTATGCACAGTAGTAAACAAACAATGCCAATATTTCTTAGAAGTGTCGCATCACGTAAACAGTTCCTTCGAGAAAATTCTAGAAAGGCTGCGTTGAAGATGAATTCTCTGGCTTTCCATTCGCTCGTCGATGGATTCAATCCGGTGTTTCTGACGGGTCGTCTTGTAACAGAGTGCAAATTTCACTATGCTGGTAGTGGTAATTCACTCCTAATGAGTGAATTACCATTCCGGGCAGAGTGGAATTCCACAGTGAGTGGTCACTGTAGGCAATCGTCGAAGAGTGAAATTCACTCTTTTACATTAAGAGAGTTGCTAGGGGGCGAAAAATTCGAAGAGGGATTCGCCCCCTTGGCCCGCTTGGCTAGAAACCTGAGCTGCACAATTCCTGCCTCCGAGACTGACATATGGCACACGCCTTCAAAAAGCACGTTTTCCTTCTCAAACCGAAAATTGTTTTTGGAATGTTAGCACAACCGTCAAGCTTAAACCATATGAAGCATTGTATTTTCATGTTTTCTGTGTTCTTTTTTAAAAGAAAGGGGGTGGGTTTCTCTTCCCTTTACGACATTTCCTAGACAACATTCACCTTAACTTGAAGTAGTGTACCCTTGCCGGCAGTAGCCGGCAGTAGCTTCTTTCCTTCATGTGACAATGTAAACGAATTTGCTATTAAGGAAGGATAAGTCATTTGTTTACCTTTCATACTAAATATTTTTTGTCCAGAAATGTTAAGAAAAATGTTTGTAAAGGAGATACAAGAAGATTTGAAAGAGTAAGGTAATGCTTACAAATAACTTGAAACCTGAGGCGACTGCGTATATTCTCTTTAAACTGTAAGCCAAACTCCTAAAACCATTCAGACATCAGGCTAAGTTGAATACTTGTTTCTGCCTTAACGCAAAAATGTGTAGGCCTAGCTTATACCACTGTTTCGCGCAAGGCAACTTACTCGGAAGACCTTGCACAACTTCCAAACGTCCGGCATTTCTTTTCGAGCCGGCCTAACCATCCAACCTATTTAGCTAGTCTATTATTAAAACGAGATCAGCGTCACATGTTCACGAAACGCCTCCACAGCAGGCTGTACGGTATATTCCTTATTCATGTCATATCCCTGGTTGGTTTGGGAAGAGAAGAGCTGAGCAAACATAGTCTGCTTTGCGGGGTAGCCCACGTACGGTATTCAAAAATCAATGCACTCCACTTTGCGTAAACACTTCCACACGATTAAGCACGAGACGTCCTGTACATTTATATATGTTCAGTATACTTTTGTGCCCTGTTTCGTTGTACACAGTCTCTCAAATGATAACAACTGGGATTTTCGATGTTCTGTCCATTTAAACATGTACATTATTCGTAAAGTTTTTTTCAAAAATGCTCTTTTGGGTCATCAAATGATAATGATAACAAATGAGAAATGACAGATGTCGAAAAGTGACAGACAGGTGACAGACATTTGCTGCCGCGTAAGATAGCAGTAGCTCAGCTGAAGCTTTCAGATGAGCTAAAAATATAACTCAATATCTAATTTAACACGAATTTTTCAAACATTTCTGAAAGTCACTTAACGCCACTCCGTAGGCAGTCATGATATTGTGTTATTACCCACAATGCAACTGAACTGTGATGTCATAGCCGCGCCTTGCCGCGGGTTGTACATCAACTGCTTGTGTAGTTTGTACGCACACACCTACAGTATTAACGGTAACGTCAAAACTATCTTTAATTTTCAAAAAAAAAACCGGTTAAATTTGCCATTAAAATCCAGAAATCGGTACATTACTATCTAAAATCATCATACAACCTTCTTCGTACGATTTTTAACCAGTTAAAAGTTAAAGGAAATCCTTCACCCTACACTTGTAGGTGCAGCTCGAAATCCGTATTAACTTTATATGGCATACCACCCACATGCATGGTACTAACCACTGCACTGCATCGCTTTAGTCCGAAGGGATTCGATCATAGTTGTCAAAACATTTTGGATTTTTCTAAATTCTCAACAGCCAATCTGACAATAAAGTAAAATATTCAAAAAATACAAAGAAGTCTCTTACCAGACCAGTGCGTCTGATTGAAGCTTAATCAACCAAAAAGAAATACTGTACCTGTTACGGATAGCTCGGGGAAGCTATGATGGTAGCACACCGCGGAGAATGGTTAGGCTTGCTTCTGGTAGACTCCCTTCGACTGACATTTCAAGGTGTTGCTGTAAGAATGCAACCATTACTCCACCAAATATGCAATAAACAATATCATACGTAAGATTGTTTACGCAAAATCTTCATTTTATGCACTAAATCTGATAGTATCACCGGACTTTCGTTTCGAACGAATACCAGGTCTCAGGGCATAGTTATAGGCTTTTTAAGAAGAATAGTGTTTCCATAAGTTAGAAAAAATTTCCCTCCACGGATCCGAATTTCCTAAAGTTTTCATGTCTACTAACGGGTTGAATCTCTTAATGTTCCCACGGTAACATAAGAGTAAAAACAGATAATCATCATTTACGTATAGAAATCCTTGTGAAGAACTATCCAAACACCACATGAACACAGACCTTCAGCGTGATACCATGGGTTTGGAAAATGGAACCACTGAAAGAGAGGTTTATCTTGTTTATTTCCTCTTGCAATATTAGGTAGAATAAATGCACAAGAATTATTTAGTCTTTTTAGCTGTGGAGCTTAAAAAATCCTACAAAAATGTTAATTATACTATAAATATTTTTTCATAATTTGAAATATATGAATTTGAGATTTTGGAACCACCACTCAGAAAAACTAAGGTCTCCTTAAATCTACTTGAGTTGTCAACATTTTGCTTTGGAAACATTGAAGTGCGCGTTTTACGTCAGCAATCAGCTGATATTTAGTCGTCCTTCTTCGAATATGCCTGCGCGCATGTCAGCGAGCTAGAGAAATTTAAAATTCATTTTTCTTAATAAAGGTTTCGTGAAAGGTCCACCAGGTAACGATTATTTGTAGTATTTATATGTGTACTACACATATGTGAAAGGTCAAATGGATACTACTTTCCCCCTTTAAATCCTGGAAGGTCAAGTAGAGTGAAAGCCATTATAGTACTTACACAACATATAGGAGATTCAGCAAAAATGTGAATTTTGAGATGACAATTAAGTTTGAAGGTTTTCACAGCTAGCCCTCTGGCTGTCTCAAATAACCGTTGACGTTCATCAAAACCAAAAGAGCGTTTCACGTAAAAACTGATACACTAAGGATACGAGAAGTAAACTATTCCCTTCTGAAGATATATGATTCTTACAACAGTTTTCTTAGTTTGGCAACTGGTAAACATTACAAACCTCAGCAAATACAAAGGATCTTTAGGGAACAAGAGGTATCCAGGTAGAAAGTACCTGTACAGTATGAGATCTATCAACTTTGCGAAAACCAAAGTTCACTTGACTTCATTGGTCCCTAAGTTTTCAAATTGTTTGTTAACACGATAGACATAAATGGTAGCCTTAAAGGATGTTTTGCTCAAAAGTTGATGTCATTAACAACAAGAACCCTTTTGACTTTCGTGAAATCCCCAGGTTATTAGAGGCAAGCAGAAATCAATCTGTAAAACCTAGTAAAATTTCAAGAATTCCGTCAAATTTACAGGTTCTTTTCAATTTGTATGAACACTCGTCTCTCAAGTCTCCTATTCATCAAATATTGTCTTCTTTACATACCAATTTTAAATGCGTCACAATTTATATCCCCAGACTTTATGTAACCTTCAAAATTTGGCACTTTTTCTTGACATAACACATTTACATACGTAAGGTCTATCCATTTTTCTATCACGTAATGCAATATCTATAAGCTTAGCGTTACAGATCCATTTTTCTATCACGTAATGCAATATCTATAAGCTTAGCGTTACAGACACACATACATCCCGTCCCCTCGCCTAGTAGGTGTGCCTTACATACAAAGATGGAAAAAAATTGTTATATCTTTTGTGTTTTTTTTTCCTTAAGCTCAAAATGTACCGAACAATTGGAAAATCTGTCAAGAACTACCGACTGGAGGGCCCAGAATTCTTTGTTAAGGTCCTAAACGTAACTGTTCAGATTCCATCCAAAAATGAAATTTCATGTTAAAGTATTACCATACACAGGACGAGCAAAAATATTTTTCGTATTAGGAGATATAGCTTCTACTACAACTCATTAACACACTGAACTAGTAAAGTGAAGGCCAACGGTGGCCGGTTTTGTAGCTAAATATTAAATGCCCAAGCGTAACCAAGAGTAGGAAAGTATAATTATCGTGATGCTTACACTCTATTACCTACCAGCAAAACCAAGTTCCAGAAACTTGATTTGATAGACTGTTGACCTTTCCTGTGAAACAATAATATCTATTTATTAAACTTATTTAAAGTTTACAGGCAATCCTTTATATCTTTTTTTGTGTAAGGTCAAGAGTCATAGGCCCATTTACTTCATTCGGTACGGTAAAGCTTTTAATACTATGCAGGTTGGAGTGTTGCATTGAAAAGACTTTCATTTCTGAAACAATTTTTTAAAGATTTGTCGATGATCGCGTGTGTCCAACAATCATTTTGTTGTCCGATTGGTTCTATTTATAAAATTTTCCATTGGATAATACAACTTTGAGCTTTTGTACTGCTGAGAAATTCAAAGTCATTTCACTTTAATTTTTGGGGAGGTATGCCAGGTTTAGGGGGAAGCTACCTCCCATTTTGAAAGAGAGACTGCAGCGGTGACTTCAGAAATACAAAGACTGATATAACAGGAATTTTCTTTTTTTGACCTATAAGTTAATATGGCGGGTATGAAGTTTATCATCTTTCTCCCGGTTCTCCTTCTTGCTATTTCTTCAACGGTCAAGACAGGGAGTGTCCCTTCCTTTGGGAGTCCTATCGATGAAACAGAGTTGTGGGTAAGGCTGGAGTCTCTTCCTATCTCTGAAGAATGCCAACAGGAATTTAGGAAGCTGATTTTTAACAGGACTGAAAATTTCGTCAAAGGTAGGAAAGGCACACTTTGAGGCACTGTTGTTTAGCATCAATGCACCATTCTTTTCTAGGTTTGCACTGAAATGTACTGTAATAGCTCAAATGTTAGCTTTGTTTTTCCTCAGTTGGCATAACCTTCATAAAGACCACGAAGGAAGTGAACTTAGGAGATTAAGAAGTTCTATAATATATGTATTTGCGGTTCCCTAGCTAATTTAAACAACAGGAAAAGGACTTACAAGAAATAAATGCCTGTTTACAGGAAGAGAAAAGCCTTGTATACAAATCTTGTACCTAGTAAACATGTTACTGAAATAGTAATGTACGCTAAAGTTTTCCACTTTAAGTAGCACTTTGTCTTTTAGGGACGAGAAAATCTAAAGGCGTCTTTACCATTCTTTAGTGAGCTCTTACTTGTAGTACTGCAGCCTGGATGTGATCCTCATTTAAGGCAAGATATGAATTTGACCGAGACTCAGAAGTAAATTCCATTAGAGAAAATTTGAATGGTCCTGAATGGTTCCATTCTGATGTTGAATGTGTGTTTTGGACACTTTCCCTTTCAATCTGGTCTAAAACCATTTAACACCATTCAACTTGTTAACGATGACAATTCAAAACCATTTGCCATAATTTTTAAACCAGTTTAGAACCGTTCAAAAACAGTAAGTAATCTACATTCAAAGTTAAATGTGTTTTGGATAAAAATTTGAATGGAAGTTGAATGGAATTTAATCCTGGAGAAGGCTAAGAAATTGTTGCCGGGAATTTTGGAAGTAAGCCGCATTTGTTGCATTTGTCTTACGAAGAAAGACTAGCAGATGGCACAGGCACATGCTATATAAAGGGTTACCAAACACTGAATATAAGAAAGATTACACTGTAAGGGTCACCATAGCCTGGAATAAGTTAGCACACTCCGTTTATTAATTTTGAAATCATTTGTCTCTAACTGCACGGTTTTATTTATGTGTTTGAAGTATGAAACTACTTAGCCTTCTGGTACGGAAAAAAGCTTATCTAAAAAAATTGCTCTATTAAATTCTAGCTCTCGATGCCTTTGGAAGACCAGAAGCAGGGATTTTAGTAGGACATCGAGAATGGTTTGGACATTTTCCTGAATGTACAAACTTAAAGGGATTCAAGTACTGCTTGCTTGAAGTAGCTTTCAGTACAGCCAATCTGGCAATGGTAAGTTGATGACAAACAGTTGAAATACAACAGGAGGTAATGTAAAATTTCTACATCGTAGTACATTGATGTTTAAACTTTTTATCCTTCTAGCTTTTAATGAATGAACGCACCATAGATACTAAAACATAAAACGGGCAATAAAACTGAGTAAATAAGTAACTCGAAAGACTCAAAGTAAGATTTTACATGTTAATAAAATGTGGCAAAAGTTTAATGCAGAAAAGACACATCAGGATGACGGAAGGGTGCTTTGTTAACCTTAAAGAGGAATTTCAGACTATCCTACTTAACGTTACGAAATAGTATTTTAAATGTGGACAAGTCCAAATTTAGAATTTGCATCATCAAAAGTACATAGATTAAAAATCACAACCTACACTCTGAAAACGTCCGGTCCAAATTAAACCGAAAACGGATCAAATGGGCACTTAACAGAAAAAGGATAAAATATTTGACTAGGCTTGGTTCAACACTAACCATTTTCTGTTCAAAATGAACCCAGTCTAGTCAAATATTTGACCAGATTTCGGTTCAGTGCCCATTTGAATGGATTGGGTTCAAATCTGAACGTTTTTAGAGTGTACATGTGATCTCCTTTGTGTAATGATTCAATTACCGTTCTTTTATTTAGATAAATGAAGATAGCATTCCTACATACTGGGGAACCTGTGTTCCTATGATATGTTCACCAGAAGATGTCGAAAACAGTGCACGTATCATGTTAGGTCAGTACAAACCCTCATTTTTCTAAGCTCTCATTTTGTTCCACTGTATCATGACGGCTGGAAAACGTCGTGATATGACTCTCATGTCCAAAATAATGAAGTGAAGAACTTTTCAGCAGATGCCATTTGAAAATTATGTCATGCATATTAGCCAGAAACACAAATTGAAACTGTAAATGCAACTATTAGTGTACACCAGTTTAATTTCGTTCAAAAGAAGGAAGCTTGTGTGCATAGATCTGTTGGCTTCATTCTCAGTGCTCTTTAGAATGTTCATACTACTTTATTGTATGTAGAAACGCCACGTAGCATTAAAAATGTGGTGGAATGCTATCCATTATGTACATCACTTGTCCTTGTGTAGAGGTTCTTCACCTGACGCCATAATGGGCTCGATTTACCTGTACCGCTATTTTGGACGTCAAACCTAGTGCACCCGCAACACCTTCACTGTGAACACACAGTATCGGCCACAGCGTGGAATGTTTTGATACCTTTTTCAAAGAGAATATTCTTAACTCAATTATTAACGATTGATTGTAATTCCTGCGTGTGAGCTACATGTGTTTGGTTTAAATGCTTCATAACCATCAAGATGAAAAACTATCGTAAAATCTTTAGTCACTCACCGGTTATGAAGTGAGCACTACAGGCAATTTAGTATGTGGACTACGGAGTTCAAGTTCTTGAAGAATTTCAGAAACCGATCCAGCTTTACGTTGTACATTTCTTGAAAATCGATAGTAAATCTGTTGGCCCTGTCATGGTTTCCCTTGACCATTATACAACAAAAATTGGCCATGATCAAGAGACATTCTTTGCAAAGATTATACTAAACATTTTAGCCTTTGATCAATATGTTTGTGCACAGCGTACTTGTTGCGCTAAAGTTTGACGTCCGTTGTGGCTGACTTTCTTGTTGTTACATGTATTTCTGGCGTCGGTGAAGAATTTCTATAGGGAGCTTACACAAAGGTCAAAAGGTCAAATTTAGTGGACGCACTACACTGCGCCACGCGCACCACATTGCCTTAGTTCATGACCAAGCATTTGTTTGTCCTCTAAAACTTGGTTGCGTTAGTTGACTTTTGCAGGCGTGAAACCTTCCTATTATTATGTAACTGTGTCCTAAATTCTTTAAATAAATCCAATCTGTGAAGAAATTTTTCCGTTCTGGAACCTCTTGTGTGCTTAATATTTCATGCAAGTTTAGGTACTTTTATGTTGTTATGTAATTTTTACAGACACTCTGAATCTTCACCAGGACATTTATGATGCAATTAACATCGGCCAGGTAAACTATTGCGTGGAAAGCCCAGTCGTTCCTTACAATGCCGGTTTTTATGCAAGCATGTCAGTAAAATATCATTTCATTTTTATTTGCTTGTTTGTTTGATCAGTTTACGTAACGGTAGATCCCAAAATATTATGTTTTTGGAATTGTGCAAATAACCTGTAGAGAAAGGTATAATATTCTTTTCGATTGTAGTCTAGCTTTGAAAGTTAGTTTCCTGCTTTAAATGAATATGGACTATCTGTATTTGCTGTGTCTCCACATGTCTGTCATTTTACCAAACGTTGTAAGAACATAAAAAGGGTAAAAACATGTGATCATTGATAAAGTCACTTTGGGCAAAGGTGGGGGTAAGGAATAATTGCATAACAGAAATTAATAGGAATTAAATGAGGGACGGTGGAATAGTTCAGAAATTGAGAAAATGACAGATTAAATGGAACAGAAAAGACCACTTGTATGCTTGGTATAAAATAATTTAGTTGGGTGGAAGTCCTCCCCAGTCCTTATTGAACGTACCTATCATACCATACCAAATAAATAGAACTGATACTCACACATAAAGATATACATAGAGAATGCACGGGTATACATACATGTTGTATATGCTTACATATTGACCCTCCTAATTACATACGCTTGGGCCAAAAGCAAACAAAAATTTTACCTTACCTACATACCAAGGAGGTTGGCTTCGCACCCACAATGCGGTGACTGCCCTGCTTGTCAGTGTCTATTTACCGACAGCTTAACCTGTTGCATTCTAAGATGCACTGACGTAGCAAACGGGTGGACTGGGTGGACAATGTCCAGGGGCCCCGAGGGTTCAGGGGGTCCCCAACCAGATGCGCAAAAACGTCTCACATATCGTAACTCTGCCTACCGTCTTACCACCCCGTACAAACCCGAAAGGAATCAAAAAGTTATCAACAACTGTAGAACTGCTTTTGAAGAACCAGGCAAGAATGGGATTCGAGATTGAACCCGGATCTGGTGCGTACAAGGTCTCTCTCTTACCCCGTACCTCCCCTTGGAGATTGGGGGAAAATGCATTTATGCGAAGAAAATGAATTCATGCGTTATTATACCATTGGTTTGGGGGCCCGTCGCTTTTTCTTGTCCATGGGTCAACGAGGGTCTTGCTACGCCACTGCTAAGATGAACTTTTTACTTGCAGCGATAGCTTCGACTGAATGCTCCTGTAGTTGAGTCTGTGCTAAGCATACAGCTCATGCCGTTGTACCTTATATGTTTAGCTGGTTTTTTCTATGGACCTTATGCATTTACGTAACGCGACGTCATTTTGGACACAAAGCAATGAAGTACACTGCATGCACAATGTAGACTTCACACGCGGGTGTTCTAGACTTGCGCGCGTATCCGATTGGTTAACAAATCAGCTGTCTGCATTTGTTGGTGTAACTTGCAATGATACGCCCTTACCTCCAAAGGAGGGAGAACTTTCTCCTCTGTGACGTCATATGCATAAGTTCTATTGAAAGACATTTAAGCTTTTACTTGTTCTGCACGTTTTTCTGTGTACCCTCCTTTTGACTGTTTGAATTTGACATTGGCCAGTTTTGTATTACATTTTGTGTTTTAGGATTGACTCCTTTTGCGGTGTAATTATACATTATTCCAACTTGTTCTCCAGAGCCCTGGGAAAGGCCACCACATATGCTAAACAGACTATCATTTGTAAAGATTAAAATGAAATAAATCATTGATTCTATTTTCCTTTTTTCAGAGGTTTATTTACATGTCTCGGTTTACTGGTGATATCTGGTTCAATTCTTGACGTTATTGAAAAAACGATCTTCAGTAGAGAAAATGAGGATAAGTACGAACCACCAGAACTATCTCCACTGATTGAAAACAATAAAATCGAACATAAAGGTGACCGCACAGAAATGGAAACGCTGCCGTTCTCTCCCAGTTGTTGCACCAATGTGATAATGAAAGTGCTGTGTAAGGTTCCCTTAGTCTATCAAACCATAACAATGCAGGATTTATTGCCCGAGATATTACTTGAATAAATTTTAAAATTGTAAAGTTTCGCTCTGTATTAGGAAGATGAAGTAAAGGTTAAAGATGAAGTAATCCTGTAATATTACTTTTCCGCAACCCATCTCAATTTGGTATTAAGAAAAATGCACCTGTTTACAGCTCTTTTTTTATAGGGAGTGGTGTCATAACAGTAACATGCACAGTGGTTGAGCTCTTTGATATCAATAGTGCTTGTATTATCACAAGTTCACTCGCTGAATTGACAGGATAAAAGCACGGGAGTTTACGTGAGGTATGAAACACATGAAACACAACTTCACCATATAGTTATTAAGTATTTAAACTGTTGTTTACCATTTGCTGTTTGCAGCTGGAATACGGCCTTTATTGTTAGACTTTGCTGTCAATCGAAACTTGAAGAAACTTTTGAATGTGAGTGAAGACACCGATCGCGATATCAGCTGCCTGAACGGAATACGTGTTCTCAGCATGGTCTGGATCATTTTGGGCCATACATTTATGATCCCAGTTTCAGAAGGCGTTATATGTAAGTTGTCATGCTCAAAGCGTTACGAATTGAACAAACTCGTTTTTCTGCATCTGGATGCATGAGATAGGCAAAGTTAGTTACAAATATAAATAGGGTGGTGGGTAACTATTCTGTCAGCGGTGTCAGTCAACTACAATTAGAAAGGGCGTGTGAAAAGAAAAGAAGTTTAGGTTAGGTAAGGTCCTTTCTTGTTACCTCCTGTCTCCTTTGACTTCTCCTCTTTTTAAGAATAGACTTAACGATGTCCTGTACTAACATTTTAAAAAGGAAAACTTGAAAAGAACGTAGAAGAAAGTCTGAAGAGGACGCTTTTGTGTTCCATAACATAAAGTAACTTAACTTGTTGTCATTGTAAAAGTGGACGGCAAATGCTGAAAAGTAGATGGGGCATCAATCCTTTTAACTGTTGTGTAAGGGAAAAACTCACTTTTTGTTGGTTTTACTATGTGCTTATTTCATGAAATGTTTGCCTTTTAGTTGCTAGACAATGTTATAGCCACGCGGTACGTATCTACACATACATACGAGAAGTTTATCATTATGTTTAACCATATCTTACATGAAAGAGAGATTTCACTTGAAGCAAATTTAAATAGACTTTTAGATATTTTAGACACAAATGTGGTTTTGAAAATGCGTTGTCAGTTTAGGCATCCTGAAACGATCTAAAAGGCATCTTACAGCCACTCTTAATTCAAAAAATTATCATTTTATTCCATTAAATTGCGACAAAGTAATACGGCCATAGCCTACATGGTTTTATCCTGCTTGATTCCTTGCCGAAGGCAAAAGGAACCTGTACGCATTTACGACGCTGAGTGTGTGTTTGTGTGTGTGTGTGTGTGTGTTTGTGTTTGTGACGGTTCGCTTGTAAACAGATATCTCAAAACAGCATGATAGCTACTTTCCTCACTTGATGTATGAATTGGTCATATTAATAAGAAAGTTTTTATTGTTTTTGGTGAAAGTCAAAGGTTATTTGAGGTCACAAGACATCGAAAACAGATATTCGACGTATACATGCGATATGAATATGGGCACTTTTAAAATTAACTTAAAGATTTGTCATACTGAAAAAAAGAACTGTATTAATTTTTGGTAGTCACTGTTCATCTGGGGTCACCGGACGTAAACTACGAAATCCTTGAAAACGTCTTGTAAACACGATGTCACAAGATAGAAATAATTGGCCTTTTTGTACTTGGTGTATAGATTTTTTACATTAAAAAGGAGTTCCTTTGTTTTTGATGGATGTCAAAGGTATTTTGAGGTCACCAGAGGTATAAAAGTGAAATCCTCGTCAACAGGATAAAATTGAAGGTATGAAAGATGGACACTATTATTGGCTAAATTTACAAATTTGTCATAGTTATAGAGGAGGATCACATTCTGGTTTGGTGGCTCTCAGAAGTCACTTAAGGACAGCGGAGGTCCGAAGGAAAACACGACATCTCATGACCTTTAACCTTGGTGGATTTCACATATATCATGTGGATGCTCAATAGAAATTCTTTATGGAAGTCAAAAGTCATATAAGGTCACCGGAAGCCAAATTGTTAATAAAACACCAAATTTCCAGAAGGCACCTTTGAGAGATCTCATACCTCTCATGCAGATGCCCTACACTGAATTAAACATTCCTGTCGTTTAATGCCGGGGGTTAAAATGTTATTTCATGTCATAGAAAGTCAAATTGTAAAAACTTCATAAACATGATATTTCTGGAAGTGCAACTTGTACCGATCTCTCACTTATCACGTAGATGCTTCAAGCGGAGTTCAAGAAGAATAGTGTTTTTCCTATTGGTAAAAAGTCATGAGAGGTCATCATATGTCAAAGAGAGGAAACCTTGTAAACTTAATAAGTCAAAGAGAATAAATTTGAAGGATCCCATACTTTACCTGTAGATGCTGCACACTAAGTTAAAGAATCCTACTCTGTTTGGTGAAAGTCAAAAGTCAGGCAAGATTATCAGAGTTCAAAGGTCAAAATTTTTGTAAGTACAGTATATCTCATTTACTATTAAAAGTACATGTCAAGGTCCTCATCCATCCTAAATAAACTCAACATGTTCTTGTTTTGCAACGAACCGTTCTATAGGTTTCACCGCGTCACGTGATCTCACGTCTCTGGTGTTTAAGGGCTCGTGTCCATTGTGTCACAGTAGTATCTAGGGCTATGCCTTGCGTGTGCCGTAAATAGGCTTACTGCGTGTGTGTTTTGCCCTTCAGTGACTGGGAATACCACCTGACGTCACATAAAATCTCTCTATTGGCAAGGAATCATAAAAAGGACGTTCTGGTTTTTATAGTAATTGGGTCGAGAAGATGAAGTAAAAAAGCTTTAATGTTAAAAGTTTTGAGGTAATGTACCTTACAATTAGAACGCATCTTGTAATCTTTTGTAGACAATCCAATTGATACCATTTCGAGAATTCAGGGAATATTTCATCAAGCTTTTGTTGCCAACTTTGTTTTCGCCGTAGATTCTTTCTTTTTGATGAGGTTTGTATTTTTATTTTGGCTTAATCTGTGCTGGACGGTATCATGGGTTTTGTTAGTTGCACAGTAGTTAGAATCTAAATAAAAAAAAATAATTTCCTTGAATTCATCAACATTGCACAGACATTTATCATTATTAAACAGGGCTGGTGCCAGGCGGGGAGGGGTCATGGCCTCGTTAGAGAAGGCTTACAACTTTGAGATACTCTCTCAGTTTCGTTGGGGCACCCAGTAGGCATAAAAAAGACTATAATTCTCGACGGCCACCGGACGCCCGTCTAGTGTATCTGATTTTGCTCTCAATGAGGGCAGATCCATTATTATAACCACAAAATTTTTAAATTTACTGTAATTGAAACCCCTCATTTTCAAATATTCTTCAATTTAATCCCAGATTTTCAAATTTGTTTCAAACCAAATCCAAAATTAACTGTTTTTCCAGTTAATAACCACAATATTCGGCTAGTGGTTTAGAGTCACCGTCTTTCGAGATTGGCATTCCCCAGTAGGAAAAGCCTAGCACCAACACTGTTAAACCATTTGGTCTCACCAATAACTTTCATCACTATTTCTGAAACACTATCCATTGAAAGAAAGTGGTGCAATTCCGTGGGAGCAAGGGGCCTTGGCCCCCAAGTGAAAAAGTGAGGGGCGCAACCGTAATTTGCCCCCCAAATGTTAATAACAATAGTCAAATATTTTCAGTACTTGGTCATTTTTCTTAACAAAAATGGAGGATATATGGCCAATAGCTTTTTGCCTATACCTCTGGAACACGGCTGTTAATTTTTATTGATAAACTAATTTCACTTTTGACATTCCTTTGATGACAACAATTACCTTTATACAACGGACATCGTATTTAGATCTCTATGATTCGAAGTCGTATGAAATTAAGTTACATCCAAGGCTGAGCCATTATGGAGGGCTGACAATTTCGAGACGTGCGCACAAGCTTACAAAAATTAATCTTGGGCTAGTTACGGCTGCTTGTAAGTAGAATATCTGTACGTATGTTCTTAACAAAGAACTATTAAGAGTTAGTTATCAGTTAAGTACGCAACTGATTTCTGGTCGTCTCGGATAACTATTGAACTTTGTCCTTGCCTTTTTACATTTAAAACATATCTCAGCTCCTGCGGGACTTTAATCCAGTAAAGCACATCAGTAATATTAACTTTGTGCTCAAACTAGCCCTTCTTGCAAGTCTAAATGTACCGTACTAGAACCCAGGAGCATTACACTGGAAAATACCATTTGAAACAGTTTTCCTGCGGCTTCTGAAATATAAAAACCCAGGACTTTCGGGGGCTTCGCCCCCTGGGCCCCACCTTTTTTGGGCTTTGCGCTTCGCGCTCGAGGTACACGATACACGTGCACAGTTTCATGTTCGCGTGTATATCCTAGGCCTATGTATTTTTGCCCCCCCCCCCATCTCAAATAGAGATTTGCGCCCCTGTTGAAAGAGTTATGGATGTTGCACCATTTGCAAAGTACAAAGTTTGGGTGAAAAACGTGTTCAAAGTTACAAAGCAGTGAATTACTTCCCCGTGAGGATTTTCTTTCCTAAAAATATATTACCAAGGTTCTATCTATGACTTGCCTATCTCTATATTGATAAATCATGATTTAAAGGTGTGCAATAATTCTTTATCTCAAACGCAATATTTGATTTTAAACATAGACCCTTTTCAATAGCAATTACAAAGGATTATGGGATAGACTTTTGATGTGCCTTGTTTTGGTCAATGACAATTTACTGTAGCGTGAAACGAAACGCCAAAACTCTATCCCACAGTCCTTTGTAATTACTATTTGGAGAAGGGTCTATGCCCCAGAATCTAAGTTGTGTGTTAGGAAAATGTACATAGGTCAATTTGTCATATCAACATATTCAGCTTGAAATAGATTATTTTACATCATTAGTAGGTGATAAATAAAACATACAGAAATATTCTGATGTTCAATCAATATTTTGTTAAATTTTCAGTGGCCTACTAGTGTCTTTTCATACATTGCGAAAAATAAAGAAAAACAACGGACATCAAGCCTGGTTCCTGTTTTATATACATCGCATAATGAGGTAAGATTCACATTGAAAGAAACAGTTAATAAAATGAAACGCATAGCCACTTTGAAAGAATCACAAAAATGCCAATCAGTCACACTGAATTTGCAAAATGTTTCATTTTGTTATAATGTTACATTTGTTACAATTTTAAGAAAGTCTCACCCAGTTTCGCTTCGTCCGAATTTAGTGTTTTACACTTTCTCCTAACAGACTGCTCCCGACACTTTCAACGATGTTACTACTATATATGTTTATTATGCCGCACCTCGTCTGGGGGCCCAGAGCCCCGTTTTTTGCAGACCAACACAAATGCAAGAATTATTGGTGGACAACTTTGTTATTTATCAACAATATTTACCCCGCAATGAACGAAACAGTACGTCATTACATATTCTCTACTGTTGAGCTCTAATGAGATATAAAATATTGATATCTACATCCAGTCAACTTCCATTTTCTGTTTCACGTCAAAGTGTTTCTTTCAATCATGGGACGTTACTTCTTGGAGTGAACAACTTACAGTGACATTCGTTGAAGTATAGAAAGTTTCACTATAACACCCTAGTGTGTCGCCATGAATACAGAAGGATCATCAGGGCAAGACTTTTTAACATATTGATTAATTATTAGCCTGTGTTGCAATCAACTATATCAAACAACAGCCACTAGAGAGTATTGAAATATTTCTGGAACAATGAATTCCCATTAAATATTAACTCTCTTTACTCCTTTATACTCTCATCTACAGTGCATGGCATGGACGTGGTATCTTTCGAACGACATGCAATATTTTGTCATTAGCCCTGTATTCATTTATGCATTTTGTAGGTGAGTAAAAAGCAAACCGTTTTTGGTTTATACTCAATGAAATTCTAGCAGAATTTAGGTGAATCAAAAAACTTAAGTTACCTTAATTTCAGATATTGAATACGGCATACGGCGTATCACTGGTACGACTACTATTTTCATATCATATTCATTATTTGAGAAACATAATGTCGAAATTTATTCACGTAATTTGAAAATCTCTGCTGTGTTATAGTTTGCGACGTCCTTGTTGTTGTACAACTCACATAGAATGATGTTATTTTCTTGTGAAATTGGAATGATCACATGATCTTAGAAAATTACTACGCTCCTGCAAAACATGTTGTGAGGAGAGGACTTGTATAGTAAGCTCAATTATATAACAATGGAACAGTGATCACATTTTGGTTAAAAGTGTAATAGCTTCCGAAAAAAGAAACAAAAACAAAGAAATTTGAGTTAGACGAAAGTAACATTACAGATTTTTGTGCAATCTACCATTTTTGATAGAGTGAATAAACTTCACTATTTATATCTCAGTACAAGAAAGTCTTGGAAACACTACACTTACACACGATTTCTCTCACGGGGGGCCATGCAGTATGATGTGTGATCACCGTGATGAGGGAGAGGTCTAAGGGGAGGGGGTTCCCCCTCCCCTTTGAAAATTTTTAAAAAAATAGGTGTCCTTACATGCAATCTGCTACCACATTAGCTACCTTTTGAAGTAAAATTTGTGTTAAAAGGTATACGTATTTTTAGGAACTAAACAAAAAATCGGCATCAGTGAGGGAGGACCCTGGCCAATGGGGTGTCCCCCTCCCCTTTGAAAATTTTTGGAAAACTAGGTGTCCTTACATGCAATCTGGTGCCACATATGCTACCTTTTGAAGTAAAATTTGTGTTAAAAAATTTACGTATTTTAGGGACTAAAAAAATGGCATTAGTGAGGTGGGCCATGGCCCAATGGCCCCCCAAATACGCCACTGGTGACATATACATTATTGGAAGTTTAGACTTTAGACACGCTTTAGTTAAAAAATCTGTATTCAATCGACCAGTGATTTGCTGAGTCGTTCAGGATAAGTTTTTGAACACTTTTCAGTATTTCACTACCTCTTGTGTGGAGATGTTGCTTTTCGTCTGTTGCATTACCTCTTGTGTGGAGACATCTTGTGTGGAGCTGTTGCTCTCTGAAACCTTTCTGGGCTCGCAATAAAATTACTTGTTCGAAAAAAAAACGAGATACTAAATGTTTTACAAAAAATTCCAAATCAATATGTCAGAAATGATGTTTCATGTCTTGTTCAGATTTTATTCGCTAGTAAAGCAATGTCCGGAACCCCTTTAAACCTTGGAAAGAAGCTTTAAAATGAAACTATAGAGTTGGAGAATTTTTTAAACAGTTGACTCTTTTCCCTGCGAGAATAGGTATAAAAGAAATGACAATAATGTTGATGTCTGTACATGATCTCCACGGCAGAGTCTGCTACTTACGGTACAGTGAGCTTCCTGACTCATAGGTAGGCTACACGCCCTTTTAAAAAAGGTTGCATAGGATTCTTTTTAGAAAAACCTTAGAATGTCTACAGATTTTCTCAAAACTTTTATGAAATTTCTGCAGATATTTCTAAGGTCTCGATAGACTTACCATAAAATTGTTTAAAAAAATTCTACATATAATTATGTAGAACGAAACTCCAAAGGATTCATATAGAATCTTTACCGATTTTGCAAAATCTATGAAGAATATGCATAAGGCTTGTAGAATTCAAATAACACATGAAAATGTGTAAAAAGGTTTGAATTGTATTGTGTTTTATGGAAAAATTGACGTTTTCTAGAAATTATAGAAATTCTTCAGTGATGCTTTAAAGATTTTACATCGTTTTTTAAAGGAATCCACAGAAACAAATGACAGAAATTCTTAAGTAAGAAATTTGTAGAAATCCTCATTAAATTTGTCTTTAGAAGTTTATACAACTTTTTGTTAAAACTACAATAAATTGTAACCCTTTACTTGTTTTCAGAAACTCTTTGGTGGCACTTGGACTGCTTAGTTTGTTCTTAAGCATATGCATGGGTGCAACCGTTCTGCTTGTGGCTTGCGTCAATTACACTTTGCCTGTATGGATTGCAGGAAGGTAAATGAAGCATTTGTAAGGTTTAAAAGTGCCAAAGTTAGTTAGTTAGTTAGATGGGGGTTTAACGACACACCAACACGAATGTGTTATATAGTGTCAGCCAGATAAAAAAGGTAATGATGAGGTGAAATCACCTAAAAGGAAAAAGGATTGGGCAAAATTCTACTAAAATGTCTAGACAAAAGAAGATGTGAGATTCATGTCAAAATTTCGTGTAAAGCTTACTTTCTTTAAGAAAGCCCAAAATAAGAGAAGGGTCTGTGTGCTCAAACAGCGTCTTCAGGTTTGGCACAGTGTAATACTTCTGACGAATATGGGAGTATTCATAGCAGTCAACGAGAATGTGACTGACGGTGACAGCACAATCACAGGGGATACAATATGGTCAAAGACCCCTTCTTTATCTTCGCTTAAGTTAGCGTTTGCACGTTAGAGAGTGATGAAACACAGCAAGGAAAATTGTAGGGGATGGAATTGTTGAGATTCCATAAACATAAGATATCAGAATTGATAACTTTGCGTTGTAGTTGTTTGTGATGATCTTACCCCACTTGAACAGGTTACACATTACACAAAGCCCGTACTAACTGCTATTGTACTCTAGGCTAGTGACCGTAGCCTTTAAAGAGTGCTGTGGGTTTCGTTATTACTGTAACCCAGGCCTTGCGTACGCAGTGAGACCAGTTCAGTCGTCCAAATTGTTACATAGAAGGTGTTGTGGTACTTACCAGTTCGGGAGATTCTTCCGTTGGGGGGGGGGGGGACAAAAATTTTCCCGTATGGGGGAAGACGTATGCAGCACATTGTATAGGCTTGCTAGCATAATACAGACAGGGTTCAGCAAAATAGAAAAACCACTCAAAAACTTGTGTTTTCTCAAAAACGGCGCGGAGGTGGATTTCAGTAGCTATGACAATACACCCACCGAACTTATTTCATTCCATTACATTAAACCTATTTGCAACGGGGTCAGAAAAGCTATTCGCCCCTGAAAATGTACACAATAACTGCGTGGAATTGTGGGTAAAATGGGCAATATGGCGGCATCCATGGCTAATATTTTCCCCGATCGCGGGAAAACTAGATTCCCCTAAAAGAGGGAATTTCCCAAACTGCTTACACTGGCTTATTTCAGGGAATATACCATTAGAGACGGCTGCGCCTTGCTTGTCGCTTGTCGCACAATGTTAATTAATACGGTACTTAGCTTGTTGTATAAAAACAACATGTTATTTCAACCATTTTGAGGACTGTGCTGAACTATGTAAAAACCTGCTTTCGTCCAAATCCACGGAAGATGAAAGAATATTGGACAAAACTTGTTTTAATTAGGACGCACCCCTTTATTTAAAATAAATGTAGACAAGGAACTTGAGTTTTCTCAAAAGGTTAAGGCATCAGCTTTTGATAGAAGAACTCGTTAAGTTTGCCGAGATTGACTTGTTTTGAAAAAAATTTCTTTCGCAGCAGGGATTCCTTCTTTGATTTACAACAGGTCATATAGTACGGTAAAGGCCTGTTATTTGACGTAAAATCGAAGAAAATACCTATAGACCTTATGCATTGATGTCACGCGACGTCATTTTGGAAGCAAAATAATGACGCACATGGCACGCACGAAGTAGACTTCGCACAAGCGTGTAGTAGAATTGCGCACGTATGCGATTGGTTTTCAGATCAGCTGTCTGCATTTGTTGGTGTAAATTGCAATGGTACACGCTTGCTTCCAAACGAGGGGGCACTTTTTGCTCGGTGAAGTCATATGCATTAGGTCCTATTGCAGGAACGGACAATCACTACCCAATTTGTGGGTAACGTAATGAGTTGAAATAATTCTTTTCCCTCAGCAAACTTAGCATATGCCCATATATATATATATATATATATATATATATATATATATATATATATATATATAAGTTAGATCCACGTGTATTCCAGTAAAAAATTACAAACAATAACAAAGAAGAGACCAGTCTCATAGTTGACAAACAAGAATACAGATTCAAAAAGATGAATTATATTGACATTTTCGGTCCCCTGGGACCTTCGTCAGCAATGACTAGACTGCAAGTGCGAAATTTAGAGTTCAATGTACAAGGAAACATACTTTTAAACTTAGCAAACATATACTGTTAGACTTAGCGATTAACGAATCGACGATAATACAGTAATTAAACAGATAAACTGTGGAAGCCACAACTGGAGGATTAACGGTGCCTTAGTTGTTGAGCACAATACCAACAGCTTTGACAACGAAAGAAAGTGTTGACAAAGTTTCAAATTTGGTTGTAAAAGTGATAATTGGACAGAATTCCCAAGTCTTTGTTAAGACCGTTTTCATGAGAATTAATTCGAATGATCCAGTCAATTTCCTTGCGCTTTCGTTCCGCTGATGAATTCAAGTTATATGCTTCAAGAATACACTTCAAATTTATGAGAGAATGTCCGGGAAGATTGAAGTGCTCAGCTACAGGAAACCCGGAAAAATTGTCACGTATCGATTTTTTTGTGATTATTAAAACGCAAACGGTAAGATAGTTTCCTCTATTGCAGGCAGTGCAATAAAATATATAAACAACATTTGTGGAGTCGCACGAAAGGGAGCCGGTACTGATAGGAGACTGAACCCCAGGGATAGATATATTTGTACCGGTAGAAATGTGAGAACAAATTTGGCATCGCGCTTTTTGGCAGGCGGTGTTGCCTGGGTGTTTGTCACGGTGTGTAGAAAGTTTGGATGAAGTGAGTAATCGCCAAATGTTAGGTGGTTGCTTCAAAGCAAGTGGGGGAGGTGCACTGAAGTTTTCGGATAAAGAATTGTCTTCCTTCAATAATTCAAAATCGCGTCTAAGGGTATTCATGAGACATTTGACTGGTCTCTTCTTTGTTATTGTTTATATATATATATATATATACATACATACATACATATGTACATATATATAGGCCTATATAAGTGTGTGAGTAAAACTGACAAGTCTTAAAAATGACATGAACTCTAGCGTAGGTAAGGGCTTTTATTCAATGTTTGAACTAGCATTTTCCTGGTCACTATTCAATAACAGTGGCAAAAAATGTTCCATCGCAAATATGAAAGAGAACCTCTTGCCATAAATCCTACCTGTTCCTACCAGTCACCACAACTTCAGCTACAACTTCGCTGCAACTTCATCTTTCACATGAAATTAGCTCTCAAGCGCCTTTACTAAAAAGAGCCTTGCTGTAATTTTACTGGGAAAAGCAGGAGAAAGCACTGCCGAAACTTCGCAGGAGAGAGCTCCTGCCGAGACTTTGCAGGAGAAAGCCCTTTCCTGACTTCACATGAGAAAGCCCTGATCAACTTCCAATACTTGGAGTTTTGTTGCAACTTATGCATTCACTTTCATACATACAAATTGTACTGCAGTTTTGCTAATGACCCAGCAAGCTTGCAGTTGTTGCTTTGTAAACTCTACAAATAGGTTGAGTATTTGTAAATAAAAAAATGGTTTCTATTTAACCTGCTAACCTATCTTCAGGTTTTTACAAAGTAAAAAAATTGAAAAACAGTAAATGCATGTCCATTTCATTTTAGTCTAGAGAAGTTCAGTTAAGAAAAATGGGAATCTATGTGTGTAAATCATACCGTATTTCGTAAGTTGAATGTTTAAACACATGTTATCAGTCCTAGGCTTCATTGTTGACCTGATACTTGTTTAACTGTCCAAGTAGAAATTCAATTCAAAGCTTATTGTAGCAATTTGTAAGCAAAATAGAGTTATGGGCTTAGAACTTGACAGATTTCGGGATAATGTCTATAGTCCCATGTCTTAATAGTCCCCGTGTCAATAGTCCCCCGTCTCATTGGTCCCCTAACCCTAAACCTAACCCTAACCTTAACCCTTACCATAACCTTAACCCGGGGGACTAATGAGACGGGGGACCAATCAGACGGGAGACTAATGATACGTGGGACTAATGAGACGGGGGACGTATGAGACGAATTATGCTAAATGGGGGACAAATGAGACGGGGGACTATAGAGCGGACCCTATTGATTCCTAGTATGCCAGTCAGCATGAACATGGATTTTGTAACGTAAACTTTGCTGTACTGCGGTAGATACAGGATCCAAGTAGGCATAGCCTATTGTACATATCTAAATCAAAAGAAAGTTTAACATGTTCTTGAATTAAGGATCACAATCAAGAAATACTTTCCTTGACCATTTTAGGATAGTGCCCCTTTTGGGAGAATCTTGTTTTCCTCCGATTTGGAGAGAATTGGTCATGGGGCCCTCATATTGTCCGTATTACCCAGCATTCTACGCGTTCTTTTTGTATACTGTCAGTGGCGAATGGATGTTGGAACTCCCTTGCATGGAATTAAATGTATACTCGGTAGGGATATTGTCAAAGCTACCAAAAACCACGTCGTAATCCGTGGTTTACCACGCTGTTTTGGAGAAAAACTCAAGTTTTTGAGTGATTTTCTTTCTTGCTAACTTGTCTTGGCTAGTAAGCCTATACAATGTGTTTCCATAAGCTTTCCCCCATTCAGGAGAATTTTTGTTTTCCCCCCAACGGGAGAACTTCCCGACCGTTGACACAGGCTGGTGGCATCCAACCCAAATTACTTCTGTATACCATGCATGCACAGAACTCCACAATTTACACCACACTTAGGGAACCACTCTGGTACACTTCAAATGCCATTTTTGTCTGCTGCACAGCTGCACACTTAACTGCATATAACTCACTCAACATACAGTGCATATAAACACACTTATGGACTACAACTCCACCACAATATCCTCATAATAACTGTGGATAATTATGTATCAAGATCACCTTTCAAAGAACTCTTCCTTGACCAACTGACCAATCGCAAAAGACCTCGGGAGAGTCATGAATCATCTAAGGCATGCACTCACAGAAGGGATATAACTTCTTGCTGTGACCTTGTCGAGACTAGTCGTAGCAAAATAGTCTTCTGGTGAAGTGACGAATTCAGTTTTCCTGCGACCTTGCTGCGACTAGTTGCAACAAGACGGTCTGCTGTGAAGTTGCGTTGCCTTTGCCGCAACCAGTCGCAGGAAAGCAAATCCGAGTCGGAGAGATAACACTTCACTAGCCTCCGAGAGCGGCTATAGTATAGTGTTATCTTTCTGAGGTGAAGGGTAGGTTTTTCATTGCAAAAATTAAGTCTTGCTGTCGAATGATTCCTTCACAGAGTAGGAGCAGCGAAGTCGCTGCTAACAAAATTTTTTGGTAAAAGGGAACTACATGAGGGATGGGATCTCAATTTTCGTAACCACATTTTATATAGCGTAGCATAAAGCGTTTGTAGGAAAGATAGACAATCTGACTATGACGTAAGGGATGGAAGGCAGATTTGCGAAATTATAGTAAAAACTAATTAATCTATACATTTACACTGGCGTAGCCAGAACTTTTGGGGGCTAACTGTAGGGCCTGATCGCCGGCCTAGAGGAGGGGGAAATTTTTTGAATATTTGAGTACCCTCAGATGCAATCTGGTGCAATATTTAGCATTATTTGAAGTCATTTTTTTGTTCCATTACAAAATAATGAATTACTCTGCAAAGAATAGGGGGCGTAATCACCCTGGTCCAGCCTAAACTGTCATAAGCAAAATTTTGCTAAGCAAATCAAAGGTTGTCAGTACATTGGTGTAGTCGTGTAGTCAGGCGTTTTACGAGGTGTAGGCACTATCCTATCTAGATTTTTCCGGGGGTGTTGGTGTAACTCAGTCATCAGAAAATGTCAAATAAATTACCAAAAGTCATCAGTGTTATAACTGAAAGTGGCCAATAGTTTCGGCTCCCGAATATTGTTAAAATCATGGGTTGAGCACTGGCATAGTCAGGATTAATAGCGGGGGCTATCTGCAATAAGAAAAATTTTGCAATGCAAACAAAGACGCAATGACAGTCATAATTATTTGCCACATGTACGGGGAATGGAGAGGTTAGAGGTATATGGAATAATTCCCTACCCAAATTACGAACTTCCGAAGGAGTTAGCGTGTCATTACAAATTTAACAACGGGTGGCAATGCTGTATGTGGTACTTCAATAATTTGTTTGAATACAGCATTAGCAAAAGGGCGCCATCGTCTACTGAGACAATTGACGACAATACTCTTGCCAAATTTAGGGAAATAAGTCAAAAATTGAATTGATTTACAAATGTTTTGTGCTTCACTTCCAAGGTACTCAAGTAATTAACGTTGAGGAATGATTTGCACATCCTCCAGGTGTGTATGGGCAATACGTATAGGTGCATGTTTTCAGAATTTGATTGGGGCATGCCCCCCTGGCTCCCCTCTGGCTACGCCAATGTACATGTATTTTATGATGAGAACGACATTAACTTCTCTCTCTTTACCTTGTTTAGGAAACCTGTTACTGATCTGATTTATCGTGCACCGTTTGTTCGTATTTCGCCATACTTAGTTGGTCTTGTTGCTGGGTTTGTATTGTTTAAGATCAAAGCCAGTAAGCCCACTTTACCAAGGGTAAGTCCCGTCTTCTTCGTTTACTAAGTAGTGGTATGTAAGATCTTCAGAGTTAAAAGGTTCCTCATTTGTTTATTTTGACTCCACCAAAAGGGCATTTTCTCCTTGATATAAAAACTAAACTATAAGCTGGCAATAATGTAAAATGAATTTCCTCCTGCAAGCCTAGGCTTACATTCTGAATTTTCAAAGCAAAATAAGAACAGGTACCCAGCCATTTACAGTTGATGCAATGCTCTCCGAAATCCATATTTTGACTGTATAGCATTGAAAAAAAAACAGTCCTGTCCATTTTTTATATAGCCTATTATACACCGGGACGCTAGGTCACAAAACCCGTGGCACGTTATAGGAATAAAATTCAACCACAAACTAATTTCATTTTTCAATACGCCCTCTTTCTCACTGTGTCCACTCCAAAGCACTGTTGTATATCCATAAGTGACGTGTATCTAACCGCGAGAATTTGACCTATGCGGGTACACAAAGACTGGCTTTAATTAAAAATTTCTGAGGATACTCTAGGCAAAGGTGATTCTCAATAACAAGTTAGTTGTTTACTGCATTGCTATTCAAAATTGTCGGCCACATAATGAGTTGTATTTAAATTCAGTCAAATGTCATTTAGAACCTATGGGCAGTGCTAAATCTCAACAGTGCCTTTGAAAACAAAGAACCGTTTCAAGTTCGAAGAATCTCCGTAAGCCCTGTCACGAAGTACCGAGTATACACCCATCACAAGGACCGTTTGATTTCCTCAGCTAAGAATGATTCCGTAAGTTAAGTAGCTATACTTACGTACAATCTTCGTGGAAAGCAAACCTCCAAATTGTGATTTTTTAACAAGTTTATTGCGTGAGAAAGCCCATTGTCTAGCAAAATGCGTTTTATTACAACTGTAACAAAAAGAGAAGAGAATGCAAGGGGTAGTTCAAGGGTTAATTAATTTGAAATATGGAAGAAAATTATTTTTAATCGTTTACTTCTAAACAATTTTGGGATTCTCTTCGAAAATAAAATCAATGCTATATGAGTTCAGTCTACCTGAAACTAAATCTATACTGTCTCAGTTTTTTCGATTTCCTGTTAATGGTACACTGAGATCAGCCAGAAGCATATTGTCTTCAAACCAATTAAAAAAATACAGTTTTTTACCTTTCTAACTTGTCCAAAGTGAGATGTTAATTCTGTCTTTATACTGTGACGTAGGAGGGTTTCACGCTTTTCCAGTCTGCGAGGTGCCTAATGGTGGTTTTGGTTATTATATGGGATCGTGGGTCACTATTGAAAAAGAATCAAGAAACGATGGCGAGGGGTAAAATTGGACAAATTGGGATGGTGGCAAAGTGTCTTTAGTGCGAGCTCTGATGGGGGTCGCTTGCAAGGGTTTCTAACATTTGAGATTAGGTTATGTTCGTCCTTTTCCCTGAATTACCTTTTTTTCGATAATCGTGACACGTTATCCTTGACAAAAATGGGGGAGAGACAGGCCCTCTGGATCTTATTTGCACGACTCCTCTGTATAAAATAAAATTTTGTTATTTAAACGATGTTGGGAAAGGGATTACGGTGTCTTTAATCAAGAATGTAAATTATCAAAAGATAAGTAAGGTACATTACACATAGACAGAGTAACAAAAACACTTCTATTATAAGCAATTCTAAAATTCTTGCTTTGTTATTAACCACAGCTGCCGTTAAAGTTAACAACATGGTGAAAACACTGCTTTAATTTCATTAACAGTACCTTTTACTCTTTGACTTTTCAGACTGCATTCTTTTTGGGCTGGCTTCTTGCATCCGGGGTGACCATGACAATTTTGTTTGGAACCAATGTGCAAAAACCAATGGGAATAGTCGGAAGTGTTCTCTTTGAAACGTTTAGCCATTTTTCCTGGGGAATATGTCTAACATGGGTTGTTACTGCCTGTGAATTCGGCGGCCCAGGTTAAACATTCTTTTATTTAATTCATATTTCAAATCGATTGTCGAATAAAACGTCTCAATGAAAGGGATAATGCCAATAGATGGCCTTCCCTCATGAACTTTAAAATAGCCAAAAAGCACGAAAAGCAAAAATTTCATATTTTTACCAACCGATTGCATGTTTTTGGTGATGAGTTTAAGCGAAAGGGCGAACGTGAAGCGGTAAGCTTGTGTTGTTGCCAAAATACTCCAAGTTTAGATAAGGTTTCCAAAAGGGCATATAGCACTACAAGAGTAGGAACACAACACGTGATCATGTATTCAGGTGATACTTATAGCATTCATTGATGATAAACCAATGACTCTTCCATGTTCATTACACTACATGCTAGTTGAATGCCAATTCATCTGGACATTTAGCCAAGATAACACACTTTGCAAGACTCACATCTTATACATTAAGCAGTTGTGTCACGAATGTCCCACGTGAAACTCACGGGACCAAACCAGGCCCGGAACAAGGGGAAGGCTAGGAAGTTTCAGGGAGGGGGCCCCATACCTCATTGCGAAACATGAGAGGGGAAAAGAAACGGCAAAGAAAGAAAAATAAAGGCAAACAAAAGAGGAGAGGAGAAATGATAGTCTCTAAAAACGTATTCAAAATATATCCCTTACAAAAAATGTGTGGCAAAAGTTCCAATAACACACGTGAAATACTGTGTCAAACTGTGGAAAAACTATGGTGGGGTGCGAGGAGTCGTGAGTTTTCTGTGAAGTTTTGCATGACAATGTGTGTCATTAATAAACAGTTGACATACATTTCCAAAGTGTCATGCATTGACCTGCCTTTCCACAGGCTGGACATGAGACAATGTGTGGAAAACCTTAAAACAAGTTTTGACACAGGTACGGTAGCATGTGGCAAACTGGGGTAAAGTAGGTAAAGTGTGGAAATGTGTAGAGAGGTGTGGTGCTGAGTGTTTGTCACACTTTTGCCCTGGTTTGATACATGTGTCAACTTCACACAGCTTTCCCTACTTTGATCCAGATTTCCACGTGTGAAAATCATGCAGGGAAAATCGTGGTCCTGTGTGTCAGATTGGTTCCAATACCACATGTGTCACCACTCATTACCGCACTGTTTTCTTGTGCATTTTTATATGCCCTGACACATGTGATTATGTGTGTTCACGTGTGGCTTGCCACACTTTATTGTAAGGGATGTTTCTAAAGGAGTTGGGTGGTGCTACTATTTGAAATCGTCTCTATTATTAATCTATTATAGTGTTTGACTACGAGGGGAGGGCTACAACGTGCAAAAACAGCTTAAGGCTGAGCAATAGCGCTAGTCTACAAAAGGATATGAAGCTAATGGTATACGCGTAAGAGAGGGTAGGTGGGGTGGGGTGGGGATTGTATTGCTTTATTGAATTGTAGTAATAAATCTGTTTTAAGTAGAGAATATTTCTGCAATCTAGGAGGCTTTAGACGCCAAAGTTTTGCCATACAGAAGAAGTTGAAACAAAATATTTCTGCAGGAGGTGGGACAAAATGTCTCTAGGGAGGAGTGATTAGTGAAGTTTAATTAATTTCCATCACTTCTACAAGTTTTTCTCAAAACTATTTTCTATTTTTGTCTTCCATATTATTTTAAACATCTTCGCTTAATTCAAAAGCCAATGTTTTAGATTTATGTACTTCTGCATAAGCGTGATAAGGAAAGAGCAAAGATTTAAGCTTTTGGATAAGGGGGATTCTTTCCACCATCCACTAGTTTTGAAGAGATAAACATGTATAAAAGAAACTAATGTTCTCTAAAATATAACAACGAGTTGATAAATCAGACTTATCTTCCCGAGAGAACCATTTTTGGTAGGAAATTGGAGGGACAATTGTCTTAAACAATTGCCTAAATGCTACTTTTACATTGAAAATGAAGTAGTTAATAGAAAATTTCTGACGAAAATAGGACACTCAGTATGGCAAAAAGCATTTGCTGAAAATTAAATGTCCACTTGACGCTTCATGTTAAAGTCCAAATGTTAATATAAATTCAGATTCGCCTCATGATCTCACCCAGGCACCCTTAAAATAACCTGTACTCAGACATTTACTCGAATTCTCTAAAATATGAAACAAAGTAAACTCTTTTTTACAGAGTAACTGGGGCCAATTTTCTGAGTTCCATTTTGCGAGAGGTTCCAGGGGGTTTGCCTCCCAACTCCTGTTAGGGATTCACCCCTGCACCCCAACAGGGGCTGTACCACTGGCCCTTAGATCCCATAAGTGCAAGCTTGTGCTTCGTGCTCGTGGTGTACCGGTGGAGCATTTCAGGTTACCTACTGGCATCAGCCCCTGCGAAAAGTTTTAATGCCCCCTGGTCCGAACTCCACCTTGACAGCTTAAGTTCTTTTGCTATTATGAAACATTGAGCCCATTAAAGGATGGTCTAGAAGAAAGTATAATTAGCGTTGTCAGACACACACTTATTAAATGATATCCTGAGGTTTCACCTCTTTCCACATGAAAATTGCCGTTGTGTCCTTGCTAATTAAACTCAGTTTACTCTAAAATGTTTTTTGTTTAAAGTCAATTTTGAATTTACTTTATGCTCACTCTTTTAAAATGATTAAGTAATCACATGTTCAACAAGAAGCATTGCCTTGGTTAAAAATAACAGGATATAAACAAACGAAGCTCTTTTTGTGTTTAATACTACAAGAAAAAAGATGGTTTATTACGCATTTCAAAGATGAATTTATTATTTCTTCCTCAGCATAGGAACACATGTCATTAGGAGTTCTGCTTGCACTTCCACAGGGCCTATTTTAATTGTTACGTATCCTTAAAGTTGTGCGATCGTGTTGGCAACTTTTATTGCTTGTTCTGCAGGTTGGATCAACGATATCTTAAGTTGGAGTTTCTGGGTGCCACTTAGTCGTGTGACTTATGCAGCATATCTTATCCATCCTTCCCTTCTGGCCATTCGCAAAGGCAATTTAGTTCGTCCATATTACGACTCCGTTATACTTACGGTAATCAACGATAGCGAATATTCTTTAATAGTGTTTACTCTTCTCTTTGTTACTTGCATAAAAGTTATTTAAAACCTGGCGCATTAGTGCCTCTCTTTGAAAGTATTTTGTAATTGCTTTAAACTATTTTGGTTTTTGTTCGGGAAGGTACATTTTTGTCCTTTTTTACACAGTAGATGAAAAGTTCTAAGACCTACTTCTTTCCTTTCTGTCATGTTGTATAGCTAGAGTAAGTAATACAATTTTCTGAAGCTGCAACGTTTTTTCTATCAGATCTTTGACGTCGGCGGTATGGTTTTCTTTTCGTATATCTCTGCCATCGCATTTTCTTTAATTGTGGAAGTCCCGGTGGCAAACTTGGAACGGCGTCTCCTACCAAAAAAGTAAGCTTTTGTGTAGCTTGTTAGTTTATATCAGTTAGCCTCGTGGCATTTCATTCTTTTCATCACATTCAGCATCACAGATATTAGTTTAATTTTGATTGCCGGGTGCTTACCCTTTATTGACAATATTAAACGTGGCCAATCATATAAATGCTAAATCAGTATTAACTTCAGCATTAACTATTACTTCACCAGCATCATCACCATAGAGGTCAACAAAAGCATTAACATCAAAATCGTCAGTAACGTTTACATTAACAACTTTAACAATAAATCAACATAAACACCGTTACCGTAAATATCATCAGTAATATCAACACCAAACCCCCTTAAGCGTAATAAGCAGGTATAGGGTGGTAGCCTCATGACAAGAAAAACTACTTTACTTGCAAACTATGTCGACTTCAGTCCAATATTCGTTCATGATTGTTTCCAATAGACCATGCGCATATGGAGGCAAGCGAGTATCATTGAAACTTACACCAACAAATGCAGAGATCTGATTGCTTACCTGTCGGATACGCACATAATCTCCTACGAGTGCGTGCAAAGTCTACGCCGTGCGAGCAGTGTGCTTTATTGTTTTGCTACCAAAATGACATCGGGTGACGTCAATGCATAAGGTCTATCAGGGAAAATTTTAGTGCAAACGCATTCAGATCCTTTTATAAACGTATTTTAAGCCATACGAACCTCACTTTCGGAACCAAAATGAGCATCACTAGCATTATAAAGTTACCAACTATTTTCGTCAGATAGCATGGTAAGGCATTTCCACTTTTTAAACTGTATATTTTCATTTGGAATTTGTTTTTGTTTTTCAATACTGTAGATTATGATGGAAACAAAAGGCAGTCTTCAAGAGCTAAAAAATATTTTGGAGTCGGATGTGGCTAAAACAGAAGAAGTATGATGCGATGTGATGCGACATGATTTATAGTATTTGAAACATAAGGGACACATTACTAGAATAGCAGATGTGGTACAACAGGGTTTGTTGTTTGATTCACGTAATCACTGGTTTATACTACACTTTTTATTCTTGCAAAATTCCTTTTAAGGTGATCATATACGTACTTTTATATTTACACAGCATTGTTGTTTATTTATATCACTGTCATTAAGTATTATAAAGTAAAGAGATTAATCCAGAGGGACTGACTTCGAAAATGGTGTTTCTACTTATTTCATGTTGTAGATGATAGTTCAGACCTGTTGACACCATACCGCAGTTGCTGTTCAGTTTAAATAAATACAACCAACTTTTCTGAAAGTATACGATTTGTGGTAACATAGTTTATCGTACATTTGTCTTTTTGCATTTGTCACACCGTCGGTCGGGTAAACAACTTAGGGATTTTATCACTTTCATGAAAACAATAGCACCCATGGATCCAGGGGGAGACTTTCCCCGTCCACAGTACCCTGAAGGTTTACTTTCTATTTCAAAACATTCCATTACCTGCAATACAAAGTTTGAACACTCATCGTTATCGTTAAATACCAGGAAATTGCATGTTGCAGTCTTTAATTTCAGTCTTATCATGGAAAGGACACACCCTCATGTATTTTGATCATTTTGACAAATGCATGATCACTGCTGCTCATTCCTACATACGAGCGTGGTAACACTTCTAATAATTCCAATTAGGTAGGGAGCTACTCCCTAATCATTTACACTACTGGAAACGAACGATTAGTTGGTATCATTCTATCAAGCACACAGTGCGGACGAATGAAACCTATTCCTTACAGTGGCTGATGCAGGGGGCGCAACAGGCGCGCGCCCCCTATTTGAAGCAAAAAAAGAAAATGCTTCAAAATGTGTAAAATATAGCACCATTTTGCATCTCAGCCCTCTTCCAAAAGTAAAAATTTTCCAAAGGAGAGGGGGACACACCCTCCTCTTAGACCCCTCCCCAGGTGAGCGATCAATCAAACCTTGCCCCTCTATTGGAAATTCCTGGATTCACCCCTGTTCTTAAGTGCAGCACTTTGGGGCAGAAGAACAGGTGGGGCATTAATTTCATTAATGGCACCCTAAACCCCTGATACTCTTGTGGAGATATCACTTTAATCACTCTGTAATTACAAACTTTCATGAACATCGAATTGAAAAGCACGCGTAGGCTTTCTTATAACCAGTGAGGTGTTACTTTTCCCACACTATGGTTAACAAGGCACGGTATTTCAGTGATAACTCATCCTATGCTGTAGACGTGTAGTGTGTCTGTTCAATTGTCTTCATGTTAGCATATATGGGTCTTAAAATAGAAGTTCACATGACATCTTACTGTACGCTCATGACAAACGTAAAGAATGACTTACAGGATGAAGACATTGGCAATGGTATTACAAGCTCTACGTTAAGCAACACAACGAACGTTACAGGTAAACATAATCCCTCAACTACAAAAACTATGCCTTCGCGCTCTTTATGTCATGGCAGGTTATTTGCCAACAGCCAAGACAATATCATGCCATGCTTAAATTACAAATGTATCTGTTGCGGGTATATTTGAAACATTAATTCATACCCTCACCCTCCCCAGATTCATTGACGAGTAGGTGATTCTCCTTCTCAAGTACCTACTCAAGTCCATTTCTTGAAAATATTTCCGACGGTAGAGAAATAAAATATACCTATCTGATTAGGTATGCAGGGATTCTTCTCTGCATTAGAAACCAAATGGGGTATAAACCGAATTGACGTCGAGTGTACTTTACAAAAGAGCAATTTTTCGGTGTTTGATCAATGAAATCTGTCACTCGTCGTCAGAAAGTGATAGGCTATTGTTACGAGCGAGTAGTATCGTTAACGCTTTCATTTCATGATATGAATTTTAGAAGCCTTTCATTGCTGTTTGTGGTGTCAGCTCTTGCGCAGAACGCATTAAATAAAACCCACAGGCATAACGCGACATGACTCGCTGTCGTGGGGCTTTCTCTTACCAGACAATGCATAATGAAGGACAGACCTTTTTCCTCTTTACTGGGGATGTGACAGCATTAATTCCCAAACTTTCCAAGCAAACCAAAGTTTGTAAAACGTAGGGTTTTGTCGACAGCTGCAAACATCACAAAAGTCACCAACTATGAAGTTGTATCCTAGATGACGTTTACCATGATAGGATATCTGAAAGGTAATTTCTAGCCCAATCGTTAGGGCCTAAGACTAAATATGGTTTTAATCTGGCTCTAGATACTGTATCTAAAAGAACTGTTTCTATGGCAAATTTAATGGTAAACATTTGACAATATGTGTTCGTAAAGTTGGGTCAAGTGGCAATATGAGTTCGTAAAGTTGGTTCAAGTGTTTTTATGACACTCAAAACGTTTACATCTTGAAATACTATCATACAGGCAGTGCGTGACAGTAACTTCAACGTTAAAAATTCAATGAACATTTCTGCTTGTTTTGCAGACACCTCATTCTGTATTGCAAATGCCATGTGTGAGACAGACATGACTGTTAACCTCATAGGGTAAATTGGCAGTTTTTGTGTTAGTTTCAAAACACACCTGTGCATAAAAAACATGGTAATGCCATGCATTTGACTTATCCTTTCTTTAATGTATCCCTTAGTAATGTTTAGAGAAATAGGTCCTCTTGTCACATATTCATACTCTGTACTTAGTTATATATGATGGAAATCATTACAAAAAGCTGCACATCTGTTCCTGCTACGCTTCACTGAATGGTGCTGTGTCAGCAAACGCTGATACTACTACTATTCCTGTTCTTTATGTATGTTTTGCAGTCTAATCATTGATATTACCTTCTCACATTAACATGGAATACAATATCATAAACAAATTAAAGAACTGAAAATTATGAGAATCTCTGGTATAATTCTAGAGGCCATGAATTTATGACTGAAAATTAGAATGTCAAGTTCATCACTGTTCACCGTAGGCATGACATAGTTACCTCCATATGCTTCAACAACTGCAGGACTGGCAATGTTCTGTCCACACTTTTCCAGTTGAACTGTCAGTCTAGTTCTCTTTTCTTTTATCGCTGAGCAATGCCTTTTTAAAATGATAGTTTTCTAGAGTCAGAAGGGTTCATAATGATCACATGTGTGTTCCGATGCATCCTTCGCACTGATAGTAAACCCTCTCATGACATTACTGGTCGATATTGAGTAGCCTATGGCAGTTGGCTTACGTTTACTCTGATATAAGGTCCTTGATGAGTCAAGTGGCTCCCTGACCCTAAAAAATTAGCTTAAAAGCCACCGCAGTAAAGTTCAACGTTTCATTTACAAATATTCTTTAAACTATCTTTAGCCTAATCTATCCACAGTAAAGTAATTCCAGCTTCGTAACCTAGAAGGTAACACATCTGGCAATGTCAAGTGCAGGCCGCAGTTGTTTCAAGGTAGATAACCACAAACGGTGTAGGCTAATTTGTAAATTGGTTCGTTCACAGTTATACTTTTCACTGAAAAGGTAGTAGGACCTAAGTACGTGTAGCTCCTTTCCAATGTAGTCTGTGGCAGCTGACTTTCACGAGTTGTTAACATCTGCAACAACCTGTCCATGTAATGCACTTATGGAAAGGCTATGGAAAGGCTAAACCACTCTCATTTGTCCAACTCTCGGGGAGTATAGTCTGCCTAGGCTATAAGGTTGCGCCTCGGCTATACTTGTACTTTTTAACGGATAAGGCTTATCAATACAACAGGCCTTTTCAGTATACAATCAAGACCTCCTGAAGTTAGTGTTACCAGAATAGGCCCACTGACTCAATTGGCTTAAGTCTGCAATGTACCATGTATGGCATTGTCACTTTTACTTTGCACTGCACTTTGACATGAATTCTTGGTACTTCTTTGGTCAAAACATTGTCTTAATCGATGCAAATATGTCTCAGGAAACAATATTAAGAGTGACAGTAAATGAGCCAACAAAGTTGCTTGCAATTGTTACGAAATCTCTGCCCTTCTGAAGCACTCCAGCTAAAGCTTAGGATTTCTCTGCTTCGTTTTAGCTGCAAAACAATCAAGCACACTGCACGCAGATAGTAGACTTGGCACGCACTCCTTGAAGACTACGCGCGCATTCGACAGGTACACAAATCACCTGTTTGCAACTCAGTGGGGCTATACGGGTCTTCTGGGGGCGTTTTTGCAACTCAGTGGGGCGATAAAAGCCAAGGGGCGGCAGGGGGAGCTTGAAAAAAAAATGAGATACCAAATTTAATCAAGGCTTTAAATGATATCAAGTATTTTTCTTTAGCTGAACAGTCAAATTAGTTTGCAATAAATTCGAGATAAAATGCAGTCAACAGTCGAGAAGGTCTAACTTTCATTCTTTTGGTTCACTACAGAATTGGTTTTGGAAATATTAAGTCATCTCGTAGATACCAAGATATCGCATTTAAGAGTGTTGCATTTTAAAGTTTTCCTTGTGAGGACCCATGTGTATGATGAAGTTATGCACGTTACCAGACGGTCATTGACGATGTCACAATGAATAGTGCCGGAGGCAACACTTCATGCAATATTAACATTTTGAGGAATAGCATAAGATCGTTTTTAAGTTGTTTTCACATTTGATGATTCACAGCTACGTAATATATTTCCCTGGTCCTGTAACTTTTCACAATTTAATATGTATAACAAAGAAACAATCGCACAAACTTTGATAAATGGATCGTGAAAGGTTTACTCCGTTTACCAAACAATGACAAGAAGTAACAGTCTATGGGTTTGGTACTCGTACCCACAGTTCAGTGATTCCCAACAGGGCGGTATTGTCCCTGGAGGCTTTTCGCAACTAAAGGGGGAGATAAGAGCAAAGGGGGGAGGCAGTGGACGCATCTGAAAAGATGAGATCATACTTAATTTAAACGGGGCTAAAAAGATACCAAGTATTTCCCTCCAGCTAAACTTACGAATAAGTAAGTAGTGTAGAATGCACCGGAGACACCCTATTGTGGAGGATGAGCTGCGGAGGGTTGTCAGAAGGAAAAGAGCGCCCTCTATTCAAATACAGACATATCTGTGTCATGCCCTGTATTGTTGCTGGTTGAATACACATAGGCTAAATGGGATTACCCTATTACACACGTAATTGCAGGTTTGTACATGCTTAAAGGGGGGGGGGTGAGGTCTGGGCCCTACGTCCCGCTCATGAAAGAGAAGTGTAGTTAGCAACCTCTCTCTTCTCAGGTGTAGTTACCCTGCGTAGGCGTTACGGGTTTTCTTTGACGTTGGGAGGGATTATCGCATCCCATTGGTCAACAATCGCCCGCCTCAAGCTGGGCAGTCTCTAGCCAGTAAGGTGTTGCATTCCCTTGGATTTTTCGGTGAGGTTGAGAGGGGGCCGTTTCGTTTGGGCAGCACTTGGTCTCCATATTTTGCTCATTGTAGAGGTCACTACAGCCTCAAATATCCGTGAGAGCTCAACACAGAAGACAACAGTTACGAGTTATAAGTCAGAGCTCATTTGGCGTAGATCTAGGCGTTACTGGTTTTCTTTGACGGTGGGAGGGATTATAGCCCGCCTCAAGCTGGGCAGCCTCCAGCCAGTAAGGTGTTGACCCTCCACTTACAGACGACCTTGAAGCCATGGATGATGCCCGCAAAACAGCGGTCATAGATTTTGAGCTGCACAGACTGAATACCGACATTGCAGCTCTACAAGAAACCACACTCCCATCCAGTGGATCACTAAAAGAGGAGCACTATACTTTCTTTTGGCATGGAAAAGGAGTCGATGAAATCAGAGAATATGGAGTCGGGTTTGCTGTGAAGAACACCTTGCTACCCATGATCGAACCCTTATATGGTGGCACTGAGAGAATTCTTACTCTACGGCTATCAAGAGTAGAAGGTATTACAAATCTTGTCTCTGTTTACGCCCAACACCGCCCTCTGATGCCGCAGTTAAGGATGAGGATCTAGAGTATGCTGTTAGTAAAGTTCAAACCTCCGAGTATGTCATCCTCCCTGGAGACGCAATGCAAGATTTGGAGCAGATCGTGACTCATGGCCAGGTGTCTTAGGTCTCCAGGCTGTTGGGAGAATGAAGTTCAATGAACACCAATGCCAACGACTACTTGACTTCTGTTGGCTTAAAGATTCACTGTTGACATGATGTCAACTTTGCACCAGCTCCAAGAGAAGTGTCTCTGTACATAGCCTTCATAGACCTGACCAAAACATTCGATCTTGTGAGTAGAAAGGTCTGTTCTAGTTGCTGAAGAAGATCGGCTGTCCAGCACAGCTGCTCAGTATTATTACATCCTTCCACGATGATATGAAGGGCACAGTTTCCTACGGTGGAGAATCCTCTGAGCCCTTTCCAATCCTGAGCGGAGTCAAACAGGGTTGTGTCCTTGCCTTAAATTTTTCGGCATCTTTTTCTCACTGGTTCTTGCAGTTTGCTTTCCAACAGAGCGCAGACAGTATCTACCTGCAGACACCAAGAGTGATGGCAACCTGTTCAACCTAGCCCGCCCGAAGGCCAAGAGCAAGGTTCGCTCTGTCATGGTCACAGAAATGCACAGCTTTGGTGTCTCACACCGAAGAACAATTACAGCGGATGATAATCCTTTCGCTCGCGCATGCGTGGATTTTTCCCACGATCAGCATCAAGAAAACGAATGTATTTGGCCAGGACGTCCCCAGTGTACCGACAATCTACATCAAAGAGGTATTGGAGGTTACTAGTCATTTCACTCACTTGGGCTCCACCATCACCAGTAACCTATCTCTTGATCCTGAACTTGACAAGCGCATAGTCAGAGCCGCAGCCGTGATGACACAACTTAGCAAGAAAGTGTGAGAAAATAGCCTACTGACCATAAACACTAAACTGCGGGTTTACCAGACTTGTGTCCTCAGCACTCTGTTGTACGGAAGTGAAACCTGGACAATCTATGCCAGACAGAAGAACCGTCTGGAGAGTTTTCACTTACGATGTCTGCGCCGGATCCTTGACATTAGTTGGCAAGACAAAATTTCCAACACCAGTGTACTAGAGCAAGCGGGCTCACTCAGCTACACGTCATGCTCTGCAAACACATCCTTCTTTGGATTTGTCACGTGCACCGCATGGCTGACGGTCGCATTCCCAAAGATGTTATGTATGGAGAGATGGCCAGCGGACGCCGACCAATTGGCCGTCTTGACTAACAAGAGGGAGGGGAGAAAAAGGAGTCAGGTCCTCAACCCTCGATCCGACTACATCTGTGTCAACTGCCGAGAAGAGACTGTCATGCAAGGATCGGCCTGCAGAGCCACTTTCGTTGCTGCTTCCATCAAGATAGATGACGAGGTGCCTTGTGCAATGCCATTGTCTCTCGAGACAGACGGCTGCCTTCTACATGCTTATCTGACACTAGAAAGCTCTAGTCGAGTTCGCAATAGTCTATTGGTGGGTTTAAATCAATAGATTTTTTTCGCCGGTAGGTGATTCTTCGTTCAAGTGTTGATGAAAAGACGATACAAGAATGGAATCTTTTATGACTTTTGTTTTTTTGTTCGTAGAGTAATGAAGAATAAATGTCCAGTATTTCGACAGAACAAATCTGTCGACGCATCCGTTTTCTTACCGATGCTTTTACGTCCACTGTAGGGAATTATATGCAGGCATTGCACATCTACGGTGCAACTCCAAGGCCAGGGGACTGAAGTAAACTTTTTTGAAATTTCTCATTGAAAGGATTCATTTCAGAGGAAACACTTTCGCTGAAATTTCTCATTGTACTGTTTTTCTGCAGTAATGTTCAAAAACAAGCAGATTTTATTCATAAATTGACTGAGTGATTTTTGTCTCGTTACCCTGTAAATGCCACTTTTATATGGTGGTTTTCTGTCACCGTTAAATCAGAGTCGACACAGGTAGTGAATGAAGGAACAAAAACGAGAGTTTCCCTTTCTTGCATGTCTACACATTTGTTTTTCATTTAATGCCATTGGGTATTTTCAATGATTTACAAAGTTGTTTGCACAAGGAACACTCAGAGACCTATCCCTACATATAGTTCCCGATTCAAGCTCATAAGACTCTCAACCAAATTTACCACCCCTTTTTTATCATTACCTCAAATTATTACATTAGCGAGAAAATATTTACATTGTCAAGTCATTTCATGGACGCATTCCATAAAATATATATCCTTTACCAAAATCGGCCTTTTTTGCAAACTCTAGAACCATGCTTGCTGCTTTTTCTGAAAAACTTACACACCTGACGAACCAACCCTCTCTTCCACAGTTCTATGAATAAAGTGATGTCAAATTGTTAGTGACTATGAAGCTTTTCATTGCTTGAAGGAGCTATGGCATCCTCCAGATATATTTAGACCTATCACCATAGTTCTAATCTGTTCTTTGATAAGCATTCATTCAAGCAATAATAGCACCAATCTGTTGCCAATGATGGCTTGGACAGTCACATGTGTTCCTAACTCTCACAGTCACACACTGTTTGTTTTTCAGTATTAATTCTCGCAATTGAAAGTCAGTGCAGGCTAATCTGGCTCTGTCTTGGAAGTGTTCTACCAAGGAAGTTTACAAGGTAGAACCTCATTGGTTCTACTGCCAGACAGTCGTTTGTGTTTAAATAAGAGGCTGGGCTAGAAGTTAGGTTAGTTGGGAGAATTGTTACTGTCTGGGGTGAGCTTAAAGGGCTTTTAATTTACTAAATATAAGTATGTGCAACATTTTTAGTTCCAACCAATTGTTTGGGAATATGCAGAGTGGTAAAGTTAAAAAAAAAACACACTGTGATTTACCTCCTGCCAGAGATCTCAAACCCCTTTGAGCAGAGCCCTCACATTTTGTTTTAGTTTTCCCTGTGTGACACTCTTCAGCATGTTTTGTTTTTCTTAAAAAAGTTTTGCATTACTCTTACATAGGAAAAGTAAGTAAATAAACTTCTTCCTGCTTTCTTCTCAGGAATAACTAGGTAAAACAACATGAGGAGATCGGAGAGAAAATTCCAACCCTAAGGGGTGAGGGTGTCCCTGTTACTTGTGAAATGGTTTTAAATGGACCTAAACAGGCACAAAAAGGGACACATGATCTAAAATTGAACTTGCAACAACCAAGAGAATGTAGCAAATGCAATCAGCATTGGTGAAAAGAGTTCCAGTAGTCATATGGACCATGCAAAATGGTTGGCTAGTCTTCCTTCAAATCAGATTTAAGCCTACGCAAAGTCAACAGTGATAGTGTGAGTCATCATATGGGCATGAAGAAAACAGACAAGAAATGCAAGAAGAAGTGTAGGTAAAGTCTTTCAATTAAAGTACTCATCAAATTTGATTTGGGTGACAAAACAATCATCTTTCACCTAAGGTAGCACGCCCCCATTACATAGGCACAATAATGCGTTTATTTCTTCTTCACATATAACACCAAGAAGAGACATTGGGACAACATTTGTGGTATGTTACCATATAGGATGGGGCTTTTTGTCAATTCGATATAAAGTAGATTAAGTATCACTGGTGGTAAAATGGGGTCAATGAAAATGATTTGGAGGAAATTATGAGCTTATAAGCTGGCGGTCGTATATCAGGCTTTGATTAATTAAAAAGGCTCTGGGAAAAGGTTTCGAAGCTTTGAGCTCCGCTAGCAAAACATTTTCGTAAACATGGTATAGTAAATTGAAATTGTCATGAAAGGCCAGCTTGTCAGCTTTCTTGTGAGGGTTAACTTGTACCTGGCGAAAACTTCTACAAGGTTTTAGCAGCCACTTTACTTTTTCAATTTAGTGTCAAAGAAAGATTTATTGGAGGCATGCTACCCTGAGAGTAAAGAAAGAGTGCTTCGCATCTTTTATTCTAAAGTATACCTTGCAGTCAGACGTTACCCTCGAACAGTATTAGCAAAATATACTGTGAGGTACGCCGTCGTTTTTACTAAGAAGAATAGCCATATTGTAAACTGAGAGTTTTTATAGCAAACTCTATTGTGCGCTCATACTACTACTTATTGGATGCATTATTGGCAGCTCTGCAGGGACATTTTACGACTTACATCAAGGTACTATTTCGTGTGGCATTCCTTTCCCTCGGACAGTAAACTTTCTCTTTCTTACATTACGGGCTATTGTAAGTTTCACACCCTTTCCTTTCTCTATCGCTCATTTGTCTCCACAGCATAGTATGCACCTCCCTGCTCAAGTGAAAACCACGTTTTAAAAGCTACACGAGGAATTGATTACATTCTCCATAAATTCAGGCCCTTATCGTGTTTTACCCTTTGGTAAAATTAAGCGACTCGAATACCCCCTTTTCCTACATTTGGTTCGAGATTCAATCAATACGATTATTATTTTGTTTATAATAATTTAGTAGCGCCTTCCACTCCCCTCCTAGTAAACCATCCAACTGCGATGTCTTTGAACAAAGCGCTTGCATCTTTCAGCACTATTATGATAAGCATACGTTTCTCTATCATATTGTACTGTATCCATACCTTTGCAAAGTCTTTTACACAATCCTGAACTCTTCCGGACCTGTCACATTTTTGGCATATCTTCACCTTCACGACCCTTATTCAATGTTGAAAAAACGAAGGGCTCGCTTTTTTCTTAGCCCACAACTTTCATTCACCTTCAAAGCCAGCACTGAGGCGGGGAGCGGGAATTTGTCCCAAATAATTTTGCCCAAGATTGAATCCTTGACAAAACTGTTGGAAACTTTCGGACCTGTCACATATTTTCAGTATGTCTTGTCTTCCCTTATTCAATGTTGAGAAAACAAAGGACGCGGTTTTTCTTCAGCTCACAACTTACATTTACCTTTAAAACTAACATTGAGGTGGAGACCCCAGATAATTTTGTTCAGCACTGTAGCACGGTACCTTTCCATTGCATTGTCAACCAGAGAGCCAAAAGGCTTAGTGATTCCTTGCCGAAAGGGGGTGCTTTGTTCACCGAGATTCACCATCAAATTTATACTCCTTTACTACATCAGTTGTGTTCAAAATTTGACCCCTGCCCACGTCACATGACCTTCGAATCCCATCAAAACTTAAATTATCAAACCAAAAAAATTGAAAAAAAAATAAACATGTCTTAAGAGGGGATTTGTCTGTGCTTCCTCCCTTGTAAAGTCATTAATGACCTTTGACCCCACAAAAAGCAATAGGGTTCTTCCCTCACCATACGGCATCAACCCATTCAGTATAAAGTTTATTCAAGCTTCCTAACTTGAGATACCATCTTAACAAGGTTTTCAGGTTTTGACCTCTGGTGACCCCAGATAACCTTTGACCTCTACCAAAAACAATAGGATCCTTTTCCTTACCGTAATGCATCTACCTACTAAGTATGAAATTTATCCAAGCTTTCTACCTTGAGATATCGTGTTAACAAGGTTTTCAGGCTTTGACCCCTGATGACCCCAGATCACCTTTCACCAAAAACAATAGGGATCGTCTACTTAATATGGGCAATCTACATGCCGAGTGTGAAATCCCTCGAAGTTATCCTTCTTGAAATATCGTGTAAATAAGCAAAGCGGCACATACACACACGACATCACCATCGCATAGATTCCTTTCCTGCATTCGGCAAAGAATCAGAAATGGTTATGTCAGCCAAAACTTTGTTTTCAGTGGAGGGCCTTAAAAACGTCAAATGCAGCACTTCTCTCTCCGGTTCTCTTGCCAAATTTGAAAGCGTAACGGTTTCTTCACCAATAAATCACCTCAAAGGTGATTTATCCTTTACCGTAATTGGTTTGATTTAGCATAATAGGTAGCCCACAGACCCCAAAATTCACGTACTGGATCAAAATTTACCTTTAAAATCCCAATCCGACCCAGCCTAAACAAGCTGATCGACGATATGAATGATGCTGTTATTTTAAGTTTGTTAAAATTAAATTTTTAATTTTGTTTTTAAATTCAAAGTTGACACATTACAACTTTTAACCCAGGGATCCACAGACGATATTGTTACTTGTATCTTTGTCATTGCCTTAAGTTTGCGAACTGATTCGTTAGTTGTGGTTGAAGTTAACGGTTCTTTCGACACAGCTGTATATCGCATTTGATTACATGACCCTTATGGAATATGTGCTGTTACTGGTATAATTGTATACTATTTAAAGTGATTCTTTCAGGTAATTTGATCATACAAAACAGTATATGTTGTGTCAAGGCTTTTAAAATTCCAAGACAAACATGCCACTATATTAAATTTTCGGTGAGTTATACACATTTCAAGTTTTGTGTATCAATTTGGTACTTGCAGAGATAAATGAAGTGATTAAGGTTATTTATAGGGTTTGTGAATTCATTTATATCTTCCTAGGGGATGTGATATTTGGGTGAATTTTTGAATGAGGGAGCCAGTGGATTTGGTGTTAGTGTTACATTGTGATATATTTCACCTTAATATTGTAAGTACATAAAATCATTGAATTAGAGGAAGATGGACCAAGTCATAAGCAATAGTGGTGCCTTACATTCTCTAAAATTTAAAATACATACAAACAAGTCGTTATGATGTGAAAAGAGTTTCATTAGGTTGGTAGCTTTTATACAAGTTGTAGGTTACTTATATACAACCAGAGTGTTGAGATTACACAATGAACGTTTTCAGCTGCTTACAGCTCTGCAACCATCATCAGACTGTGGTCTTAATTATGCTTTTTCACCAGATAATAGGTCAAAATCGTTCATTGTTTCTTATGATAAAAAAGGGTACATAACTTATGCTTTTTCTGTTAATTAATTTTTGGGAGTGTAGAATAACCTCAACATTTCTGTTAGACATTGAACAAATAATTTCTGGTCAGCAATTCACTTTTTGAAAAGAGGATTTGTACTTTGGCTTTAAATTAAGTTACATTTAGTGCATCCTTACTTTTTCCTAATTTTTCATTTAAAATATTATATTTTCAATAAGAAGGTTAAATAAGAAGTTCCAAAGCTTAATGAACTCTTAAATAAGTTTAAATTTGTTTTACAAGTAGAAAAGTCTCTGGCTTCAGCACATTAACCAGTTAACCAAGTCTATTGGCACACTAGGCGTGAATACAAGTCCTCTACAATAATTTCAACTGCACCTCAGTTACTAGCTTCACCAAATTGATGGCCACACCCGGGGCCTATCAGTAAATACAACTCTACTAACTGCACCTCAGTTAGTTTTCTTTGCAGTTAACCTACTGGCCTCCTGGAGTAAAGTGAATAAATATCCCACAAAAGTTGAACGCACATCTTCCCAAGAATTTTTGCATTACAAATACCACAATACAAAGCACAGCTTACTAGAATGATGCATGGCCTCAGCCCCTACATGAATAGACCCAACCTACCATTGTCCTGAATACCTGGAGAGGTTGCATACCTAAAGGTGCTCTTACTCACAACAATAATAAAGGGCAATCTGGGTGCAATTTTACTGTCACATGTGTAAATTCATAAAACGTATAAAGGGCAGTCTGGGTGCAATTTTACTGTCACACGTGTAAATTCATAAAACGTTTCTTTCTTTATTGACGATATTTTGGTGTTACTTGTAGTACCTATGCAACCCTTGAACTGATCAGTCTTTTTATATACCATTATATACCACCGACTCCTTCACCATCAAGGAAATAAAAGTTTATGTCCTGGTAACGAGGAAGATAACGTTAAAGATTGTTGGAACCAAATGTGTGTTAATATCATTCGCTGGTACGGCGTTTATTTATACGTGTTACAACTGTTTCAGCAATGAATAAGGGTACTTGCAAGTGAAACTTATATCAAATTTACGGGAATCCTTTCCACATAGCTGGTATATATTACTATAGGTGAAACGCATGTCAGGAGTATTGTATTGACGTGATACGGAGATTATGCACGTTTCACCACGATAGTGCGATAACATTAGAATCGTCGATTGCCTACCATGTACATTTGCCAAAAGAAAAGTCTGGATACTGTAGGTTTACTTCTGCTTTTGAGTATGTCATTGTTATCTCTTGTCAACTTTGGTGGTTTACATAATGAACACGTTTGAACAGCTGCCAACGCCATACTTAATTTTTTCCTACTACTGGATACAGAAAATTTGTAGCCTACTTTGCTCAATCACATTGAGACTACCTTGACACTTCTATATATCGGAAAGCTATAGCATTGCTTCCCTAAAACCTGTCTTTTGTATTTTTATCCGGCACGCCTAGTGGAATCACCAATTGTGTCAACTGTTGGGTAGCCGCCATATTTTAACTTAAGTTAATGTTTTGTAGAAAGATAAGCTTTATATAAGGAGATAAGTCATTTAAAACTGGAGATTTTATCTATACCATCTTGTCTTTAACGACAAAATCCTTGAATTCCTTTTGGTTTAAGAAAAACGAGAGTTGATGCTACTAGTTGCCAATTCGTTCGATTCGAGTATGGCTTTCTGGCAAGCAGAGCCCTTACGTTGCAGAGCTTTTAAGTAAAACATGTACAGCGGACACGGACATGAAATATTTTCAGTCTGCAAGCGTTCTTCCCCCAAAATGAAAGTCTCCTGTTTATCATGGTTGGGAGGTAGGTTTCTTTTTCTGGTCCATGTTAAGCCGCTAACGTCTTTTAAGGTAAACTGGTGTTAATGGGTGGGGCACAGTTAGGGCGTATGCGTATGGGACACCATCTACCAGCAGAGCCACATGCGGTAAGGGTATGAAGAAATTGTTTGCCCCCACTGCCTCCAAGAACTCGGAAGATGGACCACAACATGCCTTTATTATTTGCATTAAAACATGTTTTGGTTTGGCATTTCATATTTATGAAGTTTATGTTCCCAATGGGGAGGTTAAGTAGGGATATTTTATTTAGTAAGTTTACAGTAAGGAACAAGTAACACTTAACGGTACTCTATAAAGATCTCAACTTTATAAATTTCTTGCAAAATTAGTTCATCATCTTTTACAAGTTATAAACGCAGAAAAATCTAACACAGGTAGTCTTGGCCTGGTACAAATTCGTGTTCATTCTCAATAGTGGGTGTACTTGGAGGCTGTAAATGTCTTAATCAACATCTAGGTAAAAAAGTACACAAAAAAATTCTAGGGGAAACCATACGGGGAGTAAGATGTAAAGGAATTGTCAGGTTTGTGTGATTTCTTTCGATGTAAGAATGGGATCGGCTGAGGAAAATGGGTTGAAGGGTACAGGGGTCGGAGGTCGCTAGTAGTACGTTAAAAGGGATCAGGGTATGTATTGGCTTAGAAAAAGATGATCCGCACATGACATTCTTCGATGGCCAGAGCCTTTTGATGTTTGGGTCGTGGATCATGCCCACTGAAAAAAATGGAAATCAAACTTGTCTACTTTGTAAGTTGCAAATGAGTTACAAACATTCAACAATTACAGAAAACATGCTTCCAGACTCAATGATGTGAACATTATTCTTTTCTTTTTAGATTCGGACTGGTCTGAGGTTCAACACAACCATTACTATTCCATAAAAAAGCAAGGTGTGAAAATGTTTGTTTTAACGACTTGGCTTCTGATATCCCTGGTACTTGTTGTGAATAGTAGTGGTGTTTTAAATGACAAAGAAAGTCCAGGAACAACTATGTTTAATGCGATGGATGATTGCGCTTACGGACTGAATAGTCTTCGCTTTGACACGACGGGGGCATCCAGCCAAGGTAAACTATAATGGATGCCTAAAAATTTGTTCGTAACAATATTCTTGTCACTTTAAATACAGATAGCCAGTTATTTGTTCATTGGTTTATCCATAAAATGATGTCTTCATAGTAATGAAAGCAATAAAGGTGACACGCATGGGTCACAGTGGATGGGTGACAGGGATTTGTCCATGTTCATCTCCACTTTGAAGTACACCTATTCTATTGCAATAGAAGATACCATTTTGTAAAGTAGCGATTGTATTATGTTCGTCATCATGATTTCAGGCATTTTAGATATGAAATCTAAAAGGAAATTATTCCAACCTCACTCCTGTAACTAAGACTAAATTTAATTGTCTGTAATATATTGCATTTTTTTTTAATAACTCCTACACAGCATGATAAACCTCTATATCGGTATGAATCTTCACAGCTCTTGATGCCTTCGGGAAGCCGGAAGCTGGACTACTGGTTAATAATAGGGAATGGCTCGGTCATTTTAGTGAATGTTCAAATTTGAAGGATTTCAAGTATTGCCTTCTGAATATTAACGTCACAGCGGAAATTGCTTTAAAAGTAAGAAGTATCTTCATTCTTATGTTCACTTAAAGATTAAATGTAGTATGGTTATAGTACAAACACATGCATGTGAGTTTATTGAATTTAAGTTGTCTTTTTAATTTGCTCATGGCCTGAACTACTGGAATCCGTTAATTTTACTGGCTTTTACATTGGCTTTTACATTGTAACAGAAACTGCGCCATTTCTGAAGGATAGCCAAGTGTGTGACTACACGGTAGCGGGTTAAGGGGTTAAAACCATCCAATGACTTAAGTGCTGAAAAATATAGTAACAAATAAAGTGTTCCTATAAAAGCATTGGGATATGATTCCTTACAACCTCACTTGCAATGCACATTCCGAAAATGATGTCTCCTGGACCCAAAACCCGTTGGGAGAGCGTATAGGTCCGACGGTACCTCTGGCGTAATCTGACGGTTGATGTGGCTGTATCCCTTCTGAACATATCGTGGCTTCATACCTGCTGATAGGACAAGAATAACGAAAAATCACGAAACTTCGTTCGGTTTGACAAAAAGAACGGTAGCATAGTAGTAGTAAAACACGCGTTCTTACACAACAGTAATCTTTTCAACAATTCTAGGCTGCAATAGTCCCTGAAAATTAAAAACTACAATTTAAATGAATTAAATAAGGTAAACGCTGTGCAATTTTATCAGTTATGCGACATTTTCAATTTTTATTTTAGCGTTACAAAAACATTGATCATATAATCTGGGGTGTGTGTGTTCCACGACAATGCTCATACGAAGATTTGCATTACAACTTACAAATTCTTGTAGGTAAGTAATTCAATGATTATTATTGTTATTATGGTACAAGAATGTAATGTGTAAATTAATAAAATATTACAAAGTACTTCTTTTACTCTCTATCGACGGATTGAACAGATTTCTTTTCTTTCAAATTCTTTGAAATTTAGATTTATCAACTTACAGTTTACACGGTTTTTACGTGAACAACATTTATGAGGACATGTGGTGTCTTGAAGATCCAGTCGCTCCATACGGTCTTGGATATTACATTACTGTGTGAGTAATATGTTTGCCTGGCAAATTTAATATTTTCGTCAAAAATGTTAGACTCACTTATATTGAAATCTTATAATTTTTTTTTAGTATCCTCTTTTTTGTAATTGGAACTCTGATGACAACTGGTACTATCTTGGACAAAGTTGAAAGAAAATACTTGGCAAATGACCAGGAAACTGACCAGTCGATGGAATTCGCTCCTTTGTTAGAAGATCAAACTGAAGCAAACTTGGCTGGTTCTGTGGAGTCTTCTGCTTATGACTGCAAGCGGCTCTTCAGAAGAACAGCTTGTAAGATTCTACTGTTCTAATTTGTCTTTTCTACATAGTAAATGAAACCCTTTGTCACAACTGATTGCATGTATGCTGCTTTACGGTTTCGGCCTTACTAAAGTTACTGCGAAATGCCAAAAAATTATGAAATGTAAAATACAAGGATAAGATGACGTTTTACTGCTTAAACATATAGAAATGCAATTGAAAGAATATTATAAGATATTTTACTTTGTTATTTAGCTGGTTAATCAAGCTACAGCTGTGGCTTCTCAAAGGCATTGCTAATTAAGTATAAGGTCTCTTTACTTCGTGATTTGCTACATTGTGCTCTATATAAACACAAAAGGGTCATTGAATCTACGCAAGCTATTCTCTTCCGTTTTTGTTTTATCATCCTACTTGCTCTTGATGTGAATGCTGTAAATGGCTCATGAAAACCTGTCATAGTAGCCCATCTACCTAAAAGGATCACAGGTCATTGCAGGAGATATAGGGCAAATGCATTGGTGACCAATACTTGAAATTATTTGTCACTTATTAAAAATCAACAAAATAACAGAATAGACTTTATGCAGACTAGTTTGTTCGACCGGTATTATGCATTGTGCATTTAAATTAAAACAAAGTAAGCGTTAAGACAGGATCAGTTTACAATCAGTTGACTGGGCTAGGCATATGCTTTAAAGATACACCTTACATTATATTTTCAAAATTGCCTTCTTCTGGCAGCCATCACAAGACTCGTTCTTCTCGACTTTGCTTTAAATCGGAACTTGAAGAAGCTATTGCACGTTGGTGAACGCAGTGACCGCAATATTGCGTGCTTACATGGAATCCGTGTCATCAGTATGTTCTGGGTCATTTTGGGACACGTTATGCTAGACCCATTTATGGAAAGAGTTTGTACGTCCAACTTTTACTCCATGTATGATAAATTGTTCCAAGCATCTTTCGTATCAATACGTTGTCAAAATCCATGATAAAGTACTTCACCTTCACCGAAAGCATGGGGTAACCACCATTCTTTCCTTTTATGTGCTATTTTTGATATTGAATACAAAAAGTCTTGATGTGAAACTTAAGTTTCAAATAATCATTTACTCTGTTATGAATGCTGTAATTTAACTTTCATCGTTTTGTTTGAGTTAAAAAGCTGTTAATGATCGTAAGCACTAAGTGATTATTTCTGTTTTTCTTCCAAAAGTAAACCAATTCGAATTTGCTGAGTGGAAACACAACTTTCTTTTCCAAACGTTGGTTCTCAACTTCTTTTATGCTGTGGACTCCTTTTTCTTTTTGAGGTGCGCAATATCACTCACCGTCTATTTTATACAATAGTTAAAAGTCTTTTGAGTATAATTCGAATTGGGTTAAATATAGCACTTCAATATAACCTGGCATTGTTGTTATCAAGGAGAGGATCACTTAATCTCATTTTTATATTATTCAAGACTTTTAGCTTTCTATTCGGAGAAACACAGTTAAAACAACTTTCGTATCACCTCCTGGAGACTTAACAAACCACGAGAATATCGGCAAATTGTTGAAGCTATAAAATATAATGGTGAAACGTGGGACACTTAACCTCATAAAGACTGTATGAAATTGTCTTTCTCAGTGGTCTACTGGTGTGTTTCACAACGCTGCATAAGTTGGAGGGCACCAACGGACGTTGTAAATGGCGCTGGTTTTACTTGCATCGCTTTATCAGGTTTGAAAATTTCGTTAGGGATTAAAACAATGTGCTCTTCTGTTTTTATTTTAAAATCCCTTTTTTCCAAACCAAGTTGCAGATTTTTGGTTCAGGTCATACTTTTAGTGTTTTAGCCTACCTATTCACTGTCTTGCACTGAAACCTTTTTATCTACTTTCAACTGATATTTAAAGACAAGAGTAAAGAATGAATATTTATTTGATGAATTGCAAACAAAACAATGAGGATTCAGTTACTGTTAGCACCTACAGTAAAGTTTTGAAAAAGTCTAACTAAAAACTGTTATTGTTCTACTAACATACTGTAGAAATGCTTTTTAAGATTGTCAATTTATATTTTATATCTCTTGTTGGACAAGACATGTAACAGCTCCATATTTCACATGTGTAAGGTTTTTACTTTAACTTACCCAACAGAAATTATAGTCACCTCTAAGGGTTTCTGTTGTCTCTCTCCGTCTAGATTGTCGCCGCTTATGGTGGTGACAACAATGATTTTCATGTACATAAGCCCGCATTTCATTCGAGGACCTAACGCTCAAGTGTACACCAAAACGGAAAATTGTGACAAGTATTGGTGGACTAACGTTATCTATATCAACAACATTTATCCATGGGACTTTTATAATACGGTGAGGGTAACACATTCGTTTAGATTTTTAAGCACATACGGCAGACGATCTGACACAGTATTCACTTTTTTGAAAATAATCCTTAAACACATAATCGTTCAGTGAAGGATTCCATTTGGCACTTCGTTTTTCAAACTGTACGTTGCAACAATGCTAACGGTCACTTATACATATATAAATAGGTTAAGTGTGGATATAGCTTATCAAAATATTTAGGTTATAAGGTAACTCTATGGATGTATCCATTGTTACAATCTGAAGCTACTACAAAATAAAATAATGCAGTCTTTATCGCTTGCTCCTAATGCCAAATACCAACCATTTATCCATAATAAGATCCTTCTCGTCCTTAAAAATCCAGTCAGTAATTTATATTAATACTGTCATATAGAAATGCAAATTGCCTCAGGGAAGGTTGATATATTCCAACAAAAGAGAATTTTCTTGTAACCTGAATGTTACCTACTTAGTGTATTGATTAGAAAGTGTCTAGGATTGTTCAAAAAATGTTCAATAAATTAATTATCATTTAACGGAACAGAAACAGATCGATAGGCCATCATTACCGTAACAGCTTGAAAACGCCTAAAGTAGAAATAGTTTGCTGTCCATTTCATCGATAACACCAACTTTTAAAGGACTTTTTAGCCTCTGAAATCACTTCATATAATCTTAACCTTTCGAATGAGATCGAGTAAGGAACCTTTGTCACTGGTAAAGTTCTTGTTGTGAATACGTTACGGAATGGAAGGGATCGCTTCTCCCAAAACATAAAATTACGGTAAAGAGTACCAAGCCTTGGCTACAATTAAAGCATTAGGGAAAATGTCGACTTGCTTCGAGTAATCTTTCCCTATAACTGCTACGGAGGACTCGTTGTTTGGGACTGTTAGACTGCTTAATCACTTTTGAGGGCAGTAAAGCTCCTATTTACACATGTTCAGTATCTCAAGACCAGAAGGGGCAAATGTAATCTTTTGAACTAGATGAAGCCTAGAAAAATGCTTAAGTAGCCATAAATGGACGCCGGTGATTTTTCCTCCTTTTAAAGATAAAGCCAAACAAAATCAACATAAGAAATCTTACTGTCATTTTCGTTTGTTTGTAGTGCTTGCCATGGACATGGTACCTAGCCAGTGACATGCAGTTCTTCATCATTAGCCCCCTCATCATAATATCCTTTCGAAGGTACCGTCATATTGTTTGTTTGTGTGTTAACTATGTGTAATTGTTCCTTTTCAAGTGCTTTTAAACTAGAGTTGTTCCAAAAAGTGGTTTTTTTGCAGATTGTGTCTTTGGGACTTTAGCTCCTTAAGCTACCTTTACTGATTGTAAAATATTTCTTATGCATATTATTGAAAAACAGGAATTTCAAGCAAACATGCTAATGTGCAATTTGTTCATTATGCATAATGAACACATTGTTTCTATACCAAAATGGTGAAAGTATGTAGCGAGTTAGATATATTTATGGAAGCTCTTAACGGATTAAACCAACATCTTATAAGTTGAACCCAAGCAAAAAGTAGGAAAAAATCGGCAATATTTTTGTAATTGCAACCTACATGCTTAAAAAGCAAAGTGTTGTGGAATATCACAACATTTTTCAAAAGGTAGTTGTATAAGGCAGTAATTGATAAGTAACCACTATCCAAACGGTTCTGACTGTGTTAAAAAACAAAATTTATATTTCACTCACAAGAATGTATGTCTCTTTTTGGGAACGGTTTAATACATTGTTATTGGCCCTTACTTTGATGTAAACATTTTACTCTTACATAAAACGTTTATGTCGTATTTACAGATTAAATTGGTTTGCTTTTGGCATTATGGGAACGATATTGGGTATTAGCTTTGTAGTAACGGGGACCCTCGTAGCCACCTTCAGCTTTCAGTCTCCTACATGGGAACTAATGTTCAGGTAAGGTGTCTCATTACCCTATAGAGCTTATGCATATGACGTCACGCTTGCCTCCAATGGAGGCAAGCGTGTATCATTGCAACTTACCCCTACAAATGCAGACAGCTGATGCGTGTATCGGTCGGATACGCGCGTAGTATCTACTGTCGCGTGCGATGTTTACGTCGTGCGTGCACTGTGCTTCACTGTTTTGGCGCCAAAATGACGACGCATGACGTCAGTGCATAAGCTCTATAGTTTATGTTAATAAGTTAATTGTGAAGCTTGTTACATTTTCAAAGAGGTATTTGAATATATCGTATGGAAAGGTGAAAAATGAATTTAGCAGTAGTACTTATAACATTGGCCACTTCGAACTGCTATAAGTAAAAAATACATGATAAAATAAAATGGAAACTGGCGTGCCTTGTTTTTTGGTACTGTGACAATATTTATTCTGCAAAACATCCATCAATAGGGCACTTTTTCGAGCAAACCTAAGAGTAAAGGTACATGTAAAACTTACATTTAAACTTACATTTAGAATCAGAAATTGTGGACACTTTTGTAGGATCATCAGTGATATTGACGTATGGGCCCTTTAGCAAAGAAAAAGTGCAACAACAACCAATTAATGTAGAATTCACTTTGGTATCTTTTGTTCTTCATCAATTTCAAACGAAAAGTACTTGGGGTGGAATAGTAGTCTTGCCAATACTGAATGCCTCTTTCCTGCCTTTTCAGTTCCATCGAATATGCCAATATTATATATAGAATGCCATACACCAGGATCCCTCCTTACTTAGTTGGCATGGCTCTTGGCTGTATGTTGTTCAAACAAAAAGGTGAAACAGCAACTATACCGAAGGTGAGTACCTGCACCATTTACTGTCGGATATAAAAACTTAAAACCCTGTTCGGTCTCTTGTTCTTTAATCCACGAGTACATATCCCCATATATATATATATATATATATATATATATATATATATATATATATATATATATAATATATATATATATATATATATATATAAAACATACATACACACATGCAGACGTACATAAAAACAGAAAAAAATGTCCATGCCTTTGTTACTTTTAGGTTGGACTGAAATAATTTTTTATTCTACGGCATTTCTCAGTTGTTCATGTTAGCCCCCTCCAGTGTGTACAGAATATGATGGGCACCAGTTTAATTACTGGTGCCTCTAAATACCATCATGTAGCCCATATATTACAAGATCTGCACTGGCTTGGCTACCTATCTCATCCTGTAAAATATAAGATTCTATTGTTTGCTTATAAGTTTTTAAATAGTCTACGTGGCTACATTAATGACTTGGTTGTTCTCTACAAACCCGTCCATACCCTTCGCTCGTCCAGTGACAACTGGCTTCGGGCCCCCATTAACTCAACTCCCAGCTGATATCAGGCATGCTCACAATTAACTTTTGTTTGAATCTGAGCTTAAATCTTTCTTGTTTTGTGAGGTTTTTTCTTGTACAGCGCCGCCGAACATATCTTCGATGTAGGAGCTATATTACGTCATGTCATATATTAATATATATATATATATATATATATATACATGTATATATCTGTATACATTTATGTATCGTGCTCTTATTATGTCATCCAGGTGTACTACACTATTTATCATCGCCTATATATATATATATATATATAGTAGGTAGGTAAAAATGAAGTAGTAAATAGTGCTAAAAGTTTGTGAAAAATTCCACGACGTTTCGGGTTTAAACCCTTCATCAGGTGGCAAAAATGCAACTGATCGTTGACACGGCCAAACGTACAATTTAAAAAAAAATACACAATAAAATTGGGCACGGTAAACCTTGGCTAGGAAAACAGACAGTGTTAAGTGGTTACCACAAGTCAAAATAATGCAGGAATTGCTGCGTTATAACAGTTCAAGTCTAACGTTCAGACCATGTGGGGACAGGGTTCCAAGTTTCATGATTAACCGCCTAATCATGAAACTTGGAACCCTGTCCCCACATGGTCTGAACGTTAGACTTGAACTGTTATAACGCAGCAATTCCTGCATTATTTTGACTTGTGGTAACCACTTAACACTGTCTGTTTTCCTAGCCAAGGTTTACCGTGCCCAATTTTATTGTGTATTTTTTTTTAAATTGTACGTTTGGCCGTGTCAACGATCAGTTGCATTTTTGCCACCTGATGAAGGGTTTAAACCCGAAACGTCGTGGAATTTTTCACAAATTTTTAGCACTATTTACTACTTCCTTTTTTACCTACCTACTTCATAAGTGCTACACAGTACTTTGACCTTTGAGATATATATATATATATATATATATATAATATATATATATATATATATATATATATATATATATATATATATATAAACAGACAGACAGACAGACAGACAAACAGACAAACAGACAGACAGATAGATAGATAGATAGACAGATGGAAGATAAGTGAACCACGTCTTGTAGTGTAAATATAGAAAGAAAAGTAGAAACACCTCACAAAACTCCACCAAAATGGTATCATAAACTGTATTAAATCCTAAGCGCTTTCATCCTTTCATGCGGGATCTTCAGGTAAATGACACGAGTATGTACAAAATTAGTTGATACAAAGAAATTGAAGAGGTTGTAATGGATGATGCCTATTAGATTTGTTTTTACACACTTAAATATATATATATATATATATATATACTGAGGAGGTTGAACAGATTACCGAAAGCTTTGGCAAATTTGTAGAGAAAGCTCAGACGTAGAAGGTTGACAAAGAGTGTAGTTGAATCCTCAAGGAGAACATCGTTAGATGAGCAAATACGCCTCAAACGAATAAACTGACTACGTGCAATGGATCTCTTGATGTAACCATGGAGCTACTACCTGGTCCAAGGATTACTTCATGATGTAACGAGAACGCCCAAAGGCTTTGTGATTCCTTGGGGAAAGGAGTTGCTTTGTTGCACTGTTGTTTATCCCTCAAGATTATACTTCTGGACTGTATGTTTTGTACGATATTATACAATTTGATCTCTGCCGACCTCTTTGCACCACAGCAAAAACAGAGTAACAAAAAGGAAAATACAGAAACATGCCTTGGACAGGATTTGAGCCCGGGCCGTCTGTGTGAGAAATTGAACACTAATCCACTGCGCCATCAAAGACCTCGTTAAGCTTGTGGTATTTCTAATCATCCAGCAGGGAGCTGTTGCCCTGCCTAAAGTCACAGCATCTTTTATACGTGCTCATTACTTTGTTATTCAAATTCGAATTATTACTGTAACAGTAATGCTTGTGAAAAATGAATGTTCTATATACCTTTATTTTTGAAATGGTAGAAAAATTCAGCCATAACTTTTCGATGGTCACGAACTCCGGACACAATTTGGTGGTACCTCCTTCTGTCCATTTAGTTTAAGAGGCTATCGTAGTTTCACCTCTGACAACCTCATATGACCTTTGATCTCCAACAAACCTATAGGGTTCCCTCTCTTGTAAAGTAAGACATTCTTTATACCAAGTATGAAAAGTATCCATCATCCTTGTTTTGAAATATGGTTTTTCAAGGTTTTTAGTTTTTGACCTCTGGTGGCCTTAAATGATCTGTGACCTCCTCCGAAAACATCAGGATCTTTCTCTCAATGTGATAGAGTTATGTACTTAGTATGAAAACTATCCATCATTGCTATCTTGAGAGATCGTGTTTGACGCAGTTTTTAATAATTTCGTATTTTCTCCTTCGTTGACCTCAGATAACCTTTGACCTGTACCAAAACCGATAGGTTCATCTTCTGACTATAACGCATCAACATGCCAAGTATTAGAAACATCTATGTTTTTATCTAGAGATATAGTGCTTGCAGTGGTTTCGGTTTTTGACCTTTGTTAACCTCACGTGAACTTTGACCTTCATAATACGGATCTTCCTCTTAACGTGCTATTATATTCGAAGTATGATTATTATCCCATCATTGCTATGTTGAGATATCGCGTTTACAAGCAAAGCGTCACAAACACATATTCACACGCACATGCACACACACACACTCACTCGCTTGATTACACGGATTCCTTTCACCTTAGACAAGGAATCAACAAGGATGGAAACTGCTGAAAGACAAGTAAGCATGCATATCAGCATACACCCTAGTTTTAAAATGTCCTTCTTCCATACTCACAAGAACGTCTTAGTATGGTGTTGATTGGTGAGACTTATCCATAGTAAACTTAATAGACTCGTGGCAGTCGTTAACGCCAGCCAGAAAGTCATTTAACTCATTTACCGAATGGGGCCTAATCATAAAAATATAAACGATATAACGATAATACAAAATAGGTGCCTTCTCGCATTTCAAGAGAAAATCATCTTAGAGTGCACTCGTGAAGATAATAGCCTATGAAGGGGCCATCGTAGTACCCATGGCAGTGCCATTACTTTGTAGGAAAGTAATGACCATTCAGTGAATGATTAAATGTTACAACAAAATCAATAAATGAGCAAATATCAGTGCTGCTTCCTGACGAATGAACCCTATGGCATAATCTTGCAAGCCCGAATACGGTCTACGTGGGGTATGCTAGTATATAAGGACTTCACATCAGGAGTTACGAGCAAAGAGTCCTTAGATAAAATATCAACATTATTAAGCTTACGTAGGAAATCGGTGGTGTCTAAGTAAGGTCTGTTACTTGGGCAAAATTGTTACTAGGTTTCCCTCGACAAAAACCGAGATCTATTCCGTAAGGGTTCCAGTTCGGGAACTAATTGGGCGACCTGGTGGGTCGATATTGTTAGGTCACGCGCTGCCTGTAATATCCGAGTGTTCGACATCCGGTTACCGTTCCTGTAGGATAGGTCTTTTGTTTGTGTGTCTTAGGTAGAGTGTAGAAGCAACTTCCACGACCCGTCGGGTATAAACCCTTCATCAGGTGGCAAAAAAGCAACTAAACAATGAAATGGAATAAGGGAAACACACATAAAAATTGGGCACGACCAAACCGGTTGAAGAAAGGGACACGACGAGAAAACTGCGGTATTTACGTTCGTGTTCGTTTAGTCTGATGTGCTCTAAAATCTATAGTATGGTTAGGAAAATACCGGATTCATCTCACTATACAAGAACAAAGGTCGCTACCATTGAACTCCTAACCAGAAGCTGGAAAAGTCTACTTCCTCATTCATATCTACAAACGCAGACCGAGTCACTGATAGGGGAGGAGGGTCCTTAGCTCCTTGCCTGTCTTAATCTTTTTTTTAATTTGAGTATCACTGTGTTCCTTTTTTCAACATGTTTGGAAGTGCTCAATTTCAGTAGGTGTTTCCCCACTTCTGCTTCGTTGTTTTCAGTTGCATTGTTCCACCTGGTAAAAAGGTTTATACCCGAAACGTCGTGAAATATTCCGCCTACTTTTACTACTTTTATCGACCTATATTTATAAATATATATAAATGAATGAAATGAAAGAAATTTTCGAATTTTTCCAAGAAGTAGTCGGCTCTCCTTCATAATCTAGGTTTAAGACAAACGTTTCAAAGAATAAACGTGATCCCCTTTATATGTCTCTCACTACTTAGTACAAGCCGTCGGCCGTCTGGCCTTTACCAGGTCTGGGAAAAATGAAACATTCATTTGAAAGTAGGACTAGTATGACTTAGACCAAAGTATTCAGAAGCATAAAAATGTGACTAAAATATTACAAAAGGAAAGGAGAAAAAAAGGAATAATTTCGTGTGAAAGTTGATCTGATGTTCGTCAAGTCATAGCTGGGCGTTGTCGTTTATCGGAGCTTGGTATGTATGCTTACGTTTACGGGAGGGTGTCGTGATGACGTGGTGATGCTATTTGTCGATACTGATTCCGTGTGGGTGGAGTGTGCGAAGTTTGTTGATCCAGAATGATTCCCTGTGGAGGATGGCAGTTCGTGATTGTTTTTACTGATTCTATGCCAGTGATCCTGACATTGTTTAGTGTATAGTGTGATGAACTGGAATGTGTTGTGTATGGAACACGTTTGGCTTGAATATTATTATAAAAGATATCAATTTCTGACCGAGTGTTGCTGAATTATATGCACAGTGTCGTTTCTGTTTTGCCAACACATTGTTTTCCGTAGTGTGTGCATGTTATGAGGTACATTATCCAAGATGTTTACAGTTAATATCCGTTGTAAGTTAGAATTCTTGATTGTTTGTGTACTTTTCAATTTGTTCGTCACATGAATGTATTTGTGAACCTTCCTTTTTTTTAATTTGCATGGGAGGAATGGGGGTCGGGACTATTTGTTTTGTGCCCGGTGGGTGTGGATTCTCTTGCTCTTACAAGGTAGTCTAAGAGAGAACGGGACCGTTTGAAGGTCATTATGAGTGGTTCCATAAAAATCGACTTCACTTCAGTGGAATAGTGTGAGTGTGAATTTATATAATTTTCTAGGCAGGCTTTCGAAAATCGGGGAGAACGTTACAATAAGGGGTATGCGTTTACTTCTGGTATGTTTGTATGCGAGTTGTTCATTCCTTGGAGTTTGTTAAGCCCGATGAATTTTCTGGCCCACAATTGATAGGTTATATCCTCTATTGTTGAACTTAATTGGAAGTTTCTAGCTGAGTATTGTTGTGTGTAATCTGTATGTCTAAGAACTGGATGTTATCTGATGGACTATTACATGTGTATTTGATATATATATATATATAAATGTATTTTTATGTTTAATGTGTATGTGTACGTTCTTATACGTATATGTGTATGTGTATATATATTTATATGTATATAAATATATTTATATATTTATATATATGCATATATATATATATATACATATACACACCAGAATCATACAGGAGTTGAGAACACCTGAGGAAACTACATTTATTCTTTCAGCAACAACATTTCATTCAAGCTTTTTTTTTAATCAGCCTTTCTTACTTGGCGGATGGTTCGTCGCCTCAGCAGTTGCTGCGGCACTACTTTGTGGGACCATTACCTTTTCTCCATCGGAATCCAGTTATAACGACAACTTAAAGGCTAACAGCTTGGGTAACAGCATCTTTATCGCTGATCGTCATATCAGTGTTCTCGGCAGCATTGTATATGAGATGTTAAGTCGCTTTGCGTGGGGTTTGGTTCTTTGTTGGATAGTAATCGCTTGCCAGTTTGGAGGACCAGGTATGGAAAACACTTTCTAAAAGAAATGAATAAGTGTAAGATCATGAAGCTAGTAACAAGGAAAATAAAGCAAAGCTCTTGTGGCTTGATGTTACTGTTAAACAGTTCGGGAGAGTCCCCCTTTTGAGAGAATATGATCTTCCCCTAATTTGGAGAAAAATTGATAATGGGTGCCACATTCCCACTCGTTTTTGTGTACGTTGTCAGTGGCGAAAGGGTTGTGGAACCCCCTTACAAAATTGGTCGGTCTAATGTAATAGAATTAAATGTATATTCACTAGGTGTATAGGTATTGTTTTAATTGAACCTTGTTATATCGTCTAATGTTTATTTTTTAATTGACACTTCTTGTCATGGTGTTCAAGATGAAAGAGATAACAGTTTACACTCTGGCAGTTAAAATCATTTTTGTAACTAGCATAAGCAAAATGGCCGCCAAAATTGCGCAACAGAAATGTTAGTTCTATTACCGGTTGGAAACTTGAAAGGTTTTAGAATGTTTTCTAGAGGTTTTCGAGGACGCTGAATTCGACTTTTTGGGTCAAAACTCTGAAAATGTGAAGAATTGCATAAAGAGGCAGTATTTCAGAAAACTGAGGACGCTGTTTTACAGAAATGTGTTGTAGGTGCTATGAACACTGTTTGGAATAATATATTTTCTGGTGCACCCCAGGAAGCTGAATCCGAATTTTTGCGTCCAGATTCCATGGAACACGGTAAACTCCTCTACGGGGTTTTTGTTTTGAAAACAATCTCAAACTGCCATAAAGTAAGTGCGCACTCGTACTGGTTTGAATTTTCATAAAAACAAAATGAAAACCTTTTCCTCCTGTTCATGGAATTTGGTAATCAGATCCCAGGTTTACCCCCAAACTGGAGAATCTCCGGGACTGTTCAAGCCCAATAATTGTAACCCTTTATTAACATTCTATAAGACTTAGGTTTTAATAACCTCAACAACTACACAACGTCCCTAAAAAGGAAAAGAAATAACATTCTCTTCCAGGAATACCACCAATCTCTCAAAGAAAATATTTTCTAATCTATACAAGCTAAGAAAGCCTTTTAGCATTAGTGATGTTCCCACCTGTTCGGATCCATCATGATCAGCTGATAACAAAAGAAGCACATTGTGAAGCTTGTCCTTACTAAGTTTTATGCATTGACTCCCAATGTACACACAAATGCGTATTTTAGAAGTCACTTTGGTTCTACGTTTAACATTACGACGAAGACACCAGTAGAAAAAGCCGTGCCTAAAACTCTTGCTTTTTCTCTCGTTATTTCCGATCATAGCCCTTTGTAGCAGCTAACAGGTGACTTGAGCTTCCAAATGTCGGAACTGATGTGATATCCTCAAGGGTGATAAGCTGCTTTTACGCCTTAGTCTCCGTAGTAGCCTCATGGTCAGATTCAGAGATAGTTATAGACCTTATGCATTGACGTCACGAGACGTCAGTTTGGAGGAAAACAATGAAGCACATGTGCACAACCGGCGTAGATTTCCCACGGGAGTGTATACGATCGGTTGACAAATCAGCTGTCTGCTTTTGTTGGTGTAACTGACTGACAATGATATGCGTTTTACCTCCAAACGATGGAGCACTTCCTGCTCTGTGAAATCATATGCATAATGTCCAAAATGTAGACCCGAGATGATTGACGTCCAGTAACACCAAGAGTGGGATAGGACATCAATTGTACGAATGGGTTAGGGAAGGGTTTTGAAACGTCGAAATGATTGGAATGGGTACTGAAAGGTGTCAGATGCTGTGCTGTTTAAGTAAACGTTCCTTATTTATTGTTTTTTAAGGAGTGGTCTTCTTTGTTGAGACCATAAGGGTTTTAAGTTTACTTCTTCCCACATATTCTGTTTGACTTTTCTCTCTGTAAAATTTTGACAGCGTCGGAAAATATACATGATTGAATTAATATCTTTCTTTTCATATTGAAATATGCTTCTCTGACTTTATGCGCGCTAGACAATTAGTCCCGAAGAATTCGAAACGACCACAAAACACCATCACCAAGAAAAATGAACTTAAAATACCTACAAATATGTATGTGGCTAATTGTATTGACTTCTACGTCAATGGCAAACAGAAACGTCGCTTGCAGTTATGTTTTTTTCTTTTTCCTTCGTAGGTTGGGTGAATGATATTCTAAGCTGGTCTTTCTGGGAACCACTCAGTCGAATAAATTACAACGCTTACCTCCTCCACGTCATAATATCATTCATCTTTTATGGCAACTTTGGTACATCTGTGTACGTCTCACGTGTACTCATGGTAAGCAAAACTACTGTAACGTCTGGGTACATACTAACACTATGCACGTCGCGTAACTGTTGTAGCTCTTTAACTCAGACTTGTAAATAATTCCTCAACACACTTTAATTTCACTTAAACTCAACACACTTAGAATTCATTTAACCTTTGCCGGCAGCCAATTTTCATAGCATGTACAGTAAATACTGTACATGGTGGAATACCGTTTCCAGTTTTAAACTGTGCCATGTTATAATTTTGTAACACGAGGAACGTTTAAATATCACCAATTTTCCCCTAACCCTAACCCTAACACTAAGAATAACCCTAACACTAAGAATAACCCTAAACCTCAAAAAAATAAGTACATTCTGTTAACTTTATAAGAGGAATCGAACCCAGAACCCCGAAAATCATGGTATCATGCCCTCCTTCTTGAGGAGAACTCGATAGCCTTTCTCCTAAATTAAGTACTTATCTGTAAATCACTCAACCGTATCGTACCATAAACAGTTCCCGTAACACGTGCTACAGTTTCCGTAACATATCAGTTTAAACTGGACATACTAGGTGTATTGGGTTTTGCCGGCCATTATTTATACATTAATCGTTTTAGTTTATCACTCAAAGTCCTTTAGCTCCACGTATAAAGTATATGAATAGTAACAATATCAAAATATATTACAAGCGCTGGTATACAGCGCTAGACTAGTGTCAAGGACACTCCCACTGGTTCCGTTGTAATAGAAGCAGTGGGATTTTACCAGCAAAAATTCTGACTTCATGAATGGTAATGAGTTTCAAAACCACTGCCAAAGATATAGGATATTTTCAAACCTATGTCATATCACTTCAGACGAATACTTCATTGCTAAACGTACTTACTTGAGAGCAATGCCAAAATCAGCACACGCTACAAGTAGTTTTCAGAGAGCCATAATCTAAACGACATGAAGAGACATCTATTGAGAACGATAATATCACAATATATTACTAACGAATGGCGGGATTGAACTTAGTCTATGTTATGTAGCAAACGTGACAACAGGGCTTTTCAAAGAGTTTTTTTTACAGACAAGTCTTTCTTCATTAAGCATTGTTTTCTGTAAATTTCTGGGACCGAAAGTTTGTTTACAAAAGAAAAAAAAAACAAAACACACTGACCGAAAAAGTCGCATTAAATATTTCCTAAACATTATTTCATAGTTCTATTAAGCCGCGGTCACACTACAACGAATTCGGATCGGATTCCGATCCGATTTTTGTGAGTTTTTATTAAAATCTTCTATCCTTCGGGTCAGAAAGAGCCCAAAATTTGCCAACCAGTGTAAATATATGATTTGCATCAGAGGTCTATGAAAATGAAATGTTAACTGATTTTTTTCGTGACGTCACACCGACGAACAACTTTTATCGGACACGCGTAGTCCGATAAAAGCTGTCTGTCGATGTGACGTCACGAAATAATTCGTATAAATTTAATTTTCGTAGTCCTGCGATAAAAATGATATAATTACACAGTTTGGCAAATTTTGGGTTCTTTCCGACCCGAAATGGAGAAGATTTTAAGAAAAAACTCACAAAAATCGGATCGGAATCCGATCCGAATTCGTTGTAGTGTGACCGCGGCTTTATAGTACAACATCTGCTATCCTCTGATTATAATTCACTGTTTTTGGCCATAACTTTGACCCAAAAAGCAGTGACCATGAGTCACTCTACTCTTCCAGTTAGGAAGGTGACACTGAAAAGATATATTTTTTCTACAGCTGAATAAAAATGCAAATGTATCCGACCGTTTTCGTAGGTGATCTGTAATGTGAAATGTAAAGATGTTTCCTTGCTGTAAGTAAGCCTAATGAATCTTTTTCAGCCTACTCAGTGCAACATTTAAATATTGTTAGATATCTTTAGGGCCAATCGCTCCTGCCAAAGTTTGGGGTGAGGTCCGTGCGGGAATCTAAAAATGAAAGAGAATTATATTGTAATTGTTCCTTGATTTATTCTGGTGATTAATCCTCTTCTGAAATTAAATATTTATAGAATGATGATTAATGGTACTTACTGAATTACTTTTTAATTATAGGCCGGCCGTTGAAAAAATGTGATTAATGAGCTACATGCTTCAAGACACGGTATATGTAATATTTTCTACATGTTTATTCTTCGAAGTCGGCAGCACGAGTCTCGTGGGTTTTGCGGCCTCTGGCCATCTCTACATGATGTAATTAATCTAGGAGAGGTTTTTGATTTGTCAGAAAGGGCCACGTTATAAATAATTGACCAACGACAGAGTGGACGGGAAACCGGACAGACGAGATACCGTGTCTCACTTTCTTGAAAACGAGACATTGCACAATAACACTGTAATCCTGACCGTCAACAACAAAATGGCGGCACTCAATTAAGTTGATATTTATTGAATAGTGAAGGCTCACATTTATTTGTTGAAGAGGAGCATAGGAAAATAACTGAATAATTATACTGAAACTTATATTCACTTCCAACGTCCTGTTCTCAAAATTTTAGAACATATCACATCACATTTCTCTATTTCTATGACAAGGTGCTGGCCCTGTACCTACGGGACAGTGCATTCTGGGATAACGTCCATTAAAATCTTCATGATACAAATTTACTTCATTTATGTCACCAAAGTTTTATTTAGGTAGTATGAATTTGGGGTAAAAAAGGACCTGGAAATTAGTTATCGATAAAAAGCTTTAACATCAAGCAAGCTCGTGTCAGGTTCACTTTGGAAAAACTTGTGATGACAGCCATAGATTCATAGGGTTTACATGGAAGTTAAAGCTAAAAGAGTACATAAAACAAGTAGGTGAGAACTTTCCCTTTAGTGATTCGTCTCTCTTTACCTGTTCTTCCTTCACAGACCTTTTACTTTTGTGGGACGGTTCTCCTTTCATACATATGTGCAATGGTCCTCGCCCTGGCCGTGGAAATACCAATATCGAATATAGAAAAGCGATACATGCCACGTCTTACCTGATACATAATGTAAAATGAGGTGTTCTCAAACTTGTGGAGAGATCTGAACATTAAGGTTTGCTTTGGAAGACTTTTTCAATCCTTAGGTTGATTGTTGTTTGAGTCTGAACCCGTGACCACTTTTATCTGAAAATCAAAACTAGATGATGCTATGGAAACATGTTTTTGTCTGATTTTTCAGTGTTCTCGTTACCAATATTTGGGGTGTCTTTTGGGTAAAAGGTTGTTTATAGAAGTGCAATTAACTTTCTTTGCTTAATGTAAAGCCTCGGTGTGTAATTGGGAAACTATAAACACTTATAACTGGCTGATTATTCTTTTTAAAAATATTTGTAACATTTTGGATTGTGTAAGAAAAATGTTAATGATCCTTCAAGGTGCTTTAATTTTAACTGTGTTCTTTTTTGTACCCACGTTTCTTATTTTTTGGTAATTTTCTTAAAGTGAAATTCCTGTGAAAAACTCTGTGATCACATGAATAAGTACATATATGATAAATTTAACTGAAAATGATGCACTGTTGGGCAAATGTTTATCAAGCTCAGACACGTAGGTGTATTCCAAATGGTTGAACAAGAACTACCAAACATGGTAAACAAGTTACATGTTGAGTAATGTTAAGACCAACTTGGTCCTATGAAATAGATTTTCCAACAGCTTTCGTAGACTGCTTTGTCTGTGTCATAATATGGAGTGAGTTTGGAAATATGTTTTCAAAGGGACATATAATTCTCATTACTGCTAGGTGTTCATATTGTACTGATGTGAAACATGAATCAACAATAAATATTGGAGTTTGTCGGAAATTGAGTACAATGAAACGACCAAGTGTCGCCTTCTTAAGGTGTAGTACACCACGCTGAAGAGAGATAACCTAAATGTAGTTACTCGAAAAAAGTGGAGTGCTTCAGCTGCACTGAATTGGATCTAACTGCGTCGCACTGTACACAATCCAATACTTCACTCAAAGAATACAAGTTTACCACTCTTGTGTTCAATGCAGATAGTACCAGTTTCTTATGCTGACGGATGAGGTGGAACAACCTTTCAGCCAACAGAATGTCGTCATTGTATACTGAGTAATTTTTTCTGAAATTCCCAATCTGGGTTGCAATATGAAATAATTTCTCCTTCAATAATATTATATTTAAATTTCGTGTACAGTCAGAGTCATTGCGGGTAGTATTTGAAAAGGTCGCCCCTATCTTTACCTTCTCAATGATTTAAGGGGCACTCGTATTTATTAATATTTAGCATATGTTTCCATACTTTTGAGAAATGAGAATTCTGATTTTAATGTTAACAATTTATTTTAAAGTTTATTGGAATTTACAAACCGCAAAATTTATTTTACCTTTGATAACACAGCCAACATACTTCGGGAGCATTTACAGAGCGGTAAGAAAGATTCACAATGGTTGAACAAACATGAAAGCAGAAAATCAAAACAAGAGAAACGTCAAAGAAAAATATGATGAAATAGAGGAAACGCTAACAGAATTCTTTCCCAGGGGTGTTCAAAAATATACATCTTTCGATTTCGATTCAGCACTACACAGCCATACATAAAATATAATACTACTTTTGTTCAAAGTGGTTGAAGTGTGATTTTTTTTCTTCCGTCTTTGATCTTCCTTCTTCGACAAGTATAAGTCGGTGATGTGCGTCCGAATGAAGTGCAGTGACGGAGTTAAGCAGACTGCATATGTTTTACATACGTATCTTTTACACGAAAAATGTACTTACCATCTGTGACAAAGAGCAAGAAAATGTGCACAGTTTCGGTAAAAAAACGTGCTTAAAAGAAAAAAAAAATGAACCTCGAACCCTATTTCTTTTGTTTGCAGTCTGCTTGAAAGATGGAGTATACTTTTTTGATACTTTCTACCTTGCCTATTCCTCTAAGCCTCCATTTGGCTGAACGCGCTGAACTGGTCTAGGTACGCCAATACCAGGACAGGGCTGCAACCCGGGTGAAATCCCTAGGGCAGTTAATGACAGCGTCCAGTGGCGTACCTAGGAAAGTTAGCACCCCGGCTGGGCCTATCTGTGTCACCCAGTGCCTCCACGATGGAGGGGGGGGGGAGGGATCGAATAGGAGAGGTCTTGATGGAGAATGTGACATTTATGTATGGTCGCTTTGATGCAAATTTAGGCTGTCTTTGACAAAGCTTTTAACTGGCTATATGTTTAGAAACTTTCATTATTTTTTTCCTATTTTGGGGGGTGTATAAGAGCCCAGGTGACTCATCTACTCTGAAAATTTTTCGTGCATGTAAGATGGTTAAGGTGCAAAATGGTGTTATTTAATGAGGAAAGCGTTGTTAACAAACATGTTAACAAATTCGCATATTTTGTGCCTTTTCTATTTTTTTTTGCGGATGGTAAGGAAGGGGTGCTGTTTAAGATTCCTTCCCTTGAGAAACTTTTTGCCTAAGTAAGATTGCTTGGATATAAAATGGTGCTATCTTTGACAAAGTCTTAAAATGATTATATTTTGAGAAATTATTATTAAGGGTTTTTGGGCCGTGGCATAGCACGGTGCAATGCCACAGCCGAAGACTTGGTGACGACCTTTATCACTCTTAGTGCGCTACTTGGAGAGCCACCATCGGTTGGTGCGTAGCGTATAGGTATGGTTTTCCTTGAAAATGACACTTTCTAGACCTTTAAAGTTGCATCTTAACATTTTTGAGACTTCATGCTTTAGAATGTAAAAATTCAAGAAGGAAATTTAAACTTGAAAAACGTTTCCAGTAAAATCCCTTTGTAAGCAAAAAGAGGGCATAAAATATTATACAAGATCACTGATTTCAGCAAACGATCATAGGCTATTTTAAATAGGCATCCTGTGGCACCGTGTGAGAAACAACACTTAAGATGCAATATGTACTCCAGCTGTGTTGTATGTATCATCCATGAGGATAGAGATCCATTCGTCAGTGCAAGTTACCCGCACAACAGTCCGGATGCAATGGCTGGTCCTGGACCTCCCCGGGAAAAGTAGGAACCCTTATATGCGATTTCTCAGGTCCAGAGGGTCTTAAATAGGGAATTAGGACAATGGCGTCTTTAGAATTTTCAGTAATTTTTATCAAGTCAGTAGGGAAGCTGCCCCTCTTGCCCCCGCAGGCTACGGCCCTGCCAGGGTCAAGAAAACGACGTTGTCTGAAGCAACAAAGTCATCAAGAAACCTATTTTTATTGACCGATTGGTCAAAGCAAGAGCTGTGGATAAGTTTTAAAATGAAGTGCTTAAAGAACTGAAAACGAAGCTATATCTGCTTGGTAAATATATTTAATTAAAAAAAACCAGGACATATGATACGTTGTCATTACTGCAAATCGCATTTCATTTGGCTAATTATTTATACACTTCCAGTCTCTGAATGTCGGAAAATTTGTGACTTAAGCTCATACCAAAATGCATTTATGCTGTGCATTACCAATCAACAAAGCTCTTTTTAAAAGCAGTTCAAAACGAAAACTAAAATAAATCTTTGTACATTAAGTGCAGGAAGTAAACACGAAACTAATATTAACTTGCCAGTGAATTCGTAAGTCAATGAAGTATGATGGAAGTCAACACTGAACACCACTCACAACTTAATTAAGGTCCTTTTAGTACAGAAACATGTCAGCCGGAACAATAATGGGCCAATTGTGACGCTGGACAACACAGCTGAATCCGGGATTCAAACTGGGAGGATTGGAAAGATGGCGACTGAATATCTGCCGAAATGAGCCTCCGATTGGACCTTCACAGGTGATCACTGAGTGACAAGGGTCTTTAGTCGTACATATATAGGGCAGTAGATCATTGCTGGAAAGAAGCATTTTGTCTGTTCCTCGGTTTCCTTTCTCAGGTATTTAAGTTAACGTGAACACATACTTTTTAATTACAACCCATTACTTTCCAGTCGAAAATAACTGCAGTAGTAACAGTATCTCGTAGCTAGCTACTACGTGCAAAGAGTTATGCATTTTAACTTTCTCTGTAGCTTTGAGGGTTCCTTTTAAAGTGTACAGAGAACAACCTTGCATAATTTTAAATGAAGAAAATGTCACTTCAAAATGGGTGCACTTTTCATTGACGAAAAGTTTTAGGCTAATAACAGCAATGAATCACGACCAACAAAAGTATAGTTTCAATGTAACTCAACTGATATTGTAGCCTATATATTTCACAAATAGTGTGTTTAGTTGTAATGAACCGTTTCAGTGTCTCATAAATTCAACTTTATATCGGGCATCGAGTTCACGCTGGAATAGAACACTGATAGTAAGAGAAGTCGTAATTCTTGAAAAAGAGATCTTGCGTATAAACTCGAAGAACGTGCACCAGGAACACATTAAGAGCTAGAAATTCCGTAGAACCACATGCAGTGAGTGAGTGAGTGAGTGAGTGAGTGAGTGAGTGAGTGAGTGAGTGAGTGAGTGAGTGAGAGCACAGAAACTTTGCTCGTAAAATTATTTGCCGAGCTTCTCCTCAACTTTGAGTCCAGACGTTTAACACCTCTCATCGGGCTTGATTTAAGCGCTGCATTTGACACCGTTAATCACGATTTGCTACTCATGATACTGGAGTCCAGATTTGGTGTGACTGAAGACGCTTAGATTGGACAAGGTCGTTTGCCGTTTGTGTAAATAACACCTTTTCGGATCCTATTGAACTGGATTTGTCGGTTCCAGAAGGCAGTATTAATGGACCCATCTATTTTTTTTGTTATGCTAGCACAATCGAGACAGCTATTGCTGATAACCTCCAAGTCTTGGCTTATGCAGATGATCATTGCATTTATGGGTCGTATGATGTCTCTGATGATTTTTCTGAATCAGATATGTTACTTTCACTGTCATCAACAGTGTGTAATACCAAACAGTGGATGTGTGCAAACAGGCTCAAAATGAATGACTCTAAATCTGAATTCATTGTATTTGGAAGTATAGCCATGTTAGGAAAATGCCACATCGATGAACTTGCATTCGATGAATCTTCAATGCATCGATCCGATATCATGAAGTTTCTAGGAGTTCAACTCAACCAACACCTCACCCTTAAAAATCATATCTCCTCCAAAGCTCGGGTAGCTGCTCATGGGATGCACAATCTCAGGAAACTGCGTAAATACCTGGATCTGTCGTCTGCCCTTAAAATAGCAAACAGCCATATATTTTCCCATATGGATTATGCAAATTTACTTTTTGTTAACTTGCCTAGGTCATCGTTATGGTCTTTACAGTGTATACAGAGTCAAACCGCAAAAATCATTTTAGGGAGATCAAAGTTTTCTAGCTCCACAGATGCTCTCAAACAATTTCACATTCTTCCCATACATGTTCGTGTCAAGTTCAAACTTTTAGTTCTCGTTTTCAAATGTCTCTATAACCTAGCACCCGATTATCTGTCGAATTTAATTCAGCGACGCAAATCCCATTATTCTACACCTTCCTCTAGTGGCTGTCGACTTCACGTCCCCTTCACGAAAGCTCAACTTTTCGCGACAGATCTTTTAGTGTCGCGGGTCCAAAATAATGGAACCAGGGAGTTATTATTTGGAAGGAGGTTTAACGGAAATTTAATTTATGCTAATATGCTACGATCCACTAAATTCCGAGGAGATTATTAATGATAAGCTACTTATTCCGTTGATGGGTAATTCTTTCTTTTATTCGTTTGCTTCAATGTGACATCGATATGGTAGCAACATCATCAGGTCTAGTAATCACATCACAATTGGCTTACTCTGGACAATGCTTTGATGAGTAGATTTACGCAGCCACTAATTGAGGGACAGGTGCTACAAGACTCGAAATGACTGTTTCACTGAAATGAACCAATGAGGTCTTCCTCTTCCTAGTGAACGAACGTCATGCAAATGAGCTGCAGAGAAAGAAGTCTAAATTTTGTCACAACAATTTGGAAAGTTTCCGAAAGTTTCCTGAAATAGCCAGGTATACAATCAGATTCACTTTTTTACATAAACCCTTACTGGTATACACTGATCCGCATCACCGAGCGTCCAAAGATGCAATATTTTTTTAATTTCCCAGGGACTGGCAATGTAAGGGCAGTAGCGACAAACCCCCAGTCTTACTGTTGATGTAGCAGACAACTAATCCCTTTTGTATGAATTACGTAATCCAGTGTAAGTCTAATAGAAATGCCAGAAGGATACAAGAGACAGATTACTATGTGACCTTGACGGTGTAAACTTCACTTCAAAGCGATGAATCTCCTTCCAAATAACAACTCCTTGGTAGTACTGAGCGCTTTATTAAATTCAATTAACCTAAACTTAGACTTTAACGACTGCAGGGAAAATTGAAACGAGTGTACACTATGCATAATAACTGAGCAATAGATGTGAAAGTTTTTTTTCAATCAGTGGGTCTAATAGACCTTTTTAACTGCAAAATGTAACTGTAAGTGCTCCCTTTTCTAGGACTCAATGAATCGATTCTGAGGTACTGAAAAGACTACTCACTTTCTTTTTTATTCAAAGTGTAGTTACTTTAGGCCAACAGTTAATTTTGATACTTTAAAGATGCTCGAATCATAAATATTGTTATGAACCTTCGAACAGTGTTTATGTTCTAGTCTTAAATGAAGTCGTCATGTTCTGTATTGAAGCAAGCTTTGTCAAACGTAAGAGTCGTTGCACGTATAGGAAAATGTTCTCTGTTGAACGCAAAGTTTTGAATAGGCCAAAGACCGTTCCGTGTAGTATATCTCTGCGTTCCTAGATATGACATAAGTCTTTCTCGATATGTCACAGTGGTAATGAATGATTAAAAACCGCGGTTGTAAATTGTTCGAAAAGATCATAAAATTACAACTAGAAGTGATCTCTTTTTAAGCAATTCACATGGATAATTCTACAGCTAAATAGATTTAATTGTATCTGCATTAAAACTCCAGTGTTGATAGCTTGTCATTAGAAATGCGTATGAATTTTCTGGCATTTTCACAGGGAACGTAAGAATTAAAAAAGACGTAAACCTTGATGTATCAAAATTTTATTTGTAACGTAAAAGTAATTTTTTCTACTCATAGGGCGAAAAATACTTTTCTGTGCAACCATTGATCACTCTCCTTGCTGATTTAACAATTTCAAATAAAGAAAACATTCTGTTATTCTGAATACTCACCGAATTGTATTACACTCAATTGTTATTTTGTTTTCATATTAAATTAATAAATTCCAATACTTGTGCTTCAACAACAAAATAAACTATAAAAACGTGTGCTCGTTTAAACCAATGAGTTCTATTTTTTAACCTGTGTAACTTTTTAACTGAAAAAACATACAATAACATAAAATAATGTACAATAGTTGTAAGAAATTTTGAATAATTATTCATGTAAAACATATAAGTATGTATAAATAATAATTTTTAATTATTGCCAAATATTAACGATATGAAGAGGGTCTCAAGTGTTTTGTTTACCGAGTTTTTAACCCTTGTATTAATTTATTTTGACACACTACATAGAGGAAAAAAAGTATTTCTATGACATCGACAATGCAAAATGAAAATATTTTATCTCCTGGACGAAATGGAATTGGGGTTTGTCTTTTTTCTTTTGATGGACAGTGAAGTAATGTCTATAGGGACGATATTATCAACGTAGAAACCTAATTCCGTTATGAAAAGTTATTGCGTTGGCATTTCTGTAAGATGAGAACTGGTATGTTTTAAAATGAAACCATTTGCTCAATCATGAAATTACTATCTCTTTGTTGACTGCAGGAGTTGGAAAAACAAAACAAAACAAAACAAAACAGAACAACAAAAACCATCTGATTATACTGCCTTCTTGTTAAAATTTACAAAGGGGTCCTGTAAAAAAATCATGTTCAACGCTATGGAAGTAAACTAAGCAAACCCACAGACAGTAGTAAATAGAGACACAGCCGTGAAGCCAGAAGTTCAAAAGCGCACTAAATTTCAGTAATCTCATACTACTCTTAGTCCAAGTTTATCATCTGTTGCACTTTCTACACGGCGACTATCAATAGAAGAGTTGGGAAATTAGATTTTGCTGTACCATTGTAGTACCACAGATCAAGTCCAGGGACATTTTTGCACGATTACGAAGGCTTCGAGCAACTTTTTTGTCTTTTACCGTTTTTCGTCATGCTGTCCAACCTTTTCGGCCCACGTTAAGGAGATTAACTTCTAAAAGAACTTTTCCGCCTAAAGAAAATTCTCTTTGACCCTGATTGATGTCTAGAGAACCAAAGTTTTTAACTCGAAAACTGGCGTGATTACACAAAGTATCTGTCTTGCACATACAATTTCCGCTGTGGCACACTAGCCTTCCCAGCATGCACTGTATATCGAAGTTTCCCAACTCGTCTATTGTTGTCACTTGTCATCTCTGTTTCGTATTTGATTCACGAATCGTTGACTTTCGTGAGACGGTCCTTCGTTCTTACAGTTGTAGAATACTTCTCATCCTGGTAGTGGAAATATCGATTTAAAACATATGCCACTTCTCGTCTGATATATGGTGAAGCATGAAATTTTAAACATAATCGACATTCACTTCGTGGAACGAAGGACTTTTAAGCCTTTTTATTATGATATTCGTGAAGCCTACTGCAGACGAAAATTGCGTCACTTTGCTTAGCTCGTATTATCTGAGGGATGTAACGGGAGATTTGACGTCTCTTCCTTCATTGTCAGAAAAAGAAGATATTAGATTTTGACACACAAGTGCACTCTTCTCAGCTCGTGCGCCTAACATTATCATTTGGCTCATGCCTTTTTCACCGTTGGGCATAAAGGTTTACCGCAAAGGGAGAAATAAGTTGAACAAAGAGCAAAGTGACACACGTGTCACTTTGCACAGTTAATTTCTTTTTACTGCAGCTTTAGTTAAGAGTACTGAAAACACAAATCAGACCAAATCATAAGCCAAATGTCCATTTCCGCGAAAACATTGCGAAAAGTACCAGTCATGTCAAAGAGATAAAACATGTTGGATATTTAGTTATCTTCCACAAGAGGCATATATCTTGCAAATGTTATCCTTACAGGTGAAATATTACCCTAGCAGAGTGACACACGAGAAATCAACAAATCTAAATTTCTTTATGTGTTAATGGCCTAAAGAAATAACAGCTTTGTTTTGTTTATGGAATGGGCAACTTCTTTGCACAACTTCCTTTATTCGATAGAATGCATCTATTCTTTCATAAAAGTAGACAAGCATTTTGTTTACATCTGTTGCCGAATATCCTGGTAATTGATAATTACTCGCGTATAGTAGTGACGCATTGATTCGATAAAGGTAATTAGCATCTCAGATTTCCGATATGAAAGGTGGTAATGATATCACAAAGTGCCATTATTTTAATTGCTTCAAGCATTAATCAGTTGTCTTCACATATCTGGTTTCATGGTAACTTGTGCTGTATTATGTCAAGTTGCTGATGAAACACTTCCGTATTAAATGAATTACACCAACTACTTTAACAGAAGTGTTACTTTGTTTGTTCAACAGTTGATTCTTGGAGAAGGATGGGTCAAGGATGAAAGAAATGTCACCCCTGTTGTTTTTCAGGAAATAGTTCGGGCTTTTCAAAGGCATATACACGGTGTAAACAAAGTTCCAACATACTCGTATGATAAATGAATTAGTAACTTTGCTGAATAACGTATGGAAGTCCATTTTGTACTTAACAATGCTTTGAAAGATACATACATTTGACCAATGAATGGTGAGCACAATGCTTGCAATTTACCCTCAAAATCATGTGGCGAGGACTGATTAAATTCCAAGACGATCTTTTCTTTGTACTTTTTATTTCATGCTTTTTGATTTGGTCGATGTATTTACAATTACATCCCCCCTCACTTAAATACAGTTATACCCTCGTGATCAAATGTCGAACCAGCTGCTTAAATTTTAAAGGAGCGAAGCTGATGTTTGGAAAGGACCATTAAAATTGGTTCCCCACGATTAATTAGCCCTTCTCCTTGTCGTTACCAATACAAAATTTAGCCTAGCTGACAGTTAAATTCAACTGACACCCAAACAAATAAGAGCTGGGATATGCAAGTGATTCCTACAAATTGCTTTCAATTTCATGCATCCACGCTCCAAGCATCTTTTTATTTTACAGGGAGACAAAGCAAGATAGTGTTCTTGCAATTTGAATTTTCTCTGTTCTATCCAGAAAATACTGTTACATAAGCATTAGTTTGGATGGAAGAAAGTACGGACTAGGATTGTTCTAAGACTAGAGGAAAAATTACTATGTGATATAGAAATATTCCCATGCGATGGCTTTGATTATATAATAATAACGAAGTACAAAAATAGAGACGTGGGGTATAAATTCAGGAAAAAAATAATGCAATAAATGCAGCATAATTTGTATGTATCACATTATTAGTGTCTGTAAGACAGGTGTAATAAGTCAAGAAATGGTATAAATGACTCTTCAAAACAGTCGTAGGCCTATATGGAAATAGAACCGTTTTATTTCAAAAGCGCACAACTGCACAGTGTGATATGCTAACATGCTAACTGAAAGATCATTCCACGTATGTCAGGAAACGTAAGTATAGCGTGAGTTACATATACAGATCTTCAGAAAAGTTGCAATTCATCGGAAACGTAAAGGGAGAACTTCAAACCAATTGTTTCAACAAAGATCAATATAACCAAAAAAAGGAAACGCTATCAAAACACTAACAGGGTAGTATCCTGAAACTAGCATTCTTCGAGTTTATTTCTCATGACACAATCCTAACTCTTAAACAGTTTTACATCGTTGTGAAGTAACGAATCAGGAAGTATTAAAAATCAATACATTAGTTTCAGCACTGAAGTAAGAAAGTTTTCACTTTCGTTTCCGAAATTATGAGAAAAAGGAAATACACCCTCGTGGAGAAATACGATGTCAATGGAGCAAAGTGACGTAGCAATCGGTAGTTTCTATTGGCCACTGGGTCAAGGAAAGGGCAGGTTACGATGGTCAAATGGGACTGATGAACTGAACAACTCCAAATCGTATCTGTAAGGATGATGAATTGAATTCCACGAGGCATGATTCTTCTTTGTAACACTAATTGCTGTTCTCAACTTCGATTCGTAACATAACTAATCTGAATTTACATAAATTAAAACACAGCTATGCGACAGAAATCCTCCAGATATCAAGAACTTCCATTTTTGATACAACTTCCATTTTTGATACCAATCATTTCCAGTCATGACGTGTGAACCTTTGAACAAATGGAGAAAATGCAAAAATTTCAGTTATGAGATAAAACATGAAAAATGACCTCAGCAGTTAAAATCTTCTAAAGAGACCTTTCACACTAATAACACTATAGTCTGCATGAAGTTGTAACTTTCAAATCTCACATCAATATACGATACTAGAAGTTTAGGTCAGTTTACTTTGTCAATGTTTTTTATTTGTACTATTAATATCTCTGTACGTTTCCAAAACTATTTACTCTATTCAAGGAAGAATTATTTCATTCTTAATAACAATTGATAAGTTTTGTAAGTTGAGTTACATAGTTTAATTATATTTTCACATACGAGTCTACATGTAGCATGATTTTTAAGGTACATAAGAACCGTATCCTATCGTTTTAAAGATTCTTCCTTGTTTTTATTTTTGGATTATGTAAACATGTGAGCATGCATTTATATTATGATATGGAAGAGGTTTGTTTTTCCAACCAATACAAGACGCCCATGTCGTCTCTAGTATGCCAAGATTTTAGTTTCCTTTCTGAGGACTGTGCGGGCAACAATCTCATTATCTTTTCATAGTGTCTGTTATTCTTACGTCCAATATTGAATTATTAATCGACATATCACTTCAAAGAACACGGTTTGTAGTATTTTTCCTCCTGTAAATTGCAATTTATTAAAATGGAGATTCTATTAATTAGTTCTATTAGTGCTATGATAGTTTTACACGTTGGGGCAAGCCACTGTCCACCGTTCGATGTCAATACAGTCAACGTTAAAGGCGTGTTAGGAGAGAATATTCTCATGCAGTGTGATATTGACCAGAAAATTTGTGACAATGTACTCTGGAAAAAGAAACCCTCTGCGCATCATCTTAATGCAACTGGCTGCGACAATGGATACTGTATACATCACACTCCCGATAAAAGTGTCCTGGAGTTTCCTAATATTTCACCGGACCACTGTGGTTCATATGAGTGCTGGTGTAATCGAGGTCAGCCAGAGGCACTTCTCATAAGTTGCTTTGAACTAAGTGCAGTGTGTCAAATGAGGATCACTTTGCCTGGTGATACATTGGTAAGTTTATAAGAACTACAAGGACAATCATTTGTCCAAGTTATACTTTAAGCTATTTAACTTGACGAAAAGGCCACATAAATGCAATGAATCTTTAAAATTTTCTCTAAATTTGGTTGTAAAAAGTGCATGAATATACGAAAGAAAGTAAGTTGAAAATTAGGATGCCCGGGAGGAAGTCCTTAAAAAATCGTAGCTGACATAAAAGGGACAGATCGTAGCGAAACCTACAAATGGATATATGTCAATGCACCCCTGAAACACATTTCTAGGCTGGTCAATACACTCATGCGTTTGTTGTGCAGACTAATAAATATGTCAAAATAAACTCTGAACTACGGAATGGAGAAAGTCTATCTTGAACACCCCGTCCTCCTTCATCCAAGAGTAACAGTTTGTTAATAATATATATCTATATCTATCTATCTATTTGTCTGTCTGTCTGTCTGTCTGTCTGTCTGTCTGTCTGTCTGTCTATCTATCTATATATATATATATATATATATATTTATACCATTTCAAATATTAAGGTATTTTCGGAGAGGAAACGCTAAAAACTTTACGACCGAGATTGTGAAGCCTAGTGTTTACAAGCCAACGAGAAATAAATGTCAATAAAAGTATTGTAATGTGTTGGTTTAAAAGGAACTCTGTCATACCTTAAACCTTATGTTTCATAAAAGATTAGAAAATAAGAAATGCAAAGGACTTAAGAACATTGTAACTCCCAAATTAAAGTCACAGCTACCTGTTTGAGTATCTTTCATTGACTCTGTGGGGTACCTGGGAATTTAGAACCAATAACAGATCCTTTCTTATTAAAATTATCTTGGTTTTTGAAAGGGGTGTAATGGAATGGGGGCTGTTTTAAAGGGAGGAGGTGGCACTAAAACTGTTGTTTAAATTAATGAAGGTCGCTAAGGTTTAAGATGGTGATACTTGGTGCAAAATGGTGATGCCAAGTTTTATTTCATTGATTACATGTTTGGAAATTCTCATGTTTCATTTTTTTACATTTGGCTTGTCTCCCTCTTCATGGGTGCTACCAAGTAGTGCTACTAAGTAGATGCCCCTTATAAACCCCTAAATTTACGAAATCTAAAATTGTTGGGTAAAGACTAAATGGGATGCGTATGATTCATACAGGGAGCAGGTATTTACAGGGTGTACGACGCGCCTTAGTTACTGTTGTTTCAATTCCCTATCAGGTTCACAACGGCAGTGTCGGTTCTATTCAGGGAGACCAAAAGGCCATTGACACAAAGCCAGGAGACCGTCATAAAATAGAATGTCAAGACGGAGCAGAGCATATCACCACCTGTACTCTTTTGGGTAAGTGATTTAACAATCTTTTCTGATACAAAATACTTTGGATGAAAGTTTGGTGACCGTGATGAAGATTCGCTAAACATGTTCTGATACTTTAAATACTAAAGTATATTAAAAGTAAACAACCTAACATGACCTGGAACAGGAACTTCCCACGGGGGCTGTACTTACCGATGCTGTGACTCAGTGGATAAAGGTGGTGGCATTTGAAGCGATGAAACGTAGCAACCGGGAGGTTAGGGGCTCGATCACCGGCCGGGTTAAAGTAAGGTGAATTTTTTCATCCAAGAGCAACCTACAGTTTTCGCATCTGCACTGGCCTTTCAAAAGACACCAAATTTGATCTTAATTGCTAAATTGGTTACCCACCCGACTTGAAGTTAAAATTCATAAGCCATATGCTTCTCCCGAATCCGTGGTCGCTTAACGTCGTAAAATAACTACCCTAGAAGACCTGAACTTAGAGAACGCGGACCTCAATCCGACCTCAGACCAATGGTTGGGGTTGAGATCAAAAAGTTTGAAAAGCAGTAAATGGATGATATTGGGTTTTTAATCCAGGTGTGAAATTTGTTTATATTTAAGAGTATGCAATGTGGATGTCTAAAGGTTATAAAGAAACGTCATCGGCCTTTGTAGAGCGAGCAAGATCTTTATTGTTTGGCCACAATCATGGGCGTCCGCAGAAAAAAATTCAAGGGGGGGGCAAAATTTTTTAGGGCCCAACCATTTTACTCCCAGGAAAGAGTTTAGATGCTACTTTTTATCACAGTGTTGACAAAGGCATAGCCAGGAATTTGTCAAGGCGGGGGCGGGGGGGGGGGGGGGCGAAGCGCATAGACAGACTCTCAGCGCTCCGCGCCACCATGGGTTGGCGCGGAGCGCAAGAAAATTTTGGTCCAAAATGCTTCCCAGATCGCTGGAAATGGCACTTCCAGGGCCTATTTACCGCATATAAAAAGGGGAAACATTAGCAATATCATAAATATAAACTTTACAAAATAACAAAAATATGCTCGGGGGGCTGCTGGGGCCTGAGTGTTGATATTTTTATTCAATTCCTGTTTTGAGAGTAGAAATTCACACTGATTGAACTGTTAAAATGTTGATGTTATATTTTCTTCGTTTTTTTCTTTATTTTTTCTTCGTTTTTTCAAGTTTTTGATTCCCCCCCCCCCCTCCGGACGCCCATGGCCACAATGATTATGAGGATGTAGCAAAGCAAAACATCGCTTGCAGGGATAAAAAATTGAATCTAATTTCGCAGTGATTATAGTGCGTTTGTGCAATCGGTATATTTAGACCGTGATTAACCTCGCAAGTCAACTTGTGCTCTCCTCCATCTTGAACTAACTTTTTGGTTACCTTGTAGAAAATAATGTTTTGCAACAAGAGTTTATTTCTTCAGCGGAAGGATTTTTTAGAAATAGCATAACCAATGACCCTGTCACTTGATTCAATTGCTAAACTCCCTTTATCTCTCCAGCAGTTAATTCACGCCAGTTTAACTCATCACAATAAAGACCATGCTTGCTTTTAATATCCACCCACAAAGAGGTTGTCGAAATACCCAAGACGATATAGACATAGTTTCACAACGTCCTTATATTTGTTCTAAAGCAGGTGGAACATTTGTGCAGATAAAGTGCTAGCGTATATCAGGAGGTAGGTTTCTGCAGTCGAGGAACATATCGGAGGTCATGAGAAGTGACAGCCATTGGCCTAAAAAGCCTTAAAAATGATATGTGGGCATTTTTTCAGTACAAGCAGTCAGCCATGCTAGATTCAATCTACATATGGTAAAGAATAAAGTTAGGGGGGCTGACACGTGTGAAAAACATTTTGGCTCATTTTTGGCCATTTTTGGGCAAAAATGTGATTTTTATGAGTTTTGCTTATTTCATATTTTTGAAAAATTTATTTACCAGAGAAATACAAATATTAGTTGATGTCCAATATTAACAAAAAATATCACAATAAACAAAGTAAATAAAGACAATCTGGAGTGAAAAATGGCCGATATCTCGAAATGGTGTCCTGATGATGTACGATATTTGCAAAGTGGGAAATTCTCTCACAAAATTACAAAGAAAATATGATATGGCTACAAATTGTTGAGATTTAATGTTACACTTTTGCAGTTGAGGTATAGTGACCTTAAAGGTACATACTACCTTGTTCTAAATTATACAAAACACAATTTTGATGACTTTAGTCAAAAAATGAACTTGGTAAATCTAATGTTTTTTTTAGCCCAACACAGATTAGTACAACGGCTAAGGCAAAAAGTGCACTTTTTGACAAAAGCATGGAAATTTCCCCATAGGTACTTTCAAGTACGCTGATTCAAATTATGCTTGATACCTATCGCTACCATCACGTGACCGGCAGCCATTTTGAATTTAAAATGGCCGCATTGGAATCTGTTTACTAGGGTATCTCATTGTCTACGCAACAAACAAATGTAATTCAAATGTCCATACCTACATTAGAAGTATGTAAGAATCTATTTTTGTTATTACCAATATCACCCGACAGTCGGAAGGGGATCAAACTGCGGTCATTTTGAAATCAAAGTGGCCTCCATACATGTATTTCATTCGGCTGAGGGTAAAATTGTATACTTCTTAACCAAATTATGAATTATGTTTGCTCATAGGTACTTTCAAGTTTGCTGATTCATATTATACTCCGTACCCATCGCTACCATCACGTGACTGGCCGCCGTTTTGAATTTCATAATGGCCGCCATGGAATCTATCAACTAGGGTATCTCAGAGCTTAGAAAACATACACATGTGATTTAAATGTCGATACCTACATTGGAGGAGAAAAATGATAACAAAAGGAGCAAAATAAAAGGCTTTTTTGTGTAAATATGTCAAATATCTCAAGATGATGTAATGATGTACGTCTTAGCTTTTGCTGAAAGTTAGCCAGTAGAAAAAACAAGTTGAGTGCAAATGCAAATGCAGAACTTTGAAAAACACGTAAAGTAACAAAACATGCCAATCACTTTAAACTGACTGAATTTGAATTGATATTGACTTGTCTCAAAGGCATTTTGGAGGCAAATAATGTTATCAAATAGCAAAAAGCATATTTTGAATAAAATATGCCAAATATCTCAAAAATGGTGTTAGTCAGTGAAGAAAACAAACTTTGTGTATACGCAAATGCAAAACTTTGAATAACACGATAACACGTCAAGTAACAATTTATACTAATCACTTAAAACTACCTTAGATCCAGAATTGCAAGGATCGGTGTGTCTTTCAGAGGGTTGCAAAATCGTTCTCACTCATCCAACTCTCATCTTCACAGCTTATTTGCCTGCCGATAAAAAAAGTTCTGAAATTTATTCCCCCAATTTTAAAATGCAATTGTACAATACCTTTGTGATGTCTGCTTCGTTCAACTCATATAACCTAATTTTGTTTCCTTTTGAAATTAAAATGTGAAATGACTTTAGAGAAATCACTATTTCTTGCACACTTTGATGTAAGGAGAGATTTTGTCTCATTAAGGTAAAATCACTGTGTAACAAAAAACATTTCGGCACAAGGTACACTGGCCTTAATATTAATCAAGGGTGGAGCCAGCGGGGGGCCAGAGAGGCCATGGCCCCCGTCGGGGAAGGCTTGGCCCCCTCGTCGGGAAAATTTTCCAATTTCGTCGGGGAGCCCGTGCAATAAAATATGTAATCCCAACGACCTTCAGTTGGCTCAATGATCTACTTGATATTCTCTTAGGAAGGGCATATTCTTCAATTAAGACCCCAAATTTTCCAATTTTCTTAAAAAACCCAAATTTCTTAAATTTTCTTCCATGTAAAGCAAAATGTTTCAAAATTTTTTTAATTAAATTCCCAAATTTTCAAATTTTTGTAAAAGAAGCCAAATATTTTTCAGGGCGCTTCGCGGGGCGATGTTTCGTGTTCCTCATCCTTTTGTCAACTTATTGCCTTTGGCGGGGCTTTGGGTTGACCTCCCGTGGAGGAGCTTGCCCCCCCCCCCCATGTCGGGTAAATCCTGACAACAGCCCTGATAGTAATTGCAAAAAATACAAAGAATTTAATCCCAATATTACAAGGGTGACATCACAAACTAGAAAATGTGGTTACGAAAATCGTAACCACTTACTGTCCATGATTGTTTCTGTGCTGGTATTTTGAAACGTCCTCAGTGGTTATGCTAGCTCAGAAGCGTAGACAGGATTGTGTCATGGGGAGGGTTTTGGAGTACGACATGAGGGAAAGGTCTAAGGGGAGGGAGAAAAACGGCTATTTTAGGTCTCCAGATGCAAAATGGTGCAATATTTGTGCCTCAAATGTAATAAAGTTTATAGTGATCATGTGTTTTTGCAATTATATTTTCAAGGTTGGGTCATGGGGGGTTTCAACCCCCAAAACCCTCCCCGTGGCTACGCCACTGTGCTAGCTTTAGAATATCGCTCTTTCAATTTTCAGTGTTGGCACAGTGAAGATGTGAGAAAGATCGACCAAGTCCGTCAGACAATAGGCCTATATGTACTTGAAGATAATTAAATCCTCTTCATGCACCGAAATTTGAGTGACAGATCACTTTGCTTTTACTGTTTGACTTCGAGAAGCACAAATTTTGGGCTTTGCATGCAGGAAATGTTAGGCCTACTCTCAAGGTCTTGTGGGAAGTATTCAAAAATATTTCATGTCTAAACAAATTGGCCTATAGCTGTACTTCTCCGCAGATATCATCACAATGAACTTGTAGTAGGCTGCAAGCTTCATTTCTTGCTTCAAAATGCTTCAAGAAATCTCACCTTTCGTGATTGACCTTGCCTACATACTCTAAGCAATCGACCAATCAGCAAACGCGGCAGCACTTACAGCCGTACAGTGTGTGTGTGTCAATGGCAGCTCCCTGGTTTTACGACACGAGAAGCGTGCGTAGAATAGGCCTACCGTACGGTACTGTGGGCGAAATACGGCAGTACGACCATGTGCCACAATATACTGTAGGCCTACTACTGTTTAGGTAGTTTGACTTACTCAAGCCATTCTTAACAAAACAATAAAATACAATACTGCTAAAATAAAAACCAATCATGCTCAGCCCCATTCCAACCAAAAGTGACCAAGAAGTTTCGTTCCCATCTACATGATTCACTCTACATAATGAGCTCAATGGTAGAACAAAGCACTCAATGAGAATCAAGAAACATTGAACGAAAGAACTGCTTTTCGAAAAAGAGAACCGGCCTAAGGTACTGTCCATGACGTCATGGACAGTACAATTATTGTGCAATGTACCATTCTCAATTGGGAGAAAATCTTCACGTTTAGATTTCAGAATAGGGTTTCGTGTCATAATGGTACGTCCAACTATGTCTCTAAGTGGGCGATCATTGCACAGACGTGGATTCGGTGCAACTGTAAAAGTTGTAGGGTTTACGCAACATTTTTCTCATCATTTGGAAGTAAAAATCATACATTCATCAAACGTGGTTCATACCCGAATTAGTGCATTGACAGTGTAGAATCAGTATGGGTATTATAATCTCAACGTAGCACACTTAGCAAATAGGGTTCTTTATTTGTCCCACATGAAGAACCCTATTGGTTCTTCGAGATTAATTTACAGGAATTACTTAAGAAAAATGATTCTGCCTGGAACCCTTTGTCACGTTTTGTCCTCCAGGAAGAACGATGGAACCTTTTTTTCCTAGAGTGCACACCCTTATCTTGTATGATTACTAAAGCATTAACTTGTGATCCTTCAAAATTTCTCACGAGATTACAAATTCGGACAATGTTTAGATATGTTACCAAAGAGATGAGGTCTTTTGTAATTTAATATGCAAGAAGGGTAGATGACGCATTATTGTTGCAAAAATGAAGTCAGTCGAAACGATTTGAGGAAATTACATGCTTACAAGCCAGCACCTGAATATCAATCTTTGACTGAGTGATAAGACCTGGTCCGTTCGAGGATAAGAAAAGTTTGTGCCTTTCTGGATAAAAAATGGTCGCGGTCATTGTAAGATAAATTGAAGCTACTGTTATATGGCCAACTTGTTGCCTGTCTTGGAAAAGAACTATTGCGTCTGACGAAAACTTCTACAAGCTGGCAAAGGTTACTTAACTTTGGTATTTAGTGTGTCATGTGGAACTTTATTTGGGTATGTTATTGCTACCTTCAGGGGCTGCGATCTGTTAAAGATATTCAGAAGGGGGGACATCTGCTTGCGTGAGCGCTTTGCACCTTCGGCCAGGGGTACAGGGGACCGCCATAGGTCTCGTGTGGCAGCCAAGTGATTTGGTGAGGACACAGATCACACATTGCTGATCTATCTCAGTGGCGTGGATCCATCTTCAAAAGTGGGGGAACTTTTCACCACTTGCGAATCGCCGTCCTGGAGGAGGGGCCTAAGTAGATGGGTGTCCCCTTCCCCTTTGAAAAAAAAATGGAAATTAGAAGGTGTCTTTATGGCAAATGTGCCATATTTGGGCGCTTTTTAGCTTTTAAAATGTAGTGCCATTTCGTAATCTATGTTATACTACACTTCATCAAAGTTTTAGTTTTCATTATTTTGAAAAAATGGGGGGGACTTTTTGGAGATGTCCCCCCTTCCAAAAAGTGAGAGAGACGCGTTCCCCCATCCCCCACGATCCACGCCCATGATCTATCTCCTCAGCTGCCATTAATAGCCTGATATAATTATTGACATAGAAAATGTGGGTAACAACATTTATTTTTTTTGCATCCCTCTAAACATTGGGGGACATTTGATATTATGTCCCTCACTAAAATATTGAGGGGACATGTCCTCCTGTCCCCATGATCGATGCCCATGGTTATCTTAAATCAGCTTATGACGGCCATCTTGAGCTAGAATATGGGTACTATGTGATATAATTTATTTCATCTTAAAATATGACTATTTGATGTAGCATAATTATGGACAATGACTTTTTTCAAGTCACACCATTGTAATGCCGTCCACTCATGGTAAAAACAATAAAATACATGTATGGAGGCCATGTTGATTTCAAAATGGCCGTCGTTTGACCTGCTTTTGACCCTTGGACAATGTTCGTAATTATGAAAATGGATTCTCGTACTCTACAAATGTAGGTATCGACATTTAAATTACACTTATATGTTGTCTAAACGCTGAGATACCCTAGTTGATAGATTCCATGGCGGCCATTTTCAAATTAAAAATGGAGGCTAGTCACGTGATGGTAGGGATGGTTACCAAGTTTGCTGATATGAATCAGCAAACTTGAAAGTACCTATGAGCAAACATAATTCATAACTCGGTTATGAAGTTCACAATTTTATCTTCAGCCTATGAAATGCATGTATGGAGGTCCTTTTGATTTCAAAATGGCCGCAGTTTGATCCCCTTCCGACTGTCGGGTGATATTGTTAATCACAAAAATGGATCTTACATACTTCTAATGTAGGTATCAACATTTGAACTACATTTGTATGTTGTGTAGACAATGAGATACCCTAGTGAATAGATTCCTATGGCGGCCACTTTAAATTCAAAATGGCATTCGGTCACATAACGGTAGCGATAGGAACCAAGCATAATATGAATCAGCGTATTTGAAAGTACCTATGGGGAAATTTTCATGCTATTGTCAAAAAGTGCACATTTTTTTCCCCTTAGCCGCTGTACTAAACTTTGTTGGGCTTAAAAAAACATCAATTTTACGCAAGTTCATTTTTTGACTAAAGTCCTCAAAAATGTGTGTTTTGTATAAATAAGGACAACTAGTATGTTCCTTAAAAGTCACTATATCTTAATTGCTAAAGTGTAACACTAAATCTCAACAATTTGCAGCCAATGTCATGTTCTCTTCATAATTTTATGAGGGAATTTCCCACTTTGGAAATATCATACATTATTAGAACACCATTTCGAGATATCGGCTATTTTCAACTCCAGATTGTCTTTATTTTCTTTGTTTTTTGTGATGTTTTTTGTTAATATTGGCCAAACAAATTTAAAATATTGCAACTAAAATTTATATTTCTCTGATAGTAACTTTTTCAAAAATATGAAATAAGCAAAAATCATAAAAGTCACATTTTTGCCCAAAAATGGCCAAAAATGACCCCAAAAATGATTTTCACAAGTGTCAGCCCCCTCATTTTATTCTGTACTATATGTAGATTGGATGTAGCATGGTTGACTGCTTGTACTATACAATGCCCACATAACTTTTTTTTAGGCTTTTAAGGCCAATGGCTGGTCGTCTGTGAGTTACGACTAATTGTCTCCGAGGATGATATAAAGGCCTGTTTTGTTGATGCCTTTACGAAATCAATCCAGTAGGCTAGTGTGATCAGATTGCTAATATACTAACGATGCGACCACCGTCGATTGTAAGTACTTATTTGGCCCGCCAGATGGATTTGACGAACATTGTTCTATGAAAGGAAACTTTGAAGCTCTAAAACAAGAACTGGTCTTAATATCTAATGGAAAGTAGGTGAGAGTTTGGAACGTTCCATTTTGAAACAAGAAATTGAACAAAGAGCCCCCTGAAAAGGGATAGGTTTTAACTTGTAACTGGAAAATGGGCTGGGAAAGCAACAGATTGGCTTTTACCTGGCATTTGGAGAAGTAGCCCCATGACACTCATTGTTTTTAATCATTAATTTAGAGATACTAAGAGCTGGAAGGGTAAGTCTAGAATGGAAATAATACAATGGATGTTATAAACACACCAACATTTGCATTAGGAAGCGCACTCTTTCTTTGAAGTTAAAAATAAAATATATTCCTCCTTTTATTTAAGCTTTATATATATTTACTTTTCGAAAAAAAAGCGAATGTAATACCGGCTTTTAAATACAACTCTTAGTTAAAGATGGGCAAGGAGAATAAATGCGAAATTGAGAAGTTTCCGTTTCAGGTAGGGAACGTCGCGTAAAATAGTCAAGTTCTTAAAAGCGTAAAGAGTCTTCGGAAAATCTTCCCAAGCGGTGAGCAAAAGTACCATAGCGTCTGTATTGACTCAAATGTGCAGATGGTACGAAAGGAACCTGGTAAAAAAGGTGGGGGGGGGGGTAACCCTCTTGGCTGTAGACGTGAAGTGACTGGTAGAACAGGTCGCCCTAGTGAAGGTACAAGTTTGCGGACATGAGCATGGCGCTTCCAATTGTCACAACTGCAGTAAATGTGGGTTAAGCAGGCCACAGAAACCGACATTTATTAATATTTGTGCATTAAAAGGGGCTAATGTGTTCAATTCCCCAGATTTGCGAAAACTTTCTCACAATTATCCCAGTAACCCTTGGACATATAAAGGTGTTACACACCAGATGGTTAATGTGCACTGCCCTCTTTTTTTCTTTCAAGCAGCTTCTGTTTTCTCTACGCACGAAAAGAAAAATATAGGCATAAAAAAGACATTCTTCGATAAGGGGATGAATGGGAAATACAACACTAAACCTTAGCCTGGAAAAGAATGAATGAGGCTGATGTGTAAAGAATCTGGTTAATGGATGAAAATTTCCTTTGTGGTAATCATAAAAGCCATGCCGGACCAACGGGCAGGAACAAAGTTCACCGACAATAACTCTGTGCTTTGAACAATTTTCCATGATAATAAACTTCCAGGTAGTCTTTATTGTAGTTAAAACATTCCTCCTTCTGAAAAGGAGCAGGTGTCGGTCAAACACACCTTGTGATCTGTTTTTCACTTTCAATGGCTGTTGCAGACGTGCTTAAATACGTCCTATACGTTTACCACGATAGTGAGCAAAAATGGTAGACCCACTAAAAGTGACAGCCCGAGGACAATAAGAAGATTGCGAAGGCACGCCAAAATTAAAAACAATTGTCATTGCTACAGGGATTTCTAACGTTCCTTTTCAAATGAATGGTGGATCTATTCTACATGATTTCAACCATAAAGCTTTTGCCAACTATCATAATTTTCGCAATTTCTTAGAAACTAACGATATATTTACCCGCTTTACGCGCTTTCAACTCCGGTTGTATCTCTACTATAAATACTGTACAAAATGTCTTCACCTACTTCAATGTATTCTATTAAAAGGTATATTGTCCCCTCGTGTAGGCGTGATGTCGGAGGTACATAGCATACCAGAATATAATGCGAAAGAATTCGTAACGTCTTCTCCTACTTTTGGAAAAACATGTTTAATGAAACTTGAAAGTGCCAGTGTATTAGTCGGGTATCCTTAATTCCGACTTCGTCTTTGGGGTATACATAATTTGTTAGGAATTTGTGTCTCTGTGTAGAGCCCGCATACATTTTAACGTCGTAAAAACGATATTTAATACAAGTTACTGCGAGCTTCCTACAAAATCATTCCTTTTACCTGATAATAATGATAAGGGAAATAAACGCAAATTTATTCTAGCGAAAACCCGTTATTGAAACCTAGGGGTAAAGCACGTCTCCAATCTTTGTAGGGCTGGACATCAAGAAGGGATTATTTAAGAATGTAATATCATCAGTTCGATGAGCATTAGCCGCCTGATGTACAAGATTTGCAGTAGCATACATAATGCCCTTCACAAAATTTTTTCGAAACAATTTTTTGGATCTTTGCTCTTACACAAATTCTATCTGGAGCAGGCCTCACACAAGTGGTTGATGGTGGATAGCCTACCAATATACGTATTACCACAAAAACATCTGAAACATGCTACTTAGTCCTCGATCCTTTTGGGTACTCCTAACTCCTCCAGGTCACTACTGTAACCTGCTAGTGTAATGCTCCTGCGTTTTAGTTGATTTAGACTTGTAAAAAGGGCTAGTTTGAGCACAAAGTTAATATTACTGATGTGATTCACTGGATTAAAGATTTGCAAGAGCTGAGATGTGTTTAAGTGTAAAAAACAGAGACAAAGTTCAATGGTTATCAGATACAACCAGAAATTGTCTTGCTTAATTGATAATCAACTCTAAACGGTTCTTTTTAAAGAACATACATTGAGTACAGATATTCCAAGTACAAGCATCCTTGACTATTCTGTGACTAGTTTTTTTAGCTTGTGCTTTCGTCTAGAAATTGTCAGCCATGCATAATGGCTCAGCCTTTGATGTAAAATAATTTCATACAGCTCCGATCCATTGAAATCTAATGCGATATCTGTTGTATGACTGTGTTTGTTGTCAGCAAAGGAATAGCAGAAGATAAATTAATTTGTCAATAAATATTAACAGCCGTATTTCAGGGGTATTAGGCAAAGAACTATTGGCCACATATCCCCCATTTTTGTTAAACATGACCAAGTACCGAAAATATTTGAGCAGTTTTTAACACTTGGGGGGCAAATTACGGTTTCAACCCCCCACTTTTTCACTTGGGGGAGAGGCCCCCTTGCTCCCCCAGATTTGCGCCACTGCTGATAGGCTGATTTCTCTTTGATCATACTCGTCCAATTTTGTAATCGCCGAAGAAGTGACGGTGGCCTTGCCTTTTGAATGCTTCCCTGAATATAATTCCTCGACTCCACCAAGAACCCTCCAAATCATCCCCAGATCACACGCCTTTAGAAAAGCGCTCCTTGCGAAGGCGAAAAAAATATTTCTCCTGTTTATCGGTGGAGAATCTTCAAGTAGAGGCTTAACCAAAATTTGAATTTTTGAATCGTGGAATCTAAAAATAAGCACTACTGAGATGCAAATTCAGAACTAGTAAGTGGTATTTCTCGATAGCTGGAAGGGATTTTGGTAAAAGTGTTCTCGGTACGCCACGTGCCATCCGATGATGGTGAACCACGTAAGAAGAGTCTTGATAGTCGGTACTGGCAAATATTCCTCTCCCAACTAAAACTTCACACGCATATGCATGCATACGTGTCCTAAACGGTGGTGGTTCTATCTAGAGCAGGCCTAAAATAGTTCTCTGTATCCCCTGACAATGGTCTACATAGAACACGGGAAACAGGACGACAAGAAGGATGAAAGATTCTTTGAAATTCGAAATTTGTCTCACTGCGCTCTTATCAACAAGACTGTTTATTTGGTTTAGACAGAGAGAGGGCTCTTGCTTTCCCTGTAAGCAGAAGAAGGTTAATAACGATTGTAACACCGATAGTCCCACGAGAGTGGAAAGAGTAGAAATCTTGCAGAATAAAGTGAAGAAGAGGATGTTAATAAATACAATAGCTTTGCTACCTTCAAGGAAATATACAAACAATTCTTTTTATAGACATTAGTAAAACCTTCCGAAATTACATGCAACACCCTGCTATTAGTATTCCACTTACAACTGTATACACGGTATATTTCCTTCCTGCATAGATTGTCTGTACATTACTTGTTTCCATGTTTGTTACTTTGGGAAGATTTTGGTTGTATGCAAGTATTACGAGCTTACTTCAATTTATGATGTATTTCCTGATGCATTGATCAGTAACACCTTGTCGTGAGTGCCTTTTACTAATTATTTTGTCAACTTTGTGGTTAAACATTACAAGTCAAAGTTAAGCCTATGATAAAGTTTTCTGCTCCAAAAGCGACAAAATGATTTTACTTTTGTTCCGTTTTAGCAGCTACTGACAAAGGAGAGTCATATGGTTGATAAAACTATAAATCAATCATTGTTGGAATTTTCTACAATTTGAAAGATAATAAAAACGTTGAAAGGCTATGATATATGTAAAGCAATCCCCTGGGAGCCTATATATATAGGCTTTGAAAAGCACAATGGTAAAGTTGTAGGGTGCCTTAAAAGTGCATTAACTGGGAAAATAAAAAATGAAAGATTGAAATATTGCTCCAGAAGGATTGCACCAAGTACTCTTAGTTGAAATGAGTGTCGGGATTGCATTATTATCGGGCAATAAAGGTTCACGCTTTCTAAGATTCATGGTATTTTATTACCTTTCACGAAACATTAATGAGGTTACGAATTGTTAGGTACACTATTCCGTTGGAAGTTGCAATGACTGCTGAGTGATGGGAACGCTTAACGGTAGAGAGATAGATATTCCCATTATTTTTATGGGGTAAAGGGGGTGGGGGCAATTGTCGATTGGGTGTAAGCGATTGTGATAGATTAGATATGATGAACAAATAAATATGGGCGGACGGTGATGAAGTAGCTATGAGATGAACTGCATGCGTGGACAGATTAATTATCGAATGATCGATAAAAAATATTAGGCCTTTTAAACTTGGGGAACGCAACAAGTTCCTCGTAGACTGCCTGTGGATGCACTATTACTTATACAGTCTCAAAATAATTTCTTACCTTATCACAGATGATGGTACCTTCACTGTAACGGAGTATGAACAAGAGTGTTGGCACCTGTGCTCTTTGCCCGTTAAAGAAATATCTGAAACATGTGACATCCGTGTATCTCTTCACGTCCTTCAGTCATATGGACCACATTCTGCACCACAATCTGACGCATCATTGGGAGTGGTCCACGGTAAAAGAGTAAAACGGCAGGAAAGTGAAGAAGTTACTCTAGCTATGGATGCAGATGAAAGTAGCTCTACGCTGAACACCACGGAAGAGAATGACTCTACAACCACAGCTATTTCAAGGACAATTTCCATGGAAGCTGTTACTGGAAATGAAATGATAACACAAACTTCAATAGCTCAGGAACAAAATTCAAGCCCTACATTGAATTCATCTCAGTCAAGTGGAAATATAACCGCTGCTACAATCAATGAGTCTTTTCCTACGGTAAGCACAACACGGTTAACCGGTGTTACAGCAACAAAGACTGGAACCGTACAAAAAAGTTCCATGTCAGGAAGAACACAAAATACTTTCACCAATGGAAACCAACAAGACACTTCATTGGTTATGACGCAAAGTACTATCACCGAGGAAAACCAACAAGACACTTCACTAAATATAACGCAAAATACTATTACCAATGAAAACCAACAAGACGATTTAATGAATGTGACAACAGACCGTTCAAAGTCAAGCAAACCAGCAACCAAATCCTTGTCAATTTTTGATGACTGCTCAAAGTTAAGTATTTTTGTCGCTGTAGGCAGTTTTATTCTATCCTTGGTAGCACTGATGGTGGCTGTGAGTTGCTGCTGTTACGCATGTTTTGCATTCAGGCATACAGGGACGGCTGAAATTACTTCAAAAGAATCTGGAGGAGACGATATCGCCCTTGAAGGAGTGACTGTTAAAGAAGGAGATACAGAGGATTTAGAAAAAGGAACTCAACAAGAGGAAAACGAACACACACCACCCGAGCAAACCTCAGTCACGGCCTCCACCTCGGAGCCTACCGCAGTCAAGTCCTCCGAGACCACCGAGGCCTCTGTCTCTCAAGAAACACAAGAAAAGTCTAGCACTGAAGCTATGACAGATGGCAACGTGGTAGCAGAAAATCATGTGGTCGATGAAACCACACAACCCGAAATAAAGGATAGTCCAAAAGAAGCAGATAAAGAAACAATCAATGCTAAAGATACAACCGCTACGGAAGAGCCAAAGACAAAGGACCCGGAATCTCCAGAAACAACGGCTACGGAAGAGCCAAAGACAAAGGACCCAGAATCTCCAGAAATGTTATAATAGACGGCAGTTCTGCTGAACGACGCTTGCTTATTGTTGGAAGAAAGAATGAAGACGAATTGCCTGCCGCCAAGTTGGCAGAGTAAAGATATTTTAACGTGGAGGAAGAGTGTACCATGTCATCGGTGGTTTCCTCAATTTAATGGACGTGTGGATGAGTGTGCTAAATTCAGCAGCAATTTGGGGAAGTTCGAAGACTCATGAATGAACATTTTAAATATTTTCCTTTAAAAGCAATCTTCAATGTGAAGCTTAACTTTTCTCACTTTTCCTTGAAAATTGCAGCATCACACCGATAGACAGAGAAATAGATTTAGGATAAATAGGCTAACAAAAGTTGATTAGTATAAATTATCATCGCTCTATAACAATATATTTGCAAGCTTTCTTGTACAAATAAATCTCTTGCTGCTAATGTAATGATAGATTAACCTGCTTAAACAAGTTTTATTTTAAAAAAAAAATAAAGAAATTTCTACCTTTATCTGGACAGCTCTTTTTGCACAACGACTTGCCAAGCCTTATCAAGAAGTCAGCTATTTTAACCAAATATGGCATTCTCAGCCTCTGTTTGAAAGGAAGCGGACAGACTTGTCACACTTTCGCAAAGGGGCAGATATTTTTGTCAGATATGGCATTCTCAGTTTCTATTTCAATGGAAAAAGACAGACTACCTGTCACACCTGTAACAGGTAGGCAGGGAATATTAGTATGACATTCTCTCGGGCATTCGCGACTTTTATCCCAAAGGAAATAGACATATTTCATGAAGATGATGAATAAACATGGAATTTAGAAATTCATTTGAAAAGAAAACATGTTCTTAGTGCTAAGTTAATTGGGGTAAAAGTAAATTTTAGGGAAACATGGTGTCCATCCTAGCGGGGACTTAATGAATCTAAACAATCTCAGTTATAATATGTGCAGATAGAAAATATCACCCAACCCATGTTGGTTCGTCTTTTTGGGTAAACACACGAAGTCTTTGTAAGACTACGTTCTTTCCCAGTAAGAGTTTTGAATTGCGAGAAAGACTTTAAATATTACAAGCTAAAAATAAATCTTTGCATGTTAACAACAGGTCGTATTATTATCTTTGCAAGTAGGCTTTGAAAGGTGATGTAACGTTAATACTAGCAAATAACGTAGCTAAGCTACATAAAAATGTGCATTTATATTCATAACAAGAGATAGCAGGTTATAAAAACGTATTGTGGATTTTTAAATTTTAACTGCTCCAAAGAGACTTTCTAAGTCTATACTTCTGTTTTAATTTTAGAATGTATGTGTATATATGTACCGACGAATGGTAAGACGGAAGACTGTAAATAATTTTGAATATGTGCTAAGGTTTTTTCTCTTATATTAGCTTATGGCCTATCGATGTCTTTCATTGAGCATAACAAGTCATTTACAGGCACAAGTTGATGATCAAGGAAATTCGTAGATCGGGGTTTAATATGCAAAACTATTCAAGCCATTGTTTTATGCGGTAGAAATAGCAGGATGCAAAAGCTTAAACATATAATAACAGATGACAAGTCAGCAAGTTGTAATTGATAACTCGAAAAACACTCTCGATTAAGCCAGAATGGACAATTTGGTTACCTAAATAAGAATGATAGATCATCAAGAGCCCATGATTAGACAAAGCTAAGTATTACCCAAAACAATTTCCCTAGGGTCGTGACAACGTGACCACTTTCACAAACACTTACATTAAGATTTAGCGGGATAGATATTGCTTACAGTCCGCTGCTTATTGATGAATGATCAAGTGTGTCCATCTGCGCATGGTATGAGTGGCAGACGCTTACCAGAAGCTTAGCTCTCTGACTGGACACAGAATAGACCTTGTGAACATGACGTCACAATATTACAAGACGTAAGGGCGCATACTTAGAGGACACGCAAATTTACACATTTAAACACCAAGGAGTGTAGCATATCCTCTAGGGAGGGTGACTTTCAATTAAGTGATGACTTCAGTGCGTAAGGTCTACTGCCTGTTGAAGGGAAGGTTGCTTACTTGGCAACTTTGTTTTCTATTAAGTTGACGTGTTTGATGGCTTAAGTGAATACATCATTTCTTGTAAAGCAGTTTTTGATTAAAGAAATGACTGATAAAGGCAACACAGTTCTAAACAATTAAACTATTATTAAGGTGTTTTAGACGGTTGAAGCGAAATTAAGTGAACCAGAAAATTCGAGATGTACTCTGATCATAATTATTTGCAATGTGCTTTCTTTTATCTGAATCTAATCTGAACGCAAGTTACTCCCTTTCATGTAAACAGAATGATTTCAAACAGCTTTCCTCTCATCACCAAAGTGATTTGAAATGATCAAGGTGGCTTTCTAAACTTTTGCAAGATAATTTTCAATCTTAGACTTCAGGCACTTTTGCAAGTTGTACAAATAAAAGCCTGATTACCAAAAACGCACAGTTTGTACTTTGAATTGGACTAACTCTAAATTAGGGCATGCTATGAAATGAAATACCACTTAAAATAGTGGAAAGCGTAGACAGAAAATTTTCATTTCCGCGGATTTGATGCTAAGTGCCTGTAGCCTGGTAGAATTTCAGGAAACACACAACCGTGAATACATTCTAGTATCAATCTGGGGTTACTGGGTGTACACCGGTAAATAAAGCTATAAATCATGGTGAGTGCACAATTTAAGTTGAAGTGCGAGTTAGGATACAAGACTGCTTTTAATCTTTTTCCAGAATCTTTGTATACAACAGTGGCGTGATCAAAAATGTTTTTCTTCAAGCCTCCTACAGAAAGCAGGCTTATCTTCTGGTACAAGAAGGATCTCACTACAGCAGATTGCCTGCAAATTCTTTTTTGGTTGTAGCAAATAGAGAAGCTTGTTTTGAGCTTCAATACGATGCCAGAGGTATACTTTAATAACGGTGGGTAAAACGTAGACTAAACGTGTGTGCAAATAAATGTCAGAAGACAAACGCTTTTCATTATACTTTATTTACATAGTTTTATAAGGTAAACATGGTAAAAATGTTATTTCCATTTGCCAATGTCTAATATCACTCATTTAGTATCAGTCAATAAAATTCTTGAAGGGATTGTTGTTTTCATAGTAACCTCGTAACAGGGTAATTAAGTGAAATGATATTATCCCCCTGCAAAGTAAAGTATCAGCTGACGCTTAAAGCAGGTAAACTCCTAAAATTTTAAAACATTTACATAGTCTTAAGTCCTACTTTCGTCATCTCCCCATACCAATATACCCAGTTTTGTTAAAATGGTATGGAGATTTTTTGATTGTGAAAACACCCGGTATTGGTACAACAACGTGGAACGAATGACTCAGTGGACTTAAAGAAAGTCAAGTTCTATTATTGCCACAAAATCATAGCAATGTTTGCGTTGCACTTTAATAACGTAAAATTAAGAGTCCGTAAGGAACGAAAACAGCATTTAATACATTAGGTTACTTAAGATATGTTACTGCTTAAAGCATTCAGACCAAGTGAAATTTTTGACTAGTAAGTGTGGCTGCAAGTCGACCGAAAATCTTCCTTTCAAAACGAAAAACTTCATTCTGAAAGCCTCCTTGGTAAGTGTTTTATTGTCTCCAAGATTTCACAATATGAGAAGCTAATCTGGTTTGCAAAGTAAGTTGTTAGTTTCTGTAATTTCTTTATCATGCCCCTACTCAGAACAGTATTTATCCCTAGAGGGTACACGTGTTTTGCAAAATATGTGTCTAAACGTTACTAACGTTCCTGCTAAGTTTGAGTAATCAGCTGACATAAAATGGCCAAGGTTCGAACACAGTACAAAAAATAAACATCTATAATGATTTTCCTTATGTTGACTTTGCTGCCTATAGCTGACAGCATTAAGTTGAGTTGATGAATTGCATTTGTAGCAGAATACAACAAATTGCTGGCACGTTACCCGATAACCTGCTTTCTCAACATGCCATTGTTATGGTCTTGGTATTTATTAGCTTTGGTCAGGAGGGCAAAATTGATAAACATTTCTGTTACCGTTTACAACCTGACATTGCTTTCCACTGACAAGATGGTTAGACCATGAATACAAAAATATAAAATAAAAAGAATAGTTTTTCAACATCATGCAGGAAACAACAACTTAGCGTATAAATGACCAAGTTTGTGTATGTCTTACCCTGCAGGGTAAAAGCGTAAAGGAAGGATGCAACAATGAGTCAGAAAAGAGGCTTTGATAATTTGTGGTCCATCCAGAATCATCAGTTTGTAACATTTACTACCAGCAATACACAATTTTGATGAGAAATCATGATGGGTATGCAATGCCTCTCTATCACGATCTGTCTAAGCCAAAACTAATGACACTCTGTGACCCTTCTCAGAGCTGGTTGTGCAAATGCAACTGGAGGCATTTCACCTATATGTAATACTTCCAATTGTTTTCTACCTTTTGATAAAGTTGTATTAATTATATTGTATTAGGGCATTCAGTTTCGTAGAACTGAATAATTTGCTCACAAAATTTGGGCTGGTCTTCACTCTAAAAACGTTCAATTCATATTAATATCCAACGAAATCTCGTAATGTATTTGACTGGGTTAGCTCGTATAGTATTTCTGCATTTAGCTCCTGGTTCAACCAGTTGTTTTTTGACTGTGATCTTTCTCACCAAAGCTATCATTTCACAGCTTTATACCACTCTGCGTAAAGTTTCAATGTTGTCATGGTTTATTGATTTCCCTATATATACTTATACGTATCTAGTTATATATATTTATATATTTACATATATATATATATATATATAAAAATGTCAGTATGTCACGTGTCAGGAAATTCACGCCCGAGGCCGTCAAAATGCATTTGTGTGGCATGTCTGTGTTAATAATTGTGCATGTCCTCCGGCTCACTTCTTCAATTGAACTGTGTATCCATAGGTTTATCTAGAAAAGTAACATCTGACCATTTTTCGGAGGCAAGTTTGTCATGGTATTAATTCGATTTCTCGTTTTTTAATAATATTAAATGGCAATGACCAAACATATTCCCCAAGAGTACAACTGCACCGAGACGTCAGACTAACCTTGGCTTTTGAGAACTTAAAACAATAGGCCTACATGTAAATGATTATCATTCAGTGCCAAGACCTCTAAAGATGCTAATCTGCTTAAAGGTTAAGAAAACGTAATTTAAGCTAAACAAAGATTAAATACATAGAAAACTGATCTCTTCATTCTTACCTTGTAGATAATACTACTTTCACCAAATATTTAATTTAAATAAGAGAGACATATACGATTTCAAACCAGTTAAATAAAAATGGTTACATTGCGTGTTATCATACAGATAAATATGGCTCAGAGACAATCACCTTATAGCTTTCCAGTTACTTAGTTGAATCTTGAATGTTAAGAAGAAGATACAAATGAAAAACCTACACGTTGTTCCCATTATTCTGCATTGATGTGGTACAATAAGTTTGACACTATTTATACGTAGATATTGGCATGTACGTAAGAGACCTAAGGCAAATTTCACATCCCATCACTTCCGTAAATGAAAACATGAGTTTTATTCTTAGCAGTTGAGTAATGCTAGTTGATATCTGCATACCTGTTTACCACTAAAATCTTCTTCCAATAAAAAGGCTTATTTTTTCAAATGTTTATGAGAGTTACCATCCACACAGAAACGATAATAAAGTTAGTAGATTTTATAGTCGTCACAGTGTAAATATAATGTCTGGAATTGAAAAAAAAATCAGCAATAGAATGAACGGACGAAAATATGGTGCTGGGAGGGAAAACGGGTCAACTGTTATTTGGCATTTGTTCGCTATTTCATTCCTTATGCAATTAAAAGTTTTCGTTTTTCTCAGGGAATGGTTACTTGCCGATAAGCCTGACGTAGATTCCTACTCAGCGGCCTCCCACACAAATTGTTACTTACATGTTCTTATGATTCGAGAAAAATGAAACATAAAGAAATTGGAATAAAATGAATTTTCTATTTGTAATCTAGCTAACCATACTACTATAGTACAAATGGTAAACAAAGTCGTTAGTTACTAATGAAGTGCAGTGATATTCTTCTTGCTCTACTGACCGTTTCCAGACACAACTATTAAAAAAGAGCATGTTTCTCTAATTCCAGTCAAGCTTTCATAAAAAAGATTGAAGATTAAAGACGAGTCTGGCTCATAAACAGCTTCTGGGGCCGAATTTAGCTTCCACTTATCCGTTGACCTCTGTAACTTTCGGCCATTGCCAAGGAGCAATAGTGGGAACAGCGCTGCTCATAATGATAGGTCCAGGACAGTTCCCAATGTGAGGAACAGTCAAATAGCAAAATAAAAGAAGTGATTTTCAACTATACTTCTTCCCTTTAGTTTGATTGCAGTTATGCCAACAAACTATACTGTGATCATCGTAGTTCTGAGAGGCTTGACTTGGTGCACTGCACGATGTGCGACATTGTTAGTTATACTTGGTATACCTCGAAATTAATGTAGCACTTTTGTTGTAATAAACATCTGTTTACAAAAGACATCTTAAACATACGGGCACTGTAGTAACACAGTTTCAGGTTAATTTGCCGCGGTGGCTTAACAACGACTCACAGTTCAAAGGCTTACTTTTTCGGGCCCCTTTGGTGGTACAGTTGTTATCTTGGGATTACAACATCTCTGTAGTCTCTGGTATTTTTGACCATGCAGAATACCACAATCTTTGTTTATCCCCTGCCTGCCACTGTCCCTATACAATATTGACTTGAACAAACGCGTTGTAAATACATAGTACTTTCGTTTGTAATGGAGATAATAACAACAACTAAATTTCTTTTTACACAATGCGCTAGGATTTGCCCGACAAGGGGCCCAATCTACAAAATTTTGGCTCGTTCCTGTTAAAGTAAATTTGAAAATTGTAGGTTTTTTCTTAAAAGATTTGAAAAGTCTGAGTTTTTTATGAAACATATTATTAGAAATTTAAACTTTGCCCTTCTTGTGAGCAAACTCAAGTTAACCGCCGGGGCGACATGTCGACATCGGTGATTGCATGTCATGATTGCTTTATCGTGCCCATTTAGGCTGCCCTGAGCGAAACTGGCAGAATTCTTCCAGGGGTAGCCGTAGCCGTAGCCTTCCTTTCACCATCCCTGGGCCAGACCCTACCTGCTCTGGCTTCTGAAAAACTTCCTTCTTGAGGATGATGATTTTAGTAAGTTAAACAGGATAATTGAAGAAACTCCTCCATAGCTTTTGCATTGACTAAAAGTACTCTTTCAAGAGTGCTATTTGAAGAGTTTTACTCTTTGAGAGTTCCCGAGGGACCTTCTCTTAGAATGGTTAACTTAGAACTGAGAGATGACAGCAGGACTAGGCTCTAAAAAGGCCTTTGCGGCCAGTGTGTGAAAAATACCCGTGTGAGCCAATCAGGGAAAGGCAACGGTATGCATCTGGTGCATGTGTGTTTCCACGTTGCTCTATGTTTGAGGTTTGAATGTTGGGGAAAAATGACCAATCAGAAAAAAGCAGTGTTGCACCTGAACTAAAGCTATGCTTTACAGCCTGGTCGGAAATTTGTACACAAAAGGATCTCAAAGAGGGGATAGCAAAGGTACCCTACACTTTTAATGCATCTAATCAACGACTTAGGCGAGGAATGAAACAAGCACTGTTCTCTCCTCTTTGTATAATGCAGAAACGTGTCCGTTCGCCGCTAAGTTGTTTCTCATTTTTCTGTTTTGGAAAAGAAAAAATAAGTTATATGCGGGTGTCATGAAGCGACATATTTAGGCCAAGTATCTTTGTATTCTTGAAAAAGGCCGCATTTTTGTGTATTGCTAGGCAAGGTTTAAATCATATCATTACAGAGACTTCCGAGAGCCCACTTCTTTGAACGATAACGTGTCCTTGTTCTCGATTTTGTATGACTGAGATATGCCTTCAAAGACTGAAGCCTCGAGAATTCCGGCTAATGGAAGAGGAATTTTAGAAGCAGAGTAAGATCTTTAAAAGGTTGAGGAACAGGAATAAGCGGGTTTACTTGTATCCAAGTTTTAAACCCTGTTGTAATTGATGTTTAAGGCGACCGACAGAGGGCGCTATCACTATAAGGGCAATAAGTTTAACTTTACAAATTTCGCCTTGACATGTTTATTCGTAACTTTAAGGCTTTGCGCCTCTGCTTCAAGTAATTCCTTCCTTAAACCCTTTTAGGATTTAATCTTAAATGAAAAAGCATCAGTCTGTAGATATGGATTTCTGATGTGTAATGAGAGGTCCCTTTGACTGGTATGAGCCAGTTGATACCTCTTGATGTTGTACTCAACGTTATCTTTAAGTCGGAAAGGCTTCATTTCATAAAGAACCTAATGATCGTCAAGTAGTGTGTGAAAGCCACCTCGGGGGGCTAGTGCACTGGAGCCCTTAAACCGCTCTGATTATGTAAACAAAACCAACCGACAGTTAAATTCGGTGCATTACGATAATCTAGACCGTGACACACGCCCCATATCACACCCAGAGAGTTAAAAGAAACTTGCTACGACATTGACACTTAATATCAGAAGACCCGCGTCCGTGTCAAATTTTGCAGAAACCAACGTTCCCAGCCTTTGGGAGGGAGTACAACCTAAAAGATTACCTAATTAAATCTAGACTGAAAAGTGACGGTGACCTGGAAACAACTCAAGAGGTTGAAGAAGATTGCTATCTAGGTGCTCTTAGTGGGACGCTCTAAAAGGCTAATTTCTGATGAGCCCAAAATCTAAAACCAAGATCAGAAAAATGTCTAGTTAGTTAGTTTTTAGTGAATTTAAAGGAAGGTGTTAAGCAAAAAATTAATTTCATACGTAAAAGACGAACTAAATCTACGCCAACTGGTGAAACTTTCATTCAAATCGGAAAAGCAGTACTCGAGATATCAGCAAATGAAGTTACTACATTTGTGACCCAAAGTGAGCTTGAGGCAAGCAGGGGTTATATCACTTCCTCACATTGATGAGAAATGCTTTGTTTCCTTTGTTTTTCGGTCTGTTGTGCTGATCTTGAAGTTAATAGGGATAGGATCTCCCCATGTAAAATGTAAAGTTTGTCAAATTCTTATGCCTCTCATGCAATCACATTCCCATAAGATGTGACTGTGGAGGAGAAAACTGGTTGTAAAGTTTAAATCAAACAAAAGACTGCTCATTAATGTGAGGCTATAGCGTAATATTTGCTTGCTTCAAATTCACTTTGTGTTGAAAATGTAACAGCTTTAACTGTTAATATCTTGAGAACAACAAATCGGATTTCAATGCAAATTTCACCTGAATGCTTAGAATAAGTACCCCTTTAAAATATCAAAACTTGATTTGAGCTTAGACCCTTCTTTTTAAGTTTCATATCAAATTCATTTAACGTTCGGTGGATGGCCATTTAAAAATCCCAAAACGAGTCCTGTCCAATGGGAAATTTCATTCAAACTATTAAACTGCGGTCTTCCCATTCAAAAAACACAGTATTATCTTTGCTCCTGAATATCTTATCGACTTGGGGCAAAGAAAATCTTTCAGAGTGTCTTTTCCCCTTTCTATCAGTATAAGTTTCATTCTGATTAGTTGAGCAGAATCCTCGGCCGACTTTTATTAAAAATAGATAATACCGGTTGAAGTGCTAAAACCTCCAGGGGCGGATGTAGGGTCTTTTCTGAGGGGGGGTCCAACATAAAAAGGGCACATTCATTTTTTTTTTAAATTTTGGTTCCCATAAACGTCAGCGATTACACAACTTACCGCATATTGACAAAGAAAGGATAAACCAAGAGACATGCAAAAACTGGAATCAAAACATGGAATCTAAACGGTGAAATTACAAAGCGCGCGAAGCGCGCGAAATTTTTTTGGATAAGCCTACACTTATAAGAATTTGTACTAATTTAAAGCTTATAACAATTGAGCGGACAGTTGGGCCCTATCGGGCATAACTTTATTGTACTTTCCTCCTCGAGTCACTAGTCGTCCCGTACGACAGACGCAAGTGAACGTTAACCAGGTTTAGCGAAATACGATTCAATTCCCGACATTTACATAAATCCATGTATTCTACTTATTAACTTGAAAAGGTGGAAAGGTTTTGTACTATATTTAGCTATAAGTATAACTAAACTGAGGAAGAGTGGACAAAGCGTACCCAATATTTTGGGTTTTATTCCAGAAATTACCCTTATGAAAGCCAAAAGAAGTAAACTGACCATGGGTGGCGGCAGAATTTTTCCAACAGGGGGCCGGGCCATGTCAGCTACCCCAAGTTCCGACATTCCCTATTTCGAGGGTATGATGAGAAGGGCAAATGTGGGAGCCTCATTATCCCATGCAATTGCAGGCATATTTTGCATTATATCACTTAATACTTCATGATCCGAGTTGCGCACCGTTAGTGTTCTTTGAATCTGGATCGTGAAATTGAAAAGCGCGCGAAGCGGGCGAAATTTTTTGATAGGATTACACATAAAACATATGACGAAACGAAAAAAGAACTGTAGGGTTTGTAGACCGTATCGGGTGTAACATACATTGTATCGAAACCACCTGGACTACACGATGAAATAGCCAAACTTTGCTCCTTAAGTCGCTCACCAACTGACTGTACCGCATGACACACACAAGAGAACACCAACTAGGCTTTGCGATATGGAATGAAAGTTAAACTATGTATTCTGCCCATATGTTACTTGGTAAGGTGGACAGGACTTGTGCTATCCTGCTATGTGAAATGGAACTATTGAAAAAATAGAGTGACCCTACAGCGCGCGTAGCGCGCCGAAAATTTTGGGTTCTTGTTACAGAAATTATCCTCTTGAGAGCAAAAAACAGGTAAACCGTCGATTAGTTGTCGTCAGGGACTGCGTACTTTCGACTAAGACTCCCCTACGAAACTGTAAAACTTCTCCGATAGGGGGCCAGCCTTCCCCGACGGGAGGCATGAACCCTTCCCCCACCTGGCGCTACCGCTATCTCGACTGGGGGAGGAGGTTAAAATACTGTATGTTGTGTTCCCTATATAGTTGCGGCGCGACTATCAAAAACACTCTGTCAGAATAGATGATTGAAGTCGAATGTTTGCTTTTCATTTGCGACAGCAGACCGGTCATCGGTCCAAAGACGTCAAAAAATTGAACCGACTGACATTTCGTTATTTGACCTGGTGGTGATTATATATAGTAATTTTAAAATGAAACAAACACCGATTTGTCTATTGTGACTTCTGGTCAACTCTTGGCTGTAGACTTTACCTAAGACTGGCTTTTTATTCCCATCACTAGGGCAACACTTCGAAAGAAGAGAGTAATTCCAGACTATAAATATTATAGCGAAACGTATTTAGCCTACCTACTCTCTCTTGTTCCCGAGAGGATGGATACTAGAGGGTGGAGGAAAGGTTTCGTAGATGTAGCGTTTAGGGAGTGTGAACAGATCATTATTCTGTAAGACCAAAAGACTAGCAGGGACCTTTTGGAATCAATATTAAAACCCAACAGTAATACGTTGCATATAGCTAGTGAGTATGACGTAATATCTGCGTGTTTTGTATTACTCTGAATGCCCAAGCACGCCACACGTGGTTCCAAGCGAAAAGTGATTAGAATGCCTGATTGTCACGCAGACATACTGTAGTCACATTCTCTGTAAAACGATTGCACTGTTCGGGTTTCGGGGCGGCCAATTTAGGCTACCGTAGTCAAATATATTGCTGAAAGTTTCTGCGATACATGGCTAGACTTTTACGAGTGGATTTATCGATACTGGATGGGGGTAACCAAAATCTCCTCGGAATTGGACAACACTGTCATACCTGTGAAACTGTCTCCTTTTTTTTTTTTTTTTTTGCTAGTGTGAAAAAAAAACATTTTTTGAAAAAGGGCACATTGGAAAATTTGAGGGGGGTCCGGACGCCGGCGACCCCCCCTGGATCCGCCACTGACCTCTCATTATTCTCTTTGGGTCCGCGTTACATCATCTATCTGTTGTTCATTCTTTAATAGAAACCGACAAGTTTGGTCCTGAATCGGAGCACTTTTAAGTGAGATGATTACAAAAAATTTTACTACTCAAGAACATAATTCAAATCCTACATTGAATTCACCTCTGTCAGGTGGAACTTTAACTGCTTCTACAACCAAGGATTCTTTTCCTACGGTAAGCACAACACGGTTAACCCGTGTTACAAAAACAAATACTGAAACCGTACAAAATACCACCATGACAGGAAGAACAAAAAATACTATCATCAATGAAAACCAACAAGACACTTCATTGAATATGACGCAAAATACTATCACCAATGAAAACCAACAAGTCGCTTCATTGAATATGACAATAGAATGTTCAAAGTCAAGCAAACCAACACCCGGATCCGTGTCAATTTTTGATGACTGCTCAAAGTTAAGTATTTTTGTCGCCATAGGCAGTTTTATTCTATCCTTGGTGGCACTGATGGTGGGTAGGAGTTGCTGTTGTTACGCATGTTTTGCATTCAGGCATACAGGGACGGCTGAAATTACTTCCAAAGAAGCTGGAGGAGACGACATCTCCCTTGAAGGAGTGACTGTTAAAGAAGGAGATACAGATGATTTAGAGAAAGGAACTCAACAAGAGGAAAACGAAGACACATCACCACCCGAGCAACGCTCAGTCACGGCCTCCACCTCGGAGCCTACCACAGTCAATTCTTCCAAGACCACCGAGGCCTCTGTCTCCTTAGAAACACAAGAAAGCCTAGCACCGAAGCTTTTCTCACTTTTTCTTGAAAATGGCAGCATCACACCAGTAGACAGGTAAATAGATTTAGGACAGGTAGGCTAAATAAAGTTGATTAATATTGAAATTGTCATCGCTCTATAACAATCTATTTGCAAGATTTCTTGTACAAATAAATCTCTTGCTGCTAATGTAATGATGCATTAACCTGCTTAAACAAGTTTTATTTTCAAAAAAGAAATTTCTATCGTTATCTGGACAACTCTATTTGCACAACGACTTGCCAAGCTTTTACAAAGAAGTCAGCTATTTTTAATAAAAGTGGCATTCTCAGACTCTGTTTGTCACACTTGTCACACTTTCCACAGAGTCAGTTATGGCATTCTCACTTTCTGTTCCAAAGGAAAAAGACAGACTACCTGCCACACCTGTAACAGGTAGGCAGGAAATATTAGTAATATAAATTATAAATAAAAATTATATATATATATATATATATATATATATATATATATATATATATATATATATATATATATATATATATATATATATATATATATATATATATATATATATGTGTGTGTGTGTTTAAGTGTTAACCAGTCAATGGTAGAGTGCTCAACCTGTGAAGGGAGCTAAAAGACAGCTTTACAGCACTGTTTCGTAAGGTCCAGTTGAGTAGGTCTTCACTCCACAGAACCCTGACGTAGAATGGTATCAACTAAGGTTTTACGTTAGTTTGTACGTGCCCACTTTTTAAACACTGACACGCCCAATCCAAGCGAACGAAGATACGTTACCTATTGGAATAATTACACAGGTGATGCTTATTTCTATGTCTGCAAGAGCTTATGAGTTCGTTTCGTTTGTTTAAAGTGGCTAAGAAAGGTTTGTGTATGATGTAGAACTTTTCTTCGAGGCAGAGGTTGCAAGTGTTCGATGATGTAGTGTAGGCACGGGATTTGCTTATAAGCTTTACAGTGTGCCCGACATTTGTATCCTTTAGCTTCCAAATGTATTCGCTGAGTGTAGTTGCATTTCTTTTGTCTTCGTGATTGAAGCTGGACTTGTTTGCAGTGTTCCTGGCTTTGAAGGTGTTTTCTGTTAAACCAATGTATGATTCTTCTTTGTGGTTGTCATGGCGTGTTATGGTGGCCTGTTACACTGTGTCGTCGGTGAAGAAGATGCCTTCCAGTGGGCACTGGTTTTGCGCAGTTGCAGTTGCTTTTTGTTGTTGGTTGTGGATTTTGTCTGGTCTGCATGCATTTTTTTGTGCACTGATATTATTTGGTCCATGTTTGCCATGCAGCTTTAGCTCAGTTTTACCGTGTTTTTGTTTAGTAAAGGATGTAGTTTGTGCTCAGCTGGGAAGAAGTTGCTTAAGAGGTTGAAGAACTTCTTACAGATATTGGTGGTGAAAATGTCGCTGAATGATGGGTTGAACCAGATAATGTTTCTGGTGCGCCTCCGTTTTGTGGTCTTGATGTGTTGGCTGGTGTTAAGCGATTGGGGTCTGTGCTTTAGGTGGTACCTGTAGCCGCTCTTCTGCAGTGTTTCCTGGTATACGGGTGCTGTGGTATTGAATTTGGCTTCGTTGGATGAGATGCCATATAGTCTCCTATTGATACTTTCTGGGATGTTCTTTATGATGAGTGGTGGATGGTTGTTCTGTTTGTGGACGTAAAGGGGGGAGGGTGTTGTTAGGTTTCAGGTATGGTTTGTATGTCCCGGTGTGGAGGTCAGTGTTAGACCAAGGGAATTTATTACTTTTTTGTTGGCATCAATTTCTGTTTTGGGGTTGTTGCTTGCGAATATTTTGCATATTTTTTGATAATTTCTGTTTCCCTGGGTGTTGTTTTGCAAACTGCCACCCCATGGTCTCTGTATAATCCTACATTAATGTTGATGCGTTGAAGTTGTGATAGTAGATATAGCCCTACCAGTTCACAAGTTTCAGCACCATCGAAACTACCCATGTTGACATCGAATATAGAGTCAGTACGCTTGCGCCATTGTAATTCGGCATTGAACAATATAGTTTTCTTGGTGTGAAAGATAACATGGTTTTCGAACGGTGATATTGTTATGTAGTTTGCTGTAAAGTCTAGGGCCTGGGTTTGGAGGTCAGCATTTATTGAGGGGTAAAACTCACAGATGCCATGAGCAATGAATGATTGTTGATATTTGTTGTGCACCTCGTTGAACCAGTATATGACTTTACTAGTATTCTTCCATTGATTAAATCCCGTGGATTGAATGATTTTTGAGTTGATTTTGATTTGATTTTTTCCAGTATATATATATATATATATATATATATATATATATATATATATATATATATATATATATAAATCGTGAAACAGGAAACAAATAAATGCATCACTAGTTGACTTAAAGAGTACAAAACAATCCAAGATTTAATTCGAAATTTTCGGTTCCCCTGGAACCTTCATCAGCGAGATCAGACAGTAAAGTGAGTACAATAATTAACATAGCCAACAGCGGACTTACAGATTAAAAACAGAAGATGATAGGTGATGAAAAGGTGTAAATAAGTGGAATAAATAATTACGTTGTCTGATGGAAAGTGTACTGATTCAAAACACCGAAGTCTTTGTTTAGCCCTATCATCTTCTGTTTTTAAGCTGTATCTCCGTTGTTATCTAAGTTAATTACTATACTATACTCACTTTACTGTCTGATCTCGCTGATGAAGGTTCCAGGGAACCGAAAATTTCGAATTAAATCTTGGATTATTTTGTACTCCTTGAGTCAACTAGTGCTGCATCTATTTGTTTCCTGTTTCGCAATTTATTTTCTCAGAGTATACACGTGGAACTCTCCTCTTTAATTAAATACATATGTATATATATATATATATATATATATATATATATATATATATATATATATATATATATATATATATATATATATATATATATAAGCACCCACTACTAAATCCCCCAGTGGCAGCTGTAATCTGTGTCTGGAAGAGAAGGTCGCTATTATCTGCACCAACAGAGCGAATCTACTTAACAGCCGATCCGAATTAGTGTCTAAATGTAGGCACAACGCCTTGCAGCCCTGCCCACCTGACCGTGACGGTATTACCTGAGTCTGAGTGTAAAAAAGTGTCTAAGCGTCATACTTGAAAATCGCTTTCAGCGTGAAACACGTGTAGTAGACTGTTAATGTAATCATATTAGTAATACAAATATATAATTTGCTCTTAGCATTTCTAATTGAGCACTATGTTCCCTACTAGTCTATAGCATTGCAAATCTATATATATATAACAAAAGATTCCGTGTGTTGGTATAAAAATGTAAGTGAATACTCTTCTACCGGACACAAAATACATAATCTCAAACACTGTATCTGGAACAGTGGCGCCGGCACGGGGGGGCATGGGGGGGGGCGCGTGCCCCCCAATCGATTTCAGAATTTTTTTTTTGAAAATTTTAAAATGATCCCAAAAGGCGTTTAAGCTATAGATTTCTGTATGGGGTAGGGTGAGGTGTGTTTTAAACCAAGTGATAGATCTATTGTAACCATTTTCCATCACAAATGGTTCTCAAACTATCAGAATTATCGCAAATCTTTTCGCAACCTTTCAAAATTTTCGCGCGCTCCGCGCGCTTCACACCTTACCTCAATATTTTTCTAATTATCAACAATTTCCGGAAGTAACTCCCACAGAAGCACAGCAACAGAAGCTGAAAGCTGTTTACGAGTTCTCAGGTAAACTTGGACTGGCTTTGTGACTGGCAAATAGGTTTGTTGGGGAATTGAAATTGTCTCGATGCAGAGCATGAATGTAGGTTTTGTCATGGTTATCATATTTAATAAAAACTTTGGGCGCGCTTCACGCGCAGTCATCACTGTTTTCACTCCAAATCATGACCATTATTAAGGTTATAACACATGCAACTGTTCTGATTACAACACTTTTCCGGAAAACAGAAGTACATCCCCAACATCTGTAGGGGCCTATGGGATCTTTCAGTCTAATTTGTAGCATGATGTGGAAGGTTGAAAGTGCGTACTTGCCGTCATACATTTTTCAATATACATATAATTTTATATAATTAATCCAGAGCTTCCAGGAGGCACTATACAGGTGTCTGTCAGTATTAGATACCCTTTTATAATGCACAATGAGACAAAGGAAAATTTTCGTAATAGTCCAAGAATGTTTCTGTGGACTCCACCCACGTATTTTGTCGTAAAAAACTTTACCCGAGTAGAAGGCATTAAAGCCTTGCCAAAAGGGGGCTTGGCGACGTTTGTTGACAACATACCTCCTCTAAGACAACACACTCTCCTTTTTCACCTAACCAAAAATTAGAATTCATAAATAATGGATATTTTCCAGGCATGCAAAAATATCCTAAAGATAGCACCATTTTGCATCTAAGCAACTTTAAATTACCAAAATTTCTCAAAGGGGAGGGGACACCCCCTCCCCTTAGACCCCTCCCCCAGTACGGTAGTGACAAAAAGGATTCCACACTGCTGTGTACCATCGCAGGGACGCACACTCTCTTCTTTCTCCCAACCAAAAATTAGAATTCACTAAATAAGGATATTTCCCAATCATATAAGATCACTTCCAAAAATACTCCAAAGATAGCACCATTTTGCATCTAGACAACCTTAAATTAACAAAAATTTCTCGAAGGGGAGGGGAACACCCCCTCCCCTAAGACCCCTCCCCCAGGACGGCACCTATACGTAGTGCCAAAAAGGACTCCACATTGCTGTGTACATTCGAAGGGACACACAAAATGGTACAATTTCTGCAGACTTGGGGGAAAACTGAGGTGGCGTTATAACATCATCTGTTATGCCCCCCCAATCACCAAATCCTGGCGGCGCCACTGATCTGGAAAGGCAACTTCAGGGACGACGAGAAACGAAAAGCACAGGAGGCTAGGCTAATCTTATACATCAATAGCCATGCGAAGGGCCGTGATAAAGATGTAGGAATTTTGAATGAGTATAAGGTGTAATATCTAGTTGTAATTTGCTCCATTACTCAAGTCTCTGAGGAAGAGGTAGGACCTCGAAATATTAGACTACGTTGTTTATATTATGTTGGTATTGAAGGCACTCTTACCCATGATATGGGGGTATGTGGTGTATGCGTATTCACTTATAATATATATATATATATATATATATATATATATATATATTCGAAAGATTAAGGTAAAACCATCCAAATTGGTAAAGTGCTCTCCCAGTAAAGGGAGCTTGGAACATACAAATGCAAGAGACTTACAAGTACGTATTTGCTTCACAACGCTAAGTTGGACTTCAAGGACCAATCGTTAACTCTTTCAGTCAGTTATTGTAAAGTAGCACAATCCTTTTCCATACCTGCCAACTCTCACGGTTTCACCGTGAGTCTCACGGTTTTTTGGTCATCTCACGGTCAAATCTCCAAAACTCACGGTGAAAAACTAAGACAGAGTCGTTAAAAATATGGTGTTATTGCAAATATTAGGCTTTAATTCAGGGATGTAAGTTTTCCATATTAAAAAGAATTGGCTTAATCCTCCGTCTTTTTTTTGTACATCAGTCATAATTTTTCCAGACCGTAAGTACAGAAAAAAATCTGGAAACAGTGGATGGAATTTTGTTGAAGTGCAAACAGAAAAAAAAAACATGCAAAAAAAAAAAGAAGAAAAAACAGAGAAAACACTGCACCCTGAACAGTGTATCTATGTTGTAGCATCGTGTAAATTGAGTACCTGTACTGGTCAAATTAATCTGCTACACAAGTGAAGGCTTGATCTTAAGATAGCATCATGAATTATCTAAATTTCTTGTATTATTATGAAGGTTTAGGATATGTTGACCATAATTATGTGACACTGTTACGAGAAAGTACTCAAAACTTCAGACAATCCCCATGAAGACATGCTTTGACAAATTCTGATGAAACTTACACACAGTGATGACAAGATAGTTGGTTATCCGTGATGGCAGAGATTTGGAATCAAAGGTCATCTAGGGGTCATTTGGGGTTACTTTATCTAAAAGTAAAATGCCTTATGTCCTTATGACATAGGGATATCTTTGGGTGTTTATTGATGTGATATACTTTGGCACTAGGTCCATAAGGGGTGATCAGAAATTTAAAGTGAATGGTCATCTAGTGGTCATTTTATGGAAAAACAAAAATTACCTTGGTTTCTACATTTGTAGTAACAGTATGGGGTGTCCATTATTGTGATACTGTATAAGTTTGTAATAGCCCAATAAAGAGTGTTCAAGAAGTTTATATGAGCAGTCATTTAGTAGTCATGTTGCGGTCATTTTATGGGAAAACAAAAAAGCATTGCCTTCTACTAATGTAGGGAAGATTTTGAGTGTTTAACTTTACTGGAGGTTGTTTAGAAATTTTTCACATCTTACAGTAATAGTTTTGTTCTCATAAAAACAACTGTGACTTGAGATTGACAGTGCACCATTTTGCACCTCAGCTACCCCCTTGAAAGCAAAATTTTCCAAGAGGGAAGGGGGAATTCCCTCTCCGTTTACCCACCCAGGACGGCATTCACTTTATAAAACCTATAATTTTTAGTATGTGTTTACAGGGCACTCACTGCACATCCCTGCTATATGCACACCATGATAGCAAATCAATGCATAGTTAAAACCAGAAACGGAATTTGGCCAGTGGCTTCAAAACATCACAACATTTCAGCCACAGATTCCTGGGAACAATCTGTTCTTAAGTCTTTTTCTTAAGTTGATAAATTCATTTTTTTTTTGCCGAAAGATAAACCCACCAAGCTCGATTATACTTACAAGCAGAGTGAATGATTTTATTTTATGAGAGATGTTGAAACGTTGCAGATTTATGACTGAGTTTCAAGTTTTTCAAAATTTATAAAACAAAATGTGGTTAGAGTACTATTATAAATTCTATTGAAAACCCTAATTTTGTTTAATTTTTAGTATAAGATATGTTTAGAGGTACTACAGAAAAAATGGAAATCTCCAGATTTGAGGTGCCATTCTCCAGGTTTTTGTGTGAAAATCTCAAGGTTTACAAATTTAGAGGTTGCAAGGTCTGTTTTTTGCATCCGTTTGGCATCCACAATGATTTGGTATGAGTATATAGTTCATTCTGCATAACGCTTTTGATGAGTGAGGACCTGTACAGTGCTTACGAAACAGCGTTGTAAAGCAAATATTTAATTTTAAAAGTTTCTTGGATTTTTTGTTGTATGTATGTATGTATGTATGTATGTATGTATGTATGTATGTATGTATGTATGTATGTATGTATGTATGTATGTATGTATGTATGTATGTATGTATGTATGTATGTATGTATATATGTATGTATGTATGTATGTATGTATGTATGTATGTATGTATGTATGTATGTATGTATGTATGTATGTATGTATGTATGTATGCATGTATGTATGTATGTGTGTGTGTATGTATGTATGTATGCATGCATGCATGTACGTATGTATCCTGTGGCTATGGGTGCACTCAGCAACATGTCCTTAACAGGACACGGTACAGCCGGCGAGAGCTCCGCTCTCGCACGTCTTTCCTAGCTCACGCGGAGCTCGAAACTGGCGTAGCTGCCCGAAAATTCCGTCGCTGCAATGAGAAGTCTCGCGTGGCTGCACGTGCCTGCCTTGGCAAGCAGCCCGCCCTCCAGACACGTACGTCTGCTGGGTTAGTTGGAGGTCAGCCAGGCTAATGGGGAAATCCTGCGAATTCCTTACAGGTACATTTCCCGCGTATCGCTAAGGAAGCTAGGGTGAGTATGGGTGTATGTATGTATGTGTATGTATGTATTTATATATATGAACCCAAACATTCTGTTGTCGGGTATGCCAAGTGTCGGGAACTCCATCGCCCGAGGTCGTCAAAGAGAGGAGCTCTTATATGCATTTGTGTGGCATGTTTTGTGTTGTTATATTGTGCATGTCCTCGGGTTTACTTCGTCAGTTGAACTGTGTATCCATAGGTTAATCTAGGAACCTAACATCTCACCATTGGTAGGAGGCAAGTTTGTCATAGTATTAATTTGATTTCTCGTTTTTCTAGTGATATTAACTGACAATGACCAAATATATGCCCCGAGTGTACAACTGCATCGGGACGGCAGACTGAGCTTCGTTCTTGGGAATTTAATACATGAAAATGATTATCACTTAGTGCCAATATTTCTAAAGATGCTTATCTGCTTAAAGGTTAAGAAAACGTACTTTAAGCTAAACAAAGCTTAATTACGTAGCAAACTTATAACTTGCCGTCTTATTGTATGAATTAAACAAAATAAAAAACAAGAAAGGTTTTCCAAGTATTATCTCCCAGGCGAACCTTTTAATGACCTCTCCATTTCTACCTTATAGACAGTAGTACTTTCACCAACTATTTAATTGAAATAAGAGAATCACACACAATTTTTAACCAGTAAAAATAAATGTTACACTGCGTGTAATCTTACAAACAAATATGGTTCAGAGATAATCTCCTTGCAGCTTTCCAGATATTTAGTTGAATCTTGAATGTTAAAAAGAAGATACAAATGAAAAACCTACACGTTGTTCCCATCATTCTGCATTGATGTAATACAATGAGTTCAACAATGTTGATATGTAGTTATTCGGGATGTACGGTACGTAGGACACCTAAGGCAAATTTCACATCTCATCACTTTCGTAAATAAAAACAGGAGTTTTATTCTTAGCACTTGAGTTATACCATTTGTAACGGGCATACGAGTTTACTACTAGATCTTCTTTCAGTGAAAAATGCTTTATTTCTTCAACCCTTTATGATTACGACCACCGGCACAGAAACGAGAATAAAGTTAGTAGATTTCTCAGTGACTTAAAGTGTAAATACAGTGTCTGGAAATTAAAAGCAACACTTCCAGCTAGTAGAACGAATTGGACGAACAAATGGGACTGGGAGGGAAGACGGGCGGCCTGTTGTTTCTCAGTTGTTTTTTCTTGCCTTCCTTATGTAATTTAAAGTTTTCGTTTTCCTCAGGGAATGTTACTTGCCAATAAGCCCTACGTGGATTCCTACTCAACGCCCTAGTACACAAATTATTACTAATATGTTCTTTTGATTCGAGAAAAATGAAATATGAAATGATTGGAGTAAAATGAAATTTTGTTTTTTTAATCTAGCTAACCACACTACTTTAGTACGAATGGTAAACGAAGTCGTTAATTCCTAACGCAGTGATACTCCCATTACTCTACTGACCGTTTCCAGACACAACAATTACAAAAGAGCATGTCGCTCTAATTCCAGCCAAGCTTTCATAAACCAGATTGACTGTTAAAGTTGTGTCTGGCTCATGGACAGCTTCTGGGGCTGAGTTAGCTTCCACTAGTGGAACAAGGTCCCCGTTGATATCTGTCACTTTCGGCCATTGCCAAGGAACGACAGTGGGAACAGCGCTGCTCATAATGATAGGTCCAGGACAGTTCTCAATGTTAGGAGCCGTCGAGATGCCTGGAGCAAAATAAATAAAGTGACTTAAATACATTTCTTTCCTTGCATCTGATTGCAGCTATGCCAGCACACCATAGTCTGATCATCATAGTTTTAAGAGGCTTGACTTGGTGCACTGCACAATGTGCGACATTGCTACTCATATTTGCTATACCGAGAAATTAATGTAAGCCTATATACCTCTTTTAGTTGAATAAACTTCTAGTAACAAAAAGACACCTCAGGGGCAGTTTACCTTGCAGCAGTGGCTTAAAAACGACTAAGAGTTCATAGGCTGACTGTTTGGGGCCCCTTTGGTGGTACAGTTGTTATACTGGGATTACACAAAATCTGTGATCTAGGGTCTTTTTGACCATGCAAAGTTCTACATTCTTCGTATATCCCCATCTTACCAGCATCCCTACACACCATTGACTTGTAAAAATACATTATAAGTACACATCACTTTCTTTTGTAATGGATATAATAACATTAATCAAATTTGTATTTACGAAATACATCTATCAATAAAAAGTGTTGCCGGTAACATTATCTGATACTACGTAGACAGTCCCTTTTGCGAAAACTTTTTTTTTTTATCGAAATGAGTTCTAAACGGACATGGTGTTCTTTTAGTAAACAAAGAGCGTCTGTGCTCTTGGGTGGGGTTAAAGATCGCAGATATTTTGTAGTGTTGCTATGCAAGGTTTCCCAACCTATAACTAGAATGCTTCTGCTCATGGTTTTTAGACATGACTTTTCAGTTTGTCCTAGTCTTTTTTCGAAAAGAGAAATTAACTCTTTTATAACGCGTCAAAAAGGACATGGTGGAAACAATTTTCGTCAACCTCGTGAATTATATCCAGTTCACCGTCACTTTTCAGTCTAGACTTAATTAGATGATGTTTTAGGTTAGGTGTCCTCTCGTAGACTAGACACGGTAGCTGAGGGGAAATTTGACACTGATTCGGATCTCCATATATTACGTGCTAATGTCTTAGCAGAGTTTCTTATAACTCTGTGTTTCTGATATGGGGTGTATAGGTTATTTTGAGCACTAGTGGTATTTTATTTCTACCTGATTTGGGCAGACGGCGATTCGATCGTTTTTTGTAATTAATGCCTTTAATGGCGTGATCAAATTCTTTGTCCTTGTAGTTAATTTGCAATGACTTTCGTTGAAAGCGTCCCTCTCAAATACGAAGTCGATTTCATTGTTTAACAATCTCACATATCTCGAAACGTTTCCCTTGAAAAACCCTTTTAAGGTTGCGAGTGGGCAGGCAGATGTCCTTTCGACGTATTTATAGGTTTCTGTCGGATTTTTGTAGACTTTGGTCGCAAGCCGCCTGTAGGTTTCAAAGGTCTTGCTTTTGAAGATAGTGAGGTCTGGATATGTGACCGATTCGTGAGAACCTCCATCGTGAGTTTAATCGTCTCACGAATTTTATTCATTCCGTCCACTAGGGACAGGCAATATTTTCATGTATTCATTTGAAAGAAGTATCACAGTGACAGATTTGAGAATAATTCCTTGGTTTTTCTATCGAGATTACATTTTCTGTTATTTTATAATGCCATCATTCCTGAACATTCCTCACTGGCAAGATTTGGCTGCCCATTGCACAACCGTTTTTTTTGTATCTAAAATTTTCCGAAAAAACTAGAAACAGTTTCTCCCTAGAATGAGTTAAGGAAGGTTGCAAGGAGAGACAGTTGAGATTTTTGGTATCTCTCTTAGGCTTTGGCTAACGTTTTTGTATGTTTTGCAGACATTTATGGACTCCTCTTGAAAAGTATTTGTACACATAAAACCAAATCTAGTGAGGCTAGAAGTATGGTTTTAGGTAGCTGGGTCGCTTCCAGGAGAATGGTGATGTGATATGTGGCACAAGTCTCTTGTCGTTTAACTATTAAAAGCAAGTAATAATCTACATACCAATTGGATTTAGGCTGAATTTTGTCAGAGTTTTTGGGTGATTCCTGTGTAAGGGATATTGTATCATCATTGCAATTATTGACCCTTTTAGGACTCGGAGGATTGATATCGTGGTTGATTTAGTAGAGAAAGCAATAAGTTTTAAGCGCCCAACCAAGAGCCATTATATCTATGTCCGAGAGTGCTCTATCGGAGAGGTTTTAAATAAATTATTCGGTTTGTTCCGCCTGAAGACTATTTTGAGCACTTTTAATTTAGCCATTTATTGCTATAGACTTCCCTTTAAAGGTCTGAGATCTTGCACAGTCTCTCCCTTTTTAGGGTTCGAGAAACCATGTTGTTTGTGGAAGGAGAGATTCTTCATTTAGTATCCTGTTTTCGTGTTAAACCTCTTTCGGCGGATGATGTTTTTAGTATGAAAAGGATAATTGTTGCAGTAAATTCTACATAAGTTTGTAGACAAATGTTCCTTTTTAAAAGTGCCGTTTGGAGAGTTTTACTCTTTGAGGGATTCTGAGGGAGCTTCTCCTTCAAGGGTGAGCTCAGAACTGAGAGATAACAGTAGAACTAGGCTGTAATAAGTCCTTTGCGGCCAAAGTGAAATCAAATTTCCCATGTGGACAATTCAGAGAATAGACGGGGGTGCATACGTTGTGTTTTTACAGGTCTCTAGAAGTTTCAATTTTGAATATTGGAGGAATATGACCGGTCAGAGAAGAGTAGTGTTGCACGAGGGGGAAGCCAAGTTTAAGAGCTTGGTCGGGAAGTTGGTGCAGAAACAAATCTCAGGGGGGGGGGGGTTAAAATGGTCCTACCGAAAACTTTTAGTATAGCTAATAAACGACTTAGGCGAGGGAGGAAAGAAATAGGCACTTTTCTTTCCTTTGTATGTTGCGTTAAATATGCCAGTTTGACGATAAGTTGCCTCTCATATCCTATTTGAAAAAGAAAACATAGTGAGACTTGAATTATAAGGGTGTAATGAGGCGAAACATTGATGCTAAGTATCTACATATTACATTCGTTTGTAATGAAGATAATTATAACAATAATCAAATATCTATCTACAAAATACATCGGGATTCTCACCTGTAAGACCTTCACAAGTTGGTCCGCCTACTCCCTCAGGACAGTCGCAGATAAAATATGTACTGTGCGGTGTGCAGATAGCTCCATTGTGACAAGGGTTACTTGAACATGGATCGATGGCTACGTCAAATTTACCAGAGATAAGGAGACAGAACAACCAATTACATTTCTTGCTTTCGAGCACTGGATTGAATAAATCAGACGCTAATAATGCCCTTGTGTTGATATCCACCAAAATACCTTTTCATTTGAGCCTTGTTAAGTCGAACTTTGATATACCCTTCTGGTACTTCTGATTTGATTTTGAACATCCGACTTTGAACAAATATGAGGAACTCTGAACGGTAGGTTCATAGCCTGAATTTTCTCACATCTTCATCCTAACATTCACTTATTTTCAGTTGGTTACCAGAAAGAGCAAGACCGCTCAGGAATCCAAGAAGAGGTTTGGTGCTGAAGAGATGCCACCTGTTCGGGAGGCAACTTTGTAAATTTGTCTCGGAATGGTATTAACAGTGTTTAAATTTTGAAATTTTCCCGAGAAGGAACCTCACACCCCCGTTATCACTTGCACAAAACTTTCTAATTATTATCAAAGTGGTTGATTAGTTTTCAAATTATGAAAATGTAATGAGAGTGTTTCCAAAAGTGTTTGAAAACAAGGATATCTAGATAAAAATTTGCATACAAACATACACTACAGTAAGTTATTTGTCTGTAAAGTTGAATCAGTATTTCTTCTATGAGTGAAAGAAAATGTCTTTTTGTATTTGACGGAAAATGACTCTCAAAGTTTTTAATTACAACGAAGTAGCAGTAAGTTGTATGACAACAAATATGGAACAAGCCCCCCCCCCCCAAGATACATTTTCGGGAATCTATCAATCGGGATAGGACAACAGAGACCCAACATACCGTCGTTGGGTCGGCAAAGCAGAAGGCTCCTTCATCACCCAGATTTCTCCTAGATTTTCGACTGTTGTTGTTTTTTTCGTTAACAATCTTCGATTTATGCAAATAAAGATGACTGCTTCCTTGTAATGGAGTTATAAACATATTCACTCATATGACTGTAACAATTATTTTATAACGAATCGATACTTTTCGAAGCTCTGCATATTTGTGATAGGTTGGATGTTCCAAAACGGATTCAGATGCTCAGAAGTGAGTTAAAATAAAAATCTTTTTTTATATTTTCCATCTAGGTTTAAAACCAGTGCGTTTTAGCTCTCACTCATTTGCATTTTGATACCTTTTTTAAAACAAAAAGATCATTAAGAAGTTGTGCTTCTAAATTCGGATTCGGGGTCCTGAATTCTACTACAAAAACATTGTTTTCCAATTAAGGCATCGGCTTATAGCATGATGGAGGTCTGTGGAATAGCATCCTCCATTCTGTAAAACAGTGCCCCTTGTTGTTTTTTCAGGGGGTTTACCCAACATTTGGATGAAGTGTCCTTAAAAGCACTGGAAAACGCTCTCCAGCCTTTTACAATCCCATTTGGGAACGCCACCACCATTTTAACAGGGCAATTTTGGCGGCCATTTTGTATATGCTAAGTAAAAAAATTGCTGAGCACTTCCAGAGTGCCTGTTGCTATATGATCACCTCAAACTTCATGACCAGCAAAATCAATCAACACATAAACTTTAGACTGTATATCAAGGTTCACGCCGTGGTTGCCAGACTGTTATGCATAATACCTTACATCATGTCCTTCTGCTGAAGCCTTCAAATTTTTACTGAATCATCGTAAATGGTATTCTTTCTGAGGGATCCATGCATAAACTATATTTTGGCAGTCTACTCTCAGGATGCACATCTGAAAGATCATACCCATCATCTGCAGAATTTTACTTAGACCTGAGCCAGAATCAAAACGTCACAATATCATGGAAAACGAAGTGGACCTTTAAGTAGGAAATTACACCAGTGCATAAGGTATCTAGTCCCATCCGAATCTTACACTAGTCCAGTGTAATTAGTAATTGGTAAGTTTACGTTAAAGCTCGTCACACATTCTGGTTTTGTGCTTTAACAGTATGAATATTAGTTATGAAGATCAGAGCATCAATGGATAAGCCTTGACTATTCTCCAACTCTCTATGAAACCTTCCTTTACATTGCATACAGTGATCCTGTATCTCAGCTAATGCCAAATTCTGTTTTGGGCAACTAGTAAATAGTAGTAAAAATCAACGAACTATCTCAGAATAGATAAAGACATACCATGTAAATACTTCGGTTGTTAAAATATATATTCTTTAATGTTTTTGAACTTCATTAATCAGTATTATCCATTATATGAGGGATATTCTAGGTATCTATAACGTGATCATTGTGAAGTATTTAACTAACTTACGGACATTTGCAGCACCAAAAAAATTCTACCTGGTAGTACTCCTTTCGCTTTAAGATGGTATACTGAGTACTGTACAGGAGTTAGAACTTCTTACATTTATTCAATGTACTTACTTGGGAGGTCACACTTCTGACCAAAGAATCCATTTGGACACGTGCAAACAAAATTAAGACTTCCTGTGCTTGTGTAAGTATTACTGCATGTACCTTGGTTATCACAGACGCTTAGGTTGTTTCCGTTGCATAGGTCACTGCCAGGAAGTGTACCTGGGACAAAAGTAACTTGTTAAAATTAAACTGATGTTATTCCAACCAGGTTCCGTAAAGTTAGTGATGTTCCTGATTGAGATATTTAAGACTCAAATAATAAAGACTCAAAATATAAAAGAATGTCTATACTGTGTTTGGCATGACAAAGTGTAATGATTTCATATGAACAGTCGTGAAAGAGATAAAGGTTCCAAAAAAGTGGTAGAAAGAACATTAACAAAACTGGCAGAATTAATGTCTGAGGAAGGATACCCAACGTTCTATGGAGTCTGTGATGCAAGGTTTGTTATTAATGGTAATCTTGCAATCCTTCTCACAACTTTTATTGCAAAACCAAGTTCATCTAGAATCAGTGACGCAATTGTGAAAGTGACTATATAAAGGATCTTTCCTTGCTTTGAACCCAGTCGTCAGACATGCATATGAAATTTTACACTATCGACCTAATTTGTTACAAATCATCTCATGTCAGTGAACTTTATTACAGAAGTTTGTCAAAACTTCGATTCTGAATAAGTTTCTTAACGATTAGGAAATTTGGCAAACTCGAGAAACATACTGTATGTAGGCTTGAGCAGTATTTCAAGAGGGAACCGTGAAAGTACATTATTTAACGATTGATCAGAGCCGTTTAAGTGGAACTTGTTGTGTGAGCTCGGTAATAGTTGGTTTTAAACCCTTCATGAAGACATATCTCAACAAAGACATTACTTTTGGGACAATGTACATATAAAAGGAATATAAAAGGAAGAGATCACCATAGGGAGGATTAATCAACAGACGCTCAAATATAGCACTGGAAAGACCTGTGGATCAAATTTTGATGCCTGAAATGGATTACATCATTCATTTTCAAATTCACTTTTTCTGACAGATTTGGCTGTTGGCTTTCCTACCAGAAATCTCCCTGGTACAACAAAGAGTGTGCTCTATGCTGGGTCTCTGGTGCTTATGCATGAACACCAACAAAGATGGTTTAAATCTGGATATGATGGAGAAGTATAAAACATTAAAATTCTAATTAGTAAAGCATTCAGACGCACCTGTAGTTTCATTACAGTTGAAGCCCTCAAACCCAGGAAGACATTTACAAGTAAATTCGCCAGATGAGATCATGACGTTATTAGATGTGAAGCTGTTTAGACATTGAGCGCCATTCTCACAAGGATTATTCTGGCAAACGTCCACAAAGTGACCTGTAATAAAACTGCTAAAATGTACCCTGAATTTTCATTTAAAGATTGCAAAATGTTTTATGTTATTTTAAACGCTGACATAACAACATAACTGAAAAGCAGAAAATGTGGTACACATACAGGGCAATAATCAAGCAATTGAGAACCATACTCTCAGTGAGAATGTACTGCAAGATGAAACATAAGTAAGATTTGTCTGTAAACGCAGTGTGTCCTTTGTGCTCATTTTGTAATGATTGATTAGCGTTGATTACTTGTTTATTGCAGAAAAGCTGCAGGACTAAACTTAGGAGCCTCACGTCGTTCGGTTCCTCAGATCATCTTATCCGCAAACCCACAAAACCGGAAACTTTACTCCTTTGCCCGTAATGAACTTTTTGTGCCCCTGTTGAGTTTCTAGTTACACACCATGACTGAAAAGACCGTGACTTTTTTCATGTTATGACAACAGTGATAATGAAACCACACGCAAAGGCTGTTATTAAAATATGAATTTAAATTCTCAGATAAGTACACCGCCACCGCAATGAAATATTATCCATGATCTTGCAAATTTTATGGTTGGCCTAAAACTTCTCGAAAGAAAATGAAGAAGTGTCTTAAACTCTGAAAATGATTATTCACGTTCAGACAGCACTGCGATTATACTATATTTACAATATGTGCTACAGGCCAATATGGCAAATGTCCCTTCCACTTTTTTTTAAAACGGGAGTGAGGATTGACTCAACGAAAATACCCGCAGTTGTTCGGAATCATGACGAATCGTTATTACCATTGCTTATTTGTTAACTGATTGCCGTAAAAAGTAATGTGATGTAAATCATTACTTAACTGGGTTAAAAATGTTATTTCACGTTGCTTTTAGCCCTCTTTTATCATTCGCAGAAAGTGGTCTTATTTTGTACGTCTTAAAACCCAAGTTGAGCAGAAGAGCTAAAGTATGTTCACAAAACCCCATGCAACACTTCCTACTATCCACTTCGTCCATCCTTATTATATCATTTTAAATTAGCAACATTTATTTGCCTCAGAACTTAGGTTGATTTTATCCATAAATATCGTTAAGACACCGCTCATCTAAGGGTACCTTCCCATTAATAAAACACCAGCTAAACGAGAGACGTGACTGAAAAATATTTTATCAGGGAATGAGGCTGTATGCTGCTCGGCTTCAATTACTCTTCTGGACTCAAAGATGGTTCAACACGTTCCTGTAGGTGAGTAATTGCCCTTCGGAAGGAGTTTAGTTTCTTGCTGTATTGAATGTGTATGTATATGTATATATGTATATATATGTTAACGGAAATACTCTATAACAACAGTGCTACAGGAATGAATAGCTGGATCTCAAAAGAGATACGTGGCAGCAGTAGAGGCTTGAAATTTGGCAAATAAAACAGCCATTAAAGGTTTTTTGCAAAGCTTTTGAACAATACTAGCTCTTCTTCAGTGCTTGATTACTAGAGTAATATACAAGAGTGATATATATATATATATAAATAAATATGTATATATATATACATATATATATATATATATATGAGAACGACAAGTAATGGATAAATTTGCATATTTTTTGAGAGACTAAATTTGCATATAAATCTAACCTTGAGATTTTTCACAGTTTTCTCCCCCAAATCCTTCCCTGCATAAGCAGATGTACTCAGAATCATCGAGGATGCAAGAACCTCCATTTTTACAGGGAAAACTGTTGCAGAGGTTTTCAACCTTGTTGGTTTCATTTTCTGTTAGGATTAGACATGTAAAGACAGGTCGGTGAAAATGGAAATATCCACCAAATATCACACTTTCTTATCCGTTTATGAAATATAGCAAGATCGTACCATTGCTTATGCTGAACATTTTTCATTGGCATTTGGCAGAATAAACCTAAACGACCAAAGACTTTTGATTCCCTGACAAAAAGAAATGCTTTTTCACACTGACTTTTATCCCACAAAGTGATCCTTCCTGAAATATCATGTTTTTTTTATTCTTACATTTTGACTTCTGGTGACTTTACATTACTTTTTTCCTCCACCAAAAACAATGGGGTTGTTGTAAACAACGTCGATCGTTGGCTTGCTACGCATGAAGTCCCTCACGGTTACTAACAAGGATTTCACAGTTTGATCCCTTTTGACCCGAAATGACCTCCGACCACCAGCACAGCAAGTCAATTATTGAACAAAACTGTGGGAAATCCGCATGCTTACTATAAGATCCATCAAGATTATCCCTCACGACATATTTTGTTTAAAAGGATGTCACCATACGGTTTTTAGTAACTCAAATTGAACTTTGCCTTTACGAAAAATAAGAGGTAATTTCTCTTTATGTGACAAATTTATATACCAAGTATAAACATTTATTATTGTTCCTATCTTGAAATAAAGTGATAACAAAGTTTTCAGTATGTGACCTCTGTGACCTCAAATGGGGTCCGACCTTCATCAAAAATGCTTGCAATATGATAAATCTTTACAACCGGTGTTAAACGTATCTATCATTGTTAACTTAAGATAGCGTGTTTACGAGCGGTTTACAAGTTGTTCGTATCTTCACCTCTGTGACCTGCAACGTCTTTAATTCTACCCAAAACAATATGATGACTCCTCGTAATATGACAGAAATACAAATTAAATACAAAAGTGTCCACCATTTCTGTCTTGAAGTATCGTTTTAACAAGGTTTTCTGCTTTGACCTCTGATGACCTCAATTGAACTTGACTTCCTACCACAACAACACCAGTCTACTTCTTAGTGTGTCAAATTTATATCCCAAGTGTGAAAAGTATCCATCACTGCTATCTTGAGATAACATGTTTACAAGCAATTCACAAGGTTGTAGAAGTTTCACTCCTCTGACCTCAGATAACCTTTGTCCTCTACTAAAAACAATAGGGTTAATCTACTGATCATAATGTATCCACATTCTAAATACTTAAAGCCCCCTGTGGGCTGGGGATTGTAGAATATGCCCACGGTATTCCCCGCCTGTCGTAAGAGGCGACTAAAGGGGAGGACTTGCAATGTATCTGAACAGTGTTTGAAACCGAACTTGAAACGTATTTATCTAGTTGACACTATATGACACGTTTGTGTTGGTGTGTCGTTCAATTTTATCTAACTAATTATCTAACTCTAAATACTTAAAGTACCGGTGCTTCTTACCTTGAGATATCTTGTTTAAAAAAGTTTTTCGAACTTTGACCTCTGATGCTCAAATGAGTTTTGACCCTCATCAAAACAATATGGCTCTATTTTTAATACGATAATTCTATCTACCAAGTAATGAAAAGTATCCCTACCTAGGGATATCGAGTTTACAAGCTAGAGTCACAAACCCACATGCATACGCCCCCAGTCATACTCACGCACACAAAAGCACTCGCGAACGTGACTGCATAAATTCCCTTCGCCTTCGGCAAGGAATCATAAATCAAGAAGCTTGTCTCCCATATATTTAATTACTCAAAACTTTGAAGAACGAAAGGTAAGGGAAAGTCTGGACATGTATCAAAGGTTCATCGTATTGGCAACGAAAGACGGATTACCAGAAATGATGTACATAGATAGTAATACGGTTTTCTAGAAACTGATGTAGCTGTTCTTAAACAACTGAAAAGTAAGAGTTTGGTGAAGCGACGTCCTTTCTGTAACATGTTCTATCACTAATGCCTCATTTAAGGATCAATACCTTGACAGTTTTCTCCGATTCTGTCGTCTTCAGCCATGCACATATAGGATTGGCACATCTGTGACAGTTGGGTGCATCTCATCCCTAGTCCACATGGGTTGAGGGTACAAGGATCTGGATATTCTGTTATCAACGAAAGAATAACGCACACCACAATGACATTTATATGTCTCTAGTTGTACGACTGTTGGTTTACAGAGCAAGTAGGGATACAAAGAAAGAGTTGGTTCGTTACATAAGATACAGCAAATTTACATGTGAACATATCATTTATTGTATATGTTGATACGCGGGGCTTATGATAGAAAACTGTCATGCACAACAACAAAGTTTCGAGCAAAAACACCTTTATTTAAAATGATAAAGTAGGAGAAATTGTTTGATAAAAGTAAACAGCAAAACATTGTTCGAAAGTACAATTATTTACCATTTTCACAAAAAGTTCCATAAGTGCAATCTGAACATTGACAAGTGTACTCTGTACAGGTATCACCATAAGGAAGACAACGAGCATTGTTTTGGCATCCATTATTAGTACAAGCGTCATTAGCTGAAAAGGCCACAAGATGATTACATTTTTACTAAATGGTAGCATTTAAGTAACGTTCCTTAAAGGTCTGTGGACATGTGTATGTTATACCTGCATATTAGATGTAAAAAGAATTAAAATGTTAGAAATAGCCGTAATTCCCATCAAAATCCATTGAATACTGACCAATTGACAGACAATTACTGTTTTGCACCCACATCGTCAATAAATTTGAGCTACATTGCAAATTTCTGACATGGGCAAAAGGACACATGAGACGAATTTCATGTGATCCTTTGTTTGTTTAACGTGCATTCTAAGGACAGTTGAAACGTTTTTATGCCCGTAAGATTTATTTTGGAAGTGACTATTTACTATTTTGAAAATGCTCATATTGAACACCAAAGTATAAACTAGCTGGTAGGTAATTAACAGATAATTTTTAAAGGATTAGGAAAAGAAATACAGGCACTTTTTAAAATTCTACATCGTAGTTTTTAGTTTTTGCACTGCTAATGAGAAACCTGATATCTGGTCAAACTTTGAAGAGGTATATCTTGAGAACGGAAAAAAATATTCAAATAACTTGAGCGGATTTTTCGTAAGGGAATCCTAAGCGTATAGGCTATTGTGTAGTAAAACAACTGTTTTCAATACATGTCAACAGTCCTTTAACAAAGGTCAGTATTGCTTGAGGAGACGTTTCCGCCTTAAATAATTATCTTGAAATTTAGTATAGAAAGGTCTCTTGCTATTTGTGGTCAATATATCGGTTATGAAAATATGCACATACGCAAAAAAAGGCAACTGAAAGTTGTTTTCGGATTGTTTCCACTTTGGTTTGGTCTATTAAAGGGGCTGTTGTAGCTCATAATTTGAATGTGAATTTTAAAAAGTTTGTAAACACTAGAAATAGCTAATTGTGAAACTCTCATAAGGAAGTGGATGGTGCATGTGGTGTAGCAATCTTCTGCAAAATTTACACAACCAAAGGACCAAATTAAGTATACAAAATATTGGGAGAATTTGTGGTACTCGTTTCGACAAAAACTGCAAAACGATCAATTACGAGTTAAAGCAGCGACTGATTGTCTCTCAGAATACATTTTGCGACTTTCTTTTTCGAAATTTGTTTTGCATTTCTTGAGAACCGAAGAGCAGAAATATTTCTAGGTATTGTTGGTTCATTTAGCTCAAACTAATGTTTCAAAACACTTACACAACTCGCATAACTCTCCATAAAAGCAAGGAGGGCATTCGCAGTAGTATTGCAAGCAGGATCCTTCAAATGTATGACATGTTCCTCCATTAAGGCATCGACTCTGGTTACAAACATTGAAATCTGTGAATTTCAAAACCAAGCGGCATGAAAATTATACGTAGTTGGATATTTAATGATAACGCACTAAAATAAAAAAATTAGCTGCAATTCCTATTAAAATCCATCAATATTAACCGCTTAACAGGGTTATTTCTCTTTCACACTTGAATAAAAAATAAACATGATATAAGTTTGCTAAATTGTGATGTCGAAAGACGGATGCACCAGGTATTGATTATGTTATCCTTTGTGTGTCCTTTCTTCATTTCAAGGACACTTATAGCATTGGTAACCCTTGAGGAATTACTATGAAAGTTGACATTGTTTTCTTTACAACTTTGAATATCCCAGACTAAACTGTAAACTAGCTGATGAGAAATTAAGAGATAATTTAAATAGGATTAACAAAAGAAATGTTTACACTCCACGTCACCATTTTTGCATAGACAAAGGTTTACACAAGAAACCACCAAACTTTGAAGAAGTTTATTTTGAGAATGGTAAAAGACATTGAAATAATTCAAACAGATTTTTCATTGGTGAATTTATTTTAATAGTCAAGTAAAAACAGCTGCTTTGGTGGCATGTCACCATAACTTTAAAACAGCATATTAAGCATCAGTTGCCTTACATACTTGAAGAGTATTGTCAATCTGTTTTTTGACTAAAGCTTTGATAATATCTGAGCTTTGACCTGATACTGATTCTAACATATTGCCTCTAGAGAAGATTCAGCATAAAGTAAGTTTTGCTGAGTATCTTAGCATTGACAAAAACAATGCAAACTCTGTTAAAGACGTTCCTGAATGTAATGCTATTTACTGGTATACAGTCTCGTTACTAAAAATCTTTGAAGGTAAAAGTAATCTCTGAGTGATGTGAAGTTTGGAGACAACACACACCCATGAAGCGCAGAACACAAAGTAATTACCAATTGTCTCCACACATGTTCACCTAAGCAAAAGATTTTTTCGTCTAAATACTGTAATGAAAAGACCTGTTTTCATTTATTTCTACACCGTTTGTGATTTTAACGCTTTACGTATACGAATGTTGTTGGGATTACCAATTTCACACGTAGCACCCTGGTAACAATCTTCACAAACACAAGTGAAATCGGTTAAATTCAGCGGCACGCAGATTCCATGACTTCCACAGGTACTATCGTCGCACGGTGTTTCTGATTACATGGAGAAAAGGAAAAGAAAAAGTAGTTTGCTGACTGAAATGATCGATGTACTACTAATGTAGGCGTATGCAGATCAAAAATTGTAGCATGGAGGTAAAAATTAGTTGCTATTTTAACTGGAGCAAAAAAAGTGAATCCTCACCTTCCCTCACAATAATATTGAATGTGCATGACTTGGTTTCATTCGTAACGGATATGAAATGGTAGCATATTGGATGTATCCCAACCTCGAAAAAACTGCCAGGAAAAGGAGGGTCACTCAAAACCATGTTACGAGATACAGGTTCTTCCCAATTAGCAACAGCGCCACCGCTGCCAGTAAGGGCAATCACCTCAACATCTGCTGGGCAAGGGTGTGGATCGGGGCCTGCAGGCGAAGAGCAAACAATCAAGGTAAACACAGTCCCATAAACTGCTATATTTTCTTGGTGTGTTGGTGAAAACGTGGTAATAGTTGTTTACAAATTTAAGATGATGCACTTCTTTTGAAAATTTAAAGTTATATAGTTTATTCAATTTTTTGAATTTCCGGGCTAATTTTTCACATTGCATAAATTTGCTTCGGTATGAGTATACTGTAGAGTCAGTTACTTTGCAGCCTACGGAGCTTCAAGAGACGTCTTTTTTACAATTTATGCAATAAAGTGACTCCTTTCTAACCATTAAAATGATTTAATTCCGAATTTTGATTAACAGGGGCAAATTTATTCATATAGTATGGTCTCCCTTACAATCATTTTTCATGATAAGTTATCAATAGTAATACAGTGTGTGAATTGAAACACTATTTAAGCAACAAATAGGCACATTTGTCTTCATATTGTCCTTACTTATTTTCACTCCTTTTTTAAGGAAAAAACACTTACGCTAGTAGACCACAGTTTCATGCAATGGTTACTGCATTGATAAGATACTTTAGTAGAGGAATGTGTATGCTTTACGTTAGAGATTATTGTGAAAATATTCTCCTTTTCGTTTTCTAATGCTTTATCTTCGTTGACCTCATGTGACTGTTGATATCACGAAAGATTTGGGTTTCCTTTTGGTAATATGAGGCTCCCACATGTTACTTGTAATATCAACCTTTTGGCAATATTACGGTTGCAATGTTATGATAGAATTTGACATCTGGAAAACGGTAATTATTTTTGAAAAGTACATGAACTCAAACAAACCGTCCAAATACTTTTTATAAATGTATCCCTTGCATAAGATTGTGTCTACACCGATTTCATATATATATATATATATATATATATATATATATATATATATATATATATATATATATATATATATATATATATATATATATATATATGTATATATATATATATATGTATAGTGTAAACGCCCTTGTTATTTTATGCTTTTTTGTGTCATGTAAAATGGGTAGGAGTTTTTCTTATTTACATCGAAACGTTCGTGTTGCTGTCAAGTTAATGTGAGACGCTTGTTCGGCAGGTACTTCTAAGATACCACGTAGTCGCAGGTTTAGTCGTTTCATTTTTTGTAGGTGATACGATATGTTAAGAAATGTGCAATATCCCATGTCAAGTTTGTGCGAGCAATACGTGAGTTCTATTTTTTTTACAATGTGTGTGTACATACAATACCGAAGGTATCGCGTTTTTGTGATTGGAAATTTGAGCTCAATTGCTAAAGTACGTTTGTTAATCTTATGTGTAGTATGTAAGAGGAGGAATATTTATTGACATTTAAGGAGTTTCTTCTGTATTGTAAGAGATAATAGAATTCTTGTTACGGCGATGTGCGTATATGGCGGGTTGTTATGGCATTTGTACACTTTCTGTATTTATTACGTTCTTGATTTACAAGTTTGTTAAAGCCTGCATAGCGTGCAATTTGTGTTTGTAAAATGTAAGGGTTGTGCAATATTCATCTTAACAGCTTTTTACACTTAGTCAAGTTTTTAAAGTTTATGTCTGTGCAAAGGCCATATGAGGGCATATGTAAAATTTTAAGTAGAGGAGAGTGTAACGGCGGGCTAAACGCCCTTGTTATTTTATGCTTTTTAACTTCGGCCTATTTCTCTGTTGCAAGACTCGGTACTTGAGATTTTGTTTGTCAGTCTGTGCAGGTTCGCTTTACCCTGGGAGTGGGCTGTTGTCGTATTAAAGTTGTTTGTCACGGGGATTAAGTTATTTTTGTACAGGCCATATTCTCTGCCGGGGTGCGGGTCTATTCATGGGTCACGTTCCTGCTCCCCGTGTTTACTGTAATCCCCTGGCTCGTCTCTGCCCAGGACAGGGATTTAAGATAATTGACAAAGGGAACTAATTAAGTGTATTGTGTTCAGGCCTGGGTATGTCAAAACCCAGGCAGTAATCCTCCATTGTTTAGGCCTAGTTTAAATTGTTAAGGTAGTAAACAACTCTAGGAGAAACCAGTTAGCCGGCGGCAGAAACAGACGTGTTTTTACTGGCGAAGAATAGAGTTTAATTAGGTTGGACGGCAGGCTTCACGCCCTGAAGCCGCCAGCCTAGTACTCCAGCCGGCAGGTTACAGATAGTGAATTGGACTTAGTTTATTTCCCCATGGAGGAGTTTTATTCTGTATTTGAAGTCTGTACTTTTATAGTGTGATGTTTTAATCAACCGATTTTATTGAAATTATACGAGCTCGTCGTAATTCTGGTTGTCGGAGTGATTTTTCTGGTGTTTCGTCTCTGTTCCACGACCTGGCCGATTAAAAGACAACATCTCAGGCCAAGATCCCCACCCTGCTGGCCTTTACGCTACCAACCCCAAACCAACACCCCCATATTCGTTACAATATATATATATATATATTACAGTTTATGACACCAGATGACCTTTCACCTCATAGAACTTACCAACATTTCTAACAAAGTATGAGCCGCTCCCCACACTTAGTATGACACTTTCTAGCATCAACCCTCTTGAGATATAGTGTTCCAAAAATATACACTTCGACCTGTGTAAATACCAAATGACCTTTGAAGTCTCACAGATTCCCAATCAATGAGAGAAAATCATATCAATTTTACTCTCTCACAGAAACCTCGCGCCTCTCGAAATTATGATTGAGAGGGATTTACATGTAAAGTGTAGTAGATATGTGTGCATAAGTCTTTATTTCTTGCAATCTAGGCAGCTAAAGTGTTAATGCTTTCTTACCCTAGTCCTAATCATTGTGTGGCTGAGTCCGGAGGTTTCTGGTCTGTGCAGGTTAAAAGGAGTGGATACCTCAACTTGGCAAATGAGTATAAATACACTACAAAATACAGTTAGCACCAAATTTATGATCGTACATGTCATAAAGTTAATTGTGTGAAACCTCACTTTATGCAAAAACTCTAGTTAAGAGACATTACTAATTTCTGCAATCTCCACACTAACTCTATCGCAGGTCAACAGAATTTTCTGGAATTCCAATTTCAGTATTAATTTCCTGATCCCTATTATTTATACTTACCAACAATAACCAAAAATTTGCAAACATACGTTGAACTGTTGGGTGAAATGAAAACATATTGTATCTCCTCCTCTGTTCCTATGGGGTAAGTGACTCTTGAAGAGGATGGCCCAGCTACTTGCTTCGCAGTAACTCCGTCCGGTAAGACGGGTTTCTGCCAAGTTACAGTCACGTAAATCTCACCTTCTGGGGCGTTAACTGCAATGTCTCTTGGGCAAAGGAGTTCATCTGTGGGATGATAATAAATAGCACTTAAACATCTATCCATATTCTCTCTGTTGGAATTACGCCAGATGACTGATGATCTCTTTATATATGCTTCTAACGTTGACCTTTTTTGGCCATCTACATTGCTTTGTTGAGGCACAAATGATGCTGGTATGTTTGAATGCATAAACGTTGGCATTTACAACAACCCAGAGGTTTAGGCCTGAATTCCAACCCGGTCTGAAATGAGTTTCCTACACATGAGATGGATTTATTGTTGTTCTACGTGAAATACCATACTTAGAGTTTACATACCTCTTCCAGTAACTGTAAAGGAGATGTCTTGAGGCTCGTTTGGTATTCCACAAAAAGACGACGTTACTACTGCTCCTTTTTCTAGAGATAAAACATAGGAAACTCCAGATTCACAAGTACCAGGAGGAAGGTTCAAAAGCACCACCTCGGTATTATTGAAATCAAAATCAGGGGACAGAGTGTTGCCTGTGTATACGACACTCTGTGTTGTTGCAGCGATGATACTTACATTGGCTTCTACAGTCGGCATCTCAACCTTCAAAATATAAAGAATTAATTGTGTTATATAACGAATTTATTCAGGACATGAAGGAAAGTTGTTTGATAACGCTAGGCGACCACAAATGTGGAAGAAGCCTGTACGGCTTATAAATTACAACTCAAATCGGGTGGATGGCCAACTCAACAACTAAGATCAAATCTGGTTTCTTTTGAAGAAGCCAGTTCAGACAAGAAATCCGTGGATTGCTGTTAGATGAAAAACCAACCTTACTTTGGGTAAGCCCGTATTCGAACCCCAAACCTCCTGGTTGCAAAGCTTCATCGCTTCAAATGCGATAGACTTTTATCCACTCGACCACAGCACCGGTGTCAAAGTTGGGAATATAGGGTACTAAAGATAATGAATAATTCTCCATTACTCCTTTTTTAAACTGTTAAGCAAAACTAACTTTTACATTACAGCAGGAAATTTCAAGTGAGAGCGTTTTTAGAAAAGTACTTCATACAATTGTTCAAAAGTGATACCACATTGTCCATTAGGTCTGGCTGCAAATGAATTGTTTAGTCTTACCCGTTCATCAAATGTAATCTCCAGCTTTCTGTCGCTTAAGGTTTTCACATGTAGAACTTTAGGAGGATAGCCTGCAAAAACAATCGGGTTATCAATTTACCCACTCAAATTTGATAAGTGTGAGGGGAAAGTTTGATATTGTGAAAAGAAAGTTTGATATTGTGAGGAACAACAGTGCTGAAGATATTCTGAGGAGCAGCTGAAGAACAACTAACGTTAAAGACTAGTTAAAACAGCAAATACATTTCTACCACTATGTCGAAGATATGTACGTTAACTATAGGATTCACAATAAAATTACCGACCGTCATCTAACCAGGATTTAAGAGTGACGGTTTCGCCGGGCTAGATTACTTTTGACAATATTATCCAGTTCTAATGCCCTTCCGACCCTGCCTGAGGGGAGTTCCCACCACGAAAAGCCCAGACAAATTTCAAAAAGTGTCTTTCATATGTCTGGAAATGGAACTGTCTGGGCGTTGGTAGAGACATTTCAATATACAATTTCTTGAAACTTCGGGCTTTAGAAATTAACAATCCGGAAAATAGATTCATTAGAAAAAGAGGTTGCACCTTAAAATGACTTCGAAGCTCGACTTGGCGTTACTTTAGCTACCCGTGCTTTACTAGCTGTGCTAATTTATCTTTTCCTGAAAGTTAAATTTGCTCTATGTTTTGATGGGTGATTCTCTTAACATGATATAATTTGAAACTTCAAGATGACGTGCAGTCCCTCTTAGTGCAATCGAAATTACTTATTTACAAAAAAGGAAGTCATCTTATGAGGGAAAACCCGTAGCCTATGGGTTTCAACACCGCGACGAAGTAAACAAGTAAAGCACCGACATTTTGAAATTAAACATTATTTGATGTTTTTTTTTCATTTGAGTGGCATAAAAATAAGAAACATTGTTTTGTTTTTTTGTGATTTGCGGTGTGACTACTCTGCAATTTCCAAATTAGACAGCCTGCAAGATCCAATAGCTAGGACAAAGTGCCAGGAGATCCTGCCTAGCCACAGCAAAATGTATGAAAACAAACACTTTTAGATGCTTACTGGTGTATATTTACCAGGATAAAAATAAAACATAGCAGCAAACTTACTGGCTGTCACAAGGAAGATGCATTCTTGTTCGCTTGTTAAGCTAACCAAACAAAAGAATGAAAGTGAAGAAGTTCTCACTATCTGTAAATTACTGGAATACAAAGATGACTCCTATCGCAAGCTTAGTTCAGTCAATGAAATCTGAATAGCATCATTATTTTTTATTAACGATTTAGAAGGCTGAAATCTCGACACAAATTATTTAGTTGAAATACTGTTACCCAAAATTGTCTGAGGCAGTGTAACAAAGTATTTCTTGGGTGGATGTATTGCCCGGTGGTGTCCAGAAAACTTCAACGAAGTATTTCAACTGTGAACCTTGAACAAGCTCTAATGGCGTGGTATATAATCCCACAGGAGAAACGGTCGATATAGACACAATGCTGAAAAAATAGATAAAAAAACGAGACTTACGAAACCAACCCTTAGATGATCATTGCGACCTGGTCTACCTAACAATGGGTATCTTTTACTTTCTAGTTTCATTCATGTTTGAGTCTCAGTTCAGTTGGAGTAGTTCACTTGAAGACATATTTTTTTGGACAAGACCATCTTTCACACGAATGGAATTGAGAGTTGCTGACATTTGCACAGGAACTGTGGTTGGCAAGCCCCACTTAGATAACAGACTGCAATTAATAGAGCATGATAGTAAAGGTAGTTTTCATGAACGAGGTGGTTTTTACATAAAAATGAATGTTAAATAGTGACCACTTGCTACAGACTTACCCAATGTTCATATTTATGGATAAGTATTTGTACCACCTACTTGTAGAAGAATCTAAATTACTATGGAGAGGTGATTAACAGATTACAGTTATTTTACGTAGTGGCAATTAAATGTTGAATAGAAACACTTTTCATTTGTGAGGTGTGGCACACACACATTGGCACGCAACCTACTTGTAGGGGCTCAACCTTTCGTGGGATATCTATATCTGGTTGAGGAACTTTACATACATTGGCAAAAACATGGAATCGAGAAGATGTCACTAAATTTGTCGATGAATTGTACTGATGTTGGGAAGCAGAGTGAATCACAGTAAAGATGAGGAAATTAATTTAAAGTAATCGTTTTTACCTGTTCGATGGATCCGAAACAGCTGCCACAACTTTTTCTCTAAAAGTCTCACCAGGAGCTATGGCGATACAAGAACCAACGAGTAGTGTTGGGGCCACTATTTTAGGTCTTTCACCACACCCGTTTCCTTCAACAACATTAATGAGAAATTGGAGAGGAATCGAGCTAAGAGGATCTGTGTCCGTTGCAGTGAGAAAGTCTTCTATCTGCACGGCATATCCATATAAACCTGTTGAGCCAGTTGGTGTCCAGTCCAAGATGCAGTTTTCCTGTGGAAATGGTAAAAGTCAAATAACATTTTTCACAAAATGTACAAGAGGGATATTTGTTTCCTACACTAACGCATTGTCTAGTAGCACTTTGTAGGTCTTATATGAAGGAGATAACAATTTTTAGTACATGTCATCCAAATCCGGGAACAAAAATTGATTGCCAACTCAAAACATCCCTTCTGAAGATGGATTACGCATGTCAATAAATCTCTAAAAATTTCCTCACGGTCACGGAATATGATGCCAAGTGGGCAAATGGCCTCAAATTATCGTTATTATTTACCATAATTGGGTACCCTGTTTGACCTTGAAATTTGATAATGTGGGGATGCTTGCATATTTTTGTTCCATGTAGATTAAGTGTTAAACTGTTCCATTCTCTATGTTAATTATAGCAAACAAAATATTGGAATATTCAGCACAGTGGCATCAACATTTTGAAGCAAACAAAACACTATGACTGATCAATTACCCAGATGACATCACAAATTTCTCATCTTGCACTGCGAAAGCTAAAAAAAAAAATTGCACTTGTTCCAAAATTAGAATATTTCGAATGCAAGATGCTACTGAGATGAAGCTTTCAATTTCTGATACGTAAAATTTTACTGCATGGGTAGAAAAGATCAAATTTCGTTACCACTACATGGTTTTATGAAATGGTTCAACGTTAAGCACGTGTGTCCGTTCCACACAGACAACAAAAGCAGCAAACTGTACGATAACGCCTTTCTACACTCCCAGATGTCACAAAAGATACCACTCGTTGAGGTAAGAAATTTGAAGCAGGAAATACAGGCTATTAAAACCTATGAGCTCCTGGGCTGAATTCGGTAAATCTTAATTTATCAATTAATCATTTTTCTTGTTGTAATGTACAACTCAGTGCAAGAGAATAGTATTGCTACTATGCAATACTGAAACATTGACAAAAAATCTTAACTTGCGAAGGTTGACATTAAAATGTTGACGCCACATGAACTGACACAAAATAGAACCCTTTATTAATGTCAATGGTGCAGAAGTCGTCGTACAGGAACAAAGCTGATATCGCTCCACTATGGCACTCAAAGCGCTCTGGATTAACCGAAAGTGCCCTCTAAACAAAAGTTTGTGGTTACAATTCTGCAAGTACTAATCGAGGATAGGGCAGAGTGTGCAAAATGTAGTTACTTTTATTTGAATAGAGTGATTTGACTACACAAGCCCATCGCCTACAAAATGCTATACACGAAAAGGGTAATTATATAAGCATTTAAAGTAAATTGTGCAAGGATGACATCGCCAATAATTGCGCAAGCTACTGTAAAGAATGTCCGAACACTTACAATTCGTGTGCACACACATAATATATATCTAAGTACAACGAGTAAATACATTATATATTTGAGTATATATATATATATATATATATATATATATATATATATATATATATATATATATATATATAAGTCTGAAGGATAACGATGGACTCTTTCAAACTTTCTAATGGATAGTAGGAATGTATAGGGAATGGAGGGACTGGTATTCAATAGGTAAACTAAAGCATTGTCTTTGCCATCGTCATCGCTATTAAACTCATCGTCATCATTGTCATCATCGTCACCATCGTCATCATCGCCATCATCGTCATCATCGTCATCATCACCATCATCCCCATCGTCGCCATCGTCCATCATCGTCCATCGTCGTCATCGTCGTCATCATCTTCGTCATCGTCGTCATCATCATCATCGTCGTCATGATCATCATCGTCAACATCACCATCATCACCATCATCATTACCATCATCACCCTAATCACCCTCATCACCCTCATCACCCTCATCACCATCATCACCATCATCACCATCATCACCATCACCACCATCACCATTACCATCACCACCATCACCACCATCACCATTACCATCACCACCACCGCCACCGCCACCGCCACCGCCACCGTCACCGTCACCACAACCATCACCATCACCATCACCATCACCATCACCATCACCATCACCATCACCATCACCATCATCATCATCATCATCATCATCATCATCATCATCATCATCATCATCATCATGGAAGCTTGCAAAATTGTACAGCTTCATGTGAACTAAAACGTCATCTACCCTCTGTAATTTTTCCTCCCCACCAACAAATCTGCTGCAAAAAGAAACCAATTGCCGTTAGTCTGTTCGGATTATAAATCTGCTAGAATGAATATATTGTGATTTTGGGTTCTCTAAAATGCTATTTAAGATAGTTAGACTACTGCAGGGACCATTAAGAGGACCTCCAGCAGCAAGGTTGGAAGATTGACGCTCCCAAAGCCCCCTCGATGCCGTTGGGTCACTCCAATACTTCCGGTTTTCGCTCTTGCACTAAAGCACATGGTTACAGATTTAAGTAATGTATTTCAGATTGAAATACTCTTCAACATTGTTATACCTCATCCAGAGTTTCAGTTCCATCCAATACTACACACAATTTTCGACATTCGTCTTTTTGGCTCTCAGCTTGTCGGCACCTAATGAAATCTCCATCGGAATCCTCCACTACATAATTACAAAGATAAAAGCAGCATAAATATTCATACATCAACGTATACACACACACACATATATATATATATATATCTACATATATATATTAATATGTGAGTGGAAAACTTAGCCTCAAGCAGCATTCGTACACGCGATCTCTCGCATGCAAGGCAGATGCTCTGACCACTCAGCCATTAGGGAGTTTTAGATTGCACGAAGCAGACGTCGCTACGACGTAATGATGTCAACTCTTGCGCCCTTCGCATACGTCTACCACAATTTCACGTCGTCCTGGGATTTGACAACGAGAGTCTTAGCATTTTGGCATTGTGGTGAAAACGGCAACGCGACGTCATATTTCATAACTAGGCAACGGCAACGAACAACACCAGCTGATCAATTCTATAAGATGGTCGTGTTTTCGTATGATTTTCCATTAAAGTTTAACGTTATATTGTACAAATATTGTTCGTAATAGCTGGAAAACGGTATTTTCTTACTTCAAATTGTGAAAATATACGGCCAGTATGATTGCATAACCCAATTTTGCCTGTTGTTTGACGTTAGGGTATTAGCCTTATCAGTTTGCGGCTAAGGTTGTACTTGTGGGTTAAGTTTTAGCTATGACATTAGACTCATGTAATTTTTAAACACATGACATTACCGCTGGTTGGCGACAGGACTGGCATTATTTGGTCGTATGAACTAAAAAATGATCATTTTGCTATGAAAAGTGGTGCATTGGTAAAGAAAAAAATATCCCTAATAATGTAGGTGTAGCACATCTTGAATTTGGGAGGAAAGTTCGGCCGTAAAGTATCATCTATTGTCTTAGCGTGGTCTATCAGATTACCAACCCTCTTCCTGAGGCCGTTGCAATGCCAAAAGCTATGAAAAGCACTTCGGTCAATCTGGGGAAGATGATTTTGTCTTTGAATTGTGTCTTCGAGATTACTGTTTCCACTCAAGTGTAGACTCATAGGCAAAACTATAGTGCAGTAGAAGCTGACCCTTTTTAGAGAGACCAGTTTTTCATACTGACCTTTGCTAAAGATGTTAAATAACCTCGGTATACAATGCATGCTGTCAAAGAAAATGTACCACCACAGAGACTGCTTGTGCAAGACTTGTACTGTGTATAAGCAGGCACAATTCCGAATTAAAGAACATGGTTCTCTCGACATCAATCTCTCTTATCGGTTAAAGTAATTCCATTTGAAAAAAATTCTTTTTGAAGTGAATGTCGCAGAATGACGTTTTATTGTGGAAAGAAATGAATTCAACACAGCCGTTCGAAGCATTTCTATCTATGTAAAAACATCCCCAATATTGATCTGTGGTACAGCAACATCCCCGTATTGTGAATTTCCAAACTCATTTGTTGACTTCCAAGGTTATTTATCGGTGCTGAATTCCACTCGATTTCCTGTCGGACTCCAGAATCGAGTTGTTTTTCTTTCTTGGACTCGGCTTTGGCTCGGAATAAGATGTCTCTGAACCGGTCTTTACCAAAAATGGACTAAAACTGGACTCGGACTTCGAGGCAATTCCATCCCAGGCCGCACAAATAAAAGCTACCACGACAACAACAAACATTGAAAGCATTTGGAAATTTTAATGGTACCGGCAAAAAAGTGTGATACCTATTCCATCTTTTTTCTCCCAAAAAGGAGAAGAAAAAAAGAAACATACACGCAAAATAAAACACAAAACAAAGAAAATCAAATAGGCCTACATTGAATTAACTTAGATCTCTGACTTGGGTTCTGAGGTCCGAAAAATACAGTTCTCTGCCGTGAGGCAATCTTCCAATCCATTTAAAACAAATCAATGTAACCGTTAAGTTATGGAGCCTAGTTTTTCATACAAAATTGCATTATGGCACCTTTACTCTTCAACTTTAAGACCTGACCTTTGACTTTGATTTCCATGGCAATCAAATGTTTAGGTTGACTTTCCAATTACACTTATAAGAGTTCCATCCCAATTCATGTTTTCTCTCGCACTGATTACATGGCAAAGTTGTAAAACTTTTCGTTATAAAGTGATTAACATTTCATTGTTACCCATTTGAAAAAGCAAACGGTTCCCGGGTTGTGACTTTTGCAGCGTTTTAGATAAAGACAAAAGTTTTCAAGGGCATATAAAATGCTTCTAACTGGCCAGCTTGACATGTGAGTATCTGAAAACCACTTGAATAAAATATTTGAAGATAAGTGGATCGTTAAATTATCCTACTGAAACGGTACTATGGTGAAGTGTTTGTTGTACTGACGACGCTTGGTTTTGTTAACCTTATATCGTAATAAAACGTTCTAAATTAAAAACTGAAATGAAGTGGATATGATATTCCAATTTAGTGGTACCTCGGTGGTGAGTTCTTCCTTGTGGCCAACTTGTTAGGCTGAAACTAATAGATTGTTGTAGGATGCCCTTTGCATACATAAATCTCACTTCCTGGTTTGTAACAAAAATTTATGGTAATGTAACAAAAATGAAGACAGTTGTATGGAAAGATGATTCCACTAGGGGTGGGGAGGAAGGGATCTGCCCTGAAATATTCCACGATTGACAAACAATCATTTCATAAATATTGCCCTGAAAGCACACAACTATGCATTACATCTGTGGCCATATGGGCTTCAGTCTTTACTCGAATGTGGGGGGCGCATGGCCACTTCTGTCGAATATTATTTACTGTGTAAAAATCTTAACTCAATGGGTGGATTTCCAAAATGTGGGGGGGGGGGGGACGTGTCCTCCTGTTCCCCCAGGATTGACGCCCATGTCTGTGGCAGCCCTGGTTAGCAAAATAGTTGAGAATTGGGTTATTAATAAACTTTAGCCCAAGGCTAGGCCTAGGACAGTGTATCTCATAGGCCTACTATAATAGCTGGGCTACTATAAAGTCTAAGTCCTTGACTCATAACGTTAGCTGCATACCGAGGTGTTGGCCTTTCGGACTTTTGAAAAAAAGCAAACTAATACTCTTGGCTGAAAGGCATGAATTATTTTAAACCTGGCTTTTCAATTTGTCCTCTGCCATCTGACCTTATTCGTAAATCCGTACACTTTGTGTCCCAAACTATAAGTATATATAGACTGTAACCTAGTGTGTACAGCTGAGCTATACTCTGGCCAAGACATTAGGGCGTGACGGGCGTTAGTGCTATGTCAGCAGAACAAGGATGCCTGCAGTATGTAATCTTAAAACCCTTAAAGAAATAAGCCAAGCCTAGATTTACATATGTTATTCCCATGATCATGGTTCAGTGACAGCTTGTTCACACAGCCACGAGTTAAACAGGGTTCTTCCATACACCAGAAGGAGCAGTTATACTGAGCTATACCGATCCCTTGAGGGGTTTGAACTGTTCGAGCAGAAACCATTTTTGCATGTAAGCAATCCAGGCCTTTAGACAAACAAGGTACTGAAGTGGGAGGCGAGATAGCGGGTGGGGGGGGGGGATATTTTTCAGGAGGCGAGATACATACTAAAATGCTTTAAGGCAACGGTAGTGTTTTATTTTCTCGGGAAAAACGTCCCCCTCTCCCCAATTCTCCTAATTGGCATGAGGCTTGGTAAGCCCTCTTACAATTTTTAAACAAGAATGTCCCAACTGGGAGGTGTTGAAGCTCTCCCATGAAATCCCTCCCAAGGAAAGTCTTCTCCAATAAAAGAAAAAATATGAAGCATAGACAGCCTGTAAGTTGACTTATTCTTACCATTACCAACCAGCAAGTGTTCACTTACCAACCATGAGACTGAGTGTCTAAACACCACCTTATCAAAACCACGTAGCCTGATTATAGGAAGTTTGCAATCGTGATCTGCATGTCACGTACACGCTAACTGAAAACAAATGAGTTGTGGTAGTATGTGAGCAAAATTTGTGCTACTGAAAACTACAGCTACGGCATACATGCAAAACTGGCATGCAACTGAATTAGTATGGCCGATGAAGCACAACAATAAACACCCCCACCTGGCGCCACCCTGATGACCGAGGCGTTTGAAGTGCAAATTATTTGACATGTGTAAATTCTGATTTTGTGGAAAAATTTATTGCAAACCAAACGGTTGGTTACACGAAAATCTGGAATTTACGCCTTAACAAAGATGAATCATTTTCATATAATTTGTCAGCTAAACAACTGGATGCAATTTCTTCAAACCTTGTGAAGTCCTGTTACTTATTTCTACATTTCTACGGTCTATATCGAAGAAAACCTATGTGGGAACAGAACCATGAGTGAAAGCCACTGACTTATCTCACCACGGTCATCTTCCCCGTCGTTGAAATCTATAGTGCAATAGTTTCAGGGCGCAGACAGCGCGATGACGTGGGCTGTGGGGAAAACGCCGCGTCGCGCTAGTCCGCGTCGTACAATCGTACAATCTAAAGGTCCCTATTGAGGCCTATGTGTTAGAACGCGGTCAATTGAGCTTTAATACTGTCGAGTTGAGCTTTCCATTGTTACCGTACTGTTACGTCATAGGAGCGCGTCCCATATCGCATTGAGTAGTTAGAGAGACGTAGCGACTTTATTTGACTTTATTTGGATGAATCGAGGCTATATTAAATAGTCGCATAGAGACCTTACAGCAGTCCCTTTTTCCCATAACAATGCATTTGGCTTATACTGAAAGAGGATTTGAATATTTTAATGGCAAACTTAGCTTCAAACAGGATTCGAATCAGCAACCTCCCGCATACAAGGCGGATGCTGTGACCACTGAGCCATTGAGACTCAGTGGTCAGAGCATCCGCATCCCTACATGTACATGTTATGTTTTGCTGTTATATATATATATATATATATATATATATAACACTAATTCGACAGGTTGGGGGAAACCGCGATACCGCGTTTTCGTTAAGGCGAAAATGAAACAATAAAATACATAAGCATATATTTCCCCTAAGCTAAAAAAAAACTGTTCAAAGACATAATCAACGTTATTTCAATGGCTCGCCATCCGTTAGTGTTAACGGATAGGTGTCCGTAAATTCGTCAACATTGAAGTAATGGTATGTAGATTGTGTGGTTGAAAGCAAGTTACCATACGTTTACGTATTCCTATATAAAAAGTGTGTTAAAACGTTAAGGGGAAACGATTTTTTCCCCGAATGTACATTTTCCCCCTAATGTATGTTTTTTTTTCACACGATTTTTCCCCCAAGGTAAAAAATAGGCAAATATATATATATATAGGTAAAAAAGAAGTAGTAAATAGTGCTAAAAGTTTGTGAGATATTCCACCAAGTTTTTGGGTTTAAACCCAGTCACTGAGCACCTGAAGTCTATCAAACAGAACCTCGTAGGGTTCCCTGTAGTCACACACTTCAATCCCCCGTCAACATGCTCGATCCATGACTTGATGGTTTCGGTGGCCATCTTGTGTCGAGGTTCCAATCATGACCGCCTAGCTGCCGAAAACCGTCTAATCATGAAACTTGGAACCCTGTCCCCACATGGTCTGAACGTTAGACTTGAACTTTCATAACTCAGCAATTCTGCATTGTTTTTACCTGTGTTAAACACTGTCTGTTTTCCTAGCCGGTTTTAACGTGCCCGATTTTGTTGTGTGTTTTTTAATTTGTACGTATGGCCGTGTCAACAATCAGTTATATTTTTCCCACCTGCCGAAGGGTTTAAACCCTAAACGTCGTGGAATTTTATCACAAATTTTTAGCACTATTACTACTTCTTTTTTACCTACCTACTTCATAAAAACTACGCAGTACTTTGACATATATATATATATATATATCGATCTTACCACGTTCGACCTATATATATATATATATATATATACAGACATAATGAAAATAGAATATGAAAATAAATATTGTAATTTAATTAAAATCAAGGGAGGTCAGTATGTTAAATGCAACAAATTCTTTCATATGCAGCAAAGCTTGCAAAAATCATCTTTGCTAGATATCATTTCCCATATTTTCACCAATTATGTTTTAAAAGCAAGCCGAATAACCTCTCTTCTTCCATAGCAGAAATTAATCGTTCATACCGTGTATTTTGCAATCTCGGGAAAATTTCTTCAAAACTGACACTCCAACAATATCGAAGGCTTTTTTCGTCGTTTACCTCACCGGATGAGATAATAGACTGTGTATGAACAGTGAGAAGTTCATCGTACTCTTGTTTAAATTTTTCTTCCAGCAGGTACGTTAATATCTTAATAGGCTTCTTTAATTGAGGAAAATAAAGATACGATGGCGTCTCTTTGGTTAAAAACAACGATAAGGCCTACATGCTTAAACCTTTATGTTACAATAGTACATACTTAAATTTACGTGAATTACACAACGTGATCTATGGAGTTGGATAGTTCAGTATCTGTTCATTTGTGACAAAGGACAAGAATGTAACTAACTATAAATGTCTGATAATTATTTTAGAACCACTCTCTGGTGTTCTCCGTTTACCTTGTTTTATGCCTTCATGTCTGTTATCTACTTCAGTCTCTGCATTCACACATTTTTGTACACTAGTTTTAGCTGTTTTATAGCTCAAAGACATTGGTGTGAGAGTGTTGGTAATAGAAATTAGAGGATGTAATGGAATTGGCATGTTAAGTAAGTTTAACCCAGTTTTGCCCAGTCTTAAGTTCATACAACGCTTTCTGTGTGTACTGTTGGATGGAAATGATCGTTTAGAACGAACTTAAGTCCATAAAAAGTTTGGACTACGCACTCTCGAACTTTCTAAAAAAATATATCTACTTCTTTACCAAAAAATTCACCGACATTAAATAAATACAAAACAAATACGAGACAAAATTTCGATAAATTTTATCTAACAACTGGAAACCACAAGACAACTTAATTTCGATGGTTGCAAGTACACACAATAATGCATGTAAATGGTAACATCAAATGACACAGGTATAATCAAGAAAGTGTTACGTTCATTTACTATACTACTCTACACTTTTAAGGATAAGTGATGTACCTACCAGGAATAACCAGCTTCGACGGACAATTCTTTTGGAAAGTCACGATTGGCAACATACTTGTTGTCGGTGAGGTGTTAATGAGACCATTGTCAGGTCGTCTTGACAAATCCACATTCGTACGGAGGATCCAATTTCCACTACCACCATTGTTGAGAGGAATCCAGGCACTTGAAGCATACCTATCCATATGTTTTGAATTAGATATAATAGGTATTTTTATTTTATCACAAGACTAGTCTGCTAGTCAGCATTATATGGAACATGAACACGCAAACTGCCAAACATATGTATCTGGTCTAGTAACGACCAGGAGCTTTATTATTTTTCTTAATTCTATTTAAACATCTAACATGCATTGCAGTCTCTCTGAAGTGGCATTAAAAGCTTACCACCAAAACAAAGTAGACCAGTCAGTAATTGAAATAAATATTTCATGCCCCTGTGTAGAATTATACATGATCATTGCTCATAAAAACCTGCATTTAATTCGTCTTTACTTACTGTAAAGGCTTAGAAACAAAATTGTTATAATGTAGTGATTTTCAAAAGCACACTGTTTAAATAATAAGCAGACCAAACAAGTGGAATGCAAAAGGAAAAGTTATCCTAAAAACCTGCCTAATGTACAATTCTCGGTAGGGGTTAATGAGAGATTAAGTCACTAAGTTACCACAATAAACATCTATACGAGAAAGCTAGTCCTTTAATGCGGTAAATACGAAGAATATGTCAATAATACCCATTTCATGAACTTTTTGTAAAGTTAATGTACATAAAACTAATGCCTTTGGTGATAGAGAAAAGATTTGTATCTATGAAATACTGTTTCATCAATAAAAGTTGATAGCTTCTTCAAAGTAAGGCAGCTAGGTTATTTACATCATTTTTTAAATTTTTATGTGCATCTAAAGAATATTTTCTTGGCCCATAGTTTCTAATAATGCAACACCAGTAAGACTTATAGCGCAACGAGTCTATTGGTAGACTAAACGGTTTTATAATAATTAGAGCTACTTTCTTCGTATAACATGGTGATGCATTGTAAACACACTGTTTCATTTTCAAGGCTCACAATTAGCCTGTACTCGGACATTATCAAATAATTTCATAAAACATGAAATACAATAAAGTGTCCCAAACAGATAAACTGGAGTCAGTTCTTTGCATTTTTATTATGACTTCCAGGACTGTTTTCCTGATTGAATCCCCACCCTTGGCTCCTCCCCTAGACTGCTCTGTGAGCCCTAGCGCCGGTCCCCAAACCCCACGTGGGCACACTTGTATTTCCCGTCTATCGGGCACGTTTGGTACACTTGTTATTTGCCATAATGGGAGTCCCCTTCTAAATTAATTCATCCTCACCCGAAGCTTGGTTTATCTATTTTATAATAGCTGCTAATCTTTCCAAGTGTGCTACAACTTCTCCTTTTCGGAAGATCCCTTAGCTGATTGTTGCCAAGCACTAGAATTTCATATCCATCACTGTATGGTATCTACACCTCTACACTCCTCACCCCTTACTGATGATTTAAAGAGACCTTAAGAATTTATCAACTTGGTCACTGGATAAGCCCCTTTCGATCAAAAATTCTAGTTTTGCCAATAGTGGTTATCCAAGATATCTCACTTATATCCTTCGGGGGTAACTTCTGGAAGACGAATCTTTTCCCTTCAAAACAGGTAATGCAGGTAGAGGGTGCTATATCTTTATAAACAGCTTTAACATACCGACAAGTGTTTTCCTTATGGACCAAGATCCTTTGTGAAGAACGTTAGACTGAGCTGTTTTGAGAAAGGAACTGGGAGAATCTATTGTTTCCCTCTCTACGGGAAAAAGTGGTCATAGATGGCATCATTTTACCTATTTTACCTACATTTTCTGGTGGTGTGTGGAAATTTTCAGTGGTGAATGAGTTTTGGAACCCCCCTTGCAGACTTTAGTGGCCTAATGTAATGGGATTATAATGGGATTAAATGCATATTCAGTAAGTGTATTGTGATAGCTACCGAAAAGTGGCTCCCTACTTGGTGTTTCAACAGGTTTTTGGGGAACTGTAGGTCTTTGACTGGTCTTCAGTTTTGCTAAACCTTGGAGATAGTAGGCTAGCAAACCTAGATATTGTCTTGAATGAGTATTCTCGCGTACAGGAGAATTTTGTTTTCTCCCAAACGGAAGAATCTCCGGGACTGTTAAAGTTCTCATAGGGGATTCAATAGGTTGTGACAATGAATGCTTTCTCTCGAAATTATGAAACTTCTTCGACTCCTTATATGAGTCTTTTGAAAAAAACACCAGATATGAGTACTTGGAAACCGCTTGCATAAGACATCTGGAACAAGTGTTATCCTGGTAAAAGGCTTTGCCTCATAATGCTGAATCTGATATAAACATTAACTATTAAAATTAAAACACTAGAGTGGCATGGGTACATTATTCTACTTTACTGGTACCCTGGTGGTGTGTTTTTCATTCTGTACTATGTTTGTTTTAAAAGTTGTACGTATCAGATTATACAACAGAGATCTAATAATAACGTGAAGCTTGCATAGGTGGTGCTGTTTGGTGCCAGGCACAACTGAAAGTTTTTTCCTGCATGGCTTGCAACATTTACGTACAAGTAAAATCCTCCTTTCAACAACTCCATTTCTTGTAATAAATTTGATCATCCTTTTTAGATTGAGATATTTTGGTGAAACACATGATGTAATGTTTAAGAAAGGGAATTTCCGTTTTTCTTATTAATTGTACCATAAGATTCACTTTCCCGAAATCACATAGGCTATGGCTATAGATGGGTACGCTAGCTATATTTCTACATGATGTGGAATAGTTGCACGTGCGAGCATATCTGTTGCAACTCAAATGAGTCGTGATGTGCACACATTTACATAATGCAATAACTGTGCATGCGCGTAAACAGGACTTCCTTGGAGGGTGTTTAGCTAGGCTGGATCAAGAAGCTGGAAGAGAAATTCCATCATAATTTCTACAATTATATTGCCAAATAAATGGAGAGAGGGGGAAAATAGTGATGTCGGGATTTGTCCGACGATAGGCAGTAACCTGATGCCTCAACACTGGCCTGGGAGAACAAAGTCAGAAAAGTGAATGTGGAAAGAAATGTCAGGAGCTGGAAGAGAGCGGAGAATTAATTGGACAGTAATGTTAGGATGAGAATAGTTGATTTCAGGCACACGGGATCTGTGTAATCACTCGGACGGGTGTGTGTATGGGTGAATGTGTGTGTGTGTTTGAATGTGAGTTTGTGACACATGGCTTGTAAACACGGTATCTCAAGATAGCAATGACGTATAATTTTCATACCTGGAATAAAGAATTATTATATTTAGAGAAAGTTCTGTATTGATTTTGGTGAAGGCTAAAAGTCACTGTAAAAATTATTATTTGAATTACCTAATAATGAACGGGTGGAAAGTATGCTGTGACTATAGGATGATTAGAAATACTATATACTAAACGAGTTCTTTGATGGCGTGGTGAATTAGAGCTCGGTTTCTCACGAAGACAGTCCCGAGTAAGAATCCCTCCTAGGACATGTTTTTTCATTCATTGTTATTCACTTTTTGGTAGGGTTCAAAGGTCATATGAGGTCAGCAGAGGTCAAGATGTGAAACAACATAAAAATTAAAAAAGTCAAGAAGTGTAAATTTAAGGGATGAACCGAGTCAGTGCAACAAATCGTTCCCTTTCAATAAGGAATCACTAAGTCATTAGGCTTTCTGGTTTATTCAAACTGTCCCATTTTATACGGTACATTTGGCACCAAAGATACACATTTGAGGATTAACAATTTGTAATTGTAGTGTTTCTGACATAAGTGATATGAAAGCCAGCCCTTTCGTCGTGTAAATATAATGTATATGCTAAAACACTCCTATCATGGACATGTTGTTCGCATTTTATTGCCGGTTTACATCAAATCTGCACATAGCAACGAACATAGAATTTAATAACATATGATATAATAAACTATCCTTAATGGAGATACTTGAACAGCTTTGTCTGCATTTTGATTATCTAATATTACATGGACCTTCACCCTGGCTCCTCCTCTGGACCTCGCCAGGCGTTCATACTCGTGCTAATTGCTTGCGGTGCACTGTCGGAGCGTTTGTTAATTGAAATGATGGGCTTCCCTAAAAAAATCCTGATTTCCTGCTGCATCCATTTTATCGCAGCTGTTGTTAATGTGCAAGCTGAAATATATTTCGCGATATTCCTTTCTCTTGTTGAACCCCTTCAAATATGTGACTGTGGATCCACCTCTCAGAATGGCACGTGATTTTTAAAACCTAAAATTTTAACAAGACGGTAGTAATACACTAAATGAAAACATCAATAGGTGATAACTACTTGCAATGGAGTTAACAAGAGGGCAATCCGAAGAGTTGCTGATCGCATCCCAAGACACCATTTCGCTTGTCAGTTCCTGTTGTAGCAAATATCTGTAATTTCGTTGTAAACAGTGGGCTGGTGACATCAGGTCACAGATCTGACGAAGAGGATTAATTCATGATGCAAGATTTACCCGATTGATGGTCTGAATACTTTTCATAAAAGGCGAATCTTGCTGTGGGTGCTTAAGTTAACTCGACATCTTTGATAAAGCCGCTTCAGTCCTGACAGACGCGTATGGTACCCCACCACTAATTCAACGGGAATTCCAGGAGAGGACATTGCCCTACGGTTAATTTAACACCCTAGAAGAAACTTTTTTTGGGGGGGGGGGGTTGCAGCTTAGATCATGTTGCTGTAGTGATGTGTTCAATATGTGTATGTGGTAGGAAAGGAAATGAGGTACTTACGCTGCAAAAATAAAGAAAACTAAAGGTATTTCAGGCACTTTTTTGCAATATATCCTTTCGCGATGCAAAATGGCATTTTGAATGAAGTAAAAAAGCACGAACCACCACCCTATTCTGCTAGCCCAAAACCTCAACCGTCGTGGTAGAGTAATGTGAAAACTTTTCACTTTGCTTCTATAATTCATGGCAAAACTACTTTTGTAAAGCTTTAATTAAGGCATTTAAGAGTATTTCATCCTTTCTAAGGGAAGTGACATTGAGAAATGCCACTTCTTTCTAGAACTTTCTTGAAAAATGACGGGTAGCCTACATGAAATTTTCTAAGGGGTTAAAAAATTGTTAGAGTGCACTGCAGTCACTCAAAGTTATGACAATGTTTCAACTGTTTTTTGAGTCTGTAAAGGAAGCATTAAATATGAGAATCAGGACATTACTTGAATGACATATCTGAAATAAGTGGGTGGATAAATGATCTAACAGAAGTGGTACTCTAGAATGGCAACGGAATATCAAAGAGAAAAAACCTAAGTGGGATGGGTAAAATATTCTACTCTACTGGTACCCTAGTGGTGTGTTCGTCCTTATATTCTACACTTATTTTGAAAGTAATAGGCATGAGATGATAGAATGTTGACCTTTTGATTAAGTGAAGATTGCATAGGTGGTCGTTGACATGTTCCAAACAGACTGAAAAACCTTCTTCCTGATGGTTTGCGACATTTACATACAAGTAAAATGTGAAATACATTTCCTCTTTTCAACAACTCGATGGCTTGTCATAAATGTAATCATCCTTTTTGAGTGAGATATTATGCTGAAATACATATAATCTTAAAGAACAGAAATATGACTTTTTTCATGTAATTTACGACAAGTTTCACTTTACCGAAATCACACAGGCTAGAAATGAGTACATAGGTATATTTCTGAATAATATAGAGTAGCTGCACGTGTGAGTTTGTCTGGTGTAACTTATATGAGTTGTGATGTGGTACATTTGCACCAGAGCGTAGCTTCCAGGGGAGACAGGAGTGAAACTGCCCCCTGAGATTTCCAAATCGTAAATGGAAGTTGGCTTACTTGCGGAAAAAACATACTGAAAGGCTGAAAATTTCACTGTCTAAATCATGATTTCAAGGCCCCCAAACCTGGGAAATCGCATATAAGGGTTCCCTTCCCCCCATATTTTCCCTAACAAGCATGTTTAGATGGCTACGGTCCCGTACATAATGCAGTAATTGTGCATGCGCTTAACCAGTGTTTCCCAAGGGGAAGGGGTGTGTCTTGCTAGACTGGGTCAAGGAGCTGGAGATTGAAGCAATTCCATCATAAGCGCGACAATTATATTAGCCAATAAACGGAAGAGGGGAATAAGAGTGGCTTCAAGATCTGTCCGATAATAGGCAGTAACCCGATGCCTCGACAATGGCCGGGGAGAACAAAGACAGGGAAGGAAATGTTAGGAGCGAAAGGTAAGGAGTTGGAAGAGAGCGGATAGTCAACTGGAAAGTTAAGTGGGGATGAGAATATTTTATCCTAACCATCCCATTTTATAAGTGGGGATGAGAATACTTACTCCTTACAATTCAATTTTATATGGTACATTTGGCACAAAGGATACAAATTAGAAGTAGTGTACTTTTGTCTGAAAAATCCGAAATATGTGACGTAAGAGGCAGCCTTTTCCTAGGACAAGTTTAATGTTTATGCTAAAAACACTCCTACCATGGACTTTCATCTCAATGTATTTGCTATGGTCACGATTAATATGCACTTCGTCATATACACAGAATTTCATAACATATGAGATAAAAAAACCTCCTTAAGAGGAAAACTTGAACCGCCATACGAATAAACATTTCCTTTAAAGGGAAACATGAACTGCTTTTTTCCGAAATTTTGATTATCTGATATTACGTGGACCCTACCCTGGTTCCTCCTCTGGACTCCGGCAGGAGGGCTAACGGAGGCCCTCACCTATTCAGACTCGCACATCCTGCTTGTGGTACACTTTCGGTGTCCTTGGTGATTTGGAATGATGTGCTTTTCTAGAAATTCCTAATTAGACAGAGGTCTTTATTGTTTCTGGTAGAGCTAAAAGGTCATTTGAGGTCAGAAGAGGTTGAAAACCAAAAACCTTGTACACAAGATATTTCAAGACAGGGATTATCAATACGTGTCCTACTTGGTATGTAAATTTGACATATTACGAGAGGTAATGCTATAGGTTATTTTGAAGGTCAAAAGTCATCTGAGATCACTACAGATTAAACTACGAAATCCTCGTGAACTGAATATACAGTGGATCGTACCTCCAAATTGTGCCTTTCGGTGACCACCGAAAAGAAGGTTCATTTTTTGTATCATTTCAAAGATAAAAATATAGACAACAACATACATCTTTTCACAAGCATAACTGCTGCATTTATTAGTAAGTCCAGTCCTAATTAGCTAATTATGAAATGGTTTGAAATTCCGTCAAATCAACGTGTATGTCGATGGTGAAGTGGAAAGTACTGGGTTTTTCATTCTGACGACTCGGATTTGAATTCTTTCTAGTGTACTTACCTTTTCAGGTCTGTTATTCAATTTTTGTATTTAGTTTGGTTGTTTTACACAACATGTGATTCCAACATAATACAGTATAGTACCAGATAGATGAGATAATACATAAACATGGTGTGAAGGAAGTAAGCTAAAAAACTCTAGGGGGCTTGTCGGGAGCTTACGCCCTAAAGTAACAAATAGAGAAAAACATATACACAATAACTGAACAAAAGTTGCAGAGATTTCATACCATCCTTAAACCGGCCAACCCCTTTCCCACAAAAAGCTCCCCAACCCACTCCACCCCCCTTCCCCCAGTAGCACACATGCCTCTTCATAAGTTAAATTACGGTACCGTCCTTCAAGTTGAAGTAATAGTGTAAAAATTGAATAATGCAGTACGTAGGGTATAGGTTTGTCATATTGATAAGGAAGTTCCTACTGTTCTTCCTACTGGTCTTCGTGGAGGTCAGATGTCATTGCGATATTGTGAGTGAGGTTACCAAAGGTCAAGAACCGAGAACCTAGTGGGATAATTCAAGATAGAAATGATGGATACCCCGTAGATGGTACAAGCTGGCACTGCCCAACACCACCCGGCACCTCTCCGAAACCCCCTGCATACTTAGTAAGAAAAACTTTATGAGGTCGTTCTTAGAAGACTCTTCCAGAAAAACTCATTAACAATGGCAGTATTTCTCCCTTAATTAATTTTAATCAGTTAAAAATCCATGAGATTTTACGGCCAGAGTCCTCCCCTGTCATTTACACTTTCCCTTTGAAACGATCCCTAAGATGTTTGAGATATAATTTATCACTTATTGACAGGTACCAGAAAACCGTATCTATCACTTTTTGATTTCAACGGTGTCCTCCTAACGAGCCCAGGTCCCTGTGTCTTAGTGGCTTTGAGGGATCAAAAAACTACTAATACTTAGAAAATTATGCGTGGTTCAAGAATGTTTCCTTGTGACCTCTACATAATTGCCGGGTTTCAATGAATCTCATCTCACAAATTTCAAGTTTTTCGTAAGCTGCTAGGCCCCAATACCATTTTTAACAATTTGTAATCATTGCTGGCTAGTGGGGTATTCCAAAATCGCAGAGTGGTCACACTACGTAATAAAACAGTTTAATGTTCATACAAACCTATTTTTGTTCTTGCCAGATTCCAGGAAATCGCATTAAACACTCTTCTTTAAGTTCAAATATTTCCCGTGGAAGTCTCGCTAAATAATTTTAAACGATATCATAAATGTGTTTCTTGGTACGCCTATCTCTTTCAATAGATGCCAGGAAATCGCATCTAACAATAATTTATGTTTTTTCCTTGGGTAGAAGATTCCCGCCTTAATTCGGTCTTATCAGGGTCAGACTTCTCCCATACAAAACAAGCCCATTTTGTGAAGCCCTGGATTGGTTGCTGTAAATTGTTTAAATAGCAAAGTGGAGAAAGTGCGAAGGGGCATACTTGTTCACCCCTTCCTCATACTGATGAAAGAAAAAAGATCTTACAAATTTATCACATTGGTCAGTGGATCAGCCAGTCTTCATAAAAAATACTGGAGGAGCTCACCCATGATCATTTACATAGATCCTTCAGTAGAAAACTAATGAAAAATCAATCTTTCCCTGCAAAACTGTTAATGAAGGAAGTTTTATGCTATACCCCTACAACCAGATCCATCATACTGACAAATCATACACTTTACCTTGCCAAACGTTTTGTAACGCAGCTATACCTTATGAACTAGCAGGATTCGACTCCTCCCAAAGGAAGTGGCGTAGAGCTTTGTCGATAAACGATGGGGTACTTGAAAGAATCTTAGAGTTTCAAAAGGTGACAATGCAATGCACTTTTTCAACGTTCTTCGGCTTTTTCATAAGACTTTAAGGAAAACATCTCACGTGAGCACTTGGAAACCGCTTGAATAACATATCTGAAATCATGTGGATGGACAAATGTTTTTCAAGTGGTACTGTAGCGAAGTCTACGTCCTCAGAACGATAAATCTGATAATACATTTGGAATTTAAAGAGAAAACTAGAATGAGATAGGTAATTTAGTCTTCTTCACTGGTACACTGATGGTGTATTGATCCTTTAATATTACTTTTTTTAAGTAATAAGCATCAAATCATACATGTTGCATGACAAAATGAAAAGCGGATGTGTGGTCGTTGGCCTGTGCCAAACACACTGAAAACTTTCTTCCGGATTGTGACATTAGCTTTCAAACAAAACATGAACCAGATTTCCTCTTGTCAACATCTCGATTGTTTTCTCGAAAGAGATGGTCCCTTTTAGATTAAGATTCTTTGTTTAAACACATGCAGTTGGTTTTTAAAAAATACAAAATATGCCACAGTTTTCACTTCCACGAAATCCCCCCAAAAGCTCTACTAAAACACAACTGAATTTCTGTATGATGTGGATTCGTTGCATGTGCGAGCATGTTTAGTGTAACTTTTTAAAGAGTAGTGATGTGGATTCATTCACGTGATGCAATAATTGTGCCAGCATTTGTGCACTGTAAAATAAGAGGACAATCTACTGATTTGCACAAATTATCAACAGCAAGCTTGTGGGTTCGAAGACCCAGAAAGTAAAAACTAACCTAAAAATTAGGCATTTTCTGCCGTGTCATGGTGCAACTTGTCTTCATTACTGACAAATGGAACACAAAAGAAACAAGAGATGTTTATCCTACAGAAGACACAGTCGTACAGACAAATATAAAATCCATCAGCCTAAAGTCTATCTAGTCATAAATCAGAGCTCATAAACGAGGTGTTGTCTGCTGAACCCACTCCCTCATTTGAGTTTTGTTACCTAGGAGATCGTATTACAATATTTCCAGTCTGCAAAAGACCGGGACACATGTGTGCTCATGATGAATTCAGGTCTAGCTCGCACGTATCAACAGGCAGCCTTTCTCCTCTGTGAATAATTGCATCATAAAAGCACTTACACGACAGTCTTCTTTTTAATACAGGAGCAAAACAAAAAAAATTGATAGCAACATCTGAGCACAGCCAGCTCCAAAAATCTGAGCAGTGTGTAACAGCTCCCTGATCTGAGCAACGCAGTTGACCAGCGGCTATAGAACGTCACTTATTGAATCTGCTTTTCTCAATATTGCTGCATCCTATGGCATGTATCTCGAATTACAGAACACTGTGTAGTATATGAACCATATAGCTTCATAGCGTCACTGCAGTATGGTCTCGAAACAAAAACAGAGTGTCTGTTCCAGACTTTCCATACATCCGCACAGAGTGATACGATATGCGCTCAAGGAAAGTAACTGTTAAGTAGCACAAATTATGGCCATAATATGAGCACTAAACTTTACAAATGCGCTTCATGAAAACTCTAGAAATCTTTGCACTGACATGTCCTTAATGTACAAAAAGATTTTAAAAGATATATTTGAATAAGTGATCTCAGAAAATATTATACAACTATTAGTCCTAATTATGGGGGTCTCCATTTTATTTACGAAGTCGTTGCCAACCACAGAATTCTGTGTTGCCAACTCCCTTGACGGCAGTAAGTCCAACAGCTATCGAACAGCTGTAAAGTGATTGTAATTTATTGCTTACCTTTCTTCGTTCATTTGAAACGTTCTGGGGGCTTGAATTAGACAACATCTACATTGATGAAGGTGTAAATTTTCCATAGCATCTGATGTTTTAATACAATTATTGATAACTGTGTTCTTTTAAAGAAAGTCCTGTTTCATAATATACGCAGTACCAGTCAGCCTTGAGAAATCCATAAAATAAAGTAGCAGTGAGGGCATATCTCCCAATTCGTTGCCATATTTTTCCTGTCCATTGCCAACTTTTACGACTGCCAGTTCTGTGGGATCATCTTGGAATGACTTTTGTAAATAAAATGCATTTTTAGGAGATTACAAGGAACAAATTTGTCTAAAATCTGGGGTAATTTATTTGGATGGAAGTTTTGGAGAGTTTTAACCAAACTCCCGCTACAAACCAAAACACTCCTGTAGGAATAAAATATGCCCTGTTTACCTAAGAATAACTGATGCATGTGCTTTTATTCTTCCCATCAGATGGTGAACACGTTTGGACTGGAAGTCCAGAGGGCTTATTCAAGTGACAAGCATGGAAACAACTGACCTCGTGGGCTGGTGGGAAAATTCACAGAAATTGCCAGTCTTCTTTCTATAGTGGGTTATTAGGATGCCATGATGCAAAAACAAATTTACATGATAATATCACAAATACAGTAAAATGTCTGCACTCATGTATCTATGGGCAAATATTACAATACAAAAAGCCCGCAGACTTCAAGTTCCTCAGCTATAAGCTGACACTATTAGCATCTAAGAACCCCTGAGTTTTACCTCATGGTCTAACAGAGACATCCTGAGCATTGCAAACGTCAATTGCTTTCGGGTCTGCGCCACGGCCTCCTCAGAGATTGTGCATTAAAGCAGCGATTTTGAAAAAAACTTACTTTCGGCAATATCTCCAAACCTACTGATAAAACATCAGATAAAGTTTTCAAACCTATGTCTTTTCAGGACCAGGGTTTACAATAAGACCAATTAAGGTGGCCAAAAGCATGGAGTTCCTCAGCGAGTGGCCCGTAACCAGTGGTAGTCGGAGATATCCCAGACAAAAGTGAGTTTCTGCCAGGCCAACTCTTGAATGTAATTTAACAACACTAACCCAACATCAACTCGAACCCTGGAAAAACCCTGATAAGTCCAGGACAGTGCCTCAGTGGGTTAAATAATTCCCTTGCCAGGGTACAACAGTCCCGAAAATTGCGTTCGGTGACGTTAGCAAAATATGAAGGTGGACTAAGCGATCACAATAAGCCCCGGAAAGAACTTGGTAAGGCTAGGTGAGACCACGATATTGTGTGTTTGAGGTGCCTAGAGGACGATACCAGTCTTGCAGCTCAAAAAGTCCGAACCCATCCCATTCTTACATGGACCCAGATAGCTTGCTAGGGTCTGAGAAGGACCACACACAGCACCAGTAGGCCCTTAGAAGGTTGATTAATCTCTTAGAAGGTCTTGGTAAAGCATGAAAAGGGACGCAAAATGAGCTCTTTGATGACTATACTGTACTATCGATAAACAAAGGACTACTCATAGGGCTATTTTCTTTGGTCTTAACCATGCCCTTCTACCATGGATTTTGCTTCCCAATGGGGTCTTTTGTTGTTGTTTTTTTTCAGACGGTACTCGAGCAAATGTTGACCCTTCCCAAACTGTTTGTTTCTTTAGCTACGTCATTGTAAGCCCTCCCGCACAGAACCACAAGCTACCTTAGATAATAACAGCCTCATTGCCTCTCTTGCTCCATGTTGTGCCCCCATACCACCGAGACTTCTCATGCCCTACCTAAAGCCTGGTCTTTTGTCTCTAATGCCAAAGCTGAAGCTTTCTGAGTCCAACTTGCATGACCTCCAACAGTCCCCTCTACTGGATATATAATCTGGACCTTGAATTTCTCATAACATTTCATACATTCATGAAATTATAAAGGCTTACAAGGTGAGAAGTGGCAGGATTAACAAGCAGCCCTTTTCACGTCTTCCTGAAGTGCGTTTCTCTACCAGGTCATTTTGATTAACCGCTCTCATACCCTTGTCACATTCTTCCCAGGCCTAGTCTGGGTCTAGAAAAGACTTTCGAACAAAACAAAATGACGCAATATGAACTTTTTGGGGTACCTAGAGGTACTGGCCTCCGCACCAACAACATACAAAAGTCAGGAGCCGAGCCCCCTTGGATAATCCATGCTTTGCTCAAACCAAGGAGGGGGGTCCTCATATCTTTTACTTCTAATCCAATGCCTTCCATACTTATATTTAATCCTCTAAAATCATAAGTTTTTAATTCTCCAATACCATTCTATGCGTGTCTTGTTCTAGCTGTCGAAGAACCTTTGTGGCTGCCTTCTACGTTTCCAAGCCCAACCAACACGCCACCTTTGACGACGTTTTAGTGCCTTTGTATTGCGTTCTTTTGTGTCATCTTTATCTACCCGGAATCGCCTGAATGTAACGGGTAGCAAGCGTGACTGAAATTGCATATAGCACCGTCCTCCGGGCGGGTGTTAAATATGATGACCTATCGCATTTTCTTTGCCTACGCACTTTAGAAAATGAAGAAGCACGGGCGTGTTGATGTTTTACCTAAGATCACTTATATTGACATGAAACTTCGAACCACTGCCAAGACAAAGACGTATTTTGATAGCACTTTGTTTTGTTTTTATATGGGGCGTTTCCATGTTAAATAAAATTCTTCGTTTGAATTTGACCTTTCACTTCTGACCTAACGCTTCAAGATGTGCAAGAAAAAATTATAGCCTTGAGTCCTGTCTTACCGAGTCTGAAGTAAACGGCTGCTTTGTTTAGAAGAGATTTTGCCACAAAAATGAGGTTAAAATACACATTTCGTATTCGGCCACGTGACCTTTGACGTCAGCTTTCTTGGCAACTACATAACTTGGCAGGTCGTGACATTTTTACTACATCTATCAATGTTCCCAATCACTTCCCTTTAAGTAATAGCGCCAAAAAGAAAAAATATCGAATTTTAGAAAGTTTAACATGTGACCTCTTACCTTTAACCACTGCTTTCAGGGTTCAGATAGATAAAGTTTCCGAACATGAGATTCTTTCACCAAGTTTGACACAAAATCGGTCCAGCTATCTAGGAAGAGTCTTGACAGTCTTTCGCTCTTACAATATATACATTTGCCTTATTTCCACGTGACCTATGAAGTACTTTCCCATAACAAAAACATGTTTTAAGAATAGTTCACATCATTTTCCATCAAGCCTGTAAAATTTTAATGTCAGTTCAATGTTACCTCTTGAAATTACAGCAAAAAAAAAAGTGGATTCTAACAAAATTTGACCTTTGGCGCCTCGGACCTTAACCGCCAGGAGTAGGCGAAAAGGGGTTTACTCTGGGGTACCTTCCTACCAAATTTGAATAAAATCGGCCCAATAGTTGAGTAGGAACTAAAGCAAACTTTCTACACTCACTCACCTCTACACAATCACACACATATAAACATACACACACATACAATCACATGCATGTCAACATGTTTTAACCCGTACTTCAATCATGGACTTCTGGTCATCCTTATTTACCTTATTTACCTCACCATGGGCTAGCCCCGGGGACCAGTGAGTCGGGATAATTTACCTATACCATGGCAACTCGTATTATAGCAAGTATTGCTATGACAACTGACATTGTTTTACACAACTCACCTGCAAAGAACCTACAGCATCTCGTCGTCCCTACGGAGCGGTTAGATAACTGATCACATAGCAGTGGCCAAAGGAAGCTAATTCTCCTTCCAAATATCATAATTCCTATTTTCATTTAACACATACTGTCACAGTAATAGTAAGAAATGTGTCTACTGAAGGGAAAACATGACATGATATGACATTTCACAGATTAGTGTTTACATCAGCTTTGTGAAGGACGACCTATGTCTTTGTTTTTGTTGTCAAAAGAATCAATCAGGCGGTTAACTTACAGAGCGTCGAAGTTTTCTGTTGTTGGCAAATAGTCAGCCCTTCCTACACCTGTAGTCCAATCTTTTGTCTCACTAAAGTCGGTGCAGACATACGAAAGCTGCTCAGAGAGCCGTGTACACCCATTATCACACGTGAGTGTTCCTTCGCCTTTCTTCAAAGTTTGTGAGGTAACAAGAGATCGATCACAAAAATGATCTCCCTGACTTCTTCGAAAAGAAACTCTCCACCTAAATTCCACCTGCGTAAAATATAGCTTTAGTGAGAAGTGGGTGGATACGTACTTAAGAGAAACTATACTAACGTTTTTATTATTTTACACAAAGCAACCTGTATGTCAAAACTGGGTATCATAAAAACGTAATTTTCTCTGCCAATAGGTATTTTAAATACAAATATGAAGACGAGTTACTCGTCACATATAAAATCTGAACCATCTTGTCATATTATAACAGTAAAAACCGAGTAATGGGGTAACGATAAACACTGTTTTTGCAGAAAAACAAGTCGTTCCAAGTTTTACAAGTGTGTGAGTTACTATGCTAACCCGAGAATAAATTTGGGGGCTTTAGTTCCTTTCGATATTGGCAATTCTCTTTCCATCAATAATATTACAACTACATATATATTTCGCTTAGGTGTATACCGGCAGGAGTTGATACTATTTAGACCACCTTCTCCCAGGAGATATACTATCTTCACAAACTTGTGAAAGTCTGAAACCTGCCGAAATTGACCTTATGCATTGACGTCGTGCGACGTCAGTTTCGAGGCAAACAATGAAGCACACTGCACGCATGACGTAGATTTTGCACGCGCATGCAGTAGACTTACGGTGCGCAAATCAGCTGGCTGCATTTGTTGGTGTAAGTTGCAATGATACGTGCTTCCCTCCATTAAAGGGCATACTTTTTGTTCTGTGACGTCACATGCATAAGGTCTATTCTGAGCGATAACCAGGGAGCTGCAAGCATTAAGAAAAAGCTGGCTTTTGTCGTGTGCCACCTCGAAAATCAGGACACTTTGCCACTGCTGTATCACTCCCATCAACTCTACTTGACAATTAAAAGTTTCTCACTTTTGCAACCTTCATTAGAGATTTAATTCCTGGCAACAAGCTGTAGACTTATGCCACGTGTAACTATTCGTGTATGGCACTAGTTTCAGGCGAACGTATTTTATGAGATACCCTACCTTCATTAAGTGTAAATAGACAGTTGCACTGATTTGCAGATAATTGCTTTCAATTGATACAATTAGCTAAACTGAAAATCCTCTAGGGTAATTTTCACCCTTACTATTGATATAGACCTTATGCATTGCGTCACGCGACGTCATTTTGGCGGCAAATCAGTGACAAACACTGCACGCACGGCGTAGACTTATCCAGCCCCCGTGAAAGACTACGTACGTGTCCGAAGGATACACGAATCAGCTGTCTGTATTAGAAAAAAATCTTAAGCTTTACCTGGAAGGATCGTGTCAATTCAACGACGTTCTTCAAATCGTACTCAGCAGAAGGGTCACGTGCCGCGGGAATGTAGCTGGATGTGGAGCTGTAATATTTTTAAGCACCCGATTCCTTCGCACGCATACGGAGCGCTGTTTTAGTGAAGCGTACGGCGACATTGATCATGCTGATACATATGAACGCTGGTCAAGCCTGATGGGAGAAACTAAGAAACTATGTGGTTTTAAGTTTTACAACAGCGTACTCTCTGATACAGCAACTACGCTAGGTATACTCGAAGCATAATACCGTACAGAAGTTTTAAGCAAAAGTGCAGTTACGATATAACCAAATTTGTATTTGTGGCTCGACTGTACATGAAGACATAAAGAAGTGGTGGATGTAGGTTAGTAGGTGCTGTTTATTAATCACTAGGGCTCAGGGGCGGATTCAAATGCCGTAATTTTTCGTTTACTTTGAAGAGGTTAAATCATAATATGAAAGCACAATTGGGCAATTGGACACATATAGCCTACAATTATAACCTTGCACCTGAGCACCGAAAAGATATATCCCGAATATAAATTTTTTGTTCAATTGTCAGGGGTCGATCGAGGAATTATGAAAAGCGGGGGGGGGGTAACTCCATGAGGACAAAGTGGGGTATTTAAAAACTAAAATGGCATATCCTCGCGTATGGCAATCAAAACAAGCAGAAGGTACACTTTGCACGGCAGCTTTGGGACCGTCTCAAAAAAGTAAGTGGTACCAGAAAAGGAGGGGGGGGGGGCGTTGGAGCCGGGAAAGTCCCCCTCTGATCCGCGGCCGTTTGTTCTGTGTATGGAGTGGATATGAGGAGGGACTTGCGGCAGGTCTTTGGGAAGATGATTCGGCTTTACACTACAGTGGGCCCAGGCTGGCTTTTAAATATCCAATGACAGTGGTTACTGGTAGGCAGGGCTGTGATAAGACAAGGGGGAAAGGGCTGACACACTCAGGGATAAGAATTAGTGGTAAATATAATATCTCCAGGATCAGAAGCTACCCATGTTGTCTCAACACTCATTACGTACAATAGGTGCTACTATAGCTATCTATAATTTCTGTACTACTTTTGCTCTACAATGGCTTGTTATGCTAACTTTGGGGTTATTATCATAAGAAAATATCTGAAAAGTGCAACCTTACATGTAAACCCCATTTTAAGAACCTTACACTATATGAACTAAATATGGCTTTAACCTGTCTCTGGAGACTTCATCTAAGAAAACTGTTAAATAGCAATTTTACTGGTAAACATTCCGCCATAAGTGTTGATAAAGTTAGAGAGCTGTTATCCCAGCACACCATTCATACTGGAGGGTATTTACTGACTACAAAATAATTTATTATGACTTGGAATGAGGCAACTCTTAAAATATCACACAGGTAGTGCGTGACAGTCACTTTACTGTTAAAAATTCAGTGGACATTCCTGCTTGTTTTGCAGACGCCTCATTCTGTATTTCATATGCCATGTGACTCCCAAGCTTTTTTTCAAGTAATATGCATGCAGGACATGACTGTTAACCTTATAGCTTGCGTTTGCGGTTTTTACTTGATAGTTTCACGTCCCACCTGTGCATGGTGATGCTAGCAGTTGACTAATCCTTTCTTTATTGTATCCCTTAGTGATGTATAGTCAAGTAGGTCCTAGTTTCACATATTATACTCTGTACTCAATTATATGGAAGGTATTTCAAATGGCTGCACGTTTGTTCCTGCTACGCTTCTCTGACTGGTCCAAAGAAATATTCAGTTTTCAATAAAATCGGTCGCCTAAATTAAATCATTACCTTAGTATGTGAAAGGATTTTTTCATTTAACTCTCTTCAGAAGGGATGCCAGGCTACGCCAGTATGCAGAAGGGGCTTCTTACCTCAGGTGATATTTTGACACTTTTAGAAAAAAAATGTACAGAAACCTTTATATGATTGGAAAGGTCAGAGTTTGAGGATCGACTCCATGTAGTATATTATTTTTTGACAATTAGTCTCATTACTTATGCAAATATACAAATTAGCTCAGCAGATACGTTGTTTCTGTTCCCGTGGAAACCACATGAGAATCATCCTTGGTTTTTTTTGTGGTATAGGCGCATGTTGGCCACACTTCCCTCTTTCATTCGATATCATGCTTTTGCTATTTGGTCGTCAAATGACGAAGATAGAATAATTTTAGTCAAGGCAGGTGGCTATGGCATATGCACACCTAAGCCTGCATTCATTCATACATAGTGTACGTAGTCTTACTACACAGAGTAGGGTGGAGACCCCTATTTTCGTGCAGTTAGACTTGCCTCAAATAGATGTAGGCCCTAATGATATAGGTGTGTACTGCACGAAAATACGGGACGCACGAAAATATGGGAACGCAGTATACATGAACTCTAGATGTACCACATACGACAGATATTCCAACCTTTGGACCCTTCAAACCGGGGACAATTCCAAAACTTCGACCCTTCATTCCGGGATGTGCATGTATCGCACAATCTACCAGTGCATCATAATTGATTAGGAAATATTTTATGTAGGCACGATCATCGCAAACAACAAACAAACAATAAGAAATGCTAAATTTTCACGACGCGGAGCATTCGAAATTTCAGTTGAGTTTTTTAATTTAAAAAATTGGGTTTTTGGTAACAAATTTCTTCAGAGCAAATTCGGGAAGACGGGGATTACTTAATCATAGCAGCCTACCCCTTAAAACTCTCTGACGAAAGTGGAATATTTCCCCGACCAGGAGGCCATGGACTCCACTGCCCCCACCTGGAGCTACCCTTGATAATTGACTCATCTAGCGCCAACCTATCCTATACTACACTTCCATATGGGACAGTTTGGTAGTTGTAGCTTGGAGCTAACTTAAGAATAATAGGTCAATTTGGAACATCAAATGATTATTTATTGGCATGCTTCCCGTTCTGATAGCAAGGTCAGCTTGAAGCTAGCATTCAGGATCAACTCCCTTGGCAAAACGTCGCATATTCTGTACAGAAGAGCATCAGAATTCTCTCAGTTATTCCGTTGTCTCTCTTATACTTTGCACAACATCTTTTTCTTGAAACCGAGACAATTAAAAGGCGAACCGGGACACCGGGACGGCATATATTCCAAACCGGGACGGTTGGAATCTTTGATACCGGTTTGGGATCTTGCAAGGTTTCCTACTTCTGATGAGTTGGTTCCGAGGGCTCCGATACTGAACGGTCACTTGCCTTGAACACTCGAAATCATAATGATATTCCACGATCGTTTTGGTCTGTGTTTTGTCAGAACGTTTGTTTTTGTTCGTTGATACTGTACAGACCAACAGTGTACAAAGTAACGCTACCAGTAAAGTGTGAGTTTATATGAAAGCCTCTTGTTTGACTAGAATAGATGCATACAGTAAGTTGTAAACAGGTACAGTGATAATCGGACACTAATGTTTCTCCTTTGATGACTGGTAGGAAGATTCCACGTTCATTTGATTAGTTAGATCTGAGGGCAGGCAGTTTCATGCCAGGCCAGTAGGACTTCTGAATACTGTAAGAGGCCGTTGTGACAGGTTTTAGGATAGACTATGCACATGCTAATAAAATTTCTCTCTTGGCTAGGAGCTTTACAACCTCACTGGCCTTGTGGGCCAGCCTACAAAACAGTCCAAATCAAATCTCCAAACTACTACTATCCCTGTTCTTTATGAATGTTTTGTAGTCTTATTGTTAGTAGCATGCTGACCCCTTCTCACATTTACATAAAATACAATGTCATCAACAACTTAAAGAACTGAAAATGATGGCTTTCTCTGGTATAATCTAGAGTTCATGAATTTATGACTGAAAATAATGTCAGGTCCTTTACTGTTCATCATAGGCATGATACAGTTACCTCCATTTGCTTCAAAAACTGCAGGCTGGACTGTCAATGTTCCATCCACACTTTTTCAATTGAACTTTTAGTCTAGTTCTCTCTTCTTTTATCGACGGACAATGCCTTTTTTAAAACGGTAGTTTTCCAGAGTCAGAAGGGTTCATGATGATCACATGTGTAATCCGATACATCCTTCATACTGATAGTAAACTTTCTTACGATTTTACTGGTTGATATTGAACAAAAGCCACCGCATTAAAGTTCAATTATTCTAGAAACTGTCTCTATCCAAATTTATCCGCAGTAAAGTAATTCAAGCTTTGTAACCTACAGTAGGAGGCAACCCGTCTGGCAATGTCAAGTGCAGGCTGTAGTTGTGTTAAGGCAGATAATCATAAACAATGAAGGGTTATTTTTAAAATTGGTTCCTTCAGAGTTACACTTTTCATTGAAAAGGCAGTAGGCTAAGTACGTATAGCCCCTTTCCAGTGTTGCCTCTGGCAACTGGCTTTCACGAGTAAAAAACATCTGCAACGCCTATCCATGTAATGAACTTATGGAATGGCTTAACTACTTTCACTTGCCCAACTCCTGGAGAATATAATCTGCTTGGGCTTTAAAGTTGGGGCTCGGCTATACTCGTACTCTTCAACGGATTAGGCCTATAAATACAACAGGCCTTTGGAGTCTACAATTAAAATCTCCTGATGTTAGTGTTTGACTCAATTGGCTTAGGCCTGTAGTGTATCATGTAAGGCCTGTAGTGTATCATGTATGACTATTAGTCACTATTAGTATTGCTTCCCACCGAACTTTGACTTTGACCTTTGAATGCTTGATACTTCCTTGTCGAAAACTTATTCATCGATGCAAATAAGTCTCATGAAACATTTTCTTAAGTCACAGTAAATAACCCAACAAAGCCTCTTTCAATTGTTACGAGGTCTGCCCTTCTGAAGCAGCAGTGGGCAAAAATTAACGCCGTTTGGCCCTCAGTTGTTGACTTACGGTCGTCATCTGGCACTACGCGGTCTAGCTTGCTGAGGGTGGGTTAATTTTCTTAGACCCTCATTTAAAAATACGCGTTGCTCATTAAGGAGTACAGACAGTCGGTTACGCACCATCCATGTGGGTGTATGTGATTTTTACTTGAACCATACAATGATATTCCAGCGGCGAGTGTCCCTTCAGCATCATCCATTTTGTTACTGTGGGACGTTCCTTCCAGCCAAAGCTTAGGATTTCCTTGATCTGCATTTGTTGGTGAAGTTGCAATGATACGCGCTTGCCTCCATTGGAGGGCTCACTTTCTGTTCTGTGACGTTCTATGCATAAGTTCTATACTAATTGCAGCTAATGATACAGACATAAATCAAACTTTTCAATGATTGTTGCTCTAAATTCTTTGCCACAAACAAGCAGGTGCATAAAGGAAAGTAGCGACACTGTTGAAGCTTAGCTAAGTTGACAGTATAATTCTTGTAGATAATAGTATCACTCATCTGCCTATTTCTTGTTTTCTTGAAATTTCTTAAAATTTTGACCAATAGACAACTTAGAAGATACTTTTATCTACGATGACATGGCTTGTATCAAGTGTTTTTTTAAGTCGCCATACCAGAATTTGGGGATACAGACTGGATAATTATCTAAGATTGCCGTCCAGACACATCTCACCACTCTGCACAGAAATTTCGACTAAACCCTTCCCTTTCTTGTATCACTGCCTGTTTCTCAGGCTGCTCATTTTGTCCCACATGGGATGTTGACACCAAATCCGTACATTTTGTGTTGTAAGGTAACATGTTGGTGTCTCAAGACATGCATTTATACATGATATCATGTCCCCAGGTTAGGTTAGGTTTAAGCAGTCAGGAAAGGTATAGGGTTAGAAGGCTCGAGACTTCTTATTTGCCTGATATCATGTAACGGATTGGGTGGATGTTGAAGACCATTTCATGAATAAAAAGGAGATTACCAGACACGGTGATTGAAAAATCCCATGACTGCCTCTGGAAGTTTGCTTCTACCATTCAAGCACACTTTGTTTAGTGCATTATACATACTTACATATTTTACAATCCAAACAATGAACAAGATAAGCACTCTTACCGTGTCACAAGTAAGATTTTGTGGAAGGTTTCAACTTTAGACCCACAGAAAAGCTTTGTACCAAATCGGTTTCTTCAATAGTAGTACAGGTTATACACCGATTAAAATGTGTTTTAAAACAGCCTTTACTCAAAAAATTAAAATCCTAAGAAATCTCATTCTTATCAAGAAGATGCTTTAAGTTAGGAGGTTGTCTGTAGATAACTGCAGGGGACGTGAAAAAGTGTTCTTAAAAGTTTTTGACATTTGTAAAACAGGAAAAATGTTTCTTAATAATCTTAGACAAAAGAAGAAGGCACGGGTTAGGAGAAGAGCTAAAAATACTTGCTCTTTTTAGTGACGGAATTTGTATTAAGCAAGACACTTGCTCGAGACACTTTATTAGTTTCTTTGATTATATCACGAACCTTAAAAAATGGGTACCCCCGTTCACCGAGATTATTTTGAAGATTGGTAAGATTCCTTTGCAAGTTTTCTCCTTCTGAGCAAATAGATTTAATACAAAGTGCCTGTTCATAGGCAATGCTATTTAGGGTATTTTCACTATGGAATGAATCATACCGGAGATAAATGTTTTAAACAAACAAATCGGTACTGAAAAACCTTTCTCAGTACCCTTAATAAGAATATCAAGAAAGGAAATAGACCTAAACTCTAAATTTCATGTGAATTCCAACTCAGAAGGATACAAATTATTCAAAACCCCCATAAAAGGGATTAAAGCATCTCTGTCAAGTGGCCATAGACCCAAAATATCATCCATAAAGCAACACCATTCCAAAGGTTTCAGTGTACAAGTTTCCCATAATTTTTCCTCCACCAAACCCTTTCCCAAACAGACATGTCCCGGAGCCATTTTAGGCCCAATCGAGGTACCGTGGATTTGAGTAAAGAGCTCACCGTTGAATTCAAAACGGTTTTCATTGAGAAAAATCCTGAGACACTCAACTAAATTATCTGTGAATGGTGTATTACTATTTCCACGATCTTAAGCACGTCTTATTCCTTCTATGCCAAAGTGCTAAGCATACTTGGATACATAGCTCTGATGTCTATGTTAAACATAGCTACATTTAAAGAAAGAGGGCCTTTAAATTTGTTGTCAATAGAACTGATTAACTTCAGAAAGTCCTTAGAGTCCTTTACAGAAGAGTCCATTTTTCTCATTTTCGGATTAATATAAAAATCTACGAATTCTGAGAGTCTTTTGATGGGTGGACCGTTTCCTGACACCACTGGCCTGGTTTTAAGGTAGTTTTAGGCAGGGTATAATATCTCGATGTTTTGACGTTACAGGGTACAAGGTATTCCACCGTGTCCTCGCCTATGTCACAATCATTTAACATTTTCTTAACAATTTTAGAGACCTTCTGAACTGTTTCTGGTGTTTTACAAAAATCTTTCTTTTGGTACAGTTTTGGGTTGTTTAAATCTAACATAGCAGTGCGGATATGTAAAGAAGTGGTTTTGAGCAACAAAAGCTGGTCCCTTGTCTTCTGGTTTAATGACAATATCTTTTTTATATCGTAGTTTTGTTAAGGCTTCCTTCGCTTCTCTACACATGTTGTCCTTAACAAATTTAGGCGGTTGAAAATCAACCAGATCCTTTTAAACGGCTTCCAGAAAACATTCAAGAAACTTGTCCCTTCCTTCCCAAGGTCCACGTGCTTTTATTTTTAAATCGTGGGGCCTCTAAGCGACTAAGGCTCATCTCCATTTTCACAATTAGCGAAGTGAAACGTATATATAAATTGGATTTTAGGCAAAATATGGTATGAAAAAAAGGCTACGGTTGGGAGAACTCGACCTTTAGGCGAAAAAACCGTTTCGCCTTAACGTTTTACACACTGTTTTATATGAGAATGCGTAACTCTATACGCCAGTCTGATTTTTCACAATATGTTTATGCAATTGTTTCACTGCACACCAACTTACGTACTTGTATCTGTTAACACTTAAGACTTAGGAGCCATTGAAATAACGTGCATGTATATCTTAGAACTAAAAAGGGAATATAATCTTATGTATTTTATTGTTTTTATTTTCGCCTTTCGTATTGGCCGTATTAGCTTTCGCCTAACAGTTCGATCTAGCGTTATATATATATATATATATATATATATGTAAACATACTTTCGAGAGGTTGATAAAGCTAGTACGTCTTTGGGTAAACATTTTCAAACTTGGGAGAACTTTGAGTTGATAGGAATTGAAAAGCTAAGTAACAATAGCAAGAAGACTGGTGAAGATGTGAAGCATAAGTGGATTTACGGTCTGAATACCTTTGACCCAGTGGGCATGAATGTTAAAGACATCACGCATAGTTCTTAAGGTTATCTCTAACTTTCCACCTATATATTCTTCCTTGGTGCATGTTTCTTAGAATTTGTGTTTTAGTATACTTTTTTACGTGACCAAAGGAAGTTTGCCTTTTCGTAACGTCGTGGTATCAGTATGTTCATTTTACCTTTTCAAGATTTAACCAGTTTGCATTGAAGATCTTAATCAACATTTTATGGATTTTTCTTAATATGTCGTGCGTCTGGTGGCTTGTGATTTTCATCTATATCATCTTACTTGGAAGCTCAACTAGTATTCATCCGAATCCGCTGATATATTACACATCAAAAAGTCTCTGCAATACGGTTAATGTCAACAGTAAACTCTACAAATGCGTTGACAAGCTTCAAAGCGGAGTCTCATGTTTCTTTTCTAAGAACTTGCATCAGGAACGATACTATACCGAAAGGTTTTGTTATCAAAAGCAACATACCTTTACTGAAGATTACGGACAGACCAAGAACTGGACATCGATTCTGCACAAGACCTCTTTAAAACTTATGCAGGAGACTATATCATTTCAAAAAGCTAAGATCACTGGTCTTCGCTCAAACATCTCAAGGGCATGGAGAACCACTAAAAGGACCTTCACGATAAAACAAGTGAGTTCCCCTTCTTTGAAACTTAAAAGAACCTAAGACAGTCGTCAGAGACTCTTTGGCTAAAAATAAACAGCATAAGTTAACGAAATTGAGTGAATTTTTTGAAGTGGACCTAGTCTCCAGGCACAAAAGAAAGAGGCCCAGGAAGAAGTACCCTTTTGGCTTTGCTATGGTGCAGTCCAATGTAGATGGTAGTAACGTAGAGGTTTCACGTAAAACCAGAGTCTATAATGTCTCTGATTTAAACCTGACTGGGCAGAAGAGCATCTTCTTAGCAGGGGTTTCAAGTTTTGCCCTACTCCTCTTCACTACGATAAACGGTTATTAGAAAAAGATCTCGATGCATTAAAGAGACGGTTAAGCCTTTTCGAGTTTTTCAACGCTAATTGTGAAAATGGAGAGGATGAGCCTTAGTAGCTTAGAGGCCCCACGATTTAAAAATAAAAGCATGTGGACCTCGGGAAGGAAGGGACAAGTTTCTTGAATGTTTTCTGGAAGCCGTTCAAAAGGATGTGGTTGATTTTCAACCGACTAAATTTGTTAAGGACAACATGTGTAGAGAAGAGAGGGAAGCCTTAACAAAACTACGAAATAAAAAAGATATTGTCATTAAACCAGAAGACAAGGGGCCAGCTTTAATTTGTTGTTCAAAACCACTTCTTCATATATCCATACTGCTCTGTTAGATTTCAATAATACAAAAGTGTACCAAAAGAAGGATTTTTGTAAAACACCAGAAACGATTCAGAAGGTCTCTAACATTGTTAAGGAAATGATAAAGGATTGTGACATAGATGGGGACACGGTGGAATACCTTGTACCCTGTAACGTCAAAACATCGAGATATTATACCCTGCCTAAAACCCACAAAGATACTGACGAGAATGGCTAAATTAAAACCAGGCCAGTGGTGTCAGGAAACGGTCCACCCATCAAAAGACTCTCAGAATTCGTAGATTTTTATATTAATCCGGAAATGAGAAAAATGGACTCTTCTGTAAAGAACTCTAAGGGCGTTCTGAAGTTAATTAGTTCTATTAACAACAAATTTAAACTCTCTCTTTCTTTAAATGTAGCTATGTTTAACATAGACATCAGAGCTATGTATCCAAGTATGCTTCAGCACTTTGGCATAGAAGGAGTAAGACGTGCTTAAGATCGTGGAAATAGTAAGATACCATGCACAGATAATTTAGTTGAGTGTCTCAGGATATTTCTCAATGAAAACCGTTTTGAATTCAACGGTGAGCTCTTACTCAAATCCACGGTACCTCAATTGGACCTAAAATGGCTCCGGGACATGTCTATTTGAGAAAGGGTTTGGTGGAGGAAAAATTATGGGAAACTTGTACACTGAAACCTTTGGAATGGTGTTGCTTTATGGATGATATTTTGGGTCTATGGCCACATGGCATAGATCCTTTAATCTTTTGTATGGGGGTTTTGAATAATTTGTATCCTTCTGAGTTGGAATTCACATGCAATTTAGAGTTTAGGTCTATTTCCTTTCTTGATATTCTTATTAAGCGTACTGAGGAAAGTTTTCTCAGTACCAATTTGTCTGTTATGCCTAATTTCAAAAATATTTATCTCCGGTATGATTCATTTCATATTGAAAATACCCTAAATAGCATAGCCTATAAACAGGCACTTTGTATTAAATCTATTTGCTCAGAAGAAGGGAACTTGCAAAGGAATCTTACCAATCTTCAAAATAATCTCGGTGAACGGGGGTACCCATTTTTTGAGGTTCGTGATAAAATCAAAGAAACTAATAAAGTGGCTCGTAACAATTTGCTTAAAACACAGTCCGTTACTAAAAAGAAGTATTTTGTAGCTCCTCTCGTGACCACTCGTTACCCTCGCCTTCTTCCTTTGTCTAAGATTAATAAGAAATATTTTCCTGTTTTACAAATGTCAAAGACTTTTAAGAACACTTTTTCACGTCCCCTACAGTTATCTACAGACAACCTCCTAACTTAAAGTCTCTTCTTGTTAAGACTGAGATTTCTTAGGATTTTAGTTCGTTGAGTAAAGGCTGTTTTAAAACACATTTTAATCGGTGTATAACCTGTGCTGCTATTGAAGAAACCAATTTGGTACAAAGCTTTTCTGCAGGTCAAAAGTTCAAACCTTTTCACAATCTTACCTGTGATACAGTAGGAGTGGCTTATCTTGTTAATTGTTTGGATTGTAAATATCAGTATGTGGGAGAAACAGGAGGGGAGCTGAGGGTTAGACACCTTAAACAAAGGCAAGAGATGCGTAAAGCTCCTCTGGCCTCTGGGTAAACATTTTCAAACTTTTGTGAACGTTTAGTTGATAGGAATTAAAGAGCTAGGTAACAATAGCAAGAAGACTAGTGAAGAAGTGAAGCTCAAGTGGACTTACCGTCTGAATACCTTTGACCCAGTGGGCATGAATGTACAAAACATCACGCATAGTTCTTAAGATTATCTCTAACTTTCAACCTGTATAATCTTATTTGGTGCATGTTTCTTAGAATTTGTGTTTCAGCATACTTCTTTACGTTGCCAAGAAAAGTTTACCTTTTCGAAACGTCGTGCTATCAGTATGCTCATTTTACCTTTTTACGATTTAACCAGTTTTATCATCTTATTGCATTGAAAATTTTAATCATTTTTCACGGATTTTTCTTAATATGTCGTGCGTCTGGTGGCTTCTTATTTTCATTTATGTATATATAGACATATATATTATTCGCATGTACATTATTCATTTAATAACGATAGTGATAAAAAATAAATTAATAATGTTAACTCAGAATACATAATTATTGTTTGTCCATTATTCATGTGTATATTCTTATACTCCCCTTACGGGAATCTCTATCATGTTTTGCAGACTATATTATCAAGCAGATGTTACCCGAAATTCATTCTTCAATTAGGATGCTACACATTGTCTTCAAACGCTTTGTGATTTACCAAAGCCAAGTCAAAATGGCTTACTTGCTTTTACCATGTAAGTGCTTTGTATTCTAATATTCTTCACACGGAAGGTATCCGAGCCTGCAAGAATTCTCTCAGGCATCACGGTTACTCGCAGGACTTCACTACCAAAACATATTCCCTCACTGAATATATTTTAACACATAGCAACTTTAGTTTGAAAGGTAAAAGTAAAGGCACTGGTATGGGCACAATATTTGCCCCAATTTACGCCAACATATTCATGGCCCATTTACCAGAGGATTATTGTTGTCTTGTACCCTAAAGCCGCTACAGTATTACCGGCTCTATTGACGACAATTTCATTTGGCCGTATTGCGAGGATACTCACCAGACTCAGTGGCGGAGCTAAGGAATTCGGTCAAAGGGGGCCAGAGGTCTGAAGGGGCACTTTGAAGTAGATAAACACACTACGCCCCAACAAGATCTAAGTTATGGCTTTTCAACCTTTTCTTTTTGATTTCACCACCTGGTAGAAGACTACTTTCCCATTCTCCCACCCCCAAAGTTTTCTATGGAAATATGTTTCCATTTTCAATCCCTTCCTACAACCTAGTTTAAAGCGACCATTATAATTCGCTTAATTTTCATGTACAAATTTGGGCTCAACCTACTTCCTAGATCACAGATTTTTCTTCTCATTATTTGGAAGCAATACCAATAACGGTGCAAGGGTAAAGTACTGTAAAAACCTAAAAAGAGCCCCAAACGGCTATTTGAGTCCATCGGACGTGACTATATGGACGCTCCGCCACTTTCCAGACTTTCAATAGTCAGTGTAACAGTTATCATGGTAGCATTTCGAGAAATCCTTTTCCCAGATGTCCCAGTCGGTATTCAAGTCAACTCGATATCTAACTCACTGAATTCTAAACCCAACGACAATCACCAATATTTTGATTTTTACAGTTGCCACCATATCATCCTAAAGAGGTATATCATTTTCAGGTCTAGAATGAAAAAGTATGTTTTAAGCTGGAGGATTACAAGAATCAACTTGTCATTTTTGTAGGCCTACTCCTCACATGCGCAGGGCAAATTCATTTCCAAAGAACTTTCATTATTGTCCAGGTATGACCGATCTGATTTGAAATTCCTTTTCAACCTGCCGACACTAATGTCAATATCAAAACACCACCTTTTCATTGCAGAATTTACAAAATGCCATCAAATTCATTTCAAAGTGACAGTCATTTTGCAGCCTTGCACGATAGCAATAGCTCAGATGAATAACTTAGTTACAAACTGAGAGACACTAAAGTTGCAACCGAAAGTTTCAAACTAATTCATACTTAGTACGAGTAATATTAATAAATGACAATCGTTATAGGTAAAAGTATATAGAATTCATAGAATCTTTGTTTTTCATACTAATAACACGATTGATTCCTTATAGTACTTTAAAGATAAATGTTAAGAGTTGTGTAAAGGTAGGCAGATACCTGATCGAAATATTTATACGTTTTCAGTCACCACGTTTACTAATTTGAGATAAAACTACTAACTATCCTGAAATAAAAAGTTAGGTCTTCGGAGGATAAGCTGGCTGATCCTTCAATTATTGATCAAGACGCCACATTGTGAGCATACTTGATTGTCCTACTTTATCAGTACCAAAATATGCCACTACGTTTTAAAGGAAGGTTTCATTTTTAAATTTTAACAATCATCGCCTGCTTACCTCCGGTAACGCACCAGCGGGTGGATTGTCGTCGATTGGTTTCCAGGAAAGGATTCCTCCTCTGAAATGAGAGCAATTTGCTTGGCTGATAAGAAATACAAACAGCAGCTTGAAAACTTGAATGTTGGCCATCATGCAAGCAGGTGGATTATGGTCTGTGATCTTTCATTAAATTTTGTTATATACGACTTTGTAGGTAAACATAGTTAACATCAAACTGGCCAATGAATATTCACATCTTGGAAAGAAAGGCTTTACTTTCGCTTTCAGTGTAGCCTATTATCATATGGAGGAAGTGGAATGATATTTGCAGGGTTGGGAAGTAACGAGTTACAAGTAACGCCGTTACTGTAACGAGTTACATTTTGTGTAACGGAACCCTGTAACGAGTTACATTTGCATTTCAGTAACGGAGCAAGTAACTAGTTACAATTCTTGGTAAATGTAACTGTAACGGCATTACATTTGGGTCCCGTTACTTTCCCGTTACAAATAGTGAATGACCACAAGTTGCATTTTACTCGAAGTAGTAACAGAAAATTTTCAAATTGATGACACTATGGTAGTAAAATTACTTTCGATATATTTATCATTCAAATCTATTATCGACGTCGCCCTCACTAACATCAAATTTTATTCACGATCAGAATCAGAAGTTGATAATGCACATGCTGCAGACTTACAGAGTCACTTGACTGTCGATTAAAACAAGTTTAAAATTTGATTTGTGTGTCAAATTACTTATTAGACAGATCAATGCTTTTTATCCATGAGACCGAATTTTTGTGCGATTCGTTGAAAATGCGGAATGGTCCTCTGGCAAAGTAAGGCCCAGCTGACTTTATATAGTCTATATATACTAAGTGAAGTCAGCTGGGCCTTAGTTTACTCATATTGTCATTTAGGACACAGCTTACTTTGAAAGCTTAATTATTGCCTTTTGAGGCATTAGGGCTGACCCCGAGTCCACTCTACCCGAGTCGGAGCTAACTGCGATTCTAGATTCCCTAATCTTTCCGAGCATAGTACGTACCCCTCAAGTTCCGGCCAGTTCTGGTTCCAATGGCACCCATTCCGAGACCAGTGTTTTTGCCAGTGTATAGCATATCAAACTTACAGTTGTTTTAATTCTATTGTACATGCCCACCATTAATAAAGTCATCGCTTGTAATCACTTCCATAGCTTGGCCTCCTCAGTAATTTAGTTGAACATGTGTGACAATAATTTACATCTGTGCACTGAGCACAAATTACAATGGAACTTTAAACCCTTTTAATGTAACTTTCACATTTGAAGAACTCGGCTGGAATGAACTCCGAGTTCAAGTCCAGTTACATCACATTCCGGAAAAATTTCACTTCCGGAACCTTCTATTCCGGGCAAATTCCTAATCTAGAAAAACGCCCTTGAGACCGGCTTTTAAGCTATTTGAATCCGGACTCGTGCGTTGGAGCGCAGTAAATTACACGGTGCCAATCGTCGGTAAAGACCGTGCATCCATTTATGTATCTAATTTAACATGTATGGTTTCCTTATTTGATAAATCAAACGTATGAAGTTAGGCTATATCAAATTCTTTTCAATGCCCGTAACTCCTTACACCAGAATAATAGTAAGGCTAATATAAAAAAAACAGTAGAATATTGAAATGGTCAAATGGCTTTATAAGTGTCCTAACAAAGCTAATTGAGAGAGGAGCGAAGTGTCCGACTTAAAGCTTCACCTATTTATTGTAAAGGGAAGGTGAATTATAGGCACATGGTCTGCATATGTAGTCTCATCATTTCTATACATTGTTTTATATCGACACAATGTGAAACTTGAAATTTATGCGGAAATATCACTTAGCCCAACCTTAGCGGTGAGGTTTTAATATTTTACCGTGAACAAATATAGAGCATCGTATTACCATATTTATGTTCTTGAGGGGTGAAGACTTTAATTACTGCTAAAACAAGTCAATAGCCGCTAACCTCTCTAAATTGTGATGGGAGTATAAAGATTTCCACCCTCAAAGAAGTACTGTCGTAACTGGAAAAGGTTTGGTTACAACCATATTTGTCTATAACAAATAGTTTGAGTAAGCTCCGACACAGTATCATAATTCGGTGCTTCATGATGAGCGTTAGGAGCCTCTGACTGAATTTCCAGTGAAGATCAGCTGGCATCATTGACTTTCTTTGGGAAACACCTCAGGATAACCCGCTCAAATGAGGTTCGGTCCTCTCATATGCCCCCTTCTTACTATCTAATTACCCCCCCCCCCTTCCATTTCATGTACGGAGGTACCGTATATTCACCTTGAAGTAACTAGTTACTTTTGAAATGTAGCTAGTTATTTTTCAGTCAAAAGTAACTGTAACTAGTTACTTTTTCAACATTGTAACTAGTAACTGTAACGAGTTACAATTTTATGGAATTAACTGTAACTATAACGAGTTACTTTCAAAGTGTAACGGGAACAACCCTGGATATTTGAAATGAGGCGGTAGAATCAATGCTAGGCAAAATAACCCTTACAAAAAGATCACATGACACTGAGAACTTAATCCTAATCAGGGAGCTGTAAGGGCAACTCCCTGTTCTAATGCAAGAACAACTCTGTTGAAGACCTGTCTAATACCGGATCATCATTGACGTGGTTACTCGATTTGCGTTTGTGTTAGAAACTTCAAAACGCGAGTGGTCAATATCGGGTTGCTTCAATCAGAGATTGATCCTTATCAAGCTTTCAGTTGTTACTTCAGGGAATTGCTCCCTGGTATAGAGTCAAAGAAAACACTACCTGATTCTCTTATCGGTGTAGTTAACAGGGCCGAATTCAGGAATATTGATGTTAAAAACATACATAGTACTCTGACCTTTTCCCAACTGCTCCCAAATTCTCCCTTAAAGGTACCTTAACGAGGATACAAGAGGACGACTGTGTTAGGGAATGGCATTTTCAACCTTTACAAAAACTGCAGACCTAAGAGTGGGACTTGGGAACGCAACTGTTAAGGACCTGAAACATTTAAAATTTTTCTGAGGGAAAAAGAACCCAGAAGAATTTTGCTTCATATTAAGAATCCCCAACCCCGAGCAAAAATAGGGAGACCGTTGGTCAGGGACTGTCACAACTCAGTCTTATGTCCCCCTTCCGTTGAGACCCCAGGTTGTTTTCCCCCTGCCAGCGAAATTTGGCATGAATTTTACTACACACAATGAAGGTCGGAAAAATTCAACTCAGAAGATCTCTAAAGTTTCAACAATGATTGTTGATTATTTTTGGTTCTCTCGCAGATTAATGATGATCTATGAATTTCAGTTTACAACATGTAAACGTTACCTGAAGTCCTATAGGCCTAACACACCGGTGTATTAATTAATGCCACGTTTATATTAATAGTGATCGCTTACACGGCGGTTTCTTCCTGCTTCTTTCTTCCCCTCTCCTGATACACTTGATACCCGACTCTTCGAATTCGCTTTCGCGTATCCCGCCGATGTCACCATGCAGCTCGGTCCACAACAGCAGAGTACAGTACTCCTGCCTTTGTTACCCAGATGACGAAGCAAACTGGTCCTCCTTTAATAAATTAAATGCGGCGCACGTGACTACGTATCACTGTCCAAAATACTGGTCTTCCTTTTCACTTTATCATACAACCGCTCACCATCTCCTCTCCCAAAATCAGGAATTAATGAATTAATATTCCAATTACTTCCAAATAGATCTGCTTTCTTTGATTGTCAGAATGATTCTCTTGAGGAGATTCGATTCTCATGAGTTCATATGCCTGCTACATGACTGTTTCCTTTAGCTCAATTGCATAAGGCTCTTTAGTGTTTAAAAGGAGGAATATTTTCAGGAATTGTTTGGTCAATTTATAAGAATAATTTCTTAAGAACCTATATATCATTGTAAAGAGCAAAGATGGGGAATTTAAAAGACCAATTTATTTTTGTAAACCCATCTCATTATGTATGCAAATATGCAAATTAGATGACGTCATACGGTTGTTTTGTTTCCATAGAATACCAATACAGATCACTATTATTTCGTAATTTGTGGTGCAGGAGATTGTTTGGCTTAGTTTTCTCTTTCATTTGGTACCAAATTTGAGGACCTTGGATCAAAAATGAGGAAGATATGCCCATTTTACTCTTTATTTACTTTTTGTTTTACAGCACACTGAATTACACACACTGACCTATAGTAAACAACTTTGGGTTTATAATGGACATTCTGGTGAGTGAAAAAGTCGGAGGGGTGTTGTGGGCTTTGCAAGGTAGCTCTAAATGAACATTTTGGTGAGTGAAAAAGTCAGAGTTGTGCTGTGGCTTATAATTTTTGATATTGGGAGGGGATTGTGGGGTTAGAAATGTATGTTTTTGACCAAAATTGACATTTTTGAAAACTGCATTTGTGTGCACCTCTAAACCTCCCTAACTTACCCTACCCTTGCCATGTATTTGTATCTCTTGGTACTTTTATGTAAAAAATCTTATAACAAACATTTTGGTGTTTAAACAAAAAAGATCAGACTTTTTGTTGTTGAGTTATAATTTGTTGTAGTGGGTGGGGTTTTGGGGATCAAAGTGGAGATTTTTGACCTAAAATGACTCATTTTTGAAAATTATACTTGAAATATCTCAGATTTTCTTACCCCTGGCATCTAATTACCTCTCAAGGTGTTTGTTTAGTTTCGAAGGTATTCAGAAAAAAGTAACATTTACTCCCCCTTTAAGAGAAATATTCCCATATTTGTCCCACACTTACTTACTTATTTGAAGGCGCAGTCATATGGTATACAAACATTTCGCCACAATGACCTCAACAACCATCACTACAATTATAGATTTAAAAGGCATCAAAAGACGAATAGTGAAATCATCATATTTACACTTCATTTGCAGCTTAGTTTTCAGTTTCACAGGGATATAAAGGCCTAGATTTATTCACATACGGCTCATGTAATCTGCACTAACATTATGTTTTGTCTTAATTGACTGTTAAGGGAACCGGTACTCTTTAAACTAATGCACATCTCATTATCCTTGAATTTAGTAACTTAGTTCTGTTCCAGCAAACCAGCGATCTGATTGCAAAACAAAGTCTTCCCCATGTAGATAAACATGAAATTTTTGAACAGCCCAAACTATCCAAGACAGGGCTGCCGACAGCCGACCCGGGCCCCGTTACAAAATTTCAATGCAGGCCCCCTCTCACCAAAGAAAGTGTGGTGTTCACGAGGAAATAATTCGATATGATATAATATATTTTATGACCAATTTTCCCGGGCCCCCCAAATTGTCATGGGCCCCGGGACATTTGTCCCCCTGCCTCCCTCTGTCGGTGGCCCTGATCCAAGACATTCTCGTTCACTGAATAATTTCTTTCTCTTGGGAAAACTTTCTACTAGCATATGAGACCGGAAATAATTCCCCTTTATGTTCTTATAATAGCACCGTTCCGATTCCCACTTCGGAAGCATCGGTTCTTAAAACAAACCCTTTGCTAACATCAGGAAGTCGAAGAAAGAGTGGACTTACTAAAGCCCCCTTTAGGTCCTTGAAAGCTTTCTCTTGTGCACTACCCCACTCTATTTTATTTAGTGTACCACTTCTTGTTAAATCTGATAAGGGTGGAGCTACAGCTTAGTAATTGGGAGTATTTTGTCCAGGGTACTCTGCTTGGGACCCAACGTGCCTCCTGCAATTGGGTGCCCTAAAACCTTCAATTTGGTGTAACCAGTTGCACACGTTTTTGGTCGTGCAGTCAGTCCACTCTCTCAATTTTTCACAAATTATTGCAATTGACTTCAGCTATTCCTCACATGTCTTGGTATGAACTAAAATATCATCCAAATAGTTATCAACGTTTAGAACTATCTGGTGTTGCCAAAGCAGTTTTCTCTTTAGCTGAGCTTGTCATTAGCCGAGCCTATCATAGGTACCAGTAATCTTTTGAATAGTCTATCCTACTGAAATAATTGTCGGAAGAAAATTTCGAAAATAAATCATTCTGCGTCTGCATAGGTTCTGCTTCATACACAGCTACCGTGTTAAGATTTCGATAATCTACACAAAACTTCTTTGAACCATCTGGCTTTGGTCCGAGTACCACAGGAGAACTATAAGGCGAATTCGAAGGTCCAATAAAACCTAATTTTGTCATTTTCTCAATCTCAGTTTGTACATTTTTTCTGGTTGAAAATGGCAACGGATAGGGTTTTGTCTTTATAGGTTCATCAGTAATAACCTTGATATCACATTGAAGTTCATTTGTTCGAACAGGCACATCACTCATGGTATCAGTAAATTTTGTCAACAAACATTTGACCTCTGCCCTTTGACCTTCATTCAAGTCTTTCATTAATAACGTCTGCAGCGGTTTCCTTTTCATTTTTTTCGCAGCTGTGGAGTTTCAAAACAACTCTCCTGCCCTTCTGCCTTTGAAATTGAAAGTACGAAAGACCCAAAGCACTGGGACTTTCTCTTTCAATAAATTTGCATGGAAGCCTTTCGGTCTCCCATTGACTTCTACCACAGAGCTTGCTTCTCCCACCTTATCCAGTACAGTGAATGGCCATTTCCAGTGTATTAGCAGTTTATTCTTGTCCTTAGGGAGCAGAATCACACTGAATCACCTGACTTTAACATTCGGTTGTTTCACTTCCTATTGTAATATTTCCTGTACCTTTCTAAAGATATTTGCAATTCTGTTGTAGCTACAGCACATTTACTCTCTAGTCTGTCCCTCAGATCTAAAACATATTGATAGGTTGACCTAATTTCTCGGTCATCTACATCTGCGGTCCACATTTCTTTAAGAATAGCCATTGGACCTCTTACAGTCCTACAATAGAGGAGCTCGAATGGGGCAAACCTGTACAAGTCCCTCGGTAAGCGAAAAGTAAAGGACCTACATACCTGTCCCAGTCGGTAGTTTTCTCCTCACACATGAGCTTAAGCATTCTTTTTGAAGTACCATTAAAATTATCGACTAATGCGTTGCAGATTAGATGGTATGTCGCTGTGGTGAGCTGTCTCCGTAACAACTGACTCACCTCCTTCATCAAATCTGAGGTAAATTGTGAACATCTGTCAGTCAAATTTCAGACGGAACTTCGACTCGGGAAAAGATATCTACCAAGCTTGAGCAACTCTTTCTGTCTCAATGCTGGGTAGCAGAACAGCTTCGGAAAGTCTGGTGGCATAATCGATCAACGTCAATATAAACCTATTCCCGTTCCTAGAAACTGGAGAAATTGGTCCCACAATATCTACAGCCACCCAATTGAACGGCGTGCCAATCAAAAGCATACGTCCCAATGGGACCTTAGTTACCCTTCCCTTGTCGCAAGTTCTTTGACACACACCGCATGATTTACAATAACCATTAATACCAGTCGTTACACCAGGCCAATAAAACTGATACAGCACTTTATCTGACGTCTTAGAAGTACCTTAGTGACCTGACATAATAGAGTCGTGACCAATCTCCTAACTTGCTATTTGTATGCATTTGGCACAAGGTTTAACCTTCTCGTTTTCAGACACTCTCCAGTACAAGATATCTTTCTTGAAGAGAAATTGTGCAGTCAATTGATTTCCCTTGAGGTCTTTGGACCCCTTTTTGACTCAAACAATTTTTCCGAGTCGAATCCTCCTTTTGAGCTTGTTTCAACTGCTCAGATGTAACATTTTGAATGGGCACGCTCGCAGTTCGAAGTGGCCAAATTTTCTCACTTTTCTTTGTTTCGGTGCTCTAGTTTCAACAGCACCTACAACATCAGTGACTTCATCTTTCGATTTGTCTGTCACCTTGTAACGTTCTTTACCCGTTACATTTAATGTCGACTCCTCTGTTGAATCATGCACAAATGCTTCGCTTGCATTGGAAGATTTTTGTTACTTCTATGGACCCTTTTGTGTTCCAGATTTTGGACCTCATTGGTCCTTTTGTCCAACTCAGGGCCAGGGTCATCGGGACCTCTAAGCCCTTCAATATTTCGAATGATTAAATCATACATTGGATTTCTCATACAATTTATGCTTCGGGGGTCTCACTGTGCCAACACCCCTCCGACTTTCTTACTTTGCCATCAATTAGCACACACATCATCTTCACCGGTCAACTGGTCATCCGAGAGTAAAGCTGTCTTGACAATGACTCCCGAACACCCACTCTCTCTCAATACTAAAACCTTTTTACTTCCAAGGTATCCCTCTACTACTGGCATGCGCTCTAAAACATTTTCCAGAATTTTGTCAGTTACCAGGGTTCCTTGCATGCCGCACTAACAATAGGAATATCGTGCTCACATGCCAAATTAATATGACCGGCACTCCCTTCTATTTGTTTTATAAGACATGTACTGACAGTTTGACCTTTTGTCTTGTGACAGCTGACTGGGCTCTCATTGTACCCGCTGAAAATGTTTGTCTACAGTCACTTGCCTTATGATCTACTTTCCCACACACAAAACATTTTGGGCCGATTCTCTTCAGACCATTTGACTGAGGTTTGTTCTCAGCATTATTATGACTCAAGTTGTCATTCTTTTAGACAATGGGCCCTCTCTTCTCTTGGAGATACTTAATTAACACAATTCTCCAAATTTTGATCATGGGCGTCTAATTACTTATCTGCTAATTCTGTTAGTTTCTCTGAGGACTTTCAATCATGTACACGAAGAATAAGTGACAACTCTTTGTTGCAAATGTTCAAAAATTGTTCTCTCACAATGAGATCAATTACATCTTTAAATTTATTCCCTACCTTGCCCAATTTCAACTATCTTGACAAATAAAATTCTAACCTAGCCATAAATTGCGTTGCTGTTTCACCCTTCTTTGGTTTATCTTCCCTGAATTTTAGGCAGAACCCCCTTTCTGTAAACTGAAATCTTTAACAGGGCTTCCTTTAATTTGTCATAGTCTTCCGAGTCATTTGGTGGAAGGTGGAAACCTTGAATAATCCCGAACACTTTCGCCCTTTAAACACAAATTCAGGTTCAATGCCCAATGATCTCCGGGCCAAGCTTGTGCGAGAACAAACCTTTCAAATCTTTGTAGGTATACATCTAAGTGTTCCTTCTCGTCGGCTTTGGTGATTGGGGGAGGGACACAACAGATGACGTCGTAATGGCACTTCAGTTAACCTCCCAAGTCTGCGCAAAATTCGTATACGTAGTGAGGATCCGTTCTTTGTCAGGTGTCACTACACTAAGGTGCCATCCTCGGGGAGGGGTCTAAAAGGGGAGGGTTTCCCCCTCCCGTTTGAGAAATTTTTTTTCATTTAACGTTGCTTAGATGCAAAATGGTGCTATCTTTGTGATATTTTTGGGGCTGATCACATACCTGTATGGCTGGAAAATGTCCATAATTTAGTGAATTCTAATTTTTCCGACTACCTGGATGTTTTTTCCAAATGAGTGGCGACGCTTAACTTTTCTCTTTTTTATGGGCCATGCGTTTGTTTACAGCAGTAGGGATCTTTCTTTTGTCACTACTTAAAGGTGCCGTCCTGGGGAGGGGTCTAAGGGGAGAGGGTGTCCCCCTCACCTTTGAACAATGTTTGCTAATTTAAGGTTTTTCGGATGCAAAATGGTGCTATCTTTGGAATATTTTGGAGCTGATCATATATAGCTGGAAAATGTCCATAACTTAGTGAATTTTAATTTTTGGTTAGGTGAAAGAGGAGAGCATGTTGTCTAAGAGAAGAATACGTTGTCAACAAACGTCCTAAAAACTCCTTTTTGACTACTTTACCGCCTTCTATTCGGGCAAAGTTTGTACCCAAAAATACGTGCGTGGAGTCCACAGAAACATTGCTGGACTATTACAGAATTTCCCGTCCCCTTCATTGTGCATTACAAAAAGGCATCTAAGGCTGGCAGATACCTGTATAGGCCCTACTGGAAGCTCTGGAACAAGTATATGAAATGGGGCAATGACATAACGCTTATTACCTGACATCCAAATGACAATATAGAGTATGACGCAGAGCAATACTATCGTATTTTTAATAATTTTGACCAAAAGTCCAGATGAACAGCTTCCAGCAATGGGAAATGGGCGGGAGGGGGATTTTAGGTTAAGGAAGGTGATATTAGACCTCCCTGATAGGTATAGCTAAAGGGGTAAAGGACTAGCAAGCGTTTTCAGAATGCTTTTTTTCGTAAGTGTATTAAAAATCACTATCTATCAGGGGCGTAGCCAAGAATTTGTCAAGGGGGGGGGGGTCGAAGCCCATAGACAGATTCTCAGCGCTTCGCGACACCATAGGTTGGCGCAAAGCGCAAGAAAATTTTTGCCCAAAATTCCTCCCAGATTGCTGGAAATGGCACTTCCTAGGCCTGTTTACCGAATGTAAATTGGGGAAACACTAGCAAAATTGCAAAAATAAACATTAAAAATTCCAAAATTCCATCTATATTAATAAAGGCTGCGCGCAAAGCGCTCGGTAATTTTTTTTTTTGGAAAATGTATAACTTAAAATACGTACATTCAACCTTCCAAATCATGCTGCGACAAATTAGGTTGAAAGATCCCGTATTGATGCTAGGCCCCTACACATGTTGTGATTATAGTTTCATGTATTATCACCTTAATAATGGTCATGATATGGAGTGCAAACCGTAAAACACGCGCGCAAAGCGTGCGAAATTTTCATTAAGTAAGATTTCCATGACAAAACCTGCATTCAGAATCTGCATTGAGACACTTTCAAGTGCCCAACAAACCTACATGGCACTCAAAAAGCCAGTCTTTTACCTGGTTAATCGTGAACAACTTTCAACTTTTGCTGATGTGCTTCTCCGGCAGTTGATATCAGAAGATATTGATAATAAGAACATTGCGGTAAGGTTTGAAGCGTGCGGAAGACGCAAAATTTCTGATAGTTTGCGAAGAATTTGCAAAAATTCTGAGAGTTTGAGAAACATTTATGGTAGAAAATGATTAAACAGATCTATCACTCGGTTAAAGCACACCTTACACTACCCCCTACAGAAATATTTAGCTTTATCGCCTTTGGGATGATTTTAAAATTTTCAAATTTTTTTCATTGGGGGAACGCTCCCCCATACATCATTACCGGCACCACTGCATTTTGGGTGCAGCCATTCTGCTATGATTGCCGTTACTATGGTCCTCTCATCCGATTTCTTAATTCGAGAAGTCCCATCTCTTTTTCAAGTCTAGACTTCTCGGACTCCTTTAATTTTTTCCCTTTCAAGTCTGACGAGCTCAAACTCTTGCAATCCTTTTTCTTTTCCAAATTTTGCAAGCTCATATTCTTTCAATTCCTTTTCCGTTTTAAATTAAAAATATTAAAATTTATTCTTTCTTGCTTTTTTTTTCTTCTTGCAAACTTTGTTGCTGTACTCTGAATAAGTTTAACACATCTTCACCGCTCAAACCCATGTCAACCCCTATCTCCTTCAACACCTTAACATTCATTGTTAAAAGTTTCACGTAGGTCTATTTCTGCCAGCGAAATTTGGCATGAATTTTGCTACACACACTGAAGGTCGGAAAAATTCAACTGAGAAGATCTTTAAAGTTTCAACAATGATTTTTGATTATTTTTAGCTCTCTTGCAGATAAATGATGATCAATGAATTTCAATTAACAACATGTAAACTTCACCTCAAGTCTATAGGCCTAACACAACGGTGTTTTAATTAAAACCCTTTTTATCTTAATAGCGATTACTTACACCTAGGGAGGACCCTTTTCGGTTTCTTCCTGGAGTGTCCCTTTCTTCTCTTCTCCTGATACGCGTGATACCCGACTCCTGGAATTCGCTTCCGTCTATCCCGTCCTTGTCACCATGCAGCTCGGTCCACCACCATCCGAGTACGGTACTCCTGCCTTTGCCACTGATGAAGCAAACTGGTCCTCCTTCAATAAATTAAATTCGGCGCCCGTGACTACGTATCTCTGTCCAAAATGCTGGTGTTCCTTTTCACTTTATCATATAATTCCTCATCATCTCCTCCTCTGTGAAAATCAAAAATTAATTAATGAATATCTCTAATTACGTCCAAATAGATCTGCTTTCTTTGGTCGTCAGAATGATTCTCTCGAAAAATCGATTCTCACAAGATCATATGACTATTTCCGCTAGTCTCTTTGTCGGCAACAGTTTGTATACTTTTGCAAGAAACCCTTCCGGTACAGTTCCTGCAGGTTCCAACTCCTGTCGATCATTGTACTGTCCATGACGTCATGGACAGTACCTTAGGCACGCTTCTCATTTTCGAGAAACAGTTCTTTCGTTCAATGTTTCTTGATTCTCACTGAGTGCTTTGTTCTACCATTAAGCTCATTATGTAGAGTGAATCATGTAGATGGGAACGAGACTTCTTGGTGACTTTTGGTTGGAATGGGGCTGAGCATGACTGGTTTTTATTTCGGCGGTTTTGTATTTTATTGTTTTGTTAAGAATGGCTTGAGTAAGTCAAACTACCTAAATAGTAGTACAGTATATTGTGGCACATGGTCGTACTGTCGTATTTCGCCCAAGTACTCTACGCACGCTTCTTATGTCGTAAAACACACACTGTACGGCTATAAGTGCTGTCGCGTTTGCTGATTGGTCGATTGCTTAGAGTATGTAGGCAAGGTCAATCACGAAAAGTGAGATTTCTTGAAGCCTTTTGAAGCAAGAAATGAAGCTTGCAGCCTACTATAAGTCCATTGTGATGATATCTGCGGAGAAGTACAGCTAGGCTCATTGGCAGCTCTCTACAGTACACTAACACTAACGCCTAGCTGCGTCGCGGCCATGCACTGGGCTATTAGGCCTACAGCGCTCAGTGCATATAGGTGGTCCCTCGTTATTAAGAACGGATGAAGTATACTGTATGCACGTGTACGTGGTAAAAATGTCTCAACAAGGGACGAATTGTTTAGACATGAAATATGTAACTTCCCACAAGACCAGGAGAGTACTATTTCCTGCATGCAAAACCAAAAATTTGTGCTTCTCAAAGTCAAACAGTAAAAGCAAAGTGATCTGTCACTCAAACTTCGGTACATGAAGAGGATTAAATTATCTTCAAGTACATATAGGCCTATTGTCTGACGGATTTAGTCGAGCTTTCTGACATCTTCACTGTGCCAACACTGAAAATTGAAAGGGCGATATTCTAAAGCTAGCATAACCACTGAGGACGTTTCCAAATACCAGCACAGAAACAATCATGGAGAGTAAGTGGTTACGATTTTCGTAACCACATTTTCTAGTTCTTGGTTGTAACTCTACGAGTGGTGGCGCTCTTCTAAATAAGTTGGCTCAACCGTGACAGGGACAACTGATCGTAGTTGGGATTTCATACTTCATTAGTTTCTACAAAGTAGACGGAATTTATTGGGAGGAGGTAAGAGACAGCATTTACCAAAACTTTAAACCGCAAATAACGAAACTCTTCAAGCGAGGGATCAGGTTCACTTAAGATACCTGAAAAGCTTTTGCAGACCAGATGATCAGAAACTGGCTGGAAGCACTGTTATGAACTCTAATTTTATTGTAATTTCAGCCTATCTATCACCGTACCATGCAAGCTGTATTGATGACTAACAATTTGGTTTCGCACACAACGAATCATCAGTAGTACTACCTAATTACCTTTCGTTCTTATCAATACGGTACTAGGCGGCATTGAGCAGGAGCACGCGAAGCCTGATGTTCTGGACAAACCACGGCTTTGCCAAATGTTTGCCGTGTTCTGTATAACGGTCCTTGGAATCCCTTGTCTTCCCTTAATTTCTGCAGTACATTGCCCCTTGATGTTGAACATCGGGCCATCGATTTTCCTCCTTCAAGTTTGAAGTCGCCATTTAATCCGTCCCTGTCTATAACCATTTTATTTGTTTTCTTGGTATTAAGTAGAAGACCTTTTTCACTCACTTCTTTTATTTTTCAACTGTTCCATTAGTTCCTCCCTGCTGCTGCTGCAAAAAAAATCTGCTTGGAAACTTTAGCCAAAGTTTCCAAGCAGATAATTTCTTTCTTTGAAAAACGCCAGTATCCACAAAGAGTACTCTCTAATGCCCTGAACCGCCTACAAGGAATTGATAGTCTCTGCCCTTGCCCCTCAAACCGACCACACATCCACCAGACGTATTCCGTTAGTCCTGTCCTTTCACCCTTCTGTAACCCCTATTCTACGTGCCATTTACAGAAATGTAGAAACCCTGCGTCATGACCCATCCACAAATAACCATTTCCCTGAACCTCTTCTCGTTTAGTTATCTTGCCGTACTTACGCGATTTCGTTTTTCTCAAATAATATTTAATGGCAATAACTAAACATGTGGCCATAGTAAACAATTCCTTCGGATACAACACGAAAGGAAGACTTTTGAGGTTTGCTTCGTTATTGAGAATTCAACACAATTTGGGAAAAGTTTAAGTACATACAAAACTGTTAACATGTGCTTTCCTACATGTAATACAAAGAAAACAACAAGACCAAGCAGCGTTCTTTCCACGCTTATATCTTGCTCAATAGATAACAGCTCTTAAATTAAAATAAACTCCACAGACGCTTCTATCAAAGTCAAAGAATTTTTGCAGTTGCAATTTTTGAAGAAGTAGGTTTAAACATATCGATAACGACGAATAGGTTTGGACATACTGACAATATGGGAGCAAACTTACTTGTTTGTTAATCACAGTATAACAACCTAATATTTACTATGTGTACACAAACGACAGCAGTCTACATTTTTCACAGTAATTTTAAGTGTAATTAAAGTATGTAAATGGGAAAACTTACAATTAAAAGAAAGGATGAAAATGAAGGAAAACGATGAACGTAGATTCGAAGCTAATGTCTGGATGTTTTTTTATTGTTATAGGTAATAACACCCTTTTATTACAAAGGGTACCACGCTTAAGGGCGTATTCTCATTGTGTTACTGACATTACCAGACGCGACAATTATGGAACTCGAAAAGAGCAAATATTGTGACAACGACGGTTTAAAGATTTTTTAACGATAACTTTTGAAGTGGTAACGATGACTTTTGAAGTAGTGACGTCCATTTACTAGGTCGTGGCGATGCAAAATTAATCAATGGCTATCACTTGTAGGTGGCAACACAAAGCAACATAACCACTTTTTAGTTCGCTGCAGCTTTTTAAGTAGCGGCGGAAGGTTTGTAGTGAAAAGACGCAAGAGAAGTAGTAACTGGACCACTTGATAAGTGATAACACAAACTGATTCGACGGCTGCTTTTATCGTCGTGTCAGCTTTTGAAGCTGAAAATTGAATTTCGCATTTTATTGCCCTAGATCATCAGCGGGATGAAGCAATCACAGCAATCTTGCCTCTAGAGATATCCTCACTATGGAGGGAAGTGATCAGTTGCTACCTGTTTTATAAGAACATGAGGGAGTACCATAAACTGATCAGAGAATCCATGAGAAGAGTTGAATCTGAAGGTACGGTTCATATGCTTTAATTTTACTGTCTTGAAGTATGCAATGCAAATGACATGTCTTCACACTATACTTTATCTAGTTATTAAAAGGTCAGTACAGCATTCTCAAAACTGAAATTGAATTTAGCAAGACGTACACTATTCCAGCACTATGATGAAGGAAAAAATGATGATATGTATATATACTCACCTTACATTTGTTTTACATCTACAAGTTTTGGTCTTTTCTGAGATCAGGTCATTTGGGGAGTGCTTAATGTTGAATTATATTAGCGTCATTGGATACATTATGAGTATAAGGGTGTCTTCGAACTAGGTGAGGGCCACATTTGCACAAATCCTACACTGGTAATTTCCTATGGTACTACAGTAAAAGTACTACATATGAAGCTTATACGAATGCATTTGCTTATTGCACAATGTTATTTAATTAAGGTCGAAGATGACATGGGGCTTGTATGATATATCTTAAATAGTTTATACCTCTTCTCGTTATATTCATTATGAAGGATCCATATAAATTTCTGGACTGTCTCAAGGATTGCAAGTTAGGACTTAGTGGAAAATAGCTGTATTTATCATCAATGTAACTATTTTTAAGTTGTCAGCACAGTAAGCTTGTCAATTGGAAATTTTGTACATAGCATTATTGTGTATTGAGTAAATTACTGTGTATTTTCTGTGTACTGAATGAGCATAAGTTGAGAAAATCAAGGTGGAAAAAAATTCCTATGGTTCACATGTATCGAGAATTAACTGCATGTCTGTTTAAACGAGATTTTAATACTTATTTTGACCTGTTATTGTAAAAATAGGCATATATGCGAGGAGAAAGGCTATCCTGCATCAAAGGAAGTACACACTTTTTGGTCTGGAGTCTATTTGGCTCATAGATAGCAATCACAAATCGACAAGGCACTGTCCGCTAAGTTCGGTAACTAAAGGCCTTATTTCTGTTTGTAGTTCCTCAAATGTGGAAAATGTAAAATGACATGTACATATGTGAATTGGGTTAAATGATTGAAAATGTGTAATGCATGCTAAAGTGAGTCATTCTCTAAGAAATATGGATTATTCATTATGATCCTTAGAAGTTAAATGCTAAATGTGCAAAAAGGAAGAAAAATCTTCCCTCCTAGTCTGCAGCAATCTTGTTAATAAGTTAACAGGCCATTATTACTTTCGCAGAATACAGTACCTTCCTTTCTCATAACAAAACATTAATGATACCAAGAATAAGTGATAATTTTGTTAATGAGTTTTTGATTTCTTTTTACTACATTTTAATTACGTTTTCTGTTCATAACTACCCTGTGCTACACCAATATATTTGTGGCACTTACATGCAAGCAGAATTCTTGTTAGTTATAAATATATCATCAAATTCATATTTCACCATTGACTATGTACTGCCCATATCAATGTATTAATGTAACTCAAGAAATAAGCATGGATCTTTTGACTTCAATATCATTCAGCAAAATTAAAAGTTTGTCAATTGCCATACTGTCCCAGACAAAAATACATAAAACAGTAACATCACTTGGAAGGTAAAGTGTAAAAAAATATCAGCTAAATAATTTTTCTCTACTATCAGAAAAAGTCTTTTAAGTAGGTATCAGCGTAATCATTTCCTGTCAATTATGCAATAGAAATCAGCAGACATTTTTTATTAGATATCAGCTGAATAATTTCTGCAAATTACCATAGTATCCTACAGCAATATATTTATGAACATGAAAAATCAGAAGGTGCCTTTTGATTAGATACCAGCTGATTAATTTTCTGTAAATCATAGGTGCCCACAGGAAAGTATTAATGAAACGATAGAAATCAGTAGGCATCGTTTTAATTACAAATCAACTCAATTACCATAGTGTCCCACATCAATATAATCATGCAAATGCAAAGTCAGCAGAAAAGATGGCTAACATATTTTCTGTAAATTACAACAGTGTCCCAATGCAATATATATTTATGAAACTGTAGTGTCTGTAGGAATCTTTTAATTAGATAACAGCAAAACGATTCTGTAAATTACGATCGATAGTGCCTCACAGAATCATATTTATGAAAATGGTAAAGACTGGCAGCAGGAATCTTTTACTCTGAGATCTGGTAAATAATTTTGTACTATTTACCATAGTGTTCCACAACACTACATCAAAGAATCAATAGAAATCAGTCAGAATCTGTTTAATTAGACACTGGCTGGATAATATTCTGGCAATTACCAAACTAACCCCACCCAAGCAATACTAAAATAAAACTAGGAAATCACCCCTGGTTTTAATTAAATATCCAGTTAATTGTTTAATTGTCAGTCACTATTTTCCCATTCCAATATGTGTGAATCAGCAGGAATCTTGTTGAAAAAACCCTGCTTCAAACTATTCATCCAGTTTTAATTCAGTTTCACTCTGCAGAATGGGGATGGGTGTGAGTAATGTTGCTCCTGCGTGACAATGGATTAGACAAAAGCAGCTGTACGAAATAGTAGTCACAACATTTTATTAAGGTGTTTTAGTGAAACAAGCCAAAATGCCTCTCAAAATCATGTTGGCAGCCTAAATGACTAAAGACAAGATTTCATTAAAGATTAAGATGCAAGTTATTCTTATTAATTGCAAACTTTTCCTTTTTTCAGTACGTAATCAGTCCGGGAGACTCTCCCGTTTGGGAGAAAACCAAAATTCTCCCGAACGGGGGAACACGTATGCAAGACATTGTGTAGGCTTGCCAGCCTAACAAAAACAAGGTTAAGCAATAAGGAAAACCACTCAAAAACTTAAAAACGGCGCGGTGAACCACCGATTAGGACATAGGCTTTTCTGTACCTATGACAATAAACCTTCCGAATATACATTTAATTGCATTACATTAGACCGACAATTTTTGCAAGGGGGTTCCAACACCCATTTGCCATTGGGAATGTACACAAAAATCTGTGGGATTGTGGGTAAAGTAGACAAAATGGCGGCGTCCATGACTAATTTTTCTCCCGATCAGGAGAAAAGTAGTAAAAGTAGTTTCTCCCTAATGGGGAAATCTCCCGAAATGGGAGAATGGGGAAATCTCCCGAACTGGTAATGCTCACAAATAATTGGTATCCTTAAATACAGTACTGTTTTAGTTTTAACTTTTATGTCCTACAGGAAAATGTTTCTTTTGTGCATGGTGGCTTTATTCATTGAACTAGTTATAATTACTTTGTTGCCACATGGTGCATGTACTTCTTAACTGGTATTTATCTATATAATTGACCTTTGTGTTTATCATTTGCATTACCTCACATCACCCATCATTGTGCGTGGTACTTCTGGTTAATTATTATAACAGCTGACTTTAATTGTTTTCGTCACACTTTTTTCAGCTGACAAATGCAAATTGAACCTGCCCAAAGATAGAGGTGTTGCCTTTTGGCTTCATCATTTTTTAGGCTTTGTTTTTGGTGCAGATACCATCCGCTCAACATGTTTGGAGTTAAAAATGGATGTTCCTTTTTGCTCACAAGATTTCGGTATAAAAGGCAATGCAATTGCATCTACCTATGGTCTAATGGAAATACATCTTCCACCATGGGTATTTATCTATTGGCAGCATTTGCATGTGCTGAATAGGACGTTTTTGAGATCACCAGGATTCCATAAATTTTAGTTGGTATATTCTTTTTATTATATTAATAGGAAGAACCCTATTGTTTTAATTGGAGGTCAGAGGTCATCTGAGGTCATCTGAGGTCATCAGAGGTCAAAAACCGAAACCTTGCAAAAACACGCTATTTCAAGACAGGGATGATGGATACCGTTCATACTTGGTATATAAATGTATTTCATTAAGAGAAAGGGAATCCTATGGGATTGTTAGTCGCTGAAGGTCATCTGCATCCATCAAAGGTGAAACTACGAAAACCTACGAAAACCTAAACTATGAGTTTAGCAGAGGTGAAATGGTGAAAACATTGTAAAATTATATAGCCAATAAGTAAAATTTCAGGGATGAACTTCAGTGTAACAAAGCACCTTCTTTTGACAAGGATGCACTAAGTATTTGGGCTTTTCTGTTAGGTCAAAGTTTCTAGAGAAAGCATAAATAGTTCAGAACAGAGTTTGAGTATGCTGTGATTGAGCCCTTTTACATAGGTTGTTAACATAATACCTTTAATGCTGCCATGTGTAGGTGGAGGAGAGTATTGCAAAACGTCATGAAGATCGTGAATTTGGAATATGATGTGTAGCTGTATTACCTACATAGGAGTCTGTGCATCCTTTGTTTCATATTGTTGTTGACCATTATACTTGATGCCTTCGAAAATGCAGAAATTATCTGTTATAAGGACTGACATTTAAGTACTATGTTGAACTTTGAAGATAAAAGTTTGTATGGTTGTAATATTTTGGAAATGCAGTTCAAGATATAAAATCTTCAATGTCATCTCAGCTCATTTATTTGCTATTTTTTGTTGATATTGAAAATTGTACGGAATTTTGTTTCCTGTACCCTACATATAAGACACAGTTTCAAATCAGATCCGCATGTTGAGCTTTTAGGACATCAATCTAATTCTGAAGCCAACCGGGGCATTCAGTCATAAAGACTTGCAAAACCTCCATGGAAATTAATGCGCCCACTGTACGAAACATTCTGCAACATTGATATGGAGGTACTGCCTCCTACAAAAGTAACTGTAATCTCCATATCAGCAAATTTTGAGTTAGGAGTGCAGTTTTTCTACAGGGATTAAAGGGTGTGTTACTTAAGTTTGGTCTTTGCGAAAATACCCTTGATGAAAGGATGAAAGAGTTGTTTTGATTGCTTGAGAGGAACCTAGTTTGCTGTTCAGAAATATTATCCTATGAGAAAATTCAATAAATAATACATAAGACTGAAGGAACCAGTCTAGGTCACGTACTATCTCAACTACGCTAGTTGACCTTCAAGGGCACCTTAAGATAACTGAGCAGAATTTGTGATTATTCACTAGATAACTAGAATAACCGGCAGACAAATATGAAATTCATAATTTTTTCCTTCGATTGATGGAATTATTAATATGCGGCTTTTTTGTCGATAAAATATTACAACTTGTCAACGCTGTACGAACCTAATAACTTATGTGATAATGGAACAGTCCATACCTATCACGGAACGCCGATAAATGAGCGCTCCGCGTACAAGTAATTCCAATATGGATGTCAACTGATGGTGGGGGTGGGGGACTTCAGGATGTGGGCATATTTCCTGGAAATATGTACCAGAGGGGTATATTCGGGGGAGTGGTATCCTATTACATCGGACTCCAAATGATACTCAAAAATGCAAAGAAAATGTGCGCTTGGATGTATGATCGATTATGTGACACAATATTTGAAATTTATGCGAATAGGAATGCACCATATGGTAATGTTCTTAATCATTTGCTCTAAATTATCTTATATAACTAAAAGAGAACCAAGCGAGGTTAGGAAGTCCTTAATTGAATGGAAGCAGACTTACTGTTACTAGGGGAGTACTGTTACTAGAGAATCGGGTATGGTTTTTGAATTCGTGATTTGGGATGGTGAACAGGGGTGTGTTGTTCTGTTGGTGTATGTATGCTGTGAAGAAACTATTTCATGAAGACATTCTTTACATAACGTTTACAATAGACCCTAGACCCTATGCATTGCCGTCACACTGAAATCATTTTGGAGGAAAACAATGAAGCACACGTGCACTAACAGCCTAGATTTCGCACGCGCGTGTGGCAGACTTACGCCCGTAAATGATTGGTTGACAAATGAGCTGTCTGCATTTGTTGGTGTAACTTGCAATGATACGCTCTTTTCCTCCAAACGCGGAAGCACTTTCTGCTCTGTGACATGTTATGCGTAAGATATATTCTTCTGCTTATATCGCAGGGCCAAAGTTGTTACTGACATTGAACATTTACCTACGTTACTAATGTCTATGGCTAAACATGTAACAAGTCCAACTCAATTTTATTGAACGGAAGCGGGTTTACATCTGCACAGGAAATGATTGGGAAGAAGACGACGGGAAGGGGTTAGGTATTGCTAGTTTTACTGTTTCCATTTATATTGGTATTATTTATTTCAGGAATAGCTTACTTCCTTTTTATTATGTTTCTTCCATCAATGTCTTGTTTCTTTCTGATTGTTTAAAATATTTCCACGCTTGACTTGAGATACTTATTAATAAGATGAGATAAAATAGAAGCAACGACTTAGAAATTCTGCGTATGAGGATGATACCGTCAATTTGTCAGTCTGACGGTAACAAAGGCTAAATTTAACTGAATGGTTTACCGTCAGACTAAAGTACATTGTTAATTTTTAGTCAATAAAGAACCTTAAACTGCCCTCCTTTCAAAATCTAAACTTTGCTTTAATGAAACGTAAATCTTCACATTCCCTACATTTTTGGTAAGATTCTTTGGAGTTTCTGTAGTCTTCTGGCTTCATGAAAAGTGTTAGTCACTACTGCTTATTATTGTCACCCATCATTCCCCACAAAACTGTTTTTGTTACCCGTAGATTAGGCCAATAAATGACAAACACATCAACAAAAAGGATGAAGATGGTTTCCCTCTTGCACTTCAGAGGTATAATAATGTAAGTAACATTATCATTATTGTTCATTTTGAAGTGTTGATTGATGAGAAAATATAATTTTATGTTCCATATATTTTTAAAGGAAACAGGATAATGCAGTGTGATTGCGTTAACAGGTGTTTCTCTACGATATAAATGTAACGCCTTGTTCTTCGAATAAGACATTAAACAATCGCTAAATAACAGTATTTTACGTATCGGAAAGGAATTACACAACTGCTGATCACATTTGGAATATGGCAGCTGCTTTTGCTTAACATTCAAAACCACTTTACAAATAATTGACATAAAAGAAGTTTGCGGATGTGTTACTGCTCAACTTGTATTAGGATCTACAACAGAAAATACACTAAAAATTAGAGAATTATTACAAATTTATTCTAAAAACAAAGAACTGACAAGTATAAGAATTCAAAAGGGCGAGTCGTTGGAAGATTTACATAGCGTTTGGTAACTAAAACTGTTCATACGTTTCAAGTCATTACCAATACCTAATCAAATTTGAATCGAGCAATACAAGCCCCTTTTGAACTGCAAGAAAATGATTTACATTAACTTATATGATAAAATCTGGCGGCAGGTCCGAATATTTCCATCAAAAATGAAATGCTCTGATGTAATTGTGAAGTTACTAAATAAATCCAGAGAAGAGACATCCACCTACCTTGTTGAAAAGTATGGGCAATATTCTTTAGGAAGTAAACTAGATAAAACTACGTAATATCTGTTCAGAACATACTTCCAAAATGTTTTACAATATATGGAGCAATCTGCTTTACATTGGGGTAACGTACAACACTGGTGGGGGAGCTATGACTACAATAAAGAGCTGCTTTTAATATGGTTAGTTTCCCCGCATGTTTTCTAATGACGAGAAAGATAATTGATTTTTATATCTCAGCACATGTAAGCAGAAAAAATGAAAATGTTAATTTTTAATTAAATTTTGGTAAACTATTGTAAATTCATCGCTAGCTTTGAAACCTTTATCAACTATATTAAACTCTTTGAGGAAAAAAATTATTTTAAATAAAGTAAGGTAAAAATATTATCTAATTTTTGTGAATAAAGTCATGGAAAATGTTAACACTTTGGAAGCGATTACGTCCCTCAGGCTATGGTATTTGGATGAGAGTTGATCAAACAATGTGTTACAAAATACCGTATATTTCAAATTTAGTAGAACAACGAAAAGAAACACCAATGAAAAAGTGGGAAATCAAAGTCACACTATCACTAATTTCACTAATTTCATGCTTGGTTACAACAAACTCTTTACTACGTTTAAACGAGTCTCCCGCCCTAAACTTTTTACCGTAACAGAATTGTATTCATTTAGTTAACATCTGCAGTCACCACGATTACAAATGAGCAAGTAACTCTGATACCAGACAAATTTTCATAAACAAGCTCGACATTTATGGAACTATTTGGTTCATGAATGGCTTCTGGGGCAGAATTAGCATCTACAAGCGGTACAGGATAACCAGTGATGTCTGTCACTTTCGGCCATTCCCAAGGCACTGCAACAGGAATTGTGCTTTTCACAATCATGGGGCCTGGGCAATTATCAATGATAGGTGCTGTCGCATTATCTGAAAAATAAAAAGAAATGAGTATTTTTGAGGCAAACCTAAAATTTTGCCTGTATTCTGATTCTTACACTCTGAAATATGTCACTTACCTGACCACTCTATTTGCTTAAACGAAAGCTAATTACTTCCAAACGCTTAACAATCAATGTTTCGTAAGTTATAACTCTAAAAGGAACAATATGAAACTCTAATTATAATTGTATAAAAAGTGTAGCAAAAATATTTTACCAGTTCAAAAAGAAAGTAGAAAACATGTTAAATACATTAAATCTCCATAAATACTTCATATTTTTTACATATATTATATTCTCACCTTCTGAAAGCTCACAGGTTGGTCCAGTGAGGCCTTCGATACAGTCGCATGTGAAGTGTGTGTTGTATGAAACGCACGTAGCTCCATTCCGACAAGGATTACTTGAACATGGATCAGTCGCTGCGTCAATTGGTCCAGACGCAAAAGAGAAAAAATAGCAAATTTACAAACACATGGCTTCTATTCTGTTACCTTTTAGTTCAATTGTCATTGGAAGAAAACATTTATTCCCATAGGCGTAGGAGGCGGGGATGGGGAAAGGGCTGCAGCCCCCAGCTAAATATGTTTGTGAAAATTCGGGTAATATGCTGAGAATTTTTCGGGCACCTACTGAAAGAAAATGAAAGAAAATGATGTAGCTAAAGGTAATCAATAGTTTAAAAACCTTCCTTAGTAATTAAATCAAGTTCTGATTTGAATTACATTAGCATGTATATGTTCGGTATTAATTCATTGGTGTGTTTTTTAATGGTTAAACTTATATTATAATTATCAGTGGTGTATTTAGGGGGCCATCGGACCATGCTCCCCTCACTGATTCCGATTTTTGTAGTACCTAAAATGGGTAAATTTCGTAACACAAAGTTTACTTTAAAGGTAGCAAATGTGGTACCAGATTGCATGTAAGGACATCTAATTCTTCAAAACTTTCCAGCATAATGCATGCCCTCAGCCCCCATGAGAGAAATCCTGGCTACGTCACTGCTATTTATCATTAGTATTGTAACGACTACCCCCAAATTATAATCGAGATGGAAGGGTAGTAACACGGCAAATGATATTTGGTAATTGGCATATGGTATGACAACCGATGCATGCCTATATGATATGTACATAGACATGCTGGCCCGTTTTTGGTTATATTTTTCGGGCAAGTCGTTTCAGCCCGCAAATCAACTTTGGTTCCTACGTCCATGGTTATTCCTTGTCTAAATTGAGTTGATGTATCTTTAAAAGTTACGCTAGCATCATTCCTTGTTCTTTACTTCATTGCATACATGAACTGTGCTCTATGTAGAGTTTTTCTACTGCTGTAACAAACTTATAAGAAGCTTAGAGCACTTGGAATTCTACACATACGTAAGACAGCATTATTTTTTAATGGAAAGGAACTCGGACCTGACAAACTAGTGCTTAAGATTAGATAGAAACTTAACCCGATAAAATAACCATTGACGTCTCGTAGAGCCGTCTTTTGCATGGATTTCTACCGACAGTCATTGTGTTAATAACTGTGCGCTCTGCTTCCTTGGATACACTCCTAAATCTCTTTTTGCTTTAACTTAAACTTCCTATTAGGAAAATTCATCTAACACTTGGTATAATGAATTATTCATTACACCCATTTTCATAAAATCGTGAGTTTACTTTTTAGGGTAAGTAAATGGTAAATTTGTCTCTAAAGCGTACATGCTATGCATCTTCTTTTACAGCTAAATCCCCGGGCTGGCTGGCACAAAACGAGAAAAAGGGATGAGTCTGCTTGACTGCTTTGTTTGTTTTGTGGTTTCCTTGCTGCGTTTGTTCTGGCAAGATAGGAATACTCCTCCAAGCAGCATTTAGAGTGCAATCCATGCATGAGTTTAGGGATAACAAAAGATACAGTTCACACTAGCAAGATGGCAAACACCAAGTAATATCTCACTTGGATGCACATTGGGCTGATAGAGCTGAGATTCATTACATTGTGTGATACAAGAGATAAGCTGTGGTCAGCTCCTTGATAACATTGGGCTAAAGGAGAATTCATGTCATGTACTTTTTGCAACAAATAGTTTTACTTATCCTCTGGGTATTTACTGTTAAGATTTGTTCCCGTCTGTTTAGAACGACCGGTCTCTTCGTCCCCAGGAAGTAGTTTAATAGTTAACATACCCTTAACTTTTACTTTGTTTACTTACTTTCAAGGTCACACAGCTGACCAATGAATCCAATCATACAATTGCAAATGAAACCATAACTTCCCGTACTGGTATAGGTGTTTCTGCAAATGCCGTTATGATGACAGCCAACATTGTGTACGTTGCATGTATCATCACCAGGAAATGAAGCTAGGAGAAGGGTATAACATGTATACAGTATGTTTAAAATGTACAACTGAGTACCGTCATTCAAATTTATATTTAACCCAAAATTATTGCTGTTTTGTAAAAACGTTATAAGAAACAATCTTTTCCTCACATGACAAATAAACCCACCTGCGCTGTTTTTACAATCAACACCTCCAAATCCAGGCATACAGCGACATGTATACTGGCCAGATGTTACGTTATACGAATGCGATGTGAAACTATTCAGACACTCAGCACCATTTGCACACTTGCTATTCTCACATAGGTCCAAGAAGTTACCTAATATGAAAAACAAACATTTCTCAGACATATTATCAGTACCAACCAGGAACGCAATGCATAATTAAATCCTAGAGAAAAGTTCAACTATAAATCATAAATCGAAGTTTTTAATTTTGACAACGCCAAATGATAAAACAAACATGATAGTGTTATGCTTTAAATGGAGTTGTCTGTTGCTATTAAGTGCTATAAACGAAGATTTTTTGCATTATGGAAGCTATTATACGTACTACCAGGGGGTTTTCATCCGAATGGAGACAACTTGCCAAAACTTCCTTTGAAGTGAGGATTGCCCATTCAAGTTTACCTATAGTAATCCTTCGATTATCTTGTTGAGATTTCAACATGAACTAAGCTGGATGAGAAACTTAACACAAAGAGGTTAGTCGTCTGCTACATCTTTGATAGAAGTTGGACGATTTTATCCTTTGCTATGCCGGACATTGCCAGTCGCCACCACAATAGGTGTATTTTCCCTCTGTTGTCGCTTGGTGTCGCGAATGATACCAGATTTTAATTTTATGTGAAATCGTGAACATAAATTTATGTCAGGTTGTCTCAAAAATCTTGAGAAAACTTATCAGAATGCAGTAGAAGAATTAAAGCTTCTATCTCTTTAGCTCTTTTGGAAGTAGCCTCGTTAGGTTGAGTAGGGGCATTTGCATTGATCTGAAATTAATAGCCCTGCATCATGTAGGCGGTAACAACCTACACATTATAGCACTGTTCAATTTAAACACTTTTGTTAAAGCATTACCAGAGGTGTATGATGTCGCAAGGAGATAGAAACCAAATTTAAGGCATTTAACAATAGGCCTAAGTCCCTGTAAGCCTTACCACCAGATAAAAGTTGGTAATCTTTTTCAAACTCAAATAGGACTTAAAGTTTAGCATGAATTAAAGTTCCCCTGCTTTGTCCATTCGGATAACAACTCCCTGGTAATACTTTGTTTAGAGATCCTGCAAGACTGTCTTGATGTTGACTATTTTAAGATATGACAATTTAGATTACGAAGCAAAAATAAAAAAGCTATACTCTAATTAGAGTAAATCATAACTGCTCTTTGTTGATCTTAAACGGAAATGTTTTGTGGTGTAGATCGTGTTGTTAGGAATGTTGCTGGCTAGAAAGGGTGTTACTTCCGGGCATGTGAGGGTACACCAACCCCAGAAAATTACAAACCCCTGTCTGTCGAGAACGAGAACATTGTGCGGTCTGTAGGCAACAAAGTCCCACCTTCTTTGTTTGTTCTCTTAGTTTGTGGACAAAATCTTTTACTTGGAACTAGACAAACGTTGTGGAATTTAATGATCACATTTTTCCCTAAAAATATTAGTGCTGGGTGATAAATATTGCTTTGATTAAAGGTATGAAGAAACTATCCTGTTTGTCGGGAAGTACCCTATCTTGTTGGAAAAATCACAACAGTGTCTGTGTCACTAGTGCTCATTACTGCACTTTTTGGGAAGCCATTGTATATTGAAGAAATCAAAGCTGTCTGGAAAATAAAAGTCCAGTACTTTATAAATGTTTCCTTAAACTGGGCAGCAAGTCCTACACCGTGAATTAAAGCACTTTGCATGCTTACAGCAACTTGACCTGACTGCTTGTACAGGACTGAGTTGTAGTGAACGCATTGGATCGCAGTCAGATTGTAGGTTAGCTCCCCCCGTACCCCGTACTCTTATTAGGTGGTCGTATGGACATACCTCTCTCTACTGTTCATCAGTCACATGCGGGTGCCCCTATTCGACATCATTCATGCAGCTTAATTTGCAAACAGTCAGAACGTGTTCCCGTTTGCTGTAAGCATTTGCAAAGGAGTTGTAATTGGGGATGGGGAAGCCATCTTTTTAACCCCGAAATTTATGTAACCAAATGGTCCAAAATGGGGGTAATTTTGACATAGTAGTTAGATTTACTTTACCGTAGAAATGTAGTGAAACAGTGATAAAAATGCTGCTTTCCAGCGCGCCCCGCCGGCTCCGTCATGTACGATACCTGTCCATTTATTAATTAACATAGGACAGGAGTAGTTTAAATAACTGCAAAAATTCCGTTCAACCTACAAGATCATGCATCCTGTCCACCCCAATTGTAATGAATCATTAAGAAATCGGCTATTCGTTAGTCCTTTCTATTATTAAGCAATGGGGAAAACTAACATTTAAAGGCATTGTCTGGCGACATTTTTAGGGGTCTTATAGGAAAGATGAAAATTTTTCACTACATGTCATCCAGACCCCATACCAAAACTCCATTCCTTACTCAAGGTATCCCTTCCAAAAGACTGGTTACTTTTGACAAGAAATACCTCCAGATTTTTTCAAGGACACAGAACATGAAGCCTAATGGGTAAATTGTCTCAAATTCCCTTTGTTATTCTTTATAATTGGAAACCTTGTTTGTCCTTGAAATTTGATACCGTTGGAATGTTAAGATGCTTTTCAGTATGGATATAGTGTAAAACTGTGTCATACTTATCGTACAGCAAATAAAGTTATGAAATAATTAATGTAGTGATATCAACATTATAAAGAAATACAAAAGCTACATCTAATCAATTTGCCCAGATGACATCACCAATTTCCCATCATGCAATGCGGAACATCAAAATAAAGCATTTCTTCAAAACGTCATATCTTCCACATGCAAGATGCTATAGAGATGGAGTTTTCACTGCCCAACACAGAAAATTGTTCTGCCTTTTTTTGAAAATATCAAATTTGGTCACCGGAACATGCTTTTAAGGGTCTCTCATGTGCGTATTCAATGCTATTTTGCAGATAACTCCTATGCAATATGAAAGCAAAGATAACTGAAATGTCAGGGAAAGTACAGTGTTATCAGCACTCTTCGCGCGCATCCATCGAACACAATTATACTCTAACCATAACGTGCCGTAAAACAAAGTCAATGCAATCATGTAGCTGCCACAGCTCTCTGGCATAACTATTGCAAATCTCCGTAGAACCTGTGATCTTATCCAACCTTCCAACCACCAAACACGCTGCATCTTGAAGAAATAGAACGGTGGTTGGTTCGAACTAAGCTGTATTAAATAAAAAAGACTACGTAGAATCTTGTACCTGCTTCGTGCGTATTTAACTGCTATTTGTAGATAGTTAACTGGTTTATTCTAGTGCCCAAAAGTCTGGAATTACCTTGTCAGAACTTCCGGTCACTTAGTACCAGGACATTACTACAATTGGGACCTAAGACGAGACCCTAAACCCATACCGAACAAAAACTTATACTTCTATTTCATGAGCGCGACTTCTACAAACAAATCGATTTTGATGTTTTATTATGTGCGCGAAAGATAAAATAGGCATTGCCAAACGTTGGATTGATTTTTACTAAGTTGACTACATAAGGGTTTGATTCCTGTACATTTTGTAAAGGTAACCTCATTACGAGGGTAGGAGTTCACTGGCATGAAAACAGAATTTTTTTCGCAAATGTGTCCCTCCTAGATATGTCAGAGGAAAGACCATGTACCCCTCATACATCGAACTTTAGGGGACAACTGCTGGTTAGGTAGGTGTTTTCTGAACCAGTGACTTAATTCCGACCATTGTCAGCAAAAAAAAAACACACACACACACACACAAACACGCACATACCAACAATAATTTTACATATCGTAGCATGTACAACAAAGTAGATTTCAATGACAAAAACTCATGCTGACATCGTGAAATTGCGTACATCTTCCTAGATGTTTTTGAAATCTTATGTGACTTTATTTTGCTATCAATGTAGAATAACGTCTATGGTCAATTAAATAAGAATACCGCAAAGAAAACCATTTTAGATCTGACTTCGATACATATGTCTCTAATGTAAAGTATTAAGTGTGAATGTAGTTACTACCTGACGTTTGTTCGCAATTTATTCCACCGAAGCCTTCTCTGCAGAGACAGATGAATCCAGAATGGTCTAGGATACACGAACCTCCGTTTCTGCAGGGGAAGCTGTTGCATGGATTTTCAACTACAATGATGTCTTGATCTAAAAGGTCAAATGGAGAAAATTCACCATAAGGTTAATGCTATGACGGAATGTCTCTACTATATTTGGGTCTGTTTGTGCATGGATCAATAATAGATCAATAACCTAATATTGCCTTTTCAAACAACGCTACACGAAGCCTGACAAAACATCCACAACATTATCATTAACTGGAAGTATGGTCAAAGATTCTGGGGACCTATGATATTTTACAGCAAATAAAAATTTGTAGGCAAAGGTAGTATTGGAAAATTGATTGGTAAATCGGATCCTTCATAGCATGAGTCAAAACGAAGTACTTACTAGAATAATTTTTACTATTTTATGTAATTTTGGGTAACTGTTCTCACTATTGTATGTTACACAATGTGTTCAAGTGAAGTAAAGCTTATGCATCTTGAACCCAATATCTCGAGGACGTTTTATGAGAGTCATATACTTGGAAAATAAGGCAGGCCTGTTGCATGTTCCACATGGGTCAAGTGATTATGTCCAGATACAAATTTCATCTTTGACGTGTATACGTTTCTACAAAAGACCGACGCTTTGATTGTGTGGCAGTCACTTAGTAGACAAAACAGTCATATGAAAGGTAATTTGAAATTTTGATACGAAATACTATTACAAGCGCTAGATCTCGAAGTTGCTGGTTAAACATGTTCTAGTTTCATATAAAGTACGTTATCAGAATCATAAGAACATATTATGTTCAACTGCAGTTGATCCTTGTATTACGTAGATTCTTAACGCCCTAAGGATTATCAGTACCATGGCAGCCTCCTTCAGAAGTATCATCGTCGGCGACACACACATAAGAATCACATGTTTCTGGTAGCTTAACACAGCTACTTCCAGGTCGGCAAGGGTTTAGAGAACACGGATCTGGAATCTCTGTTGTAAAGAGAAATGAAGATTTAATAAAGAACGAACTTTATCATAACTTTATGACTGTTTCAACAATGGAATCGACCTATCGGTAAGGCAGTAGAAGCGTCGGCTTGGGAAATGAATTGTATGCAAATCCCTCTAGAGTTCTGTTAGTGCACTTCTTTTTCCGTTCCGTTCTGTGTGATAATGGTAAATTGATGGGGATAAGTCATGTGTAAGGTAAGGTAAATGGCATGATACATCTCAAGTTAGAGATAATTTCAACTACCTAAAAAATGAATATTGAGACGATTGCGACACTCTACCGTCTTTAAACAGGCTAATTACATGCGAAATTAAATTTGAGACTGGGTGTAAACCTTTGTGCAACTGAGGCTCGACAAGTTATGAAACTTTAGTTTCTTCGACATACCATTCGACCTTACTCAGGACATAGCTCGCTATTGGAGTACGTCAAAAAGGTCGTATGACCATTATACAAGCATATTATCTGAAAACAGATGAGACGCAGAGTAATATGCATTTGAATACTGGCTACACACAAAAAGCTTACTTAAGTCTTACCATTTTCACAATATTTTCCATAAGTGCAGTTTTGACATTGGCAGGTATACTCCTCACAAGAATCACCGTAAGGAAGACAGGAAGCTCCATTTTGGCACTCACTATTGCTGCAAGCGTCAACAGCTGCAAAAATAATTAATAACTGGTAGTTTATGGTTACAAGTATCATACGACTCGGACTGCAACTCTCGCAGGGGGAGGAGTGGGCATTACATCTTTGATGGTGTTTTGCTCTCCTTCGTTTTTAGCTGTTCATTTCAGAAAACATACTGGGAAAGCTAGAATCGACCATATAAAACTCCTACCAACACCGCAATATAGCTTTAATTTAAAAGTAACTTTCAAATAATTTCAATATTACATTGCAATTGTGGTTCTTTATATCAGTAGGGGAGCCTTTTTGTTTGGGGGAAAACAAAAAATATGCAACACACTTATAGGCTTGCTAATCTAAGAAGCACAAGTCTAGCAACAACGAAGACCACTAAAGAACTGGTGCTTTTCTAAAAAAAAATGGGCGTGGTGAACCCCCGATTGGAGGAGGTTTTTCCGTGGGTATAACAATGCACCTAACGAATATACATTTAAATCCACTACATTCGACAAATTTTGCAAGGGGGTTCCAAAACACATTTGCCACTGAAAACGTACTCAAACAACGGGCATGGAATTGTGGGTAAAATCGGCAAAACGGTGGCATCCATAACTATTTTTTCTTACTATCGGGGGAAATCCATATTTTCCTGAAGGGGGGATCGCGGGGGGGGGGCGCCCGAACTGTACATATACATCTGTTTTTCCATTTGGTAGTATATAACATGGAGGAATAAAGAAGCGCCGATTTGCTTACACCTTAATAGCAACCGATTTATTTACAAATAACCTACACAACTCGCAGAACTGTCCGTAGAAGCATGGTGGACAGTCACAATGGAATTGCTCGCAAGATCCTTCATATATGTGGCAGATCCCTCCGTTGGAACATCGACTTTGGTTACAGACATGGGCTTCTGCAGAATGTAAAAAGAAACGTAAGTAGACTTTTTGTCCCTTGTTGCAATTTAATAAACCAAATTTCATCTTATTTGATGAGGATCTAATGTAAAGAGGAGATGCTGAAAGAAACAAACACCATGTAGTTGCATAAAACGGTAAACAATTAAATATTCTAAAGATGGATTCTGTAAGAGTGTGGAAGAAATGAAAGTCTCAAGGACTAAGGTTTTCGGAATAATTTCCCACATCATTTCATATTTGGGGTCGTGATATAACCCTGACATTAGAAAAAAAGTAAAATTGCAGACAGAATCTTAAGTGCTTCAAAACTACATTTCATTTTGCTTATCCACTTTAGAAAGTTGCAAAATCGTTGCGCAAAACGTATCATCCTGGTTTAGATTTGCTACACAATATTCCAATAATAAATACAGCTTTTTTTATAGGAAAGCTGTAACACCTTTTAGGTGGGATAACTAGAAGGTAAAAACTTCACAAATTTCAGCAAAGGTACTATTCAGACAGGACATAATCGTGACACAATTTGAGGCATGATCCGAATGTAATCGGTTGATTTTGCCTCCCATTAGATACTTTACAGCCTTAGATAGCTAACAAATGCTACGGGAACAACAATTATCAAGTAATATTATTAAAGTAAAAAGCCCGAACTGTTACCACCACTCAAGGGGAGCAAAAACATATATCTGCTAGATTATGTGCTCAAAAACACACCAGTCGAACGAAATGTTTGGCTTACCTTTTTCACACTTTTCACCGTAATAACACCCGTCGCAGACACAGACAAAATTGGTCACGTTAAGTGGAAGACACGTGCCATGATTTCCACACACATGGTCACGGCAAGGAGTTTCTGTTGTAAAGCGGAACATGTTAGATCATATTGACATGAGGAAAAAGATACGTTACATAAAATCTAATAGGTAACACGCAGTCCAATAAATGTACTTAAGGCCCCAGGAACGAAACGTTTACAGTAATATCGATGTGAAATGTACAAATCAATTTCGGTCAATTTCAATTTCGGAGTACCAGTGGTCAACAAGTTTTACCTTCTTTCACAATGACGTTGAAAGTACATGAGGCTGTATCATTTGTAACTGTTACAAAGTGGTAGCAAAGTGGATGCATTCCAACCTCAAAGAAGCTACCAGGATAGGGGGGCTCATTCAAAAGGTTATCACGTGATACCGGTTCTTTCCAGGAGACTACAGCACCTCCGCCTCCAACAAGAATGACCTCCTGAACTTGTTTCGGGCAAGGGTGAGGATCAGGCCCTGTGGAAATGAGTAATCAGCTGAAGTGAAATTTTAGTAATTATTTTTCAAAAATGTAATATTTGTTTTACTTTTCTCTTATACTGTTAAAAATGCAAAGGGTTGCTGTCATAACGGAGGGCATATTTGTACCATAAAACGCAAAATACAGGAACGAACTAGAATATAGATTATGAAAAATATCCAAAAAGGATTTTGCATGGAGAGTTTAACTCGCCAACGATGTCTTCTTGCAATAAGTGATCTTCCAAATGTTGTTAACTCTTGACACTAGATGTCCTCTTTGAAGACCATGGACATGTCTTCAGTTATACACAGTCATGGGCATGGGAACCAAGGGCTAGAGAAGAAAAAGCCGTAGAGTGACATCCTGTGTAGTGATGACTTAGAGAACAATTCAGTGGCCGCTAATGGATTTATGATATATGGCTCATGGATCAAACATAGAGTTTAATGGAAGTAAACAAGTCGAAACAGACACAATATATTGCAAAAAGTGCATTTGAGGATCACCAAACAAACAAATAACAAACAAACAATATTTCCAGCCCTCATTAAGCACTGCGGTCCTTTTTCTTTGGACTACATTTACTAGATATGTGTTCAACAAATGATTACGTATACTGTATGCAACATTCCCTTTGGTGGCAATAAAGAGAAGAAAAAGTAAGATCCGGATTGGAAAGTCAAAATATCGAAGGTGAATCATAATAATTTTGTTTACGTGCTCCAGTCGTGACAATACATGTCTTAGTAGAAAGGAGAAACGTATAGCACTTCTACCAAACCTAGCAAGTAATTAAATCATTCTTATAGTACCTGACAACTTTCTTAGTAGGCTTAAATCAATGAGTTTCAATTTGCCAACGCATGTATAATACACAAGTAATTTGCAAGTAATTATCCGTATCCGTGGTACTTCTTTAATTCAGGTAATGGGCTGATTTGTACCAATCGTTATGTTACCATGTCCCATCTACGCTGTTTCGCCCCTCTTCCCCGCCAATTGCCGTCTGTCATTACATGGCCGAGTAATTATAAATAGTAAAATGTTAGATAGGAGTTGGAGCACCACATTCTGTAACCGTTATTGCTTATTGTTCTGCAATGGTTGCATGAGGCCGGATAAAATTTAATTTTTGAAAATTGACTATCCCGCATTCGCTTATACTTACCAACTGTGACCAAAAATTCACAAACAAATGTTGTGAAATTTCTTGTGATGAAAACATATTGTATTGTATCTTTTGTTCCTATCGGATATGTAACACTTGAAGAAGGTGGCCCAGCGACTTGCTTAGCGGTAATTCCGTCAGGTAAGACAGGTGGCTGCCACTTCACTGTCACGTAAAATTCTCCGTTCTCAGCATTTGTGGTAATGTCACCGGGACACAGTAATTTATCTGCAAAAGGTTTCCATTACTTCTTTCTTAGATTATAATAATACTTTGATAATAGTACTACAATAGTGAAGTTGCTTTGTTATCACTGCTGAAAGTTTCACGTTCGAGAATTTCTTCCATAACGTTTGAAAGGAATGTGGTGTCATATACAGACGGTGTTCTAGATACTGCTGCCCTATGATTTTGTGACAATTGGCGACTGTTGAAAATTGGACGACTGTGGAGGTGACGACAGTCCGTTCAACCTGGAACTTCTAACTGGTAATTTTTTACTGTTATACATGTATAAAATTATATCAAAAGAGGTGTGTTATTTGCATGCATCAAAACAGGTGTGTTACTTGCATGCATTTATTTTTTCTCATTTATGCTCTGAATTTTTTCCATGTAAATTCCACTGATATATAAAGCTTTCCATTGACTAATATGCTTGTACTTTGAGTTATTGTGTCTATCAATCTACTTTCCTTATCCTAAAACTTCTATACATAGGATTACGAAACAAGTATGTATTAAAGAAATGATAGAAGACAAAAGGGAATATACGGAAAAGTTCAAGACTGCTCAACTCCAAATGCAAAAGTTCATTGGTATAAAAACAGGCACTGTCTTCACTTTTTGCTTCCAAGCTATATGAGTCAAGACCACAGAGATATTTAAAGATTGTGATTGCACAAACCATTTCCAAGAACTGTGAAAGAGAAGTCTTGTCGAGGGTTTGGGATTCCACAGGAAGTCATTGTTGTGACAGCGCCCCCTTCAAAAGTAATCATATAGGATAGCCCTGTTTGGAGAGTGCCAGATGGTACCGTCAGGAGAACAATTTCGGTGTTATCAAATACAAAATCTGACGAATGAGTACTGCCTGTGTATACGAAAGTCTGTGATGCTTTGGATGTTATGCTTATATTAGCTAACCCAAGCGTTGGTCTCTGAACCTTTAGAAAGAAGTAAATAAATATATACGGAAAAATAGTGATATTGAGAAAAGAGAGAAAATGAACTTTCGTTCATCATCCTAGTTGTCTTCTTACAGCAGTAGATACTTAAACAATAATAATACCAAATATTAGAGTGCTATAATCATGGCGGATCACGCTCAAAAGCACTGTGCATAATCAAAACATAAAGAGATATAATTCATCGTAAGCCATTGTAATTAAGTAGGTTCTCAAATGTTTTTGAAGGTGCTTAAATTTCCACAGTCATTAATGTCATTTGAGATTTTATTCCCAAGATATGCTGTAACAGAGAGAAATGGTTTGACCCCATAGACAAATGTTCTTGTCCTTAGAACTACTAGAGAATGTGAGCCACGGGATCTAAACCTACGGGATCAAATGGCCCGTCTTGGTTTGTACCGTTGAAAGGCATCAGATAAGTACCGAGGGATAAACTGTTCAAGGTTAGACTAGATGAGGTTTAACGTCCCAGTTTCCAACCAATTGGTTCAAGTCGAGACGACCACGGCCTTTTTTTCCAGTTGTGGCTCACTGGCTTGTTTTCCCTACTCCATTGTTTATGCTGAGCACCAAGTACAAAGGCAGTAGGTTCCATTTTTAAAGTCTTTGGTATGACCCGGCCAGGATTTGAACCCTAGACCTTCCGGCTGCAAGTCGGATGCTCTAACCACTTGACCAGTGCAGTCGGTCAAGGACCTGTTCAAGGACCTGGAATTCAGCATGAGTACCTTGTACTTTATTCGATATTTAACTGGCAACCAATGAAGAACTTCCATCAAAGGTGTAATGTGGTCATATTTGCGGGTCCTTGTGACTAAATCTAGCTGCGGCATTCTGAATTCGCTGCAGTTTTGATGTCAGGGATTCATCAGCACTACAAGCAGAACTACAAAGCAGAGGCTTGCAGTAGTCCAGACGTGAAGTAATTAGACTATGGACTAAAGACTTGGTAGCCTCAGAGTTCAGTAATGGGAGAATTCGTCCAATGTTACATATTCTAATTTGCGCATATCAGGACCGACATAGTGAATTGACATGCTTTTCCATGGACATCGCACTGTGAAATATAATTTCAAGATTTCTTGCAGATGAAGTCAGTTTTATTCTGTCCCCACCAAACGAAATAGAAACATCCAACTTACAACGGCTCCTCTTCACTTTATCACAGTTCAAGTTCATTTTGTTATTAATCATTCACTTTCACAACGAAATCTTCAAACATTTTTTCTCTTTTTTTTTTGTTATTCAGTTATTGGTGGGTTTCAAAGGTCATGGGAGTTCCGCAGTGGCCAAACTGTTGAAACGTCGTAAAAATGATAAACTGCTCTTACCAGTTGATCAAATACAAGTTTAAGTTTGATGTCACCAACAGGTTCGACTTGTATGAGCTTTGGAGGGGTAGCTGGAAAAGAGAGAAAACTTACGTATGGCATCAAGCTTTGTATTGGTCATTGGCTTAGTATGCAAAAGCATGAAAAACGTGCAGCATAAAAGAAGCTAAAGACAAGTTCCCTCACGGTAAGGAAGTTTAAAAACAATCAGAGGCATCTATTTAACACTCACAAGTGCCAGGAAGCAATCAACCTCGATTTTGTATGGCTAAAACTAGTATTACTATGAATGGTCCCATTCTCATTTTTTGTTATCAGGGTACTATGTGAAACATATTTGAAAGATATAATACAATTCTCAAATGGTTTTCCTTGGCAATATTTAAGTATCATTATGAATATATGAAACCAACCTTCTCGAAGTCATTACTCAAGCTGTTTCTTCATAAGAAACGTTCAATATGGGAGACTAAGCATTTCATCAAAATAGGGACAGGTTGTGACGTTTTTCTTTTGTTTGCTTATCCTATTTTGTATATCAGAAACTCACCCGACATAACAAAGAAGATGCATTCCTGTTCGCTTGTTAATCTGAATAGAAACAAAAAACATGTTTTAATTATAGAGCATTTTCATTTGACTAAATTTAAAAATTTCACCTGATCAACCACAACAATCTACATACATTTACGGAAAACAAAAGGAGTTGCAATTCTTGTTTACCTTGTAAAGCTATGTTAGGATGTAGTTCTGACTGGTAGAAAGTCCCAAACTGAATGACTCACTAGTTAATTTAATAGTAAACCAACGCCACTAACGTTTACTGCCGGATTCAATACTCATACGCCTACCCACAACCTAAGGAGATGCTTACAAAACCCATCTTCAGCTTCCTATTCCATTGCTTATGCTGAGCTCCAAGCACAATGTAAGTTCCATTTTTGAAGTCTTTAGTATGACCCAGTCAGAAGTCGAACCCCAGAACTTCCAGCTGCAAGTCGGATGCTTTAAACACTTGACCATGCAGACAATCTTGTAGATAACAAATGTAGTAAAAACACCAGTATCCAAACACTGTCTGGTGATATGTTATCTATGGGAACTCACTCCCACATCAAATAACCCTATAGCACACCTAGTCCAAAAGTACACTCTAAAATTAGCCTAAAAGTACGATTTTAAGATGTATGTAAAACGTCTGTCTAAAAGCTAATCTGAAAATTCATATCTAGTGATGTATGCATTACACGATGTTATTTGTCATTTTGTGATCAATTTTCACAGTATAGTTCAGTTACCCGAGGTCATCTTGGGCTACATAGCAGAATATTTCTTCAGAGGATATGGAACTTAATGGAGTCCAATGAACGTCAATGAAGTATTCCTGTTGTGAACCAGGCAGTGGTTGCAATGGCGTGGTAGTAAAGCCAACAGGGGAAACGGTGGAGATTGACACAATACTGAAAATTTTAAATTAAAATAAACATGGCATTACTCTAAGCAGTATAGTAGATTTTCAAGGTCCATTTAGTTTTTAATGTACATTGACCATGCAATTACAACATTTGGTGCATCCATAGGTTTGTGCAGCCTTTAATGCCATGTCAAAACAATGGCAATTTTGCTGAAAAGATTTTGATTGATTTGTGAACATTAATTTAAGGAAACTAGAATTCCATCATAGAAAATCGAAATACTGCTGGAAATCGACATGTGTAAGACTTATTCATGTGTGCTTTCTACTTGGTCTGTCATTAGAGTTAACACAAATAATACAATAGCACTTCTGCATAAGACGTCACAGAACAGAAAGTGCATCCTTCGGGAGAAGGAGGCGCGTATTATTGCAACTTACACCAACAAAGCAGACAGATAATTTGTGTACAGGTAGGATACGCGTGTAAGTCTGCAACACGCACATGTGAAATCTACTTTGCATTTGCAGTGTCTCATTGTTTACCCTCAAAATGACGTCCCGTGACGTCATTTTATAAGAGCTATGACGAATAACTAGTTTTACAGTTTCTACGTAAGCGACTCTGCGTCCACAATACTTTAATTGAGATATGCTCCCTTAAATGTCAATTTAAACTGGTATGTTGCATCGCAAGCCAGGCTTTAACTGGTAAAATCTAATGGTTATATATCGACTTAAACACTTCCAGAAATTTCCAGAAATTTTTAAAGGCTAACATCAGCCTGCACTGATTCACACAATTAAAGTGTAATTAAGTACCGAACAAATATATTAAAAATTTCGAAAACCAATTACATACTTCAAACTCCGATTGTTCACCAGGCACTTGTCTGCCGGGATGTAAATATTGAAGCGAAATCATTCCACTTAAAATGGTAGATTGTGCAAAAAAGTCATTTTGTAATATCTTAATTACCATCTTTGTTTTTATTTTGCCATCTAAATCTTTTCTGTGTACCTTCTCCAGAACTGGATCACTGTGGTACTGTTATAGAGTGACAAGGCAGAAGCGCTCAGCCTAAAACAACAAAGCAACATAAAATATAAAATGGCGTAATAAAATAGCGCAAGAACGACATCAAAGTCACCCTTGTGTTTACCTCCTTGATGGATCTGAAACAGCTGCAACAATTCTTTGACTTGCTCTCTCTCCTGGTTGAACGAGGATACACGAACCACCCGGGGGAGTCGGGGATACAAATGTTGGCTTGGCATTGCATGCAGCAGCACCGTCAAATACATAAATGAGGAATTGAAGAGGTATTGAGCTTAGAGGTATTGTGTCCGTTGAAGTGATATAATCTTCTATCTGTAAGGCATATCCGTACCAGCCCGTATTTCCAGTTGGTGTCCATTCTAAGGTACATGTATCCTAGAGAAGATATTCAATAATTTCAAGAGGGTTTAAGTTCTGATGAATCTAAAAGTAAAATTTTACTCATTTTGAAATATTTTAACAATATGAGTCAAAGTTAGTGAAGCAACCAAAGAGACAACATACTTGAGATATTTCATACGTTTGAGACGTTGAAATGGCTGAAAAGAGTTTGAGAAAGCCCCTCGTTCCTTGAGTTCATTGTAAAAGGCTGCTGGTATTATCTCGTTGAACCACCGGTTAAGTTGTGGTGTAAAAGGGTCTTGGTCTAGGTTAGGTATGTTGTAGAATACTACAAATTATGCGGGCTAAAATTTTCACAGTATCCAAAAGGGAAAAAAACTTAAAGTAAGTAATTGGTGGTCAACTCTCTTATTATGCTGGCACTTTCTTTTAACGCTAAAGGCTTTTATTTTCACAGAATATCATATCGGATTTGTATACCTCATCTAACAATTCTGTTCCATCTAATCCTCCACAGATGCCACCGCATTCATCATTAAAAGCATCAGCCAGACGGCACCTTACAAAATCATCATCAGCGTCGCTCACTAAGTTATTGTGGAAATAAAAGAAAAACGAAATGAAGAAACAAATGTGATGAAGATGTATAATTTACTTTTAATGGTGGTCAAATTGATATTTACTATTGCAAAGAAGAGAGAAATAATTGTATTTAGATTCCGTTGTGTATATTGTTTATCTGGATATGGTTTAACAAGAGGTTCCCCTCATTCAGTAACTTAAAGCGAAACTAAATGCTTCGCTAAATGCTATGAGGTTCAATATTGCCGATTTCCTAAATCATCATTTATTAAAACAGGTTTATCTAAACTATTTAATCTATATTTACATTCAGGTGATAACTTACTACTGCCACGTTAAGATTCAGCAACTTAAAGAACCCAATCATTCCAATAATATAAGTATTTCTGCCGAGAATTTCAATGTCTTTCACTTCTCGTTATCATATTCAAGTTTCTTCTTTTGCCTCAATGATCCTTTGTATTAGCGTTATTATGGTAAGTTATTGTTCTGAAAAAAGTCTTCAGCAAGTTTTCTTATATTATTGTGAATTTTATGGTAACGGCTCTTTTGTTACCGTGATCTGGAAGATGGCAGGAAAGTAGTTGGTAAAACAATGACGACTGAGATATGAAAATTGTACCAAATTCAGCCTATGGTCTGCAAAGTGAACTAGCCTGCATAAGGTTTTGTTCTTGAAAGCAAAAAAGAGAAACTAATCATGAATTCAACAATTCGACATTTCGGCATTCCCTGATCTTGACGAACCCCAACTTGAAAAAAAGAGTTGTATTAGGTTCACGAAATGAATAACTTGTATCCAAATGGTATCAATGTAAAAAAATTAAGGAACCAAAACTTCCACTTTGCTTCTTATCTGTAGGCTTCCACTTACTTTTGTTTGTTTTTGTGAGATCTGTTACGCTCTGTAAGTCAGCTGGTCTAAAGGGTTTTAGCGCCCTTTATGGTCTTGTGACTCAGCTTTCAACAATCCTCTGGGCCTCAATATTCTGTTGTGGCTTTTGTACAGTTTTGCAAGGTCAGCAACTAGTTCTCTTTCTCAGTATATGTGTATGTAAATATATATGTATATATATATATACATATTGTGACTTTTGTACCTTTACATCGCTCACCTGTTGAAAAGCAGGTTATATTTTCTAAGAGTTTTAATTCTAATCCCTGCACTTACCAGGAATAACCAGCCTTGTATAACAGTTCTTCTGGAATCGCACGATTGGTAAATTGCTTGTTGTAGGTGAAGAGTTGATTAGACCATTATCTGGTCTCCTTGCCAGATTCACATTTGTTCGGAGTATCCAATCGCCACCACCATTGTTCAGGGTGATCCATGCAGAGCCAGGATATCTGCAAGGTTTTAATGAATAAAAGTTGTTTAAAAGCAAAACATAGAACTTCCACCTATCAGCATTTAACATAAAAGAACGATACCTTTAATCTTCATAAAAAGAGTAAAATATATCACAATAGTATCGTCTAACGTACTGAATTATTAATTATATGAAGCAACTGTTACATTTCTTTGAGAGAGAGAGAGGCACATGGCTAACAGCCTATGGTTACCACCATATGATTTACGATTCTTTTCCACAGGTACCGTAAGCGTTATCATTGTCGTGGATCTAATGCTTTAGAAAAAAGACCCATTTCATCAATGCCCAGTTTCCAAGAGCAGCCTGAAAACCGCATTAGGGGAATAAGAAGGGCGCAGATGTAAATACGAACGAAAGTAAACCAACTGAAGTAAACAGTGGTGCGCTAATGCACATGCAGAATAATGGGTAAAGGTTCTCATACAAGTGCAAAGCGCTTAATAGCTGTCAAAATGCGCCTCCAAAATGAAATGGGTCTATCCTTTACTGCTCTGTATCATTTCATATTTGGTTTCCCGATGTGAATGATCTTTCCTTTAAAATATGCCAAACATATTTATATAAGGATGTTGACTTACAAAGCATCGAATGATGTTATCGCTGGTAAATCTTCAGCTCTTCCTACACCCGTAGTCCAGTCTTCAAGGTCACTGAAATCTGTGCATACATACGTAAGCGGCGCATACAGTTGAAAACACCCTCTGTCACATGTTAGAGCTCCTCCATATGACATCAAAGTTTGTGAGTCGATTAGTGTTCTGTTGCAATACATACCAGAACTTTTTCGGAAAGAAATCCTCCAACTATATTCCACCTATACAAAAGCGGAAGCCAAAATAGACACAAAATTGCATACTTAGTAAGACCTGCGACCACAGAAACAAGCAGATTGTCAAATCAACCCTCCTTGTGTGATGTTTTGTTGCTTGGTGTTACTCACTGGGTTACACACTGAATGAACACGAATTAGAGAGAGATAGAGAAATGACCAACTTAGATTGAATACATAGTCCTACAATGCATATTTTGTGGAAATTTGTCATCATATGAAAACAGACTAGAATCTTTCAGAATCTCAATGAAATTATGCCCACTTCATAACATTTTACGAAAATGTGAAAGGTTCAAAATAGTTACTTTGGAGATTGTGTGCCAAACGTACGGGCTTATGCAGCAGTGACGTATTAATTTCCAATGATTACCTTGTGAGAGATTTTTTAATGATGTATGAGATAGTAACTATCTCATATCTGTCGATTTTGGTTGCATGAATATCGAGGTCACATCGCCAATCACTGGCTCATAAAAAGTGAAAACCAAACTTTAGAAATATTTACATTGAACTCGAAGTGCCGGGGATGAAACTTCCTGAATGTTTTAAATGAGCAGTGCAGACAACAAGTATGATACCTCCTAAGGAAGTACTGATATACGCAAATCAGGTTATACCTGTAGAGTGGCCATTCGAAATGTCATATGTACATTTCAGTATCAAAAACGTTGAGTAAGAAAAGAAGAGAAACAACTTCTCTTCCTCCAAAATGAAAAATGTACTTCTCGATTACAATTAAAACGTTTAGCTCGTTCGACCTTCCTCATCTGCAACATAAAATAAACTACAACGTATATATATATATATATATATATATATATATATATATATATATATATATATATATATATATATATATATATATATATATATATATATATATATATATATATATATATATATATATATATATATATATATATATGAAATTACAAAAAGAACAGTTAATGCCTTTAATACCAACATATGTGCAACATGTTTGATAGACGTACAAAATTTTCGAAGCCCTCCTTCTTCATCAGTATACAACGAAACTGTGCCACTACCAGCTAGGACTAGATTTTAACGAAGGCAGGTATATGCACCCAAGTGAATTGAGTCCATTGGTAAGGGTGTTCAGCTTCTTGATCATTCTTAGTTCATTTGATTTACTTTCAGAATCGGATCGGAATCCTACTTTTATTAAACATACTCTAACATTGTCAATGTCATGACCGGGGAGATTAAAGTGTTGAGAGACCGATTGAAGATGGGAACTCTTACGTATTGTATGTTTGTGGTTGTTGACTCGGAGTCTGGAAGGTGTTTTTTCCCCTACGTAGTTTCCATGGGGACAGATGATAAAGAAGATAAAGTAAATAATACTGGCGGAATGACAATTGAAGGAGCCCGGATATAAGTTAATATCGGTACCGGGAACGGTCATTACACTCTCCGTTACAAACGGCTTTCACCTCACACTTCACACTATACAAAGTGCTAAGTATGTATACATAAATATATTGTATCAATACACTAGAAAAATCAAATAAAAATATTATCATGAACTTCAACAGCGTCAGCAATAATACATATGGTATCTTTAATAATATGACGTTTGCACAAGTAATAATAAAATTAACAAAATATTAAGGGTATTGCGCAATACTTATGCGTTTACTTAATGTGCATTTTTGGACGACGAAAGATATACTATCACCCTTTTTTCACGTGCAGATGTGTAAACCATACATTGAAGGTATTTTATATGGCTTTATTGTACTTAAAATATATACAGAAGATTTTAAAAATGGCTCAAACATTAAGGCGACACAAAAATGTAGACCTGTTGTAAATGTCGACCCTAATGTACACTTTTATAGCAAGGAATCTCTACCAAAGGTGGGATCTAGGTATATAGATACATACATATATATATATATATATATATATATTGTAACGTTTAGGGGAGAAGAAATACCAAACAACATGGAACCTTTTATATAGCAAATAACTTATTCCATAACGTTACATAAGGGTGCGTCACATATGTAAAACAGCAGATACAAGTAATTAGGTTTTACAGTACAGACATTAACACTAACAGCACATGGACTATCCTTTGGACAGGGGCGGCGATCTGTTAAAATTATTGGGGGGACACTTGCTTTGATGAACACTTTGGGCCTCCGGCCAGGGGTATGTGGCAGTGACGTAACCAGGATTTCTCTCATGGGGGCATGCAGTATGTTGTGCGATCGCCGTTCTGGGGGAGGGGTCTAAGCGGAGGGGTGTGTCTCCTTCCCCTTTGAAAATTTTTCAAAAATTAGGTGTCCTTACATGCAATGTGGTACCACATATAATACCTTTTAAAGTAAAATTTGTGTTAGAAACATAACGTATTTTTAGGAACTAAAAAAAAATAATAATAATCGGCATCTATGATGGGGACCATGGCCCAATGTGGTGTCTCCCTCCCCTGTGAAAAATTTTGAAAAACTAGGATTCCTTACATGCAATCTGGTGCCACATATGCCACCTTTTAAAGTAAAACTTGTGTTAAAAACATAACGTATTTTTAGGAACTAAAACAAAAAGAAATCGGCATCAGTGATGTGGACCATGGCCCAAAGTGGCGTCTCCCTCCCCTGTGAAAAATTTTGAAAAATTAGGATTCCTTACATGCAATCTGGTGCAACATATGCCACCTTTCAAAGTAAAATCTGTGTTAAAAAATTTACGTATTTTTAGGAAATAAAACAAAAAAAAAAATCGGCATCAGCGAGGCCATGACTCAATGGAGTGTCCCCCTTTCCTTTGGAAATTTTTGAGCGTCCTTACGTGCAATCTGGTGCCACATACGCTTCCTTTCGAAGTAAAATTTGTGTTAAAAAATGTATGTATTTAGGAACAAAAAATCGGCATCAGTGAGGGGAGCCATGGCCAAAAGGCCTCCTACATACGCCACTGGTACAGGGGACCCACCAAAGGTCCCCCGATGGGGTCCAGGGGCGAGGCCCCTGGGAGCCAAGCGATTTGGTGCATTCTAGAGGCAGCTCCATATAATGCAGAGTGCCCTCATGACTTCACCTAATCCCCAGAGCTCCACACATAGCTCTGCAAAGCGCCATAGCTGACACATATAACGCGCCAGCGTTCTATACACACACGCACACACACAGATATATATACATATATATATATATATATTAGGTCGAGTTTGGTAGTTTTTTCAGTCTAAGCTACAAAAACAGTTATGAAGCAGTAAGCGAAAATGTTGACTACGTTTCATTTTGTATAGCACTGGCCCTGTGAAGAGGGGAACTAGAAAAAATGTCCCCAGACAGTGAATTCAGTAGCCTGCGAAAGATGGCACAATAACTAAATACCAGCAGCCTACTTATAACAAATTATGAACACGACTGCAGCTGTATTATCTATTCCGAAATTTAGCCCAGACATCTTACATAAAATCTAAGCCTGTAAAAGTCTACTTTGTTAAAGACTGGAGACTCCAACCTCCATCAAGTTCACCATGAGAACTCCAAAATTAGAAAAACATCTCCACGAACTGGTTGGGTGAGGAAGTATCCTTTAAATATTACCTGGGTTATCATTATTTTACTCAAATCAATCAGTGCACTAGTGCGTTTCGAATAGCCCCCCCCCCCCTCGAGCCTATGTAACCCACCTCCCCTGGCATGTCCAATCGCTCCAGATTTGGCCAGACCGTCGCTCTCGAGCCTGCCATGCTGAGAGCCCAGTGTGAAGAGACAGGAGCATACTTAGGCCCCGTTTGGCTGCTCAGATTAGTAACAAATAAGCTCCATTTATAGAAGAATTTTTTAATCTCCTGTCCGCTTTCCAGAAACCAACGAATAATCACCGATTGACCCTTAATGTACAGTCTCCTACCCCTGCACTAAAATGAAACAAGCTGACTAAGGCTCCAGACACTTTGAAAGAATAACATCCTACAGGCTGCTGGTACTCCGTGTCCCTTCCGGTTTTATAAGCGACTGTGATAGAGATCTGTAGATTTTTCTAAACACTGGTTTAATTCTGCGATATACCTGTTTACGGTTGCCATCTTGCTGTGCAGAGAACAATACAATGTGTATAATATGCGGCTTATCTCCCTCTGGAATGTGGCTGGTTGCCCTGTGACTGATAGGAACGATATGTCGGCAAACATTCATGACATTCACCGCCAAATTAGGGCTTTCCTATGGTTTTGTTTTTATTAGAAGTAATAATAATATCTAGTCTTGTATTGCACTGACTCCAACAACAATTGCCCAATGCGCTTAAAGAGTGCTGAAAGATGCAAAAACTAAGAGATTTAGGAGAAAAAAGTTTTAAGACTACGCTTGAATTGAACAATGGAATCCAAAGATTTAAGTTCTAGAGGGAAGGAGTTCCATAAACGGGGCGCAGCCTTCAGAGAGCTACTGCATTTGAAGGATTTTGTACGTGATATAGGAACCTGCAGCTGAAATTGATAGTGCGACCGCACTGGTCTTACATTAGCTTGCTGATGTAATAGAGGGATAGGATGGGGTAGCAGTTTTAATGGCCCGAAAAGCTAGAAGAGGATTTGTAGTCGATACAAAGTCTGATATGTGGCCAGTGCAGTTCTTCCAATATTAGAGTGATATGTGTAAACCTGTTCGCCCTATGGACTATACGAGCAGCCGTGAATCCTTTGCAATCTCGCTAACTGCGAGGTAACCACACCAGAGAGAACAGAATTACCATAGTCAAGCCTACTCGAAATACATAATTTTTTTCAGCTGAAAGCTTATCGAGATATTTCCTTAGTTGCCCCACCCGCCTTATACAGAAAATTGTCGATATACATACGTGATTAATTTGCTGATTCATAGAGGGATGGGTGTCCATGTAGACACCAAGGTTGCGAACAACGGGGACATAGTTTATGAGCTTACCACCAATTTTTAAAGAAATATGATTGCACCCTAGTGCATCATTACAACATCTTTGGAAAACAATAACCTCAGTTTTATCATTATTTACCTTAAGATAGTTACTGGACATCCATTGCCTGACTTCCTGAATGCATGACTCTATCTTAGATATGATGAGATAAGTACGAAATAATTGATGAAGTTTATGCATAAGATACGTTATACTGTAGCAATCTTTTCGTTCCGTAAGTAGCGTTTGCTGCACATTTGGTGCACACATGCTGCGGTAAGGTCATCGCGATGAATTACATAAAGACCTGTATGCAGTAGTATAGTGATATGCTCCAGTCCATGCATTTGTGCTCGCCCTATTCGCATTGACAAGGCCATATATTTTATCGACGCCGTTTTTGCGTCGACTCCGCCAAACGTACCGCTAGGCCAAATATTTGTTAAGACTGTACTTGCGTTAATATAGCCAAATAAAAAGCAACATCGACTAAATATTGACACAGCGAGATAGATTTGCACAGAAAAATATCTAGATATTAGTTCTACTGCCATACCATTCGGCACAACCAGGTCATCAACACCAATTGGTGCAAACTACGTGGCAAATATGTATGAAAACTTGGATTGATATTAGGTATTTTAAGATAATTCTGGAAAATACTCCAGAAATACATTTCAAATTCTGCCTCTCATTTGCGTCATCTCGTGTAGATGTTAGGACCATCCAGCATTGATTTATTACATATGAACACTCTAACACTCGAACACTCGAACATCTTGTTCGTACATTTATCGAAGTGCTTGTGGCAGAACAGAACAAACAAGTAATTGTTCTACTTTAGCAACTTATTGATACATTACAAAAGTTGAATGATGTCTCTAGGAAACCACAATCAAAGTTAGCCCAGTCAAATCATACACGTCTCCCTATAAAGCTACAAACTAATTCACGGTGGTGCTCGTTTATATTGAAGCGAGTCGCAAAGTGTTTGAATGAATAAATTGTCCTGTCCTTTGTTACCTCTTTTCAAATGCTTGTCGTTTGACTCAAACAACAGAGCTACATTGTAGTAGTGCATGGTTACCCGTGTTGCAGCACAAGAGTGGGAAGTTGGTGCATCTACAGCGTAATCAACCCTGTCACAAATTCGCAATAAATTTGTACCCATTCTTGATATGTCGAAATAAGACGTATCGCTTTTGTAATACCCCTTTTTGCTACACAAGACAATAAAATGTTATGAAGATATGAACTTTAAAGATTTTTTTCTGTACTTACCATCGGTAAGACTCCCGCAGGCGGATTGGCATCGGTTGGTCTCCAGGACAAGATACCACCCCTGAAATGAGAAGAATTTGCCTGGCCGATGAGAAACAGGAACAAAAAATCGAAAACTAGAAGGCTGGCCATCTCGGTGGGAGGTGGATTCTGCTAACTGGTTGTGGTAAGGGAGTTTTTATATAAGATCAAGCCATGAGACTTGTTACGGTGTTAGCAAATTTAGTAGTGATTGATTGCCATGCAAGTTTTATTTTTTCTTTTTCCAAACGTCATTAATTGTTTGCTGTCTGGAAATGTGGAAATTTTTTGAAAAATAACGTTACAAGGTCAAACTCAAAGTTGAAATTCGACGTCGAAAACAAATATTTCAAGAAGAAAAAGCACCACCTTTTTGACATTTTAAGAGAGTTGGCAGGTGAGTTTAAGACAACCTGTAGATTTTAAACAAGGCACGTGTCAATGAGCTGCCTGGATCAGATTGTTGTCCTAACAGGGGCCTGATTTGGGCGCTGTTCCAGAGAGCCAAAAACATTCCCACTTTACCCAGCCTTTATGATAAGTGAGCATAGCATTATACCCCGTTTGATATCTGTAGTAACATGAACTTACTGCACAGATACGCTTATTAGTGTAAGCCATTGCTTTGCATCTTGTCTTTCAAACACTGCTAATTTAGACAAAACGATATGCATCAAACATTCTCATGTCAACTTATGCCAAACACTTCTTGAGACTTATTAAGAACAGCCTCCAAAGAGAATCACAGGATGACATTTTTAGCAACGTTATTGCAAGGAGGGCAAGATTTTGTACGATCTAAAGCAGTTGCCTGCGTATGTCCACAATCCAAATACGTGTGTAAAAATACTGAAAAAGGTAAAGTGTGCCCGGCAACTGTTGGTTAATAGACTCACCTAGAGGTGATTACCCAATCACGTGGCACACATATTTTCCAAGACGTCTAAAGGTATCAGCAGGATCAATAAACCACGCCCTCGTTCTTTGACTCTAAAGATTGTAATAATTTTGCTAAAACTTCGTGCACCAACTAATTTTCATCAAGTCCATGGTGACATGTTAAGCTTTTTTGTGCCTCTGACTTTTCTTTCCATTTCATTTTTCGCTTCAATTTTTCGACCACGCAAGGATAGCACGTGCTATTTGTTTACAAACTAAAAAAATAGACCTACTCGTGCAAGGATAGCACGTGCTATTTGTTTACAAACTAAAAAAATAGACCTACTCTACGCACAAGTACCTTAATTGTGGACACTATACTTCAGTGACAAAGGTAAAATTTTCAACTGCCTGGGCCTGAGCCTTCACCAGAGAAATATAACTTTTAAATGAGTAATATCAGAAAACAGAAAACAGGAAAAAGAATGTAATTCAGCTGCCAAGTGCTAAGGTATTGTGATATGCGGTATGGGTGATATGTGGTATAGGTCCCAATGACGAAAAATTTAACTGATCCGTGACGTCATCTGAAATAATGCTTACCTGGTTATCGTTGTACATTTAAAATGTGCCCTGTTGTTTAACGCGGTTTTAGTTAATGTTAAAAGCAACACTTTTATTTCAGGAACAGGTGGAAGTGACGGATGTAGAAAATGAACGCAGACTTATTCCTAATTTATTTTACGGCGTCTGCTTCCATTCTTCGGTCAAAATTTGAAAGCAGTGCAAGCAAAAGTGATTGATGAAGGAATTAAGCATAAGGAGAATATTTGAAAAAAATGTTCATGCAACCAATAAAACACCGGCTACTTTGGTGAGTCTAGTTCCAAAGGTAAAAGGAATGTTTGCACACGGCGTGGCAGCAGCAAAAGGGTCATTTCAGGGACTTACCCTTTTCACCTTTTAATTTTAGGTAAAAGCGTTTATCAATAAATCAAAGCGCAATAAGCTCAGCTTGTTAAAACACAGTGCACTGTCACACACAGTGTACGGTCACATACATTTGGCCACCTGGTGACTTGTGTCCAGGAACGAGTAGGTTGGTACGAGATAGTTTTCCTGGCTGGAGGGCTGAGTAGTTTTTGCCAGAGAAAACCGTATTTTCGAGAAAATTTGACCCTTTTCATTACATCTGCCTTATGAATAGGCTTTGTTACCTATTCCAGGTAATGCAGCTCCAACAACTTCTTCAGTCGTAGACCTATGATGGTATATCCCTTCTCAATGGAGACTAAACATCTGTAATAACATAACACAAATTCAGTAAAGGTGCTTTGCAGAAAAAACATTATGAAAATTAATATTTAGGTAAATTTTTCATTTTGAGAAGATAAACGTTTAACAATAATTCCATTCCAATTGAAAATTCCCTTTCAGGTTATTTGGCGCAAAACCCTTTGAAAACCTTTTGTGTTCAAAGTTCAAAAGGTACCATGTGACAAACCCTTTTGAAGTCAAAGAGATCCCTTTGGTTAATAGGAACTGGACAAAGGATATTTCAAAATTACCACTTCAACAATCCAAACCCCTCTAAAAACCGTGTCATTTGCTCGACCACCATTTGAAACCCAGTAAACTCCTTTGTTTAATGGACTGTGGTACAACTGGTCTCAAAGGGAATTTACTGCTGGGGTTGTTGTAGGCACCTTTTTTCATAGAAAGAGACGACATTGTAAGTTCCAGGAATAGGGGCTGTCGTGCAACTGTTACTGTTTCGAAAGCATAAATGCCAAAAGTTTGATTATAAGCCCAATAAGTAAGGTTTAGAATTGTTAATCACTTATCCATACCAAAGATGTTGTAGAGCTATCTTACCAACTGTGCTGAGATGTTTTGACAATGTTTTTAGTACTCACCAATAAAACCTTATTTAAAACGGCACTGTTCCTAGCAGTGGCAAATATTTTTGTACTACTTTCGGTCAGCTCCCTTTCTTTAGTAAGAATAATTTTTGAGAAAAGAGATGTCTTTGTTGCATGACCTCTGATAAAATGAATGACACTTCAATGTGGGAGGGAAATATCCCTTTAGTTAGGTGCTGCTTTATCCTCTGCATGATGGTTGATTATTAACTCCACAATACTTATAGTTAACAAAACGATATGCTCGCGTGCCAACAGGGTTTTTAATGTGATGTTTTATCTTTGTATTACATTTGTAATGTCTCAACATAAAAACGACAACACTGCTTAACATTCATTTTATCTCTTTGCACAGCTTGCCTTGACAGTTTGAAAGGGTTTGTATTTATTTTCCCAGTACGACGGAGGCAATGTGAAAGTGTGAAACATTAATTTTTCCTTGTAAAAACCCAATTAGACAGTGACGTAGATTTGATATAAAATGTCAAGCAAAAACAATTAATCTTTCCTGCATCATAAATGATCCAGGGAAGCTAGGTTTCTCTGAGCTTTAAGAACATACTTGCAAATGCCCCTACCTAAATTTATATCAGTATCTTTTATCCCTCTGAATACCAGGTTACCCAGAACAATACTTCAATTTTGTGTACACCTGCAATATTCTACCACTGTTGTAAGTTGTAAAACACTCTTCATCTAACATTTTGAAATGCATTCGTAGTACACTCACTGAATGTGGGTGGGTAACAAATGACGGTGCACTTAAGAGTGATTGAGAGCTGGACCGTAGATCCCGCAAAGGCTTGTAATTAGATATGACTTCTTTTAGATACAGTGTAACATAACCATGAATGCATTTGTATGTAAGAAGGGCTTTGTACTTGATACGATGCTGCACGAGAAACCAATGAAGACTGTAAAGGACAGGGGTAACGTGGTCACAAAATTTTGTTGAAGCAACAAGCCGAGAAGGTGAATTTTGAATAAGCTCCAGTTTATTCAAAATTCATTTTTTTATTTGAAATCTGAGGTTTCGGTAAACAATACAAAAAGGCTATTTCCGTAATCGAGACGGCAAGTCCCGAATGCATGAACAACCTTATCAGTAGTGTAGGTATCCAAATAATGTGGTAATTGACCAATTTTGTGCATAGCAAAGGAGGAAGTAGAGCGACACACATCATCCATATGCTGAGATTTATTACGATCATTCTGGAAAGTAACACCAAGATGTTTGGCCTTTTGGGCAGGTTTGATCAAAGAGTCTCCAATGGAAATACTGGCAAGTGGTATCGAGTGATTGAAGTGTAAAATAAGATGCAGTACTTCAGATTTGTCAGGACTGAGTTTTAAATTATTGGTAGTTGAACAGGAAAGGATGTCCTTAATACAATTCTCAAGTTCTGCTAACATTGTATGACAATTTTTATTGTCCACGTTAGTAACATGGGTCGCCCACCTGCTGCTTATCAGATCCCTCACAGTTACAGGTCTTCAAAGATTGATCTTTTTAATTTAAAATAACCTTTGACACCATAACAATAAAATTATTGAACACAACATGCCAACTATGAGACCCATCATGGTTACCCGTTATAATCTATCGTGTTATTGGCGTTTTCAACATATGGCTTCCAATGACTCCTTATGAAGTTTAATCTCCACCAAAGAAAAAAGAGCAGAAGGGTTCTTTTAATTAGTATGTGGCATCCAAATATGAGATACCTCAGTTCACAAGGTTTGTGTAGTTTCACCGCCGATGATCTCAGATGGCCTCTGAACTCTACCGAGAACAACAGGGATTTTCCTAAGTACAAGGCATCCACATTCAAGGAACTTACAGCATTCATGATTCCTGCTTTTAGATATGGTGTTCAGAGGTTTTCCGTTTTTGACCTCTGATGACCTCAAATCTAAGCTCAAACAAAACATACGGTTCTTATTCTCACAATTAAGCTTTATATCCCTGAGTAGGTCCACAATCAATAACAGAACACAAAAGCTCCACAAAAACAAAAACTGAAAAAAATAAGTCCTTGAAAAGGACTGTGACCCTGGCCGAGAGAATGGTAAACCAAGTACTTCCACTACACCATTGACATACACGTTAACAGCAAGCTATGTTTCATTTTAGTATGAACACAGTAGCATTCACATCGTTAGAAAAAAATCACGAAATCAAACTCGGAATTACTTATGAATTTTCCAGAGTTGCTCTTGAGGAAAAATATGTTGCTCTCTATAATTTTATCATTAACATGGTAAAAATATACATTCCTTCCTTCTCGTTGGTCACGAAACGAGACAGTTTGGAGGTACGGTCCACTGTCTACGTTTGTGATATCGTGGCTATAATCATTTTACAGGGTTTTGGAAGGTCCGCGTCTGGTGACCACAGATGACATTGCACCTCTACCAAAACCAATAGAAATCTTCCTCTTAATATGAAAAACCTATATACTAATGAATAGTATCCATCATTTCTATCTTGAAATATCTGTTCACAATTTTTCCGGTTTTGATCCCTTGTGACCGTCAGTGACGTCGTACCTCCATAAAAACCATATAAAACCCTTCTTGCAATATTACAAATCCATACACCAAGTGTGAATAGTATCCATTGTTGCTCTCTTGAAATAAAGTGTTTTCAAGCGGCTAACACGTCTGCCTCTGTGACCTCAGATGAACATGGATCTCCACCAAAAGTAATTCGGTTTTTTCTCGTTATGTGACAAATGCAGACCAAGTATGAAAAGTGTCAGCAATTCCTCTCTTGATATATCGTGTTCACAAGGTTCCGATTTTGGATGTCTCAAATGACCTCTGGCCATCCTCAAAACAATAATTAATGTTCTTTCTCTAAATATGACAGCCAACTCATTCTTATGTGATAACATGTTTACAAGCAATCTTTTCGGTATTCATAGTTTTACCTCCGGTGATCTCAGGTCACCGTCCTTTGCCCTCTTACCAAAACAGTACGGCCCGTTACTGACCATTACGTATCCACGTTCTAAGTCTTAACACAATCTCTGCCTTAACGATCGGGAGATAGCTAACTTCCTCATTCAGTTTCCTTAAGGGTAAATGATATTCTTATGGCTTTACCTAGCCACTGAGACTTGTCTTTAAAAAATTAAAAGATAAGAAACGATTCCTAACCACAATTTTCATCTCAGAACGGTTTTAGTTGTAAAAGTAGTTACGAATAAAGCTTTTAACGGAGGAAAATCGTTAAAATAGCTCCAGATTCCGAAAGTTTTAAATATGAACACGTCTTGCAATAGCCTGCCAAGAGCATGTTAAGCTCTCATGCATTTGAAAACGCGTGCCTCAATATTGCAACACTACACCTGCTAAGAAGGTCAATCTCGGTCTACCTGTTGTCGTAGGTTACACAGCTTATGGCGTTTCTTCCATGAACTTTGCCAAGATTGACTACTACTAACTGTTACAGCGAAATTGTGTACATAACGCTCACTGCAACTTACAGTAAACTGTGTTGTGCGTACATGTTACACAGGGCCCGCCCCCCTTTTTGAAAATGCAAAAAAAAAAAAAAAAAAAAAAAAAAATGAAAGGGAAAAAAGAGAGAAAAAAAGGAAAGGAAAAGAGATAGAGAGAAGGACAGAGAGTAGAGTGATAGAGAATGAATCTGCAATTAGGAACCTCAAAGCATGGGAGTCATAGCGCACAGCACATCAGTTTGAACGTCGATTGGGACGTTTACACGCATGCTTTCTTCTTACACATGATTGGATACAATCAATACGATACAATACCATCAATCGAAAAATACCTTACGAGACAGTGCGCATCAGTTGGGATGGGCTGCTATCAAGCCTGGCAAGTGTCATTTCCGGCGATCTGGATGTATTAAAATCTAAAATTTTCTTGGAACGATCCGTGTCAACCTATGATGGCGCTCCGCTTAGTAAACGGAGTGGCGTACACTGGGGGAGGCCATTGGACCATGCCCCCTTCACTGATGTCGTAAATAGGTAAATTTTTTAACACAAATTTTACTTCAAAAGGTAGCATATTTGGCACTAGCTTGCATGTAAGGACACCTAATTTTTCAAAAAGGGGGACACACCCTCCTCTTAGACCCCTCCCCCAGGCCGGCGATCACACAACATACTGCATGCCCCCTCCCCCCGTGAGAGAAATCCTGGGTACGCCACTGAGTAAAACGGGATTCAAACTTGCAACCCTTGGACAAAAAGTCCCAACAGCTGAGCTAATCCGTCCTCACAGAAATGCGTAATAAAATAAAATCAAACTTTACATTTTGTTCACAAAAATTGCACTTCTTGATGGCTGCTATCAAGCCTGACAAGTGTCATTCCCGGCGATCTGGGATGTATTAAAATCTCAAATTTTCTTGGTACGTTCCACGCCAACGCATGGTGGCGCTCCGCTTAGAAAGTAAACGGGAGCCGCCCCGCCCCCAAACAAAAAATCCTAGCTACGCCGCTGCAAGAGAATTATAATGGAAAATCATGCGAATTACAAGGCCTTAAAAGTGTCTTTTCCGGCTATCTGAACTGTGCTTTTACCCAAATTTTCTGGTATGCTACGCATAGGCGGCGGAAAGCGGGGGAACGGGGGGAAGACACGTCCCTCCCTAAAATTTTTCAGTGAGGGGGACTTCCCTCCATAAATAAATTCCTAAGGAGAAAAATGAGGAGTTATCTAGATTAAGTAAAAATCACCAATTAACAAGTATAACCGTAATCAATGACAAACTAAATGGCCAAATGCTGTTCTGTCAGTTAATCCCTCGATTTTTCTCTGAAAGACGTTAAGATTGGCCTACAGTGCAACGTCACCAACAAAATTTTATTTAGAAATATAGTGGTCGGAATTTTTACAATTTGATCATTCAGTTTTGATACTGTGTAAGGCCTACAATAATACCATGATTACACTGCCTGGACGTACCCCCAAAACAATGACAGGGCTGCCATGTCTCGTGCATTTTGGGTCATTTTCACTTTTTCACTGAGTCCACGCAAAACAAGAAATTAGGCAGAAGGGAACATGCACGTGATAAAACGTACATTTACGCCCACATGTCAGTGCAAGGTACCTGGGTCCTGGCATCAAATCGAACTGAGATATGGGTCACATATTTCTTAAGGAAGTCCCTCAATATTCACCAAGTTAGAACATGACTACTAAAGAAGTGGTAGACGCCTTGAACAGGATGCATTGTAGTAAGGCACTGTGCCTATAATAACTGTCTTCTGTTAATAACGTGTGAAAAAATTAATGTTTTTGGAGTTGAGACATGAAATTATATGAAGCAGAAAATGCAAAAATAAGACATGGGAAGTGATATTTCCGGCAATGTGGGAGGTCTATTTTGTCAAAAAAAAAAAAAATTTTGCACGCTCTGCGCCAACTGATGGTGGCGCTCCGCTTAGATGGTATAGTGCCGTCAATCACAGGTCGAACAACTTCGACACCCCCCTTTTCAGAAATCCTGGATCCGCCGCTGATGTAAGTAACGACAACAAACAGTATGAGCAAGATGATAACCCAAGCTCACTCTACAATTTCACCTTTGCAAAACCGAAACATTAACTTGGCGAAAAATCAGTTGGTAGAATTTCTGTGGTGGGATGTTTAGCTCTGCTCATTTTGGAAACTTTCGAGGAGACAGTTTCCGTGACTTCATTCGTTAGTTTTGGGTCGCATGTCAGAACAAGCCATCATGTCAGTGTGGATCTACTACCTCGGAGCATGTAGTGAACCTCGCTGAAACCCGACAGTCGCGTTGTACTTAACGGCTTTGTCTACTGGAAGTAAATCTCAGTCAACTTAGTTGCAATGCACAACGTTTGTTGTAATTCTAAAGGTGTGGGAAGGCTAAGTTAATAAACCTAGTCCTACATATTATCCAATCAATAGTCACTAGACCATCTTCAACCTCTTGTCAACGGAAAATGAAACCAGAGGAGTTTGTTCTGAAAGTAGATGCTTGCAAGTCTGGTATGTATGGAATTCCCATGTGCGGTTATGTTTAACTAGACTGGACTGGACGATCGGCTGATGCAGATGTCTCCGATTTCAAGAAACCAAGTTTTTTCATGTACGAGAAATATCCCTGCTTTCTACCTTGAGATATTGTGTTTACAAGAGTTTAGATTTTTGACATATGGTGACATCAAAAGACCTTTGACTTCCACCAAAAACAATAGGGTTCTACATGCTAAGTATGAAAGTAACATGAGATCTCATGTTTGCAATCTTAAAGTCACAAGAACACATACAGACATACACACACACACACATATATATATATATATATATATATATATATATATATATATACACACATATATACAACCGCGAGCGTGACTACCTATTTTGATTTTCAGTTTCGACAAGGATCAAAAAGATTGTAAATAAAAGTATTCCTACTATTGGTAAAAAAAAATACAATCATTGTTTATTTTGCGACATACTTTTGAACATGTCATCATCGCCCGCCAATGCACTGTTTCAAATATGTTTATTCTCTAACATGCCTTAAAATGGCAAGAAAGAGATGTAAAGGATGACATGAATATACAGATTGCCTAATATTTTGCAAATTCTTTAACGAGAGTATTATGATTCTCTTCCATGATTTCTGAGTTACTCTGGTACGTTTTGCTAATCATGAACCAGCAATATTTAAGAGGTAGATTTAAACACATTAAATGTTAACTTGTATTGAAATTTGCTCTTACTTAATTATAAATTAATTAAATCATAATTAATTGTAGAAAAAAGAGAAAAAGTCTTGGAAAGGGGGTTGTAGATCTATGACAGATATTATGCTATTATTCTACGTCGGTTGTGCTGTTTTAAAAAAAAATCAACAAAAGACAATATTGTTTTCTGCTATTTGCCAACGATATTTACACCCACGCCATTGTTTTCACAGCATATTCACAGCTACAAGCAAGAAGTAGACATTCTGTTAGTAAAACATTTCAAATGAGAACATGCTTACCACTTACCCGGAGTTCATATCTAGATAAGGGTACTATACATAATAGAAAGACGCCATATCAGACGACGTAAAGTCTCTAGGAGTGACAAGTAGGTTTAATAGGCCTATACAGTTTGGTAGCAGACGTCCTGAGTACCACGTCTCTAATTTTTCACATCACCAATTACATCTAAGCGAGGGCTTGCACAAAAGCGTACTTGTTGCTTGAAATTGCCGCTGCTTTGTCGAGAGGCGTGATTACTACATCGCGGCAATTGGCAGCCCACCCTGGAGGCTGACCCTGTAAAACGAAAGGAGAAAGCACTGACGGCACAAGAAAATTCTGTTTTTACACTGTCACAAGTTTAAAATGAAAGGAAGGAAATTCAGCGTTAATTTGAGACGAAAATACTGCAGGACTGAACAGTAGATATATAGAACTCAACACGAACGATCTATCTTAGAAAGAAAATTATTATTTACATTACATCAATTGCGAGAACCCCAGACTTTCCTTCTGGTAGTATGATTACAGACAATTCTTAATTTTTACTAGATTACATCTTATAGTAACTTAGTTTACAATCACTTACTGGTATTACACACTTGGTTGGTGGGACTTTGGGGTGCGGGTCCAGCGAGGTCTTTCTGTCGCGGGTAGCACTTGTCACAACTCTTTTCACAACTAATAATCGAATAAAGAATTCCTTCTGTTGGCGATTTCCAAGCTGTTCGCGAGATTCGGTGGTCCTTCGTGGCTAAAACTGCGAAGAGTTACTCGATAAAGTCAGCGGTTTGTCTCGAACTTATCGATAACAGCGATACGGGCTTATGGGTATCGTCCTTATGGACGCGGCAACAGCTCGGCCCAGTCAGGTGGACGCACAGGCAAGGAGATATTGAGAATTTGCATACTATATCTTGTACTTGGCTAAACCAAGAGGGTTTTCAGTGACTGTTCCTCATTTCTGGCGGAGGCATGTGAAAACGGCACATCTCTTTAAGTCCCAGTATTTAGGAAAATGTGAAGGACGGCACATTCCCTGAAAGTTCCATTGGTTAGGAGAATGTGAAACCGCACACTCCTCTAAGGTTCCATTAATTAGGAGAATGTGAAAAACGGCACACTCCTTCAAGGTTTCATTAATTAGGAGAATGTGAAAAAACTCCTTCAAGGTTCCATTAATTAGGAGAATGTGAAAAACGGCACATTTCCTTAAAGTTCCTTGTAAGCACTACGGTATGTGAAAACTGCACAGCCCCTCACTTCAAGAATGGAACCCAGCGTTAGCTGGCATACTGCTTACAGTTACAAGGCGTACTGCCAAGCATAATGTCTCCAAATACCTCTGAAAACCTCAGTATTTTAAGGCAAGACCGTACCTGTAAAACATTACTGACGAGGCCCTGTTGCTCCCGTGGTTTAGTTTTAAGGCAGTCCAGTTTAAACAAGGCTTTTCACACCACTTAGCAAGTCGCCCTACAAAACTCCGTGTAGTCTGTTAGTTGTCTCCCTACGAGCTCTTGGTATTTTTGTTGCTCCCAGAGTACGACGCTTACCCCTTTGTTGTCCTTTGCATAAGCAAATGCCTTCAAATTAAACTAATCATAGGCAAATTTTAAATTTCCCGCCATACTACTCGATCACACGAAGCCACAGTCATCGTGCACAAAACAATACATTCATTCCTTGCAGAGGTCAGTCAAACTTCACTACTCTCAGCAGTGAGCCTAGGTCTATATACAAAAGACGGTAATCCTTGAACCGTGACTGTCATGAAAATAATAACGCAGAGTAGCCGGAAACCTGTACCAAACCCTCAACTTATGAATAATTATAAGCTAAACTTGTGGCCTGTGACATACACGCTGGTCGCTGTAAGGTCATAGATTCGTATCTTACACCGTTCACTTTTTAATAACGTTTTGCTGTAGTGTAATAAACAGGTTACGGATTTAGTTGTCGTTGCCTGTATCTAGTGATTCAGTTAATATGTACAGACCATTACACTGTTTCATGATACAACTCTCTTTTCAACTATCAAACATATATCATACGTCAAAATGAATCTAGGACTGACTTCACTTTACTTCTAACTTTCACATAAGACTCCAGTGTGCTAGTTCAGCGCAAAAATACACCAATATGACCTTGTAAAGTCGATCAGTTAAAATAACCAAGTAAACGGAAGTTTCGTTCATGGATTGTGCTTATGGAAAGTCAGCGGTGGTAATCCCCTGTGTGGCAATAGCCCTAGGTATCATGTGAGTATGCGTTACTCTCCATGGAAAATTTACAGACCTAGATGGAAAGTTTTATGGGCCTTGCGACAGAACTGTATTTTGTTTCAGTTGAAAACAGAGGAATGCTGGGTGTCCAAAAATTCATTACTACATCTTGATAATAGCCTGTGTAACTAGCCACATGATATGTTTCCAATTCAGTGAGAGAATTTGTTAAATTTGGAACATAAGCTGATCACAGTGATCTGATACTTGAAGAACCGACACCTAAAATTCCATGTCGTATAGGATGTTATCAGTGAGCTGCTGGTGTTTAGAGGTTGGAATTACTAGTGATGGACGTTTTGAGATCCTACACAATTGTTAGGAATGTGCATGTTCTACTGAGAAGTGGTAACTACTCCTTGTGAACCGTGGCGTCTGGTTGTTTAAACTGTACTTGCACTCGTGTCCTTGGAAGACATGATTGCAAACATCACGTGTGTTGACCAAAGCTTTGACTATACAGAAAAACAATGCCTTTAATGTTTTGCATATGTCAGAAGCAGAGTGGTTCCACATACCTACCCTAGAGGAAACAAAAAAGTCAATACACTTGAACGAGCATGGTACACGTTTATTGAATTAACACATTGTATTCTGTGAAGGAGGCATTGTTTACAAGAACAGGATATAACCAAATGTCTAAGGGAAATAAACCGTCTTGTTATATGGAATAGCTTTGACTTAAATGGCACTGTGTCTATGCTTTGATTTTTCTGAAAATTTTTACATACTTGGACTTACCTCGAAAAGAAAAACTGTTGAACTTAAAGCATGTTTCAAGTGAGTTACATGAATTTACTGGGTTTGTACAGCAAATGGTAGCGTTATGTGTTTTTGTAGATTTTAAAGTAATATGATGGAAATAATTTTGTTAACACCATTATAATGCTAGTGTAAATTGTGGCAACTATATGAGCTCTGATTATGGTGAGGTTAGAGTAATTAAGATGTAAGGTGTTCGTTATTTCGAAGTCAGTGGACTATCAGAAGTGTTTTTGCCCTAGGCCACTTTCGCTTACTTCTATACACTGCAATAATACCATGTTGAGTGCGTTAGCCAGAAGAGCTGTAGCAAGAGTGATCCTCCATTTTGAGGGCACCAAATGTGCTTTTGATACAGTAAGAAAAATGGAGGTCGGAGGAAGGTCCTTCAGAGGAAAGATCAGAGGAAGGTCCTTCAGAGGGACGATGTATGGGAATAAATGAACCTCAACTCCATGATGCTTGGGGTGGGATCTTAAAACGGTTAGGCTATCTTCCAAACGCTCAATGTTGCATGCAATTGAATTTTTAAACCTGTTAACTATCATGATAGTTAGTGTAGCCCAAAACGCTCGAGTATCAATGAAATCAACTCAGTCTAAAACGCAACTTCTGGCAGGAATTCAGTTTCCAGCATGGGAGAGTCTCAAATTCACGGGAAATGTTGTAACACAAAGCGCTGTTATTTGGAATGTTGTGTAAAACCTTGCAACCACAGTGCTTCATCGGGCGTGGGTATAGCCAATGGGCACACGTTTAGGAAATAATGTCATCCCACACGCTTACATTGCAGAAAATTGAGTTTCAAGGCAAAGATTAGCTACAGTAGTTGCAATAGTTAAAACTGGAAAATATTTCAAACTCTTTGATTTTCAAACTGGTTAGCAAAACCACATCACTAGGCGCTACTTGAGAAACTAGGCTATTACGTTACCTTCTATGCATTTTTTTGCCTGATAGTAACCTTGCGCAAAATTTCTTCAATGATTGGTTAGCATGTTATTTGGGTTAACTCCCAGCATGTAGAAGACGAAAAAAGACAAAGATATTTAAGTCCGTAATGGTAATCTTATTTGTTCAGTGGAAAGGCAGTAAATAATGTGGGGGATAATGTACGCTCGTGCACTACAAGGACGGGTAGTGTGCTTTAAGTGCCTGTCAGGCACCTTCGGCCTCCCCATCCCGACCACAAAATCCTGACTTTTTGCGCTTGCGAACTATAGACCCATTTCTTCCTCGGGAAACGTTGGTGTATAGAGGTTCTCTCGAATGTGGCCCTCGCCATCTGCCCTGCCTCTCTATTTGACCCGGCCCAGAAAAAAGTAAGAATCACTAGTGTTAAAGTATAAATTACATTCGCTGTAGCTCACGTTGATTTTGATATGGTAATATGTAGCCTATATCTGCTATAGTTGCGTTACGGGCCTGCGTAATTACCCAGCGCATTTTGAGTTCTCGCAAATAAACAGTAACTCAGGCGCGTAGCTACGGGGGGCTGGGGGCCTGGGTCCCCCAGATGTCCGCTAGGCAACCAAATTTTTGTGTCCTAATAAAATGTGTAAGAATTAAGGACGGCGATCAATACCGTACCGTACCGATCAACCCCCCCCTATTTATACCTAGGCCCCCCTAAAAATTTCATCCTAGCTACGCCCCTGCAGTAACTTTCATTACATTGCATACATTACAAGCTGAATGCAACTGTTAGACTACCCAAAGAAATAGCAGGTACGCTACCTCAGCGTTACATTCTTGTCAAGATGCAAACGTTAGTCCCAGGAGGGTCGCATAGGCCACACAACAAACTTGGGCAAGGCGTGATCCAAAAACCTGTGTTTCAGCTTATTCTTTAAACTTTCATGCAAATACGTGGCTTTGAAATAACGTTTGCCTTCCGTGGACCTAACGTAGATACCAGCACACATTGCAAAGAAGGGATAGGCCTACTATATTAGCTAGTCTTCTAAGTTACGTTTAGCCTAGGCCTAGGCCCTATGTAACGGGTCCTATGTAACGTTCGTCTGTATATCGTTATAGATAATTACAAAGCATACGGTACGTGTAACTAGTAAAGCAGGAGAGTCGCTTAGCCCTCGATAAGGGTTGTGTATTACGTCACATGGTCAATGCACATTACATTCCACTTTACAGGTAGAATACCATGTGTCTTGGCCACGACGAATCACGCAACGTTAGACCTAATAAACATCCCTGTTTGATATGGAACGCGAATTACGCAAAGTTCGTCAATAACGGCGTAATCGTTAGTAACAGTGGCGTACATTGAGTTAATAACGGCGTGATTTTCAACAACAGCGTGGTAAATGTTGGTAATAACGGCCTGATTTTAAGAAACAACGTGGTTAATATCGTCAAAAATGGTGTAACTTTATGTAACAAGGCGGTAAAAGTAGTTAAGGGGGGGGGGGGTGTTACGAAGTGGCTCGTACAGCAAGAGGTTAACAACGGCGTAATCCTTATCAATAGCGAGCTAAATGTCTTTAACGACCTTTCCGCGTTCAACGGGCTGATTGTAAGTAACCATGTAATATGAGTTAACAACGTGAAAGCAGTCAATGGCGCTGTTTCAGTCAACGCAAATGCAATTAACGACGGTGTAAATGGGAGCAACAACACGATTGGTAGTAGGCTAAGTCAATGAGCCTATGCAAGGAGCTAGAAGACATGCTCCATGCTCAATGTTCATGGAGCTGGAAGACAGCTACATGCTCATTGTTTCATGGCGCTTGTACTTAAGCTGCTGGAAGAGTGGATGTTTTTTTTTTTTTTTATCGCAGTGCATTTGAGGATTTTATTGAAGCTTGTACAAAGTCATGTACAGATAGAAGACTTATCAGACTCAGAGCTAGAGGTGTGCACGAAAAATTTTGCTTGAAGAATAAATACAGCATGGCCTAACGAGATCCGTTTGGAATCGGGTAAAGGATCAAAATAATGCCCCCCTCCGATCAGTGGTGTCATCATCAGACTTTTTTATTCTGGGGGAGCACAAGGTGGCACAACAGTTCGACGAGGGGGCACAACTAGATAGTGGCCGGATGCAGTATGTTGTGTGATCACCGGCCTGGGGGAGGGGTGTAAGGGGAGGGTGTGCCCCCTCCCCTTTAATTTTTTTTTTTTTTTGCTTTTTTAAAGAGCCTAGATGCAAAATGGTGCGAGATTGTAGACTTTTTAATTAACCTTGGAGGTTTAGTTGTGGTGGTTTATTGGCGAATTTTTTTTTATCCTTCAGTGGAAATACCTTTTCATTGGAAATGTTTTTTTTTTCTTGGGGGGGGGGGGCTTGATGAGAGGGAGTGGTTAAAGGGTGTTCTCTTCCCCCTTGAGACATTTGTATGCACGTAAGATTGTTAAGAACAAAAGTAAAATGGTGATACTGTACACTACTATAACCTTTTACCAAACTTTTTCATGTTTTGTGTGTGCGTGTGTGTGTGTGTGTGTGGGGGGGGGGGGGTAAATTGGAATAAAATTACTTACTTGCATTTTCCATGAACTAATTTCACGTGCGGAAAATCCATATGCAACTGATTGTTGAAGTTACATTTTCGTTTTTTTGCCTGATACTTTGGCCATGTTTTTAGTCGACTTAGGCTAACCTTGGCAGGGCCTTTTTTAAGATTTCTTTAGTGGAGGGGGGGGGGGGATTCAGCAAAAGGGACCAACTCAGGCGCGTTTCCAGGATTTTCAGCAGCTGACAACACTGTCTCAGCCTCCATCTGAAGTTTGCGAAAGGTATTGTAGGCTTACACATTTAACAAAATATTAATCTTGCAACATTAATTTTTAATGTTTTGGGAAATTTCAAAATTAAGGACATTTTTATAAATCGGGGACACTTTTTAATCGGGCACGGAACGCTGGAATCGGGGACTGTCCCCGAAAATCGGGGACGTCTGGTCACCTTACCTAAGCTGCGCCAATGCCACTAACTAAAATTATATGAAGTTCATTGCGACTGAGAGAAACGAGATCTTAAAACCCCACTTATTATTGTATTAGGCCTAATTCTTCTATAGCCTATGCTACCATATGTAGGGCGCAGCACGTGCACCCCGACGGACCGCTCAACTCCCAAATGGCTCCTGTCCAGGGGCGTCAATCCGTATTCAAATGGGGGGGGGGCGGGGGACATACATGACTTAGCACAAACCAATCCCTTTGGTTTTGAAGAGGGGGTGTCTTCCTATAGGCCCTTTCCCCCCCCCTTATGATGACTGACGCCCTATTCTAATAACAGGCCCGTAGCCAGGAATTCTGATATAGGGGGGTACCGACACCTCATAGAGGGACACCGAGGAAGATTATGTTTGTTGTCAGTAGTACCACCACAGGATTACAGTTTGACGGAACTACAGGGGATTATATCTCAAGCTTACCACACATAGCTTAAAGGTATCGGTTTTACGTGTGCACATACGCGCGCCGAAGCGTGCGAAAATTTCACTCTTCTGATGGAAATTTTTCCCTCCGCTTGCAATACAGAGACGTAGAAATTCTCCACAAGTGAAGGGAACAACACTATAATCACGATATATCTTCAGCTCAGCAAGCGCAGGTGAAGCCGGTTAAGTACTTTGCGAAAGGCGAGGCGGGACCAGGGTCTGCTATTAGGCAGGCATGGTGTGATCCAGTATGATTTTGTTAGGATCCAGAGGGAAATTCCCCGAATATGTGGCGAATTAACAATATGCGAACACTAGCATGGAGCTTTGAGCAGGACTATGAATGACAGTGAGAGCACACCAATGTCTTCACAGTTCACACTTCGGATGGTCATTATCGTATTTCTACTTTGAACGATATTTTACATTAAAAGAAACATGAGAAAAAGTAAAATTTGGAATAAATTTTTGGTACGAGTAAATTTAGCTTCAAACCGTATAGTCGTCGCGGAGCGAATGTTACTCAAGGTACTAGATTACTACATGAAAGCCCCTTGATGTCCGGGATCTAACTTTGAAATTTCACCTAGCTTTGGCTGGAAGAGTTCACTTAAATTTTTGTACTAATAATGTTCATGGTGATATTACTTCGCCTGTGAGAATTGCGCGCGATGCAGGACAATTATTTACCACGGTAAAACCTGCATACAGACTCAGCAAGGGGTGGTGGAAAGATAAGCCCGACGAAGGGACCAAGCTCCCCTAAGAGGTCAAGGACCCGAAGCCCGGTCAGAAGCAATGGGTTACAGATTGAATACCGAACGCAAAATTTTGGGCGACCGGCGAAAAATTTGGGGTTCTGTTGAAGAAAAATTGAAAATATTTGGTTCTTATTAAGGAAAGTTAGAAAATTTGGGTTTCTATGGAAGAATCTGCCCTCTTCGTCCTAGACAGTTCCAATTCTCCCGACTAAGTTACTCCTTCCAAAACTGTGTTGAACCCCTCCTTGTGCAGACACAAACCTAGTTTATTGCTTAAGGGCATATCATGTTGGGCGCACAAGGCCATAATATGTAACCAGAACATTCTCTGCGCATGCTGTGTTGTGAGCTTTGATGTTAATCAAAGAGCATTCACCTATGACCAATTGAGAATTTTGCTTTCTCCCAACCAAAATGTATTTGGAGTGATGAGTGTCTGTCTTTGAGAACAAAACCAAGACGCCGGGCGACTGGTCGCGAGGGGATTCCCCCTTCCACCACCCCGGGCATTGAGACACTTTACGTTTTATACAAAATGATTATCATGATGTTGAGTCTGAATTAAGAATCGTCCCGATCGTAAGAGAAAGAGGATGGAACTTTTTATGGATTCAGTTTTGTGTTTTTCCGGGAATCACACCTACACGAAAGAACAATAGCCTAATTGTGGAACCTGTACATTTATAAATTAAGCCAACATATCTGAAACGGGTGTTAAAGCTATATGTCACTAAAGATGAAAACGCGCGTAGCGCGCGAAAACTTTTGTGATTTTAGAACAAAAATGTTGCAGAGAACAAAATACTTCATTATTAAACTCCTTCTGGGATCATTTTTGGTTACAAATCTCTTGGTGTCATACCAGGGCCACCGTTTACATGTACTAAAATTTTATTTTCTATCGATTTTCCGTAAAGGTAGGCACAGTGGTCCGCACGGGCTGCACGGCCCCTCGTGTCCCGGCCTGGCTACAGGCCTGTCTAATAAGAATTATCATTTCAAAGTTAACATGACCATCATTGAGATTTGCCAGGTGAAATACATTTTACCGTGTCCCAAAATAGCTGAAACCACGCTTAATTCGCAGCGTGGATCATTGTCGGAGATCATGGACCCGACCGGGCCCGTTGCTAGGGTGACATATTTTTGGGTGTGAAGGTGACCGTCCCAAATTCCGACTGGCTGGATGTTTTTTCCAACTGAGTGGAGACGTGTAATATGCACTTTGTTTATGAGTGCTCTGCGTTTTGCATACAGCAGTGGGGATCCTTCCTTTGTCAATACATAAATTTCATTACGCAAGAACTCCCCTCTATACAATTTCAACCCGACACCACACTTTTAGTTGAAAAGTGATGTTGCAGCAAGTTGAACCCGACTTCCGATTATCAGCTCTCTTTCAATAGTGGCCACCATGTCCAGCACTATGCAAACAAAGAGTCCAGTGTGGAACCTTTCTTGTGCATACAACCTGAAAATCCTAACAATGCTCAGATGTGACATAGGGCAGAGACTGTTTATTCAGTGCAAGCCAAGTGGTTGTGCTAGCACTGAAGCGTGATGAATTGTCTCAACAAACATTGACCAAGTTGGATAGAGGCAGCTTATGCTTAATGTTGTCGTCGGGGGAGGGGTCTAAAGGGAGGGGAGTCCCCTCCCCTTTGAGAAATTCTTGTTAATTTAAGGCTGCTTAGGTGGAAAACGGTGCTATCTTTGGGATATTTTTGGAGTGATCGTATATGGCTGGAAAATGTCCATAATTTAGTGAATTCTAATTTTCCCGACTGGCTAAATGTTTTTACTAACTGCATTGGCTGCGATTAAATTGCACCTTTTTCATGCCCCCTGCGTTTGTATACAGCAGTGGGAATCCTTCTTTTGTCATTATATAAAAGGGGGCGAGGGGGAGGGTCTAAGGGAGGGGGCGTCCCCTCCCCTTTGAGAAATTTTTTGTTAATTTAAGGTTGCTTAGATGCAAAATGGTGCTATCTTTGGGATATTTTTGGAGCTGATCGTAGTATAGCAAAGTTGTGAAGGACTATCAAGGGCGTTTTAAGAATGCTTTTAAGTCGTAAGTGTATTAACAATCACCACCTATACCGATAATGGCATCGGCGAAGTGCTCTGTAAAAATTTTTGAAAAATGTTTAACGGCAACAAAGTACTTTCAACCTTCCACATCATGCTACTAATTAGACTGAATGCAGTGGCGTACCCAGGATTTGTCTCAATGGGGGCGGGGCTTGCAGTATGTTGTGTGACCACCGGCCTGGGAGAAATTTGAAAATTTTTGAAAAATAAGGTGTCCTTCCATGCAATCTGGTGCCAAATATGCTACCTTTTGAAGTAAAATTTATGTTAAAAAATTTACGTATTTTTAGGAACTTAAAAAAACATCGGAATAAGTGAGGGGGCATGGCCGAATGGCCCTCCCCTCTGCCTACGCCACTGGTTGAATGATCCCATATTGATGAGAGGCCCCTTCAGATGTTTGGAGATGTATGTCTGTTTTTCGGAGAGGGTTGTAATCAGAACAGTTCCATGTATTAACCTTTTAATGGTCATGAGAAGGAGTGCAAACCGTGATACATGCGCGCGAAGCGCGCCGAAATTTTGTCGTTACATTAGATTTCCCTGACGAAATCTGCATTCAGAATCTGAATTGAGACACTTTACAATTGCCCAACAAACCTACATACCACTCAAAAAGCCATTCAAATAGAGCCACGGCACTACTCTTTTACGCAAATGTGGTGGGGACATTTGATATTGTGTCCCCCACCCATCGAAAAAGGGGGACTTGTCCCCCGTCCCCCCCCCCCCCGGATTGAAGCCCATGCTCCTGTCGGCGCCCTTAAATTTTAGGTTTTTACCGTATTGAGGCATAGGTATCTATACCCACCCTTCAAAGAGCCCCGAATTATTGCATGCTTTGACCAAATTCTCAGGCTCTTCTTATTTTGAAGCACCCCTACAGGTCATTCTCGCCAGGGGTCTGAAACGTAGCCTACGTCCCCTGGCACCCAGCTACAAAAAGCTTCTTACTCCCGCGAATGAACAGTATAGTTTACTTCACCCTTTCATTTGAGACCTAAACGTTTTGCCGCCATATGGCATATGCTTCTTTGTTCTTGAGTTTCGCAATTACCCTAGGAACATATTCGGAACCTTCCTCATGTATCAGGTTCTTTCATTGCTTGGACTCAATATATCTAGATTGAAAAAAAAAATCGTTCACTAGCATTCCAGCATTTCGAATTTACTTTACGCGCCTTTTTATTTTTCATCCTGTCAAGCATTGGTCCGGCCGATACGGAGTCATTCCGCCTCGCCTCCACATCAGCCGTGTGCTTTAAATATCGCCAATACGGTAAGTAACAGCGCCATTGAAGTTTGCGTTGTTGATGCGAATCGTGTTGTTGCTTCCGTTTACATCGCCGTTGACTGAATTTGCCTTGACTGCAACAGCGCCGTTGACTGCTTTCACTTTGTTAACTGCTTGCACGTGTTTACTTACAATCAGCCTGTTGAACGCGAAAAGGTCGTTAACGACATTTAGCTCGCTATTGAAAAGGATTACGCCGTTGTTACTTCGTATCACGCTGCTGTTAACCACTCGTACCGCGTTTTACTTAAAGCTACGCCGTTATTACCAATACGTACCACGTTGTTTCTTAAAATCAGGCCGTTATTACCAACATTTACCACGCTGTTGTTGATAATCACGCCGTTATTAACTCAATGTATGCCGCTGTTACTAACGATTACGCCGTTATTGATGAACTTTGCGTAAATCGCGTTCCACAGTTTGAGGCTCAAGTTGCCAAGACCTTGTTACAGTACTCGTGGCAAGTGAACAAGCCTAGTGAGTCTAGGCCTACATTCAAGTCCTCTTTGTTATATGAGCCTAGGCTACGTAACTTTTTAAAATTATGCCTATAGGTGCTATGAAGGCATTAGGGAGTTGCCTACTTCTTGATCAACTGTTTATTAGCCTACGTTACATGAACAAGGCAGAGCAACCGCCACTCTACAAGTAGAGTGTATATTTTGTCCCTTGGCAATTGAGGATAACGTACGTTATGCACAGTTCTATCGGAGGACTCAGGCTCGGCCTATGTTGCCACGGCCTTTAAACTCACAAGCTGTAACGTTACATTTAAGCTTAGCTGCAGACTTATAATATGCAGCAGATTTCGGAGGGAATTTGAGCAAACATTAGTGATCATTTTTATAGGGCCTATTAGTTGCTGCAACTTTACTGTTTAGCAAGAATGACCGCTCGGTCAAAGGCGTACATACAGTGTCTCAAAGCAAATGTCGCTAAACTACCTCTAGTCCTGTCATAGGGAGCCCCACAAGAGGCCCACTTTGAATCTTACCAATCATCTCAGATTTTCCAAAATCTTCGGAAATTCTGCGCCTTGTACATATAGCTTTTTGTTTATCCTGGTAGTAAAAATTTAGTTGGATTACTCCAGCAGGATTCCTTCTTCACCAAACCATTGAATTTTCAATAACAGCACTTTACAACTCTGATTTTCTAGGATTTTGTGTGTGCAAGAGTCGCGCAGACTTCGGGGTAACTTTGTTGCTAGGGATAATTTACATGGATACCATCCGGCAACGGCAATGAATCGCTCCATACACGATTTCAGTTTTACCGGATGCGTGTTTCACCAAACGCCGGATAGCCGCACTGCCGTTGCCGCGTCAGTGTGAACAAACCTTTATTTTCCTACAAGAGTAAATTTTTTGCCGTTGCCGCAGCGTTTGCCGTTGCCGTTACCGTTGCCGGACAAGTGTGAACGTAGCCTAAGGCACGCCACAGGCTTAGGGCGCGTTAGCATGCACATATAGTCTCAGCGCGCGATACATTATTTCCACTTTTGGATTCACATTTCTAGGGCAGAGGAATCCACTTGAGCTAGCTAAGCTACATCACGTAACCCCAAAGTTGGCTTCAGTCGAGGCATATTCGACACTAATGTGCGTCCTCCTGATTTATATAGAGATTCTTCACCGACGTCACAAAACACATGTGGCAACAACAAAGTCAGCCACATTAGATGCCAAACTTGTCGGGCGCAACAAGTACGCTGTGTTCAAATGTATTGGTCAAAGGTTAAAATGTTTAGTATTAGTCTTTGTAAAGAATGTTTCTTGATGATAGGCAAATTTTGTTGCGTAATGGTCAAGAAAAATAATGAAAGCGCCAATAGATTAACTATCGATTTCCAAGAAAAGAAAAACGTAGAGCTAGATGGGTTTCTGAAATTCTTCAAGAAGAACTTGAACTCTGGAGCCCCCATACTAAATTGCCTGTAGTGCTCACTTCATATCCGGTGAGCGACTAACTAAAAGATATTACGATAGAATTTTGCATTGTGATCGTTATAAATCATTTGAACCAAACACATGTAGCTCACACGCAGGAAGTACCATCAATCGTTAATAGTTCAGTTAAGAAAATTCTCTTTGAAAAACAGGAACAGCATATCACACTTTGGCCAATACTGTGTGTTCACAGTGAAGGTCTTGCGTTTCCACGAAGTTTAACGTCCAAATGGCGATACATGTAAAATCGAGCCCACTGAACTGTATGCTAGAAAGGATCATTCCACAATATTATGTTTTGAAGCCATCATGGAGGGTCACGTGATGTAGGTTAGCTTACTAAAGTCGATTTCACCGCCCTAGAAACGAGCATCTAGAAGTAAAAACGCTGAGGCAAGTGATGTACATGCTACATAACGGGTCTTAGCGTCTGTTCGAACTCTTGGACGCTCCCGCTAATTTGAGCGCTATCACGAGTTAAGCCTCATTCACACGATACGACAAGATCGCGTACGATTTTGGTTGTGTGCGACTTGTCGTATGTAACCTTGTCGTTGCGTGTGAATAGGTGCTTTTAGTCGAATGTCTACGAAAATTTCTCTACTGGTGCAGTGAGAAACACATTGTAACATGATTTTCCAGAGCCATTGATGAAAGAGGATGCGAGGGTACACTAATTCTTATGGGGTGACCGCGTTTCCCCTTTAAACAAAATCTAACTTTCCTTCTTGAAATCTAAATTTGTTTCTAAAGCAAGAAATTTAAAAGTGAAATACCCTTGGATGCAACTTTTCCCCCTCCCATTTTCGTGCAAGGCTTACGCTATGGCTACGCACTGGTAACTAATGGTGGCTGTCCCAGTGCCGCACTAAGAGCCCTATAGGGTTAAGCAAGCCACAGTTGAAGAATTCAATAAATAATTAGAAGTTTGGATCGCGTTATGACTCCAAAGCTTCACCAAAGATTACACAATTTTGGATCTACGATAGCTTAGAATAAGAAACATTTCTCAAAGAGTAGAGGCGTAATCCCTCCCCTTTGGCAATATTCCCTTGAAGTACACCCTAACGGGATAAAAAAAAATCAGGTAATTATAAGTATTCCTAAACATATAATCAATTCAACGCTTTACGAGGTTTTAGTAAGATAGCACCATTTTGCATCCAAGACACCTCACAAAGACAAAATTTTTTCTAAAACTTTAGGACGTCGTCCCCTCCTCTTAGACAGCACCTCCTGTCTTCCGTGCAGCCATAAAATATGAATAATATCACTAAATAGTAACAATTAATAAAAATGTAATCAGTTCAAAGCTTTGCCGACGATACCTTGAACCTAAGCCAGACCTTACATGTGCCCCTCCCCTCATCCCTTCCCAATGGTACCCGAAAACAAGTGAAAAAGTAAGGGTCCGCCTGGGTGTAAACTATCTGTAGGCATATCACATAGTGCTCTGCTTAGATAGTGTCATGAACTGCCCCCTACAGATTTCGCTACGGCCCTGTTTCGGCAAGTCGCATTGGTTTAAACAAACTCAACAGCAAACAATCCTATGTTGCGGAAAACAATCTGTCGTACAAACATATCATACACCTGCATCGTAGCAATTGAGAGTTTCAGCTGGTGGGAATCTCCACATGCTTCCCAAATATAGACTTTATGCATATGTCATAGAGCAGAAAGTGCTCCCTCGCGTGGAGGAAAATGGTGTATCATTGCAAGTTACACCAACAATGCAGACAGCTGATTTGTGTACAGGGGCATACACATGTAAGCCTACTACACGCGCGTGCAAAATCTACACCGTGAGTAAACGTGTGCTTCATTGTTTTCCTCCAAAATGACGTCAGTGTGATGTCAATGCATAAGGTCTAAAGGGGTTCAGACGGTTGGCGACATGGGAGCAAGTTTGAGCACTAAGTATAACAGCATAGCCTTCTCCACATTGAAGCATAACCGGATGTGACGTAACCAAGTCGGCGGGTCCGAGAATTTATTCTACTTTGGCGGCTACTCAGCTCCTTTAACTGACTCCCGATATCCTTGGCCATGTCCATGTAAAAACTACCCGTAAAAACATTTCATTGATTTTTTTAAATTATCATAATTATACTCTATAACCTGATAACCTTCAAATCGACACTAGCTTTTTTCAAACTAACAAGAAAAAAGGTTTAGGGGGAAATGTTCCAGACCATCGAAAAACATGAAACATGAAAGAACCATAGAGCAGCATACAGTTAGGAATTTTCTTTTATGAAATGAACAATACTGCACTTGAAACTACAGAAAAAAATAGGCTACAATTAAATGTCTCAATGTGTTTTCTTAATTCCGTGCGCTTCACGCGCATCCGTTTTAAAGTTTGTTTCGGGATTCCAGGTTACTTCCTGTAGAACATCTCACTTTTCGTAGCTTCGTTAAAGCTCTTCCGTTATCATTGAAGTACCTGTATTCCCCATGGCCTTACGCAGTGGAGGGGATGTTTCCCCTCCCCCAGAAATTTTCAAAGCAAACTGTTTATCATCATCGATCTGTGTATATTTACCGACTTTTTGAAGATTGTTTAGATGAAAGTTGTAAGGCTTGAGAGTGTGTCATTTCCGGTACCGTAATGTGGTACAGGAGCTTAGCGAAGGGGGTGCAAGCGCACTTTCCTTTGGGGTACTTTTCTTAGCTTTTGTATCACTCATATCGTTAAAAAGTCTAAAAGGTGAGATCCTTTCGCGCGCACTTACTCTGAGTTCTAAATCTCAAATTTATAAAAATTATTGTTCCAAAGTCCCATCCTTTTTGGGGCCGCTTGGCAACCCAAACGGGTTTGCCAGCCCCGCTCTACTTTCAGACATCAAATCCCGCCCCTGGTCACTGTGGCCATTGTTATTCGTTATTGAAGGAGAGCGTTTATTTCCGAGGGGTGCACAGTGTTACTGCTTGGTCCTTGACCCCTTCTTTCGATTAAAGTGTATGTTACGCCATGACTTTTCCATCTGTGGATCCTGTCGGGCGACAACATCTAACTTGGCAAAGTGAAAGTGAGATTTTGTCATTGCCAGCAGATATACATTAACATTGCTTGCTTAAGTAGTTTTAGCATTCGTATGATGGGCGCAAGCTACGTGTGGTACCTTGGTATGCGCAGCGTACTCCTGGTAAATTGCATGTAAAGTTATGTGGAAGCAATGTACCTGCGGCATTCCATAGAAAAGATTGCAGTCAGTTACAGGTATACACTTCAGAAAAGGCAGAAAGGAACCGGTTGTGTCCAGGTCACACGAAGGAAGAAATACCAGTTTTAAATTTGCTGTGATTATGTGGTAGTGTGACTTGTGTTAACTTGTAGACACCAGTAACTGACTAGAGTTTACCCGACCAGAATGACTGACTTGACTTGACTTGAAAATGTGTTTAGCTTGACTTGACTTGACTTGAAAATGCGCTTGACTTGAAAATGTGGCGAATGACTTGACTTGTGACTCGACCTAAGGGAGACTCGTTACAACACTGCCAACAAGCTGTCGGAATATGTTAAATAAAACTCAGTTTTGTCAGCTATCTTGCCTCGGCACCATGTATTTCACTACTTAATTTAGTGGATATGTTTTATATATATTCACGAAGTTATGACGCTGAGTTCTAACTGCCTTGTAAACTTAACCATTTGGCACTCTTGAGTATACTTTGCAAGGGCATGCTGAAAACGTTATAACCATTTATGATGCACTTGACATGGCACGCAATTGATACTTGCTTTCAAGAACATGTAGATCATGTTTACATTTGGCACTTCAAGAAAAATACCTCAGGTAATTTCCATCAGTAACATTCAATGTAGATGTGCACTACAGGGTGCACTATTTCTGTGTGTAAAAAATTGCATTGTTCATCGTGTATCACTGTGTGGGAACTGTGTATGTAAACATCACTATGGTTGAAAGCTGAGAGGTAGCTGCCTTATTTTCAATGTGGAACATGCTTTTTAATTGTTGAAATTTCTACTAGTGCACGTCATCGGGGAAATGTCGAGGTAAGGAAATCATGGTATCGTTCTAGCTTAACTTACTTCTTAATTAACTTCTTAATCTATCTGTTATTATGACACTGATGGTACAGTTTTGGTACACCGCCAGAGGTGCTGAAGTGTCCATTTTCGTACCCTACGAGACTACTTACATCAAGTACAGTATGAAGCAAATTAAATCAATTTTTGAACGTTTACAATCCATCACTTTAAGAAGGAAATCGTCTAACCATTTGTAACGTATGCAGTATTCGACACATGTTGACCGCCTAAATTTTGTCGTAAGAACTTAGGCTAGTAGTTTGTTTGCCCTCCAAAACTGCAGACATGGGCTTTCGCCATAATGAAAGTCATGTCATGTTGGCTTAACAGCGACCTATTATCATCATCTGCGGATGCTCGGCCACGTTTAAATATAAACGCAGTAAAATGTTTTTTGTGTAGACCGAATCATGTGAACTGTGAAATTATTATGGCTATACATGTATCAAGAATATTTGTGTAAAATCTATGCAAGATGCGTGACTGAAGTACTAGGCCTACGCCTTTCCAAAAACGTGAAGAAATTGCAAAGCAAAAAAAGGTTTGCATTGAGACATGTTTGAAGAAGCTACAAAAATAATAATAAGTTTAAGTCATCTGTTGTGTAATTTCTGCATACTTTGGGATAAATGTACGTTTACCCGTGGCAAGTGCTTTTGGCAAACTGACGCAGCCCTTTTACCCTGGGTGCATATGCCTACACAGCCTGGGATGATTTGTTTAACAGAGTCTTATACATAGTGGTTTAGGCTCTTTACTTCAAGCCAAAGATAGTCTTGTATGGTGTGCCATGTTTTACTGCGAAATATTTTATGCTATACCGGGATACAATAATGGCCATACCGGCAAATGCTAGTGTGATGAATGATTTCATTTAGGGACCATTGAGATAGTTGTATATAAAAATACCGAAATGAAACCTCACAAAAATGTATTTAGAACTGTTATTTTTCCGTAGGCCTAGTGAGGGCATCCTGAATGGATGTCCAGACATGTTATTTTTCATAAGACAACTTGAGTAAATTATTTATCGACAGCATCATTGGCTCACAACATTATCTTTTCCCCTCTATACAGTGCACCACATCATCAACCAACAATCGGCTGTCTGTCAGTCAACCCAAATTAGGCTAATGAAAGGTCGAAATCGTGATTTCTGTGGTGCCTTTAGTAAACATCCCAGTTCATCTGGAGGAGGTGAAATACATCTTTCTATTACTCCAAATTTCTTAGATTTACCAGGGCTTCCGAGGGCTTCCTCTCTACCCCATCGGGGACCAGAAGGCGAACCCCTTGACCCCACGCCAAATATATTAAACTATAATATAAATGTTCCCTATTGGAACCTCCTACTTTGACGAAGACCCGGCTACGCCAGACGCGCCAATTTACCGTTTTACAATATGTGTGTATGAATTCTTACTTCCAGGTGTGTGATCATTCTGAGATTGATGCAGGTTCATGCTACAATGTCTCAACGGTTTACTTATACAGTAAAACCCCGTTTATCCGAACACATCGGGACCGAAGGTTGTTCGGATAATGAAAAAGTTCGGATAAACGGGGTTCCAAGTTTTTGCCTTAAGTACAGTACACTGGGTCCATATAAGACAGTGTGTCAACACTTTTCCAAAATAATTCCGAAAAGGCTTAAAATTGCAGACAAAATCCCCCAAAATATTTCGTTACTATTTTTTGTGACCGACGATATGGCAAATAAATTTTAAGACGTCTAAAACAGAGAGATTTTATTCCAAAAATTTGAGCCTTCGCTCGTCTGAATGACCAATGCTTTCTACACACTAAATGAATGTGTGTGCTGAAGAAAAGCTGTAACGATCTGGAGAGGTATCTAGAGTATAAATTCTGCAAAAATTTCAAGAATGTTAGAGACACATGTGTAGGAGACTCTCAAACATCAGTTCGCAATGTTTTTGTAAGGTCTACTTTCATTATTTTTAGGTATGAAGCTCACTACGTTACTAACTTTTCAGATCTAGTAAAACTAAGACTTACGCTAGCCTAACGTATTTTTGTATGAGAGGATATTGAGCCTATACCGACTCATGGCTCCTAACAAGAATTTCAAAGCAAATACGTACGATATTTCTTCCAAATTTGACAAAGAGATAACATATTTTTTCCTATGTCCACATGTCGGCTGTTTTAGCCATCGTGACATCTTTCCACTGCTTTTAAAGTTTCGAGAAAAATTAGTGCATTTCTGCAAAAGTTTACGTTGAATTTTGCCTTGTAAAGCACTTAAAACTTGGTGTATACTACTGTAATTGTGTTGACTATTATTGTTGTTAAATCTGACGGCTAGTTCGGATAAACGGGGTTTCGGATAAACGGGGTTCGGATAAACGAGGTTTTACTGTACTCTGTGCTTTCATCACTCATTATTTTGTTATTCTACAGATTCTAATAAAAACGTAGATAAAAAAGTGGGAATTTTTCACCCTACCTAATTCTCTTCTTCAAGAATATTACAGTTAATGTAAAGTTTCAACCGTTACCTTTCCAAAAAGCACCCTCACTGGATCTTCGCGCAGTCGATATACTATTCAAGCATTAAATTACATATCTAAAAATTATTGGTCTTGTAGCATGGCATATGAGGTGCGTGATGTTGTTGTAGATGAATTTAAGAGAAACGTTTATCTTGTGGATGCATAGTCAAGTCGTTGCCTGGTAGAAATTGTAGAGCAGACGTTGACTATGAGCTGTGTTTTGAAAGGTGTAGGTCAAGTGCAGACATGGTTAATCTTGAGTGTAGACTGAATTTTCTTTCATATGGCCTATGGCCTTTATTTATGTTGGAGAGGAATTTTGTGTTTAAAAATGATGGTGGGTACGTGGTTTAACTTTTTTAAAGAAATTTCCAAGAGATCATTTTTCTCTTTCTTCAAGCTTTTGTTTATGTTTGTGGATATTCCAAATGAAGTATACAGATTGGCTGTCACATGTATGCTATACACTTCTTTTCAGCCATAAGTTTTGAAACTAAACCTGTTTTCGAATTGTACCATTTAATGGGTTTTCAAATTAAGGGAAGGTTTTGCCTTACTATGGTAATGTAAACACATTTGGGTTGAGCACCTTGAGTAGTCCAGCTTATTCTTCTATTCGGTCAATTTTTATTGTCCCAATGGATATATATTAAATTTAGCAAATAAGGTTTACTATGTTTCTATAGCATGGCTTTCATTCAGTTGCTCTTTTTCGTCAATGTACAATAAAAAATACAGAATTTTTATTTAAATTCCACAAAGTTATATTTCCTTCGTCAATTTCGTAGTATATCTGCAAGGTGTGTCGATTTTTTTTTATTTCTTTAAAGGATAACAAGCCCGGTATGAAAAAAATGGCAATTTTTATATAAATTATTAAGTAAACTCCAAAGCAAGATTTGTGCGCGATTTACCCCAAAAGTCAAATTTATAATAAAACATGTTAAAATTGAAAACCAATTTGCTTGAATGTTGCAATTTGTTAGGAAAATAATTGGTTTCGTTGCATTTAAGAAGACAAAACAACATATTCTGCACAAAGTAGTGGCACTTAGCTATTTTCAGAAGCGAAAATTATTTCCAGATGCTGTATATTTTAAATTCGGTATAGAAAAAGTCGAATTCCTCCCTCTGTCGAAGATTAAATAGGCAATGTCAAGCAAAAATGTTTAATATTCTCCCTAAGATAGCTCAGTTCTCAATATTTTGATATTATCTGACAGTATATTAGATAACCACCATGTCAATACATTTTGCGCAAAAGACTGATCGGTCTTTCCACATTCTCTTTCGCTTATCAGTCAACCTCAGATTGACCTCCGAACGTTGTGACATCCTTTGTTTAGTGGCGGCACACTTCATGGGGTTCATGTGACCTATTTTGTGGTTACGTTTTCTACTATATAATTAAGCTCTTCAAAGTATTAAAGCTTATTCCGTTTAAAATGAAACGCCGTCGAATTCTACATGTTGTTTATCATTTTTCTAAATCTTTCTGCATCTGTGAGGTTTTACCTCCTAACATATCATTTGATGCTTGGAAAGTTGGGTGAATTTGGGTTTTTAAATTTTACAAAATAACCCTAAGTGACTATCTGACCACTTATTCGTTGTGCGAGCATCTGAAAGAAAATTGTAGAATATCATCAATCTGTCGGTAAGTTTACAACCACTTTGGTATGGTACATCAAACCGAATAGAAATGCGGTAAAAACTGTTGACAGAAAAATAATGTAGTAGTGAGATAAAATACCTGATATGTCAACAGCTGATTTTAATCACAAAATGTATACCATGCTTCAATAATCTATCGAAGTATTCTCTAAAATCATTTGGATCAGTATTTGCTGGGAGTCTTGAAAGCAAATTCGGGAAGCCGAGGGTAAAATGGGCATTCCCATAAAAATCTCATTTCGTGCAAATGAGCTTTAAAGCTAAAAGGTAGTAACAAAATATGAGTAGTTTCAGTGAAGAAGGAGAAATGTTTAATGAAATATTGATACATGACTAATATTTTGGACAAATGTCAGATGGAACATTTCTCCCAAATACGTGCAACTAAATGTCGGATATTCCACTTAACATTTAAACAAAATTACATTTGGTTAAGAAGATAACAAACAAGACAGTATGTTTTCAAAAGAAGCCATATGGCTACACTAGTTGCGGTGCCATGACGTTAACCACGGTGAGTTATAGCTCTAATTTGTAACGACTATATACACGTGATTAGGCTATTATTCATGTAAACCATTTTCCGATATCATTACAGTAATTTGTGTGAAGGATAAGTAGGCTTAAACGTTGGTCGAAGCCTTGTCAGGATCACTTCTTTATTTGGTGAAAGGTACATTAGTAAATATTCTTGCATGATTTGGAAGAAAAATCGTCATTTCATGGCGGTCGAAGTCCTGTTCACATAATGATTTTGATCTAAGCGGGATATGGTCGTACACTCTGATCAAGCCAAAAACGGTTAGTATGTTCTTATTGTTACTTGAATTAGTTGCATTTTATACCTTTATTGTAGTTATCTTTTGTACACTATCCATCTGTTTCTTTGTAATATTACAATCTTCTAGACACTGATTATGTTCTATTTCAAGAACTCGTAGTGTAATCTGCTTAAATGAACTAAATAAACGATACGTTTTTCCGGGATAACTATACTACTCAAAATCCCACTCTCTGGATAACGCAACCACTTCCACCTACCACCACATCATGTGAAAGTATATATGTCTCTTTCCAAACGTCTTGCAGCTGTAAATATTTTAACTTCCGTAGACCAAACACAATCCTTATCCATTTCCGTAAATCCTATGTAATCTTCCACACTCACAAATGAGGCAGGCAAATCGTTTACACATATTGAATCTACAATAGTCTGTCTCAAATACACAAAGTTATCTTCTAAGCCTGTAATCAATACCGCCAAACACCTAAAGAAAAAGTTACCATCTCCTTTCACACTTATTACACGAAACGGCCAACTCTCAACTGAAACGCACTTTGCAATGTCCATATTCAACAAATCTAATTCGCAATATCTCACAAACACAATATCTAAAACCATCGGCAGTAGTTTTCGAAAACCTTTTTCCTCCAACAATTATCAACAACAAAAAAAGTTAAATGTACATCTGCAACATCTGCATTATCGTCATGCCCACCACTTCCACTCCCATTGTGTTTATCACTGTCATATTCATAACTACGGTATTAGAGGACTCTCACTTCATTTGTTTAAAAGTTATTTGACTTACAGGAAACAGTACACTCACTTTAAAAGTGCTGACTCTGATCTGTCTACTGTTCGTTGTGGGGTTCTACAAGGTTCAATCCTTGGCCCAATCCTCTTTGTTATATATGTAAATGGCATAACAGCTGTTTCTCAAAGGTCTTCACTTATTTTATTTGCTGATGATACAAATATTTTCTTTTCTGATAACGACCCTGATCGCTTGGAAAATACTGTTTGTACTGAACTTAGAAATTACTGTAACTGGTTTTCGGTAAATAAGCTATCCGTAAATATCAGTAAAACAACGTTTATCGTTTTTAATAACTATAAGCGTAACAATCATCACAATTTCAACATTTATATAAACGGTGACAAACTTGACTTAGTTAATAAAATTAAATTCTTAGGAGTAATTATTGACTCCAAACTAACCTGGCATGAACACATTCATTATTTATCCTCCCATGTTGCTAAAGGTGTCGGTATTATCGGTAGGCTCAAATACATCCTTCCCAGAAGTGTCCTTCGTACCTTGTACTTTAGTTTATCCGCATTTCACATATTGCAGTAGCGTGTGGTCTAGTACCAAAAAGTCAAACTTAAATAGTCTTGTTCTCTTACAGAAAAGGGCTGTTCGACATATTTGTCACTCTGGTCCACGTGATCACACTGATCCTCTTTTCAAAATGTTAAACTTGTTAAAACTTAAAACGATATTATCAATCTAGGAATAGCTTCGTTCACCTACCGCTTCACCTACAGGTTACCACCCGCCTTCTCCAACTTTTTTACAATCAGTACTAATGTTCACAGATATAATACACGTAATCCTCAGCTTCTTCTACATACTGTTTATCCCACATCTCATTCTCAACTGAGCCTTCGGCATCGTGCTATTAATCTTAATATATATATATATATATATAATGTTTGTATACATGTATGGTGTGAAAACAAATAAATGAAATGAAACTTGATCCTTAGTTGCGATTCAAAAAGGTTCCATAATTTATCTGGGTCATTCTGATCTTCTGTAAGCAAACCAGAAGAATTGGTAGTGCGAAAGCCTGTGCTACCAACAGTAATTTTGATTTCGATGGCTTGTTTACTGGTATCTGTTATACCATGATCTAGAAAACACAGCTCTATTTGCTATTTGAAGAGCTTGAACTTTCCAGCCACATCAAAGCCTTCCCAATGTATTTCGGGAAATTTCGCCATTACAATTGTATTCGCATCAACAGGTTGGATGGATACGGTATGAGATACAACTAGAACATACGTATGAAATGTTACAGTGTTTGCTTTATTATAAAGGTATAATAGTAAGTACACAGTATACCACGAGAACCTCAGCCTATGGCTTAATAGCTACCTCTTTAATTGAACCCCAGGGTAGCCAATTCTGATTGGATTAAGTGAACACATAACTGAACACCTTAGATAAAGTCAGCCTATGTAGTCTAGGTTAGTACTACACACTCTAAAATAGCATAGCATTGAAGGTGAGAAAAAGGTAAGGGAAATGATAATTACTTGTAACATCATACCAAAAACACAATCACATATGCATACATTGGGAGGCTACAAAAATCTTGTCTTTGACAGTTCTGTTTCATCACATTGGCTCATGTTCATTGATCGAAGAGTTCTGATTCCCCAAAATCTTGACGGTCAGGTAGGCATGCATCGATAGGTTGTCGGTCTCAGGTTTGGTCTGGTTCCCTAGCTCTTCGATGATGGATATAGTCTTAGCTCATGTTGTTGGCAAACTCCAGCAGTATTGGACAGGTCAGTCGATATTGCCACGGAATATGTAAGTACCGTCACTCCACAGAGCGGTATACAGTAGCCACACACAATGCACAGGCATTCTTAGTCAGGGTAACATGCCGCAAGGTATGTTTACATTGGTCTCTTCCAATCTTCCAAGGTGTTTACATTTGGTCTCTTCACTTTATTCCTCGAGGTTTAAGTGAAAAGAGCAAATGAAAACACCTTACCTCGCTGCAGACTATACCATTCCCTGCAGTTTTGCAATGTTATGATTGCTGGTTTGGTATAGTCCAATTCCCATCGAGCTTGCAGTGTGAGGTAGGTAGTTTACAGTCACAACTGCTAGTATTATGACGTGACTAATGGTATCGAAGGGGTATGATAATTAAAGAGCCTGTTTATTTCATGGAAAATCGGCAATGCACGTAAAAATCCAGTTTCTCGTCGTAACATATATTGTTATAACGTAAAAGTGCTTTCTATTTCGCCTCCTTTTTCACAAAACCTTTTTGTTTTCCAAAAAGCTGTTCTCAAAATGAACACCGCCCACCCATTTTACTGAAGAAATGTCCCCATAATATGCCCTGAAAAAGGTCGTAATATCACCTTCTAGCGAGCCGAGAGAAAACAACCATCCCCACAACTTGGACTTTGTCGTATTTCGATACAACCAACCGTCTAAGAGGAGATCGCGTTACAAGCCCAGATTTGTGTTTTTGTGTCCGCAACGTCAGTTGATAGTGCCTGCGGAGCAGGCACCGCAGCTACAAATGAATACCTTTCTTATCTCACATTACTCCTCAACGAACCAATTTATAAAGATTATAAAAAAGTATTTATACGTAATGTGTCTCGTATTCTTGCGCGGACGCTGTCATTATATGCTCAAGGTGAAAGCTACGATAGACATGATTTACACTGCTAGCTGCATCCAAAATTTTACCAACTTTCTCTATGTACTCATTAGCCAGATACGGTGCAGTTTAAGCTGCCGTCGTTTCTTTGTAAGGTTGAGACAAGTGTTTCATGAAAGGGTTGGTAAATGGAAATGGGTGGCATATGCTTCAACTTAACTAAATATCCTAGAACTTCCTTTTCTCAGTGATCTACCATTTGGAATGAGAGGTGAAAGTGCCTTGATGTTTTCTGTAGACATGACTGGTTTCAACTAAAAGAGCGTCTTTGATTGGAGTTTTGTAATACCATCACTGCAACATAATCTCTATCGAACTGCATCTATTGGATTTTGAGCAACTCAAACCTTTCTAGCTTCTTCGTCCATTCCTCTATTTGCTGTTGCCTTCTCTAGAGGATTAATTTGTCAAACATTTGTGGCATCACTGAGAAGGGGTTACCTGCGCCTGGCTTGTCAAATTATGCTGTTCCACTTCTCTTAAACCAGCACATGCTCTTTCTTTTTCTTAGCTTTCTCAATCAGTTTTTTCTGTAACCAAGAATTTTGACCAACTACTTCAATGTGAAGGTCATTCACATTATGCATACAAAACAATGCCATCTTTTATTTTCTCTTTTGTACACTACACAATTATCAATAAGAAGTTATACTTCTGATCCCTGTCCTTTCTCTTGCTTGCAACAGGAGCCTTTTTCATTAGGATCCTCTGAAGGGTGACCTACGTGCCAGTTGTACATGTGATCGACATTATTTTTCTGTAAATGAAATCCGAGGTTATAGATTAGACAACTGGCTCTTGTAGTAGGCCGCGATCATATACTGGGGATGGAAAGGCCCTTTAAAAAAGTGAAATATGATAACATTTATGGCGTTTGTTACTTTTACTGACGTCCCATCAGCTTCAATGCTGCTGAGGCTTTTTAAAGGTTCTCTAATGTCACCCGAGATAGTACAACTCTCCCGGCTAAGTCTACTTTTAGCCCCTTCTCCAATATAAACAAAGAACACCTGTCTAGTACACCTCCAAGGCTGTGGCACAGTACACGTAGCCTGAACCGAGTTTTGGTTGCTCGAGGCCGTACTTTATATATTGACATACAGTTACTATGTGTAAGCTTAATTGGGAGCACAACTGACTGTACAGGTCATCATTGACCAATCAGAGTTAAGTGTCAGTTTTTGAATTAAAGTCAATCAAAGGACAGACATGAACTATATTAAGAACTCTAAGCTATTCCTAAATATAATTGGGCAGGGAACTGCAAAACTTCCTGGTTTGGGAATGTCATATCCCCGTTAGGAATTTCTCAGAAGAAGAACTTCTTGTTCGGTTACTGCCTATTGCCATCTGATTTATTGCCGTTTGAAGCAATAATCGATTCAATCATGTTAAACGCCTTGCAGGTTTCTCTCAGGGATTGATAAAAGCTTTTATCGAGCTTCGTGTTGAAGATATCGCGATAAACCTACTCTTCCAGAGACTCCCAAACTTCTCCATATTTTCCGACTTACACTGTATACATGAATCGGAGACTCATCTCTGGAAAATGCATATCCTGACAACTTGGTGCTTTCTAGAATTGTGACTTAGGTGTTTTGGAAAGTAGATAGGTGCTTGGTGGCGTACTCGCCATCTCAAGGTGGCAGCTTAATACGTGTTGTGTACCTACTTTTTTATCGCGTGTAGGGATACCACTGTTCTCCCCTTTGATTCTTTGATATCACAGAGTTTCCAATAAAGAATATTTTGCGAACAATCACTGACCAACTTCTCTAAAACAAAGGTTTAAATTTCAGCAAGTTCTTTCCTTGACCTGTTGACCCTTCTTGTCGTTCTTCTGAGATGATGGTCTCTCTGCTTAAACTTATTGAATAATGCCTGCTATGTAGGTGAATTGCTTAAGCTTCATTATGTATTTGAACAAAGGACAATTACTTGGACTTCATGGCTCATTAGTTAGAGGGTCTGCACAAGCCAGTGAGAGGTCAAGAGTTCGAATCTAGGTGGAGTCAAACTTTTCATTTTTACCTCATTATGGAGATAATGAAAGGAATTGACTCAGTCCCTCATGATTAATGCCTAGACTGTATTAACCGTTAATTGCTGTAAATGGTTGTTATGAATATAGCTTATACCCATGTGGAAGTGCTCGGGGGTATTTTGTGAGAAATTCCGTTGGGCTTTTGTAAAGGTTATTTATCTGAAACGATTTTCAGGGGAGGATGCAGGACTTTTTTATTTTTTTATTTTTTTATTGGTCCGATGCCAGTGATCTGTTATCTGTTGTACAGTGTGCGTTTCCAATTGTTAGGAAGAATGTGTTTCAAGTTTTTCGTCTTTTTAATAACATTGTTCCTAGCACTTGAAAACGTTATTTTGACGACATACCATTTCTGTGGACATTCACATCCCGCAACATTTCACCTTTCCATACACTCGAAACAACCCATGATCAAAGACACATTCAACTGCTCTCAAGGAAACATCCAGTTCTTAGACGTGAAGATCGCAAAGAACGATATACATATGGAAACCAAGATTAACTCTAAACCCACCATCACTCAGACCTGTTACCCACTTCATGTCATCCTAAAGATTCTTTTGTTGCATTCCATCTAGTCGAGCTCTCAAAGTCATCCAAAACTGTTCCAAAGCCGATACTTCCCCTTACACCCAATTTACCAAAACAACATACGACCCATAAATTGTTAACCAGCAATTTAATCTAGCTAGTCAAATTTCGAGTCATTCGCGAATCTCCCTGGCAAATTACACGAAGTTCAAGACAATTACAAGAACCCATTGACCTCAAGTCAATTTTTACGGAACCACCCATTGTTGCCTTCTGACGCCCCCCTTTCCTCCGAGTCCGATGATAAGAGTAAGCGGATCAATTTCTCCCCGTATAAATCAAGAAAATGTATGATAAACATATTTCGTCACAAACAATAAAGAAGGAGAACCTGTGTAATTACCGGTTCTAGAAATTAAGCCTACACTGAGCTTCAGTAACAGTCATGCTCTGGTTCAAGAGTGAAGTGGGCAAGTAGCTTTTTGTTCACCGGCTGCGACACACCTAGACCTAGATTTTATTACTCTTATGCAGCTCTTTTCATAGGGAGCTTCAATTTTATGAAAAGTGGACTATTAATATGTAACAGAATCTGAGCGGGCGCCATTATTATTTGGCGTGTAGCGTATCAAGAAAAGTTTTACCAAGAATGCATTGCATATTACATCAGCAATCTTCGTCTTTGAATCTCATATTTTAAATTTTTACTACCCAAAAGCGGTAAAAAGTAATTACCATAATCGATTTTATGTATACCGGTGTCATAAATCGACGGTCAAATTCATCAACTGGCACTTGTCTATGGTATAATCGTAGTATATGAAACATCAAAAGGGTATGTGAATTGAATTTTTTTTTTTTTTATATTTATCCCTCGTGTGCTTCTCCTGGAACACACGTCAAAGAAGTATTTCAATCTGCCGAGTTAGATAACGTACTTAAGTTGGTGCAACATTGAATTACGGTTGTCGGTTGTCGAACGCTGGCATTGGTAGCGGTTGGCAAGTGGTAAACCCAACATTACCTCAACAATGGACAACCTCACAAATACTCAGCCGATCATTTTGGTGTAAAGCCTATCTCATTTTCCCTGTTTCCATAGTAAACATTAACCCTGAATGTTTTGAAAAGAAATTGCTCACCCTGTGAAACATTTTGTTAAGAAGTTTGGGAAATGTTTAGAAACGGTGTAATATTCTATTAACATACCAAATTTATCCATCTTTTATCTGAATGGAGCGTTCCAAACTTTTGAAACGACAATTGTGTTTTTTACCCAATGCGGATCTTTTTGAAATGAATTGAGTCAAACAATTGTCATTTCATGTAGGAAACGATGTTTCTCAGTGGTAAAACATAACATAAAGAAGGGGTATCTGAATGGCTATTTAATTGTTTTATTTACTGTTAATAATTATAAATGAGTCACGCAGGATAAACAATAGCCGTATTAAATTTACAATCTGAAATATCATGTAATACCTTCTACATCTTATCAAAATTGAGAGTAGCCAGCTCAGGTACCCGAGGAGAGCGAGCGTGTTTGTCACATCGTCAGGCAATTTTGGTTTCGTCGAGGAGGTTTTGAGTTTGTTTCATGCAGATGGTTAGTGTTCTGTAAATAGTGTTGATATTGTATCGTGATGTAATCTTATTAGTGTACACTTGTGTGCTGACGGGGTCGGGACTGTTCGGAGCGGTTGTTGTTGCTACTGCTGTGTTGCTCCTGGCATGTTGTCAGTTTTGTTTTGTTGGTTAGGCCGTGTCAGTACTCCGGTGTGATCACGTCTGGCCTGAGCTTGGTTTTGCTTCATACTAACCCTTACAAAAAAATTGTGTGGCAAAAGTTCCAATACCACACTGGACAAACCGTGTCATACTGTGTAAAACTACGGTTGGGTGTGAAAAATAGTGAATTTTATGTGTTTTTTTGTGGGCAATGTGTGATTTTAATAAAAATTTGAACCACTTTTTAAGGTGCCATGCTTTTACCTGCATTACCGCAGTTTGCCGCATGTGACAAAGAGTGGAGAACCAAAATACATTTTGACAAAGGCAAACATGTGGCAAAGTGGGGTAAAGTAGAATATTGTGTGTCAAATTGGTTCCAATCCCACATGTGTCACCACTCATTATCTCCCTTTTCCAGTTATGTATTTCCCTATGCCCTGCCACATGTGATTATGCATGTTCACATGTGGCATGCCCCACATTTTTTGTAAGGGTAATAATAATGTTCGTATCCACTTCCAGGAACGTGGAAAATGTTCCTTGGATTGTTTGGAAGTTTTGCTGTGGTCTTTAGTTCTATTTGGCAGTGGCTCTTCGGGAGAAGTTTTAATAATTGTTACAAAAGGATTTGTCTGTTTTCGGTTTTTGGTTGTAGGTCAAAGAATTTTTCCTCGCCGGTTTTGTCCGTGTCCGTGTTGAGCACGTAAATAGAAGCATTTACGATGTTTTGGATAACTTCTCGGCCTTTTGGCTAAGATCATATGCAGTATCTGTTCTTTTCAGCCAGTCTAGAACAGGATCACAAATGACAGACCCATGATGTAGAGGTCTGATGGTCAAGAGGTTGGTCATGCTCAATCTAAATTGTAACTTGGCGACGTAGCTTCTTTGCAAAGCAGAACTCCCTCATGAGTAAACTTTAAGTAAACTGTTATTCTCCTGGTTTGTTATGGGTGTACAGTTCAGATGAGATAGTGAGCTCAATTGATTTACACAATTAATTGACACAGAAATACATTTTAGAGTCCCGAGCACATGCACCGGCGTTGTAAACATGATGTATCTCAATTAGACAACAGAATGATGGGGTATGAAAAACCGCATTTTTCAGAGCAGTCACCACAGCATGGAAGTAGAAACATCTACTCAGCAGCAAAATGAAAAATGAATTACCTTATCATTCAAGCGTCATGTTTATCACGAATACATTACAAAAAAAAAAAAAAAAAAATCCAGAATTTTAAGAAAGAGAGACGTTGCTATATTTTAAGACTTTTTAATAGATTATAATGATCCATCGATGTCGTTAAAAATCGCTAGGCTTATCTGCTCTCCTACTTGGAAGTGTCGTACATGCAATCCGTGAATACTGACGGAGCAAACGAAAGCTTTACTGATAAACAGTGCTTGCTAAGACTCATAATCAGTGGGAAATCTCATACTTAGTGGGAAATCCCGTAGGTTGCGACCTTGGTCTTTGGATACCGTGTGTTTCAGCAAACGTTTACTGAATTCAAAACTATCGACTATTTCGTTAGCAACCTACATCCATAGAGCAAAACCGTGAAAAATAACACTTTCTGTACCGATGGTGTTACCGCTCATACAGACTTTTGTTGCTTGTATCAGAGATTTTAGTTACAGGTTGAACTTGCTGCGACATGGGTGGTTCAAATACTCAGCACAAAAAGTCTATAAGCCGGCATGACTGACTATACCATTTGCTAATTTATCCATTAGATCCTTGGTAAATTACGTCATGAAGATGTAAGCAACAGGGAGCTGCTACGGGACAGACCATCTCTTTATCTCCTTAATGTTGGAAATAAGTTGTTGTCGTCATCTAACTGGTGTTACTAGTGGGGGAACCACTAAGGGATATTCTTTCGTAAAAGTGACGTAATATGGTGGTTTTCTAAGCTTGAATGAGACATGTGAATAGTTTCAACTTCCGTAGGAATAGTTCGACTGTGCAATGTGTTTTGCCATTATGTACCTGGCTGACATAATTGTACACAACGAGTGTTACCAACTACTGCCTGACTACGCAGTTAATATGCGATGTTTTGCAAATGCCATTTGCGAGTGCCTTCGTATAGGCGGGCCAGAATACTCCAGAATACGTACTATTCACCACAATATACATTTAGGGACACACAACTGAATGGAAAAGGCTTTTATTTACCTAATGAACATTTTAAAATGTCTGTGTGGAAATACAGCTGACTACTCAGACCTATCTGAAAGTTCCTAGAATTCCTTGACCCAAGACAGAGAGGCTATGTTCACAGAAGCAAGATACGGAGAAAAGCGAAGATGCAATGTGTATAGTAGTTGCTATTTAAATGCCCCTTATTGTGGTAATTTTCCAAAGAATTTTCAAATGCTTGGACCAGATATAGTGGAAGTAACATTTTAGTTAATACTGCAGCTACTGTTTAAACCAATGCACCAATGTTTTCACCGGAATCCCGGAGTCATGTGTTACGCCGGTTTTGGCAAGGACATGATGCGACTTTGTGAGTTACCATTATTCTCCTAAAGTTACGACAAATGCATTGACTCCAGCCAAGTGAAGGTAAGTGTTAGGTTAACTTTGAGAATGGGAAATGTGAGCACAACTGGTTATATATCCATTCCCTACACTCATTCTGAAAGCTGTAAGTTAATTGTGTTTCCTTTGTAAATTCATAAATAATAACATGGATTCCGATACTTTGCTTAGTCCATAGAAACCACCCACTCCATTTATTCTGTTATCATGGAAGACTATCAGAGAGAGGCTGTGGTTAATTGCTTCATTAATTCTAATGTTGTATTTGAGCCGTTGGATGTCACTAACAATCTGCTAGAGAGTGCGATTTTGGATGACGATGAAGTAATGAAGATAAGCAGTAAAAGTGTCCAGGGGGCAAGAGTGCAACTATTCGTTGCTTTTGTGAAACGAAAAGCAGGATACACATTTGAGAAGCTCACAACGGCCCTAAAGTTGTGTGGGAAATACGGTCAACTCGTTAAAGACCTGGAAAGGTCGGCCTTATTCTTGCAGAGGTACAACACAAAGGTCAAAGGTATGAGACACATAACTCATGCAATATTCTCAGTAACACAATGAGCGCAACCGGTTTGAAAAGTGCATGTATTTGGGAGGGGGTATCGGGTAAGTTACATGAGTATAATCTCCAAAGGAAGAGCTGTCAACGTTAATTGTCCATGCAATTTACGATGGCACCAATATTAGGATTTTGCCATAAGGAGGAAACTGCGATAAAGGAAGCCTGATGATAGAAATGGGATTCAGGAGAGGATGCACAGGGAGCTAAAGAATAGTCAAGAAATATTTCAATTTAGAATGTTGGTAAGTAGGCTATGCATGTGCTTTATTAGATAAAGTTGATAAATCCAATCGAGGTATAGACGCTAGAACCTACTCAGAAGATTCCAAGGCTTAAGAAGATCACCTAAGCCCGCAGTTGCTAGGTGAGCCATTGGGCTGAGACGCAGTGCAGGGAGTCCAGTATGGCCCGAAGCTTCCTCTGTCATTCTGATATTGACTCAGAACGATAAGATAGGGACCTAGTACTAAAGATTGCGTTTCCTGTTTCAAGGCGCTTGATTTTAAGTAGCCGGAATACATATGTAACAGTTAAACCCAAATTTTAATTATATTACTTCATAATTGTGAGCCTTGGGGATATAATTAAAAATTTGCTTCATTATGTTGTACTACTTATTCTCTTTTAGAATTAGTTCGATGTTCATCTTCGAGGGAAAACTTCATGTACTTGGATATGTTGATGTCTATTGCTGACTCTTTGAATAACAATGATTCTCTGGAAATATGCAAGTATATGTCGCTTTCTGATGATTGTATTGCTTCAGTAGAGGCGAGCAAAATCCCTGGTCTTGCGACGATGAACTTTTGCCGGACAACTAGGATTGTGAAAGTCAGCAACGTTCAAGCCTTTCGAAATGTTCTCAATTCCTTGTCACTCGCTCCTCAACTTGCAATTGTCGACCGATACATGAAAGCATTGGAATATCAAGGTGAGTACTAAGACATTCGGACTATGGCTACACAAACCCTGCTTTTCAATTAACCAGATATAGACTATGGGACATGCAGTCGAAAAGGCTATAAAACTCGAAGTTTGTAACCCCGGCCACCTCAGGGACCTAAAAACTGCACATGATGTAGACTAAGTGCAGCAATGAAAGAATTCGTGCAAGCCCTCGTTCAACTAGAAATCCTGAACTTGCAGGCAAGTACACCGAAGCCCATGACTGTTGAAACTGTTGGTAGAGAAATACCAACAATGTCACACAGCAAACAGATTTAGCCATACAGTACGTAGCTCTACTGACAAAAGCTGCAAGTATACCGTATGACTAGTCTACATTGCATTCCTAACATTAGGACTGTAGGCAAAATGCAAATCTCTTCCTTAATGCTCCACCTAGTTCCTTGTAACTTTATGAGCTTGATGGTTCCAGTGAGACTAGTCCAGGCCACCTTATGAAAGGCCCCAGGCGGACGTACCCGATCTGCCGCAGCTTATGATTCACTTTGAATCGTAGTAGCCCCCGAAGCCAGCCCGACAGATTCAGGATTGTATGTTTGTCTCAAAACTTTTTGAGTGAAGTAAGATTGGTGTTCTTGTTTTTGGTAATTTGTCCGGAGTCGAAAATGCACATGAACTAAACAGTTTACAGTAGGCCTAGGCAATACACAATTAGTAGGCTACTACTTCTACGCTGTAGTACCATGGATGATTACATTATTATAGTGTACCATTAACTTGGAGAAACTACGAAGCACTCCCAACTGTTTGCGAGCCACGGATGGTTTGTTTACTATAAGGCTAACGTTATAAGTTACATTAGCGCTCCTATTACTCCAACGGGGCAAAACACGGACGCTATCGTTACTGTAACAAAGCAAACTAACACGAAGTTAAAAAACGAGAAACTTAAAATTACCTTTGGCTAATGTTATTGACTGTAGATTGGGCTATATATATTACTTACTAGGTAGGATAGGACACATGTACATATCTTGTTTGTATGTTGACAGGTACACACATACGGTATACACACCGCGTTGCACTTGCACGGGGCACGTCACGTACATGTATAGACAACTTCTGTTGCATGTTACATGTGTAAGTTTTACGTATATGTATCCGTCGTACACTTGGTAAACGTTAATATGTTTCCAACGGAAATAGGGACTAGATTAGTTAGTTAGTTAGATGAGGTTTAACGTCCCAGTTTCCAACCAATAGGGACTAGAAAAATGCACTTCTTAGTTGATCGTTGATGTTTAAAAGTATTGAAAACATGTTTGAATATTATTTTACGATCCTTATAGTTATTAACTACTCGATCGTGTTAAATTACACAATCTATTAAGTATTTTCGGTTAGATCGTTGGAATTTAGTAAGCAACATACGTTTCGTATGCGTACCTGTTCCTATGCCGATACGTCCATGCTGAACGTGTATACTTCATGACGGATGGATTTTGGCAAATTTGCCATACGAGTATACGTAGACGGATGGATTTTGAAAAATTTGCCGTTTTGCGTGCGTAGCTGTTCGCTGTGCCAATACGAGAAAGTATACCGAGCCGGATAAGCAGTCGAAAAAGTCGTGTCCCCGAAAGCAATCCCTACAATCGAAGCTGTGGGCTTCGATTAAATATTGCAAATTGACGAGAACAGAGCCCTTAATTAGCCCTTTTTGAGAAACGACTCAAACAAATAGCCTATATTTGACCTAAAGCACGTACTTCGTACGAAAAAATATTCACATATACTGTACAGTACCGAAACGAAGGATAATGAAACGAACGGGCAAATGGAACGATCTCATTGTCTACCGCTACGAAAAATTTGAGATGAAATATAGAAATAAAACATCGGTTAAATGCATAAGTGTAAAATGTACCGTTATCTCACAGATGGAGGAATAATCGAAGAATAATCCTGCCGTTAAAGTAACGTGAGACCCTACATGACGTGTGCAGTGACGCCAAACAGCAGCTTACTTCGTACTGTATGGTACTTGTGCCATGCTCGCAGAGAGGGAAGTTTATTTACATAGCTTCTTTCACAAACTGCATAATTACCCCAAAGCTAGGTTGCTAATTAGCATCACCAGGTAAGCTAAAATACTTTCTCAGAATCACGGTGCAATGACGTACAATGTCTCAGCTACACTGAATCATTTAAACCCCCCACTCAATCATATAACAAACATCTTTTAGAGGCCTGCCACAAGCTTGGGTTATTCACTGATTCAAGAAAAAATGTTGAATGTAGAACTAGGCCTTTATCTAATAGAGTAAGTAAATGTTTTCAACATTTAGGTTGAGGTAAACTGTTTCGGTCCATGTATTCAAATTAAAGAAGCAGTTATACACCCTTCAGAGCTCAGTGTTAAAATATATCAAGGCAAATGGAAGTACACTGTAAAAAACTATTGCCCAACCTGGGCAAAATTTTCCCAGCCATTGGTTCCCTATTACCCCACCCAAAAATGGGAAAAAAGTGCCCAGCATAGTTGGTTAACGGTTTTAGTCATTAGTTGGGCAAATCATTTTTCCAACCACTTTGCCCAACCAGTCGAGCAAAAGGGTTTGCCCAACTAACTGGGCAAAATTATGACCAACTTTTGGCAAAACATTTAACCAACCGAGTTAGGTAATTTATTACCCCATATATGGAGTGGAGGCATACAGAACCAGTGGCTGGGTAAACTAAGTTGCGATTTAATTTCATCAGAAGAAGATTAATTGCTTGGTTTTTCTCGGTCAAATCGGCTGGAAATTTGCTTTGACTGATAAATAATAGGTCATTTGCAGGTTTTCAAACTTAAAACGTATTCGAACTTTTAACCACCAAGGCCGAGGCCTACTGTACTAATAATACACACATTGCGGCAGGCGCGTTATGTCATATATTGTGGGCAACTAGCTCCCGCGAAAACTTCGGGGTGTAGCTCAATGCTGGAATCCAAAACTAGAAGAGGATTTTCTTGTAATTGTTCCTGATTTATTCCAGTGATTATTTTTATCTCAAATTACATTATGTACAGGTGATTAGCGATGATGAATTACTAAAAATTACCCTGGAATTATGCTGGCCGGCTTTGGAAAATGATTTGGAGCTACATGCTCTTAGAATGATTTTGGAGCTACATGCTCCTAGAAAACTATTGATGATGCATGCTTACATTTCGAGGTCTCCAGCAAGGGTGTCATGGGATTGAGGCCTCCGACTTAAGGCAGGAAGTAACTTTGATGGGAAAAGCTTGTGATTGGCTGAAAGGAGCACCCTATAAATAAATGACCAATCACAGAGGAGACTTGAAACCAGACAGACGAGGTGCCGTGTAAACTGTCTCAGTTTTATGCAAATGAGGTATTGCACCATACTTCTGCAATCTATAAAGAACAAATTTGCGGACCTCGAGCTGATAAGCCTGAAAATATATACTTCTTTTTTTTTCCTCCATTTATTCAATTTCAATACTTATTCAATATAGTACAAATTTTACTATTTCAATCAGTCGTGTTACACACATAAAATAAACAGATCAACTAATATTCATTTAGTGCCGTGAATGACAAAATAATACTTCGGAATTCATTTACAAGTCTGCATCTCACTTTGGTTTTCACTGCAAATCTAAAGAACAAAGACAAATTTCTCACTATCCTACTTCGATCGCCACTTCACTATCATGAATACATACAAGTGGGTTTATATAAAAAGTGTTGAGCTTTAATAACCTAGTTATTGATATTAAATAAATCATTACACTCCTTAAAAGCTTCTTTCAATTCTGCTAATGAAACGACATTTTTCTTTCGTAACAAACTTTGTTGGCTATACTTTTCAATTCTTATAGCAAATTTAAATTTCTGAAAAAAAAACATCAATTTTTGGCAGCTCGCCTTGCCTTTTGCATTGATAAATGTAACTTTTCATGTTTAAAATAAGATAATTAAAGGGGTGAATAGAACTTTTCCCAAATCCAAAGAAAATATCATACTTAGAAAAAAAGAATTGTTCCCTTAAAAAGCGAAACTCAACATCAAGAATAAAAGCTGAAGTAATACTACAATCCCAAAAGAGGTGTTCTAGGCTTTCTAATTCAGTTTCACAAAAGGAGCATTTATTACATTCACTTTCCCCATGGCATACAAAAGCTTATTCGTGGCTATTATTCTATGAAGAAAACGGTATTGAAATACTGTAACTTAACATCTGAAACGACTTTCCTAGGCATGTGAAAAAACTCTCCCAATCTTTTGAATCAATATCTGAGAATTGTCCCTTCCATTTCTTTACAGCAGTGGGTTCAGTAACGTTACGCTTAAGTTGTAAATTGTAAATAAATTGGGAAACACGTGGTACTCGTAATATTTTTTCTAAGAAATCATCATTACTATGTACGTCATCAAGATCGAACCCAGCCATTATCCAGCTTCGGGGTATACTATGGATTAAACCAAAATATAGGGAAAAGGGAAATCTATCAATGTGAAAACGATGTACAAATCTACGAAAATCTAGTGGTTTTCCTTCATGGTCAAAAAAGTCCCTTACATATACCACGTTCTTCCTATAAAGTTGTTTGTACATAACAATTGCATTATTGATTCGGATAAAGCTATTATTCCAAATAATCTGATTGCCGAAATTTTTGTTCGGTTCTGTAAATGAAACATTACACCAAGCAGTCACAACCTCCTTTAAAAAAGCATTGTTAATATCAACATCATTTTTTGAACAATTACATTTGAAAAAAAATTGTTTTCCAACGGCTGACAAAGATATGTCTCAAAAAATCTTCCAAGGTCCCTCAGAAATAGCACAATACCTTTTAACCCAAGTACATTTAAGACTATTAATGAAACTTTGAACATGCGTAACTTTAAGTCCACCTTCATTAACAGGATTTGTAATTACAGATCTTTCAATTTTGTCTGGATTACCAGACCAAATGAAATCGAATATTGCACTCTCTATTTCTTTGATAAAGAACGATGGTGGACTAGGTAATACGAGAAATAAGAATACAAGCTGGGAAAGTGCAAACGTTTTAACAATTACATTTCTACCAATTGGTGTGATATCCCTGAAGGACCATCCTTTCAAAATAGCTTTTAGTCTTGAAAGTTTAGGCGCATAATTTAAACGATGAAGGCCCTCTCTATTAGTGGTAAAAGTTATACCTAGTACAGTCACCGGCCCATGCGTGAAAATAATATCGAGGTCATGAACAAAAGCAGGAGTACAAGTTACGTAAGGGCCAAGTGGAAAAAGACTAGATTTCGAAATATTCATTGTGAGACCAGATGCTTTTTTTAACTTGTCTAACACATGAAGAGTCGTGTTTAGGGACTCAGCAGTTCCATCTATGAAAAAAGAAGTATCGTCAGCATATTGTAACAGTTTAACATCATTATTAAAAATAGAAATACCTTTAATATTATCGTTATTTACTACTTTTATAGCTAAAATTTCAGCTGCCAGTATAAACATGTAAGGGCTGAGTGGGCAGCCCTGTCTAACACCTTTTTGTACATCAAAAAACCCAGATGAATATCCATTATTACACACACAAGTGGACGCTCCCGTAGGGAAGACTTCCATCCACTTAATAAAGGAGGTATCAAGTTTAAAATAAGTAAGGCTTTTTCGAATGAAGTTCCATTCAAGAGTGTCAAATATATACTTCACTACATCCCTTTGGACTTTTAAGATTTGGAAAATGCAGTTTGAAACATTTTACTCCTCTAAATATGCATGTGAGTAAATATAACATAAAATAATATGACATAAATCATCATATTCTATTACAAAAAAAAAAAAAAAAACCAGAATGGTGTGAGGCAACATGTGGAGGGAGTTGAGGGTGGGTCATTCCTGAATGAAAAAAAAAACACCAACAATGTGGTTCCTAAGCTCAGCTTATCCTAAAACTTCATACATTCATCATTGTAAATACTTGACTGACTTCATGGTAAGATGTGCCAAAGGCGTTTTGTTATCTTGATATGTCTGGCAAAGCTATCTGCCTTGACATCATTGACAGTAATGACAAACCGTACCAAACGCACATAATACCAGATCATAAGTGACCACTCTGAAGTTAAGAGTTGACCAAAGGCTAAAAGTAAGTGAACAACACTATCACGATACTTGTAAAAATGTGGTTATTCAAATATCGAAAAATGTTAGCGATAGGCCTATTCAAAGATTGTGAAATTCCATAATTGTACACTGTGAGTAGTTGTACACTAGAAATTTTCTAAGGTGTAGACTCCCATTTACCATTCCTAACATTCCATTCATTTATTTAGTTAACATTACATACGTATATGAAATACAAAAATGTTTTCTTCTGTATCCGTATACAAATGTCAAAATTTATTTTTTGTAGACCCAAATATGTGAAAGTATGAGACAATGACATCACTCAACTCCTTACAACACTTACTTTCAATACCCATTGGCGCTACTACCAACCCTCGGTCACACACACAAAAAACTATATGGTTACATATAGTTACACATGGACAGGACAAACTACCCACATAAATGCTATATTGTACCTTCATGCCATGGCAGATAGGGAAAAATTACCTACGACAAATTTTGTTTAAAAAAATTCAAGGACAGTTGTGCAAATCTGGGGTAAGCTAAGTCCCAAGAGAGCATAAAATAACGCAGAGCGTAAAAGAGACTTCCTCTCATATTGAATAGCACTAATGCCACAAAGGAAAAGAACATATATACGTAGCCTACATGACTGGGTCTATGATTACATTACGTATGAATTCTAAAGCTACTTACGCCTTCGTGCTAATTCATTCATTGCTTTGCTTCATTGTATTTGCGAATTCTGCATAATGAGCTGACTCTCTTGACACTGTTGCGTAATATACAACGCAGTGCTTCATGCTGTATAGTGTACACTGCAGCTTAAAGCACTGTGTACGATAGGCCTGAAAATACAGGTGAATAAATCAACGTTTTAAGTGTCAGCTATGTGTATTGGGTATATCTGTAGCTCACGGCACATGCAAGGTTTCATTTTCGATTTCATACCACGCTTTTTGTAGGAGACGCTTGCCAAGTAAGAATTTTATCAGCGTATTAAACATGAAAAAGAGGAGAGCATAACATTAGGCCTAAATTTAGGTCTAGCCTAGACAAACACTAAAGTTAGGCCTCACGTCACCTTAAGCATACCGTTACGAGTCGCGCACACGGGATGATGACATCTGTGTTTGCGACTTTTCGCCCAATTTAGGCCAAGGGAATGGAAGTCATAGAATACCGTGCGGCAGCGTCCGAAAAGCACGGGGGTGGAGTGCGATTCCGCTCCCGAAAGGTCCAAAAGAGCACCCGACCGAAATTGAATTGACGAGTGCGAAATTTCAATGGCATATTGCGCAAAATCACACCGTAAATTTCCTGCACCAGAAAGCATGAGATAGAATTGCCGAAATAATTTTAGAAATAAATTATTTTGCCCAAATTATTGGCACATTTTTCTGTTCAAGACTGTTTTTTCTTCTTTCGTATCGAATTCATTTTCGGGGAAAATCATAGGCCTTACGCCACCAACCGTTTGCAGGGCTCGAAACAACCGACGACACCGACGGCAATGACTATCGTACCCTTGCCGCGCTGCCACTCGAAAATTTACCTTCACTATACCGGTGGCCAAAACTATCGCAGCGCCCTTGCGTGCGTTGCTATCGTTGCCCTTCTTAAATGAGGAATATAATTTTTGCTGATTTTTCTGTAAATTCTTCAGATTTTGCAAAAACATAGTGTCCAGAAATTCAAAGAGATTGGAAATACCGTACGTTTTCTTTGCATAAGTTAAAACGATCGGGGAACCATTAAACATTTTGTTACATGTGCATCGTAAGATATAGTAACTCAGATATAACGCAAGTGCGTCTCTCATTGGCAGTATTGCTTGTCCGCGCCCACGAGCAGTACACAACTCAAGCAATTTTGCCGATAGCTGAAACCCTCAGAATCTCACTCAAAACCATATTAATTCAAAATGGATTGAAAAATTATTCATGGTAGGGTTGCAAATGTACGTTCAGCTTTGTTCATAAAAGTCTGCAATGTTTACTGTGTGTCAGTTACTCAATTACAGGATTGATCGTCGTAAGATCCAAAATAATGTAACTTGTCAAAAGTATGGTCTAAATATTGACCTAGCACATGCAAATGAGTCTCAAATAACAATCTGAAATATTTTCGCAAGCTTCGGTAAGAACGTCTTTCTCAGCCGTGCAACTTTCTCCAGAGTGGCTTGGCACTTTTGCATTGCCTAACGTGTAGTACATATAACCCTAAGAACCTAACATACACATGTGTCAGTTCAACAACTGTGCTCAAGTTCTAGGTGCTAAACGGTCATTCTTAAAAACTTTCAACAGTGATTCTTGCACTTTTTCTTTCACATGTTTGTTCGACATTTCATTATGAACACAAAGTCTAATGAATGATATGATTTCGTTGCGCTCGTCTGAATTTCTTATATTATATTTTGTTTTATTGACCATATATAATTATAGTGTTAAGACAGAGTATCAAAAACTCAAGACTTAACCCCATGAGGATATGCTTTGGCAAATTTTAATCAAACTTGGACTCAATATTTTTTTGATAACGGGTTATCGGTGGTGATTAGGAACTGGAGTAAAAGGTCATGTAAGGATCATTTTGAGGTCATTTTATAAATAGAAAAAATATTTTCCCCAACTTTGATTTATGCAGTGACGGTCTTGGGTATTTATCAATATTGTTTAACTTTGGCAACAGCTTCATTAAGGATATTGGGGAATTAAATGACAGTGGTCATTTAGTGGTCATTTTGGCACATGTTACCAGTGCTTATTAACATGTCCTTGTCCCAGCTCACAGTCTTGTGGTAATACGTTTGGGTATCTGGCAAAAATTGGCATTGTTGAAATTTTCTTTGGGCTGTTAAAGTAGAAAATGAGATATCTTTGACTTTTGGGTTTGGACCCCTTATGTACAGTATATGACCTCAGTGTGACCAACTTGTACTTCTTATGGGTGAAATCAGAGCTAAATAAGGTTTTAATATCGCGAACATTCCAGAAATACACGAAAGCATGACAAGAAAAAATAATCACAAACCTGGAAAGGAATAAAAAAAAAAAAAAAAAAAAAAACTTGTGGGAAAACCTATAAATAACGAGGTGGCATTTCATTTCGATTTCGCAAATAAGTGCGAGGCAGCAACTGAAAGTTGGCTATCCTCGTTGACCACGTAAACATAGGATTCTTCAACAATTTCACAATACGACCTGCTGCCAAAATGGATCGGTTTGTAGTCAAAAAGTCCACCATTACAGCGGGCACGTGTGACTTCTGTGTATAGTCACGTGTTGATATGTAAAGTATTTCATGGAAAAACATGTTTGCAGACATTAACATACATAAATAATGTAAGCATAGTTTATAGAAAACCCTTTTTTGTCTTTAGTAATACCTTTAGGGCCATTTATCAATGAACAGGAAATAGCACCCGAAAATCTCAAAGTACCACTCGAAATGGAATTGGGGAGGGGATACTTATTATTTTGAAAATAGCACCCGAAATTGAAAAACAATGTTTGCCTTCCGGGTGATTTTTGAAAACACATGAGGCTTTTTTGCATTATTCATTACTTTGCAACACCGGTCAATAGGGGCAAAACAATACCATACACAGGGTGCTAGTCTATGTAAACGACAGTAGTAACTTGAAACAATCAATACACAAGGGACTACGTTGTGGTACATACGCGATTCAAAACGAAAGTTACATTCGCAGCACTGAAACAATGTACACCGCTGAGAAGGGTTTTGAGTTGTGTATTTATGAGGTTTATAGCCTTATACGATAACGAAAGGTAAACTTTTTTCAGAAAGCGTTTTAAGCAAATTCTGATGAAAATCAAGGTAAAATGTTATTTTTTTAAATGATGACTTTTTCAAATGGGCCTAACGAAAATTTTCGGCGCCACGTTTCAGCGCATGCGGACGATGGACGGTATTCTATGACTTTCATTCCCTCGACATTAAATGCCAATTTCGGAGTTCACTATAGTAATTGATGTTCGTCGCGTCGCGAAGATTATGCAGCTGATCGCAGGAATATGACGACAGAATCATGCTTTTGGCGCATAATGTTATCAGTATAACCAGCTTTGGGAAGTACTTGCTGTATTATATTTTTACCACTGTCTCCATGTACCCAGCGGATTTGGTAAACTTTATTATCAGTTGGCTGGTTAATAATTTACCCATGTTAGGCACTTGGCTATTTGCCCAACCTTTTTTCACCCAATAGTTTTTAGAGTGTAATTTTATTCTTCATATTCTTCAGTTAGCTGTATGTGCCATCCCTTAGTTACAAATTGTTCTCATGATCGTTGCCAATCGCCTTGTGATCTCTGTGCCTTTGATGCAAACAATTTCCAATTGCAGATAACAGGCATAAATGTCTTTTCACTTGTCACTGTTGTTCGGTAATTGTTCTTCTTTTTCCAATTGCTGGTTTTCAGGATCTTGCTTCAATTTATCTTCACCATATGAAGATAACTTAATATATCTGTGGTTTTCTTATCATTTAAGGAATAACTATACCACAATAATTGCAGTGAAAATAGCGGGGCTCAACAAGCACAATAAAATTGAAAACATCAAAGTTCCGTCTTAAACGCATGATATATTTAGACTTTCCACAGTTATCTCAATCATGGGAGATGTTATACCAAACCACCACTATTATCATATAATTCAAACTCATTATTCATTGACTAAGTGCATACTTTTTACTTCTTTCTTCAAGGCAAACCTCCAGCTACCTACTGTACCGTTTACAATATTGATGGTTGGAAGCGCCCCTCGCCAGTCACTTTTTTGCAGTAGATCGGGGGTGAAGACATTAATAATTCTTGATCCTTTCTCAAATACAGTACATTAACTAAACTTCCCTGTTTCTCTCTGTTTAAAAGGCATGTGTATCACGGTACATTGTTCACATTCAAATTCACTCAGTCTGCCATATTAAGATCACTAAATGCACCAACTGCTTGTACTGGTGTTCAAGAAGTACTGAAGTACAGTCTCATTTCAGAATACATGCAATAAAATATTTCTCAAGCTAATAAATTCCATCAAGTACTGCCACATAAGTAAAACCAGGCCCGTCGGAACCGCTACGGTAAGTACGGTATTTACCGTACCACTTTTCAGCTAAAAGAGAGAGAGGGGGGGGGGACGAAAAGGGGTAGGGCAGTGGTGGGAGGGCAGTGGTGATTGTTAATACACTTACGACTAAAAAGCATTCTGAAAACGGCCTTGTTAGTCCTTCACACCTTTGCTATACTACGATCAGCTCCAAAAATATCCCAAAGATAGCACCATTTTGCATCTAAGCAACCTTAAATTAACAAAAATTCTCAAAGGTGAGGGGAACGCCCCCTCCCCTTAGACCCCTATTTCAGGATGATACCTTTATATAGTGACAAAGGAAGGATCCCCACTGCTGTATACCGAAAATCGCAGGGTGAATAAAAAAGGTGCAATTTACGCGCCGCCACTGCAGTTAGTAAAAACATCCAGCCAGTCGGAAAAATTAGAATTCATTAAATTATGGACATTTTCCAGCCATGTACGATCAGCTCCAAAAAATCCCAAAGATAGCACCGTTTTGCACCTAAGCAACCTTAAATTAACAAAAATTTCTCAAAGGAGAGGGGGACGCTCCCTCCCCGTAGACCCCTTCCCCAAGACGACACATTTATGTAGTGACAAAGGAAGGATCCCCACTTATTCCACTTGTCTTAACTTCCCATAGAAATACGCAATTTCATTTTTCAAAATCCAAAAGCTTCAAGGGGGCTTCGCTCCCTTGAACCCCCAAGGGGGGCTCTGCCCCTTCGAACACCGAAAAATACCCCAAAAAATACCGTACCACTTTTAAATACCTTCCGACGGGCCTGAGTAAAACCATGCAATAATAGAATCAAGATAAGGCTTTCAAACAAGCATCCTACACCGGTGTGTCATAACACGTCCTGTGCAAAGAACGAGTCGAAATTTATACTTTGTTTTCTTTGAGATCAATGCAAACATGAAAGTGCACTCAGGTGCGAAATGTTCACGTTTGACAGGAAACATGCTGACCCACTGCAAGCTGTTAAACTTTTATACTTCCTCCCTGGGTTTTGCAGAGCTGAGTTTACCAACTGTACTGCATATACATACCTAATTTTGGGTAGGCTATTATGAGAGTCTTTTTGAATTCAATTGTTAGATGAATCGCTTTCTGGCATGCAAGATGTCCTTTTCCCACTTTATCAGTTTAATGGTGCACAAGTTCTTCTGAAAGGCGAGTGTTAGACTGGACTGGAAAAGTTGCAGTTGCAAAATAAGCTTTATGCAAGCAATATCTAATGTTTGCTAAGAAATAAACAAGCGCAACAATGTTGCCGGAGCTCAGCTTTTCCTGTTGACCTAAAAGTCTGCAGTCAATATTTTGGTTGGGTCTGTAACTCATGTTGTTCATACTTACCTTAGAAAACAAAGAGATAAATATAAACTGAATGCAATGAAATATGTAATGAACTCCCGAAGTCCCTGAAAGACTAAATTTGGTACACAAAGTTAACTTTATATACTGCACAGATGTTAGTATACAAATAATGAATGTTTATGAGTGTGCTGCTTTGTAGACCTCATTTGTTTTTCATAATTAGACCCAGATAGTAGCTTCCGATGAAGAAATTTTACAAATGGTTAAAGGTCTTAAAAGCGATATTTTGCCCCAAAGATATTCCTTGAACTTGTCCAGGGACAAAAGTTCAAATACGTGTTGCCACTATGATTTGGAAAAACCAAAACTGCTCATTACTCAATATAAAGGGATCATTTCTAAATAAAATTCTTTAAGCGCATAATTCTGAGTACTCTTTAGTCCCGTTTTCCCCCACAAAATTATTTTACTGCATAACATTTTTATGATTGGGATCTACCAGGTATAAATTCTCGATCGCTTTTAGGACCAGTGAATGTGTCGCAACAGGCCGGAGGGTACAGTTCGTAGAGAGCGTTGGGAAAATATGCACACTTACACTAAGTCTAAGGCTATTGAAGTATCATCCCCCATGGCCATGGGCGTAAATCCCGGGGGGATGGGGGGATATATCCCCCCAACATTTGACTAGGGGGAGATGGCCCATGTAATCATCCCCCCCCAATGTTTCAGTCTACACATACGTGTATGATAGAAAGTATATTTTATTCTAAATTTTCGTAGGAATTTTTTTCAATCTGGCATCACTTTCTGTCACAAATGTTTCTCAAACTGTCAGTATTTTAGCAAATCGTTGGGATCCTATCAAAATTTTCGCGCACTCCGCGCGCTTCCAACCTTACGTCAGTGTCACTCATATTATCAATATCTTCCTATAGCAACTTTCGGAGAAGCACAGCAGCTAAAAGTTGAAAGTGTACGAATTAATAGGTAAAAGACTGGCTTATGGCAGTGGCATGTAGGTTTGTTGGGCAATTGAAAGTGTCTCGATGTAGAGTCTGAATGCATGTTTTGTAATCAGGTAATGGAAATATTATCCGTCACTGTTTACACTCCATGTCATGACCATCATACACGAAATTGTTCTGATCACAACACTTTCCGAATACCAGAGATACATTTCCAAACATCTGTGGGGACCTCGCATCAATATGGGATCTTTCAATCTAATATGTCATAGCATGATGTAGAAGGTTAAAAGTACGTATCCGCCGTTATACAATTTTTCTAAAATTTTTACCAGAGCTTCGCCAGTTCGCCCTGAGCCATATTCGGTATAGATGGTGATTGTTAATACACTTATGACGAAGACAGCACTCTGTAACGCTCTTATTAGTCCTTCGATCACTCCCTTTGCTACATCTATCAGGGAGGTCTAATATCACCTCCCTGCACCTTTATTCTCCCTCCCTCTCAATTTCCATTGCTGGCAGCTGTTCGTCCGGATTTTAGTTCAAAAATAGTAAAAATACGATAGTTGTAAAGTGATCGGCGTCGTACTCTATGTTATCATTTGGATGTCAGGTAGTATAAGCATTATATCATTGCCCCCGCCCCAACTTAAATGATTAATGCAGAGCTTCCAGGAGGCCCTATTCAGGTATCTGCTAGCCTTAGATGCCCTTTCATAATGCACAGTGAAGGAAAGGAAATATTTCGTAATTAACTCAAGAATGTTTCTGTGGACTCCACGCACATATTTTTGTGTAAAAACTTTCCCGAAATAGAAGGCAGTAAAATAGACAGAAAGGAGGGGGCTTCAGGAGGTTTGTTGACAAAGTATCTGTCTCTCAATTGACAACATACTCTCCTCTTTTACCTTACCAAAAATTAGCATTCACTAAATTATGGACATTTTCCGGCCATATATTATCAGTTCTAAAAACATCTCAAAGATAGCACAATTTTGCATCTAAAAGACCTTAAATTAATACAAAAAAAATCTTAAAGCTAGGGAGAGCGAACCCCTTTCGCAGGACGACACCTTTATGTCGTGACAAACGAAAGATCAAAACTGCTGCATGCAAATGCAGGAATGCATGAAAAATAAAGGTGTAATTTACGCAGACTTTGGGGAAATGAGGTATTATTACGACATCATCTATGGGGCCCCCAATCAAAAAAAAAAAAACCTGGCGACGCCACTCATCTCAAGCCAACTTGCAGGTCTTATAATGATCTCCGAATTCAAAATCCAGTTGTCTGGGATGACCCTATATGTTGATCCCTGCCTTTTTAAGGATAACAGGACATTGTTGCTCTTGTACAATTTCAATCCAGTGCAGCATATTAACGAGTTTTGTGCTCAAAATAGCATTTCCTTAATGTATGAATATACCAATAGCCTACCAAAGAACATTACCGCTAAAATTACCCCCTTCCTGGCACTTCTGAGACATTAAAACCCAGGAGCTTCCGGGGGCTTCGCCCCCTGGACCACACCAGGGGCCCTAAGGCGGGCCTCTGGACCCCACCCGTCATGGGATCGCGCTTCGCGCTCGCCGTGCACGCTTCAGGTGCACATTTTCCACATTTGTGGCAGTTCGCCCCATCCCCCCAATGTTGAAAAGAAATCTACGCCCCTGCCCATGGCTTTCCCTTAACTTGGTGGGGCTTTCGGCAACGGAGAACAATACTGGGGCGGCTCCTGCAGTGTCGACGCCCATGTGTATGCACCAGGCTCGTAGCCTGACAAGGTACTGAATGGGGGCGAAATGGCTTCCAGGGGCTAACAAATATTTAAGGGGCCAAATGTTTACAAATGCCATTAAGCCAATGGCAACTTGAAAACTTACTAGGGTTCAAACAAATTTCAAAGAGGGATTCGCCCCCTTGGCCCGCTTGACTGTAAGCCTGAGCTGCACAATTCCTGCAGGCACCGAGACTGACATATGACACACGCCTTCAAAAAGCACGTTTTCCTTTTTAAACCGAAAATTGCTTTTGGAATGTTAGCACAACCGTCAAGCTTAAACCATATGAAGCATTGTATTTTCCATCAACGCGCTATGTTCTTTGTTTAAAAGAAAAGGGTGGGTTCCTCTTTCCTCTTACGACATTTCCTAGACAACATTCACCTTAACTTGAAGTAGTGTAACCTGCGCCGCCATCCCAATTCACGCGGCGAGTCGCTTCTTTCGTTCATGTGACAATATAAACTAATTTGCTATTAGGGAAGGATAAGCCATTTGTCTACCTTTCATACTAACTATTTTTTGTGTAGAAATGTTAAGAAACCATTCAGACATCAGGCTAAGTTGAATACCTGTTTCAGCCTCACCACAAAAATGTGTAGGCTTATACCACTGTTTCGCACAAGGCTACATATTCGCAAGAACTTGCACAACTTTCAAACGTCCGGTATTTCTTTTCGAGTAGGCCTAACCGTGTCTATTATTCAAACTCCTAAATGAGATCAGTGCCACGTGTTCACGAAGCGCCTCCATAGCAGGCTGTACGGTATATTCCTTATTCATGTCATATCCCTGGTTTGGAAAGCAAAGAGCTGAACAAACATAGTCTGACATAGTGAGGTAGCCCACGAACGGTATTCAAAATCGATACACTGCACTTTGCGTAAACACTTGCACACGATTAAGTGCGAGACGTCCTGTACATTTATATATGTTCAGTATACTTTTGTACGTTGTTTCGTTGTGCAATCTCTCAAATGATAACACCTGGGATTCTCGATGTAGGCCTATTCCCGAACATGAGAACTTCGCCAGAATTTGTTTCAAAAAGTGCTGTTTTCATGCCTTTAATGATTGCAGAAACAAAAAAAAATTTTAACTTTTGTTCAGCACAAATTGAACTATCTATATGAAACATATTATCAAGATTGGTGCAAAACTGAAGGACAAGTAGAGAATTTTACGTTTTCAAACAAAGCTCCCTCCCGAGGTCAAATAGCGGTCAAATTAATCGAAAAGAGTCGCAGCATACAGATATCACTTTCGCTAACATCTCTACTAAATTTCAGGCAAATCTAACAGCGAAATGTCTGACACTTAAACGCAAATGTTATGGTGACAGACGTTTGACGTGCACGACAGCAATAGCTCAGCTGAAAGCTTTCAGCTGAGCTAAAAAGGAATATTGAGACGACGATTTGACAGGAAGGTTTTCAGATCGAAGGTAGGAGCTTAATTGGTGGTCCTCCTTTTTAGCCACACAACGTTTTAGATGTAGTTTTTTGCACAACCAAAAATCCCGCCTTGTGTCAGAAGCTAGTGTGCAGCGCGTGCGACCTGCGGTGGCGTACTTTCCACTTACGTATAGTTGCTAGCTAAGCATACTCCTTACGGGTACTTGCAAGTTGCAGCAACAAGCCCACAGAGTACTGAAGTGTGACGTCATTTTAGTCACTGGCGCCATACGAACAAAAACCCCTATTGCTTTATCGTAGGACTCAACTTCTTCAATTCATTGCAATGAAATGGCTTCTTTAATATAAATGAGAGTCCAATATATGGTTTTATGTATATTCGAAGTATTTTTACAATTTTTTTCAGGTTGGATTAAATTTCGTTTACTTTCGAACTGTAACTTTTGAGAGGTTTCGTATATCTGGTATAGGGAGCTTTACACAGAAATGCGTGTCTTACGGTGTAATACGATATGGACCCATTAACATTTTTACCGACTGAAGTTAATCTTATTCAAGAACGAAATCAATGATGTAGGGTGTCATACGACCAGAAACGTATTGGTAGTTATTACTTGGCCCAAGTTACATTTTCTTAGTCAATGACGGCTACATTTCGTACATCGTTTTAAATGATGCGTACCCTTTCAATATGTTTGCACGTTAAAGTGTAGTGGCTAGGCCTCCGAAAGTTCCTATCCCGTTGTACGTAGAACTTATGCATTAATGAATTTAAATGTTTTCGCCAGTTGCAGGAATTTTCAAACAAATAAGTAAAATAGTATTGTTCTATAGGTAGTAAGAATGCCATTGTGACAAATATTCAGCTCTACTTTGTGCCATGTGGTTTTATAAATATGCGTGAAAATCACAGTTTTTGAAGGTATTGCGTTAAGTACGTTAGGCTAATCAGGTCGAAGCTTGTTTAGAACCATCGCTATGGGCAACTATGAGGAAGTGACGACATCACTTCGGTACTCTGTATAGGCAGTGGTATTGAATTAAGTCCCAGTTCAATCGTATGTGCAGGGAGCTGTTATCCGGAGAGCTCGCCAAAACTTTCTTTGAAGTGAGGTTTGCGTATTCAAGGTCACCACAAAATCATTCAATTATCTTGCTCTTTAGATTTCTAGAGATAATAAGCTGGATTAGACTACACAAAGAGACTTGTCGTCTGCCACATCATGAGTAGAGCTATGGCGATTTCATCCATTGCCATGGCATTGCCAGCCGTCTGAAAACTAAATATATTTTCTCTCTGGTGTCGCTCGGTGTCGCGAATGAGACCACATCGGCTTGATCTCAACTGGAAAAAAGGCCGTGGTCGTCTCGACTTGAACCAATTGGTTGGAAACTAGGACGTTAAACCTCATCTAACCTAACCTAACTTGATCTCATGTGAAATTGTGAACATAGATTTATATCCGGTTGATTCAGGAAACGTGAGGAAACTTGTCAGAATGCAGTCAAAGAATTAGGCTTCTGTCTCTTTAGCTCATTTGCATATGTTCTCTTTAGATGAGGTAAGAGCATTTGTATTGATCTAGTTCTATTAAACAGTCGTTTTGAGTTTAAAGAACCCGTCATCTTAAAGTTGGCGGTAGGGCCAAACAGCCTAGACATCAAAGCACATTGTTCAATTTAAGCCCCTTGTTAAAGTATTAGTGGAGATAAATGATGTCGCAAGGAGATAGTTCATCAAATTGAAAACAAGCTAATAGTTGTTATCTTTTCACACTTAAACAGGTTTTAAAGTAGTAGCATTATTTAAACTTCTCGAGCTCTCTCCATTCGGAAAATAGCTCCCTGGTATGTGATTAAAAGGTAAGGCAAGTGAAAAGGTGAATACAAGAAAGAAGACAGCTGATGCCGATAAAATATAAAGAAGAAAGTTATTCTGAGCTAATTAACCTTCAAAGAGTAAACTACCGAACTTTCATTCACCTTTCCCAGGGGCGGCTCCAGGATTTAAAAAGTGAGGCGGCTATCTCCATGTAAACAAATTTCGCACGTGCGAACGTGAAATGTACAAAGCCTCGATTATAAAGGAGGATCTAGCAAAAAACTTAAAAAGTTAGACAATTAAATGGTATTTCATGGCATCTAGCAATCAAAATAAAGCATATCATACATATTCTTTAGCAGCTTTGGGGCTGTCTCAAAAAAGAGAATGTGGTGCTAAAAAGGGGGACGGCTGGAGCCCGTTAAGCCTCCTCTGAATCTTCGTCTAAGTCCTGCTTGCTCTTATCAGGGAGCTGTGCAACTCCCTGCTCTTATCATAGAGAATTTTTTCGTAAGTGTAGTATGTGGATCAGGTCAGTCCAGGGCCACTTTTGGGTGAGAGTCAATATCAGTATGGTGTCTTTTACTTTAAAGCGCTCCGTGTTGTGCTGTCTGAGGATGTCCACATTAAATGAGCAGCCTGTCTAAAGGGAGTACGAGTGCTTCGTACCGCCGGATAGCTGGGGGATGGAGTATCTCCCTCCTCCTGGTCTTTGAAATTTTTGTGTTAATATTCAAGGTCGGAGCAATTTCAGTGTGAGATTTCATACAAATTTTAATGGAAAGTACGTACTGTAATCATTTTTTTTTTACTTTTTTTTTCAGATGGAACAAATAACGGGTTTCTGTACTTGAATTGTGGGTTTGCCGAGGGCGAAAGCATACTAACGCCTTACCACACTTCGGGCGCGGGGGGGGGGGGGGGGCTTCAGCAACCCAAACTTATTCCTACGCCGAGAATGTCATGGCAGTGACGTATGCTGGGAGCCGGGAGGAAATCCTTCTGTGATCCCAGTCCATCTTTTCTACCTCCTCAGTTAATAAATCATACTTTTTCATGCATGTCAGCATAATCAAAGCAAAGAAGAACATGGCAAACTATGAAGAAGGCTTTTAATCCAAGATGAATTACTTCCACGTGTTCTGGACATTGGACACTCGTGATTTTCCCCAACAAATATAGTTAGTTGATTCATAAAATCATACAGACGTAATATTCGAGATACTCTCTGACCCCTCTCCTTCCTGTTCGAGACTTCAGTTGCCCATGTGATAAATGGGCCCCTCAATTCAACCAGTGGTTAGTGGCAAGCCAATTCCCTCCTCTCCCTGCTTCCTTCCATTCATCAATAATCCCTATTCTTACTTTTCAGGGGCCATTTACACATATCTCAGTAGTTAGCCGCAGAGATTGCACAAAGAGAACATAGATACCCACAGCATTAAAACCCTGTACATAAACTCCCTGCGATATACACAGGAGCCATTAGCGGCTCGCCATAGGGGCACGGGGGGAACTTGCCCCCCCAAAAAAGTTTGCAAAGCATGGTCTTCAGTCCCCCCCCCCCCAAAAAAAATAATATATTAATAAAACGAGATGATGTAGGTCCTCCCTTTTCCTTGAGTGGGTTTAAAATTAAAGAAGTGAATAACTTTCCAATGCAATGCGAAGGTTAAACATGAATAAAGTGCTTTCAAAACATTTTTTCGGCGCGCTTCGCGCGCGTTTTCTTAGTTGCTTGTTTGCTACTATATATACTTCAGACATCACAAATGGACCTGCCATAAGTGCGATCTGAGGTAATTAAAACAAATGATCACGCTATGATATTTGTAATCTGATTAGCTTAGGCATCAATGTCATTTACAGAGTGTAACGGTAATGCTGGGTTTAAGTGCCCATAGTTTGGCAGACACTTCAGAGCTTTCGGGGTCATTTGATGCACAACCCATTAGCCGTGTTGGTTATCATCCACGACGAAAAGCAGAGTTGCCCGGGTGTCACCTGGCCAGATTAGCTTACGTATCTGTCTACAAAAAGTTTTAACGGACATGTGGCCTAAACGTATTGTGTTTCCCATAGAAGGAGAGGTTTCCCTTCCCTTGTCCAAATTGACAGAGCCGTTGGCCACGAGCGGTCTAATGACTGTCAAATGGCTTGTTATAAGCAAAAGGTTCTCCACCTCTGTGCTAAATTATACTGTTTCAATTGATTTAAAATAAACACAACAAACACTCAATCTAAGTTCATTGAATTCAACTCCCCCTTTAAAAAAATCGTTTCGGAACGGTACTGAGAACCAAAATAGTGCTATCATTTTATCGTTTTCAAGTGTCTTCATGCTCGAAATTTTCGTCAGTTTAAAAAAACAATCCAGAAAACTAACATTTTATGGCTTCTTGGCAAAGCTGAAACATGTTGTGACATAACGAAAGAAACAACAAAATATTTAAAGGTGGGGCTCATTTTATACAAATGGATCTAGCCGCTTTGCCTATTTCACCTACCTCTTACTCCACCCCTATGGAGTAGGGATGAATGAATGAATGAATGAATGAATGGATGGATGGATGGATGGATGGATGGATGATTGAATGAATGAATGAATGAATGAATGAATGAATGAATGAATGAATGAATGAATGAATGAATGAATGAATGAATGAATGAATGAATGAATGAATGAGGTACCCTTGACAGGACATCACCAGGCCCTAAATGTAGTACGTAACTGCAATGACAAATGAACCTGCAGCAAGCAGCTTTTCTCAGAAACATACACTGGACGGTATGTCTTGAACTATAGGAACAAGCAGTTCATAGCTTTTCGAAAGCCCATTGGTACAGCACTGGGGTGCAGTCAGTGGCCCTACTCTTAGGCTACGTTATGTTTGCGAAGTAAAACAGGCTAGGCCTTGGCCTGTTGCTTGCGTATAATCTCAGGACTTACCTTTGGTTTATCTGTTTGCTAAAACGGTCACTTTTTTACCCTTTGAAATAATAGTTCCTCTCATAGGCCATCCTTTGCGACGAGCGCTGGCTCTTTGTATTGTAAGACTAACGTAGTCACACTGGGTCTATTATAGACTACACACGTAAACAATTCCTTCAATTTTGTGAGAGACTTTGAACCATTTCCTTGAGATATTACGAGGATGATGACATACTTCTTGGCAAAAATGAAACCACTGAAGATCATTCAAACTTTTATTTAGTTGAAATGAAGAATGCCAAAAAGAAAATCCTTTCACTTGGATTTCTTGAAGTACGCCTGTGATTTTTGTTTACAATGCAGTGTATAAGTTGAAGCTAAACGTACGCGTAATGTGATTAGTCAAAAAAGTGTAACACATCGAAACCTTTTCAGACGACAAATTTGATTGGTTGAAAAAGGCGATTTTTTAAGATTTAAAATGGCCTAATTCATTCGTTTTTCTCGATAATGTGTACTTTCTGCACGCGGGATGGTTCAAATTTGTCTGTAATATTAACTAAGAAAACACTCTTTGGAAACTGTGTCTTCCCTGAAGTGTGTCACATAAAAAGCGAAAAAACTGCAATGTCCCATAGTGTAACAACCAAAAGGTAAGTGATTCTTTTCCTTTGAAAATACTTTTTAAGTTCTCTCACTTTCCAGGGTTTCAAGTAAGCACAGTTTGAGCACTCAGTGCGACTTCCAATTATCCTGATAACTACCTACCACTGAAGGCCAAAAAACTTACACTACTCCCCAAATGAGTTATAACCCTTAATTGACACAAGACTTATGGACATATCTGAAGGCTATCAACACTTCGGTTCCAATTGCCTCACAGAATCAATCATCTCCTATCAATTCATCTAATGAATATAATGCATCCCCATGCGAATGATGAAGAGTGTCTATGCTTCCTTACTACAGATACCACATTTACAAGGTTTCTAGGTTTTTGACCACAGGTGACCTCATATGACCTCTGACTCTCCTCAAAGACCGTTACTGTACAGATTCTTTTCGCCTTTGGCAAGGGATCAAAAATATGTGGTGGATGACATGGAGAGCAAGATCTGTCTAACTATAACTGATTCTGATGAAATTAAACTTTACATCAAGCAAAAATTTTTCCACATATAGGCCTACTTCAAAACGATATCCTTCTCTTCAGTATGGGCTCTTTGGCTAATTGAATAAAACTACTTAGAGTCGCTAATTATCATTCATTAAGGTTTCTATAATTTGGCAGATCCTTCCTATGTCACTCACAATAAAGAACTTAAGTCATAAAAAGTTTATGTTTGCCCGTTCACTTCAAACAAGAGAAATGTTTGGATTATGAACACAATATCTGTACAGACATTTGAAATGACCGTAAAATAAACAATAGCCTACCAGTGGACACTTTCACTGTACCGTTTTATTCCATTCATTATTTTTTTAGAACTTGAACTGGAAGTAACAAAAACTGAACCAGACATACTGCTTGAAACAGTGAAAGAAATTTTCCAAGACAGGATGACCCGGTTTAAAGTAGCAAAGAAGATCTGTAATATGTTTCTTAAAGAATACAACAGAACATTACTTGCCGATCTTGAGGTGGACAACTGTGTTCTTACTTTAAAGGTGCCAACAAGAACTGCTCTTAACAGTCTTCATAGGGATATTTGTTCAGAAATACTTGCCTGTAAGGTATTGAAACTAATGTTCCCCTACGTACAAGATCTTGATTATACTGCAGATATACGAAAATCAAAAATCACTTTGGAGCTAAATGAACATATTTACCAAATCAGCAAATCTTACTTTGACGGTATGTACACTGCACTTATCTTTTACCTACATTTTAAACAAGGCACTGTGGATAATTTGAACCGAATCTGATCAGAGGCACCGAACAAATCTGGTTAATTATTTGACTAGATTTGGTTGAGAAATGATCAGAATTGGATCATTTTTAAACAAGATCCAGTCAATTTTTTTACCGGATTCCTGTTCGGTGACCCTCTGATCAGACCTTTTTAAGAGTGTACGTAGTTCGGAGTTCAATCGACGTCCACGCTCTAAAATTGTAAAAGAACTATTAAACAGATTAATTACGTAATATCCCATTCAACTCTGAATTTTCTTGCAGGCGACCGGATTATATAAAACATTGTTCTGGTGGATAGTGTAGTTATTTTTGTATGTCCCTTTTTCATCAACAGAAAATGACTTTTTACCCTCTGGGGTGAAAGTAGCCTACTTGTAACTTTTTTAAACAATTTCGAAATTTTGGGCAATTCCTGCTGCGATCTGACAAAGGCTCTATGTGAATGAAAGAGAAGAGATCATAATTCGAACTATACAAGTGACGTAGAGCGACGTCATTAGTTACTTGATTTCCCTTTTATTGTAAAGCTATCCACCTAACCAAATGCCACCATATTTCATCTTAATGCATTGTGTTGCATACCCGGGCAATCAGCTCGTAATCGTTTGTGTTATTCTTTACACTGGACAGTCTTGTTAGACTTATACCTAAGATCTATAGCTTTAGCTTGAGATGCCACATGAAGTAGGCCCCGTCTCATGTTGGAAATTTGAAGAGTAGAGATTAAAACTACAGCTTCATATTTCATGCAAGGTCCTAAACAAATTTAAAAAAATTATTAACTCACAACAATGAAAGACCTTACCATGGTATCAAGAAAGTCCCCTCAGGCTTTTGAACTGTAAATATAATTTCTTGAAAACTTTACTTTAATTTTCCCACACGTAGTGTTATATTCAGCTGCAGCTTGCATTATTTAATGCGGACTGCTTTCATGGAGTTTGCAATATTTATTTAAAAACTAGAACCTAATTAAAATCTTTCCGTTAATTTGAAGAAACACTGAAGCTTCAATTTCAGGACGATGCACCGGATGATCACGATTATGGGGCAACCAAAATAGGCAGCGTCCCATATTTGCCAGGTGCTTTAGGTCCAGGTAAGATATTTCTGTTAAATAACAAATAACAGTGAGAGCTTGTTCTATTACAATAAACCAGTAAATGTTTGTTTACATTACTTTAAGAAAAAGGTTTTCTTATCTTTTAACAAATACACTGTAACCGGACCAGAGTAGTATCAATTGAATGGGTCACGCATACGAGTTAAGTAAATAATTAGCAATTAGTTTATTTATAAATATTTCACTTTCCAATTTCAAAATCCAATCGAGAAGGCATAGTACTAAACAGGGGAATACCTAGAAACCTTTCAAGAGGTCTCACAGAACGTCACTGCGTGCAAGAATCTTAGACAGCCTGAACTTGCCTTGGTGGTGGATAAAGTCAGAAAATGTGTCATTTCAAATTCTCTAGATTGCAGGCAATGCCACTCTTGTCCATAGGATGTAGAGTGCTAACCGCTTACTTTGATATGGGAATATGATTCCTCTACTTCAAAATTTATTGGGGTTTTAAACGAGAGGTTGATTTCTGAGTAAAAATGGGGTGTATTTGTACATGTAACTTAAAAGGATATACCGACTTATAAAGCGCAATATTTACACGCCGAAATGTTGAAACAATCTTTGTTAGTATTTTTGCTTCCTTTTGCGGCACCTTATAATCCATTTATCAATATACTTTCAAAACTGCGTGTGCATTCCTTGCTTTTTTTGTCGTACTATCAGTTTTACCCCTGCGACTAAAAGAGAAAAATCCATACCCGATTGCCACTTGGTACACTAGCATGTCTTGCAAAACATTTTTCCTTCTCTGTAATCTGCAAAAATGAACAGGTAAAGATGCTAACTGCTCTGGAAAAGTTGCAACAACATTGTTGGTCTTACTTTCTGAAGGCAACAAATAATATAAGGTTCAGTCGACGATTCAAGTTTTTCAAGTGTACGCTAAGCGGGTCGTTTATACAATGTCATGCAAGCTTCACATTACTGTACAGTTGGCTAGTGCCTATAACATCGTTGTGATTTGGTGTCATTCACATTATCCAGTTTCACCGCTTCTAAAATTGTTCCAATCCTTTTTAAATGCTGATTAAAAGATGATTTTGAACACCTTGCAGTTACCTCTCTAACCCCATACCATCTAAATGAAAGTCGTAAGATATTTTATGCAAATGTGCCTCGTTGTGTCAAAGATTCGCGTTTATAGGTGGGATTGATGGTCAGTTCGCTTTATTACAATAAGATACTGAACGCAATTTGTAGTATACTGCTGAGCCCTTAATAAATCAAATAACAACTATAGCCATTTTGCGTTGTAGTTGCTGTTCGCTTCAGCCGATCTGTTTGAAACAAAGTCACATGTTTCAGACAGATGCAAACAATTAAGAGCGAAAGTTTCTCAAATTTAAACAAGAAAACTTTCATTTCATTATCCAAAAACTCTGTAAAAAAAAACTAAATATGACGAAAGAGCTCCATTTAAAAAAAAAAAAGAAAACACGTGTCTTCTTTCAAATCTCGGATTAATAGTGTCCTTCAATGAAGTGGAAATAAAATCCCCTCTTCTTACAGGCACTTCCGGGGCTTCAATTGGAACGTGGAAAGCTTTTGAAAAAGATAGCAGTATAATGACTATCAATCAAGGTATGTGAAGATAAGTGTATTAATATTGTCAGATGGTGTTTAGTTCGTGCTATCCTTTTCCAAGTGGTTTACAGAATGCGCCGCGCAGACTTGTTTGTTTCACTGGATTTATTTGTTCCCACGCTTTTAGCACACCTGGTGGTCTTTTCGGTGTCCTGCCACGTGTTTAGGTGTGCGTGGCTGCTTCCACGTCCCCCATCCCATGTTTTGTGGGCGCGGTAACTTTCACCCTTTTACAGCCTCCTCATTGGTCATACAAGATCATCACATTAATTAATATTTATTTGCTCGAGTGCATGTCAACTATTGACCAATCAGGGGACTGCACTAAAGTTTCGGTGGTTTTGAGAGTCCCACGAGGTTTGCAAGCCCAGGCCGCATGCTTGGTTACTCGTGCTGCAGACCTCTAAGAAGAAGCACGTAGTCGTTAACCTTGTACATATATAGTTTAATTATTTAATGCCGGCTTTTGATCAACTGTAATCATCGTTTTGGGGAAAATGGAAGTCATCGAATAAATCATGGAAATCAACGTGAACTTTCTTCTTCTTAATTTTTGCCTGGATCGATTCTCTGTTTGGAGCTGCACCGTACTCTCATCCCCAGGCTAGATCCCCTACCTAAGCCTCTGCTATGACGATTGGCCCATTATCTTACATGGTGGAATCGCAAGGCTTTTAATATCTTACAATATTTTATCGAAGAGACATTAATCCATGGAAGATCCGAATATCATTGATTTAGAGAGAATTCTAACGGTTATCACTGGAATACTAATCAAAAGAACGGCACAAAATAAAATACAAGTACATCAGTGGTACCTGGAAGCGTGCCTGTATCACGTAAATCCATCGTGTTATGTCATATCCCACTATCATACCCACTGATTCTCTTGGTTCTGCATCAACCTTTCTGGCATACATTTGTCTTCAGATATGCCTATAATGAGTCCGTGTGATTACAACTTATTGTACTACGCTTATATAAATGTACTGTTAAAGACATGACATCATTGTCTTTGTTAAAAATATTGCTATCAGATTTGACTTAAGATGCCTATCTTTTCAATTAAAACTGATAACCCATGAAGGTTTCATTATTGTATGTTGAACATCTTACACATGCAAACTTGCTACAAGGATGCAGTTTTTCATTTCGCCAGTGTTTACAGTGAACCTTGGAAAAGTATTATTTAATGCAGATCAACAGTGTGATTTTTAAAAATGGCAATCTTTCCATAATCTCAACTTAATACCTAAGACAAAATAGCAAATATAAAGAAAACCCGTTGACTGTTACCATGTGAATAAAAAAATATATGAAGGCTAGCAAATTGTACTTTTTTTGAAAGTCAATTTCCATTCTGCTATCGTAAAGATATTTTTTGGCCAATATTTTAGGTGATAATTTCACTTATAATCAGTGTTGTAGTACCCGTACCAGTACCCGTACTCGTACCCGTACTCGAGTACAAGTTTCCGTACTCGTACCCGTACCCGTACTCGTGACCTGGTACCCGTACCCGTACCCGTACTCATGATTACTTTTTCCTCGGACCCGGACCCGTACCCGTACTCATGACTTGGTACCCGTACTCATGACCTGGTACCCGTACCCGTACCCGTACTCATGGTCCCGTACTCACACTACAACACTGTAATAATATGTGTAAGGTAGATTTAATCAGTTGTAAAATTTTGATCATATTTGTTTTATCTGGATGATAATTGGATAGTATATAGTATAATCATGTTTCACATTAACTGTACCAAAAGATAGATCTGTTCCTTTGTGATAAATAAAAGTGGAGGTATAACGTTTATTAACGTTTTTGATCTCCAGTTACCATCTAGACCAGCTAGTGAGATAGAAAAATTAAAATGAAGCTCACAGTCTTGTGCAATATAAAACACTAATAACTTTCACTACTGAAATGTGCTAAAATTTGACAGCAATTGTCCCTACATATAAAATGCTGTCCAATGGCAAATATGACTATAATCATGATAGCAATTCTTTATGTATGAACACTTCAGTGTAATTAACTTTATATTCTAGATAGCATTGACCTCTTCCTTTGATAAAGTAAGCAACCTGTCATCTATGCATCTGTGTTGGATAGTCCTGAATTGAATTTTGATGCTAATGTTATGTTTTGCTGTCAAACATGACACAAAAAATGAAAACTGAAGCTGGAATTCACAAAGACAGAGGGAATAGTATGACTGCTGCATGAATGAATGATTACCAGCATAGCAAATCAGTGATACTAAGATCACACTTGTGTCTAGTTGTAACCAGAAAGCCAAAAGGCTTAGTGATTCCTTGCCGAAAGGGGGTGCTTTGTTACACTGAGGTTCATCCATCAAATTTATACTTCTCTTCTACATCATTTTTTATGATGTGGTCACAATTTGACCCCTGCTCACATCAGCTCATGTCACATGACCTTTAAACCGAAACTTGAATAACCACAAAAAAATGAAAAAAAAAATAAATAAAACGTATGAGAAGGGATTTATCTGTGCTTCCTCCCTTGTAATGACATGTTTACAAAGTTTCAGTTTTTGACCTCTGGTGACCTCAAATGGCTTGTGACCTCCACAAAAAACAATAGGGTTTTTCCTCGCACCATAACACATCCACATACTTAGTATGAAATCTATCCAAGCTTCCTACCTTGAGATACTGTGTAAACAAGGTTTTCAGACTTTGACCCCTGGTGACCCCAAATGACCTTTGACCTCCACCAAAAACTATACGCTTCTTCCTCGCACCATAACACATCCACATACTTAATATGAAATCAATCCAAGCTTCCTACCTTGCGATATGGTATAAAAAAGGTTTTCAGAGTTTGACCCCTAGTGATCTCAGACGACCTTTGACCTCCACCAAAAATAACAGAAATCTTCCTCTCACCATACCACATCCACATACTTGGTATGAAATCTATCCAAGCTTCCTACCTTGAAATATCATGTAAACAAGGTTTTCAGACTTTGACCCCCGGTGACCCCAGATGACCTTTGACCTCCACCAAAAACAATAGGGTTCTTCCTCTTGCCATAACACATCTACATACCAAGCATGAAATCTATCCAAGCTTTCTAACTTGAGATATCGTGTAAACAAGGTTTTCAGATTTTTACCCCCGGTGACCCCAGATGACCTTTGACCTCCACCAAAAATGACAGGGTTCTTTCTCTCACCACAACGTATCTACATACCAAGCATGAAATCTATCCAAGCTTTCTAACTTGAGATATCGTGTAAACAAGGTTTTCAGATTTTGACCCCTGGTGACCCCAGATGACCTTTGACCTCCACCAAAAACAATAGGGTTCTTCCTCTCACCACAACCCATCTACATACCAAGCATGAAATCTATCCAAGCTTTCTAACTTGAGATATTGTGTAAACAAGGTTTTCAGACTTTGACCCCCGGTGACCCCAGATGACCTTTGACCTCCACCAAAAACAATAGAGTTCTTTCTCTCACCACAACCCATCAACATACCAAGCATGACATCTATCCAAGCTTTCTAACTTGAGATATCGTGTAAACAAGGTTTTCAGATTTTGACCCCCGGTGACCCCAGATGACCTTTGACCTCCACCAAAAACGATAGGGTTCTTTCTCTCACCACAACGCATCTACATACCAAGCATGAAATCTATCCAAGCTTTCTAATTTGAGATATTGTGTAAACAAGGTTTTCAGATTTTGACCCCCTGTGACCCCAGATGACCTTTGACCTCCACCAAAAACAAGAGGGTTCTTTCTCTCACCACAACGCATCTACATACCAAGCATAAAATCTATCCAAGCTTTCTAACTTGAGATATTGTGTAAACAAGGTTTTCAGATTTTGACCCCCGGTGACCCCAGATGACCTTTGACCTCCACCAAAAATGATAGGGTTCTTCCTTTCACCACAACGCATCTACATACCAAGCATGACATCTATCCAAGCTTTTTTAACTTGAGATATCGTGTAAACAAGGTTTTCAGATTTTGACCCCGGTGACCCCAGATGACCTTTGACCTCCACCAAAAATGATAGGGTTCTTCCTCTTACCACAACGCATCTACATACCAAGCATGAAATCTATCCAAGCTTTCTAACTTGAGATATTGTGTAAACAAGGTTTTCAGATTTTGACCCCGGTGACCCCAGATGACCTTTGACCTCCACCAAAAAGAATAGGGTTCTTCCTCTCCATATGGGCCATCTATGTACCAAGTTTGAGAACTGTCCAACCTTCCCTTCTTGAGATATCGTGTAAACAAGCTAAGCCGTCACATACGCACGCACACACACACACACACACACACACGACATCACCACCGCATAGATTCCTTGCCTGCCTTCGGCAAGGAATCAAAAATGGTTAATTTGTAGCTTTAGATGTTGCTAATGTTTACTATTTGCAGTGCTGTCAAACTTATAAGCATAACATTAGCAATCAATAAATGCATTCCACTAGAAAAATACTGAAAGTATTCATACCCTTTCATGGTCAATTTATAGCATCTACCTGTCTGAAGCTAACATAATAGTAAGTTTGGCAAATATCCCTGATCTGTCACCTCACCTGACTAGGTATGGTTGCTATCAAGAATACATAACATCTGCAACATAGTAACATTAGCACACACTTCTTCAAATTTTTTTATCCAAACCATTATTAAACACACCATATTTATATCTTATTTCTCAGAAATCTTGCTCCTGCCAAACTTGTAAGGCAAATGAAAACACAAATTTATTTCCTATGCATACTAGGGTATGCCTTATGTTTGACACCCTGCGTTTATGTTGCTAATGTTACTATTGACAGCACTGTAATGGGAACTTAACACTAACTCAGTTAAACTTCATTTGAACGAAGGAAATGCACAAGGAGTTATCTTCTTTTTATTTTTTTTTTTGAAATTGAAGCCTAATTAATCAAACTAAGGGAGCTTTAAGGATTATTGGAAATTCTTATATTTTCTCCTTTGTGGGACCAAATTGGAACAGTTAATGTGAAACTGTGTCATATACCCCATGGGTTAGATGAGTTGTTCATGCTGCAGTAGTATACATGATGATGGGTACTTCATGTAAGACAGCCTCAAACTGAGGTGAATAGACAACTGAAAGGCGATGAATAGTCTGAATAGCCTGAATAATGAACTCTGAATTAGAACTGAACCATAAAACTGTGCCAGTCAATTCTAGCAGAACTGGTACCACGTGTACAAATCTATAGTCTTGACTTACTATGTTCATTGTTTGCATTGTGCAAGGTGTGTAACAATCAATAGGCACATATTGTACCATTGAATGGATAGGCTAAACTTTTTTTCATACACAAAGTGTAGTTTGTATTTCCCTTGAATCTTCCAGTGCTTTGGAGATTTGTATAGCCTCCTCCTAAACTCTCAGCCCCAGCAAATCCGACTGCTTCTGTTGTAAAAACTGTTAATTGGCTTTGATTGCACTGTAAACAGATAGGTGGTTGCTCCAACACATCCTTGGTTCATACAAGCCCTTGGTTCAAGTTGATTAAGCTATTCAAGTATTGCATGACCATCTGCCTTTAGGATGGCAAGGTGTGAAGTCCAATCACACAAAATGGCAGTGAATCAGCTATATGTTTATATAGGCATCAGAAAATAATCAATACCAATTTGCCAAAGTTTATAAGTAAGTTTTGTGTACTTGAAATGAAGTAGTGTAACAGGTATGAAAATTGCACTAAATTTACTTTAAACTGTAGAGATGATAACGTGTCTAGTTCAGGCATCAGCAGGCGCAATTGTAAGGATGTATGGACATATTTTTTATTGACGGGGTGGGGGTGGGGCTGCAATATGTAGATATAATTTGCAGCCGGCTGGGCTTTAATACATTTTAAATTAACATTTCTGGGGATATCTATGTCTTCACTACTAATCTTTATGAAATTTGTGCAAATTTTGAGGGGCTATGAAAAATTTGGGGGTACCCTCCAGAGAAGGGCACCTCGAGTACCACTCATATTACTGTATATGATACTCATATAGAGTGGCTGCCAAACTCATTACTAAGTACACCTAATTATTCTTGTACTCATGATAGTAGCTGGTACGTGGTGCCTATAAATTATAATTACTCATGACCATGTACCTGCACCCATACCTATACCACCTGGTCAAATCCTGTACCCATGCTCATTAAATTTCTTGAAGTTTGAACTTTCATACCCACACTTGGGTATGAAAGTTCCTCGTGACCTGGTATCCATACTCATGTTGTGATACCCCTAGTCTGTTCTCAAGTTCATGACCCGAAACTTGCACCCATACCAGCTTCTCACGACCTGGCACACACATACCATACCCAAACTCAAAACCACGTACTGAAGACCAGTACACGTGTACGGGCTCATGACCTGTTACCCGTACCTGGCTTGGACTCGGTTACAGCCCTGAGCATTTCACTATAGAACTAGCTGACCCCGACAGTTAATTGGTATTTATGATACTTAGCCCTGCAATCACGCTCCATTAGACCACTACAGGTGCAAAGTCCTATTGAGTTTATTGTGTAGGGCCTCATTGAGAACTAGGTAATACTATACTGTACTGTACCACGTATACTATACTGGGTAACAGCATAACATGCAGACTAAAATTTATGACTGCAGTTCATTCCCTTTAGCTCAAACTATAGGCTAGATCATTCCAGTCCCCTTGGCAGATATACTGTTTACAAAATTACAGTGACTATAATGTTAGGCTAATGTTAACCAAAATGAGTCGCCCACGTAGACTACTGGTGTATGGCTACTTTATGCACCTAGCCTTTTGACATATTAATTGAAGCTCTGAATGAGCTTGCACGGTTTCTTTTATTTCAAGAAATAATGATCCATTCCCTAAAGATGGATCTTGAATAATAAAAACAGCTTACCGCAAACCAAGCCGATAGCATGTCAGCTGAAAAAGGGAGCTGTAGGACCCACAGTACATAGATATACCGCAAAGTCACTCTGTTCTGTGCATGTGGTACATACACTTACAGTGTGTAGCGCGATGAATATGAGTGCAGACGACTGTGGTCTTGCCAACCACAAGCAGCAGTCGCAATTGAGTGACGTCATTTGTTTGTTTACATGTGCATATTTGTGTTGCAATTTCTCAAGCTACTACACTTAAATGTATTGCCTACGTAGCAGGCTGAGCGGCATATTCCCTGGCAGTCATACGCTATCCCTGGTTTGCGAAACCTAAAAGAGAGATTGAGCCAACAGAGTCTGCTCTGCAGGAAAATTTGAGTCGTGCGTTAGCTGACTATAGGTGTTTTAGCATAGTCAGCAGTTTCTAATGGACTAGACGGTTCCCTAGATACATGATTTTAGCATGGGCCACTCCCCACCACACAATATCCATCCAGCCAACTTACCACACCTGACAAACATCTCGACCGAGAATTGAATCCTACCATGAATCCTTATATCCTCTAGATTTGGCTCCCACTTAAATAGGCTTTATAGGTCATTCCGTGTGTTAATTTTGGATTGTCCATGGAGGAAGCTGCTCTGGGGTTACATACACTGGGTGCCGGCCAGGTTTGTTCACGGGGCATTGGCTTGATGGGAAACTTTTCAAGGTTGGAATTTTCTGGGAAGGAGAGCAATATGATGGGCGTTTGAGTTTGTCAAATTTCCAGTAATAAGTAGTAAATGCAGCAAAGGCTTGGTACCATGCATATTCAAAACTGCACTCATGAGTTGGTATCCGTACCCATACTCATGAATTGTACCCGTACCCGTACCCGTACTCATGACCCTGTACCCGTACCCGTACCCGTACCCGTACTCATGATTACTTTTTCCTCGGACCCGGACCCGTACCCGTACTCATGACTTGGTACCCGTACCCATACTCGTACTCATGACCTGGTACCCGTACCCATACCCGTACTCATGACCTAGTACCCGTACCCGTACCCGTACTCATGGTCCCGTACTCACACTACAACACTGCTTATAATACCACAAGTCAGCTGAAGTTTCAGTGAAATGCTGTAGAAAGACACAGCATTAATTTGCTTCAATAAATAATACAGAAATTGATAAACTGTAAGTAAGGAATTGCTTTGAAATATGTGTCACCAGATAAATCAGGCCATCATGCATTTTAACGAAATATCTGTTAACTTAATTATTATTGCCTTTTGACCGAAAAGATTTTTTGCTTTAGCTTAAATTGGTTTGACCATTTATCACAAATGCTTGAGAGCGTTAGGCGACTGGAGAGCATCCTAAGATATACCATTTACTATGAATTTTATTTCCCTTCACTTGAGCTAAGGACAGTGCATCAAGCAACGAAAAGTAATTAAGGTAACAAGACCGTTTTTTACATGGCATACACCTTCAGGGCAAGTTATCATTGGACGTTGGAAATTTGCATGATATGCATATGTGAAACCTAGACCCGCTTTTAAAATAAAAATGATTGAAATATTTAAAATATCAACATAAGTCTTCTTTCTTCTGTTTTCTCAAAATCTGGCTTCTTTCTAGAAAGACAAATATTCGGTTTTAACTCAGATAAATAGGTCATTTCGTATGACCCAACTGCTTGGTCGGTGGGAATTTGACCCTAGAGCTGGTCATTACCTGGGTACAAAAGTCCTGGGTAAAGATACACTGGGTTACGAGTGACCCATTCTTTTGTCAAATTTAGTTTGACCCAAATTTTGGGTCACGGTTACCCAAATCTGGGTTGTTGGGAATTTCACACATGCCCTGAGTCAGTTTTGGGTCGAAATGAGTCATGGGCTTTTACATTGTAGTGACGCCGTTTGTTACTAGATGTCCCTTTATGGTAAGAGGCTGTCATATTTCATAGCGGGTTCTAAACAAATTTGAAGATTGTTGACTCATGACAATGGAAGACCTTTCCATGGTATCAAAGGAGTCCCCTCAGGCTTATGTATGGTTAATATAATTTCTTGAAAATTTAACTTTAATCTTCCCACATGCAGTGTTATATTCAAATGCAACTTGTATTATTTAATGCGGACTGCTTTCATAGACTTTGCATAACATTTTATTTAAAAACTAGAACCTACTTAAAATCTTTTCAATTAATTTGAAGAAAAACTGGAACCTCAAATGCAGGACGATGCACCGAAAAATCGCGCTTATGTAGGTGCTTTTGGTCCAGGTAAGCTATTTCTGTCAAATTACAAATAACGGTAAGAGCTTGTTCACTTACATTAAACCAGACGTATGTTTGTTTACATTACCTTAAGCAAAAGGTGTACTTACACGAATATTTGTGCTGTGACCAGACCAGAGGAACATCAATTGCGTTGAATCGGCCACTCCAACGAGTTAAGTAAATAATTAGCAATTAGTTTATTATAAATATATCACTTTCCACTTTCGAATGTCAATCAAGAAGCCGTAGTATTTAACAGGTGACTATCGGTCCTTTTGTGCATAGGGTGCAGAGTGCTAACTGCTTAGTTTGAAATGGGTGGGGGTGGGCTATTCCTTCACTTCCAAATTCATAGGTCTTTTCAAACGAGGGGGTGGATTTCCGAGTAAAAATGGGGTGTATTTGTGCATGTTACTTAAAAGATATACGGATTTTTAATCGCGATATTTACACGACGAAATGTTGTAATAATCTTTGTAAGTATTTTCGCTTCCTCTTGCAGCAGGTCATAATAAATGTATCAATATGCTTTCAATGCAGCGTGTGCGTTCCTTGCCTTTTTGTCGTACTATCAGTGTTACCCCTGCGACTTAAAGGGTAAAACCCATGCCCAGTTTGCCACTACGTACACTAGCATGTCTTTCAAAACACTTTTACATCTCTGTAATCTGCAGACATGAGCAGGTAAAGATGCTAATTGCTCTGAAATTTGTCATAATTCTTGGTCTTACTTTCTGAAGGCAACGAATAATATGAAGAGTCAGTCGACGATTAAAGTTTTCTAAGTGTACGCCATGCGGCTCGTTTATCTGCAATGCAATGCAAGCTCCCCATTCCTGTACGGTTGGTGTTGCGAGCCAGACGTATTGCTGATAGATCTTATCACAAACCGTATTAATCGAGAAAAGAGTGACACCAGATCCACAGGCCATCTGTACGCTGTATTTTATCGGCAACAGACGTTTATGTTTCTTCCGTTGTTGTAGCAGACTACTGAACCGTGCAGAGCAGCTAGCCTAGCCTATAGTATATAATCACGCTGGGGTACCACGACCACCAGCACAGCCTTCACTATCATTCAATAGCCGTTATCGCTGCTGTCTTCGGAGAAGCTAAGACCATCCTGGTACGAGTGCTTCTGCCGAGAAAAGACTAGTGATAAGTATACAGATTAAATATTGTAAATACAGGTCTAACTAAATGCTTGGTATATTTTGTGAGAGTATTAAGAAATGGGGGTTAAATAATAATCAGCCTGAAATTTTAACTTCTTTCTTCCGCATCTTTTCGCTGTTTCGGTTCTGTGTATTTTACCTAGTAGTAACAGAATTGGTAGCCCACAATCCGGGACCTTGAACAAGTCCATGCCTAGCCTAACTTTAGAACCTACAAATTTCTAGAACATTCTACAGTAGACACAGTACTGTGTTGTTTATTTGTTCATGATTATTTGTTAAAGTGAGACTAGTTCAAAATGTCGTTCAATCTAGATAGATTTGTGGCTAGTGCCTCCATGGAGAAACTAAATTCATTGAAAAAGTCTGAAATTGTTAAAATTGCAAAGAAATTTGGTATCGAATTTCAGTCTACAATGCGGAAAGATGAGATAAATAGACGTTTAGCAGAGCACCTGGAAGATGAAAATATTTTGCCCGGCTCAGAGCTGGAAGCTGTTATTACAGTGCCAACTGACCGTTTATTTGAAATCAAAAGGTTTGAGGTAGAAATACAGAGAGAGCTTAGATTAAAGGAAATTAAAGGATTAAAGGCCAAATTCTGTAAAAAGTGTTCCACATGTCAGATGGTTGGGAAGTCAAACCAGAATTTCCCGGTTGCACCCTTAAAACCAACCCCAGCTTTTAACGATCCTTGTAGAAGAGTCATTATTGACTGTGTAGGTCCCCTACCTAAGAGTAAGGTAGGACATCAGTATATATTGACAATCATGTATACGTCTAAAAGGTTTCCTGAGGCAATTCCTCTCAGATATATCAAGACTCACACAATTTTGCAAGCATTATTTTTTTCACACTGTTTGGGTTACTTAAAGAGATCCAATCTGATCAAGGATCCAACTTCATGTCAACAGTGTTTCAACAGATGTTGTATGAATTAGGTATTGGGAAGATTAACTCAACTGCTTACCATCCTGAAAGCCAAGGGACTTTGGAAAGATTTCATTTCACTTTGAAACCTATGATAAAGACATATTGTAGTAACAATGAAATAGATTGGGATAACGATGTCCTATTCTTAATGTTTACTGCTAGGGAGTCTATACAAGAGTCACTTGGATTCAGTCCATTCAAATTGAATGTCAACGTAACACTTGATCAAAATTATTCTTCATGTACTGAAATCTTAGATGATGATGATGATGATGATGATGATGATGATGATGATGATGATGATGATGATGATGATGATGATGATGATGATGATGATGTTGTTGATGATGATGATGATGATCGTGATGGTGATGGTGGTGGTGGTGGTGGTGGTGATGATGATGATGATGATGGTGATGGTGATGGTGATGGTGGTGGTGGTGGTGGTGATGATGATGATGATGATGATGATGATGATGATGATGATGATGATGATGATGGTGATGGTGGTGGTGGTGGTGGTGATGGTGATGGTGATGATGATGATGATGATGATGATGATGATGATGATGATGATGATGATGATGATGATGTTGATGATGATGATGATGATGATGATGGTGGTAGTTATGGTGGTGGTAATGGTGGTGGTGATGACGATGACGACGATGAAGATGACGATGACAATGTTGATGATGATGTTTAACCTAAGTCCCTGAAATGTGCAGTGTAAATGTAGAATTTTGATGTATTAGGGAACCTTGAAAAGAAATTAAGTCATCTGAATGCAAAAGAGAAATCAGAAATGACATCACTCATCAATAGTTATAAAGGCTTATTTTCAGATAATCCTACAAGAACCAGTCTGATTGAGTATGGCATATAAGGTTTACTAAATAATACTAAATAATTAACATGGAAATTGTGAACATTTATATATGACTGAATACTGGATAAAGGGAGGATAAAAAAATTGAGTATGGCATTGACGTGAGGCATGCTGCACGATCTAAGCGAAATCTTTATCTAATTAGCCCTCGAAAACAATCACCTCTCCGTGAAGAAGTCACTTAGCTGCTGTATCAAATTTTTAAGCATATCAAATGTAACATTATCCCTGAACATTGTCTAGAATTAGATTCCCGTTTTTGAAATTTATCTTGCATTGAAATTTTTGTGGCTCTGTGCTAGTTGCATTACTATGTCAAGCTTTCAAAGTTGTATAAATCATGTGTCGGTAAGAACTGCTATGTACTTTAAAGTATGTAGACATATTGTATCATTCATACCGTACCTTAGCTGGTAGCAATGTAGCTTGTATATGGTAGTTTTGACTTGAATGTTGTAAATACCAAGTAAACTAAAGTTTTGTCACAAAAGTTCAATGCTTTCTTCAAGATGGGTAGTGTTACGAGGCACTAATTAGGACAACGAGAAGGTAACAACGCTACCATCGGTTTCAACTCTACTCCTGCAACCCAGCTTATTAAGTCTCATCAGCTGGAGTGTTCGAGTAAATTTCACAATCGTCTAAACTGTGTATAAAAGGAAGATTACTTCATGACACATTGTGCTGAATGCTTAGGCGAATTTTCGAGTCTTCTACCTCTGTCCCGAATCGAAAGTTCTCGTCGGCCAGTAACTGGTGTATATAAATATGGACCCACAAACTTAAGTAACAGAATTAGGAACAGCTTAGAGACAGCTTAGGGACAGCCGACAATTTATTAACCAGTCATAGATCTTATCACATCTTTTGCTTATATATCTTAGCACAGTTATCGAGAGACGAGTGACACCAGATCCACAGACCATCTTACGCTGTATTTTACCTGCCACAGACGTTAATGTTTCGCCCATTGTAAAAGCAGACTACTGAACCGTGCAGACCGGTTAGCCATGGGCGGGGGGGGGGGGGGGACGCGTCCCCCTCACTTGTTTTGGAAGGGAGGACATCTCCAAAAAGTCCCCCTCACTTTTTCAAAATGATGAAAACTAAAACTGTGAAGAAGATAATATAATAGTAGATTACAAATTGACACTACACTTTCAAAGCAAATTGTGCCTAAATATTGCACCATTTGCCATCTAGACACCTTCCAATTTCCATTTTTTTTTCACCGGGGAGGAGGCTCCACCCCATTTCCATGTTTGAGGTCTTACTCATTGCTCGAAATAAGAGACAAAAGGTTCGTTGAAAAGTCGACTACTACGCAAGGAAAAGATGTACCACAGTGAAATAAGGAAAGATTGCTACCAGTATCACCTCTATCAGACTTTCGAAAAAGCTCTGAAATGCACAGTCCTGATCACTTCCATATCCAAATTTTATTAGATATGAGTAAACATGCTAATGACATAGGCGTAAATACTGAGGGGGTGGCCCCCAGTGAAAATCAAAGGTCGGTCTCTGCGCGCTAAAAAGGCGGTCTCAAATCCAGTTTAATATGCTTTTGTAACAATAGACCAGACATGAACAACATTTGAAGTGAAAAGATTCCCCCAATTTTCTACTGAGTTCCCGATGTTTTGATCGAATGCCCCCAAAATGTGCAAAATTTTTGCGCGCTTCGCGCGCATGTAGCGGTTTAGTGGAATCCAGTTAAGTATGCCTTTGTAACAGTAAACCAGGCATGAAAAACATTTGAATTTAAAAGATTGCCGGTATTTTCTACTGAGTTTCTGAATTTTTGATCGAATGCCCAAAAAATGTGCAAAAATTTTCGCGCGCTTCGTGCGGATGTAATGGCTTAGTGGTCTACTTTATGCACCTGGACCAGCAACGAATTTCGGGCAATTTTTTGAGATTCGGGCAAAAGATTTTCTGTCCCCAAATTGGAAGAGTCCCGTACGCCAATGATTATTACTACCGTCCTATAAATTGTTATTATCTAGGAAATTTGAATCATTCAAGTATGTCAATGGGAGTCGGTCTCCAAGAAATGTAGTTGGTCCCAAAATAGTTCACCCCGGGCCCCCGCAAATTCATGTATATACGCCCCTTTACTGTTCACTTACTTCACACAGTGTGGTCTTGATTTACCCCAAGAACTGAGTAAACAATTCACTTAAGCAAGGAAGATGAAAAACTTCCTAACAAAGTAAAAATTCTTGGTGATATATTCAGCTTAAATTTAGCACCAAATGTAGCACCATTTTGCATCCAGCCCACCTTTCTTGAGTAACTTTTCCAAAGAAGAGGGAGACACCCGATTAGAACCCTCCTACAGGACGGCGATTCGCAAATGGTGAAAAGTCCCCCCCCCCTCCCCTCATCTTTGGAGATGGATCCACGCCCATTCGGCTAGACTTGCCTATAGTATGTTACCGCGCTGGGGTACCGCGACCTCCATCCCAGCCTTCACTATCATTCAATAGCCGTTATCAAGGTAGTCTTCGGAGAAGCCAAGACCATCCTGGTACGAGTGTCTCTGCCGAGCAAAGACTAGAGATAAGTTTACAGATTAAATATTGTTAATACAGGTCTAAGAAAATTTTTGGTATATTTTGTGAGAGTATTAAGAAAAGGGGGTTAAATGATAATCAGTCTGAAATCTTAATCTCATTCTTCCTCATCTTTTTGCTGTTTTCGGTTCTGTGTATTGTACCTAGCCGTAACATTGGCTTTGGTGTCAATTTCCCACTCGCATAATCCACCTTCGCTGGGTCCGCCATTTTGTCTCAAGTTAGGATTCGTGTTGGTTACGAAATTCCCACATCACCGCAAGAGTTAACAATTCTCGACCTCAAGTAAACGCGTCTCATCACCATTCCACCTGATTTTTGAGTCAATGAAACGCCCCCGTTCATATATGGTTACTATTTCCTTGATATATATGGAAGTTTTGAGAATGATAAGCGGTTGAATATCCTTTTGATAGCAACTTTCTGGTTTTACTATGTCACCGACTTTTCTATTTTGGCCAAAACATTAGAATAAATTATTTGCAGTGAGACACGCTCAGTAAACTTTTTTCTTTTCCAGAAATTACCGTGACAATTACAAGGAGCTTTCCAGATACTTTGCTTTCATTGTTAAGGAGTGCTATTAATGACAAGCAAAATTTGCACACCATAGGAAGACCACTTCGGAATTTCTTTTGCCAATGCTTTGAAGACATAATATGCACTAAAATCCGTGATGGAAGTTATGGCGTATCTTTTGTCCTGAAAGTAGCTACAGTTTCTGCTTTACATCGACTTCACACAGCTATTTCAAATGGGAAGCTAGCTGGGGACATTTTAGCGAAGGTGCAAAACACAATTGGCGGTAGTCGTGTACAATGTGCAAGAATATGTGTGGAGTTGGACAAAGATGACTATAGCAATGCTGAAAAATACTTTGGTAGGCTATTAAAATTTTTCCCTTTCCCAACGGTAAAGCAAATTATCTCCTTTGTTAACGTCATACTTAGAACAATATGTTTCACCTTTTATCTTCTGACCTTCACCACCTCTCCTCAAATAATTTGAGCAAATTCCCCCTCATCTCCAAAATTGTGCAAAAGGTGGTATTGGGTGTCAGTTTGCTTTATTAAGTGTCAGTTCGCTTTATTAAAATAAAATACTAACCAAAATGTGTTATATACCGTTGTTTTTAACTTAATAAATCTAAAAAGAACTTCAGCCAATTTTGCGTTGTAATTTGCTGTTCTTTTCAGTCGGTCTTTCTGGAAAACAAGTCACATATGGCTGGCTTAAGTTGAAAACGTGAAAAATAAAAGGTTTGAAAATCAATTGTTCATTTCCGTATAAAAAATGTAGTGGAGTCTTAAACTGGACAGACGAGCTTCATGTTTCACCCTAAGAAAGGTGTCTCCTTTCAAAGTTTAGAGGTTGGTCTCCTTTAATAAAGTAAAATAAAATCTCTTTTTTTCTCACAGAAACCTCCAAAATTTCAATCAGACCTTTCGAGGACGACAGTAGACTTATTACTACCAGTCAAGGTATATGAAGATAAGTGCGTCAATTTATTACCTAGGAGACATCAACCAATGAAAGACTCGGATATCATTGATTTAGAGATTATGGTTATCACTAGGATAGGAAAGGGAAACGTACAAAATAAACAAAAGAGTACATAAATGAGCCCTGCAATGCGTTCATGTATCACATTAGCCCATCTTATTACGCCTTAACCCATGATTATAACCACTCATTTCCTTGGTCCTTCATCAAAGTGTCTGGCGTATATTGGTCCTCAAATATATTTGTACTAAATCAAGTGTTTATAAGTTACTGTAACATATATAAATATATATATATATATATATATATTTATATATATATAATTTTAAAGGCATTACATCATTGAGAAATCGTACCTGTGGATGATTCACTGTGCTATGGCTGTTAATTGTATTCTCAGAAACAAAACGTAGTAATCAAGAAGTTGGAGTTGATACCGGATGCATGGAAGTACTAAGGGTTTTTTGATTCCTTGCCGAAGGCTCAAGGAATCTGTGCGATGGCAACGTCGTGTTTGTATGCGTGTATGTAACGCTTTGCTTGTAAACACGATATCTCAAGATAGCAATGACGGACACTTTTCATATTAAGTATATGTATTGGCGATGTTAAAATAAATAACCACGTTAGTTTTTATGGAGGAAAAGGTCATTTGAGGTCATCAGAGGTCAAAAACTGAAAACGTTGTAAACACGACATCTCAACACAGCAGAGACAGATAGTTTTCATATTTGGTATGTAGATTTTTCATGCAAAGAAGAAGAAGTCTACCGTTTTTGATGGTGGTAAAAGGTCATCTGAGGTCACCAGAGGTGAAACTACGAAAACCTTGTAAATGGCTTGTAAACACGATATCTTAAGACAGCAATGACGGACACTTTTTATATTAAGTATATAGATTTGTCATGTTAAAAGGGAGGAATCCTATCTTTTCGTCCTTTTCCGGCTTAAGTGGAGTTCAAAGGTCTTTTGAGGTCACCAGAGGTCAAGAAAAACCGAAACCTTGTATACACGATACCTCACAGTTGCAATCACAGACACTTTTCATGTTGACATATAGATTGGTCGTGATAAATTAAAGAACCCTATTGTTTTCGGTGGAGGTCAAAGGTTATTTGAGGTCACCAGAGGTAAAAAACTGAAAACTTTGTATTCACGATATCTCAAGAAAGCAATGACGGACACTTTTTAATATTCGGTTTATAGATTTGCCATGTTAAGAGAAGAAACCCTATTGTTTTGGGAGGTCAATGGTCATTTGAGGTCACACATGTCAAAAACTAAAAACGTTGTAAACACGATATTTCAAGATAGCAAAGACGGACACTTTTCATATTTGCCATACAGATTTGTTATGTCAAGAGAAAAACCCTTTTGTTTTTGGTGAAGGTGAAAGGTCATTTGAGATCACCAGTGGTCAAAAATCGAAAAACCTTGTAAACACAATTCTCAAGGAAGATAAGTGTGAAGGATTTTATACTTAGCATGTTGATGGCCCATAATAAGTCGATGATTTCTATTGTTTTTGGTGGAGGTCAAAGGTTATTTGAGATAACCAGAGGTCAAATTGTAAATGCCTTGGAAATTGCTTGTAAACACTGTACCTCAAGAAGGTAAATGTGAGGGATCTCATACTAATCATGTGGATTGCCCATATTAAGTGGATGATCCCTACTGTTTTGGGAGTGGAGATCAAAGGTCATTTGAGGTCACCAGAGGTCAAAAGTTCAAAACTTTCAAAACACTCCAGACAAGTAACTGTGAGGACCTCATATTTAGCATGTGGATTACCCATATTAAGTAGATGATCTCTATGTTTTTGGTAGTGGTCAAAGTTCATTTGCCGTCACCAGAGGTCAAAAGGTTAAAACCTTGTAAACACTTAATCTCAAGAATTAAGGGTAACTGTGAGGGATCTCTTGCTAATGTGGATTGCCCATATTAAGCAAATAACAGGCGGTGTTTTTGGTTGGATCAAAGGTCATTTGGGGTCACCACAGGTAAAAATATCAAAATCTTGTAAACAGGATATCTCTAGGAGGATAACTGTGAGGGATCTCATACAAAACATGTTGAATGCCCTATTAAGTAAATGACTTCTATTGTTTTGGTGGGGTCAAAGGTCATTTGGGGTCACCATAGGTCAAAGATCAAAACCTTGTAAACATTATATCTCAAGAGGGGTACCTGTGACAGATCTCACACTTGACATGTGTTTTGTTCGTGTTGAGGAGATACTTCCTATTGATTGTGATACAGTTCAAATGTCATTTGGGTCACAAGAGGTCAGAGGGTCAAACTTTGTAAACACAATATCTCAAGAAGGATTACTGTGAGGGATTTCATACTTAGCGCATGAATTGCGAATATTGAGTAATGGTCTCTATTATTTTTTCGTGGAGGTCAAAGGTCATTTGAGTTCACAAAAGGTCAAAACATTGTTAACATGATATTTTAAGGAGGATAATTGTGAGGGACCTCATACTTGGACTGTGGATTGTTCATATATTGTTCATTTTTAGCATGTAGATAGCTATATAGGGTAGGTAATCCTATAGGTTTAAGTGGAGATGAAAGGTCATTTTTGGTTACAAGATTTCAAAAGGTCAAAACCTTAGTAACATGATATATCAAGTAGGATATCGGTGAAGGATCTCCTGCTTGTCACGTGGGTGATTCTTGTTTGGTAAATATATCCATACAGCAAGGAATCACTAAGCCTTTTGGCTTTCTAGATCCTCTATACTGTTTTCCATTTTTCCATTACTTCCCAAATTAAAAACAATCGAAACTGGGGTGATAGTTTGAAACTGGAAAATAGAAGCCATCGTAACTGACGCAAACCTATAACCTGCTTTTAGAATGTTATATGTTGTAAATAATAATGACCTCTACAACCTGAGATAATCACTATTTTATCTTTAATTTTTTATTCAAAGGAACTCCATCTTCTCCGTTATACCTTGACCAAGAATCGTTTGACATGGTCCAACAGATGTATCAGGAACGTCAAGACTACGAAAAAACACTTTCAAAATCTTCGACATTCGGAAAAAAATAATTTTGAAATTTTAACTAATTTTCTAAGTAGAATTTTTCAGTTTCGGTGAAAACGTTTAGTATCGATAGGCCTATCACTCATACCTTTTCCTCGTGGATTAAAGTAATGTGAAAAACGTAATGAAAACCACGTACTATATAGCTTACGCGTGTAAGTCAGAGAAGCAAGAAACTTTATAATGAAGCGAAAAGCTAGAGAAAAGAGTAAAGTGAAACCATGCTAAACGTTAAACGGACATTAAATTAAAGAAACTGCCGCAACCAGTTTGTTCTGTAGCTCCATTACTTGATAGCTGCTGCTTTTCTTACTCTCACCTGAGTGTGCAACATTTATATTAACATTTCTACTTCTTTCGTCTGCATTGTACTTAATAGGGACATCGCCTGGAGTTGCAGCAATTACTTTATTTCTATAATTGCTGCCAGGCCTATGTGTTGTAAGCGTCATCATTTCAAATATATGTCCACTGAACACCGTTCAAAAATTTCACTGACATTGAACAGCATTCCTTGGAATGATGAGATAAGGCACATCTTACGTGTTCCTCTTTTTACGTCACAAATTTCCATATGTACCTTGTGTTCATCATGATGGAGAAGCAAAAACAGTAGTCGTCTTGTAAAATTTTCAGTCCCTCATAGCTTTTTTTATATGAATTATGGTTCTTTCAAATGGTTTAATACTTTTTATCACAAATAGGTGGGTACGACATTTGATGTCCAAAGACCTTTAAAGGACATCTGAACATGTTTAGACATTTCATGATCTTGAATCTATTGCAAGTTTTCCTCAACAGAAATATCACGTATTAAAGTAAAAAATAAATTGTGAGGAGATATCGGAAACATGTTTTGGAATATGTATTCAAAAATTGCTGAGTTTTAGATGTGTCTTTCACATGCCATCTTTGGATATTTCTTTTTAGGATAATAGATGAGATTTCAACGGTACGCAATACCACAACACTTTCGTTGATGCTAAAAACTGTCATGCACTAGATTAGTTTTACTTCACTTACTGGTTCATGCGAGTTTATATAGACTTTATGCATTGACGTCACGCGACGTCGTTTTGGCGGCAAATGAAGCACATGACACGCACGAAGTAGACTTTGCACGCGAGCGTAGAACACTACTCGTATATCCGACTGGTACACTAATCAGCTGTCTGCATTTACTAGTGTCAGTTGCAATACAACGCGCTTGCCTCCAATGGGAGCGTACGATCTATTGATGACTCTTGATTAAAAACACTTTCCGTCATGCAACGTTTGAAAACTGGTCTTGATGATAATTTTGACTTCCGCGCCTGATGATTTAACTTAAATGTAGTAAGTGCTTGAGTAAATTTTCAAGGGAGTTCCAATTAAACACGCTTTAGCTTATGAGGAGGCATCCCGATGATTGAGGTAGAAAGCAGTGTTCAGGGGCGGATTTAGGGGGGACCCAGGGGCCCGGGTCCCCCTTCCAAAACATTTTAAAGTTTTTTTTCAACTTCATAAAACAAAGGACGAGGCCCTATTCCAATGAAATAGGCCTATGAGATGTGTCAGAGTGAAACTCAAATTTGCTCATTATTTTCTACCTCAGAAAATAAGTGTTATGTTAATAACTTTGCTATTGACTTTCAGCTGATAACATTTTGGCTTATATTGGCCTCAGTAACTTTCTCTGGGCATTGCAAGGAGTTACTCATGAGGGCTGTATTAATGGATTGCTAACTTCAGTCTAGTATAGGCCAGGTTCACAGTACTGGGAGCACTGCTTCTACTTTCAAGTGAATTTCAGAATTCTTTAATATTCAGAGGAATATTTTCGACAACATAAGGCTTTTAACTATAACTTGCTGCAATATTACCCTGTAGTGTCTTATTTAAGCCTTGTAATTTATTCTAATGGAATGTACTGTGAATTTAGGGTAAAATTTAAAAATTCACCAAATTATGAACATTTACCAGCGATATCTGATCAGTTCAAAATATACTAAAGTCATCACCATTTTGAGTCTAAGCAATCTTAAATTAACAAAAATTTCTCAAAGGGGAGGGGACACCCCTCCCCAGAAAAGCATCTTTCACCCAACCAAAAATTAAAATTAACTGGATTATGGACGCTTTCCAGCCATATATATATGATCATCTCCAAAAATACACCACAGACATCACCATTTTGCATCTGAGCGACCTTAAATTAACAAAAATTTCTCAAAGGGGAGGGGTGCCCCCTCCTCCGGATGGCGATTACTCATCACATGCTTTCCCCCCTATCGAAATACCCTGGCACTGCCCCGGGGGACACCACTCTCCTTAGACGCCTCCCCGGATCGGACGTTTATACAAACCACTAAGACCTGCCCCCCCCCCTTTGCCAAATCCTGGATCCGCCACTGGTGTTGGACAATGAGGAGAATATTTGGCATCTTTTGCTTTGAAAATAACTTAGGGCAAGTGCCTACTGTCCTTGGTGCCTAAGGCCATTTCCCAAAGGAGGGAACGTCAAAGAGAAATAGAGTGAGATGTAAAGGAAGAGTGGAATAAATAAAAGTACCCCAAAACTTATATTGCTCCTCTTGTGTACATAAGATGTAGGATCGTTCTAGTGAGTTTGGACCGGTAGTTGTCTTTCGGGATTTTACAAAGGTAAGCATGTAAGTACCTATAATGTCTTTTAGAAAGAACAAGCGTAACCGCCTCTTGAAAACTGCCCTCATTCTTTGTTCTTGTCTGAACCCAAAAGAACAATGCGGAAATGCCTAAAAAGACCTGATATTTCTGATTAATATTGAGTGTCTACACGATGTGACGAAATGAACACCCTATGTTTACTCGGCAGGGCCCTAGCCTGGACGAAATCTCTAGGGGCAGTTCATGGGCTACATGTAATGCCTTACCTTCATAGCAGGTGTCGAATATGTATTCCTCTTTGGCGTACATACTCTAACGTTTGTATTACGAGTACAGCCAATGTAGGTGCAGGAGTAAAACATGTCCGCCGGGCGGGCAATGTAAGGCCTAGCTTAGTTGCAAAATTGTGCAATCGCTGGCAGTGCTTTAAACTGATTGTTTCTTTACAAATTGTCAAGATTTAGTGATAGTCTCGTATTTTTGACTGGGCATAAGGCAAGATGTGCTGTCTAAGAACAGGGGACAACACTATTTACTCTTTGCGAATTTTTGTCTACGTGAGGTGGCTTGGATGCAAAATGATGTTATCTCTGGCAAAGCCCGGCAAAGCGTGGAATTGATTTTATGTTTAGGAATCCTCAGTATTAAGTAATTTTTTTTTTATTTTGGTAGGGTGTAATAGACGACGATGTTGCCCAAGGGGAGGCATTACGCCTCTACTAGTTGAGAAACTTTTCTTGTTTTAAGTCTTCCCAGATCCAAAATGGTGTTATCTTTGGTAAAGATTTAGACTGATCTGAATTTTTCGATTATTTACTGCATTTTTCGAGTGTTGCATGGCACCCGTACAAGACCGATGCGGACTTCTCCTTAGCTCTCTTAGTACGTCATTGGGGCAGCTACCATCGGTTAGCGTAGACGGGGCGTGGGCCTTGCGAATAAACGTTCGGTCGAGATATCTCGAGGCGGAGGGGGGGGGGGAGGAGGCATTACTCATTTTAGAGCTTAAAGTTGCATCTAAACATTCTTTACTTTTAAATCTCACGCTTTAGTAACGAATTTAGATTTCAAAGAGAAAAGTTAGATTGATTTGAAGGGATATTGCAGTCACCGCAATTGGAATAAGTGTACCCAGCGGGTATCCTATTTCATGAATGGCTCTCGAAAATAATGTGACAACATGTACTTAATTATGAAATTCATGTATAGAAAAACTCCTTGGTTTACCTTGAAGATACAATATTAATGCTGTAACATATGAAAGATAGTACTTGAAGTGAAATAAGAGGATCTTTATGATATTTAGCTGTTACTTCAAAATAAGTTTGCGGCAACTGCTTAGGCCCCTTTAATTAAAAGAACTTTACCGCTCATTGAGTTTAGCTAATAATGAAAGTAAACCATAGGCTGTTCTATCTTTAGCCAGAGTTTAATGCTGGTGTATTCAAGCAGTGTATCTTGTAGGAGGAACAGCGTTCATTCGTTGGGAAGAGAAACCCATATAAAAACACGTGCGAACAGCTGAGGTTCTAATATTTGGAGAAGAAAGAATCCTTGAATGCGATTTCTTATCATGTTTTTGGGGCCTTGAAGTCATAATTTGGACAGTGAAATCTTCAGCATTTCAGTACTTTTCTCTCAAGCCGGTCAACTTTCATTTAGGGTTAAGAAATCTCAGGGGGCAGCTGTTCCCTGGCCCGGCAGGCTACGGCCCTGCTCGGCAACAAACTTTATAAGACAATCGCGTAAACACCATTGTGAAATTTCGAAACCCTCTTCATAGATGTTAATAGGCTCACAAATCTTGGTAAGAAATCGTTCTTGCTATTAAAAGTTAAAAATGTCTCAGTCTCTTCATCCTTCATTTTAACGTCATGTACCAGGGACTTTAATACAGTGATAATTTTCAGAGCTTAGATACATTTTCCCCCTGGTAAAGTGTACAAATGTATATTATCTGATGGAACCCTCCCTTCTCACTATGCTTTCTTCAACGAGACGACAAAAATGCTACAACGGAATTATATGTTAGCATGAGAGAATAGAGTAAAACAGCTCTTGAAGAAGTTACATAGAAAGCTTTGAAGCTTTGCCATAATGGGAAAAACTTTTAGTGGAAGACAGAGGAGGCGCCAGGTGTGGGCACAGAAGTCCATGGGGGTGGGGGAGCTGCCTTCCTTCGGGCAAATTTTCCAGCTAAATCTGGGAGCCTTACTAGGTATGATTTAGAATATAATTCCCGACGGCAACCAGTCACCCAAACAGTTAAATTGTTTAAATTGTCTTCAATAAAACAAATAAAATAGATTTTCAAATTTTCTTCAATAAAACCCCCAATCTTTCATATTTCACCCAAAGGGAACCTAAAACTATTATATTTTCTGTAATGAAAATCAAATCTTTAAATTATTTCTAATTCAGACAATTGAAAAATTCTTTTCAACGGATCGTGCGGGAAACTTTCGCTCCATTTTCTTGCCGTTAACCTGTAGCAATTGTCTGTTGCTTTGGTTGCTGGCCCCCATGAGGAGGATGGCACTCGTCGGAAAATCCAGACTCCCCCACTGAGGGGAGATGAAGAGCAAGACCTCCTGTCAAGCATTTCATCCCTTATGAAATGTTTTGGATGACCTCTCTTGTCACTAAATTAAAATGTAGACAGAAGTATGTTTGTTAGTAAGCCATAGCTAGATGCTATTGCTAGAAGCGTTTCGACAGTGGAAGATAAGTACCAGGTCTCATCAGCAGCGGTAGGGTAAAGTCGGCGATAGAATGCAGTGGCGTAGCCAGGGTTTTTGTCGGGGGGGGGGGGCAAGAGCACCAAGATTTCCCCCAATTAGTGATCTGCTCTCCTAATAATCAGTGTTCTCCGCAGGTCCAAATTTTGTCCGGGTGCTTTCCTCTGACCAGGCTGATGTGACTGATCGCCGTCCTGGGGGAGGGGTCTAAGGGGAGGACACCCCCTCCCCTTTGGAAAATTTTTTGCTCATATAATGTGGGCTAGATGCAAAATGGTGCCACATTTGGTGCTAAATGTAAACTGAATGCATCACCAAGAATTCCTATTTTTTAGGAAGCTTTTTTTATCTTGCTTGTCTTCAGCTCTTGGTGAATTTTTCTTGAGTCCTACTGGTAGATCAGAATCACAATGGGTGAAGTACAGTAATTAAGTGAACCCTGGTACACCTTTCCCTTCATCAGTTCACCACATTCATCACAATCAGTCCAAATTTTACGAGGAGCTGCCCTTGTAGCAGAGTATAGCACTTGACCACTGACCCATTCTAACAAACTGCATATACCACAATGCTGCTGCTTTAATTGTCAAGAAACATTGGAAGTATACAGTAAAAGGACAGAGTCCCTTGTCAGAGGTCCAGAGATCCCATGCTGTATAAAACAGATAGTAAAACACAACTAGTACAACTATAAGCATGGTGTCATCATTCCATCTCTGGAAACCTTATAGGACTGGTTGTGCCAGTGTGGCATTTACTTTTAAATAAGTAAAGTGTACTGGTTGAGAAATTTAAAATTTTACCAGATCATGCGCAAATTTCACCATATATTCACTTTCAAAATTTCCCCCAAGATTTTTCCAGAGGGGGCAACTCGCCCCCCTGTCCCCCCCCTGGCTACGCCACTGATAGAATGCCAACGAGTTGTCACGTAGAAATTTGGTGAACCAATCGTGAAATCTGAATTCTCGTATTTTTTGATAAGCTGGTGCATAGCTAACAATAGAGAAAAACAAATCGGTTGCATGATAACAACAAGACCCCCTCCCCAAAGCAGTACTTTATTTGGTGGAATGATTTAAGAGTGTTACGATTCAATGCTTCTTTTCGGGTAATGTATGTCGAGTTTGTGCCAGTAGCGGCTAGAAATATCACTGGTGAATGGATATTTACGTAGCACAAAACTGCGTCTATAAATGGTTTACAAAGGATAAAACTGCGGTGAAAGAAGCAGGGATGTAACTGGATGGAAAATTATTTTTTCAAAATAAAGTAGAGCTAATTCTTTGTAGGTGTGGAAATTTTCCTGAATTTACAGAAGGATGTTTCTGTTTTAGGAAGTTTCTCGAGTGCAGACAAACCTTCACAGGATATCTCCCTGGAAAAGTAAAAAACATTCTTTTGGGTTTTTTATATTGGCTTTGATAATACAAATGTCTCATTGGTATTGACCAGAGAGACGAAAAATACGCATGATGTGAGTTTCGTCAGATAAACAAAGCACACCTCTGATGCGACTGATGTTCCGATGAAAATAGAAAACGCCGTTATTCAGTGTATTTGTATTCGGAAGAAATTTGGTAAAGTTGCTGTGACACTCTAAATGAAATTGTTACAAACATGTGCACTATTCAGATAAGAACTTATATTTCCTGTCATTATATGACATAAGTAAAGCTTTTAAGGACTTCTGTTTTGTAGATTTTTACTTCGCAAATGTACATTTGTCACATAACGACATGTTTCCTGACTCTTTTTATGTGGCGTATGTACATGTCATCTAACGACATCTGTTTTCTAATTCATTTTGTGCCGTATGTACTGTCGTGTAACGACTTCTCTTATTCAGACCTAAATGATGGTGTTGGCGCTATTCAGTAATAGGCAGGGAACAGAAATTTCTCTTTAGAAAATTGGTTGTAAATTCGAGCCAGCATTCTAGGCCTACATGTTAGAAATTGCCGTAGGTCTTGTCACAAAATTTTTGCATTTTTTGTGCAATCTTGTTTTCCTTTTTATGAAAGCGTTTGAGAAACGGCAATAAATATCATGTAACTGAGATCTTGCAGGTAATCTCTGTCACAGTTCAGGAAATTTTTACCTAATTTCAGGATTTTTTGTAAACACCTGTGGGATCATCTTCTTTCGCAGACATTATAACGGGATGGTCTTCGCACGGTCTTCTCATATTTTCTACAACTCTTTACTGTGGCGGAAATACTGAACTCGTTAGGATATCAACACAGGCGTACAGTATTGGTGATTGGGAAGTTCTATTTGTTCAGCTGTCCAGTCAAAACAGTTCTTTTTGAAGGTATGTCATCATAATGTTAATATAAAAACTGACGCTAAAACAACATTTAATTTAAGACTGTGTGTTCATTAGTATGTATGTTTTCGTTTTCCGTGTGCCCATTCAAGCAAAGGTCTGCAGATAGTTTTATCTTGACCATAAACTACACTACAGAGGGAGTAAATCCTGCTTCTGGAGTGATTGTATACAGCATACGAGGTAATTTAAGAGGCAGTCTTGCCATGCGGTGCACTACTTCATGCACATCCAAAATGCCAGGGGTAATAGCCAAAACTTTTGGAAAGACTTGGCGGGATGACATAATGCTCTGTAGTCAGGCTGTGGCAACTACTTTAGGTGTAGGCAAAAAGGTGGTTGGTGATTGGAGGACGTTTTATTTTGTACATGCTCTTTACAGGTAGAGACCTTTATGAGGATTGCTGGAAACATTTTAACCCAAAGTACCCCCATCTAGAAGCACTACCAGGTGTCAATGTTAATGGCTCCTGTTCTGACAATAACGTAATTGAATTAAGTTCCCTTTGTCATTTAAAAATCATTCAGTTGTATTGGATATTGCATTTCCAATGAGAATTTTCAGATTTTTACCTCTTAATATAATTACATGACACTTGCTAATTAAGATGCATACATGCGCTGTAGGCACCTCTGCAGTAAAGATCCATTCAAACGACACCACACTCACAAAAAGCGAAAAAAAAAAAACACACACACACACACAAAACACAAAACCCAAGCACGAGCTATGTAAGCTATTTTATGCAGGGCTGTTGGTTCCCTATTTTGACCCTAAAGGAAAGCCATTTTCTACCGTACTTCGCGGAAGGGTAAATCCCGGGTAAAGAACCAGAATTACCCACTCAGTGTGATAAAGTTGGCTTGCCAGCTGTCGTGTTGTCCCAACATCTGTAACTGATTCTTTCTTTAGGTAAAGTCTGGGATCTGAGGCTGCCCCATATGGATACTTTCAGAGTCAGCAGAACTGAAGCCTCTTTCAGCTAGTATAACATCCTGGGAGTTATTGGTCCTTGTGGGGTTATATCCAACATAAACGTCACCGGCTTCTGATGCTAGTAGTTGGAGTAAGTCATCCTTCCTACTGCTAAGATCACTGGTTACTTCGAGGCAGTCAATATTGTATGCACATTTCTGATACTTACTCTGAACAGGTATTATCTTCCTCAGGATGTCCCCAATATTTGGGCAGCACCTTCGTCAGTTTGTCTAGTTGTTTTTTGACTCATCACTTGTTAGCTAAAATATTTTTAAGGGTTTACCTGCTGCCAGTGGTAGGCAGAATGCTCCCCCCCCCCCGAAAAAAAGCGAGAGGGAAAATCGGGAGGGGGAAAGTAAAAAAAGGTAAATGAAGGAAGAGGAAAGGATGGAAATGAGAGAGAAAAAGGGAAAAAAATGGAAATGAAAAAGGGGAAGAAAAAAAAAACATACCTAAGTAAGGCCGCCAATCCCTGCACCAGGCCTCTCTTGAATATGTCAACACCCTGCGATCCCAAAACTGGGAAACTGGGAAAGCTGCCTACGCGACTGCCTGCTGCCAATTTTTTTCTGTTATGGAACAAGTTGAAATATTGATGAAATGTAGTCTGGTAATGAAGGATCATTGTTTGGTTTTCTTTTGAATACGGGATGTATACTAAAATAAACCAGTAAAACTTGTCTATACAGTATGCGTAATACCCAACAGCATCGAAATGAGTTTGAGCTATTGTTGCTTTGCTTGCAGAGCTGTACGTGCAGTAAAGAGTTGCATCCTGAAAAAGCAACTATTTAAAGAAATCTATTGTTTTGGTTAAATTCAATTGTCACGGCATAACCATAGGTTAGGTAGCTAGGGGGTGCAACAGACCTGAAGAAAAACCCATGAGACTCCCACGGGAAGTGGCCCTTTTCCCATGGGGATTCAAAAATCTCATTGAAATGCCATAGGAATCATGCATTCTCCACGGGAAGTGTGCAAATTACCATGGGAAAGGCACCATTCCCCATGAACTTGAAATTTCATACCCCTGAAATGTTGCTCTGATAGGTTGATAATTATTGCTGTGACCACAGATTTACTTCTGTATAGTCCATACAGTATTTTGTAACTAACTGATGCACTATATAGTTTGACAGTCTTCTACTTACAATTTAACCAGCAACTTACTGTTCACAGCACTTTGGCTATAAGGTACCTATACTGATGTATTGTACAGTGTGTATACTATTTTATACGGTGCATGTCCTACTTAAGGGCAGAAGCCATTGTTTGGTTGATGAACTGTGTGCAGATGAGAGAGGGTTTTTCAAGTACAAACAACACTATTGTTTGTGGTACACACACATGTACAGCTGTAAGGTACAGGCACAGTGTACAACAGTTATACAGCTTCCTTGCACAGGACATTGCTGTGCTGTTAAGGCTGTACAAGTATATAACAGTTGAAGCTTTTAGGAATAGCAGTTTTAAGCACGTCACAGCAGAAATGAAGCTGTGCAGAAATGGAAGGATGGGGTAATACTTCCACGGTGCAATGGTGTACAATATGGTGTGGCATTAAATATCTTACACTTGAAGAGAGTACCAGGATTCTGCTTAAACAAATATCCCTTACAAAAAACCCGTGGAATTCCCCATAAAAATCTCGTGGGAAATATCCTATAGAACTTTGGCCCACGGGGAACGCTTGGGAAGAGTTCCCCATGGGAAGCATTCATCCTGGGTCAAAATCCCTCAGGGTAATGCTTCCCACGGGGAATTTTTCTGGGGATTTGTCATGTGAGGATTTTTTTTGCAAAATATCATATCTTTGAATATCCTTGAGTGAATGCATGACTCCTATGGAATTCCCAAGGGGATTCTGGAATTTCCATGGAAATTCTGGAATTTCCATGGGCAAAAGGGCCACTTCCCGTGGGAATCTCATTGGTTTTTGTAAGTTATACTCTGTAAGGAACTGAAGAAGACATATGTGGTGGCCTTTTATAGTACTTACAACTTGAATGGGCTATTTAAAGCTATATACAACGGTACTAAATTAGCATGCTTCTTTGTGATTCTCGATTGCCCTTCCAGCGATGCCAACGCTACAGTATGGACATACCTGTGTAGCCACTCATTACACATTGGAAACTGTGCTTTAATTTTTATTGGCCAAGTAAAATCGCAAGGGAAGTCTGATATCACTACCCAGAGTCCCAGTTCCCTTTTCATCACCCCCTCCAAGACTTTTGAAATTTATGTTCATCCTTCGTAATAGATGATAAGCAATAAAATCTCCGTTATGTGAAATGAGTGACTACACTGGTATTTCCATACTGGAGCGTTGACATTGCTAGAAGGTCAATCGACACGCGTGGGGGTGGGGGAAAGGACAGGAGCTAGTAGATCAATAGATGTTGCAAAAGGGGTGCCGGATGAAATCCAGTGTTGTTCAGGACTTTACAGTAGCCATTATTAACTCAAGGTCATTAATTAAAATCACCTCAAGTTAACATAACAATTGACTGTTTGGACAGGAATGAGAAGAGTAGCATAACTACAAAGGAATTACGAGGGTGCATTCTCCTTCTGCTCTCCTTGCAAACCCCATCTCTTGCCCCACTCAATAAAACCAACCTAACCAAAAACCAACCTAACCAACTTGTAATTCCCCTCACAGTCCCTCCTCCATGTCCTAGTATTAAAATATTCATAGGTATGCCACTGGGGCTGGAGTCGCAGCTTTCATTGGGTAAAGAATGCTTTTCTTCAAGCAGATTATTTTGTAGGACCCAGCACAATTCAAATAAATAGGGAAGGTCCATTTTGCAAAAATTGTAGTTTATTATACCAGATAAGTTCAGACCAAGTGCGAGGATCAGTATCACAGTTTAACTAACCTATTTGCACGTACGTACAATATTTTCCTAGTTGGAGGCAAAATGGCGTCAATTAACCAGTTTTCGCAACTCTTCTGATAAAGGGATTCCACTGCTTCATATTTAATTGCACCAACACCATGACTTCGGGCTTAACAAGAGCAGTCGTCACATGACGGTACATACACCACACAACGAGTTAGGAAACAGGTGTCGTTATGTGACATATAAACATATGCCACGTAATAATTTAAAAATCGAGAAGTCTTTAGTGAAACGTTAAGTTATGTCATGCAAAGACATAGGAAACAGTAAGTTCTATTTGGAGGGTGTACACATGCCAGATAATAACTTTGCCATCATATGACCGTAGGATAGGTCACACAATGACTTTGTAAACCATTTCCGTTTTGGCTGTCATTATGAGACAGTGAGGTACCCTTGACTTTTATGTGGCTATGCTAAAACTATCACGTAAGGACTTTTGCAAGTTTATGCCATTATGTGGTTGCATCTGTCTATCTGCATAGGGACTTGTGTTTACATAATTTTGTATTAAAGTTTTGTCCATTTTGGCCTGCTACACTGTCCTAGTCTTGATTCAAAATATCGACGTATTTTTCAGAAGAATCAGGCCAGAACAATTTGAATTAAATTAAGAGTGAGTGACCTCAGGATGTTTAATCAGGATGGGCTGAAACCTTTGCATGTGATTGGTTTACAGTTTGTTACAGATTGTCAGATATTCGTAGACGTTATTTTATCCTAAGTTACTTTTAAAATTGCTAGATGGAAGAACTCTTTTGTTTTAAAAATGCTCAATTCATAAGCATTAAGTAAAAGAATTTACAGCCATAGATGATTACAAATTATTCCTGCATTTTCTTTGTTCTTAGAACGTGCAACTCGATCATGTAGCTCTTGATCATGGAAGATTATCAGAAAGATGCTCTAGATTATTGCTTCATTGAATCTTGGGCGATGTTTGAGCCTTCAGATGTTACTTACCACCTTCTTGAGAGTTCGATTTTGGATGGAGAAGAAGTCATGAAAATATGCAGTGAAAGTGCCCCTTGGGCAAGAGTGCAGCAGTTAGAAACCATTCTTAAACGCAAAGAAGGAAAAACTTTCGAGGAGTTTCTTACTGCCGTAAAGTTGTGTGGGAAATACAATGAAATGGTTAATGACCTAGAAATGTCAGCGACAAGCTTGCTGAAATACAACAGAAAGGTTAAAGGTACGAGGTACCTTATTTGCAAGTTAAGCCTAGTAATACAGTGTCTTCGTAACGGTTTGGTGATAGGAGGACAATTGACCAGCTTACATGACTGACTGCAAAAATAACACAGCCTTCAACTGCATCTTTTTAATATTTGGTTAGGCCCGCTCTGGCAGTTATGACAGAGTGGAAGGTCCTGAGGTATCACCGATGATGATCGGCGAAATTCAGAGAAGAACGCTCGGAAACTTTAAAATAGTCATTAACAGATACAACTGAGTGCGAACACCCTAACTAAGCCAAAAGTTGGCAATTTCTGATAAAGTTCGGCACTATTGTCTCCCTTTTTAAAATACTAACTCCTAAAGCCGTTTCCAGAGAAATTGAGAGACGTTTGGGATATATTTTCTGAACAAATACGCGGAGAAACACCTGAACATTCCTTACTACATTACGCTACTTGTTCGACAAAATTAGTTTTAGACTTCAGATGAATTCAAAACGGATTGCATTTGTAACTCGGGTATTACTAAGACCATGGCTCGTCCGTTGTTAGACTGTTTCTTGGCACAACTGTTGATAAATGGTGGACAAAATAGTCGTTTGCCCTTTCCAGCCTATAGGGAACAGACTAGCTTATCCAGAGGATATGTTTCAATCTTATGTATTAGAGGACCAGTGCACATATCCTTGGTTTCCAGATGTAATGACTAGGCCCTACATTTTGCCATTAACACATTCACATTGAATAAGGATTCACAGAACGTTTACGACTTTAATCTTACCTACCTGTTGTAATATTATATTTGTCAAATTTAACTCCCTGAATAGATAGCCATTTTAACGAACTATGAAACAGTAAAATAGGTTCAGATTGGTAAAATATCGATAATACTTTCACGATAGTTTTACAGTTAAGTGCCTCCTGCAGACAGCCATGGGCAGTCTCAAATGGGCATGGCTATTTAGAATGGTTTCATAACGTAACCCTATCGTCTACTTTTCAAAGCGATATCGGAAGAGAGGTGGGTGTGACCGTTGAGAGATGGAAGACCCTAAAATCTGACAGTGAGAAACTCGAAATTGACTCCATGGTCTCTACCTGCATTCCCTCATTCATAGTCACCCTAAGCTAATGCAATTACCTCTTTTCTTAATTATGCCTCGTGCTTTAGTATTCGGTGTGTTTTTCAATGACAGAGGAAATTACGTTACAATAGTTTTTCAACTACAGTGTCTTCAATTATGGTTCAAACGGGCATTCTAATCTTAACCTAAGGCTTTGAATATTCTTGAGTTACACTGGGGATTAAATGGTGACATTAAGAGTTGCATTTCAGAATTAATCATGAAGCATTTGTGGACTTCTTAGTAATCTCTACAGTAACCGTAGGTATTATCAATCTTTAGAAAAGCAAAAAATAGACAGGCGTAGAAAGAAACCGTTTAAGCTCATGCAAGACGAGTAATCTATTACAGCATTATAAGCTTTAAAGTACAATCATATCACTTAAATTCTGCCACAAGATCTAATGTATTTACCATTTTTCAGAATTACTTCAGAGTTCATCACCGGAGGAAAACTTCATGTACTTAAATATGTTATTATCTGTTGCCGATTCTTTAGACGCCAACGGTTCTTTAAAATTATGTAAACATTTTAGGATTGATGATGAATGGAGTCATAAAGTTAAGGAGAGCGAAAATTATGGTCTCACGGCGATAAACATTTGCCGAAGAAAAAGAATCGTAACATTTAGCAATATTCAAATCCTTCGAACTGCTCTTAGTTTGTTGTCGCTTGACCTTCCACTAGCCGTTGTTGAGAATTATATTGATGCTTTGACTACACAGGGTAAGTAAGAACTAGCCATTGTTATAATGCATAGATGCCTTGACCAATCAGGTGACTTTGAAACTTTTGTTCGACAAGGTCGTCATTTTGTTATAACATTTAAGACAACTAGAAAGCACCTGGTTTTAGTCTTTACTCTTCAGGCATACTCTTCTACATTGCTTCACGTGACACTGGTTTGACAATTTAATTTAAGTTGCCGTAATCTATTGCGAATTAACGCATATCTGAGGAGATGTTCCTTGCATTTGTTCAAATGACGTACCGTACATAATTGACTTTCTTTTGTTTGTTTCGAAAGAATTAGAAAATCTTCATCTTCATTTATGTTGTTACTAGCCACTTAATATATATGAATAGCTTCTTAATCAGCAGCCTCTCTTGGACAGAGTTTAAATGCATGCTGTATATAATGCGCTAAAATGTAGTTTTTGACACCACACCTTTATATTGTCTGAATGGGGGTATATCATGTTATCAGCCCCATAATAGAAGTCCGTTGCAAATGCAAGCAGTTCTGAAACACATTTCAAAATGTTTTTTGTCAATCGCATTGAGGAGATCACAATTTGACCTAAATGTGAACCCCTAGGAAACTGTAGGAAAAATTTTTCGGAGGACCACCTCGTCATGGACCTTTCAAGTATCATACCGATACACAAAGAATCAAAGAATTCAGTTCCAACCAGAGCAATAAAGTCCATTCTAGTTTTAATTTCAGTAGCAAACGAACATCTAACTTTATTCCATCTGTTATATTTTAGAACTTGAAGTGATTATAGAAAAGACTGATCCAGAATTAATACTTGACAGAGTAAAGGAAATGTTGCAAGAAAGAACAATTTGGTTCAAGATTGGAAAGAAGCTTAGCGATATATTACAAACCGATACGAGAAACAAGAGCACGTTGCTTGCAGATATTAAGGTTGACGGCGGACTACTCATTTTAAAGATACCAACGAAAATGGCTCTCGAGTGCCTTTACAAAGAAATTTCTTCAGAAAAACTGGCCTCGAAACTTTTGTCACTGCTGCCCACCACAGGACAAAATCAAGGTGCTTTTACAACCGTTAAACGAAAGCCGACAATGACTTTAACTATAAAGGAAGATACGTACCAAATTGTGGAATTCCATTTAGGTATGTAAACTACAGCAATTTATTAGGGTATATGCAAGAATTTTGTTTATTTTCAATGTTCCGTTTTAGTTGCAACTAACACGTACGTTTAATTAAACATATAGCGTGGACAGTTATAGTCCTATAATCGGGTATCTTCTAGGCACAGATTGTCTTGGACGTATTCATTTAGTTTCGTACGGAACCTTGGGACTGTTACATCTATACGTTAGCTTAATTTCCTTTTTAAAATTAATTATTTCATGTTTCTCTTTGGCCAGATACCAATATTAATCCATATACATATTGTAATATGAAACAATTAATCCTGTGGCCTCAGAAAGGGAAGCAGTCGGACAACTTCTATAATACTTTGGCGGACTGAGTTATCTTTTCATGTCATTACACTAGGTTTTAAAAATATACAAGGTATATGCAAAAAGGAGGAAATTCGTTCGCTTCTTCTTTAACATGGACTTTAAATGTGAAACTAATGGAGGGTTTGAGAAGTATCTGCCTTACAACGGATGTAAATTTGAAAAGGGTGGAGTACCCTATACGATTTTGTTTTGTTTTGCATTATAAAGGTTGACACGTGTGCTTTTCACTTTTGCTCGTCATGGCCATTCCGTGGTGCAGTGTATTTATGTACTTATCCCATAAAAATTTGTCAACACATGGTTTCTAGACCAAATAACATAACTTTTTTTCATAAATGTTGAAGAAAAGCTGGCGCCTTGTAATCGAGATGATCCAAGGGAAGATCAGGATGACGAAACAGACAAGAGCAATAACCCACCTTTGCCAAGTGCATTAGGTCCAGGTAAGATGTTAGTGTTAAAAAGTCATTAACATTTGCAGGATGAGCCTCCTTTACGTCAAGGCACACGTATACTCACGTTCAACTATGCCGTTTGATTTTTCAAAAAAAGGCCAATGAATTTAGTCTGCCATGATGTCGTGTGTATGTGAGGCAGTGTAGATGCGTGTTACGTTAAGCTTTCTTACACTATACCTCAAGGCTGGGCTTTTCACTCTTATAGGCTTGAAAAAAAGAACCCTATATCTATGATGAAGGTCTAACGTCATGTTCGTCAGAGTGGCCAAAACAGTAAACAACGCATGGTATATCTAGTTAGGAAGCATGGGTTCATTTTTGTTAACATTTGACAAGACTGTTGCATCACTGTGTGTAGACACACCATGGTTAAAAAATGTGGTACCTGGCCCATGGATAACCCATATAAAGGGGCTCTCTATATTTAGTAAATTCCAAAAGTCAATTTCGGTAACGAGAAATGTAAGTTCAACTCTTCTTAACTTGTGATATTTCAAAGCAAGCCACATAGATTAAAAAAGAAAACTGATTTAGTGGTTACTGGCCTTACGAAAAGTAAACGTCAGCTTAATATGTTTTTGCTAGAGGTCACAGGTCATTAGAGGTCATCACATTTACAAGCGGTGTTACTTTTGGTAAAATCCTACGATAATTTGGGGTAACAAGAATTAATAAATGAAATCAATTACAAGCGCGACGACTCGAGGAGAAAATGGTGAAGAATATCACATTTAGTTTGTGAATGTTCATGTTAAGTAAAAGCACCTTTTACTGCTTTGGTGGGTCTGGTGGATGTGTGGTCACTGCGTATAATTATGTACATGTGGAAAATGTCTCTTACTGGAGAAACAATACTACCAAAAGTTTTCTTTGGGCATGAACTCACTCAGCCTTTTAGTTTTCTAATTTGATAAATAGTTTTGTTTAAAAGTAGAGAATCATCAATTGCAGTGCTGTCTCGGAACAATTCTGCCAGTGATGCATTTGTGTATAAAATTAGACTCAAACGAAGTTTTCACCGGCTCGATTGCTTAACACTTGCCATTTCATATACACAGGCAACATTATATACAATTTTATTTTGAATGATCGGTAAGAGAGATAGTTGAAAGGTACAGCAGTTTTGCAGCTATTTTACTTTTCTCGGTATAAGGTTCCCTATACCCTATTACCATCTTCCAGTGCGTGTATCAGTACCCACTGCCGTGGTATTTTCGGCTTAAGGCGATATAATTAGTAAGTAATAAATCAAAGTTAATCTCCGTCGCTTAAAATATTTTATGGAACAGGAAGGCCAAAACAAAAGTACTGAATTCATCTACTTCAAACAATCACCTCTTATTACGTGTTACCATCTCCTCAAAGTAAGTCACTTTCAGTGTCCCCTCCTCTTCTTTTTCAGAGGTTACCGTGACAATAACAAGAAGTTATCCTGACGACTTGCTCAAAATGTTAAAAGAAACGATTAACGAGAAACAAAATTCACACAGTAAAGGAAGACCACTTCGTACCTTCTTTTACCAATACTTTGAAGATATATTATGCCCTAAAATTTGTAATGGAAGTAAAGGTGTGTCCTTTGTTCTAAAAGTATCAACCGTTTCCGCTTTACACCGACTTCGTAGTGCTCTTTCAAATGGAGAATTAGCCAAAGATATGCTATCGACAGTGCAGCACACAGCTGGTGACAAACTTACAAAAAATGCCAGACTGTTTATGAAGATGGACGATGATGAGTACTGGAATGCTCTAACATATTTCAGTAAGCTATTAAAAGTCTTCGCTCTTCAGAACGAAAGATAATTTTCGTTAACGTTCAATGCTACACTTAAAGGGTTTCTTTCTAGCTTTTTTTCAACAGGGTTAAGTAGTTATCATTTTTACATCTCTTGTAAGTTATGTGTCCTTTTATTTGGGGACAGTGATTCTTCGCATCTTACTTAAATAAAGCTCAAATAATTTAAAATGACACTGACAAGATCTTCTGTTGGCTGTAGGTAATGAAAAGTAATCACTGTGTGTTAAGAAGGCTGTTGTAGCACACAAACATATTTTGCTCGGTGTAGACGGACGATTTTGTAAGGGAACTGAAGATTACAAATAAATATCAATTCTAATTGCGTACTTATAAGTTCAAAGTGAAAGTTTATTGGCCCACTTCCATTTTTCCATCTATTCCTTTGCTGTGTAAGAAAATGTTAAATTTGTTTTGTTTTATTTACAAAGCTGATTGAACAGTACGTTGTGGTTAAACGCAAATATTAATTAAAAATTCTGATTACTAGACCTTTCAGGCACTTAAGTTTGTTTTGTCGTTACTCACGAAAGATTTTCGAAGAAGATTAAATGCATAATTTGGTTACTTTTTTAAAAAGGTGCTGGGTACTGTATAAGCAAGATGTGGTGAGCTGATTAAAGTTGGGGATAAATATTCTATCTAATAAACGAACATACGCATTCCCCAAATTTTAAATACTGATATTAATATCCAGCATATATATTTAAAAATTTCCATTTCAGATTAAAATTACACCAGAAACATTAATTTTGCAGCTTTTGTTAAAATATTTTCATCAGAGTTTACTTTTCATGCCTCTAAAAGCAGTTTTACAACCTTTATCTTTGTTTGTTATTTTGGGGCACTATCACGTTACAAATCCATCACCTAAAAAACTTTTGAATTGCCTCGTGGAGATTCTCGTTCATTTAATTAATATTTCTCTTTTCCTAGGTATCCTAATTAATTGCAATATAAAACGGAAGTTGCAAGAAGTTTTTTTTTTCGACAGTGCTTTCTGTGAGCAGCTGCTAAATGTAAAAGAGCTGGCAATTTAAGCGTACCGATTCCTCACGATTCTCTTGTTTTTTTTTAAAAATACCTACCCAGATTCACCCAGGTCACGGTATGCTTGGAGAGAGCACAGCAGTCCTATAGCTATTAAGGCAGGTAAGTGACATGTATTGCTGTCAAAAATTGGCGGCGTTAAAACAGTAGAGAGATGCTGATTTAAATACAAACTTATTAAAGAATACACGTAAAGAAATACAAATTTGACACAGTATAAGCATAGACGTGTATGTTCGTGCCATAATAGTATATCATAATATGTCATAGTCCACACACTCTTCCAGTCAAGATCTTTGTTCCCTGTGTCAAATTCATCAAGCTAATGTTCAAATTCCAGTACAACCAACAGCCTAACGGCATCCATAGAGCATATTTAGTTTGTAATTACAATGCTACATACATCAGTCATGAAATTTTATAAACAATTTTATTTGTATTATATAATTTAAAACATAATGTACACATTCAACGAAAATAATTAAACATTTTTCTAAATTTACACAAAAATAAATTTTAAAAGACCTATGCAAAATACAGAAGGTAAGACGTTAGGCATTTCACTGGAAATTATCTTTTATTTTACCATTTTCTTTACTTTTGCAAATAGAGTACACACACAGTGTATACTTGTTGTGTATCTTACCATACGTGTTCTACAGGCTGTGCTACGCTAGATTATACTAACAAATTACGAGTGACGGCTTTCATGTTTCCTCTACATTTTTCACTTCTTGCGTCGTCTCTTGTCTTATGTCCTGTTTACGCCCCAGAAGGCTTTTGGGCATGTTGTCGAACATAAATAAGGTTTAAAACATCTAAATTTACAAACCTGTTTTAAAATTTCTGGTGACGCTAGACCTATACCAACATTGCCAAAAACAATTAATTTCAGTTGGATAGGGCCATATTACTTTTATATTTTTGAAATTGGATCAAAATGACGAGGACAGAATTTCTGAGCACTTCATTTGTGGGGCAATGTGTAGCAGATATTTCAATTTTAACAAAAACTAAATAACCCTGAGGCCAAATGTTCTCACGATATGTTTTTGATAACTTTGGCTCATTTGGAAACAAATTTAGCAATTGCGAGCCTTACAAAAGGATGTGATGAATTTTGTTAAAGTTTTGTTGTCAATAAAGCTTTTTTGGCCATATTTAGTACAAGAGAACATTTTTACCAAATTTTCGGACTACTTTGTAAACATAAGCCCCCTAAATACATATCTTTATCGCAAGCAGCCATCTGTGATCTGTTCTGTGTTTTTAATGGTATTTGTAGGTGATGGAAAGATGATGAAGCTACAATTGCTTAAAAAAGTCAAAAAGTTTAGGTCATATGGTGTCATTGTGACCTTCCGGGCTTTAAAGGGTGAAAAAAATTTTACTTTGGTGGTGAAACTTAATTTCAATATTAAATACCAAAGAGGAATGACTTGCAATGTGAGAACATATTCTTGTCACAGGAGTGCTTGAAAATGCAGGATTATATCAGATAAGTACATTGACTGGATCAGAAGAAGTTTTGTAGAATTTTTAAAGCTACTAAACCTTGCATCAAAATGTTAATATAATTCCACGTTTTCAGACCTTTTCTTTAATTTACAAAAGATTTCTTAATAGCTGTGTTACCTTACACCGCATCTGTAAATAGTTTTTTTTTATGAAGAAGTATTGTTAAGGACATGTTAATTATTTTCTTTCACTGAAAAGAAACTATATTTACCCCAACCTAAATAAGTATACCTTGATGATGTAATTCATGAATGGCTCAAACAAGTGACATATTTCTGTAACTGCAGTGCTTAATTCAAGCAAACCATATCGTCGTTTTACCTTCAGTGTTCTATATCTACGTTGTGACACAAACTGAAAGGTACTTGAACAGAAAAAGGAACATTTAAACATTCGGGAAGATTCTTCAGTTCGGGTTGAAACCAAACTCCTCTCGAATGGGGGAAAACATATGCAACATATTTGATAGGCTTGCTAGCCTAACAAGGTCAAGGATTAGCAAGAACAGAGACCACGCAATACAAACCGAACACACATTTAACTGAATAACATTAGAGCGGCAAAATTTGCCCGTGGGCTCCAAACGTCGTTCGCCTCTGACAATGTACACAAAAAAGGGTGGAATTGTGGGTAAGAAAGGAAAAATTGTGGCACATATGATGAATTTTTCTCCTGATCTAGGTAAATTAGATTATCCCAAAACGGGGGACTTTCAGGAACTGTTTAAAGATTTATTTGTTTCAACATAGACTTTAGGCGACGACTTATTCCCTTAAAAGAAGGAAATGCAGGTACTGCAATGAATATGTTTTGCATCTCTAAATATGTAAGACATGTTTTTCTCTCTTTTTTTTTTAGGAAAGTCGTCTGGTCCGTTATACGTTGACCGAGAATCATTGGAAATGATTGAACAGATGAGACAGGAGCGTCAAGAATACGAAAAAGCGCATTCGAGACCCTAAAATTTTGAAAGAGAAATCACCCATGATGTACTTTGACCTTATTTTCAAAAATGAATTATAAACTTCACTGCGAAAAAGAGAATAAAATTAACATACTAAAATGGTACGGTAACCAGTTGGCATCACTAAAACCTTTAAGGAGAAGGAAATGAAAGGTTCAGTTATCAGGTGAATACTACTGTAACATTTAAGGATGCAGAAGAAAGAGATAACCCTATACGAAATGTCGCAGCTGCATACCTCGTTCGGATGCCCAGGATATTGCTATTTTCCTCATTCACCTAGACGTGGACATATCGTTCTTGAAGCAAGTCTGTTATGTGCCCAGGTTACTTCCTCTTACCATGTGTTATGTTTTCTTTAAGACTTAGTCCCGTTTTCATCATACTTATTGACTTCTTTTTCATACAGATTATGCATACATGATGATATTTATTTCAAAATGAATAATACACAGTAGCAAAGCAAACGAGCCTTTTTACCACAATTATGGAAATTAAACATCTTAGTAATTTGTAAGATATGAAACTTAGGCCCTATCAAATAAATTGTGAGCATCTCTAAAGTTAACTTTCTATTTATAAGTCTCGTGACAAAAAAAAAAAACTTATTTTACGTAAAGCAAAAATTGAAATAGTAGAAATGTCTCAAAGTAATGATCAATCGATTCTTCTTCTACATTACATACAGTTAAATTGGGATTACCGCCAACAGAAGAAAATTAACACCAAAAATAAAGTGCTGGAATTTAACTGAAAGAATTAGGTTTAAACCTAATAAAAGGATTACCAAGCACACTGAAACAGAGAACTCCAATTAATTTTACAGTTTGAAATTTTGTATTCCATTTGTCAAAAGCATCAAGAGCAATCGCAATTTTCTATGTATTAGATGGATGTACACGTTGAAGGCACTTCCATCTCCATGTGAAACAAAACTCATTTTTCATTACCAACTCCACTTCTTCACTTCTTCACTTGCATGTAAAAGCTGACTAAGTGAATTTCAGAAGCTTGAGATTGCGGAAATAATTCTGATTTATTAAGTAAAGAAATATCAAGGTCTATCAAACTTTCGAAAGAAATCTTTTTCATATTACATAACTCCAGGAAAATATCCCTTATGAGTTGCACATCTTCTTGATATTAATAATGATAACAATAAATATGTTTGATCGACTTTTATGAAGGCATTGCGTCAAAAAATATATTTTTAAAGTTATAAACTTGGGGATTAAAGCTTATCCTGGCCAAACATTTTTTATATACATTACCAATAAAAAACTTGTACAATGTCAAGTAGGTCGTTTGGATTATATTTTGACGTAGCGGATAACCAAGAATCGCATTCCTTATTTGAAGAACAATTCCAAGTAAACTACATATGCCATAAAAATAACATCACCCATGTTGACTTGGGAATAGGATGAAACTTTGAAGATGATTTACATTAGCCCCGCCCTCACCACCACCTCCCCCTCATTTTATGACTGCTCATAACATGATTTGCCAAATATAGTTTCTAAATAGCTTCGCCCTCTCGACCAAAATAAAAAAGCTGAAAAAGTATTATCAATATAGTTCTATTTGTATCCTGCCGAAAGTCTTTTTTATAATTACTCAGGATCACAAACCTAGTTTTGTGGTGTACTCTGCAAAAGACTTTGGAATCTAATGAATATGTATTTTTCATGAAACTTTTTCTGACTAGATCAAATTATCAAGGAAAGCAAAGATTTCGACACTGGGGTTCGAGATATTTATTGTTCAGGTCTGTTACACAGTCACGTGGCATCATATGGTGCTAGGACAAATTTCAAACAGGTTCTGAAAATTATCTTTACCCCACATGCTAGGTCAAAATATATGCTCTTTTATACTTGTTCAAAATTTGAGGTAAGAATGCTTAGCCCTCAAGTGACAGTACCTGTTACATCTTGTGGCCAAAAATGTTTTAAAAATGGTCCCCTTTTTGAACTCGCATGCATTTTGTGCTATTTAGGTATTAATATGAATACAAACCAGCTTTGCTAAGATGAAATTAGTACCGGTAGCCGATTATGGGTGTCTCCATTTTAATTGTTCTTTGCTAGCGATGCGTTTTCTTTGTCTACTTGATTTTTTATTAAGATGGCAACGTTTTAGGAGATACATAGTTACACTATTCTGCTATAGTAAAGTAGCCTGTGGGGAAGGGGCAATGGAGAGATTTTACCCTCCATCCGAAAACAAATTTAGGCAGTCGGGATGGTGGAAAAAGTGGAAAAAGGAAGAAAGGGAGAGAAGAATAAACAAGAGGAAACGTGAAAATGAAGAGGGCAGAATAAAGAAAACAAAAGAAACGGTAAGAGTAGGGGGATACCAGGGAGGAAGAAGGATATAAAGAGGAAGACATCGATTTGGTAAGTACCGAGAACAGGGTAATAAATTTCCTTTTTATAAGAGGCTGATTTAAAGTGTAGAAGAGTTGTAGACCCGTGCTCGTACACATACTCGAGTACAAGTTACCGTGCTCGTAGCCATACCTGTACATATAACCTGGTACCGTGCCGGTACTCATGACCTGGTATCCGTGCCCGTACTCATGACCTGGTAGCTGTAACCGTACTTATGATATTTTTTTCTTCGGACAGTCACGTACCTTCAACCGTATTCATGACCTGGTACCCGTGCCCATACCCATACTCGTACCCATGCCACGTTATCGTTTCTTTTATTTCAAGAAAATTATAAAATTCTTAAAAATGAATCGTTAATTAAGCTTATCAGAGACCCAGCTGAAAACTTGTGCCACCGGGTTTACGTTATACTGTACTTTTTACATACACGTACTTATAGGGTAGTGTGTATATACAGAGCTCTGAGTATTCGAGAGTTCGGCAGTTCGAAAGAGTTCGATCGACAGAGGGAGAGTTCGATCGAGAGAGAGTTCGATGGACAGAGATCTCGTGAGAGGGAGAGGGAGGGAGGGAGAGGGAGAGAGAGATCAACAGTTTGTAACGGTAAACAGAGGGTCCAGAGATGACTACCTGAATATATGATTTTACTATGGTCCACTCACCACCACACACTTTTCATCCGGACACTTACCAACCTTGACAATCATCACCAGACAATTTTCACCTGTACAATGGGGTTTCCAGCCTCATACCCGACACACAAAAAATCGAATTCATATAGGCTGTATGGCTCATATTGTCTGGAAGTTGTTCAAGGGTGAAATTTCGAGGGGTAGTATACAGGAGATCGAGTCTGTTCAGTCATACACCAAATAACAAAACTGCAGTAAACATTTCCTAACTGTAGCCGTACTCATACCCGTACTAATGACCTAGTATCCATACCTGTGCCATGATCAGGTACCATACCCTAACCCGCAATCATGACTTGGTACCCTTACCTGTATCGATGTATCAGTGTAGGTGTGTGTGTGTCCAATTTTGTTTTGATAATATATCCTACACGGTGGAGCCGATTTTCTCCAAACTTGGTCGGAAGGTGCCCCAGGTAGACAACAGAATACGTACAACAGAAAATAAAGGTCAAAGTTCAGAGGTCAAAGGACAAATTTAGTGAAAATTACTCTTTTTACTGTATTTCCGCAGGAAAACATTCCGCTGACATGAAACTTCACACATAATAAATGTGTAAAGAGCTATCAAAATATGTGGTTGCCATGGCAACTGAGATCAACGGTCACGTGATGGAAGGTAGAATGTATAAATTTGTGCCATGAATTTCTCCTTGTGTACTGGGCCGATTCTGTTCAAACTTGTGTAGGAACATGTGTCTCGTAGACCCCCTGAAGTAAAAGTCAAAGGTCAGTTTTGTGAAAAATCACTTTTTTTAGTGTAATTCCAAAAGAAAACATCCCACTTACACGAAATTTCACACAAAACATACACGTATCTAGTAGTACCAAATTATTTGGTCGTCATTGCAAGCAAGGTCAAAGGTCACGTCACAGAAGGTCAATTGAACATTTTTTTTTTGTTTTAAAACGGCTACTAAACGGCTGGGCCGATTCTTTTCAAACTTGGTGGGATGGTACCCAAGGGTGGGAAAATGCGTCGGAAGTAAGGGTTAAAGTTCAGAGTTCAAAGATCAGAGGTAAAATTCTGTAAATATCGTTCCGTGGCTATAGGTCCAAGAAGAAACATTGCACGTTCATAAAACTTCAAACACATGATAGGGATGACAAGTTCTACCAAAATATGTGGTTACCATGGCAAATGAGGACAAAGGTCACCTAACAGAAGGTCAGATGAACAAATTTTGTTTAAAAAACCGCTGCTAGTCGGCTGGACCGATTTTCTTCAAACTTGGTGGGAAGGTACCCCAGGGTGAGAAGTACTGTTTCGCAAAGGTCAGAGGTCAGATTTAAAGGTCAGGGGCCAAAGGTCAAATTGTGCAGAAACCATTTTTTGGCTATAGTTCTAAAATTCTAAAAGGAAACATTGCACTGACAGGAAACTTGAAATGTAGAATAGTAACGACAAGTTTTACCACAATATTTTGTTACCATGGTAACCTAGTTTAACGGTCACATGACAGAGGATCAAAAGTATAAATATAGGTTTCAAACTGTTAGTACTTGTTGAATTGACTGATTTTCTTTAAACTTGGTGAAGAGGTGTCCTAAAGTGCGAAAGTTTGTGTCATAGAACCCAGTAGTAAAGGTCACAGGTTTTTCCATATGTATGATGTTCATTATTGATGTGAGTCGATATTTGTTAATTATTGTTACTTGAGATATTGCAAGCAAAGATATTAAACCTTTACCGACATTGCTATGGAAATTGACTCTTCGAGACGCTAATATCGGGACAAGCTGAAGTGTCAGTTTAAGAAGTCTTTCCATTCAGCGATCTGTGAACGAAACTATACACGCATTAATCAAATGCAATTACAAGAATAGCTTGGTGTGCCTAGCCTGCGCACGATATACATGCAAAATACGCGTTTCTCTGTTTATCTTAAATATACTTGGCGCGTGCATGAGCGCTTAGAAAACGAATACACTACCTGCTTCCCTGTAGTAAGCGCGTTAAAAAACAACGCGACCCTTAAAAGTGGTCCAGAGTATTCTTAGGGCAGGGCGTGTGCTCGCACTGTGAATAGTTGCCTCAATACGCGATGACTGCTTAACATTGATGATAGCAACGCATAAATGAATACTACACATTGTAGGCACACTTGTTACGAGTACTGGCTGTCCTATCCAATAATTTGCATGCTAACTCTCGCAAGCATGTACACTGTCTTATGTGCACAGATTTTCTGTACAGCACACAGAAGGCGTCCTTTTTGCACAACAATAAAAGGGCGCATGAAGAGAAGCTAACAGGCGTGTGTATAAGCATGCATGCATTTTAGCCACTGCCTCGAAGCCTCCAACACGTTCCCACTGATCTATATGTAGATCGTACACTGATAAAAGCCAAACTTTTCCGTTTACTAAATTCGAAATTCCGTTTTGCTAACTTTTCATCTTCCGTGATCTTCCCGTTTACCCGCCGTTTTCCGTGTTTTTCCGTTTTTCAATGAATAATTTTTACAATGTATGTTTTTCACCCTGCTAAGCTGTAGTGAAGTGGTTGTAGACCTTGATAAACAGTAACACTATCCACTTTTCTGTGCTTTGAGTGTTCTAAAACTGAAAGTTTACAACTTCTGCTCACATTTCCAATGTTCTGTTCATTGCCAGTCAGAATCGCAAATTCCGTGTTCTATCACTAATTCCGTGAATCCTGTCCGTTTGCAGTAACGCGGAAAAATGTTGGCTTTAATTTAGATCAGTGGATCCTTCACATAGATCAGTGCGCGGTCCTCGATCGGTGCTTTGTATGTTACACATGTATCTTTCCATTTAATGCACACTCTATTAACAATAAGCCCTTTTATATAGTTTGTAGGCCAATGGAGTATTAGATTCGTATTGAAAATACAATGGTAATAATAAGTACTCTCGTTTTTTCTTACGTTTAGTGTTACTGCATTTTGGTTACTACATTTTGGTACTACGATTTTAGCCTTTCCATTAAGTTGCTGAGGCAACTGTGCCGGGCTCAGTGCAATGTTATGATGTGCGTGACTGTGCGCTAACGCGTGATAGTGCCAATTATACGCAGAAGAGGTCGAAGAGGTGTCTAAGGCACGCCACAGGCTTAGGGCGCGTTAGCATGCACATATAGTCTCAGCGCGCGATACATTATTTCCACTTCTGGATACACATTTCTAGGGCAGAGGAATCCACTTGAGCTAGCTAAGCTACATCACGTAACCCCCAAGTTGGCTTCAGTCGAGGCATATTCGACACTGATGTGCGTCCTCCTGATTTATATAGAGATTCTTCACCGACGTCACAAAACATGTGACAACAACAAAGTCAGCCACATTGTCGGGCCCAACAAGCACGCTGTGTTCAAATGTATTGGTCAAAGGTTAATATGTTTAGTACTATTCTTTGTAAAGAATGTTTCTTGATGAGAGCCAAATTTTATTGCGTAATGGTCAAGGAAAATAATGAAAGCGCCAACAGATTTACTATCGATTTCCAAGAATGAACAACGTAGAACTAGATGGGTTTCTGAAATTCTTCAAGAAGAACTTGAACTCTGGAGCCCCCATACTAAATTGCCTATAGTGCTCACTTCATATCCGGTGAGCGACTAACTAAAAGATATTACGATAGAATTTTGCATTGTGATCGTTATAAATCATTTGAACCAAACACATGTAGCTCACACGCAGGAAGTACAATCAATCGTCAATAGTTCAGTCAAGAAAATTGATTTCTCTTTGAAAAAGAGGAACAGCACATCACACTTTGGCCAATACTGTGTGTTCACAGTGAAGGTCTTGCGCTTCCACTAAGTTTAACGTCCAAATGGCGATACAGGTAAAATCGAGCCCACTGAACTATATGCTAGGAAGGATCATTCCACAATATTATGTTTTGAAGCCATTATGGAGGGTCACGTGATGTAGGTTAGCTTAATAAAGTCGATTTCACCGCCCTAGAAACGAGCATCTAGAAGTAAAAACGCTGAGGCAAGTGATGTACTACATGCCACAGAGCGGGTCTTAGCGTCTGTTCGATCTCTTGAACGCTCCCGCTAATTTGAGCGATATCACGAATTAAGCCTCATTCACACGATACGACAAGATCGCGTACGATTTTGGTTGTGTGCGACTTGTCGTATGTAACCTTGCCGTTGCGTGTGAATGAGTGTTTTTAGTCGAATGAAAATTATCGCACGCAACTTTGTTGAGTAAACTAACCCACATCACGTGATTCCCAAGTCGGCTTCAGTTTCAATGCTTATTCCGCACTGACGTGCGTCCTCCAGTTATATAGCTCAGTGATCGAGCCCATTATGACTTCATATCAAGAATCTCTTTTATGCGTGTGCCAGCGATGAGATAGGCAACTCCCTGGATTGCCCTCTTGTCATACTTGCATTGGCTATAAGCCAGCCAACAAACTTCCTTTGCAATTTAAATGTCCCAGAATCACGTCTATAAGGCACATTCTGAAATAACTTTCTGAGTTATAAAATATGTCGTGATGGTTTCAAGTACTTCCAACGCCATTCTGTTTTCACTAATGCAAGAAAAGAGTTTAACTATGAACCTTTCGCAGGGCCGTAGCCTGCGGGGGCGGGGGGGGGGGGGGCTACTGCCTCCTGAGATTTCCAAACCGTAAATGAAGGTTTGTCTACTTGAGAAAATATACAGAAATGCTGACAATTTTACTGTCCAAATTATGATTTCAAGGTCCCCAAAACCTCGGAAATTGCATTTGAGGGTTCTTTTTCCCAAAAATATTTCCCGGGAGATCCCCGAAGCCCCGCCATTGACGCGTGTTTATGTGGTTTTCCCTGCCTGACCAAAAGACCATCTTCCTCCTTCAAGAAACACCGCCTGAATAAACCACCTTCTACACTGGCTAAAGATATAATAGCCAGTGATAACCTTTAATTATTAGCTAAAGTCATTGAGCTTATGAAGTGTCTTTTGATTAAAAGGGCATGAGCAGCCGCCTCAAGCTTATTTTGAACAACAGCTAAATCTCACAAATACCCCCTATTTCACTTCAAATATCTTTCTTGATATGTTAGAACATAAATATCGCATTTTCAGGGTAAACCAAGGAGTTTAGTCTACGTAAATTTCTCTACTGATGCAGTGAGAAACATATTGTAACATAATTTTCCAAAGCCATTGATGAAATAGGACGCCAGGGTACACTAATTCTTATGGGGTGACCGCATTTCCCCTTTAAATAAAATCTAACTTTCCTTCTTGAAATCTAAATTTGTTTCTAAAGCAAGAAATTTAAAAGTGAAAAACGGTTGGATGCAACTTTTTCCCCTCCCATTTTCGTGCAAGGCCTACGCTATGGCTACGCACTGGTAACTAATGGTGGCTGTCCCAGTGTCGCACTAAGAGCCCTATAGGGTTAAGCAAGCCACAGTTGAAGAATTCAATAAATAATTAGAAGTCTGGATCGCGTTATGACTCCAAAGCTTCACCAAAGATTACACCATTTTGGATCTACGATAGCTTAGAACAAGAAACATTTCTCAAAGAGTAGAGGTGTAATCCCTCCCCTTTGGCAATATTCCCTTGAAGTACACCCTAACGGGATAAAAAAAATCAGGTAATTATAAGTATTCCTATAATCAATTCAACGCTTTACGAGGTTTTAGTAAGATAGCACCATTTTGCATCCAAGACACCTCACAAAGACAAAATTTTTTCTAAAACTTTAGGACGTCGTCCCCTCCTCTTAGACAGCACCTCCTGCATTCCGTACAGCTATAAAATATGAATAATATCACTAAATAGTAACAATTAATAAAAGTGTAATCAGTTCAAAGCTTTGCCGACGATACCTTGAACCTACGCCAGACCTTACATGTGCCCCTCCCCTCATCCCTTCCCAATGGTACCCGAAAACAAGTGAAAAAGGAAGGGTCCGCCTGGGTGTAAACTATTGTAGGCATACCACATAGTGCTCCGCTAAGACAGTGTCATGAACTGCCCCCTAGAGATTTCGATACGGCCCTGTTTCGGCAAGCCGCATTGGTTTAAACAAATACAACAGGAAAACAGGGGCGGATCTAGGGTCTTTTCTGAGGGGGGTCCAACATAAAAAGGGCACATTCATTTTTTTTTAAATTTTGGTTCCGATAAACGTCAGCGATTACACAACTTACCGCATATTGACAAAAAGAGGATAAACCAAGAGACATGCAAAAACTGGAATCAAAACCTGGAATCTAAACGGTGAAATTACAAAGCGCGCGAAGCGCGCGAAAATTTTTTGGGTAAGCCTACACTTATAAGAATTTGTACTAATTTAAAGCTTATATAGAACAATTGAGCGGACAGTTGGGCCCTATCGGGCATAACTTTATTGTACTTCCCTCCTCGAGTCACTAGTCGTACCGTACGACAGACGCAAGTGAACGTTAACCAGGTTTAGCAAAATGCGATTCAATTCCCGACATTTACATAAATCCATGTATTCTACTTATTAACTTGAAAAGGTGGACAGGGTTTGTACTATATTTAGCTATAAGTATAACTGAACTGAGGAAGAGTGGACAAAGCGTACCGAAAATTTTGGGTTTTATCCCAGAAATTACCCTTATGAAAGTCAAAAGAAGTAAACTGACCATGGGTGGAGGCAGAATTTTTCCAACAGGGGGCCGGGCCATGTCAGCTACCCCAAGTTCCGACATTCCGTATTTCGAGGGTATGATGAGAAGGGCAAATGTGGGAGCCTCATTATCCCATGCAATTGCAGGCATATTTTGCATTATATCACTTAATACTTCATGATCCGAGTTGCGCACTGTTAGTGTTCTTTGAATCTGGATCGTGAAATTGAAAAGCGCGCGAAGCGGGCGAAATTTTTTGATAGGCTTACACATAAAACATATGACGAAACGAAAAAAAGAACTGTAGGGTTTGTAGACCGTATCGGGTGTAACATACATTGTATCGAAACCACCTGGACTACACGATGAAATAGCCAAACTTTGCTCCATAAGTCGCTCACCAACTGACTGTACCGCATGACACACACAAGAGAACACCAACTAGGCTTTGCGATATGGAATGAAAGTTACGACCTTTACATAAACTATGTATTCTGCCCATATGTTACTTGGTAAGGTGGGCAGGACTTGTGCTATCCTGCTATGTGGAATGGAACTATTGAAAAAAAAGAGTGACCCTACAGCGCGCGTAGCGCGCCGAAAATTTTGGGTTCTTATTACAGAAATTATCCTCTTGAGAGCAAAACAAAACAGGTAAACCGTCGATTAGCTGTCGTCAGGGACTGGGTACTTTCGACTAAGACTCCCTACGAAACTGTAAAACTTCTCCGATAGGGGCTAGCCTTCCCCGACGGGGGGCATGAACCCTTCCCCCACCTGGCGCTACCGCTATCTCGACTGGGGGAGGAGGTTAAAATACTGTATGTTGTGTTCCCTATATAGTTGCGGCGCGACTATCAAAAACACTCTGTCAGAATAGATGACTGAAGTCGAATGTTTGCTTTGCATTTGCGACAGCAGACCGGTCATCGGTCCAAAGACGTCAAAAAATTGAACCGACTGACATTGCGTTATTTGACCTGGTGGTGATTTTATATAGTAATTTTAAAATGAAACAAACACCGATTTGTCTATTGTGACTTCTGGTCAACTCTTGGCTGTGGACTTTACCTAAGACTGGCATTTTATTCCCATCACTAGGGCAACACTATAAAAGAAGAGAGTAATTCCAGACTATAAATATCATAGCGAAACGTATTTAGCCTACCTTCTCTCTCTTGTTCACGAGAGGATGGATACTAGAGGGTGGAGGGAAGGTTTCGTAGATGTAGCGTTTATGGAGTGTGAACAGATAATTATTTTGTAAGACCAAAAGACTAGCAGTGACCTTTTGGAATCAATATTAAAACCCAATAGTAATACGTTGCATATAGCTAGTGAGTATGACGTAATATCTACGTGTTTTGTATTACTCTGAATGCCCAAGCACGCCACACGTGGTTCCAAGCGAAAAGTGATTAGAATGCCTGATTGTCACGCAGACATACTGTAGTCACATTCTCTGTAAAACGATTGCACTATTCGGGTTTCGGGGCGGCCAATATAGGCTACCGTAGTCAAATATATTGGCGAAAGTTTCTGCGATACATGGCTAGACTGTTACGAGTGGATTGATCGATACTGGATGGGGGTAACCAAAATCTCCTCGGAATTGGACAACACTGTCATTACCTGTGAAACTCTCGTTTTTTTTTTTTTTTTGCTAGTGTGAAGAAAAAAGTATTTTTTGAAAAAGGGCACATTGGAAAATTTGAGGGGGGGGGTCCGGACGCCGGCGACCCCCCCCCTGGATCCGCCACTGGGAAAACAATCCTATATTGCGGAAAATGTGTCGTGCAAACATATCAACCACTTGCATTGTAGCAATTGAGAGTTTCAGCTGGTGGGAATTTCCACATGCTTTCCAAATATAGACTTTATGCATTTGCTGTCACAGAGCAGAAAGTGTTCCCTCGCATGGAGGAAAATGGTGTATCATTGCAAGTCATACCAACAATGCAGACAGCTGATTTGTGTACAGGGGCATACACGTGTAAGTCTACTACACGTACGCGCGTGAGTGCACGTGTGCTTCATTGTTTTCCTCCAAGTGACGTCAGTGTGATGTCAATGCATAAGGTCTATAGGGTTTCAGACAGTTGGCGACATGGGAGCAAGTTTGAGCACTAAGTATAACAGCATAGCCTTCTCCACAGTTGAAGGTTTATCTCTTGGCGCGGTGAACAAACTAAAGCCCATGTGTACTTTTCTTTATGGTGTTACTGAGTTCATTTTCCTACTTCTTATTCCAATGCAGGAATCTTATGAAAATCTTTCAATGCAAAAACTTAGAGTGAAAATATTTTACATCATATTTTGTATTTAATATGAGTTACAAGGACGTTTCCTTTTTCATTATTATTCCGCAATGCAATCTGTCGCGATGAACGCTCAGTCAGAGCCGTATGGTTCTGCGCTCAGTGCATGACTACCGCCATCTCGCGGCCCGAGCCTCAGGCCGACCAATATCCAGGGTACATAAACATAGCTGACATCATGCAGGCACGTTCATAATGCAGTGTTGTCAGTGGACGTGTGTAGATCATAGTTATCCGAGGTAAGAATATTTTATGGTTAACATGAATGGGCATTCATTTGATAAAGCAAAATTTGAGAGGTGAAGTTATCTTAGTTCCTCCATCCATTTCACTAAACGAACTCGTTTCTTCTACCTGCGTACTGATTAATAACGCTAGGACTCGCTAGCCACAAGCAGTTAGTTCTAACGTTATTTAGGGCATACATGTATGCATGCACAATGTAACGTTAGAACTGCCACGGTGCCAGTGTAGCTAGCCCACCTCAGTTCCATACTACCTGTAGGCTGTAGTACTACTAGTTTTACATAGCTTATACTACTGCAAGTGATGCATCGACCCGTTACAACAAAGGATCCCTAGAAAAATCGCTACTTCTAGCCAAATAATTGTACGTGTGAGGTGCGAGTTCACGTTGAAAACCGTGGTCTACCAATGTTTTGTACGACTGTAACCTATAGCCGGAAGGTATCAAAACCTGTCGATAACATAACAGTTTTGCTAAGCCACAACAAGACAACAAATGCGCTGTCCTATTAGATAGTGACTTTACCTTGAGTCGGTCGGTACCTTGAGTCGGTCACTACATATAAAACACAGGCGTTCCGATTTATATGTAGATTTCACTATACATACTAAAAAGGTAGGTCAATTCTCTGGACGAAGCTTACAACTTGGCCCATTTTTACACTCTTACGCTAACTGTGAACCTGTCTGATTTCTTTCAACCACGTCGTTCTATGAGAAAGAACATCCAGCATCTCTTCCGGCACAACTACGGGCATAAAATCACTTCTAATCAGAATTGTGCGGAAAAAATGGACTCTCGACGCGTTCGTGGTTACACAGGCAGATGACGTATGATTGTAGCCTGCGCAGCCGTCTATGCCGTCTCGTAAGCGAAAACACGCAGCGCAAGGTAAAGCAAAGCAAAAGAACGTACGTTCGCTATGCAGATAGATACGAGTATTGTTGCTCCCCATTTGACAAATCCTATGTAACGTGCGTTGTGATTGGCATACAGCTAAATCAAATTAGTTCCATGCCAATCACAACGCATGTTACATAGGATTTGTCAAATGAGGCGCTACACATGTAGCTTCGTCCAGAGAATTGACCTACCTTGTTAGTATGTGTATAGTGTATTATATGTGTACATATAAATCGGAACGCCTGTGATACAAAACGTATAGCACACAGACGGCACACAACAATTTTTAGGTGACCGACTCATGGTATTAATAAATTAATAAACATCATGCCCATGATCAAAAATGTATAACGTCAGAATAAGATTCTTGAATAAGCTTTATTTAGTTGTTAGAAGATCGGTGCTCTACCTGACCCTTCCTCCTACCTCATCCCCCTCCTTAGCTCAATGAAATGTTGCCGAACAGCACCCTGCAAGTTGCCCACACAAACTGAAGGAATCTAGGCGATAATTAACATACTCATCATTCTCACTAGACCACACTGTATTTGCAAGCAAATGCATAGTTCTAGTTTACTGTTATAACTTTTCCATTTTAAATCTTTAACTTAAACTACAGTTGCTTTTGAAAACTTCAAAAAATAATAAATGATAACGAAGCAAAACGAGACAAGAAAATCTGTAAGAGAACTTTCAATAGGCTATTATGATTAAACTTTGCAATGTTAAATGAAGCAAAACATTAATATCAAATACCCTAATGCTAGGAAGATTTTTCTCAGCGCACTTCGTGCCCACCGCCACAGAAAAGTGACTAATACAATTAAAAATTTTGTCTGGCACCGTAAAATTTCTTTCAAAGCATGGGCGTCTCCTACAATGCACACTGGTCTTTGCAAAAACAAAAAACAAAAAACCAAAAAAATCCCCCCCCCCCAAAAAAAATCCCAAACTCAAACCATGTATAGGGAATCACATTTCTCGGTAAATTTTTCGGCGACCTTCTCATGAGCCTGATAAAAAATTGATGTCTCATTAGTACTGCTGTACGACTGTGCGTACAGGAAAACTCTGGTAGAATTGCCTCATTATTATTTCCTGTAGGACAGCTTGAGTAAATTACTCTTTTCAAAATCCTCGCTACACCTCTCGCTGTCCACTTTCTCGAACAACTACTACCACCCTCAGTAAATTGATTGACGGTTATCATCGTAACTTTACGATTTTCAAAAGAAACCTATTTTTATTAGCATTTCAAATTACACGTGTCGAGGCAGAATTTGTTCAAGGAATTGTCCAGAATTACCGCAAAAGCCGTCAAATTAAAAAATGTCTTAATGTGTTTTCTTAATTCGGCGCGCTTCACAAGCACCCGTTTTAAAGTTTGTTTCGGGATTCCAGGTTACTTCCTGTAGAACATCTCACTTTTCATAGCTTCGTTAAAGCTCTTCCATTATCATTGAAATCCCTGAATTCCCCATGGCCTTACGCAGTGGAGGGGAAGTTTCCCCTCCCCCAAAAATTTCCAAAGCAAACTGTTTATCATCATCGATCTGTGTAAATTTACCGACTTTTTGAAGATTGTTTAGATGAAAGTTGTAAGGCTCGAGAGTGTGTCATTTCCGGTACCGTAATGTGGTACAGGAGCTTAGCGAAGAGGGTGCAAGCGCACTTTCCTTTGGGGTACTTTTCTTAGCTTTTGTATCACTCATATCGTTAGAAAGTCTAAAAGGTGAGATTCTTTCGCGCGCACTTACTCTGAGATCTAATCTCACATTTATAAAATTATTGTTCCAAAGTCCCAGCCTTTTTGGGGCCGCTCGGCTATTCACACGGGTTTGCCAGCCCCGCTCCACTTTCAGACATCAAATCCCGCCCCTGGTCACTGTGGCTATTTTTATTCGTTATTGACGGAGAGAGTTTATTTCCGAGGGTTGCACAGTGTTACTGCTTGGTCCTTGCCCAATTCTATCGATTAAAGTGTACGTTACGCCATGACTTTGCCATCTGTGGATCCTGTCGGGCGACGACATCTAACTTGGCAAAGTGAAAGTGAGATTTTGTCATTGCCAGCAGATATACATTAACATTGCTTGCTTAAGTAGTTTTAGCATTCGTATGATGGACGTAAGCTACGTGTGGTACCTTGGTATGTGCAGCGTACTCCTGGTAATTTGCATGTAAAGTTATGTGGAAGCAATGTACCTGCGGCATTCCATGGAAAAAGATTGCAGTCAGTTACAGGTATACACTTCAGAAGAGGCAGAAAGGAACCGGTTGTCTCCAGGTCACACGAAGGAAGAAATACCAGTTTTAAATTTGCTGTGATTATGTGGTAGTGTGACTTGTGTTAACTTGTAGACACCAGTAACTGACTAGAGTTTAACCGACCAGAATGTCTGACTTGACTTGACTTAAAAATGTGTTCAGCTTGACTTGACTTGAAAATGTGACGAATGACTTGACTTGTGACTCGACCTAAAGGTGACTCGTTACAACACTGCCAACAAGCTGTCGGAATATGTTAAATAAAACTCAGTTTTGTCAGCTATCTTGCCTCGGCACCATGTATTTCACTACTTAATTTAGTGGAACACCGCTTTATTTTCGTGTTCAAATTGAGTATTTGTAATGAAAATTTTATGAGCTTGGTCCTATCAACTTTTATGCTAGAACCACTTTTTCATAATTGCTCTGAATGCTGATTCCAATATTCGTTTACAAGAAACTGTTGCTAGATTGTTCGCCAGAAGCCTCATTGATTTGACTTTTAAGAAATATTTGCAAATGTGTTGCTTTCACTCCCCACAAATGTCATCTTTCTGCTATTTCATGTAAAAGACGAGTCCCCTATGCATTAATGTACTATTTTAACTTTGTTTGAAGTATGAAAATGCAATTACCGGAAGATTTTTCACAATCATGATGTGTTTGAAGCAGAATAAAGATATTTTTTACAAAAATAATTCTTTGAGTTGTGTGATATTTTCTCTTCTGCAGTTGCAACATTGTTCCTCCACAGAAGTATCTATAGAAAAACATCAGTTTGCACAAATTTCTCCTTATATTGGCCAATATGACTACCCGATAGACATGTTTCAACTATTTCTGCATTGAAGCAAAAATAACATCAATTTTGGAATAAAGAGATGTAAATTTTGCAAAATCACAAAATGTAATTTCTTGAAAGTCTTTGTAACGGTGTTGTGGATATGTTTTATATATATTCACGAAGTTATGACGCTCAGTTCTAACTGCCTTGTAAACTTAACCATTTGGCACTCTGAGTTTACTTCGCAAGGGCATGCTGAAAACGTTATAACAATTTATGATACACTTGACATGGCACGCAATTGATACTTGCTCTCAAGAACATGTAGATCATGTTTACATTTAGCACCTCAAGAAAAATACCTCAGGTAATTTCCATCAGTAACATGCAATGTAGATGTGCAGTACAGGGTGCACTATTTCTGTGCGTGAAAAATTACATTGTTCATCGTGTATCACTGTGTAGGAACTGTGTATGTAAACGTCACTATGGTTGAAAGCTGAGAGGTAGCTGTCTTATTTTCAATGTGGAACATGCTTTTTAATTGTCGAAAGTCCTAGTAGTGCACGCCATCGGGGAAATGTCGAGGTAAGGAAATGATGGTATCGTTCTAGCTTAATTTACTTGAATTAACTTCTTAATCTATCTATCATTATGGCACTGGTGGTACAGTTTTGGTACACCGTCAGAGGTGCTGAAGTGTCCATTTTCGTCCCCTACGAGACTACTTCTATCAAGTACAGTATGAAGGAAATTAAATCAATTTTTGAAAGTTTACAATCCATGACTTTTAGAAGGAAATCGTCTAACCATTTGTAACGTATGCAGTATTCGACACATGTTGACCGCCTAAATTTTGTCGCAAGAACTTTGGCAAGTAGTTTGTTTGCCCTCCATAACTGCAGACATGGGCTTCCGCCATAATGAAAGTCATGCCATGTTGGCTTAACGACGACTTAACATCATCATCTGCGGATGCTCGGTCCCGTTTAAATAAATATAAACGCAATAAAATGTTTTTTTCTGTAGGCCGAATCATGTGAACTGTGAAGTTATTATGGCTATACATGTATCAAGAATATTTGTGTAAAATCTATGCAAGATGCGTGACTGAAGTACTAGGCCTACGCCTTTCCAAAAACATGAAGAAATTGCAAAGCAAAAAAAGGTTTGGATTGAGACATGTTTGTAGAAGCTACAAATATAATTATAAGTTTAAGTCATCTGTTGTGTAATTTCTTCGGGATACAATAATGGCCATATCGGCAAATGCTAGTGTGATGAATGATTTCATTTAGGGACCATTGAGATAGTTGTATATAAAAATACCGAAATGAAACCTAACAAAAATGTATTCAGAACAGTTATTTTTCTGTAGGCCTAGTGAAGGCATCCTGAATAGATGTCCAGACATGTTATTTTTCATAAGACAACTTGAGTAAATTATTTATCGACAGCATAATTGGCTCACAACATTATCTTTTTCCCTCTATACAGTGCACCACATCATCAACCAACAATTGGCTGTCTGTCAGTCAACCCAAATTAGGCTAATGAAAGGTCTAAATCGTGATTTCTGTGGTTCTTTTAGTAAACATCCCAGTTCATCTGGAGGAGGTGAAATACATCTTTCTATTACCCCAAATTTCTTAGATTTACCAGGGCTTCCGAGGGCTTCTTCTCCACTCCATCGGGGGCCAGAAGGCGAACCCCTTGACCCCACGCCAAATATATTAAACTATAATATAAATGTTCCCTATTTTAACCTCCTACTTTGACGAAGACCTGGCTACGCCAGACGTGTCAATTTACCGTTTTACAATATGTGTGTATGAATTCTTACTTCCAGATGTGTGACCATTCTGAGATTGATACAGGTTCATGCTAAAATGTCTCAACGGTTAACTTATACTCTGTGCTTTCATCACTCATTATTTTGTTATTCTACAGATTCTTATAAAAATGTAGATAAAAAGGTGGTAACTTTTCACCCTACCTTATTCTCTTCTTCAATAATATTACAGTTAATGTAAAGTTTTAACCGTTACCTTTCCAAAAAGCACCCTCACTGGATCTTCGCGCAGTCGATATACTATTCAAGCATTAAATTACATATCTAAAAATTATTGGTCTTGTAGCATGGCATATGAGGTGCGTGATGTTGTTGTAGATTAATTTAAGAGAAACGTTTTTCTTGTGGATGCATATTCAAGTCGTTGCCTGGTAGAAATTGTAGAGTAGACGTTGAATATGAGCTGTGTTTTGAAAGGTGTAGGTCAAGTGCAAACATGGTTAATCTTGAGTGTAGAATGAATTTTCTTTCTTATGGCCTTTATTTATGTTGGAGAGGAATTTTATGTTTAAAAATGATGGTGGGTATGTGGTTTAACTTTTTAAAGAAATTTCCAACAGATCATTTTTCTCTTTCTTCAAGCTTTTGTTTATGTTTGTGGATATTCCAAATGAAGTATACAGATTGGCTGTCACATGTATGCTATACACTTCTTTTCAGCCATAAGTTTTGAAACTAAACCTGTTTTCGAATTGGTACCATTTAATGGGTTTTCGAATTAAGGGAAGGTTTTGCCTTTACTATGGTAATGTAAACACATTTGGGTTGAGCACCTTGAGTAGTCCAGCTTATTCTTCTATTCGGTCAATTTTTATTGTCCCAATGGATATATTAAATTTAGCAAATAAGGTTTACTATGTTTCTATAGCATGGCTTTCATTCAGTTGCTCTTTTTCGTCAATGTACAATAAAAAGTACAGAATTTTTATTCAAATTCCACAAATTTATATTTCCTTCGTCAATTTCGTAGTATATCTGCAAGGTGTGTCGATTTTTTTTTATTTCTTTAAAGGATAACAAGCCCGGTATGAAGAAAATGGCAATTTTTATATAAATTATTAAGCAAACTCCAAAGCAAGATTTGTGCGCGATTTACCCCAAAAGTCAAATTTATAATAAAACATGTTAAAATTGAAAACCAATTTGCTTGGATGTTGCAATTTGTTAGGAAAATAATTGTTTTCGTTGCATTTAAGAAGAAAAAAAAACAACATATTCTGCACAAAGTAGTGGCATTTAGCTATTTTTGGAAGCGAAAATTATTTCCAGATGCTTTATATTTTAAATTTGGTAGAGAAAAGTCGAATTCCTCCCTCTTTCGAAGATTAAATAGGCAGTGTCAAGCAAACATGTTTAATATTCTCCCTAAGATAGCTCAGTTCTCAATATTTTGATATTATCTGACAGTATAGTAGATAACCACCATGTCAATAATTTTTGCGCAAAAGACTGATCGGTCTTTCCAGAGTCTCTTTCGCTTATCAGTTAGCCTCCGAACGTTGATCTCCGAACGTTGTGACATCCTTTGTTTAGTGGCGGCACACTTCATGGGGTTCATGTGACCATTTTGTGGTTACGTTTTCTACTATATAATTAAGCTCTTCAAAGTATTAAAGCTTATTCCGTTTAAAATGAAACGCCGTCGAATTCTACAATCATGTTGTTTATCATTTTTTTAAATCTTTCTGCACCTGTGAGGTTTTACCTCCTAACATATCATTTGATGCTTGGAAAGTTGGGTGAATCTGGGTTTTTAAATTTTACAAAATAACCCTAAGTGACTATCTAACCACTTATTCGTTGTGCGAGCATCTGAAAGAAAATTGTAGAATAACATCAATCTGTCGGTAAGTTTACAACCACTTTGGTATTATACATCAAACCGAATAGAAATGCGGTAAAAATTGTTGACAGAAAAATAATGTAGTTGTGAGATAAAATACCTGATATGTCAACAGCTGATTTTAATTACAAAATGTATACCATGCTTCAATAACCTATCGAAGTATTCTCTAAAATCATGTGGATCATTCCAGTATTTGCTGGGAGTCTTGAAAGCAAATTCGGGAAGCCGAGGGTAAAATGGGCTTTCCCATGAAAATCTCATTTCGTCCAAATGAGCTTTAAAGCTAAAAGATAGTAACAAAATATGAATAGTTTCAGTGAAGAAGGACAAATGTTCAATGAAATATTGATACATGACTAATATTTTGGACAAATGTCACATGGAACATTTCTCCCAAATACGTGCAACTAAATGTCGGATAGTCCACTTAAAATTTAAACAAAATTACATTTGGTTAAGAAGATAACAAACAAGACAGTATGTTTTCAAAACAAGCCATATGGCTACACTAGTTGCGGTGCCATGACGTTAACCACGGTGAGTTATAGCTCTAATTTGTAACGACTATATTCACGTGATTAGGCTATTATTCATGTAAACCATTTTCAGATATCATTACAGTAATTTGTGTGAAGGATAAGTAGGCTTAAACGTTTGTCGAAGCCTTGTCAGGATCCCTTCTTTATTTGGTGAAAGGTACGTTAGTAAATATTCTTGCATGATTTGGAAGAAAAATCGTCATTTCATGGCGGTCGAAGTCCTGTTCACATAATGATTTTGATCTAAGCGGGATGTGGTCGTACACTCTTGTCAAGCCAAAAACGGTTAGTATGCTCTCATTGTTACTTGAATTAGTTGCATTTTATACCCTTATTGTAGTTATCTTCTGTACACTATCCATCTGTTTCTTTGTAATATTACAATCTTCTAGACACTGATTATGTTCTATTTCAAGAACTCGTAGTGTAATCTACTTGAATGAACTAAATAAACGGCACGTTTTTCCGGGATAACTATACTACTCAAAATCCCACTCTCTGGGATAAAGCAACCACTTTCACCTACCACTACATAATGTGAAAGTGTATATGTGAGTTTCCAAACGTCTTGCAGCTGTAAATATTATAACTTCCGTAGACTAAACACAATCCTTATCTATTTCCGTAAATCCTACGTATTCTTCCACACTCACAAAATGAGGCAGTCAAATCGTTTACACATATTGAATCTACAATAGTCTGTCTCAAATACACAAAATTATCTTCTACGCCTGTAAACACTACTGCCAAACACCTTATTACACGAAACGGCCAACTCTCAACTGAAACGCACTTTGCAATATCCATATTCAACAAATCCAATTCGCAATATCCCACAAACACCATATCCGAAACCATCGGCACAAGTTTTCGAAAACGTTTTTCCTCCAACAATTATCAACAACAACAAAGTTACATGTACATCTGCAACATCTGCATTATCGTCATGCCCACCACTTCCACTGCCATTGTGTTCATCACCAACTTTTTCGTCTCTTAGTCTTACGTCGCTACAAAAATCTTGTCATTGACAGTTCTGTTTCATCACATTGGCAATGTTCGTTGAACAAAGAGTTCTGATTCCCCAAAATCTTGGCGGTCAGGTAGGCATGCATCGATAGGTTATCTGTCTCAGGTTTGTTCTGGTTCCCTGGCCTTTCATTAGGTCATGTTGTTGGTTATATTCCAGCAGTATTGGACAGGTCAGTTGATACTGCCACGAAATATGTAAGTACCGTCACATCACAGTGCGGTATACAGTAGCCACACGCAATGTACAGGCATTCTTAGTCAGGGTAACCATATTGGAAGGTAACGTGTTTACATTTGGTATTTTCACTTTATTCGTCGAGGTATGAGTGAAAAGATCAAACGAAAACACGTTACCTCGCCCCATGATTACCTTGCCTAAAGTATTCCATGCAGTTTAGCAATGTTATGATAGCTGGTTCGGTAAGTCTAAGTAGGTAGTTTACAGTCTCAACTGCTAGTATTATGACCTGACTAATGGTATGATAATTAAAGAGTCCGTTTCGTTTATTGCATGGCAAATCGGCCATGCACGTAAAAATCCGGTGTTTCTCGTGGTAACATATATTGCTATAACGTAAAAGTGCTTTCTACTTCGGATCCTTTTGCATAAATGTTTTTCATTTCTGTTTTAAAAATAGGCACCGTCCACGCATTTTAATGAAGAATTGTCCCCATAATACGCCCAGAAAAAGGTTATAATATCACCAAAACTAGCGAGCCGAGAGAAAACAACGATCCCCACAACTTGGACTACGTCGTATTTCGATACAACCAACCGTCTTAGAGGAGATCTTGTCACAAGGCAAGATTTGTATTTTTGTTTCGGCAACACTAGTTGCTAGTGACTGTGGAGCAGGCACCATAACCACAAATGAATACCTTTCTTATCTCACATTACTCCTAAACGAACCAATATATTCACATTAAAAAAAGTATTCATACGAAATGTGTCTCGTATTCATGCAAATACTGTGTCATTATATCCTCAAGGTGAAAGCTACGATAGACATGATTTACACTTCTAGCTGCCTCCAAAACTTAACCAATGAACTTTCTCTATGTACTCATCAGCCAGATACACTGCCGTTTAAGCTGCCGTCGTTTCTTTGTAAGGTTGCAACAAGTGTTTCATGTTTCATGAAAGTTTTGGTGAATGGGTAGCATATGCTTCAACTTGACTAAATATCCTAGAACTTCCTTTTCTCAGTGATCTACCATTTGGAAACAGAGGTGAAAGTGCCTTGATGTTTTGTGTAGACATGACTGGTTTCAACTAAAAGATTGTCTTTGATTGGAGTTTTGTAATATCATCACTGCAACATAATCTCTATCGAACTGCATCTATTGGACTTTGAGCAACTCAAACCTTTCTGGCATCTTCTTCCATTCCTCTATTTTCTGTTGCCTTCTCTAGTGGATTAGTTTTGTCAAACATTTGTGGCATCACTGAGAAGGGGTTACCTGCGCTTGGCTTGTCAAATTATGCTGTGCCACTTCTCTTGAACCAACACATGCTTTTTCTTCTTCTTAGCTCTCTCAATCAGTTGTTTTCTGTAACCACGAATTCTGATCAACTACTTCAATGTGAAGGTCCTTCACATCATGCTTCCAAAACAATGCCATCTATTATTTTCTCTTTTGTACACTAAACAATTATCAATAAGAAGTTATACTTCTGACCCCTGTCGTTTCTCTTGCTTGCAACAGTGTAGGATACAGGAGCCTTCTTCATTAAGATCCTCTGAAGTCTGACCTACGTGCTAGATGTACATGTGATAGGTATTATTTTTCTGTAAATGAAGTCCGAGGTTATAGATTAGACAACTGGCTCTTGTAGTAGGCTGCGATCATATATTGCCAGCAATGGAGTTGGTACGGTCTTTTAGAAGTAAAACATGATAACAATTATGGCGTTTTCTACTTTCGCTGACTTCCCATCAGCTTCAATGCGGCTGAGGCTTTTTAAACTGGTTCTCTAATGTCACCAGAGATAGTACAACTCTCCCGGCTAAGTCTACTTTAAGCCCCTTCTCCAATATAAACAAAGAACACCTGTCTAGTACACCTCCAAGACTGTGGCACACTGTGGTACACGTAGCCTGCACCGAGTTTTAGTTGCTCGAGGCCATACTTTATAAATTCACATACAGTTACTATGTGTAAGCTTAATTGGGAGCACAGCTGACTGTACAGGTCACCATTGACCAATCAGAGTTAAGTGTCAGTTTTTTAATAAAAGTCAATCGAAGGGCAGTCATCAACTATATTAAGAACTCTAGGCTATTCCTAAATATAATTGGGCAGGGAATTGCAAATCGTCCTGGTTTGGGGGATGTCATATCCCCGTTAAGACTTTCTCAGAAGAACTTCTTGTTCGGTTACTGCCTATTGCCTCCTGATTATTGTCTTTTGTAGCAAAAATCGACTCAGGCATATCAAACACCTTGCAGGTTTCTTTCGGGGTTTGATAAAAGCTTTTACTGAGGTTCGTGCTGAAGATATCGCGATAAACCTACTCTTTCAGAGACTCCCATACCTCTCCACATTTTCCAACTTACAATGTATACATAAATCGGAGATTCATCTCTGGAAAATGCATTTCCTAATAACGTGGTTCTTTCTAGTATTGTGACTTAGGTGTTTTGGAAAGTAGATAGGTGCTTCGTGGCGTACTTTCCATCTGAAGGTGGCAACATAATACGTGATGTGTACCAACTTTTTTAGCGGGTGTAGGGATACCACTGTTCTCCCCATTGATTATTTGATATCACAGAGGTTCCAGTAAAGAATATTTTGCGAACACTCACTGACCACCTTCTAAAACAAGGATATAAAATTAAGCAGGTCCTTTCCTTGACTGATCGTTATTGTCGTTCTTCCTAGATGGTCTCTCTTCTTAAAATAACTGAATAATGCCTTCTAGGTAGGTAAATTGCTTAAGCTTCATCATGTATTTTAATAAAGGACAATTACTTGGACTTCATGGCTCATTAGTTAGAGGGTCTACACTAGCAAATGAGAAGTCCAGAGTTCGAGTCTACGTGGAGTCAAATTTTCTTTTCACTTCATTGTGGAGATAAAGACAGGCATTGACTCAGTCCCTCATGATTGATGCCTGTATTAACCGTTAATTGCTGTAAATGGTTGTTATGAACATAGCTTATACCCATGTGGAAGTGCACGTTTATACAGTTTAATTCAGTGATAGGGTCTACTCACACTATATTGACATGCCTTTTCATGTAGTTTTTTTCTCTAAGTTAACTCTTAGATACTGCTGTGACCATTGATTCACTTCTAATGTATAGTCCACACAGTATTTTGAACTGCAATGGTGCAATATACTTTGCCAGTCCACTTACAATTAACCAGCAACTTATTGTACACAGCACTTTGCCTAAGGCCTAGACGTTACTGCTATATTGTATAGTTGATACACACTTTGTTGACAGTGTATATAACACTCTGACGAAACCTCATTGTGATTGGGTTATGAGAAATATGCAGAGTAGAGAGTCCTTTTCAAATACATACAACACCATTACTTGAGATGAGCACACATACAGTCCTTTAAGCCTCTTCGAGGACCCCCATTTTGTGAAAAAAAATCTAAGTCCGAAATGTGTGTGACATACGTCCTCTGAAGGTGGCTGTAAGTCCTCACGAGCACGGTAACATGTCCTTGGAAAAATGGTAACACTTTACATCCCCTTTCTTCCGGAAAAACACACTTCACAGTATTAAAGAGGACATGCTTGTGACGTCCTCCTAGGTATAGAGGGGGGGTATGTAGTATTGTTTTAATGCAGTTTCTTCCGAGGACCTCATTTGAGGCCCTCGGACGACAAAAAGTCCTCGCGGTGCAGGTGTGTTATCAAGTTGTGGTCCTCCGAAGTATAGTAGAGTCAACGCACATGCACACACTGCGAGGTACTACACACTGAGTGTACAAGGGTCACTGGGTGTACAATAGTCACAGCTTGCTTGCACTAAACAAGTTGCTTTACTGTAAAGGCTGGTGTACAAGTACCAGTTGAGGCTAGGAATATAGCAGATGGTAGCATAAAGCCAGGAAAGAAGTTGTGCAGTGCTGTACGTTGTGACATTAAATATCTTACACTTGAAAAGAGTGTCAGAAATCTGCCAGAACAATTATATTCTGCAACGAACTGAAGAAGACATGTGATTGCCCTCTTTTACTTTTCAGTATTTACAACTTGAATGTTTTTGTGAATGAAATACACTTCTTTACTGTATTAACATGTATCTTTGAGGTTCTGGTATGAGCCTGAGTGGTAAAGTGCATGGATTCTAGCCGTCTGATCATATGTGGAAAGAAATTTGAATGTGAGATAGTTAGAATTAGAATTGAGAACCTAACTATATCCTTGTAAATCGTATGTGGAGCTACTGTGACATTCAGAATATCCAAGACTAAGCTTGTCAGTTAACACTTTTTTCTTTGATTTTATGATAACTTCAAGTTAACGGTGTTAAAAGAACAAAGGATTTAGAGCCAAAGGGAATGCTTCCCTTGGGGAACGCTTCCCACCCTTTGGGAACGCTCTCCGTGGGGAGCGTTCCCCGTGAGAAACATTTCCTGTCGGCCAAAATCCGGAGGGAACTTTCCCGAGGGGTATTTTGTGGGGAAGTTCCATTGGGCTTTTGTAAAGGTTATGTATCCAAAATGATTTTCTGGGGAGGATGCAGGGCTTGATTGGTTTTTTTATTGGTCCGATGCCAGTAATCTTGATATTGGCGGTTGTATAGTGTGCGTTTCCAATTGTTAGAAAGAATGTGGTTCGAGTTTTTCGTTTTTTTTTATAACATTGTTCCTAGCACTTGAAAACGTTATTTTGACGACATAGGCCCTTCTATTTCTGTGGACATCCACATCCCGCAACCTTTCACCTTTCCATACACTCGAGACACACCCATGATCAAATACAAATTCAACTGCTTTCAAGACAACATCCAATCTTAGACTTACAGATCGCAAAGAACAGTGTACAGATGAAAACCAAGATTAACTCTAGCCCCACCATCACTCAGACCTGTTACCCACTCATGTCATCCTAATGATTCGTTTGCTAGCATTCCATCTAGTCGAGCTCTCAGAGCCATCCAAAACTGCTCCAAAGCTGACACTACCCCTTACAATTTAAAGAAACACATACCCAATTTACCAAAACAGCATACGACCCATAAATGGAAAGCCAGCAATATAATCTAGCTAGTCAAATTTTGAGTCATTCGGGAATTTTCCTAGCAAATTACACGAAGTTTGAGACAATTACAAGACCCACTGGACCCAAGTCAATTTTTACGGAGCCCCCTCCCCTTTTCCTCCGAGTCCGATGGTAAGAGTAAGCGGATCAATTTCTCGCCGTATAAATCAAGAAAATGTATGATAAACAAATATATTTTCGTCACAAACAATAAAGAAGGAGAACCTGCGTAATTACCGGTACTAGAAATTAAGCCCACACTGAGCTTCAGCAACAGTCTTGTTCTGGTTGAAGAGTGAAGTAGGCAATTAGCTCACCGGCTACAACACACCTAGAGCTAGATTTTAATGCCCTTATGCAGCTCCTTTTATAGGGAGCTTCGATTTTATGAAAAGTGGACCACTAATACGTAACAGGATCTGACCGGGCGCCATTTTTAGTTGGCGTGTAGCGTATCAAGAAAAATTTTACCACGAATGCATTGCATATTACGTTAGCAATCTTCGTCTTTGAATCTCAATGTTTTTAATTTTTACTACGCAACTGGCACTTGCTACCCACTTACTACCCAACCGGCACTTGTCTATGCTATTATCGTGGTATATGAAACATCAAAAGGGTATGTGAATTGAAAATATTTTTACAGTTATCCCTCGTATGCTTAACCTGAAACACACTTAAAAGAAGGATTTCAACCTGCCGAGCCAGATAACATACTTAAGTTGCTGCAACATTGAATTCCGGTTGTGGGTTGTCAAACGTTGGCACTGGTCACGATTGGAAAATGGTAAACCCAACATTATCCCAAAAATGGACAACCGCACAAAGTTAACATTAACAGTGAATGTTTTGAAAAAAAATTTGCACCCACTGAAAAAAATGCTGTTAATAGAATATAACAGCATTTTTAAACATTTTCCCAAACTTCTTAACAAAAGTTTTCACAGTGGGTGCAAATTTTTTTCTGAATGGAGCGTTCCAAACTTTTGAGACGAAAATTGTATTTTTTACCAAATGCGGATCTTTTTGAAATAAATTGAGTCAAACAATTGTCATTTCTTTGCAGGAAACGATGCTTCTTAGTAGTTAAACAAAACATAAAGAAGACGGATCTGAATGGATATTTAATTGTTTTATTTATTGTTAATGATTATAAATGAGTCACGCAGGATAAACAATAACCGTATTAAATTTACAGTTTGTAATATCATGTAATAAATTCTACGTCTTATCAAAATTGAGAGTAGCCAGGTCAGGTCTCCGAGGAGAGCAGGCGTGTTTGTCACATAGTTAAGCTCGTTCGGTTTCGTAGAGGAGGTTTTGAGTTTGTTTCATGTAGACGGTTTTGGTTGTAGGTGAAAGATTTTTTCCGTGTCCGTTTTTGAGCACGTAAACAGCAGCATTTATACGAAGCCTTTGGATAACTTCTCGGCCTTTTGGCTAAGATTATATGCAGTACCTTTTCTTTTCAGCCAGTCTAGAACAGGACCACGCATGACAGACCCATTATGTAGAGGTCTGATGGTCAAGAGTTTGGTCATGCTCAGTCTAAGTTGTAACTTGGCAACGTAGCTTCTTTGTGGAGCAGAACACCTTTGTGAGTAAACTTCAGGTCAGCTGTTACTTTCCTAGTTTGTCTATGGTTGTAAAGTTCAGATGAGGTAGTAAGCTCAATTGATTTACACTATTAACTGACACAAGGTTTTTCTACAGAAATAAATTTTACAGCTCCTTGCACTTGCACCAGCGTTGGAAACATGATGTACCGCACTTAGACAATAGTGTGATGAGTTTTAGTTTCAGAGCAGTCACAACATGGTATTAGTAACATCTACCCAGCGGTAACATAAAAAAATGAATAACCTTATCATTCATGCGTCATGTTGAACATGAATACATTACAACTAGCAGATACACGGACAAAATCCATAATTTAATGAAGAGAGATGTTACAACATTTAAAGACTTTTAGTGGACTACGGAGATCAGATATCGCTTCTCTTCTTTTCTACGTGCAAGTGTCGTGCATCCAATTCGTGAATACTGACGGAGCAAACGAAAGCTTTAGGGATAAACAGTGCTTGCTGAAATCATACTCGAGGGGAAATCCCATAAGTTGCAATATTCCCTCAGTGCGACCTTAGCCCTCGCTTACCTTGTGAGCCTGCTTTATTGATCCAAGAAACGTTTACTGACTTCGAAAACATTGACTTTGTTGTGCGCTACCTATACTCATAGTGCAATACCGTAAAACATATCCCTTTCTGTACCGTCACTGTTACCGCCGCCGCAGCGTGTTGTGGTTTGTATCAGAAATGATTACAGATTCAGATTCCTGCGACATGGGAGGTTCAAATACTGAGCACAAAATGGTCTGTTCGCCGGCATGACTGACGACACGATTTGTCACAATATACATTAGATATTGGGTGAAGTACGTCATGAAGATGTGAGCAAACGGAGAGTTGCTCCGTGAAAAAAAACATCTCTTCAGGCTTTCTTTCATGTTGTGTATAAGCTGGTGTTGTCATCTAACTGGTATTACTGGTCTTTTATAATTGCGACGTAATATGGCGATTTTCTAACTCTCAGCTTGCAGATATGTGAATAGCTTCATCATCCGCAGGAATAGTTTGACTGTGTAACGTGTTTTGCCATTAATGTACCTGGCTGAGGATTACCACTTGCCTAACTACACAGTTAATATGCCATGTTTTGCAAATGGCAGTTGCGAGTGACTTCGTATAGGCGGGCCTTCCGGCCAACCCCTGAATGCTAGTTGTACCATTAACCATAATATACAATTGAGGATAAACAATCGCATGGGAAAGGTTTTTATTTAGCTGATGAACAATTTAAAATGTCTGTGTGGAAATACAGCTGACTATTCACACCATCAAGTTCTTCGCATAAAATCCTAGACAGAGAGGCGATGTTCACAGAAGATACGGAAAACAACGGAAATACCATTTCGGTTAATTGTTAATAAGTGCGACTTAAATACCCGCGTTTTGGTGATTTTCCAAAGAAATTTCAGATGTTGGACTAGATACTGTGAAATTAACATTCTTCAGTTAATTATGTAGCTACCGTTTATACCAATGTAGGCTATCAGTGCTTTCACCGGAATCCCAGGGTTGTACGTTTCGTCGGGAATTTTTGTGATTTTTATCATTGTTCTTCTTAAGTGATGAAAATGCATTAACTCCAGCCAAGGGGAGGTAAGTGCTAGCCCCTAGGATACGAAATTTGAGCACAATTGATTTTATGTCCATCCCTAACTCTCATTAAACTGTAGGTTATCTGTATTTCCTTTGTAAATTCATAGATAATAACATCATGGATTCCGATACTTTGCTTAGTCCATAGAAACCACCCACTCTATTCAGTCTGTTATCATGGAAGACTATCAGAGGGAGGCTCTGGTTGATTGCTTCATTAATTCTTATGTTGTATTTGAGCCGTTGGATGTCACTAACAATCTACTTGAAAGTGCAATTTTGGATGATGATGAAGTTACGAAAATTGAAAATGAAACTCTGCCGTGGTCAAGAGTGCAACTTCTCATAGCTTTTGTAAACCGAAAAGCAGGATGCACATTTGAGAACCTCACAGATGCCCTGAAGTCGTGTGGGAAATACTGTACACTTGTTAAAGACCTGGAGACTTCGGCGGCATTCTTGCAGAAATACAACACAAAGGTCGAAGGTAAGAGACACCTTATTCTACAACATCATCAGTCAGCGGCGCCGGCACGGGGGGGGGGGGCATGGGGCGCGTGCCCTTATCGATTTCAGAAGTTTTTTTTTTTTTGAAAATTTTAAAATGATCCCAAAAGGCGTTTAAGCTATAGGTTTCTGTGGGGGGTAGGGTGAGGTGTGTTTTCGACCTAGTGATGGATCTACTGTAACCATTTTCTATCACAAATGGTTCTCAAACTATCAGAATGATCGCAAGTCCTTCGCAAACTTTCACAATTTTCGCACGCTCCGCGCGCTTCAAACCTTACCTCAGTAGTGTCTTAATTATCAATAATTTCAGGTAGCAACTCCCGCAAAAGGACAGCAACAAAAGCTGAAAGCTGTTTACGAATTCTCAATTAAACTCGGACTGGCTTTGTGATTGGCAAATAGGTTTGTTGGGGAATTGAAAGTGTCTCGATGCAGAGCATGAATGCAGGTTTTGTCTTATATCGACCCAAAACGCTTAGGCAGAATTAAAAATTGCGTTTTCTGTTTCAAGGCGCTAGGTTTTAAAATAACCCCTTTACATATGTAACAATTAAACCCAAATTTTCATTATATTACTTCGTAACTGTGAGCTTTGGATATAGTCATTTAGTTTAAAAATTTTCTACATTATGTTTTATTACTTTTTCTCTTTTTAGAATTAGTTCAATGTTCATCTCCGGGGGAAAACTTCATGTACTTGGATATGTTGATGTCTATTGCCGTCTCTTTGGATATCAATGATTCTCTGGAAATATGCAAACATTTATCGCTTTCTGATGAATGTATTGCTATAGTCGAGAAGAACAAAAACCCTGGTCTTGCGACGATGAACATTTGCCGGAAAACCAGGATTGTGAAAGTCAGCAGCGTTCAAGCTTTTCGGAATGTTTTCAAATCCTTGTCACTTGCTCATCAACTTGCAAGTGTCGACAGATACATTAAAGCATTGGAACATCCAGGTGAGTAAGACAAACGGACTACAGTATGCACATACACACACACACACTGCTCTTTCAATTAAGCAGATATAGACTATGAGGCAATGCAGTCGAAAAAGCTTTAAATCTTGTCAGTGAATTTTGGAACCCACCTCAGGGGAACCTGAAAACTGCACATGGCGAAGACTAAATGTAGGAATGAAAATATTCTAGCGATCCCGCGTTCAAATGTCGCACATTAACGAGATCAGAACCTTTAATAAGCACGAATTGAGAAACGACTTAAACAAAAAAGCTATAAACCCAATGCACTCACTGCTTACGCGAAATTGCTACATTTTCTGTATAGTACTGTAACGAACGATAATTGAACTTACAGGAAAACGGAACGATCTCAATGCATAAAAACGAAATAGTTGGTTGAGACATATGTAAAATTGGTAAGGGCAAAATTTACCTTCGTCTCACAGATAGAGGAAAAATCGAATGATAATCCTGCGGTTAGATTAACTTAGCACCTTCGTGACATGTATGCAGTCTTTAAACAGCAGCTAACCTATTATTGTATGCACAGCTGGCGACAACCGACCCCGCCCCGGTACAAGATTTCAAAGCGGGCACCCTCTCACCAAAGTAAGTGTAGTGTTTACGAGGAAATAGTTCGATATGATATAATATAATTTAATGACCAATTTTCCCGCCCCCCCCATTGCCCGGGGCCCCGGGATATTTGTCCCCTGCCCCCCCCCCCCGTCGGCGGCCCTGAATGTATTGTGCTTGTGGCAAACTCGAAAGCATTTTTTCGAGTAATTTATCAACACAAGGATATCGACCGGTAATCACACGGCCGTTTTGTATAATTTCCGTGCCCCTGTGCCGTGCCCTACCTGAAAGAATTCAAATGGCGTAATCTAGGTGGCCAGCATGCTTCTTTCACAAACTTCTTTACTGCTTTACCCAAAGGCAGATTGCTTAACATGTACCGGTAAGCTAAAATACCTTCCCAGAATCAAGATTCAAGTGAATCCTTTGTTTCAGATTTGTTCGGAATCATTTGAATCATTTGAATCATTTGAACCACCGCATTCAATCATATAACAAACATCTCTATGTGGCACTGTTTCAAGAAAGTGGTCTATATCTAATAAAGTAACTGTTTCCAACATTTGGGTTGAGGTAAACAGTGTTACTCCATGTATTCTTATTAAAGAAACAGTTATACACTATTCAAATTTCAGTGTAAGAATATATCAAGGCAAATGAAAGTAATTAAAAACTATTCTTTTTTCACTTTTGGTTTCGATGAAAAAGAAACCTATTCATTCATGATGGCGTGTGGGCAAGTATGTGTGTATGTGTGTGTCTGTGTGAATGTGTGTGTGTGTGTGTATTTGTGACATTTTGCTAGTTAGCACGATATCTTAAAAAGGGAAAACTCACAGTTCTTAAACCTGGTACATAGATGCCTCATACTGAGAGGATAAATCCTATCGTTTTTGGTGGAGGTCAAAGGTCATCTGGAGACACGCGGCCAAACTCTGAAAACCTTGTTTACAAGATTTCTCAACTTAGAAAGCTTGGATAGATCTCATACTTAGTATGTAAATGTTTTATGGTGAGAAAGAGAACGTTATTGTTTTAGGGGAGGCCAAAGGTCATCTGGGGTCATCAGGAGTCAAACTCTGAAAACATTGTTAGCACTATATCTCAAGGTAGAAAGCTTGGATAGATTTCATAAGAGGTGTGCGGATGCGTCATGGCCAGAAGATGAACCCTTTTGTTTTTGGTGGAGGTTAACGTTCATCTGGGGTCAAACTCTCAAAACCTTGTTATCACTATATCTCAAAGTAGGAAGCTTGGATAGATTTCATACATAGTATGTGGATGCCTTATGATCAGAGGTAGATCCTTATGATTTTTGGTGGAGGTCAGAGGTCATCTGGGGTCACCGGAGGTCAAACTCTAAAAGTCTTGTTAAACACGATATCTCAGGGTAGGAAGCTTGGATATGTTTCATACTTAGTATGAAGATGCCTTGTGGTCAGAGACAGAACTGTTTTATTTTTTGGTGGCGGTCATCTAGGGTCACAAATTCTGAAAACAGTGATAACACGATATCTCAAGGTAGGAAGCTTGGATAGACTTCATACGTAGTATGTGGATGTCTTACGGTGAAAGAAAGTACCCTGTTGTTATGGTGGAGCTCAAAGGTCATCTGGGGTCACGGGGTCAAACTCTGAAAACCTTGTTTACAAGATTTCTCAAGTGAGGAAGCTTGGGCAGATTTTATACCTCACGTGGTGTTTCATTAAATCCAGTAGAAAACACTTATAACAAGTTCAAATTTCAAAATTGATTCTCAAATTCCTTGTTTAGTCATCATTTTTATGAAATATGTCTGTTTTCTTTGGGATTCATGCCGAAAATACCCAAGACAGTGCCACTTTTGCCAATAACCCCCGACTACTTGTCACATGTGCTACAAGGAGTCTATCCTTGTCTAAGATAATGCCACTTTTGTCAATAATCTCCGAACTACTTGTCGCACGTGTGACAAGGAGTTAGTCCGTTCTCCATGGAATAGCATATGAGAATGCCGTATTGTGCTGTAATTTTGTCAAAATTTGGCAAGAAGTTATGCTAAAAGAGCTGTCCAGATAGAGGTAGATGATCCATTTTGAAAATGGAACTTGTTATATGTGTTTTGTCTGATGTCAGAAGTCAGTTGAAATCACCAGAGGCCAAAAAGCAAAAATTCCCAAGAATTCTTTCCAGCACATTAAAATCACATTCAACCAGTGACTGAAAGAAACAGGACATTTTTCGCATTATTTGAGACTACACATATATGTGCAAATCACCGAAACCACAATGTAGTTTTGCATTCTGGTTTTTATCTTCTAACAGTTCCGTAAAATTTTATCAGTAAGCAATCTCTTTAGTCATGCAACTAGTACTCACATGGAGTGATTTGTAACCAGGTGTGTGTGCCATGCCTAAGTTACAAATTGGTTTCATGACCTTACCTATGATGATCGTTGCCAATCGACATGTAATCTCTACGCCTTTGATACGAGCAATGTTCAATTACAGATTACATGTATAAATATCTTTTCATTTGTAACTGTTGCCCAGTGACTGCTCTTTTTTTGCAAATTTCATGTCTTCAGGATCTTGTTTCAAATTATCTTCACCATGTGAGGATAACTTTAACTATCTGAAGTTTCCTTATCATTTAACGGATAATTATACCAAAACTATTGCAGTCAACATAACAGGGCTTAACAAGCACAATGAAATTGAAAAAAAAAAAATCAAATTTCAGTCTTAAGTGAATTGTATATTTAGACTTTCCATAGTTGTCTGAATCATGGAAGATATTAACCAGACCACATTTTTATTTTATAACCCAAACTCATTAACTATAAGCCAGTTCAGAGTTAAAATTGCTCATGTCAGGCCATAGGTGTATAGTAGGGTAAACATTGTACGCAGCAGCAACGCTTCGGTATGTCATTGCCGTGGTAAATGAAGCCTTGAAGCAAGTTGACTTGACTTCAGCAAAAAATATTGCCGAGGCGATAAAATGTGGGACACAGGGGCTTACCGGGAATGAAAATTTAATTTACACTTTAAAGTTTTTACAGAAAAAATATTGATTTAAAACTTTTTGTTATGATCGCTATTTACGTACCGAAACTCACTCAGTCTGTAGTGCTGGGACCGAATAGCTAAGCCTTCTCGCTTACCGTACGCAATTGAGGAAAATCGGTTACAAAAATGAATTATGCCAATACTCGAAAAAGCCTTTCAATCCCCTCCCTCAGATATCTTACAAATGTGACATCTCAAGATCACCTTAATCAAAATAACATGTTTGTTAATTTACTCAAGAAATAAACTGTTTTTAAAGTTATCGAATCGTAAAACTACCAAGACACAACCATATACAAACTCAATGGGGACATCAATGCAAGAATACACACAAAATTTGTATTGACCGTTACTCGAGTTGTGATTGGCTGGTTAGCTACACCCAGTTCCGCGAAACATGTTTAAGTCAGTCGGTACTTTGAGTAGGTCATTGCACGCTAAAATGTAATTAGGATGTCTCTGTATATCACATTCTCTACGTACGTAAGCTATCATCATGCTACAACAAAAAGTTTTGAATACTCGTATGTGAAGTATCCCTGCTGTTCGAGTTGTGAATAGGCTAAGCGGTCACTGTTCCTTGTCTGAACGGTGGCTGTAGTCGACGTGCGAATAGGCCCCACCCAGTTCACCCGTGATCCCGTCCTGCAAAATTTTCGGCGTTTACCATCATTGCTAGTATTCGTTGACCGTGCCAAGGTAGAGTGTATTTCTATCGAAGTAAATCCGTTTTAATTCGGCAATTTTTTGTCGTTTTTATTCGCGGGGGCTGCTCGCAGACTGTGGAATATTGTATACCGTAGTAACGTGCACTGTGTAAGTTAGTGCAGTGGTACTAAGTATTTGCTTTCAGAGTACCCTTATGACCTTTGACCTGTTAGACATGGCTGTAACTCTGAACTGTCTTAATGACTAAGTGCGTACTTCTTTCAAAATGATATAGAAAAACCCACAGCTACATACCCTTACAAAAAAAGTGTGGCATGCCACATGTAAACACACGTAATCACGTGTGGCAGAGCATATTATGAAAATACATAAGGAAAAAAGTGTGGTTATGCGTGGTGACACATGTGGTATTGGAACCAATGTGACACTCAGGACCACGCTTTTCCCTGCTGATTGTCACATCTTGAAATCTGGGTCAAAGTGGGGAAGCTGTGTCAAGTTGACACATGTAGCAAACCAGGGCAAAGTGTGGTCAACAAGGCCAGACGAGGAAATCGAACTATTGAATTTACTTTACTCAGCACCACACTTCTCCACACGTTTCCACACTTTGCCTACTTTACCCCAGTTTGCCTCCTGTTACATGTGTCAAAGCGTGAGTTTCGGTTTTCCTCATGTCCAAACTGTGAAAATGCAGGTCAATGCATGGCACTTTGGAAAAGTGTGTCAACTGTTTATTAATGACACTTATTGTCACGCAAAAATTCACAGAAATTTCACACCTCTCCACACCCCACCATAGTTTTGCACAGTTCGACACAGTATTTCACGTGTGGTATTGGAACTTTTTCCACACAATTTTTGTAAGGATAGTGTACAGTTTACAATATTGATTGTTGGGAGCATCTCTTCCCAGTTTATGATTTTAACAGGGTCATTGTTCAAGACTTTTATACTTCTTGAACCTTTTCAAGTACAGTACGTTAACTAAACCTCCCTCTTGAAATATTTGGTAGGGCTCTTCTTTTAAATGTGCTTCATCGGTAACACTGTTTTCTTGGAAGATATGTGTATTAGCATAGTTCACATTAAAATTCACTCAGTCTGTCATATTAACATAATTAAATGCAACAGCTGCTTGTACTGGGCTCAAGATGATTTTGAAGTACAGTCTCTTTCAGAATACAGTAAAACATTTCTCAAGCTCGTAAAATTCCATCGAGTACAGCTACGTATATACATCGATGCAAAATTGGAATTGGTAGTAGGAAAAGTTTCACAAAACATTCTACACCTAAGTTGACCCAACCCGTTCCACCACTTTGGTGTAAAATGTTTACCTCTTGTCATGGGCGTTAATCCTGGGGGGGGGGGGGGACGGGGGACAAGTCCCCCCACATATCGATGGGTGGGGGACACAATATCAAATGTTCCCCCCCCACACACATTTGCGTAAAAGAGTAGTGTCGTGGCTCTATTTGACTGGCTTTTTGAGTGGCATGTAGGTTTGTTGGGCAATTGTTAAGTGTCTCGATGCAGATTCTTAATGTAGATTTCGTCAGGGAAATCTTATTCATGACAAATTTTCGGCGCGCTTCACGCGCATGCGTCACTCTTTGCGCTCCTTCTCATGACCATTAAAAAGGTAATTATACATGAAACTATTCTGATCACAACACTTTCCGAAAATAGTTATACATCTCCAAACATCTGTAGGGGCCTCGCATCCAAATGCGATCATTCAATCAGTGGCGTACGCAGAAGGGAGGGCCATTCGGTCATGCCCACCCTCACTGATTCCGATTTTTTTAAGTTCCTAAAAATACGTAAATTTTTTAACACAATTTTACTTCAAAAGTTAGCATATTTGGCACCAGATTGCATGTAAGGACACCGAATTTTTCAAATTTTTCAAAGGGGAGGAGGACACCCCACTGGGCCATGCACCCCCCCCTCACTGATGCCTATTTTTTTAGTTCCTAAAAAATACGTACATTTTTTAACACAAATTTTACTTCAAAAGCTAACACATTTGGCACCAGATTGCATGTAAGGACACCTAATTTTTCCACAAATTTCAAAGGGGAGGGGGACACCTCCTCCCCTTAGACCCCTCCCCCAGGCCAGCGGTCACACAACATACTGCATGCCCCCCCCCCCTTTGAGAGAAATCCTGGGTGCGCCACTGCATTCAGTCTAATTTGTACCATGATGTGGAAGGTTGAAAGTATGTTGTTGCCGTTAAACACTTTTCAAAAAATTTTACCGAGGGCTTCGCCGAAGCCATTATCGGTATAAATGGTGATTGTTAATACACTTACGACTAAAAAGCATTCTGAAAACGCCCTTCCTGATCCTTTACACCTTTGCTATACTACGATCAGCTCCAAAAATATCCCAACATTTTGCATCTAAGCAACCTTAAATTAACAAAAATTTCTCAAAGGGGAGGGCTACGCGTAGCCCTCCCCTTAGACCCCTCCCCCAGGATGACACCGTTATGTAGTGACAAAGAAAGGATCCCCACTGCTGTATACAAACGCAGGGTGAATAAAAAAGGTGCAATTAACGCGCCGTCACTGCAGTTAGTAAAAACATCCAGCCAGTCGGAAAAATTAGAATTCACTAAATTATGGACATTTTCCAGCCATGTACGATCAGCTCCAAAAATATCCCAAAGATAGCACCGTTTTGCACTTAAGCAGCCTTAAATTAACAAAAATTTCTCAAAAGAGAGGGGGACGCTCCCTCCCCTTAGACCCCTCCCCCAGGACAACACATTTATGTAGTGACAAAGGAAGGATCACCACTGCTGTGTACAAAGCACAGAGTGCATAACAAAGTGCAATTTAAACGCCTCCACTCAGTTGGAAAAAACATCCAGCCGGTCGGAATTTGGGACCTTCACACCCCCAGATATATCACCCTAGCAACGGTCCTGGTTGGGGCCATGATCTCCGACAATGATCCACGCTGCGAAGCGTTGTTTCAGCTATTTTGGGATATGATGAAAAAACATCTTGAAGTAATTCCGTGGACTCCGTGTATTTTAACCTGGCAGATCATCTATGATGGTCATGTTAACTTTGAAATGATAATTCTTATTAGAAGAGGACAACGTCAGTCATCATAAGGGGGGGGGGGGGAGAAAAGGGCCTGTAGGAAGATGCCCCCGTTCAAAACCAGAGGCACTGGTTTGTGGTCATGGATGTCCCCCGTCCCCCCACATTTGAATACGCCCCTGCCTCTTGTGGTGCCTGTCATTACAGCCAAAGAAAGATGGTCCAGCAGTACTATTTGCTGCTGTGTGTCCAATCGCTTAGGGTGTGCAAAAAGGAAAATGAAAAAAGGAGTAATGTAAGCTTTAATTAGGTCATTAAAGAAAATTATCTCACTCCAGACTTAAAGGAAACATCTCATCAAGAAAAGCTGATACAAACACAGCACGACGGTACACACAGTACCATCACGACAACCTGGACACAATATTATTTGCTGTCTGTAACCATTCCTAATTCAGGCCACAAACAACACACACTACTAGGAATTGATTGTACTTTTATTTTAAAGGCATTGTCTGGTGGCATTTTGTAGAGGTCTTATATGAAAGATAAAACTTTTTCATTACATGTCATCCAAACCCCATATCAAAACTCGATTCCTAACTCAAGATATCTCTTCCTAAAGATTGGTTACTTTTAATAAGAAATACCTCCAAGTTTCCTCAAGGTCACAAAACGTGATCCAAAGTGGGCAAATTGCCTCAGATTCCTTTTGTTATTCTTTATAACTGGCTACCTTGTTTGTCCTTGAAACTTGATACCGTTGGAATGTTTAGATGTTTTTCCGTGTAAATGTAGTGAAAAACTGTTCCATACTTATGGTACAGCAAATAAAGTTATGGAATATTCAATATAGTGATATCAACATTATAAAGAAATACAAAAGCTACATCAAATCCATTTGCCCAGATGACATCACAGATTTCCCATCATGCACTAGGAAAACTGAAAATGTAGTATTTCTTCAAAAATTTGTATCTTCCGAATGCAAGATGCTATTGAGATGGGGTTTTCACTGCCTAACACAGAAAATTTTTCTGCTTTTTTTTGAAAGCATCAAATTTGGTCACCAGACCATGCTTTTAACACTCTTGTGGCAAATTCTTGATGCATGTAGATCTTCACCTCGTTTACAAGCAGCGCCAGGGGAAATGGACCCCTTGATTTTACAGAAGTAGTCACAGGAAGGCAGCGAATCACTCTCCACTTTCCAAGACAGCATTTAACAGCTTACCTTGTTTTTCTATAAATAAAATTCTGATGAATGATGTTCGCACAATACCATACAAGGCCAATAGCATTAGCAGTACTCAGCTACAGTAACTGTATCATGTTTTTGTCAAAAGAGGAATACCATTACGGTTGTTACCTTCGTTTGCTTGTTTTCTTCTTATTTTTCTTTTTTGTTATAGTTTTTGTTTTATGGTCAGTTTTCCCGGCACCAGCCAGGGGCGTAGCCAGGTTTTTTGTGTGGGGGGAACAAAGCCGACTTGTCGTCCCCATTCTTGACAGCGGTCCTGACCAGCACAATCCCATGCCATTGCAGGGTATCTTTTACATAATATCACTTAGTACTTCAAGAGCCAAGTTGCGCACTGATATCTTCCTTTTAAACCTGAATCGTGAAACTGCAAAGCGCGTGAAAAATGTTTAGTAGGCTTTCACAAAAAATATATAAAATCATTAGGAACAAAAAGAAAGAAGGAAAACCGTAGGGGTGGAAGACCGTATTGTGGATAACATACATTGTATCAAAACCACCTGGACCTCCTCACCAACTGACCGTACGGCATGACACACGTTAGAGAACAGCAACTAGGTATTGCGATATGGGATAAAATTTACGACCTCTATATACATAAGCTGTACACTCTGCCCACATGTTATTCGGTAAGGTGGCCAGGACTTGTGCTATCTAGCTATGTGGAATGGAAATATTGAAGAAAATGGAGTGCGCCGAAAATTTTTGGTTCTTTATTAGAGAAGTTGTCCTCTTGGGAGCAAAAAACAGGTAAGCCGTCGGGGCCACTGTAGTAGTAGGGGACTGCATGCTTTATCGTTATTGACAACCAATACTTTTTCGGGATTTATCTATTTCGTTTTAAAATCAGGATTAGGGTTTGAAAAAAGGGCTAGGGTTCAGTCTCCAAGGCATAAGCTGTTGAAAAGAGGAGAAAAGTTCCGGAGCACTTTCCAGACGGAATGAAATCATTAATATCTAAGGTTTTGATTGAGTTTTAGGAAGCCTATTGCCAATACTTCATGCCGTCCGTTCTGCTGCGGATTCCATCGTTATTACTCATCCCCGAGACCTAGATCCCTACCCCTTTCCACTCCGCCTCTTCAACGCCTCATCCCTCCCTCCTCTCGCGATTTTTTCTTCATTTTTTCCACATCGCCCATTGCGTCCCCAAAATTTCTGTGGGGGCAGTCTGTCCCCTGCCTCCTGTTGCTACGCCACTGGTACTAGCTAATTTTTTATAGTGTCCTGTCCATTTTTGTATTTTTGATACAATTTATATCTGTACTGTCAAAATGAATGAATGAATGAATGAATGAAAGAACGAACTTACAAACGAACGAACGAATGAATGGGCTAACCTTGACATGACTTTAACAGGCCCAAAGCCTAAATGTAGTACGCAACTGCAATGAAACATGCAACATCGTCCTTAAACCTGCAGCAAGAAATCTTTTCACAGAACCATGCACTGAAGGATATGTCCTACACTATAGGAACAAGTATTTTTCAGCGTTTGGAAAACCCATTGCTACAACACTGGGGCACAGTCATTTAGCGTCAGAATACGTTGTATTTTCCAAGTAAAACAGGCTAGGCCTATTGCCTTCGCATAATCTGACGACTTAACTTACCTTCGGTTTATCCTTGCTAAACCAGTCTCTTTTTTACTCTTTGAAATAATAGTTTATCCTCTTATGTCATTCTCTGCGCGATCGATGGTTCTTTGTATCGTAAAACTAACGTAGTAAAGTTTAGCTCAGGCATGGGTTAGACCGAAGACTGGGTCTATTACAGGCTACGCAAGGAAACAATTCCAGGAAGGAGTATGGCAAATTTTGCGAAAGAATTTGAAAAACTGCCTTGAGATTTTAAAAAGATGACCGCATACTTCTGGTTCAAAATTAACCTACTGGAGATCATTCAAAGTTTTATTTATCTGACGGAATATAAAAGAAAAAATTCTTTACCTGGATGACTTGCGCAACTTCTGTTACTATTATTTATAGTGCAGTGACTAAATCGGAGCTAAACGTGCACACAATGTGATTGGTCAAAAAAATGCAACACATGGAAACCTTTTCAGACAACAAATTGAGTGGTTGGAAAGGGTGATTTTGTAGGCGCTAAAATGGCCTAAATTGTTCGTTTTTTCGTTAGTGTGCACTTTCTGTACGCGGGATCGCTCAAATTTCACCTGTTATATTAACTAAGAAATTACTCTGTGAAAACACTGAGTTCCCCTGGGGTGGGTCACAAGACAAGCTAAAAAACTGCAATGCCCCATAGTCTAATAGCCAAAAGGTTAGTGATTCTTTTCCTCTGAAAATATTTCTGAATTTTTTCACTTACCAGGGTTTCAAGTAAGCACAGTTCGATCACCAAGTGCTACTTCCACTTAGTCCTGTTAATTACCTCTCACTGAAGACAAAAACCTACACTACTCCCAAAGGAGGTATAACCCTTAATTGACATAAGACTTCACAAAAGACCACCAATGGACCTGTAAGCAGGTTTTGACGTCACCATCCTCATCACCATCACCACCATCTTGCCTCCACAAACAGTCATAGGGTTCCTTCTCTGACTATGATATTTGAAACACCAAGCATGAAAAATATCCCCTTTTCCTCTATTGAGATAACTTAAATCGTGTTTACAAGCTAAGAATCACAGACGCGCACACACACTCCAACACACACCACCTTCACCCCAAAGATTCCTTTTGCCTTCGGCAAGGAATCAAATACTTGTGATAGATGACATGACGAGATAGATCTGTCTATTTATAACTGACTTTGATGAAACTAAACGTTTCATCAATCAAAATTTGCTCCACATGTTGACTTACTACAAAACGGCATCCCCTTTTTCAGTTTTGGCTCTTTGGCGTAGTGAATAAAACTACTTAGCGTCGCATATTATCATCTATTTAAGTTTTCATAATTTGACAGATCCCTCGTATGTCATTAACGATAAATAAATTAAGTCATAGAAAGTTAACGTTAATCTGTTCACTTCAAATAACGGAAATTCTTTGATTTTGAATACAACATTTGTAAAGACATGAAAATACGGTGATATCAACCATAGCCTACCAGGGGACACTATCACGCTACCGTTCTATTTCATTTATTATATTTTTTAGAACTTGAACTAGAAGTAACAAAGACTGAACCAGACGTACTGCTCGAAACGGTGAAAGAAATATTCCGAGACAGGAAAACCTGGTTCAAAGTTGCAAAGAAGATCGGTAATATGTTTCATAAAGCATACGACAGAACTTTACTTGCCGATCTTGAGGTGGGCAGTTGTGTTCTCACTTTAAAGGTGCCGACAAAAACTGCTCTTAAAAGTCTTCACAGAGATATTTGTTCAGAAAGACTTGCCTCGAAGGTATTGGCACTGATTTTCCCCCACGTACAAGATCAAGGTCTTGATTATACGACGGATATACGAAAATTAAAAATCACATTGGAGCTAAATGAACATGTTTACCGAATCAGCAAATCATACTTTGGAGGTAGGTACACTACAGTTATCTTTTACTTTCATTTAAAACAAGACACTACTGAAAACATGAAATCCTTAAGGTCTGTTAGCTACGTAGTCCGGACTCCATTCGACGTCCATGCTGTAGAATTATAAAAGAACTACTTGCGGATTACCAACGTAATATCCCGTTAAACTTAGAATTATCTTGCAGGCGGTCCGGATTTATGTAAAGACATTGTTCTGGTGGATTGTGTTGTTACTTTCAGATGTCCCATTTTCATGAACAGAAAATGATCTTATGCCCTCTGGAGTGAACTTACCTGTAAATTGTCTTAACAGTTCCTTAATTGTGGGCGATTCCTTGTGATATCTGATATAGGTTCTATGTGAAGTAAAGAGATCATATAATTCGACCTATCCAAGTGGCGTACACTGTAAAACACCTGGGTCATTTTGAGTGACCCGACACATCGGTCCCTGGCGTATTACCCAAAAGTTGGGTCGTTTTTAATTAGATGTTACGCAAGCTTGTTGAGATATTGGAAAAGAGTATACTGGTATTCTGGGTCGTTGCATGACTCTTTTATTGGACAAGTGCAGTCATGTGATCATGGAAATTCACAGCCAGCCAGGCCAAACGTACCACCCAGTGCCTCTTCAGTTTTAAAAAGCTTCAGGTGAAACTTCGGTGAACAGAAATATGCAGATTTTTGCTCAATTAACTTCTTTTTATGGTCTATAGAACAATAAGACAGTCGGGAGGATCTCACTGCCGTGTACGGAGGTGGGTAAATGCGAATATTCTGGTGTTTTTACATAAAATAGGGCGACTATGCTATAATTTGCACATGCGAATGGGTGTGCAATGTTACGCAGTGGCGTGAAGAATTAGGCCCCAGCTTAGGCTAATAATAATAATGTGCATGCTACCGCATGCTAGCATGCACATCATTACCATTCACAGCCAAAACCTAACATTAAGCTATATGCCTCGTCCTATCTTCATACATAGCCTAGACCTAGCCCTTAGTTAGGCCTAAACGACACAAAAGTATAACGTAGGCCTGAAGCCACTACAAGGTACCTCTGTATCAAGATAGTCACTTTGCGACATTGTGGAAGTAAACTGTAATTCACACATTTTTGTTAGTACCAAAAAGTGATTGATGCACTGTAATTTACTATGTGGTCTGTGTATAGTGAGTTACTCAAAGTACTGTACAACTGTCTAAAGATACACTAAACACCCTGTCATCGAGTTTACTTCTTTTAAAAACTGCATTTAAGATACGCATATGACTAGTCTGAAATATTTTAGATGGCCTCAGTACCTACTGCTTCATTTAGAATTGAAACAAATAAATACATAGGTATATTTTGGCAAAAAATGGCCACAAACCCTTAACACTTGGCACAATGACCGCCTGTGGTGGCATAGATTGTTCCCAAGATGTTTCTGGAACATTTGTTGTTCAAACAGTCTGATATGCAAAATTGAGGAAACTAAAGGTTGTTTTTGTAAAGGCTTTGGATGCATATGTGCTAAGTATACAAAAGTGCTCCGCTGGCATTCATGTGGGCATTTTCTTATTTCTTTACCACCGTCGTCACTTAATTAATGAATGGTTTTGTCACAATCTGAACTTTGTTCTCCATTGCCATTTTCTGGGAGAGATTAACAAATCTGGTGATGGGCCTGTATTTAACAGCTCTGTTCTCCATAGAATATTGAACTAAAGAAAATCAAACAGTCAATAATTTTCTTTTCTGTAATGATCAGCATTCAATGTATATAGGCAACAAATTGAAGAAAAACGTCTGGCTTCTGTATTCATTCCAGATTCATCAGGACTTCCTACTTCAGTTTTCTTAAGTTTTAAATTTTGACCCTGTCCATCCCGCTCTCCTTTACAAAATTTAAGGACCCTGTGTACTGGCGAGTGAAATTGGTGTTGGTAAACATGATGAAGGTACTGTATGTAATGAAGGTCAATGTGAAATGTACCAACTCAATTTCATTCCCTGTAGCAAATATTACAACAAAGGCATACGGACAATGAAACTTTATCTTTTTCTCATTATCTGTATCACATATGTTCACTATAATTAGACCCTTGGACTCAATCCATGTACAGTAAAACCCCTAAAGCATTTTTTCATGTTTTTCAGAAAGTTTTGCTAGAAGAATCAGTGTATATACTTGCATTTATGAACTTTACTTAATTACCTGTGTTCTAAATTGTTGCAAGAAGAAAGATCATGAATATTTGCACACGAACATTAATTGCCAAATGGCTGCACTCTCATGTAATGGAAAGGATTACAGGGACCGCAATATTTAATATTTGATTATCACTTGTTCAATATATGATGGATATTGAGGTTAAATAAATTTGTTATATGCATTCCTCACTTTCCAATGTTTTTTGTGCAATTGTATGCGATATTCTTTGTTGAGAGAGATAATATGAACCCCTAGATGAAAACACATTTTAGGCAACACATAGTCATGTAGATACCTTCCAACTAATTTCAAGTATTCATATCTTCTGCAGGTGATATCTCGTGTATTAATATACATTTTCTGATGGTCAGACTCTTATCAGGCACCATCATCAAAAGTGATGCTAATAAAGTCTGGGTAACAATTCTGATGCCCTGAGTGAATTTTGTGGAAGCAGGTATGTTTCTGTCCTGCATTTAAAGACAGACACTCATCACCCGAGTGCATTTTTGTTGGGGAAGCCACATTCTCAATTGGTGACTACTCTTTGATTGACATCAAATTCAAAAGATGCAGAGTTGCTCACCCTTACACAGCATGAACAGAATGGGTTCTGATAAACAAATTTGTACCTTGTATGCTCACCAGGTTATGGCCTTAAGCAATAAACTAGACTTGTGCCTCTACAAGGAGGAGTTTAAGACAGTTTTGGAAGGGATTTAACGTAACTAAGTTGGGAGAATTGGAACTACCTGGGATGAGGAGATTTGCCCTCCAAGCTAGCATGTGAATTAGTATTGCATGCTTTGCTATCTTCGTTTAGTTTTTCATATACTTTGTCTTCCACTCCATCTATCTAGCAGTTTTGTTTATCCGACTAATTTCAATTGAAATTGATCAAGGCTTTAACTTAATTGAATCGTAAAACTTTCAATTTGGATATATGACCATACTGATTGAGTAACGTTACAAACAAGTAAATTGATTTAATAGTGCCTCAAAAATATTCAGAACTGCTGATGTAAAATGCACAGCAGTAACTCTGATTTGGTCTATAGAAAGAGTTTACACGGTATGCTTTTAAAGTTCAATCAAAATTTAGGTGATTTGCAGCATACTCTTTACTGCATATTTCTCATCCACAGCACTAGCAACAATAATCTTAAAGAAAGCTTGCTTGGGATGAATTTAAATTGAAGACACTCCGGTTATAAAATGATCCGTCATTAAAAGTACAAAACTCCAATATTTAACCAATAACGCACTGTTTACGGCAATTCATGTCTTGACTCTTTTTATGACTTCAAGTAAAGTCTTTGGCTGTAGTCACTGTGTTATGTAAGAACTGATGGGAATTCTTTAGACTTTGTGAAAAACCAGGTGGTTTTGCAAGGTTTTAACGTAAGTTGTGACTTGATTGCAACTTTACAAAACCTGACCTGTCGATTTCTGACATGAAGTGACGCAAACCAGCTTGACTGCATAATTTCACTGTTGCAGTGAATACCACAAATTTTAAAGACATCTTGATATTTGTACTTGTTGTAATAACAATTTTTTAACCTTGTTGTCAGTGACTAAAAATAAGTATTTTTATCTGAAAAACATTCTGCCTACAAGTCTTTACATTTTCTTTCCAGAGGTGGGACCCAACATTCCACAATACGTTGAGGAAATTTGCAGAGTATGAAACGGCCATTTGCCCTTATTTTACACAAAAGCAACCAAGTCAGCCATTCACCATTGTTGAGCAAGCAGGCCGCTCCACAGCTGCCGGCAGCAGGCATAATTTAAATTCAAGTGCAATCACCCCTCAAATCTCGTTTTGTGTTGGAAATTCTTAACTTTAGTCAATGTTTCACAAGGTGGGAATTAATCCAGCAATTTGTGTTTATCTGTAGACGAATGGAATGTAAAACGTTTGACTTCTTCTTAATGGGATCGATCATTCTATGCACATCCCACATTGACTTTATGACAATTAGCTGGTTAATATCTGAACAAGGCAAACTGTCAGGCCTCATAGGTAGTTTATAGATGCTCAATATTAAGGGAAAGAGTGCACTATTTTTAACAGAGATATAAATGTCCACCTTCTGAGGGCTTTGGAGGTTACTAGATTATGGAAATTTTACTATGATGTCTTAAGACAGGAAGAATGAATACTTCCAGTAGTTAGTGTTTAGTAGTATCTTAGTGGGTAGAGGAACTATATACTGCATGCGATTTCATCTTACCTCAACTTTGAAAGAGCTAAATATTTGTTAAAACATTGTTATCAAGTGGGCTTAAGATGATTATCTTTTCCAATAATTACTGATAATCGCAGAAGGTTTCATCATTGTATGTTCAACATCTTGCACATCAAGACTTTGCACAAGGATGCTGCATTACATTTCGACAGTGTTTACAGTGAACTTGGAAAAAGGATTATTTATTGCAGATCAACCGTGTGAGCCTAAAAAATTCAGTCTTTTCATGATTTCAACTTCATACCTAAAACAAAATAGCAAATATGAGGAAGACTTGTTGACTTTTACCATTGGAATAAAAGAAAATATGAAGGCTAACAAAATGCAGTATTGTTTGACAAAGTCAATTTCCATTTTGGTAATGGAAAGACCTTTTGCCAGTATTTTCGGTGAGAATTGCTACTTTTTGATATGCCAGAAGTCAGCTAAAGTTTGATATGCTTCAGAAAGACACAGTATAAATTTCTTTCAATAGAGATTAGATAAATGGATCAATTACAAGTAAAACCGTGCTAAGAAATATGTGTCCCCAGATTAATCAGGTCACCATGCATTATGCGGAATATTTGTTAACTTTATGAAGATTGCATTTTGCCCTCAAAACATTTTTTTTTTTTTGGGGGGGGGGGGCTAGTTCAAATTGGTTTTACCATTTATCACAAATGCTTGAAGAGCGTTAGACAACAGGGGGCATCCTAAGATGTACCATTTACGATGAATTTTATTTCCTTTCACTAGAGCTACATACAAGTGCATCAAGCAACGAAAAGTAATGAAGGACACAAGACCATTTTACACATTGCATACATCTTTAGTACAAATTATCACTTTGAAGTGTTAGAAATTTGCATGATATGCATATGTGAAACCTAGAACTATTAATAAATAAACATTTTTCAAATGTTTAAGACCTCAATATCAGTCTTTTTTCTCCTGTTGTCTCTAAATCTGAAGTTTGTTTCTAGAAAGACAAATATTCGGTTTTTACCCAGATAATTTGGTCATTTCCTTTGACCCAACTGCCTGGTTGGTGGGAATTTGGCCCAAGTGCTGGTAATGACCTGGGTGAAAAGTCCTGGATCAAGATAGACTGGGTCAAAAGTGATCCAGTCCTGGATCATTTGTAGTTTAACCCAGTATTTGGGCCAAGATGACCCAAATCTGGGTTGGTGGGAATTTGGCCTTGGGTCAGTTTGGGTCAGTTTGGGTTCAAAAATAACCCAGGTGGTCTTACAGTGTAGCGACACCATTCATTACTATATGTCCATTTTATGGTAAAGCTATTCATGCAATGAAAAGCCCCCATATTTCTTTTTAGTAAAGTGTGTTGCATAACTCGTCAATCATCTCATAGTCGTTTTTGTTATTCTTTACCCTGAACCGACTTTTTAGACTATTAACTATGATCCAGCTTCAGCTTTAGGTGCTAAATGAAACAGGTTCCATCCCATGTTGGAAACTTAAACGGTGGAGTGTTAAACTACAGCTTCATATTTCATGCAGGGTACTAAAAAAATAGAAAAGTGTTGATTCACGACAATGGAAGACCTTGTCACGGTACCAAAGATGTCACCTTAGGCATATGCAATTTGTTGGAAATTTTACTAGAATCTTCTCACACCCAGTGTTAAATTCAGAAGCAGCTTTGACTATTTAATGCGGACTGCTTTTATAGACTGCATAACATTTTACTTAAAAGCTAGAACCTAATTATAATCTTTTCCATTAATTTGAAGAAACACTGGAACCTCAAATTCAAGACGATGTACGGGAAGATTATGTAACAACCAAAATAGCCAACGTCCCACATTTGCCAGGTGCTTTAGGTCCAGGTAGGATAATTCTGTTGAATAACAAATAATCGTGAGAGCTTGTTCTCTTACATTAAACCAGACGTGTGTTTGTATACATTACTCTAGGCACAAGGTATATTTACCTTACAACGAAAAACTTATGCTGTAACCAGACCAGAGGAATCTCGATTGCGGGGAATGGGCCACGGGTGTCAGACAACTAAGTAAATAATGATTAGTTTACCTTAAAATATGTCACTTTTCTTCCAAAAGCCAATCGAGAAGGCAAAGTACTAAACAATGGAATAACGAGAAACCTCATGAAGTCGCTCAGAACGTTATGGTGTGCAGGAATCTTAAAAAGCCTGAACCCGTCTTGGTGGTGGATAAAGTCAGAAAATGTGACATTTCTAACGCTCTAGATCGCAGGCATTGCGACTCTTGTGTGTAGGATTAAGAGTGCTAACCGCCTAGTTTGAAATGGGGGGGGGGGGGGGTGACTCCTTCACTTACAAAATTATAGGGGTTTCAAATGAGGGGCTGGATTTCCGTGTAAAGAAGGAGGAGTATTTGTGCATGTACCTTATAGTGTATACGGACTTTTAAAGCGTAATGTTTACAAGACGAAAGGTTGTAACGATCGTTGCTGGTATTTTTTTGCTTCCTCTTGCAGCAGCTTTTAATAAATGTCTCAATACGTTTTTAATACTGGGTGTGTATTCCTTGCCTTTTGATCGTACTATCACTAAATTAGACGTTAGACGTTAATAGTACTACGACTAAATTTGCAACCCGATTTGCCACGTAGTACACATAGCATGTCTTGCAAAACATTTTCCTTCTCTGTAATCTGCAAATATGAGCAAGTAAAGATGCTAACGCTCTAAAATTTGTAAATATTCTTGGTCTTACTATCTATACGAATTACATGAGGAGTCAGTCGGCGATTAAAGTTTTACAAGTGTTCGCCAAGCTGCTCGTTTATCTGCATTGCATGCAAGCCTCACATTACTGTACGGTGGGCTAGTGTCTATAACATCTCTGTGCTTAGGTGTCAATTTCCCATACACATTATCCACCTTCGCTGCGTCTGCCATTTCGTCCCAAGTTAAGACTTGTGATGGTTACGAAATACCCATCACCGCACGAGTCAAGCAAGCGCGTTTTACATACAATTTTCCCTTATTTTTAATTCAATAAAACGCCCTTTCATACAAACAGTCCAGGCCGTTTCGTAGCTTTTTTGGGGTTTGCATTTTTTCTTGCTATATTTGGTAAAACTTTGGTAAGATATAGAGTATACATCAAACAATCAGAACATTATGTGCTCCAATTTTTTCATGCGCAAGGAGGGTAGCCTGCCAATTCAAAATGGCGACCATTTTGACCATTTTGGCTAATTGGGCTCAAGAAAGGCTCTGCTGCGCCAAGATTTGGGGTCTAAAACAATTTTAGGAGTAAAGGTGGTAAAATATACACAGTCTCTCAAAATACAATGAAGGCTTTCCCCAAAATATTGATCCGCTTTGTCGTAGTGACCTGTCGAATATGGTCGAAAATTTTAAAAGCAGACAAATTTTCCATTGGTATAGACCCTAAACAGCTAAAACATTATTTTCATTTTTCATTAATAAAAAGTATAAGTTTTGGCACTACAAGACAAGTTTGAACAATGATGATCTCCTTTAGAAACGCTCAAGATCTTCCATCTTCACAAAATTGGTACTCAAGTGCCTCACTAGTACACAGAAAAAAATACACTTGTAGGTGAAAACGGAATATTGAATAAAGGAAACCTTTATTCAAATATTGAAATTTATTCATTTTTAGTAAAAAATATGGGTACAAGGGCATTTTTGAGCAGTTATATCTCTGATACTGTGCCATAAGATGCTCAAATCTTCATGAAATGGGCAGTCTAGTGCCTCGGGAGTTCAGAGAAAGAATTTGGACTCTCAAGTAAGAATGGGCATAAAATTACGGAAACCCAAATTCTGCAATTTCTTTACTTTTCCTTGCAAAATATTGGTTAAGGGGCACTTTTGGGCCGTAATATCTCTATAGGTATCACACAAGATGCCCTCATCTTCCTGATATGGGCATTCTAGTGCCTTGTTAGTACACGGAAAGAATTTTGACTCTCAAATAAGAATGGACATAAAATTACGGACACTCAAATTCTGCGATTTCTTCAGTTTTCCTTGAAAAATATGGGTTTAGGGGCACTTTTGGGCCTTAATATCTCTATAGGTATCATACAAGTTGCTCTCATCTTCTTGATATGGACAGCCTTGTACCTTGGTAGTACACAGAAAGAATTTTGACTCTCAAATGAGAATGGGCATAAAGTTATGGAAACCCAAATATTAAAATTTTTTCATTTTTTCTTAAAAAATAAGGGTTTGTTTAGAGGCATTGTTGGGTAGCAATATCTCTGTCAGTCTGTGGATACCATATAATATGTTATTATCTCCATGGAAAGGATCCTACAGGGCCTTGGTAATAAACATAAAACTTTTGACCCACAAGGCCGAACAGATATGAAATAGAGGGAAAATATGTGATACTGTATGTCAGTATGACCGTACTAACTCTACAGTATAAATTGAAGAACTTTTAAACTTTTAAAAACACTCATTAAGCATCCATTTAATATGTGCTAATCCAAAGTTAGGTTCTATGAATTATAAAGGCACTACACAACCCATTCTATGAAGATGACAGGATGATAACATTATGGAGATATTACTGCTCAAAAGTGCCCCTAAACCCATATTTTGCAAGGAAAAATAAAAAATCGCAATATTTGGGTTTCCTTAATTTCATGCTCATTCTGATTTGCGAGTCGAAATTCTTTCTGTGAACTAACAAGGCACTAGACTGCCCATTTCATGAAGATGGGGGCATCTTATGGCACAGTATCAGATATATTACTGCTCAAAAATGCCCTTGTACCCATATTTTCACTAAAGATGAATAAATTTCAATATTTGGGTTTCCCTTATTCAATATTCCGTTTTTACCTACCAGACTGGTGTAATTTTTCTGTGTACTACTGAGACACTTGAGTACCAATTTTGTGAAGATGGAAGATCTTGATTAGCTCTAAAGGAGATCATCATTGTTCAAACTTGTCTTGTAGTGCCAAAACTTGTATTTTTTATTAATGAAAAATAACAATATTGATGTTTTAGCTGTTTAGGGTCTATACCAATGGAAAATTTGTCTGCTTTTAAGATTTTCAAAATTGATGTGTGTCTTAACAATCCACTTTTCTTTTCATAGCAGAGAGATCAGTAGACCTAGTTATTCAATTGAAGGAAATATTGGGCATAAAAAATTATCCCAGAGGCCAAAATTTCCCGATGAAATACAAAGAAATTGTTAATTATCAGTACCACTCATTTCATGTAGGTTTGAATCTGGGAGTCCATATTTTCCCCACATACTGCCTGGTTATAGGAATACCCATTAACAAAATTTAAGGTCGTTGGTATACACACGTTATAAGAATCTGGTACTCAAATTTGTCCCCCGGCGCTAAACTTGCCAAAAATGCCGATTTTTGGCAAAAAGGGCCATATTCAACAGGTCACTACAACAAAGCGGATCAATATTTTGGGGAACACTTTCAGTATATTATAAGAGACTGTGTATATTTTACCACCTTTACTCCTAAAAATGTTTTAGACCCCCAATTTTGGCGCAGAAGAGCCTTTCTTGAGCCCAATCAGTCGACATGGTCAAAATGGCGGCCATTTTGAATTGGCTGGCTACCCCCCTTGCACATAAAAAAAAATGGAGCACATACTTTTCTGATTGTTTGATGTCTACTCTACATCTTAACAAAGTTTCATCAAATATAGCAAAAAAAAGGAACAAACCAAAACTTTCCTGACTAAAAGTTACTATTTCCTTGATATACATGGAATTTTAGAGGATGGTGAGCGGTTGCATATCTCTTTGATAGCAATCTCCTATTGTATCGTCAATGTCATCTCTTTTACCATCTCGGTCAAAACATAAAAAAACATTATTTTCAGTGGGACACGCTCAGGAAGTTTTTTTTTTTTTTTTCCTTTTTCAGAGATTATCGTTACAATTACGAGGAGCTTCCCAGATACTTTGCTTTCGTTGTTAAGGAGGGCTATAAATGACAAGACAAATTTCCACATTAGGGGGAGACCACTTCGGACTTTCTTTTACCAATACTTTGAAGACATATTATGCACTAACATCCGTGATGGAAGTAATGGCGTGCAGTTTGTCTTAAAGATTGCAAAAGTTTCTGCTTTACATCGACTTTATACAGCTATTTTAAACGGAAAGTTAGCTGAGGACATGTTATTGACGGTGCAAGACACAATTGGTGACAATCGTGTAAGACGTGCACGAATGTGTGTGGAGCTTGATGAAGATGACTATACGAATGCTCAAAAATACTTCGGTAGGTTATAGAAAAGTTTGCCTTTTACCAACGGAGAGCACGGTAGAGCAAATTATCTCCTTTGTTAAATTCAAACTTAGAACGATATGTTTTACCTTTTATCTTCTAAAGTTCATTACATCTTCTCAAATAATTTGAGCAAATTTCCATGTTATCTCAAAAATCGTGCCAAAGCTGGTATTGGGTATCAGTTTGGTTTATTAAAATAAGATACCTACCCAAATTTGAAATATACTATTGTGACCTTAACAAATCTAAAAATAACTTCAGCCAGTTTTCTGTTGCACTTGCTGTTCTTTTTCGTCGATCTGTTTGGAACAAAGCCACGTATGACAGGGTGAAAAAGGTAAAAGATGAGCAATTCGAAAATAAAGTGTCAATTTTAGAATCGGAAAATGTTGTAAAGGTTTAAATTGAACAAAAGAGCTTCATTTTACAACCTACGAAAGATGTCTTCTTTCATATTTCAGAGTTTGGGTCCACTTTAATAAAACAGAGTAAAATTCTTCTTTTTTTACAGAACCCTCCAAAACTTTAATTGGACATTGGGGACTTTCAGAGGAAGACAAAAGTCCTGGGACTACCAATCAAGGTATATGAAGACAAGTGTTTTAATTATATTATCACCGAGGAGAGTAGACATCTAATTGAAGACTCGAATATCATTTAGAGATAATCGTAACAGGTTATCACTAGAATAGGGAAGGAAAACGGTACAGAAAAAACTACAGAGTACACCAACGCAATGCAATGCGTCCAAGTATCACAATAATTTATCGTATCTTATCCTAACCCACGAATACATCCACTGAGTCCCTTGGTTCTGCATCAAAGTTTCTGGCGCATTTTTACCTCCAAATATATTTGTACTAAATCAAGTGTTAATGAGTTGATGTAATAGATAAATGTAGTTTTGAAGGCATTACATCATAATCTGAAAAATTGCACCTGCGGATTACCAACATGTCCAATGGCATGGCTGTTGAAAGTATTCCCATAAACTAAACCTAGTGATCAAGAAGTTAGAGTCGATCCCGGCTGGATGAACTTCATAAGGCTTTTTAACCTGCACTGTTTGCTATTTTTCATAACTTTCCATAGTAAAAAGGATCGAAATCGCAAAGCTAAGTGTTGTAAATAATAATGGCCTCTACAACCTAACTTAATTTTTATTTTATCTTTGTTATTCCAAGGAAATCCATCTGATCCATTGTTCGTTGACCCAGAATCGTTTGAAATGATCCAAAGGCTGCATCAGGAACGTCAAGACTACGAAAATGCACTTTTAAGGTCTGGGGCATTCGAAAGCAAATAATTTTGAAAATATTTAACTACTTTTCTAAGTAGAACTTTTCAGTTCGGTTAAAAGTTTTATTATCCATAGGCTCATAAGAGTATGGGGCGGGTGACGGAGGGCATATGGCCTTCCAATTTGGGCAAAAATAGTGGATCTAATTAGGCATATAAGACAGCCTAGAAAATAAATTTCGCAATTTTGCAACCGACACAGCGGTATCAAAATTCGGGCAACTTTGTCCAAAATCCTAAAGTCGGGCAAACATAATCCCTGACCCCCCCCCCCGAAAAATTTTAAACCACCTACGGCTATGCATATTGCTATCACGCATACCTTTTTCTTGTGGATTAAAGTTGTGAAAAAGGAATGAAAACCAACTACTTAATAGCTTTAACGTGTTAGTTAGAGAATAGAAGAGGTTTATAATGAAGTGAAAAGCTAGGGGGAAAGAGTAAAGCGAAAATATGCTTAACGTTAAACGTGTGTTAAATTAAAGAAACTGCCGCAATCTTTTGTTCTGTAACTCCATTACTTGATAACTGCTTCTTTTCTTTCTCTTAATCTGAGTGTGAAACATGCATGTAAACATTTTTTACTCACATGTTGCAGGACATATGAAAATGCATAAGGAAAAAAGTGTGGTCATGTGTGGTGACACATGTGGTATTTGAACCAATCTGACACACAGGACCACGCCCTTCCGGACATGATGTCACACCTTAAAAATCTAGGCCAAAGTGGGAAAAGCTGTGCCAAGTTAAGACATGTGGTAAACCAGGGCAAAACAGGGCCAGTGAAAGAAATCTAACAACTGAATTTACTTTACTCGGCACCAAACCATTCTGAACATTTTCACATTTTACCTACTTTACCCCACTTCACCCCAATTTACCACATGTTACCTGTGTCTTTTGGTTTTCCACACATTGTCTCATTTGAAACCTTTGGAAAAGCAGGTCAATGCATGGCACTTGAAAATGTGTGACAAATGTTTATTAATGACACACATTGTCATGCAAAAATTCACAGAAACTTCACGACTCTTCACACTCCACTGTAGTTTCCCCAGTTTGACACAGTATTTCACGTGTGGTAATAGAACTTTTGCCACACAATTTTTTTGTAAGGTTAATGTTGTCAGGTGTGGCAACGATTACTCCATATCTATAATAATTGCTACTATGTGTTATAAGCGTCATTTTCATATATATCATCCTGGAACGCCGTTCAAAAATTTCATTTAAGTCAAACAACATTACTTGTTATGAAAGTCAAAGAACAAAGGATGCTATAAAACATTTCTCATGTGCCCCTGTTTTAAGTCACAAGTTTCCATAGGAACCTCGTGTTTATTCATGATGAAGAAGCAAAATAACTTATCGTCTAATATGTGAAATGGTCAATATGTGATGGATTTTTTTGTAGGATTTATGGTTATTTCAAATGGTTTAATATTTTTTACTACTAATAAGTGAATATGACAATGAATGTCCAAAGGCCTTTAAAGGAAATCTAAACCATTGGGACAATGCAGAAACTTGAACGAATTGGAAATTTTCTTCAAAAGAAATATCATGTATTCGAGAAAAAATTAAATTGAAACAAGTTTTGGATTATGTTCAAAAGTTGCAGATTTTTAGATGTGTGTCTTTCATAGGCTATCTTTAGATATTACTATTTAGGATAATGGATGAGATTTCAATTGTAGGGAATGCCACAACACTTTATACGATGCTAATAAGTTTTTATGCACTTGATCAGTATCTAGTGACTTCACTTGGTGGTTCATGCAGGTTTATATTGATGACTGTTGATGGACAACATTTTAAGTCAGGCAACGTTTGAAAACGCATGTTGATAATAAAGTTAACTTATGTGCCTGATGGTTTTACTTAGAGATAGTAAGTTCTTCAGTAAATTTTCAAGGGGGTTGCAAGCTGGCTTGATCTTATGTGGAGGCATCCCCATGATTGAAGACATGGGCAATATTGAACAATGAGGGAAATATTTAAAAAAAAAAACTATAAAATTATTTAGGGAAAGGGCCCACTGCCTTTAGTACAGAGGGCCACTTCCTCAAAAGGGAACGTCAAGGAGAAAGGGATTGATGTGTAAAGAAAAAGTGGCATAGATAAAAGTGCTCATAAATGGCTCCGTTCTAGTAAGCTAAGATCTGTAGTTATCTTGCGGGCTTTTACGAAGGAAAACATGTTACTACCGACAATATCTTCTTCAACATGTGTAACAGCCTCCTAAAGTTTTCCCTTATTGTTGTTCTTGTCTGAACCCAATAGACTATTGTAGAATGCCTGAAACGTTTATGTTTACTCAAGACAAAAGACAATCTATAAAACATTTGCGTGCACACCCTCGTGAATTTTTGAAACCCTCTTCACATATAAACAGGCTCACAAATCTTGGGAAGCAATCACCCTAGCTATTAAAAGTTAAAAAATTATCCCGCGTCATGTTTTACCTTATCGTCATGCATCGAGAATCTTAATACAATGTTGCCCACTGGTAACGTTAACAAAGGTGTGTATTATTTAATGGAACTATTGAGCTTCCGTTTGACAATGGATCATTGTCACACACAACAAAAATGCTACAACGGGATTATCTGTTAGTATGAGAGAACAGAACTGTGACACCAGTTACGTAGCAGGATTTAAAGCTTTGCCATCATGGTAACACTTTTTAGGACGAGGCAAAGGCCGCGCCAGGTGTGAGCACAGAGATCCATGTCCCCTTCCCCGGGGAAGCTACGTTGTGTTGAAGAAATTTTCCATTTCAGCCTGGGAGCCTCACCAGGTATGATTAAAAATTTAATCCCTATGGGCGATCAGTCGCCTCAACAGTTCAATTGTTTTTGTCTCGGAGGACATGTTCTTCAATAAAACTCCCAAATATTCATCTTTCCTTCAATGAAACCCCAAAACTTTTAAAATTCATCCAAAGAGAACCTGAATTATTTATATTTTCTTCAATAAAGATCAAAAATTTTGATTATTTCTAAGTAAGACAATTGAAAATTCTTTGCAAGCTGATCGAGCGCAAAAGTTTGTCTTTGTTTTCTTGCGGCAACCGGTAGCAATTGTAGGATGCTTGGTTGCTGGCCCCCATGAAGAGGTTGACAGGCGTTGGGTAACCCAGGATCCACCACTGAGGGGAGATAAGGAGTAAGGTCTCATGTCAAGCATCTTATCCCCTTTATAAATTGTTTTGGATGACCCGCGATGTTACTAAAATCATAGAAAGAACGTTCTACTTGTCTTTTCCGTCATCTCTTTATTGCTTGTCTAATTTA